>OY720418.1:46299957-48799957 GCA_963082815.1 Melanotus villosus | reverse complement strand
CTAAGTATCAAAAAAAGTTTTTTAAATTTCAAATATAAAATCTCGATTTAATGTAAAATTTTCAACAAGAATTTCAAATTTCGGTTGCGAAGGTCTCAAAAATCTGCTGTTAATAATTATTAAATTTAAATACAAGTATTAAAACTTCACATTTTACATAAATATTCAAATTTAGTAAGCGAAACCAGAAATTTTTTATCCAACATGCTGAATTTCAAATTTTATAAACTAAACTCTCAAATTTTACAATTTAAGTGTAGCACTGAAAAATTAAAGTTTCAGCAGTGATTATGTGATTATATTTATTTTGGAACACCTGTGATTTGACTCAATCTTCTTTGAGGATTTGGTAAAAGGCATATTATCTTTCAAAGTTCTGCCCCGGAAATTGTTAGCAGTTATTCAATTAAAAAGCCCACTTTGACAATACATTAATATTTTCAATTATGTTTCAGATCGATGGTCGGCCAATAAAATATCAATTTTTTCCAACTTTATTGAAAATAGTAAAATAATGCACGAAATAAATGCTGAAAAAAAAACCGATGGGCTTCTATCACTAAACCCAAAGGTAATACTGTTTGCCCACCTTTCCACCTCTATTTTACAACATATCCTTTATTTTTTTCTTATTCATCCGCTCTAAAATTGAATAATTAGAAAACCCAAATGCAGACGATACCTAATTCAAATTGCTTTATCTTGAAAAGCACGCTAGATGTTGGAGATGTCTAACTTCGTTATTCACGTTATAACTCTCCGTTCAAAATTTCTGATTACATTTTCCAACATTATCAGATTGTTGTTAATGTACATGAATTTTTGTTCAATTTTTCGTTTGAGGTTTTCCAAGAGAAAGGTTGGTTTGCTGATGTAATTGTCGAACATATAAATTTGGTGCAGTTTCCATTATTTCTTGAGCATGGTACAAAACTCCTGGTGTCCGTTTTTTAACTGCTCCACTGATTTGGTTTTCGTAAAAGAGAAATCAAATTTCTAGTATCGTCCAATTTTCGTTTAAATTGAATGTAATCAGTCTACCACGGAATTTGGAAATTCAGCTTGAAATTCTTCCATGCAGTTTTGCACTGAATAAACTTCCACACCATCAACTTTGCCATTACTTCGAAAGTAATTTTTAACTGTGACTTTTATGTTCCAAAGTGTAAACCGTGGTTAAAGTTGAAACACAGAAGTATTTAACCGATGAGTAGTCGTTTGTATCCCATTCTGAAATTAGTTTTTGATTGTAACAAATTTAAATTCAAATTAATCCCAACAAAAATTATCCTTAAAAGATTTTAAAAGCTACACTTGACACACATGATTGATTTTTAGATTTTAGAATGAAAGCTATTTACTTTATTGTATTTGAACATTAATATAAAAATGGAAAATTAAGACACTGCAAATTTTACCTGGATACTGGAAATAAAACAACCAGACATGTACTCAAAATCTCACATGATTTTCGGAGTACAACTTGAAACGCATACCAAACGTAAAATTACCAAAAGTAATGCGAAAAGAGCAACATAATTCGACTACAACCGCCCTAATACTATATCCAACTTTTGATTAAACCATTGTGAGCCCCAAAGTCATTACTCGGTTTAACCCCATAAAGGGTTAACACAAAGGATACTTCCACAGAAACTGAATCTAAAATTTTCAATCAGTGTTCCCGAATGCTTACGTTTGCAATACGGAATTTGTTAAAGGAAATTTTTTATTATTAGCTTGCGAATTTCCTTGTGAAGTCTCGTAGGAAGGCTAAAAATATGCTGCTCATATAAAAGGAAATATTTTTCGAAATATTTAAACATAGAAAAAAGTTTAACAAACGATGTAATTAGCAAACGTGGGGTTATAGAAATCTCAGCAAATATTTTTCTGACGAATTTTAAAAAACATTTCAACCAAGGACTAACATCTTTCAATAAAGTACATAATCCTTACATACCCGAGTATCAAAATAGAAGCGACGTTTTCTTTCATTGTTCTCAGCAGCAATAAACAGGAAAAGAAAATGCAGCGTAGAATTTTCTAGCGTTTATGAGACGCGCTTAACGCCACTGAACTGAAAGCTGCAATATGAAGCAGAGCGTAGATATAATAGGATTTTATTATCTGCATTCTGCTGTAAAGTTCTTTTACAATTCACTATAAATTTGCCATTACGCCAGTGTCTGTGTACAACATTTCATTTTGTTACGATCCAGAGAAACGTTGCACCTATGTTTTATGATGGTTTTTTTAATGTGAACGCCTCTGGCGACTGAAATATTGCATTTTAGAACTCTACTCTGAAACTTGCCGGGTTAAATTTACCCCTTTTTTGTTGTCAGTTGCAGGTCATTGTGTTGAAAATGGGCGCTTTGTCCTGCATTTAACTCTACAAAAAACAAGTTAAATAAACTAAAATAGACATGTCTTTATTGTTTCACCGTTAATAATAACAAATCATTAAAATATTCACTATAAATAGAAAACAATAAATTGAAATTTAATTTAAAAAATCCATTTAAAAGTCCTGTTTTAAGGACTAATATCCAGAGATAAATTGATGAATAAACGAATTTTTAAAAAATGCAATCCATGTGCAAATTTTACTTAAACACAGTTTGACAACAAAGTTGGCAGTCTTTAGTGGAAGATAGCCTTGGTAAAATTGACTGAAGTTGTTAATCTCTGAGCATTTTCTACATAAAACTCTAACTTGGTATCGGTCCGAGGTCCTTATTTAAAATGTTATTTCTAGGCTTAGTATAATTATGCACTAAAAAACTTCAATATGCAATACATGCGAATATGCACCCAAAATTGTAAAAACATCCCCTTAAATGTGTACTTATCTTTTATTATTACAATAAATTATTACATAAGCGTTTTTGCTAATTAATTATTAATTTTATATTTTCTTACTAGTGAAAATTAGAAGTAGACAGTATTATTATTATTTATTGCATGTTATAACTACATGCTGTGTTACATTTTTAAAGGTCAGTTTACGTCTGCTGCTGGCTAAAGTGTTCCTATATTGTGAAAAAAATAGTGTCGCGTCATGCAAAAATAATTTTTTACATAACACTACACTATTGGTGCAAATTCTAACGCTAGTATTTCGGAACTACTTAAGTGTTTACTGCTTGAGTTAATAGCTATTCTAATTTGTAAAACTTCACTGTTCATAGCCAACATTTTTAAACAACACTTCCTGCGATTCTTTGGAAAATTCCAGATTTCTCATTTTTTTTTAATTGCTGACCACATCTTCCACTATTTCAACACCAGTTTGCACTATTTAGTCATTTTTTTTCTAATGCCAGTTGAAATGCAACTCAATAATATAGCTTTAACGAAACTTAAGTACTCCCGAATACCCCTTTTTCTGTAAACGTCAAGTGCTTCTTTGATGCTCTGAGCATCCTTACAATCAAATTCATAGCCAAAAATTTTAATATATTTAACAATATTATATATTTAGATATTCGGCGTAATATTTAGCAGCAGCATCTTGTAATAATTGCAGCAGGCGGAAGCTACACGCTTTTTGAAATTTTTCTAAATTTGTCCGAATGCTTTAAGAAAATAGTTTTTAATAGATGTTATCAGTTGATTGACGGTTGAGTGATGGGTATGAACTATACTTCGTGGTATGAACTAATTCTGTAAATCTGAGCAAATCATGCGCCACACAAGTTACATTAATCATCTGTGGGTATAATAATTGTTATCCTTGGAATGCTTTTCACATGTTGAGTGCAACATCAGTATAAACCACCAAGACATCTTTATATAAAATTTTGGTTAAAAGATACTTAAATAAGCAGTAAGATTCGAAGGTGAGCAAATGGAGTTTCTAATATCCCAAATACAAACTTTGTTGTATACCCTTAAGATATATCGGTGGTCTCCTCCAAAGGTTTCTAAATTTTTGTATGCTTTGCTTCTTCTCTCACCATGGTCAAAGTTACGGTGTATAGTTCAGGAACATAATTTTTTTAATGTGGATTCATCAGGTGTATTTTGTTTCGTGTATTTTTCTCAAAAACATCTTAGCACCTCATCTTTTAACTTTTCTAGGGGTATGTCCGAAGAAATGAGGACATCTTTATGAAATTCTATATGCTTTGGTTCAGGTTTTGATAAACCAGTTAGTAATATTTGCTGTTTCTTTGATTTGTTGCTAACATATTTTCCCATTTTAAATTGTCCTGTAATTTTTAACTTTTTTGCTACTGCTACAGAAACTTCATAATATTACAAATACACATCCATCGGTTGTAAAATCGCTATAAACTTTCACAAATTGATTTTCTCTTTAGACATCTTGCATTTGTTAAGAATCTTTTATTAATGCAGGTGACGCAGAATAGCATGCAACCTAAAAAGTTTTAACTGTAGGCAAAATAAATTTTCATTTCATCATACAACCCATGAAGTCATTGGCAATAGTAGAAATAGGTTTAAAATAAGAACTATTTACTGCCGTTCTAATAATGATCTAATGAATCATTATGAGATAAAGTGACACTAATCATACAACAAGTAGGAAAACCACATTGAGTTTTTTAAAGAAACAAAACTGTAGTACGAAGGTCGTTTGATAATTAGGGTAAAAAAGCAAGTTAAACACATTTTTTGGATAAAATCAGATTTTACTTTTCAACTTAGTGTCCATTGAGGGCTACATGAGATTCCAATTTTTTCAACCCGTTAAGAAAAGGGCCGCAAAATACTCATTGACAGCTGCGATAACAGCTTCATTAAACATGAATTTCTTCCCACGGATTTGGGAAGGGGAGAAAATCACTCGGGGCTAAGTCCGAAGAATAGGGTGGACGAGGAATTAATTCAAAATCTAAATCATGCAATTTTTTCAATACAATTGTCGACTTGTGCGATGGCGCATTATCTTCGCGGAACAGCACTTTTCTGCGTGCCAATCATGGGCGTTTTTGTTTCAGCTGTTCTTTCACACGGTCCAATAAACTTGCATAATAGGCTCCTCTGTTATTGTATTTCCCTTCTCCAAGTAGTCAAGCAGGATGATTCCTTGTGAATCCCAAAAAACAATGTCCATCATCTTCCCAACCGACAAAACCGTCTTCGCCTTCTCGGCGCACTTTCACCGCTTGCTATCCACTGTTTTGACCGCTGCTTTTTCTCAGGTGTGTAGTGGTGTATCCATGTTTCGTCTACGGTAACTAATCGCCGCAAGCAAGAGATCCTTCGGATTGCGGGTAAACATTGGCAAACACTACGATGAAATTTTCTTTCGTGTGCGTATTTGGTCGCTAGTCAACAATCGCAGCACCCGTCGCGCATAAAGTTTTTTCATAATATTGTACAATGTTTCCTGCAGGATATTATGCACTCGTTTAGATGAGATACCTACAATCTCAAAAATATCCTGTACTTTTATTCGGCAGTCTTCCTTAACGATATTGTGGATTTTTTTAATGATATCCGTCGTAGTGATTTCAATTCGGCGTCCAGAGTGGGCTTCATCTTTGGTGCTCGTTGGGTCACGTTTAAATTAATTTATCCCGAAATAAAATATTTTCAGTGACGGTGCAGAGTCCCCATGAAGTGAATTATCAAACGATCCCCGTACTTCCTCGAAAATTAAAACTTAAAGGGAGTAGAATACTTTAAATTATGCGTAGTAGCTGAAAGCATTTAAATATTATGCGTTCAAAACATTGAATGCAAAACATCTGTTAGTGCAGAATTATCCTAAGTCTAATTACTGTTTCTATTCTTAACACAAAAACACTATCAAAAGAATCTAGCTACTTGGTCAGAACAATACGGTTACACTGTTTTAATCAGTACCTATATTTAGTACTATACCCTGTTTTAAAACTGTATTGGGCTACACACGATTTTACAATGCTATTGAATCTGAAATGAGCCGTATGCTCCTTGAATCTAATCTCAAAATCATGTTTTGTTTGTCCCAGTATATTTTGAATTACTGTGGAAATACTTAATTTAGTAAATTCCTGTGGAGGTAAGTTTGCCTTTGGGACCATTTAAATTGCTCCTAATGTTAGGTATTGGAGCGATGGTCAATTTTAAAGATAAAATTTTTAAAAATTCTTATGCTGAAATTAAAACTTTGAAACATTAATATTTTCTTTAATTACTTTGAATAGTACAATACAATAACTCATCATCATCATCATCATCAATTGACATGGAGCAGATCCCCGTGGATCAATCCTGAATTACTCCAGGCCCACCTCATGCCAATAAGGTGTGAAGGGATTTTTTTCATGATAGGCAGGGATTGGGAGCGCTGTATAGCGTTAACATGGCAGTGACGCCAGCCCCTAGACACCGCTTCTACAGTGCAAGGTAGTTAGTAAGTCACATTTTCAATGGGGGTTGGATATATGACTGAGATTGTTAAACATGTTTTATCATCTTATACTAACAGTATTTCTAGTATTACAGCTTATTTCCTAGGTCTGTGATATAGAATGCCATAGCTCAAACATGCCTGTCATGTTATATGTTATTTTATGCTAATTTAGTTTTATCATTATTAGTATTCTATTTTTATTGTTATTATTATTATTATGATATTTGTTTCTTCGCTGTTCTTTTGCACAATCCTTCCGTTGTTGTTCTTTCAAGTGTGTTGGGTATATATGTTCCTAGGTACTTCATTATTCTTACTTATTTTATTTTGATCCATTGCATCTCGGTTGTGTAGTCCTGGGTGTCTTATCATGTTTCGAATTTGTTAATATTTATTTATAGTCCCGCATCGTCCAGATTTCCTGTGCTTTTTATAATGGCTGCGTGTGAGACTGTGTTGACTGCTTTATTAAGAAAAAATGCAGTTGGCAAATGATTTTTTAATAAATTAAAATTTCATTTTTTCAACTAAACGAAATTACTAATAAGCAGGCAGCATTCTACACACTTTAAAATAAGAAAAACAGAAAGAATAAAGCTTGAACATGGAAAATGTTATATTTGAATATATTTCGACGTAATATGATTACTTTTACCTACATCAAAGGAACAAAGCCTTTTTCCAATTACTCGCGATGTAAATCTAGTACGTCCGGCTTTATTCTCTTTCCTTTCATATGCAAGCCTTAAAGCCCTTTAGTATGAAATACGGAGTTTATTAAAAGTTAGACTGCACTAATATTTTACAGATTTCCGCCTGTAGTTTCGCTTTAAAAATTTACGAAACGAACTTTTTTAATTATTTGGCACTCTCTATTACAAATTACATTTTTTAACTAACCTTCATCGGAATAATTTTAATTGTTTTTTCCACTTTTAAAGCTGACTATATTTAAATAAAATTAGGGCAAAATTAATTTTTATATCAGGAACTGAGGACGTTTAACGCTTATAATCTCAATGTTTACTAAGTTTGTAAAAATTGGATCTAAAGAACTGACCTTTTCAAACACTTCGCTTTGAACAGTATGCGTTTTAGTCAGCGCTGAGGATTAATTGCAGCAGAGATAATTAATCTTGAAGATCAAAGAATTTTTAATCATAAAAAGTTATATCGCTGAAAAGAAAGAAACGCATAATTTTAAAACCGGTTTATGCACGTAAATTTTATTTAATGCGAAAAACCAAGTTTTATGAAAATTAGATGTTGTTTCTTGAAATAAGACAAATCTCAATCTTCCCTTTTGAATAGCAAGCGCCGAGTTTTAAATTATTCTAACCACAAGTACAGATTATCACAAAAATTTTAATTTTAATGTCCTTAAAAATGTAAAATATACATATATTAAATCAGCTACAAATATATCTCAAACAGAAAAAGTTGCAATATTCTTAATTTATAATTAGTAGGTATGTTAAAAAGTCCCGCAACTTTCATGAATGCTTTACTAAGATATTGCACAAAGGTTATGGAAGCTAACATAACTTAGTAACGAGGTAATTTGTAGGCACTATAAAAAAAGTTTTAGAAGAAAGGGATCTTTTAGGTCGCTGTGGTGATTGCAACCCTTCAAAAGTTTTTTTATAAGTTGAGATAACTCAGAACGTATCATAAATATCAGGATTTTCTGATATTTATAAAATATTTTGGGTGATATAAAGAATATTTACATACGAGGATATTAGGAAATATTTTTTTATTTTATTACTATTTAGTCAGTCTAATTATTTGTATACTATAAGTAAATATTTGAAGGTGCTGAACATACGAGAGCTATTATTAGTTATTAGTTGATGGTAACGAACTCAGTATCTACTATCTAGGGTGTTCCAAAAAGTAATATGAAAGTAGTAGATGTACCTACGATGTATTTTGAGCAAAAACTGATATATCAGCATGGGTCTGATTTCCTACAATAACTGAGTTATGCGAACTTAAAAGGTTAATATGAAATTTAAAAAAAAAAAAACAGTATTACTTCTCAATTACTTCTAAGGTACACCAAGCAGAGTCGTTATTTGCTTGTTATGTTTATACTGATATTCATAAAAGTTTAACTCTTTATTTTCAACTTAACCGTTAAAGTTTGTATATCTTAGCAACCGTTGGAAATCGGATCTATGTTTATTTTTGCTCAAAATTGATCTAGTTTCATATTGATGTTATCTCTCGGAACACCTTGTACATTTGTATAATTTTGGGCTTTTGATTACCTACACTTATAAATTATTGTTTAGATAAACCTCAGCGGCGAGTCTAATGATATTTTTTTTTATGTAGAGAACATTTAGATGTACGTCTATTATACCTTTGTTTGAAATCGTGACACTGAAGTATATAAACTCAGATACACTCTCAAATACATACTCCTTCCTGCTGGTCGTTTTAATTTTTAAGTCATTGATAACTTGATTACTACGTCTTTCGTTGAACTTTGCACTTCCATGTATTTTGTTTTACCTTCATTAAACTACAATCCGTATTCCTTAGCATTCTGCAGTTCTACCCTTGATCTTGTCATTATAGTTAAATCGTCCGCATATGCCACTGCTTGATGCCAATGATAGGATATCAGACTTTAGTATGTGTTCCGCTGTATCTTAGCACCTTCCACCTACACCTTGATCTTCGATCCTTCCAGTGTCATTGCTACTAATCTTTTCAATTTCTCTAGGACTCCAAATTCTTTCATTGCTTTAAACATTTTATTCCTCTTGATTCAATGGTACGCTAGCTTGAAATCAATAGATACCAGATAAAGTGGTAGATTGTGTTCATAGCTATTCACTATTAGTTGCTTTATTACAAAAATCTAATCACAAACTGATTTGTGTATGCGGAACCCACATTGATAGTTACCAATAATTCCCTTCGCTATTTATTTCAATCTGAGGTTGCTAACATTTTATACGACACTTCCAGTAAGTCACTGTTCTCACACAGCGTTCTGTCATACTTCTTGTAAAATGGGCACAACACCGCCGCCGACCACCTCTTCGGCATTTCTTTCTTATTCCATACTGCCTGTATAAATACATATATTCGTTTCATTAAGCTATCCCCCGCCACTTTTTTGAGTTCTGCTGCAATTTTACTTTTCCTGGCAGCCTTGTAATTATTCATTCTTTTAATTATCATCTTTATCTCCGGTTGACTTGGAACTGGTATGTCATTTCTGCCTGCAGTCTGTCTGATTGTTTCTGACTATAATTTCCCCTACTTCATGCTGTGGGTCTTCTTCGCTATCTTTCAACCTTGCCCTGGTTCCCTCTACCAAATTCCCCTTCTTACCTTTACAGAATACTGTACTTTCTTTACTGGCAAAATTTTCTTCGGTTAGCTTAAATTGCAGTTGTATATGTCCTCTCTTTTCTCTCTACACATTCTTTTAACTTCTCGCCTCTTCAAAGATTGCCTTTACTTCTGGTGAGTTGTTTGTTAACGTAACTATTCTGGTTTGATTTTTCTCTTTAAGATAGCCTCTTTCCACTCGTTGTCAAACCATGCTGCCTTTCGAATTTCCTCCAATTGCATTCTGCATTCCCGATGGTAAAATATGTATGATTCAGTATTGTGTCCATGGATGTACCTACTTTTTATAAATCTCTTGTTTTGGAAAGTCCCATTTAAATTACAGAAAATTGTAGAATTCGTAGTAAGTATGAGTATTCCTAATAAGTTCTTTTGAAAACTAAACAGAAAACTAGTCATAGTTTAATCCAAATAGTAAAAGCTTGAAACCACTCTAATTTATTTTTAATGTTCATTTTTTAAATGATTTTCTTCATATAATTTATTCCTTCAATAAACATGAGTGTTATTCTCGGAATACTATTTGAAAGAACCCTCAAACCCATTTTACAGGAAGGAAGATAAATACGTAGTAAAGCCAATTTAGTTATTTCCAACATCAACATCCTTCATCTCTAGTATACACTTAATTAACTAACGCATACTTTAGATCAAAACTGCTTTCATTTATAAATCAATTTAGAGATCAAAGCAGACAAGTGAAAAACACTTAAAAAACTACCAAACGAACAGAAAATCATCCTTCCGAGTTGTACAAACGTAAATATTTCGAAATATACACAGTTTATGTGCCGAAAAAGCATAAAATATAAAATGCTTGCCTGAAATGCCAAAAATTGAATTTTGATGTGAATCAACTTTAATATCCGTTTAATCCTTTTGGGATATGGAGATGCCATATCACATTTAACGATTTACATTGCAGTATGAATTAAAACGAAAAGTCGCTTTAATATTCAACACTTTTCTGATAATTCCGACTTGATTTAATTATTTCATAGATTAAATTACTTCCGCATTGTTCACTTACGCCAGTTTCTCACTTTTTTGCAAATTTAGCGTTTCATCCTTAAAATCCTTCTTTTATTAAAAGATCAAAAATTAACGACTTTTGAGTTATATAACACTGGTAGTTAAAACTTTTCCAACTAAGCTTTACATTAATGAATCCTTACAAAACGTAAAATGAAGTGTTCTAGTTTCTAGTTACCTTCGGGTTTTTATGATAGAAGATTACATCTTTAAGTAAGTATCTGTCATATTACTTTTCCAACCCATTCCTTCCCCTTCCTGAGGCTCTTTAACTATTTATTTTAGTAACTTTACAAAATGTACTTTGTATTTAAACCTAAAAGAATCGTGTGGCCTGTGTATTATTTTTAGTTCAATTGAATTGGTTAAGTCCTTTATTCCCACATCAAGTCATTTTCTACTTTTATCTTTACTTTCAGAGATTTTCCACTGGAAGTTGGGGTTGTAATTAGCCATAAATCATCCTCATTATGACAAATGGCTGAAACTTGGAATTGTATATACGGTGTTACATGATCCTATTAAGTTATTCGTTCATGTTAGTGATAAAATCTCAATTTTACCAAGGAATGTAATTAAGGATAGTTGTAATCAGTTATAACTGCATAGTTTTGCTTTGTAGTTACAGACTAAATATAATATTATTACTATCATTAAAAGATAATAATTTTGAACGGTTTTAATAATGTGAAACCTAATCTGAACTGCCATTTTTAAGCGACTGAATTTAACTTTTTAAAAGAACCTTTCTTCTTTCTGCGTGTTAAAGAACAAGAAACGAATTTTGCTAGGCAAAAGCTAAATCCATAAATCGTGAATTTGTAAGTAAATTGGTAATACTATCTACGATTTAATTAATTACAGGATAAATTAAAAGCAAGATTAACAGATATAAATGAATTCTGTGGTATACCGATTGTTGTTGAAATCTTGTTAAATTTGCGTTGAACCTCGTTACTCTAATGCCTACTTGAGTAATAATTGATAATTGCGATCAGTTGTGTATAGCCTTAACTGTAAGTTAGATTATTAGTGAGACGCACATAAACAAATAATCTGTCGATTTGACTCTGCAAAAATTTATATACTGAATAATTAACAAAAAGGAAAAACCCTGACAGTTTTTTCGCAAGTGCTATGGCTTCGCAATGATTGCTGCTCATCAATCAAATGATAGTACTCATTAAAAATTACTGTTTCAGTTGGCAATAAGATTGTTACAACTTGCTAACTGCATGTTTTATTTAATTTGACAATCAGTTACTAGGTAATGTGGTAAATGACAGTGATAGCATTTCCAGTATTACTTTTGTTTTGTTTTTTAATTTAGAGTAACTACACTAGATCAACATATTACAATGTTGTACATGGCATTGTTATAAGATTACTTTAATATTTGTTTACATTAGCACGGAGGAATATGTTTCCTCTGACTTATTCGCTATTGTTAGTGTCCGGATCTGAATCTATCATATCTTGTGGTAGCTGGCGTTTGAGTCGCGTGTGGATATTTTTTGTCAGAGTTGTCGTACAATTTCATTGCTGCTCTGTGTAGTGCTATTGATGAAATTCTTTGTCTGTCTTCTAACGAACTGCTCAAT
Source organism: Melanotus villosus (assembly GCA_963082815.1). Classification (NCBI taxonomy): domain Eukaryota; kingdom Metazoa; phylum Arthropoda; class Insecta; order Coleoptera; family Elateridae; genus Melanotus; species Melanotus villosus. The sequence continues at coordinate 48,787,579 of OY720418.1, read as the reverse complement.
GGTATCAATTCCGAGTTCCTTGTCAATCTGATCATTCCTTATGAACCAAGGGAAGTTTACGACTATTCGGAGGACTTTGTTTAGAAATACTTGCAGTTTTCTTATGTTTGTATTAGATGTCGTAATCCATATGGGGCAGGCGTAGGTCAGGTTTGGCCTAAGAAGTGTTTGGTACAGTAAGATGGCGCAATCTTTGCGTAAGGCTGAGTTTCTGTTAATTAATGAAAATAATTGCTTTAATCTGCATAGCCTTGGTTAAGTGTTTTATTATTATTTTTTAAATTTATTAAAGTTAAGCCAGATCAACATACTGAGTTAAGTTAAATTATATCTCATGTTTTAGTATTTCGGATTGGTGTGGAGGTATATGACTCTTCGAGAGAAGTGTTTTATTAATGTGCAAGCTTCATGTTAATCTAGTGTCCATATATATTCCTAGATATTTGATTGTCCCAGTTCTTGGATCCTAAGGTATGTCGGCTCTAAATATTTGTAGGTTAGGATGATTCGTTATCCGTTTGGGGATAAAAATTTTGGCGGCACATTTAGTAAGATTTAATGTAATGCATCATTTCTTGAACCAAGGACTTAGGATATTTATGGCTGATTGGAGTTGGTTGATGACAATGTGGAGGTCGTTGTGCTGGGTGATAACAGCTGTGTCGTCAACAAAGAGTGCAAGGTCGCTCATATTGGGAGTGGGGATGTCATAAATGAACAGGTTGCAAAGAGTGGGTCCTAAAACACTTCCGGCGTGTATGTTCTTGATGCCAGAGATGATGGTGTTTATGCGCACCGTAAATGTTCGTTTTTCTAGGAATGAAAACATGCATGCTGCTAGATAATGTGGAATATTTGCTTTTAAAATTTTATATTTTGGTCCTTCTATCGAACTTTGTCGAAGGCTTGAGTGATGTCTAGAAAGACCGCCGTTGTATATTGTTTATTTTTGAAGCCTTGTTCTACTAGTTCTGTTATTCTCTTCAGTTGTTGGGTGGTTGAATGTTCTTTACGAAATCCAAATTGGAAAGGTGGGATAATTTTAAGTTCGTCCAGAGTTGCATTCAATCGATTGGGTCGATAATTGGTGCAGTGGTCTTTCTTTCTTCCTGGTTTGCTAAACATGAGTATCTGGGCATATTTTTAGTTGTTCGGAAAATATCCGATCTTCATACATGAGTTTAAGAGTGTCACCAAATAGGCTAGCCCCTTGCTTGTTAAATATTTCAGTTCCACGTTAGGGATGAGCTCGTGACCCGGTGCCTTTTTAATTGGCAGTGCTTTAATGTAGCTTGCAATTTCATTTGGTGATGTGGGTTGGTCGAAGTCATGCGGAATTGGTGCATGTGTTTCTATGTATTCATTAATTATGTGTGCGGTTTGACGATTTTTATCAGTTATAGTCGGAGTGAACACTGTTTGGAGATGTTTCGCGAAGAGATTTGCATTTGTTTTCGTCTGAAGCATAGGGTAATATTGTGGCTTATTATGGTAGGAATAATATCGGTTTGTCGTGTTAAGATCTTGGTGGCTTTCCATAAATCCGTGCAGTTGGGTTCTAGGCTTTCGAGATATTTACTATAATTATAGTTACGATATTTGTCCAGTATTACTAATTTCAAGTAAAATTCTGCATATTTCCTATTATTTTTTATTATTATTATTATTAAATCAAACCAATAGCTAAAATAGCAAACGTTAGCTAACATACCCATTTCGAAATTTAGTTTATTCCTTACTATTTTTCATTTCTTAGAACATAAGGAAAGTGTCCTCTATACAACAAATTATTCAGTATCACCAACAATAAATCCCTCACATTATCTTCGAATGCATTTTTACAACTTTGAGGGTGATTATTAGTACTCAGTAATGTCTACCATTTTAATATCATTCATTATTCATGCTTCGCTTATTGCATCAATTCTGAGCCGTTAATTTTTCTCGATTCTTCTTTTAACCCTTCTTTACTAAGTGTCTCGGTTTTCCTATACTGTCCAACATACATATCACACGTGTTTATTATTATTATTATTATTATTCCAAATTTCTATCGGTTTTGTATTCAAAACCTTTCCTGTCTCTAACAAATTATTGAATAATTCCAAACAATTCTTTAGATTGTTTAGATGGTTAAATTCTAGTATTTTAATTTTTTCTACCTACATGTTATCACACCTGGAAGTTTTGATGTTTTTTAGTTTTTCACTCTTTGTGCAAACTCCTCCAGGGTGAATAAAAGTGTACCTTATTCTAGTTTAAGTATTATCATTTCCCAGTGAACAATCCAATGTTTAAGTTTTTCCAACTTTTCATAGTTTCTCTGCTCCTATCTACGCTTTTATAGATCTTACACATAATTCCTTGAAATCAGTTTTATATTTATCTTCACATACACCCAAACTTATATTCGTGGAGCTTGGCCCACGCCTTTCTCTAGGTTGCTTTGATTGCCCTTTTGAGGACTGCTCTTTGCTTGTTCGTTAGTGTATCGTTTTTCTTCTGGTAGTGCTTTGTTCCCGTTTATTGCTACAACACACTTTTTCTTCGCAAACTATCTCCGTATATTGACTAATTCCCCTGTCCCCAGTAGATTACCTCTTATGACGTTTTTTTCAGATGGCACTGCTTGTTACGGTCATTTAGCCTTTGTAACTAACAAAATTCTGATCTTGACAGCTCGCGAGGATGTGAGCGTATAAGGCTTCACAAGTTTTTCTTCTTTCTTGGAAATGGAGGTTTATAAATCTAGTTGTGTTTTGAATGGGCGAGAAATTACGTTTATTAATTTTGAATTTTGTAACTTCGAATACAAATTTATTAACTGAAGTAAATAAAACTTAAACTTTGTTTAAAGAAAATACAGTTAAAGGTGCTTCAACAGAAAACAGACATTAAACAGAATGTCATTGTACAGAAAGTCTTTCTATGCACTTCTAAAGGATGTAAACGCTTCAAATTTTGGTGAATTTATTTATTTAACTTTAATTTACAATTGGAAATTGATGATAACACAGTAACACGCATATAACTTGCAAAAATTATTTCAAATTGCAGTAATGCTAAATGTACGAGATTTACACTGATTGATTATCTATCTTCATCTTTTTAACGTAATAACTTTTGTAAACAACTTAACATTTTGTTAAGATAAATATGAAAATATTTCAACGATTGCATGCTTATAAAAAAACTTTAAGCCCTCCGTAGGCATTACAGTAACTCTTTATGTTCAAAACTACATTACAATATTTATAGAAGCTGTCAAAATGTTATGTTTTATGATTTATGGCATTTACTTGAACCTGTTTGTATTTACCCAAGGAAACATTCGAACTTGACATTTAAGAAGCAACTGAATATTAATATAAATTTTAAATGTTAAAAGCTGCACATTTCTGTCAAAATCTTTACAGATTCTTTCAGGATCTAAGCTTAGCAAACATGGGCGCCGTTAACCCAAAATCCAAGGGGGGGCAAACAAGGAATATTTGAAAGAATTTCAAAATAGGTACATAATCGTATATTTCTTACTTATAGGTAATAACAAAACAAACTTTTCATGTTTATAACTTTTTATTAAATTGAATTTTTAGATTAAGAAAACAAAAAACCAAGATTTCTTCGTTTTGTGCCAAAAACTTCTATAACCTCTTCTATTAATTGTTCTTTATTTTCTTCCATCTTCTTTAATCCGGGCAGCCGATATTCTGCCATTGTAGACCTAAGCCAATTCTTCACTCTCCTTAGAGTAGAGAAAGAACGCTCTATTGAACATGTTGTTGGTGGCATTGTCAAAAAAGTTTGGAAATCAATTTTCATAGCGGGAAAAAAGTCACATTCTTCTGAAATTAGTTTTGCAAAATCCATACTTTCTGCTACTTCTTTTTCCTTCCAAATGTGCACCCACGTTAAATATTCTGCCTCCAAATTTTCGATGCCATACTTCTCTGCGATTTTCTTCACGAAATCTGGATCGACAGCATGCTTCTTGATGTTAACCGGGTGTAAACGATGTATGGAAAACGCAACACTAGTATGTTGGGAAAAACGTAATTCCAAAGAAGATATCAGAGAGTCTAAGTAAGGGTTGAAAATGGTTATTCGAAAATATTCTTCTGCCGTCTTTGCTACAACGTTTCCTCTGCGAGTTTGTCATCCTTGGAACTTTAATTTCAATATCAAATTCCGCAGCTAAATCTACGCTGCTTTTAAAAATTCTTGCAAAAAATCCTTCTGAATTTTCCCTTTCTTCCTTAAATGATGAAATTAAATCTTCAATATGTTTTTGTACGCCCAACAAATCTATTGCTACTCCTTGCAACTTGTTTGTTACTGCTTCTAGTTGCGACGAATATCTTGCTATTATTTTGAGACAGATTAGAAATTGAGGCGTTGAAGTAGAACAATGCAACTGATTCGCGTTGGTTCGACTTTGACTGTTAAAGTTTTTCTTATTAGTAATTTCTTGCAACGCAGACTTAATAGAGTAAAAATTTTCAGCAAACAGTCTTATAGATTTATATTTTGCCGTCCACCTAGTCTCACACAGCACAGTAATATTCGAAACTAAGTTTCGCCTTTTAGGACTTTCTCTAAAGAATTTAATAACTTCTTTAATAGTACCAATGCAATTTTGGGTATTTTGGGCGGAATTGAGATCATTAACAACGAGATTCAAACGGTGAGAAGAACAATGGAAAAACGTTGCTCGAGGATGTTCATCTCTAATTAACTTCTGAACACTGTTTTCTCTTCCAGCCATAGTGGAGCATCCATCAAATCCTAAACCTATTAACTTGTTTAGGTTAAGACATCAATCCCTGGCGAATGTTAAGACAGTTTCAGATATTGCTTGGGCATTCATCGATTTTAAGTCGGTAAACCCCAGAAAATCTTCTTTGGCCATGTTGTTTTTATCGACATACCTTACCCCAAGTGAAAGTTGTTCTACCCCAGCAATATCAGCTGTTTCACCCGCTAAAAGCGAAAATCCAACACTATCATTCACTTCTGTAACAATTCTTTTTCTTACAGTGTTTTTCTTTTGCTTTTCCTCTTTTGTCAATTGCGTTTCCCTGTTTAGCAAATGACTTTCCAGATTATGAAACGTCAAAGCTATGTTGCAGATGACATTCCCTATTTGTCAAATCTCTTTCCGTTTTTAGATAATGCTTTTCCCAGTTCTTTTTTTATTACATACCTACTTTTTAAAAAAAGTGGGAAAAGCATTATCTAAAAACGGAAAGAGATTTGACAAATAGGGAATGTCATTTGCAACATAACTTTGACGTTTCATAATCTGGAAAGTCATTTGCTAAACAGGGAAACGCAATTGACAAAAGAGGAAAAGCAAAAGAAAAACACTGTATGACGTAGCAAGCAAACGCACATGCTCGCGAGTAGATACATGTACATGGACAGGCGCCGAATTATGCTTGTGCATTATGTCAGAACCCGAAATGTTTATTTTGTGCACTTGCATTTTGCATACTAATAAATATTAAATTAAATATTCATATACAGCCTTTAATGACATATACAAAATATAGAAGACGTTAGGGCCGTTAAAAAATAAATCTGAAATTGTTTCTAAAAAAAATTAGTGGTTGAACTCAACTTCCAGGGGGGGGCAGGTGCCCCCCCTTGCCCCCCCTAAACGGCGCCCATGTTAGCAAAGTTTTTATTCCAGTATTTTATTCAAAAATAGGCATTCAAAGGTATTTTGTAAAAAATTATTTTCGATAAATTATTTTTTTCTTTACCATCAAGATTCTAATTTCCTCTTCAAGTAAATTGAAGAAGAGCTTTATATTTTCCTTTAGTTCAAAATGCATTGCGATATTATAAATTTAAAAAGAGCGATTCTATTTTAGTTAATGTGGCAACTAATCGCAGAAAAAAGGCAAAAAATGTATTATGCTGCCAAGAATTTCAAGTTATAAATTACAGAAGATTGCCAAAGGAAATACAGTTAATTTCATATAATTAATTTTATTTCATACTGTCTGGTAAATTCAGTTTCCCGGCGCCATTTTGTGTCCGGAAAATGAGCTATTACGGTATCAGAGCCGGAAAATGTTGCTTGGCAACATTTTCCGGACAGTTATTTTATGCACCCAATCAGAGCCCGTAAAAGTCTAACCAAGCCACACCTACCGGCTTTGACACAGTAATGTCACATGTTGACGTTTTGAAAAAGCGTCACATGTAAAAATTAAAAATCAAATTGTTGACAGTATGAAATAAAATACATAACGACATTCGTCCGTGAACTCTTTTTACAGTACTCGTTTCGAGTTTCAAGACTCGGCTCCTTGCGTCGCCTCGTCTTTAAACATCTTACTCGTACTGTAAAATATGAGTTCCCGGACTTGTGACGTTAATTACTATTTGCAAAACTTTTCAGGCTAGTAATATATCTTCGCATATAAATCTCACTTTTGTTAACATTTTTCTTTGTAAAGCTTTTTAAAAATAAAATAAACAACAATTAGAAATGGTCGTTGATATCTATTCAGACCCATAGCAAAAATGTCCTTTCCGATGACTAAAAGTAAAAAGGGTGATCATATTCTCATACGCAGGATTTTTATTAGAATTGAAGCGGTGAATTGAGCTTAGGGTATTTGAATTTACATAAATATTTGCATGTTAAATAGCGATCTACGTTGAAAAATATTTTTAATATCAAATACCACCAGCGAATTAAATTTTAATATCGGGTCAGCAAAGATTATAATATTTTCCCAGATAATTTTATAATCAACACACGCAAAAAAGAACCATCTGGCTCGCATTTATTTCAGACAAATTTCATTAAGCTTTAAGAATAACTAATTAAAATCCGCGGAAAGCCCACTTATCTTCGCGTAATAAAAATATTCAAATCACATCTTCATGTACGATGTAAAAGCAAATTTATGGTGTTAAACAATTTTTTGTCGAGTCTTCGCAACAAATTAAATTTTTTAACGGACTGGCAGCTTTAAAAAAAACTATTATTAAAATCGAGTTTGATGGATGTTCCGTTTTAAACGGGAATGAATTGATAGTAACGTGTAACACGGCGTCGCGTCGGGAATGCGTCATCTCCTCATTTTGTATAATGAGAACAGTCTTGTCAATAATCATCGAATAGCAAAGTTAGAACTTCACTTTGAAAGTGTTAATTTGTCATTAGATGGCTGGTAATGGCAAGGTTACTCCGTCATTAGAAATCGTTTACGGATTTATCGTACCGTAATAATTCTACTCAAATCTTGCCGGTTCCTTTATGGGGGATTTTACTAATCTATTTAGGCTTCCGGTTCGATTCTTCTATTTTTATTGTTAAACAATCGCTCATTTTTTAGAAGTGATAAACTTTGGAAGGCGATGCCTGAAATATTGGCAAGTGTTAAGTTTTCAGGCTTGTTGTCGTGTGATTAATTTTCTGTGACGCTTATGGTTTGCTCTGAATCCAAAAAACTTTTTATTTCTAGATTTGCACTACTAATTTTAAAATAACAAAAAGGACAAAGTAACTCTTAAAAAACTATCGAAAATTTAGCACTTCTTCTTTAAAGTCTTTTTCAACATGCTGGGTTTATTTACGTAATTAATTATCTACTTAAATTAATAAACAAACTCTTTTTAAAACAGTTAAAAACGACCTTAATAACTCTACTAACAATACAGTTGCTCAAAGATTATCTGTGGAATTCACCTCAGATTAAATTAAAATAATTTATAACAGTAATTAAAACCTACTTTTAAAATCTTCATTCGACAACCATTAAAAGAACCTTAAAACTCATGAAAGTGCAAAGAAACGTTAATCACAGCTCCCTCATTTAAGTAAATCTGCCTAATTAGCATTTTTTAATCGTGTTTAACCTTGCCCCCTTTACTCTCAATAGTGGAAATGCTAGAAACGAGGGATTCACATAATAAATTTAGTAGCGAGTGTTACTAAAATATCAAAACAAATGTATGTCTTTAATGTCTTCCATGAACTTTAAGGGCTTTAAATAATGTTAAAAATTTAATTTTGTTCCCTCAAGCCTCACTAAAAGTTTTAAAAGGTGCTTAAAAGTTGATAATTTATGTAGCACTTACATTTTATTGCAGGTTAAAGGCTTGGAGATAAATACTAAATAGTTACCTAAACGGTTGGTTAAATTTGAAAATTTTTGCTTCACAATAATGGAGTTCGCTGGACAAATTGATTAAGTTTAAAAGTGAAATATCAATAGGAATTTATTGAAATTGTTTTTATTTCTAAATATATTTGTAGCTGTAGATATGTTTTATTTATAATGAAAAAATTATATTTATTTTAAAATACCTTTTGCCCAAACAATTTTAGATCAGTTTAAAAATTTCCTGTTATTTTAATATTTCAAGATATTAGAGTTCAGCAGTGCTTTCTCCCAAAAAACTTCAGTAAAACATTTATCAACAGCGCCGCTAAACAATATTTGTTGTTATCATACAAATTTCTTATTATTTTCACTACGGAAAAGCAAATTACAGTGTACAAAAAATAAATTGCCCAAACAAGTTTAGATTAGTATAAAAATTTCCTGTTATTTTAATATTTCAAGATATTAGAATTCAGTGGTGTTTTCTCCCAAAAACTTCAGTAAACATTTATCCACAACGCCATTAAATAATACTTGTTGTTATCATACAAATTTCTTATTATTTTCACTGCGGATAAGAAAATTACAGTGTACAGAAAATAAATTGAAATAAGGAAACAAGTTACCATATTAATGTAATCTAACTTCAAAATTGACTTCATCTCAGTTAAAATCTGACTCTGAAGATTGTGTTTGTACCCTGCAGCAAGTAAAAATGTAGAATATGTAAAATGTAAGCACATGTTTGGAAAAAATATGATTTCTGAGACTTCAAACCTAAATTAACATTTAGTTCAATACTACCATGAGATCGAAAAAAAAATGATTCTGAGCAGGCCTTGACTAGTACAACACGATTGGCTACACTGGTTCTAGAATGCTAGTCAAGGCCTGCTCAGAATCATCTTTTTTTTGATCTCATGGTAGTAACTTTAAAAATATTGAATATTTTTGATTAATCTTTTTATTTCAGTTGCTTTAAAATGGGTACATTTTATTATTTTTTATTATTATTATATTTTTTAATTTGATTTCGTTGGTTAACTGGAAAATGTTTGTTTCTTAAGCTTAAGTTATAAACAAGATAAACCTTTACATAATGGAAAGTGCAGTATATAATTTAATTATATGCAAGGTTATTTAATAACAAAAACTAGCAAGGAATGTTTATTTTTGTTAAATTTTACTTAGACTTTTAACATTTATCCAATTTGATTCTTGTTTTGGTTCAGCTTTATTCTGAATTTTATAGCAATTTTGTAAATCAGATGGGTTTTTCCCACGCCATCTTGTAACAGATTACACTTTTTTTTTCTAAATTTTAATGTTTAAATGGAATATTAAATAGATTAATATGCTGTCCAAAGTATCCCAAACATTTCAACGATTTCTATCCAAAACTTTAGAACGTAAACAAATTTGCCAAGTAAAATAATTAATACATACTGCTGGCTGAAAATATCTCATTGCGAAAGTTTATCTCTGAGCAAAGCGTAATTTTCATTTTAAACCAGTTGAATAGTTTACTTGATTCGTTCTCAGTAAAGCTCGTTAAATAAGATAACTTATTCAATTGTATGTTTACTCACAACACTTCTTCTTTAAATATAAAGTGTTCAAGTAATGTTTCTGTTTCAGCTAACACAGGCCAGTACGCCCATTACGTGTTCAATACACTGGACCAGGATCATAGTGGATTAATCAGCTTCGAGGTGAGTTCAAACCATTGCTTTTATTGCTCTATTCGTCCACAAAAGCTAGAACTTGCCAACATTACATGTACACATAAGATGAATTATATCGAATATAAAAAATCCAAAAACGTCTGCGAAAGTCTATCTCATAAAACACACCCGAAATTGAAATGCCAACTTCAGATTCAGACTAGACTTAATGATTTCCTGAGTGGTTTTCCTGAAATACCAACTTTTTACTATCCCACGGTAAATTCGTAAGTAAAAGACGACGGTAAACCAATTTATATAAACCGGAGGAATACGAGAAGTGGACTTAACAAACCGAAATTACTCTTTTACCCTACATACGTTTACGGTGGATATTACGAAGGTTGAAACTTCAATAAAAAAAAGTTCGTTACTTCGGTACCCGACTACAGATTGTGTTTCTTAAAATATACAAGCAAAATTTTACACGTAAATTGTAATATTCACTCGGGCTTATAATTCCTCAAACCTTTTCGGAGCAGTCATAAAAAGTCAGCCCCGAAGAAGTCTTTTCAAATATAGACCCAAATTAAAACGTGGATTTGTATTTGAGCCGGAGTTATTGCTACTTTAATTTATATTTTAATTTCCATTTTAAATTGGGTTTGGAAGCACTTTATACTTTCGAATATTAAAGAGGTAGAAAAAAATTAGAAACGCTTTGGATTTTTAATACTTCAATTAAAACGCCCATAAAAGCCTTATTTTAAAGCTTTAAATTAATGTGCAAATTGCTTTTCGCCGAATTGATTAATTTTCATACAGAATTTGACATTACAAAAGCTAATCTTTTTCGTGGTGTACGTGTTTCATGATGGCTTGTAATTAACACCTGTCGTTTTCAAAATACCTTAACAACATTTAATATTTAATTTTGCAAGCAAGAGCGGAAAAACTTTTCGGTTTAATAAAAGAACTTGAATTAATTCCTGGTTGACTATTAATTTTTGTTGCTTTTTAACTATGTGTTCTATTTAAATAATTGAAAAGTTTTTGATGGAAGCTTTTCGTAACTTAAATATAATCTTATTAGGTTTTTTTAATCTGTTGGTCTATCTGTTTCGGCCTACCTGTGTATCTGTGTCTGTTTTTCTTCGTCTGTCTATCTTTCATTCATTTTTGCCTAGAGTTATTATCTGGTCTCTGTCGAACTGTATCTACCTGACTAGTTATATCTGTCTATTTATCTCACCGTCTGTTTGTCTGTCTATCCATCTATCGGCCTGTCTATTTCTCAGTTTAATATTTTTTTCATGCGTTTCCTTTAAACTCAGATACAAATCAAAACTAAGTCAAAGAAACTGCAACAGAATTGAATGTGTCGTTTGATAACGTACGGTTTGAAGATCTTGAAAGGCATTTGCGCCCTTATTTACACCGGATACTTGTTGGTTTCTATAATTGTTCCCTGCATTTCACATGCATTTCTGAAAATTTTCAGATTCACACTTCAGAAACGAAAATCAAAAGGGTATACAAAAGGTGGATACTTAATTATAACTTAACTTTATTTAATCAAATATTTTTAAGAGCATGTGAATGTATAGCTTTCTGTTCAATGTGTTCACCCCCAACACTAGAAACTGCACGGCATCTTCTTTTCCACGATTCGAATACTTCCAAGCACTTTTCATTCCTCTTTTAAAACTTTCCATAGACCATCCAATGTGCTCGCTTTCCTTTTAAATAACCTTTGTTTTTAATATCCAAATCTAAAAAAATCCATGGGACTTATATCAGGTGTTTTTGCAGGTATGTGCTCTTTTTTATGTAGTTAGGACCTCCTTTGTTTTTAAGATGTAACGTTTGATACTGGGTACAATTTAGGAATTTCTTCTGCTAAATATAGCTTTAAAACATTTAATGTAGTAATCAGCATTTACTTTAACATTTTTCGGAACCCTGATAAGTGGTAAAACGCGCGACCACTGATAGCACCAACAACCATGAATCCATTTGGCCAACTTTCAGGTCACTTCACCAACCAGTTATCAGCTACAGTTTGGTCCGGTCGAACGTACAGAATTTTGCGAACCCCATTGCAGTCATTTAGGCAAAAGTATGCTTCATCAAGTGTGACCACGTATTCACTCTTTGGACCAGCTAAAAATTCTTCGTAGAGCTTTCTTGAATTTGTTTTTCTATTTTGTTTATGTAAATGAACTTTGGTTCTTTGTTTTCCTTTTCCCTGTAAATCTTCACTAATAATTATATTTTGTATTGTTCGTTTTGATGTACATAAACGTTTTGCCATTGCTCGTTGACTCGGTGGATTGGGAGTAGTAATCATTTTTTTAACCTTTTCAATATTTTCTTTTGTGCGTATTTTCCTGGTTCATCGAAAAACCACCTTACAATTACCTTGTGCTGCAGCCGATCTTTTCTTTGTTTTTAAATTAAAAATCCTCGTCACAGTGCTCTGTGAAATATTAATATTTTGCGCCTTGTGCCGTTTTACAATATTTCTAGAAGAAAAACCTCTGTTTTGGAAATGATATCCGTCTCTGGCTGTACAGTATTTTTCATCTAGCATTTGGGTTGTGACGTCAGCAAATTCCGCCCAAAATTTGTATTGGTAGACGCCACAGATAACCAAAACTTTGGTTATCTGTAGTAGACACGCGTTCATGCGCAATAGGTAATGAAAACCTAGTTTAGAAAGAGATGAAGTATAGTTGGATTGTGAATTTATAAGCAGCGCGTTGACGTCCCAACCCAAATCCTAGGTGAAAAATACTGTACCTACTATAGTAGAACTATAGTTCTTAAATTCTAAGCTTACTACGGAACCACTCGTTTTCAACGAAACCCTGCGATCAGACAAAACCAATAGTTCCACCGGAATGTCTTCTATTCTGTTCTTTCGCATTATACTAATGGTAGTTTATCACTTTATCACTATTGGTTTTGCCTGATCGCAGGGTTTCGTTGAAAACGAGTGGTTCCGTAGTAAGCTTAGAATTTAAGAACTATATCAAACATAAAACAAAACGTTCAAATACGCATTGGTAAAGCTGACTTGATATAAAGTTAATCTTTACTGCATACTTGATCTTGAAAACTGAGTCATAATTAAGTATCCACCTTTTGTATATTGTCATCCAAACCACCACCAAATAGTCAGAAAATGAAGCAAGCAAACGCCAACATTTTATTTAGAAAACATTGGAAACTGTTAGGAACAACGACCGAATCCGTTCAGAGAGTGAAAAAATTGACCAGAATGCATTCTGAAGAATACCAATCTTCCAAAGATTGAAATTTTGCGCCGTGGTCTGTTCAAACCACATACAACGGGCTGTAGACTTTAAAAATAACTAAAGCGCGTAAGTGGCTACGACGCGTTCTGGCAATTTATTGTTTGGCACAACGCGTTAGGATCTTTATTAGATCAGCCATTCATGGCAATATAGCTTATGTTAAAAATAAGATTAGATTACCCCTTATAAATGAACAATATAACCCTGCAATAATAAAGACTGCTAAGAATAAATGGGTACTGGGTAGGTACAGTAAAACTAAACGCAAGCTTCTGTTTGATATTTTAAAGTATTTTACTATTGAAGAAAAAACTTTATTGCTTTATTGGAAATAAAATATTAGCGATTAGAAGGTCGTCAGTCATAGGACAAATATAATAAATTTTTTGCCAAACACGATTAGGGTGGTACATGTAACGTTCTTTGGACGACATTTACATTTAAACCTGTCGTGAACTGTATTTGGCTGTTTAAATAAAGCTCACAACGCGTTGTGGCAAATAATGAATTTCCAGAAGGCGTTGCGTTGCAAGGAGCCACAACACGAATTTCGCTAAGCAAGATTTTGAATTTTAGAGGTTTATCATAACTCAGAATGCGTTCTGGTCAAGTTTTTCGCTTGCTCCTGACATATACACCGAAAACAACGCTGGGGAATACTTGTAGAAATGTGCCTATGTTTGCATTGGTTCTTTGGTCAGTACGGGCTTAAGCAAACGTTTCGCCGAAACGAAAAGCTTTATTATAGCAACATAGTTAATATAAATACACGAGGAAGTGTTTTTGACATCCAGCTTTACTTAAATAATTTTGACTGCACATTTCTTTACTTTAACTTCGATTGTATCTGCTTCTTCACCAATTTCCAATTTTTAGTTTCTCGCAAATCCTTGTTTTTCTTGAACTTTTAGTAGTATTGTATTGTTTGATATAGTACTTACAACCCTTCAGAATCTTTTGTATTTATTGATCTTTGTACCATTTTCTTTGATTATTTTTCAAGGCACTTTTCCATAACAGTGTTCCGTATGAGAGGAATAAGTGCGTTTTTTTTCAAAGCCTCTTGTCTTATTTTTACAGACTTTGCCAGGATAACTCTTAGTAAACAGCATTCTTCTGTGACAAATAATATCAGAATGTTCATCAAATTGAAGTCGAATATCGATTTGTGTACCCAAACATTTTATTATTCTGATAACTTGCAAAATGTGATAATTTAAGAAAATGTAATATTTATCTGTCTTTTCACTAAACATCCCTTCTTTGTCACTAACATACGTCGTAATTTGTTATCATGAAAATATATTTGGTTATTTTTGTCCAGATCATCACCTTTTATGTATCTCCATTGGTAACATTTTCTTTTACGTTTGGTTAATACTCGTAGTATTACATCATCTCTTCTTCTTCTCTTGATTCCTATCCGTTCCGGATGTTGGCAACCATATTAGCTATCGTCCCTTTATTGACTGCGGCCCTAAATAACTGTGTGGTGGTCATTGAAAATCGGGTGCGAAGGTTTCTAAAACAATACATTCTTCTTTTTCCTACACCTCCTTTTTCCAGGTATTTTTCCTTACATTTAGATTACAGTAGGAAGAACCTGCCTTCACTTCCCATTCTTTGGAGAATTGTCATTTGTGACGTGGCTCACTTAGCATTCTACGATAGAGCCACATCTCAGGCTTCTAACTTTTTACTTATTGCTTCAATTAACGTCAATGATTCGATATCGTATCGTATCATGCTCATTCTATTAAAAACTGCCCTAGCCTTCGAAATACGAGACTTTATCTACTGTAAACGATCCCACTGATCATTGATATTGGTACCAAGATATGTGTACATATTTACTCGTTCAATGGGTACTTGGGTGATCTGAATTTGACAGTTTGGTATGTTGAATTTGCTATTAACCATTAATTTCGTTTTATTTATGTTGATGTGCAGTCCATACTTCATTAGCAGCTCTAGGTTTCGTCGGGTACCAGCAAAAATGACCGTCTCATCTGCACATCGAATTTTATTTAACCTTCCTCCATTCAGTAGAATTCCTAACTCAGAGTGTTCTAAAGCTTCCTTGAAAATTTGTTCTGGGTCATCTGCAATCTGCAAACGTTTCTTCTCTTGTATGCTTGGTCTAACAGAGCATTTCTAGTACAATGATTCTCTCTAAAATGTATTTAAAAACCTTAAAATACGTGAAGTGTTAACCTGCTTCTGCTTCATTTAGTCCCCCTTTTCTTTCTGCCTCAAACATATGTCCAATATAACTTCTCAGAATATAGGTCCATTATTTCGAATAAGTAATATTTTCATTATTATAACAGGAAAACTCGTTTTAAATTTAAGTGAAACTAAGCCACCGAGACCGCCAATAATGAAATTTATAATAACATAGTATTAATTCTAGCGTGAAATTCTGAACAAGGCAAATAGTTACAGCTCTCCTACGCATTAGTTTGAAATTAGTTAAGAGTTCCTGAACTTTACATGAATTAAATGCAGCTTTAATTGCAATTTGTGGACGTGTTACGTGTGTGGTGCCAATTAAATGGGTAATTATTAGTTCGCGTTTGATTGAAACTTCATGTTCGGTAGATCATTACTGCAAGTTTAGAATTACCCACGTGTAAAATTCTATTTGTTCTGATTAAATCATTTAATGTATCACGATAATGGCTGCAGATACAAATAATACATTTAGATTCTACGGTGCTTTGTAGTCCCCAAATCACTCTCTGCATATTACAGGCACATACGAGATAACAGACTTTTTGTTTTTTAATGTCAGTAATAACCTTTTATTCATTGATTTATAAAATTTTATTTTGCTGAAAAATTAATTTTCTTTCTTAAACTTAAACAGAAGTTTAATTTTCAACAAAATTTAAAAAGATTTTTAAAAGAAAATATTATTTAAAAAGTAATTTAAGTGTTCAATGACGTCTTGTTTTCAGTTTCTTCAGCTACCGCATAGTACAACAAAATAAGAGGATTCAAAATATTTACGTCTATAAATTATACAAGCCGCAGAATTAAAACGGCGCCTTGTAACTATAAAATAGGTTTTGTTTAACTACGTTTGTTAATACGATTATAAAAACATTCTTAAACATCCGGAATAAAACTTTATGGGTTGTCAAAATGTTATAGCATTTACTTAATTGTTTGTTTATTAGTTGCATACTTCTAGTTACGTTCTATTTTTGTGAATTTAAAAAAATTATCAATGAAACAATTATAAAGCTCCTGATGTAGGATGTTCGTGGTAGTAAATAACGGTTATTTAAACAGATTTGAAATTTACGTTTGTATACATGAAAATCTATTCTTAAATTACCACTAAGATTTATACTGAAAGTTTTTGAAAAATATGGTGCTAAAATTGGTGTAATAAAACTCTTTCTTTATTTTTAAGAAGCAAAAGTAGGAATTTGTTTTAATACATTTGATACAAATTTAGGTAAAAATTCTGATCGTTGATCGTATCTTGTAAGCTTTTTGGTATCTAAAAATAAATTCATACTAAAAGATAACCAGTTTGAAACCTGAGAGAAAATAGCATTTTTCCTTAGGAAGCTTTCTTTTATTTCTTTGTGTAGACCAGCAAATGCAAAATGGACAGGCTGGACATAGCTATCTGAACGCCTGTTACCACTTGTCTATTTTTCTTAGTGCCATATCCTTTTTCAGGGCGTTGGCGAGGGGGATCCAAGCCGCATTTTTTTAAACGACTTGGCGTCGTGAACTGTGCTATATCCCCCTTATACTAGGGAAATGTGTTGTCTGTAGTGATTTCCTGATTTCCCGTTGCCTTCTACAAAGTTTGTGGCCATGTTTTAACTGTACTATGTTTCTTGTTACTATCCGAAGGGGACACCACTCCGCAGTCAGAATCGTCAATTAAAAAACGATTCCTCGAGCAGTGGGGAATTCTTTGTAAAAATCCTTAGCACTGCCTGAGATTCGAACCCAAGACTCCTAGCTAGGGCTCAACGCTCTTACCACTACGCCAACGAGCTTCTTTCTACTTGTCTGTTGCGTACATTAAAAGCTTTCGAACTAAGAAGCCGCAGTTGAGGAGCTTGTAATCGGACAACATCCCCTTGCAAGGGTCTTCGTGGATTTATTTTATTTTAAATTTAAATTAAAATTCGTTTAGGGGCCTAAAAAGCAAGTTCTGTAAATAATCGTAGTTAAAATAATAATCAAAAAATCTCTAATAAAGATTCGTATTTGAAAGGCTCGGTGAATCGATCGAAGCATATCGAAAGGATACTTAGGGAGGAAATTGGCAATCCATATACCATCAGAAAATCGTTTGAAGTATCTTTGTTTGACGTCTGTTTGATAAAACAACTGTAGCACCTATTTCTTATGCCTATTATTTGTACAGGAGCCTTTCAGTTGAGAACTAAATGTAATACAAGCTTCGTATTTTTTTTATTGAGAAAATCCACAAACAGTCTGTGCGATTTAATAAATTGCTAGCTACGAGAAAATGGAGTGTTTCAAACTGGATCTGCCTTTATCTAAAAATGACGAAAGTGGTTGTTTTTTGTAACAAGGCTAAAATATAGATTTGATGAATGAATCTAGTTTTATATTGAAGTGAAAACGTGGAAATTTTTAGAATGCCAATTTGATAAGAAAAAGCTTTTATTTTTGTTTCGATATTTCAGTTCATATATTTTAGTCACATAAATTTGTACATCTTTTATTAGTCAGAAATTATTCTTTTGAAGTTTTACAGTGGGAGAAGTTCTGTCTTGTATGTATGGCATGTCTGATTCACAAGGACGTTTGCTTCATTTAAAAGGTAAAAATTTCACGTAGGAAGCATATTTATTAAGATTACTTTCTGAAAAAAACACAGATTTATGTTTTACATTAGATTAGTAACAAATTTAATTTCATTTTAATTGCCAGTTGGACTTTCCCTAGAAATTTAATCATTTCTTTACATTGCAGCTTTCCGCTGGCAGTTCGATATTTTATGTTTGGCTAACAGTCTAAAGCAAAAAATATAAAGGAAATGAACAATTGGTTTCTTTTTCAGTATTATATTAGAAATATCAAGGGTTATTTGGAGATCAAACTTTGAAAGGTTTCATTCAACCTTTTGGTTGGATCAAATATTGTGAAAACTTATTAAAAGAGGACGCTAAAACGTTTAGTTTTCTCCTAGTAAGAAACAACCAGATGAGTAACAACTATTTTCATTTCGTTATTTCATGACAGTAACAGACAGATGCTGTAATTATGATTAATGGAATTTTTTGCATATAACTCTTGTTTCGAATGATTTCCCTTGAAAAGGAATACAAATTCAAAGCATTTTCAGCGCTCCTATTTTGAGAAACAGGTAGATTTCTCATTAATTTTAAGTGTCATCCACCATCATAATAAGTTAAATGCTTACAAAGTGGTTTTAGTGCGAATTGTACTTAATTAATTGTTAAGGTTGTTTAGGTAAAGGCATAACTGCGATATGTTTTCACGTTTAAAATAAATTACTTATTACTAATTAAACCTTTGGCAATAGACTAGTGAACCACAAAGCGGTTTCTACATCGTTTGCATAGCTATTATCGCTGCCTCTGTGAAACATGTAAATGGAATTATCAGAGGAGATGGTGCTTGATTTAATATAAAGTGGTTGGTTTACTGTATTGTTGTAATCGATAAAGTACGTTCTGATGTACTGCTAAGAATAATTAATGTTTGTTGGTAAGCATACTGAATAGAGAAGCAAGAAGTGAACTTTAATAAATTAATTTAAGCCAGTTCATTAGTTCTGGTGCTTTTATTTGATACCACTTTATTTCTTTTATAAGTTATGCCTTAATTAAGTTTTTATAAAATTTAAAGTATTTTGAAGCTTCTTAATTTTTTTTTTTTTTACTTATAAATTGTAAAAGGGTGCTGTTTTCAGTATCTAAATCTAAGGTATTTGCGAAACAGAACGTTATAAATTCTATATCTTGTTGATTAACTTTCATGTCTTTTCATTGTAGTTTACAGTGCAAAAACAAATATAGTGCCAGCTTTATCAGAAAATATGTCACTCCTGTTCTCGAACTGACGCTTCCATATTTCAGCTTCCTTTTCTGTAAATCTCGACATGTCTAATACAAATAATGATAGTGTACATATTGTTTTATTGTCAGTGCGAACTGTATAGCAGAAAATTTACGATAAATAGCTTTGCTTTAGCAACAAAATATTTCATGTTGTTTTGATCTTTTCTTCTTTGTTTGATATTTTCATTTTTAACTTATTGATTTTTATTACATGTGCCAAAATATAGATTTTTAATTTTTAATGGTATTTAACCAGTAAACCTTTATTTGCGTTTTCCTAATCCCCTATATTTTTGGGCAGCAAGACACCTTTGTAACAAATATGTGAGGATGTCTTTATTTAAAATTAATTGATTATTCATTTTTGTCTCTGTAATCCTGTTATTAAAGGTTAAAGTTTTACAATAATGCCAGAAACAATTTTTCGCAACATTTATTTTCTGATTAAGTAGCCATACCTTTTAGCCATACTTCCAACCATTTAATATGTAGTAACTGAGCTAAAAGGAAATAAGGCGAACCTCCCATATTTAATTTTAAGTTAAAAACTGTTTTTATATTATATATTCAGATGACATCATTTATAAGAGGATATTATTAAAAAAATCGTATTTATTTTATTAATTAGTTGAAGTTACTGTTAATTACAATCATTTTATTGTTAAACGAATTATACAGTTTTAATTAAAATATTAATGTAATATAAGAGTTATTTATTATACAAGATGATAGAATTTCTTCGAGAGCGAGTTTAGCGCCGAGGCGTTAGCCGAGACGCTAATATGCTCGAGAATATAATGAATAATTTTATCGTCGTGTATAATACAAAATTTTATTGTATCCTCACTGTGGAGACCGAAGAATTAGTAATATTATTTATGATCACATTATCTTAGTTACAAGTTACCATGGAGAATTATTGATAGTGACAGTTAGATGTTATGTAAAGAATTTGTAAATTAGAGCAGAATATAAAAGCATACACCACAGTATTTACTTCTTCATATAGTGGGGTACCACAAAGTGGCGACGAGGATTACTTCCGAACCCAGGGTGAGTAAGATATTGAAGAATTAAAATAAGAATTTAATAGTTAATAAGGAAAGTTGAAACATTATTCTAAGAGTGTTGTACCCCAACAGGGAGTACAGTGAGCCATAGGCCACATAAAAGTAGGAGTGTGAGTCACGGCAAGACGTAGACCACAGTGAGCTATAGGCCACATAAAAGTAGGAGTGTGAGTCACGGCAAGACGTAGACCACAGTGAGCCATAGGCCACATAAAAGTAAGAGTGTGAGTCACGGCAAGACGTGAACCACAGGTAGACGTTTGTGAGCAGCATTAGAAATTGCGAGCCACTTATTAAAGAAGTTCTGAGTCACAAAGGGTGTGAACCGCAGAAGTAGAAGACAGCAAATTGCGAGCCTCTGAGGAAACGTCAAAAGATAATATGGCTGACACAGGAATTAAATCTTTCTTGTGTGACAACATAGATAAAGCTCTAGTAAGAGGCGAATGGGAAAAGTGGTTGCGATCATTGGAACTATACCTAGCATCCGAAGAAATCGTTGACGTAATAAAAAAGAGAAATAAACTACTTCACATAGGTGGTGCACAACTGCAGGAGGTTGCATACAATATTCCTGGGGCAATAGGAACATATGATCCAAATGAAAGGAATGACGTGTTTCGAGTGTTAGTAGAAAAATTGAATGAGTATTTTTCACCCACACAAAATTCAACTTTTGAACGACACATCTTTAGGAACATGAAACCAGAACAAGGGGATGGTTTTAATAAATTTCTTCTTAAAATCCGTCAACAGGCAGCAAAATGCACATTTGGAAATAATCCTAGAGAAGCAGCAGATATCAACATGAAAGACAAGATTATCGACAGTTGGGCACCTATAGATTTAAAGAAGAAGCTATTAGAAAAAGAACGTTCACTTAACGAAGTTATCGAGCTTTGTCAAATTCACGAACAAATTGGAAGCCAATCAAAGGTAATGGACTCCACAATAGCCGGACCAAGTACTCTAGCAACAACAATTAATAAAGTTACCGTTCACAATAAACGGGGGCCAGTCAAATGTATAAGATGCGGTAAAATCGGGCATGCAAGTTATTCAAAGTACTGTCCTGCTAAAGGTTCAAAATGCAACAAATGTGGAATAAAGGGTCATTTTGCTACTACTTGCAGAACACCGGATGAAAAACAACCATCCACATCGACATACCAAAAGTACAAACGAAGACGGATAAATTTTATCGAAGAGGAATCAAACTCAGAGCCGCAAGACACGGACAACAATATCCGGAATTTCGACTGTTTTAGAATCAAGAAAACAGTTCAAAAGGGTAATTCAAGAGACGATTTAGTTGAATGTAGGATTGGAGGAATACCGATAACTTTCTTGATTGATTCGGGTTCAAGAGCGAACATTGTTAGCGGCGTAGACTGGGAATTATTAAAACGCGAAAACGCTACAATATGGGACATTAATTCGCAAGTAAATGATATTTTAAAACCCTATGGCTCAAGAAACGAAATAAAAATAAAATATCAATTCAAAACGACCATCGGGTTATTAAATCAACCAGAAATTATTACTGATTTCTACGTGGTAGACAACGGTGATGTCTCTCTAGTAGGAAAAGAAACGGCTCAACGATTGGGTATCTTAAAGTTGGGTATGAATATAAATCAAGTGGAAAAGGTAACGGCTTTTCCAAAAATTAAAAATGTCATCGTTAAACTAACCATAGATCCACTCAAAACACCAATTCAGCAACCTGTCAGACGAGTACCAATAGCCATTGAAGCTAGAGTAGAAGAAAAACTAAAGGAAGCTTTAAAAATGGATATCATTGAAAAAGTAACTGAACCAAGTTCGTGGATTTCACCGATAGTGGTAATATTTAAACCTAACGACGATATTCGGATCTGCGTAGATATTCGTAGAGCCAACGAGGCAATTTTAAGAGAGAATTATCCACTACCGACTTTTGACTCATTGATGACGAAACTCAAAAACTCACAATATTTTTCTAAATTAGACCTAATGAATGCTTATCATCAACTCGAATTGCACAAAGAAAGCCGTCACATTACCACATTTATTACCCATAAGGGCATGTACCGCTACAAACGATTGATGTTTGGTGTTAATTCGGCACCAGAGATATTTCAAAGGGTATTTGAAGGACTCCTGTCTTCATGCAGAAATTGTTTGAATTACCTAGACGACGTCATAATTTTTGGAGCTTCAGAACTCGAACATGACGAGTGTTTAAAAAAGGTATTAGACGTTTTTGAAGAAAACAATATTGTCTTGAACAAAAATAAATGCTTAATGAAAGTACAAGAGTTGGAATTTCTGGGACACACATTATCTAGTAAAGGTATAGATGCGGATGGAAAGAAAATTCAAACCGTCTTACAGTTCCGATCGCCTCTGACTAAAGAAGAAGTTAGAAGCTTCTTAGGCCTCGTCACCTACATGGGAAAATTTATTCCTGACTTAAGTACGATTACTGAACCACTTCGAAGCTTGATAAAAAAAGACGTGAAATTTTCGTGGAATAACATCCACCAACAAAGCTTTGATCATTTAAAACGGACATTAGCTAAACTTCCAACATTATCATATTTTGATATCAATCTGAAAACCCGATTGATAGCGGATGCGAGTCCCGTAGCATTAGGTGCTGTTCTTTTACAATTTGATGAGACTGAAACACCACATGTTATCTCCTTTGCCAGCAAGAGTCTTTCCAACGTAGAACGAAGATATTCCCAAACAGAAAAAGAAAGTCTGGCACTGGTTTGGGCTGTTGAGAGATTTTATTATTATTTAGCAGGGATAGAATTCGAATTAGTTACAGATCATAAACCCTTAGAGGTTATTTTTAAGCCAACTTCTAAAGCTCCAGCACGAATAGAAAGATGGGTACTGCGACTACAATCATACAAATTCAAAATTATTTATCAAGCCGGTAAACTTAATATAGCCGATTCAGTTTCAAGACTGTGTGCAATAAATAATGAGTGCTCATTCGACAGAGAAGGAGAGAGACACGTCTACAATTTGTTGGAGCAAAATACACCTAAAGCTATACACATTTCCCAAATTATTAATGAGAGCAAAACTGACCGCGAAATATCTGAAGCAGTCACGAAAATCAACAACAATTCATGGGAAGCCGCTGACAAAAATATTTATTTCCCATTTCGCTTAGAGTTGACAACCCTTGGTCAAGTTATTCTACGAGGAAACAAGATAATAATTCCAAAAACATTACGAGACCAAATTCTGAAACTGGCACATGAAGGCCACCCAGGGGAAACTGTAATGAAAAGAAGACTTCGAGCAAAAGTTTGGTGGCCGATCATCGATAGGCAAGCAGAAAATTTTGTAAAACGCTGTCGTGATTGTTTACTTGTCACACAACCCAACAAACCTCCACCGATGTCGAGACACAAGTTTCCAGAGGGACCGTGGCAATGTTTAGCTATTGATCTTATGGGACCACTACCTAACCAAGAACAGGTCTTTGTGATAATTGATTATTACTCTCGGTATCAAGAACTTAAATTCATGAAAACAACAACATCAGCTGCTATTATAAACCACCTCAAAGAAGTATTCGCACGTCTAGGAATTCCAAAATCCATAAGATCCGATAATGGAAGACAATTTGTTAGCCTAGAATTCAAGGCATTTTGCAACGACAATAATATTGAACTGATTCACACCCCACCATATTGGCCCCAAGCAAACGGCGAAGTGGAAAATATGAACAAGGCTATTTTGAAGCGACTACAAATTTGCCATGCAAACAATTCTGATTACGTCACTGAACTACAAAAATTTATACTAATGTATAATGTCACTCCTCACGGAACGACAGGAAAATCTCCTTCAGAGTTGTTGTTCAATAGAAATATAAGAGATAAAATACCCTCGCTAGCCGATTTGATGACAGGAAACATAGATGAAGAAGCACGCGATACGGACATATTAAATAAACAAAAAGGAAAAGAAAGGGAAGACAAGAAACGAAGATCGAAAGTCCTTGAGATACAACCAGGGGATAAAGTAATTGTGAAAAACTTAATAACTCCTCATAAACTCACACCAAAATTTAGCAACAGCGAATATGAAGTCATAAGCCTACAAGGTAGCGAAGCTACGCTACTAAGAGACGGCAAACTAATGAAACGCCACGTTTCGCATCTCAAGAAATTACCAGAACTCATACCTCTACCAAGGCAAACATCGGGAACGCCCCCAGGTCTACAACAAGAACCAGCACAAGATGAAGCCACCATATACCAAGAAGAGGAATCCCAAGAACCCATAGAAGTCGAGCAACCCAAGGAAGCTACAGTCCAGGATAAGGTTAAACCACTGAAGCTGAAAAAAAGGGACGGAATGTGGAGACCGAAGAATTAGTAATATTATTTATGATCACATTATCTTAGTTACAAGTTACCATGGAGAATTATTGATAGTGACAGTTAGATGTTATGTAAAGAATTTGTAAATTAGAGCAGAATATAAAAGCATACACCACAGTATTTACTTCTTCATATAGTGGGGTACCACACTCACCATTATTTATATTGAATTAGTTAATTATTTTGATTGATAATTGTAAACGTCAAAGAAAAATTCATTAAGAAAGTGTCAATGTCAATGTCAAAAAAGTTAGAAACTAATAATCACAGAAATACAACAAAGGATGTTGGCATGGAAGTAAAGAAAAAAGTGGATATGTATTTTTTTTCCTTCTAGACGATAAAATTTCATTTTAACGTGAAGTAAAAAGTAGATAATAGTTATTTATGTATCGAGGGCGTAAAGAAGGCGATTTTGGCCTGCGGCGTGAATATTATAACCCGAGGCTTTAGCCGAGGGTTATAACACGCCAAAGGCCAAAGTCGCTTATTACGCATGTGGTACATATAATATTTTTTGCACGAACGGAGATTTTATTTAAATTTTTTGATTTATAATAAAAAATTTCTAATGACATTTTTAAAAATGTCAAATTGACGCATTCACGGCAAGAGTGATTTTATAAAAATTGTATTGTAACTAAGGTATTTTTGTGATATTTCAAATTAATTTGTCGCGAGCGTAAAGTGCACCCGAGGTCTGCAATAATGAACTTTACGCCCTTCTTTGCGGGCGAAAAGTAGTCACTTTACGCCCGGGAGTGCAAAAAATATAATTTTAATAGTGAGGATAGAAAAAAGAATATAGATAGACAGGATTAAAATAGTTAAGGATGTTATGTATTGTAACTATGAAAATAATATAGCTAGCAACATGCAATAATTAAGAAAGAATGTAATTAGTTAAATTTGTTACCAAGGAGAATGAGACGTTTGCTAAAAGAAGAAAAATGAAAAGGAACCAAGGAGATGGTAGTCTGAGCAAATAAAAAAAAAGAACTACGAATTTTTCTTTCTGTGGAAAAGCAGCAATAATTTATTTTTAAAAATAATTAGAAAATGGATATTTCGTTTGGAAATAAACGAAATAAAATTAATATTCGTTTGTGAGTAATTGGAATTTATTAATCCAGCTCCTGTGAATATTGGATATTGGAAATAAACGTGATAAAATAAATATTGCATTTGTAAGTTATTGGAATTAATCCAGTTCCTGTAAATATTGGATATTGGCAGTTTAATAGTAAAATAATCCTGATGAATAGTATAAGTATAACACTGAAGTTTCATCTTGTTAATGGTTGGACATATAATTTAGAGTGAAATTAGTTATTATTTAGTATTAAATTATTTATAACAAAATTAAACAAGTCAGGAATTTTAGGAAAATTTTGTAAATAAATATGCATAATTGTAATTTTGTTATTATTGATCAATATTCGATAATCAAAAGATAAAAGAAAAGGTAGAGGAATCTTTCGAACAACCCTACACTGAGCTAACCGAGGTAAATGATTGTAAATGAACCTTAACTGTGATTAATAATCGTAAATTATTATTGAGCTAATTTGAATATTTCATTACATTGGTAATCCAAATAATTAACAGAAGGGAAATCATAACAATATTTATACTTAACATCCGGTCTGGATTCTGGATTAGGTGGAAGGGGTGGGTGAACGTAGTATACATAAATTAGGTCTCTACACATGGTCTTAGACCATTATGCTACCCCCGTGTTCTTTCCAGCACAACATTCAAACCATTCCACCCTCTCGACGAACTTGTAAAAGTTGTAACGCTTAATTTTTTTTTAAAAGCATTCGAATATTCTAAAGGAGCAACGTTGCTTGAAATTAGTGGTTCTTTTGTGTTCGCAATGTCAAACATATCGTCAGCATTTCAATTCCCGAAAATATTCCTTTGCTTCAAGGCCGAATTCATACCATTCGACATTGTAGCCACCTACCTCCAGCTCTTCCAAATTCTTATCTTATTTTCCTTTACTAAAATCTCACAATACGGTGCGTGCGTTACCTTCCCGTAAAGCTGATTAAGTAACTTTAATGTTCAGAAAAAAAGTGGAAATCTACGGTTTGCGTTCGGTCAGTACAAATTGAATTTTTATGGTTCTTGGGCGCCAAGTTAAGTGTTAAGTGTTTTGTAACTTCGTGGGTCAGTCGAATTTTTATGAAGAAAGTGAAACAAAACCACAAATTTGAGTGCGAAGGTTTTAATCGTTTTCAAATAGTGCTTATTTTGCCGAATACTTACGTTTTTCGTTATCGGAACAAATGAACTCTCTTCTTCCTTAAATATCTATGGTGGTGCATGCTACAATTCCACCCAATAGCTTAACCGTTCTTTATGGAGTTGCCCCGCAGTTTTCCAGGTCCTTTTAGACGTCCAAACAATACTTGCCCGCATAGGTTACATGAAAATTTCCAATGATTAAGGAGGTTTGAATCCTCCTTGTTATAAAGGCCGTAAGATCGTGGCAATCGGTGGCATAAAATAAAAAAAATTCTTCTTTCGCTATCTGGATTGATCCAGGTTCTTCTCATTCTGTGATAACTACCTATATTGGTTATTTAGTATTTTAACAATTTTAAAACGGGTTTGTTGGTCTATGTACCTATACCATATAGCGAAATGGTCTATTTATATCACCACTAATAATTATATTCAACCGCTTGTTCACTTCGTAGCTGTGGCTATGGGAAGACTGGTCCAATCTGCTCCTTGAACGTGCTGATATCCTATCGCACGCTTTCACTCTGCTCTCGAATATACATCTCTAGGGTATTTTCGTAGCATACGCATCTCGAATGTCCTCGAATTCGCTCGTTAGTTCTAGGTTGTTGATAGCCCGCCCACTGATAACGTATTTCGTTTTAGAGTATTATATTAGTAAGCAATTTCTTTCTTCATTGCTTTATTAGGCATTAGTCCACCTTCTGGGTTCTGGTTGTTTGAATATATCGATTTCTGTCATTGATGTACCAAATAATGTCTGATAAATCATTGGCCATGTTGCGAATGCCTAATGCTCTTAACTATATAAGATTGATGTAGAGGTCCTCTAGAGATTTAGATCTTTTTCAATACCCAGTACAACCCAATTAAACGTTCCAGTTGGAATTGACTTATTAGGAGGAAGACGACAGCGGTGCGTTTACGCATAGGCGCACTAGGCGCGCGCCTAGGGCCCCCGATGTTTAGGGGCCCCAAATTTATAAAAATATATTATTTCGGCATCTTTTAATTCTTTATTATTTGTACTTCTCTTTAGGAATATTACTTCATCAATAAATTAAAAATTTTACATAGATATTTAGTTTTTATATAAAACTGAAATGTGAAATTAGGGCCCCAAAACCACACTGCACCTAGGGGCCTCAAGTGGTATAAACGCGCCACTGGGAAGACCGCACTAAGCACTTATAAAACAGTTATTCCGTATAAAATAATTTAAAATGCGTAATAAGAACGAACAAAGGTAATCCATTCCCTAGAGTTCTTAGAAACACAATCGTGTACATTGTAGATTGAACTTGACATTTAGATATACAGTGCAAATTAAGATACCAACAAAATATGTAATTACTTTTATGAAAATAGAGCTAAGACTAAATATTTAGAACCCTTTTTATGGGTAGGAATGATTTCAGTTGTTTTCAGTATAAGTTCGATAATAGATCATTAATAAGGCAAGTGTTGATTATATCCTTTAAGGATTTAAAGGATGAGAAACTAAAGTTTACTTTATCTCTTTCGTTTGTTTACTGTTAAGTTTTTAAGATGTCGTTATGGTATTTTAAAATCACTCCTAGTTCTTTTTTTTATTGTGAATAAGTCTTGTTCTTTCACCCTTTCATAGAAAATTTAATTATTCACAAATTTACTCGTCATAGCTACAAATTTTACTTTTAGAAAAGTAAATATGTATCAATAAGTATATCAATCATATTATGCGTATAATTTTTTGCATAAATAATTCTTCTTTTGAGTGCAAGTGAATTCAATTTATTATAAAAGCTTTCAACTGTTACTAAAGTGAGGGTTTATGTTATATTTAAAACAACAGGCTCTGTACCCGTTATAAACTCTCAAAATTATTGAATAAATAAACGGTCAGTCGATAATACTGACTGCAGAGTTGACCCGCTTTGGTATCCAAAAATAGGTTTTAAAGCTGAAGTTTCTGCGGATATCTGGTCGGAAAAGCTTGTAAATCTCGATATTAAGCTTAATTTGTTTACATGGGGAATTTTACTACTTTCATGTTACTTTATGCGTCAGCATTTTTGTTTCCGATATCCTCTTCGTTGGTTTCACGACTCCTGATTTTTTGATTTTTTAGAAACACCTTTTTGCCTTTTGATTTAATTCTAAAGCGTTTGTATTTAAAAAATAAATAAATTGTTGCTTAGATTTAGTTCGTGTTACATTCAAACGTATTTTCTAACTTTTTGAATTTTATAGCTGAGTACGTAGAGGTAACGGTGCAGTAGAGCAATTTTACCCTTACATCCAGTAGCTTGACATATTGCAAATCCGTTTCAAAATGGATTGTAATACGATTCGTTCTACCGTATAAATGTAATGCAGTCGAATGAGTTCATGTAATAAAACGAATTCGATTTGCTGTAGAAAATCTGAACAGTGACATATTTTAAGGTTTATTGTTAGATCCTTTTTGGCACAAACAAATTGAAGCAAAAAATTATTCGATAACCGCGCGTTTTGGTAAAGGAAATTTCCAACAAATAATTGTAGTTTAGAGTTCTTTTAGTTTATTTCAAGCCAAAACACATAGGTACAATTTGGTGTACTTAAATAAATACTACAAATTCTTGCTTGTCTATAAAAAAAACTTTGAAATCTAATTCTGGTTTTCGTAAGAATTCAATTTATTTTGTGAGATCACAATAAATGGTCAAGTAATTCAGCATGGATTCGACAGTTTTTACTTCAGCTCTTTAAGAAAGACAAATAAAAATAAAGACTCGAATTTTTGAAGAAGTCTACTCAACCTGAATGATTTTATATGAGGAACCCTTCTTATTGTGGCAACTCCAAAAGCTTTCCCTTATTATTTATAACGGCATCGTTATTCGAACTCTTTCGGGTTTTCCACATGAAAGAAATTTTATTATTTCCTTTTCACTGCTCCTGTCATAACGTTTTTTTCAAATCTATTTCTAAAAATATCACGAGAGATTCCACACATTCTCTAAGATAAGTTTTGCTCTTGTACCTCAATTAACTTATTATGAACCGTTTAGGTTTTTAGACTTAATTAAGAAAAAATACAAAGAAAATTTTACCTTGTCTGCTTTTAGCATAAAGGGCCGAATAACCATAAAGTGTTCGTCGTAACAATTCCACGATAATTAAATAGGAACACATTTGCCGTTATCATATTTCTTATTAAGGTAAACATTAACCCAACATCGCCTAGTTAACTCTCACTGAGACAGAATATTTAATTAATTTAGCGTTGCTTTCATGTCATCAAAATTACTGCACTGAAATTACGTAGCATTGTTTCGAGGAATCAAGGCAAAATTCTAAACTAAAGGCTTCATTTTGCGAGAGAACATCGGGATGTTTATGCAGGTCATTGTTTAAATAATCCGGAGCTTGCTTCAACATACACAATTTCAGAAGCTTTTAGAGTTTCCGACAGCTTCAGATTCGAGGACGCATTTGTAATATTCATGTGTATGTTGGAGGCGTAGCACCGTATAGAATTCCCAGTATTAATGTTCTTTCACTAAGAATCTAGCAGATATCAAGGGAGGAAGTTTATTTAAGTAAAGAATTCGTTAAATTCACGCAAATAGGGCGTACGTTCATCTATCAATCTGACGTGCCAGATATTCAGCCGACTATTGGAGCCGAACAGTCCTGGATAACGCCACTTCAAGAACGCTGTTTTATCTATCATCCTCCGGATTGTCCTAGATTTCAAAAGTAACAAATCCTAATTCATCATTACTATCATTAGTAGAAAAATGTTTAAGTGTGATTTCAGTCGATGTTATTAATTTGATTCTTTGGACTACAAAAAGCGACTTCGTGACATAAAAGAGGAATCAAATCGGAAAATTTTACTCCATCGACCTAAAATCCTAAAAAGCAGGGGTTGTCGTACGAACAATGGAGATTGTTCAAATGGGGACAAATACTAGTGACAGTAAGAAAGATGTTTGTTATTTATTTACTGGATGTCTGTTTGTGATTTTATTGAATACGGCGCGGCGCGGCGCTCCTCTAAAAATGATGAAACTTAAAAATAGAAACACGTTGTTATCCTACAACTTTTCCAGTGGAAATAAATCTGTCTGTAATATAGATAAAGCATACTCGTGCTATTATTACTTCAAATTATATTTTACGAGAGTGATATTATTTTATGGTTTTACGTATAACTAAGGAACGTAAAAATTGTAATTTTATGGATTCGAACTATATAAGCACAGTTGCGAGAGAAACAAAATTTCGTATGGTGCTGTGCCCTTTTACAACGTAATAGTTTCATAGAACTCGAAAAAGAACACTGTTGAAAAAGGCGTACAAAGTTACCAATTTTTTGATGAACTAAGAAAGGCCAACAATTAAACGCGATTATTTTGATTCAGTTCAGTTTTATTTCATTCCAATGATTGTATGTACAATAACAGTATAGGAAGCGTCAAGATATAAATATGTATACCGGGTGTCCACTCTGAAAGTCGAACATAGGCAAATTAATATTACATATCCCTTTTAGAAGTTATGCTCATTTTGTTCTATAATAAAACAATAAACTGGTGTTAAGTTAATCAGAGGTTTAATTAATAATAATAAATAATAATAATAGTAATGAAAATAAGAAAGAAAAACAACAACAAAGAAATTATAACATATATTCAAATAACCCTCCTTTTTGGGCCAAGCAGTATCCTAGTCTGTTGTAAAAAGAATTTCTGACGTTGGTTGACCGGCTTTCATTAATTAAAGCACATTCGGTTACTATTGCTGCCCTCAAAGAATTAATGTCTGGGTGGCGTCTTTTGTAAATTTCGGTTTTAAGGTGACCCCACAGGAAAAAGTCGCAAGGTGCTAAATCAGGAGATCTTGGTGGCCAATTGATAGCTCCACCTCTACCAATACAGCGATCTGGGAATGAATCGTTTAAAACATTTCCAACATGTGAGTCAAAATGTGCTGGACAGCCGTCTTGTTGAAACCAGATCTCCTAATTTTCCCTTGCAGCTTCTTCCAGTGCAGGTCCCACTTTCGTTTCTAAAAAATCTAAATACGTGTCTGAATTTAAATTACCTTCTATTTCAAATGGGCCTATAATTTTGTTATTAAAAATTCCAGTCCAGATATTAATTTTTTGAGGGTATCTACTGCTACTGAGTCCTGGTGGAAATATTAATTCTAGGGTTTTGTTGTGCCCAAAACTGCGTGTTTTGAACGTTTGGTTCATTGTTTAATGTGAAAGTACATTCGTCGGTGAAACATATTGACGACAAACACCGGCGATTATGATTAGGGCGCTCTTGCATTTCGTAGCAAAATGCGCTTCTGCTGGCTTCGTTAATTTCTAAAATTTCTTGATGACGATTTAGTTTGTATGGGTGATATTTATACTTCTTCAGTATCTTCCATACACGCGAGGCGCGACTTAGAGAAACCTACTTCGTACGAAATATACCGTAAACTGTAGGTTGGGTCCGCATTGACCATAATGACCATTGCTAGATAGTACACGCTCTTCTGTGTGATCAACTATTTGTCGATTTCCTGTGATATAATTGAGATTTTTGAATATTTCGTTTCAATTAACAGTAAAGCATGTAATGGCTTACCACCCCTAACTTCTGCTTCCACAGAAACATTTGCACATCTTTCAAACTTTTATACGTATTTTTGAATTGTACTTGTAGAGGGTATGGGTCGTGCATTAAATTTAACTGCAAACAAATCTCTAACTCTTCGCAAACTAACGCCACTATAAAACGATTTACAATAAAAATTCTTTCTTCGTTGGAGTAACTACTCATTTTGACGTTCATAACTTTGACAATAAATAGTAGAAAAGCATTGACATAAGCACACTAAATAACTTTTGTTTCAAATTTCGCCTACTTAAGTTGAAAATCATATTAGAAAACTGTTAAAGATCATAGATCATAGACTTGTTCTAATGGGCTGCAGCATCACTATGGAAATTTCAGAATTTAGTACGGACAAATGATGCGCAGCAGGCTTTAAGCAAGACGTCATAAGGTGCATGTGTGACTTTTTATTTAAAACATTTACTTTATTTTACGTTTAGGAGCTAAATTCTCCTAATTAGTTAAGAATCAATTGCTTAATAGCGTACTACTCATCCAAACAAGAACGTACAAAAACTAAAAGGTTCAGCTGGAGAGATAAAATTAAGCAATTATCAAAATCGCATGTATTTCTCCTATGTCTCACATGTCAAGCCACACCCGGTGTACATATATGTACTACATTATATTATAAGAGATATGCCAATTAATTCCATCTAGATGTATAATCAAAGATTATTAAAATATAGAATAAACCGTGCTTGTTTTTGTTCGTCGGTTAACAAATGTGGAATCCACCGACTTGCCAGCTTTCTTACACCCAGATGTTTATGTAAAATGATATCTACTGCAGATGATCCAATGCCTAGTTCGTCTTGAATCTCTCTATGAGTGATATTCCGTTTTTCCTTAATCAGCTTTTCGGTTGCAATAATGTTTTCAGCACAAACAGCTACTGCAGGTCGTCCAGGTCTTGGTTCATCTTCTAACGTACTCCTCCCACGTTTAAATTCACGGAACCAGTAACTAATTGTAGATAATGATGGACTATTGTCGCCAAAAGCTGCCATTAAATTTTGGTGACTTTGGTCGTATGTTAAGCCTCGTTTATAATCGTAGAAAATCATAGCCCGAAAAGCATTCCGCGGCACTTCCATAATGCTTAGTAATAATCAAACGAATTATAACAATCAAAAATTAGAATCTCTATATGCTTTAACTTCAACCTTGCAAAATTGCGACTGGAAACTGTCAAAAGAATAAGCTTTCGATTGATGCAAATGTTTTTGTTTTTCTTCGCATCCATGGCCTGCTACTAGCAATATACAGAACAGCCCTCGTATGTAAATATCACTAAAGTTAACCGTTTCCAAGATATTTGCTATTGAAGTAAGTAATGTAACATTTTATTCATTTTTCAAGCATTCTGTAACGTAGTAGGCTTGCATTTATAGCAAAAGATTGACATATTCTTGTCAAAATCAAGTAATAGGACACAGAGCAATAGTGGAGCAGTGGGATATTTGTCATTAAAAATTCTTAAGATTTTAGTGTAACACAAGTACCTAATACTGTTTGAGGAAGTAAAAAATATTTTCATTCTCTGGATGAATTTACCATGTGGTATTGTGAAATATTTCTGGTAATTTACCACTCCGTCAATACTAAATTTTTGGTGGACATATAACCCACACCATGCCATGCCAGAGTGGCGTAGTGGTAGAGCGTCAGGTTAGCATTGCGCTAGTCCTTGGTTTGAATCTCCCAATCGGCAGGATTTTCCTGTAGTCTAGAGGTCTAAATCGAGCCCCGGTGATCGTTCGTCGTTAGGCACCTCATTAACGACACTCTCCTCCGAATACAGACCTAAAAAGCAGAGTAACACGATCTAACACGTACACACACTTATATACTATACACAATGTGCAGTATGTAGAATCAAACGGCGCACCAATCACGTAACCCGCAGAGTCTGGCCGGATAGTCCATTGCACGCGTAAAACATCATACGTTAACGCACCGTCCTCGACACCGAAAAGAATAGTATAGGAGGTTAACGATAACGAAAAGAAACTTTACACTTAATACAATCTTGATGAAATGGTTCATTTCTTACTCTAATAATAATTTGTCTACTTAAGGCAGTTCCTTTTACACGGATCCACTATTGCTCTGTGTCCCATCACTTGTTTTTCACATGATATGTCAAAATTGTCATTTTTTAATTCAAGCCTACAGCGTTAAATATTACTCAAATAACGAAAAATATATAGCATCACTTACTTCAATAGCAAATATCTTGAAAACAGTTAACTTTAGAGTCATTTA
Organism: Melanotus villosus; assembly: GCA_963082815.1. Taxonomy (NCBI): domain Eukaryota; kingdom Metazoa; phylum Arthropoda; class Insecta; order Coleoptera; family Elateridae; genus Melanotus; species Melanotus villosus. The sequence goes on along the minus strand of OY720418.1, from coordinate 48,752,756 downwards.
AATAGTAGATATACCTTTTTTATAAAAAGATGAGACAATCGTTTTTTTCAATTGCATCTGCCCTAACTTTAAGTACAAAAAAGTTGAAGCTTTTTTTAGATGTAAAGTATAGCAAAAATAATGTTCTTTTAGGAGCTACATTTATATTATTTCCCGCCCCAAAAAAAGTAGTTTCCCCAAGTCTCATGTCAATATTTCGTAAGCTCCTGAAATTACAGGAGAAAATTAAAATCAAAATTTTTACTTTGACACCCTACGCTGTGTCTCTCTAAATATTAATTTTTGAACTAACTACGATAATTTTAGGTAAATCGTAATATTTTGGCCTCACGAATCTATTGTTGGTCTGTGTCCCGTTACTTATGGACCACCCTGTATAACTACAAATAAAGGTGCTGCAAGAGTATACAAAATACACAAGTTAAGTGTAATTAATCGTGTTAAAAGATTCCTCTGAAGTACAAAATGAGCTTACCATAACTTCATTGTCACTACATTTTTTTTATGTTGATTATACAACTGCACTTTTAGAGGGATTTAGATAATTTGAAGAACACCAGGAGCTTAGTTTATTTGCTGCTCTGTCACATTTCAAGGAGAGGCTTTCATTGTCGTTATCTAATACGCATACCCAAGAATTAAAGATGCATTAAGTTTTTTATCATTTAAATTTTAAGTTGTTTATAAACATATATATAATAAATAGAATAGTTTGAAAATTGAGCCTTGGGAGACATTTATATCCATATCCAGTGAACTAGTTAACAGAACCTATACATCTACATCTATACATACAATATCTCATGAAGACACATCTGCAGTAACAACGGTTGGTGGACGCAGTTGAAGGCCTTCGACAGGTCAAAGAAGCTTCCTACCGGACATTCACCGCACTTTATCATAATATACTATATATTACCTATACTCAGATCCATCATACCAGCAAAAGTAAAGTTACCCATAGAAAAGCCATGTTTGTTATCATTTGAAATATTAAAACACGTTAAAAACTTTAATACGCGATTTAGGTAACAGTATTCAAATATTTTAAAAATGACAAATGTTAGTGGCCTATAGTTATTTGGATTGAAAGCGTTTCCTTTTTTATAGACGGGGATCACTTTTCCCAGTCTAATCGAAGACAGAAAATTTCTTGTTACAAATAATAAATTTATTAAGTATGTTAGTTGATCAACAATTTCCGCCGCTTTAAAAACGAACCAATTCTGAAAGAAATCGTTTTGTACAAGAAATACCTCACAAGGATTATCTTAAATGGCACAATCGCACAATTAATTTCTAAAGGAATATTATTAAAGGATTGTCCTTTGTTTGATAATTGATTCACAACTGCACACATTGTCCGAGTAGGATTATTCCAAAGAAACTGTTGTTTTATTGTCTTTGCAAATTGATAAAGTCATTTAATGATCTACCAATATTTCGGAACTCACCATGTTCTTCAGGGAGATAAAAATTGGAGTGATGATAACTGATTGGAAAATTAATCGAAACTTAAGTTAACAAAGACATAATGTTTAAGACCACTGGTAAACGTGACAAACAAAACGAGTGTAAATTTATTTATTTATTTATTTAAGACCAGGCTACAAAAATAGTAGCAATACAGATACAATAACATTATCAACTAATAATAAATAACTGTGCTTAATTGTGAGCCTTCCTCAGTACGTGGAAATTTAGTAAACCTAACTACCGGCGAAGAATAAGAAAAAGATTTTTAAAACTGAGTGTTTTTGATATTCGATCTTATGTTTCAATAATGTTTTGGTACACACTGAAAAAGTGTATTTTGTGCATAATTACTTAAAATTCATTCTGCTTTTGGAATCGTATCTTCTAAACCTAAAGTAATGTATCGAGAATAAGATTTTTCTTGGAATTTACACGAAACTGAATTTATCACGTTTTACCATCTATACAGATAACAGATATGTTTACTTATCCTATTCCGCATGTTCTGTTAAAAATTTCTTTGCAGTTTCAAATTTCCATTACCAGAAAATGTCCTTCGTTTTCCAACTTTCCGCAAATTATTTTATTAATTAAATTATTTCAGTTGTATGAAGTAATATGAAGAAAGTATGCCAGCCTCTAAGGTGTAGGGGACAGCAAAGTTTCTTTATAAACCAAAGATCTTGTGTTTGATCCCAACCTAAGTCTACTAAGATTTTTAATACGGAAAAATCTTTAAATTTGTCATTTTTCGGATAAAACAGTAAGTAGATATAAAGATTCCTTAGAAAGATGGAAGCCCCGGGGATGTGGTTAAATTCTAGTCGAGTAGTCCTAAATAATTATGCTTTAAAATTCTTGGGATCTAAATTTCTCGCAATAAACAAACAATCCATAAGAGTAATTTCTATTTTTTAACTCGAATGCGAATAATTTTATAATAGCATTAAAAGATAAAAAACAAATGGGAAAGGAACTGGCCTTGTCAGTAATTAGAATATTCCACTGTTATAAAATTTTACTAAACTAAAATTTTTGATTAGTACTGTATTTCATGCCATTATTTCTTTTACGTTTGGTTATGTATTGATCTTGCCATTTTATTGGCAAGTAAAACTTGTTGTTATTACTTGTGCTTTCACAGGCTTTTAAGACTCAATAGTTTGTCTTTTACACCCATTTTGCTCGTTTCTTTTTTTTTTCGTGGCATATCTGACATCTTTGCTTTTTAGATTTGCACTTGGTGCTTCCATCAACCTGTTCCAATACCTTCCTTTCTGCCTTCGACCATGTAATCGTTTTTAGTATTGCTTTCGTCATTTTGTCACCTGGTAATTTCCGTTACCTGATAATTTCTAGAAGCTGGTAATCTTTTTATATTTCTCAATATAGTAATTCCCCGAAGTTAGGCGATTGGTGGGACCGACAAGGAGCGCGTAAGTCGAATTCGTGTAACTCGGCGTAGAATTTTGCATTATAAATACATATAAATTACAATTAATTGGGACCACAGGTTAACAAAAACATCTGTTTTTAAAGAAAGTACATATGTAATCATAGTAATTGTATTTTCATATTTTCATTTTCTGTGGCGCGCTATATATGTAATCTTCCCAGCTCTTCATTTTCTTGTCTTTCCTACCCTCCTCGATTTTCTGATTCCCTAAATTGTTTCACAGTTTTTCTTCTTTTTACACATTTTTGCCCCATTTCTTTTGATGGTCTTAGTATCAATTCGATCCACCATACTTGTATTACTTTTTGTATGTTTTGTTTACTGACTCTGTCCTGTAATAACCTCATAACTAATGAATTTCTTATTCAAGTCATTTTCTCCTGTACTTTCTATTTTTTGGACTGCTTATCTCTTTTATTTCTTCTTTGATTCCTCTTCTAATGCAATTCAAGGATCGATTTTGGGACCCCTGCTTTATTGCATCTACACATTTAATTTAAAAAATTCAATCAAATTTTCAAGATACCATTTTTATGCTGACAATACTCAACTATACTTATCATTCTCATGGGAGTGCCTTGATATAGCAATGAAAAATTTTAATAATGATGTTCAAAACTTAATTAATTACTCTAATAATAATAATAATATTTATTCCATATTCTCAAACAATATACAGGGTGGTGACTCGAACACCCGAACATAGGGATTTAACATGTAAAATCATATTTTCGTAATTTCCTGCTCCCCTAATTATTTTAGGCAAAAAAGCTTCAAATAAAAGTTGTAGAGCATAAAATCCTGCATCTGAATCAATAAACAAAATTAATTTTGCGTGCCTTGTAACCTCAGAAATTAGGTATGAAATCGTTCTCTAAACTCTAATTATATTAAATTCAAATTCAAACTGCAGCGGATCAAAACAAACGTATGCATAGATAACGTCCCTTGACCAATAAAAACGCAAGACTGCAGCCCTTGACCAATAAAAACGTAAGACTGCAGGTACAGTTGTGGACAGAAATAAATAGGACAACTCGAAAAATCAAGTAAACTTTATTCTATAAAATTTAGTTACTTGATTTTGGCTTTATAATTATGACATTTGTCACATTGACTTGCAATCAAATTACAACACAGGGGCCATTTTAAACTAGAAAAAAAACACTGTCCTATTTTTTTCTGTCCACAACTGTACACGTGTGTTTCACGTAGAAATTATTGTTTACTCGCACTGCAGCTCGAATTTGAATTTAGTATAGCACGCAGCAGTAGAATAATACAGAGAGATCGAGAATGATTGTCCAGAAAAAACTACCTTTCCAGGAGTTATCAATATTTCACTCCGGCGTGATATTAGCCACATACCGCAATTCCTTTGACAATTAATACGGTTAATCCAGAAAAAGAGGAATTAGAGCAGGCCGTGACCTAGTTACCAAAGTTGGTATCCCGTGATTCGCCTACTGTGAGCGTAAACAGAGACACTATTGACTATTGAAGAGGTTACGTTAACTGTCAAAATCATACAACAATATTATTGTCCGCTTTTTAAATAATAGTAAGTAATTGCCTGTTTGTAGGCACTCTAAATAAATAAATAATTTTACTTTATTTAATAACCATAAATGTAATTACGTCCACTAATGTTTTTATTTTAGGTTATAAAATGTTGATATGAAATTTAAAAAATGAGAAGCATTGCATTCTATTTTTGTTGTGCTTAATAATAACTTCTTGCATTCTTTATTAAACTATTTTTTTATCATCTTACGTCTCTTATTTTCTACTTTATTTTGTAATTATGTATCTTTCTATCTGCGGTTGTGGTCTCCCAATTCCTTGTGAATAATAATTTAGCAGCATTCTGTGTTACGTTCGCTCATCGCCATTGGGATCTCCCTTTTCTACATTGACTTTCGAACTCTGCCTTGCTATCCTTCTGCCTTCCGCTATCCTAATTCTGTGTGCCGCCTATTTTAGTCTTGAAAGCAATAATAAAGTAACATATTTTTGTATCGAGCCAAATCCTTTGCATCTCTTTCGGTAAACACAGTAGCATCGCCTCAGCTTTTTTTTTCGAGAATGTCCAAACTTCGCTACCATGTACCACAACTAGCTTTTTAAATTAATATCTCGGGTTGTTAATGTGAATATAAATGTGTTTTATAGTGAATAGTTCTGTTTCTACTACTGTACTTTTTGGTTTTCTGTTGATGATGACCTCAGGTAAACCGTTCAAATATTTAGAAGTTATTGCCGTACCTAGTTAAGATTTGTCTTAATTAATTGTCCAGTTACGTTAGCTGTTTACTAGTTCTCTTGGTTCTTTCGCCTAGACTTTCGTCCTTATTCTCCCATATGACCGTAGAAGTTCGATATTGGTACTGCATTGATATTCAAATCGACCTCGTATTTTAGAAGCTATACTGGCTTGCTAATAGGCCATGTTACTGTATCTTTGATTCTTGATTATTTTTTCTAGCATCAGATTAAAGACTATGGGAGAAAGCTTCATGCCCTCCTGGCGCACACTCGTGTTGTTTCTGTCAGTTTATTTTGCCTAGCTTATATGTTTTCTCATTAGTGTTCTAGTTACGTAATCTCACACACTTCTTCAGTATTCTATTTTCTTTGATTACCATGTATAGGGCTTTCCTATTAACTTTTTCATATGCTTATATGAATTCGGCAAATAGATGATAAGTAGTTGTATCCATGCTTTTTCAGCAATCTGTCTCGCCGTGAAAAGTTGATTAGATTTGCGCAGTATGTTTGCGAAAATCTTATAGACTATACGTAACAGTTTTCAAAGCTAATTCAATCCCCTTTCTCATACGTATATGGTACACATGATAGCCGTTGACCATTCACGCAGGATCTTTGAAGTTCTACAGATTTCTTTGATTAGGCCATGTAGAGATTTTAATTGTTTCTCTACCATATTTAAATAGCTCTGTACAGTACACCCCAAACATATATGTACTTACAATGTTAGCTACTTAATTCTGGAATATAAAGTCATAAGTATAGTAATTATTAATGTGAAAAATTTCACAATAGCTTTTCTCAATTATAATTTTCTAACTATTTCTTTTTTTTGTAAAAGTAACTTTTTTATTTCACTCTAAAATTCGTAGTCGTCCATAAAAACTACTTGGAACAGATTAAAATTAGGTGTCGAAAATACTTGAAGAAATCTAAGTTAAAATGTTTTTATTAAATAACGAGTTAACCTTTACTAACTAAAATATCATCGAAAATGTTGCTGTAATTATAGCATTTAACTGATTCGCGTAGATGCGCAAATATACACAGTTAATTGCTATAACTGCACATAAAAGTCAAAATTGCTACTTCTCTGGTAACATTACTAAAAAAAAATTGTGTTTGATGAGAGCTTAAAGCTTATTTGCTGTAACAGCTTATATGATTTTTATTAAATTAGCGCCTCATTGTTAGGTTTTTATGCTCGTAGTATAAAAATGTAAATTTTCAGGTCAACTTTTTAATACTCCCTACCAGGGGTTATTTTGGTGTGCAGCTCTAGCTTGTTTGTGCAGCTCTAGCTTGTTTGTGCAGCTCTAAATTTCAAATGTGCAGTTCTAATTTTAATTTTGTGCAGTACAAAATAAAAGTAATGTTATGATTACCAATTTTAAATAAATCAAAATAAATTAATGGCTTTGGCTACTTGCTGTTCGCCTAGTTTTATTACCATCAAGCACAATAACAAGCAGGCAGTTTTTCGATTATTACTCGAAATCGGTTTGTCCTACCAGAGAAACTCAAGAGGCCTTTTCTTTTTAGAATTTATTGGCGATTAAGAAACAAACACCTATTTTGAAAAAAAAAAAACAGTGACGTACTATTTTTTTCGTCAGAATTATTTATTTTTTGCTGTCACACACGCCACCGCTGGAATTGTCAAAACTAGTTGCATCGAAAAAGAGTCTCTTCATGCCGGTATAGTGCATACCAAAGCTCAATTTAATATCTTAAATCGTTTTCGAGATATTTAAAAAAAGAGCTTATTCCTTGGACACCCTGTATCTCGAAAAGGAAGCACTTTCGGACCCTTATTTATAGGAAAGAATACTTTCTTAAAATATTGACCTTTCCTTCTGGGACACCCTGTATATCATAATTTTCAATAAACCTATTATTCGATTTTATTGAATTATTACTTGCATGATTTTAAATTTTCAGAAATCAAAAATGTACCCCCACCCCCCTCCCCCCTTCTTGCCAAATTATCTGAGTTCGGTTAGGCTAATTTGTGCAGTTCTAAATTATCCTCAAAATAACCCCTGCTCCCTACTGTTTACAGCTATTTTTATTTAAGTAACCTCTTATACGTTTCGGTGTCGAGGCTGGTGCATTAACGTGTGAGGCTCTAATTAAATTAAATTGTGAATTTTACTTGAAAACTTTGTAACAAATAACGTATACATAAGAAAAATTAAATTAAACACTTCTCCCAAACGAAGATTATAAATAATGTCGCCCAAAAAATATCAAAACTTTGTTGTACCTATCGAATGACTTTTATCTAACTATCAAACCTCAAACCTTTACATTCTAAAAATGGACGTAATATTTCTTTATCAGTCGGTAAATTACTTGGAATGACACATGTGCTCTTTGATGGGTCACTTGCTTCCAACATTGTTGTCGCTCGAATGCCCCTTGTGTGATTTACAAGAACGGTAATGCATCTTGTAGATACCGTTTTAGTTTTAACCTTTGTGATTTTCACTTACGACGTAAATGAACAGAAGAGCACCGCTTTGATATATGAACCATCATTCCTGAAAGCTCTTAAAGATATTGAAAATAATGAGTCAGAGAACCAATCTCGACCTAAGAGACTAAAACCGGAGCATTAAATAAGAATTTTCGATATGTAGAATTGAACTTGGATTCGATAGTCTTAAAAATATTAAAGATTTATTGTTCCCCCAGGTTTTAAGAATTTCTACGTGAAGTGAAATAGAGCCTTTTCAAATATGCTCCGTGCCATAGAAAGGACGAAGTAATAAAATTTATAAAGCCTTTACTGAAGTTTACAAAGTCAAATCTAATTCTTTCTGCTTGCAAAATTTTGCCTCGTCTTATTTCTATTGATTTGCCCGACCAAAAATAAATTAAACTCAGTAATTTGAGATCAAAAGTTTTATAACTGTGTAACTTTTAGTTTAAATAAGGAACGGCTTTGAGAACTCAAACACTTTATTTACTTATATATTTCTACTTAATATAAGGTAACTTTCTGATACAATTACGTTTTTCGTTGTTACAGAACTTTGTCCAAAGTCTTTCGATATTATCAAGAGGCTCGCTGGATGAAAAAATACGCTGGGCTTTTAATTTATACGATATCAACGGTGATGGATGCATCACTCGTGAAGAGATGACGGATATCGTTACGGCCGTTTATGATCTTATGGGGAAGCTTGCCGAACCTAGCATAGAGGACGATACCGTTAAGGAAAAAGTCGACATGCTATTTCGCGTAAGTTTTATTAAAGTTTTAATTTTTGAAAAAGTGTTGGGAGGCTAGGGTTTTATTTAATTTAAAAAGCTGGCGTGACTGGAATGCAATAAAGGTACAATTAAATAGGAAAAAAGTCACGAGGGCATCTGCATTTTGTCTTGCTTTGAAATTTTAATACTAGTTATTGCAACTCTTGAAGTATCAGCATTAAAATTGGATTGTTGTTTAAAAGTTAAAGCATGTTAACGTTTTTAATTAACACTAAGAGTAATTAGAACCAAAGTAAATTGAATTTGTTTATAGCGAACTTGCTTTTAATTAACCACCGTATACATATGTATAATACGATATTACAACCTTCGTATATAATGAACTCACATCGCATATGATTTGTACGAGGAGGGTTCAAATTTAACTCGGAATTTCTTGATAATACTGTAACGAAGCGAGCTTGGGCTGTATAAGCAAATAGTTAAATAAATCAGGATGGTAGAGTCTTTTACTCAACCTCGTTACGGGGGTTTTGCTTAGCTGTGCAAGAGGCTATTGAAAGAAAGTCTAATTCAACTAACATAACATATATTGTTCGAATTCGGAATTATGCTTTACAATTATTATTCATTAACCAAGTTACAAATAAACACATCAAAACATCAACGAGATAAATTACAAACATTAAGTTAAATATTAAAACAAAGAGTTACCTACATTCTAACTGCTTTTTTAAATTCAATATTGACCTATGACGAAACCTAGGCACTCCATTTTGTCCCAGAATCTAAATAATCAAGCATGGAATGGAGACGCAAAACTTCACCGAAGCCTAAAAAGGCAAAGGTTATCCCTTCAGCTGGGAAGATAAGGGCCACTATGTTTTGAGACGCAGAAAGGGTTTTGTTTATAGATTTTTTAGAAGATAGTCGTATAATTAATGCTCTTATTACGCTCAACTGCTTGCCGAAAAAGTTAAGCCTGCATTTCGGACGAAAAGATGGTAGCGTTCGGTTAGGAGTGTGGTTCTCATTCACGACAATGCTCGCCCGCACACCTCCCAATTGACTAGGGAAACTTTAGATAAATTACACTGGGAGACACTTCCACATCCTCTTACAGTCCGGATTTGTCTCCTTGTGACTTTCATTTGTATTGGACGCTCAAGGAAGAGGAGCTAAAAAAATTTGTGCAAAATTGGCTTGCCGCTCAGCCAAAAAACTTCTATAAAGAAGGGACTATAGAGATGGCAAAAGTGTGTCGAGTTAGAAGAGGAATATGTTGAAATATAGGATAAACCATATTGTGAAGATCTTGTTTACATAAAACGTTACAAAAAAATTCCAGGTTAAATTTGAACCCTCCTCGTATATAACCGGCTTGCACTGTGTTTCCAATATTAAAGTTAAAGAATAAATGTCAAGCAGTCCTCTATTAACATTTAGAATTTTTTATTTGGTTTTAGATTAAATATGTATTTAAATTTTCTCTAACTTTTGCAAGTACATAGTTTTAAAAATTATTTGCTTAGAGACTGTACCGTACCGAGTTTCATCTTTTAAAATTTAATCAAAATTTTTGTTAAGAAATTTTGGACCGGCATTTATGTAGATGCACTGGTTTAAGTTGCAGCTTTTTTTTAGTAAACTCAAATTATAGCAAGTTGAGCCTCATTACACTCAAGCCCTAATTTACGTCGCTTTAAACTAAGCTTTAAAGGCCGACCAGAATCTAAACAAATAAACGATACAAATATTGCTTTTGCTTTTATAAAAGAATATTGTTGTGTAAAAAAATTAGATGAACTTCAATTTAGCAAACATTTTGGCGGTTTTGTTACTTCGGTACAAATTTAAGTAGAAGCCTAGTTTAAGCTGAGTTAAACTTCGCCTTAAGTCTAGTACGAGTGGACTTAAACAGCAGTTAAATTAAGCTAGCGGAAGCTAAGCCTCCGCTAAAACATACCAATAGCGACCCTTAAGCTTTGTGGCCACTTTTACAATTTTGAGAAAGACTCTCCGAGAATTAACCCCTAAACATTTTTTCTAAGAACAAATTTATTTATTTTTTCTGATAAACGCTGTTTTGGCAGTTATTTATGCTGGATCGTGCATTCTCAATGTAACGTTCAAACAAATTCTTATTCGCAAATTTTTTGAACCAACTCATTACGATCACCATTAATCCAAACTCATATGTTAAAAACAAATAAGTTAGTACTTTAAATGCTGCGACATATGTCATTCGTCGCTTACATGAACTAAATACTATGATATACCGGACAAGTTGTGTCCGCCATCAGGTGTATTATTAAAATCTGCAGTTTTTGGACAATTATCTAGCTTTCACAGTTTGAATTTGTTAAATTCTGACATCAAAATTGCTTTCTGAACGTTTATCGAGTCAAGTTTCTTAACATTATTTCCTTTTTCGTGGCGAAATTCTTACGAAAACTAAAAAATATCAATAATATTGCTACACAATAGTAACGTCTCTCGTTAAACCTTTGTTTTGATAGATGTTGATCTAAAATTGCAATTTATTGCTTTCAACAATTTGCTAAAAGTTTTGCTCTTAAAGAACGGTTTAGAGGTTTAGACAGACAGTAATATTGAATAACCGGAACAGTTCAATGAAAATATTTGCTATTTCATCTTGTAAGTAACCCATCATACATTGTTTTCAAAAGTAATAAAATTAGAAAATCTGAAAGGATGAACAATTTTGAAGTCAATTTGTATCGTATCTTTTATTGTTTTATCTTTATTGGGCATGTGCTTTCTTTTTTCTTTCTTTCTTTCTGTTTTCGTTTGAACAGTATTTTCGTATAGTATTTCCAAATAGTCCAGTCAATATAGACAAAAAAAAGCGATTTGTTTGCAAAAGGTCGGGAAGATTTGAAATTTGGCATAGAGCTAGATTTCTAGGTCCTTATTGAACTCCTGAATTTGCCAACATGGCGTCGCGCCGCTCGCTACGCCATCTTGAAAAAATGGCGCCGAAAAACATAAAAAGCTGTATATGTCCTAAGCCGTTGATTTTAGCGAAAAAATACTTCTATACTAAACTATTCCCTATAAAATTTTCTACAATTTTGCCCCGGTTACTTTTGTTGTACGGGCAATAGTTATGGCGATACAGCCTTTCAAATACGGGGTAAAAATTAAATTTTGCTTTTGTTCGCATTTTTAGACGTATAAGTTTATTTGTTGCATAAATAAAAGTACATTAAACCGATATACATTAAGAGTGACGAATTCCAGTGAACAGCATGTCGATATGAGAGAAGCTCGTATGTGTCGGGACAGCCAGGATCTACATAAACTCATCGATTGGTTTGCTCAGCACTTTCCGTTTGTTGAGAACGATTGTGTTGCCTCCCTTAGTACAGAGATCGTCGGCAATAGTTCCATAAATTCTCATATGGCGCGTGAAGCGGGTACAACTGCTATGCATCAAATTATCGGACAAACATTCGCTTCCATACAACTGAAAAGGAAAGATAGAGTTCTTCCACTTTCAACCATCAATTCCGGCATAAAAGTCGATGGCGTTGTGGTTCCCATTAACCCGCTATTGCTTTTTCAAAGTATTGTTAAGAGGACCGAACAACAATTGCAAGAGTACTTTCATTACGAACTTGCACCATTCCCATTATCGTTATTCACGGAAGATGGTATACGCCAGGGAACGAAATCCTCTTTGTATGCTGTTTTTGAGCCAATTGAAGACACTCTATACGAACCAAACATTCATGTAGTCGACGGAGGACACCCCCTCCATAAAGTGCGTTGGCATAGTAATGACTCTTTCGCGTTAATATGTAGCAAATACCTCCAATATGTCAAGAAGAATTACAGCTCAAATGCAATCATAGTTTTCAACGGATATCCAGCTACAGGGACGGCCAATAGCACCAAAACCGCCGAACGATTACGGCGCCCACGGGTCCACAAATCCGTAGAAGTAATCTTCGATGAAACCATTAAGGTGACTTCATCTCAGAAACGCTTCTTATCGAATGAATCAAACAAAGGTCGTTTAATCGCAATGCTTAAAAAGAAATTCGAAGAGGCTGATTTTGTGGTTAAGCCGTAGAAGACGCAGATACCCTTATTGTAACTACCGCGTTGGGAATGTCCTCTTCATGGCAGTCTGTCTATATTGTAGGAGAAGACATTGATCTGCTTGTCCTTCTAACAGCTCTAGGGCACGATTACCACAACGTTTATTTCCGAAAACCAGGCAAGCGTCGAATCTCAAAGAAAATGTATAACTCGTGATGCTGAGCCTGATAGCGTAGCTGCGGCGGGGAGAGAAATTTCTTATTGCTTTATACGGGAAAAATGACGAAACCAATTCCACCCTCAACTCGCTTCGCTATAATCTTTTTGCCAAGTGTGCTGCAAAAAGCACCTTCCATCTTGCTTCCCTACCACCAACAAGCGAGGCCGCTCGACTGCACTCATTCAGAACTTACCATCAAGTTCAACAGTGGCTTGGTGTAGAGAAGAATCCACTCGATTGGGGGTGGAAAATATCCAGAGATGGCCTGGTGGCCATAACTTCGCCCAAGGAACCTGCCCCAGCTAACCTGTTGAAGTGCGTTTCTTGTAAATGTCGAAAGGGTTGTGGTCCTGCTTGCAGCTGTCGCAAAGCGGGTTTGAAATGCTCGAGAATCTGTGCTGTTTGTGACGGAAATGCATGTAGCAACGCAGTTGACATAGTTCAAGATGACCACAACGATGCAGAACTTGACGATTTACATCTGTTTCAAGATATCCAGGACATAGATGGGAACGTTGAGGATGTTCCAGAGGATCCTGAGATCGAGGATGCCGATTGCGCCGGACCGTCGGGCCACCACTAGAGGAGGTGGATGGTTATTCTTCTCTTTGCTATTAACATACTAGAATTCGCCACTGTTAATGTACTTTTATTTATGCAACAAATAAACTTATACGTCTAAAAATGCGAACAAAGGCAAAATTTAATTTTTACCCCGTATTTGAGAGGCTGTATCTCCATAACTATTGCCCATAAAAAAAAATCATATAGAGCAAAATTGTAGAAAATTTTATAGAGAATAGTTTTGTATAGAAGTATTTTTTCGATAAAATCAACGGATTAGGACATATAGAGCTATTTATGTTTTTCGGCGCCATTTATCCAAGATGGCGTCGCGAGCGGCGCGACGCCATATTGGCAAATTCAGGGGCTCAATAAGAACCTTGAAATCTAGCTCTGTGCCAAATTTCAAAACTTCCCGACCTTTTGCAAGATCGAATGTATATATTGACTGGACTAAAATTTATAAAAAGAAAAACAAAGTGATAGTGATAAATGCACGAAGGACAAAAAGCATAAAATAAGAAATTACCAATAACAAAATTTGTATCTATATTACACTGAAATGGGCCCATTTTCTAACAAACCAGTTTTTTTATATAAATTAACAAAAATTTAAATTCAAAGACTTCTTTGTGAGTTTTTATTAATTTAATATTTTTCATTCTTCTTCAATTGAATTAAATGTATGTACAGCTTTGCTGTAAAACATGAACAGTTATTATATTTTGACTTAAAAATTTAACAGAATCACAAGAATATTTGTTAAACAATTTTATAAATAATTTGGCATAATTTTGTTATAATACTTTTCAAAATTTGGTCTGTTCATAAATTAATAAATCTTGATAATTAACTAATGAACGAATAATATTTCTGTCAAATAGTGAGAGCTATAGTTACGTGATCCGTAAAAGCTGGTGATCATAAAAACCAAAACTGAAGATAAGTTGCTTTAATTAATAAAACAAAATCCGGAGATTCTTTAAATGTTAAGTTTTGTTAATTTAAGTTAATGGTTGGGTGCCCATTCGGACGTAACATTCCGTTGGTTTAAAGCATTTCGTTTGAAATTTACAATTAAGGGTGTGTCGACTAAAAATCAGCACAATTTCCAGTTGAACGAAATTTATTAAAATGAAGGAAATCATGAAAACTAATAGAATAATATTAAATTCAATGTGGAATAAAAAAAACTAGGCCCATAATCAGCCGCTTGCATCACTTTATTTAGTAATCCAACCTTTAGAAGTTTTATGAATTTTTAAGAACTTTCATAATCTTCTAGTTAGTCAGTGCTTTTTGCATCCGAGCCTTTTCCCTACATATTTTGTTTGAGTTGACACCACAACCTTTCAGTAGGCTTTAATTGTGGTACATTTGCAATTAGTTCCGTTGGGGGTAATATAATAAATTTGAAATTGTTCAACACACCAATGCTGGTTCGATAATAATGTAATTATGGTATTTTCGGATAAATAGCACTTTTCCAGCTTTTCTTCCACTTCCTTTTGACCTTTATATATTTTTACTTCTTCGATCTTTCCCATAGCATCATAATTAGTCCTCTGTGCAATATCCACATCTCCAAACTGCTTTTCAGAGTAGTTTTTCCATTTCCAATGTGCTTTTTATAAAATTCGCCATTTTATTCAATTGATTGCATGTTTCAAAGATATCGTATTTCAATAAATATAAAGGATCAGTACGCAAGTTGGTACTAAGTAGGTATGTTCAAAACTAAAACAATTACTTTATAGGCGCTGTTGGATTACATTTTCCTATAACGATTGATTTTGTGCGGATTATTAGTTGACACGCCCTTAAATATATAATGTGGTATTTAGGAATGGAAATTAACAGAAAAACGTGTTTTGTATAACATAAATTAAAATACGAAATTGGAATTTTGTTTAAACCTATTTATTTGAATAGTAGAAATGCCATTTTAAAACCACGAAACGAAAAGCAAAACACCAGGGGCACATAAAAGTCTAGGAAAATTGAAGACTAAAAAACCATTAAGAACTTAAAAAATTATAAACCTGAAAATTTTAACAAAATTTTGTGCTGTTCCCAAAAGTCTCCGAAAGAATGCCAAAATCATTTGGTCATTCTAAAGCTGAGAAGTTTGTTTCTAATTCTGAACAAACAGAGAAAACTATTTTTATGAATTTTGACCAGAAATGTAATCCACATATTGTCTTCAAGAATTTGCACTATTCAAAATTTCGACGGGTATTAATATATGTACCTACCATCCAAGATGTATTCAGAAAAGAATTCTCTATTTCATCTAAGTCTTGAAATTTAACTCAGCATCTGCTGCTTTCGAAATTAGTTTAATTATTTGCACCTGGAAGGCAAGTTTAAAGTCAGCCATTATATCTTTTCAGTTATCATTTTATATTTATTATTAAAACTTAAAGACGAATTTTTATTATTTAATTTTCATGGTTTCTTGGCTAAATATTTAAATAAACATCTAGTGATGTATGAAGAATTTGTTTAATTCTTAAAAAAGAAATTGGTTAGTTTCTAATTCTGAATAAATGTAGAGAACGTTATTTAGAGATATTAAACCATTTAATCGCCAAGACAAACAAATCCATTACAAGAAATGCGGAGTGTCGTTCGAAATTAGCATTTTGGCAAGAAATTCAAGTGTTTATGATCTTCAAAAGTTGCTTTCTTTATTCAACTTCAAGCTACAGATTCATCGTTACCTACATATTAAATTTTGAATACTAAATTGAATTGAAATTTTTTAACGTACAGGAATTTTAATGTTTTGGAAACTGAAATTATAGCAAACAATAAACCCTTCCGAAAATCTAGAAATTATTTGTTACCTTGCGCTAGAGAAAACAAGGAACTCGGAAATGAATATCTCAAAGTTGGAATGCTTGAAAATGGGCTTTTTTATATTCTAAACTTTGAGATTAAAAGTGCATGTGAATGCAAATTTAAAATAAATAAAATAAAACTCAGATGACTGAGGTGTTTTTATTTGAGCTTAGCAAAGTAATAATGCCATGCATCGATATTTCACAGGCAAATGGAACGATATTAGAGCTATTTATAGACCAGAATGAATAGGGGTAGAAAAAGCACCGTCTTTTTTTATGAGTTCCTTGGATATATAATGGGTGTGTTTGTCAAAGACAAATTGGCCGTATCCTCCCTTAGTCATAATAGTCGATGTCCTTTAAATGACAGCAATTATGATGTATCTTACGATGTCTGTTGTAGAAGATGGACAAAAACAGGGATGGTGTTGTGACGTTAGATGAATTTTTGGAATGTTGTCGAAAGGACGAGGATATATCTTCTTCTATGAATGTTTTCGATTCAGCTATTTGACGATCGCCCGTCGGCGTTCGTCCACCAGCTTCCTGGACCTGAGCGATCGTCGACGTCGAGCATAACCCCCAATGACCAATGACTTCTTATGTAAGAGTATAAATTAAAGTATCGAGTTCTCAAAAAAATGCAGTGATATATTTATAAAACAAATATATAGAGAGAGGTGAAACTGCGGTGTGGAACGAATTTAATAATACTAAAGGTGCGGTGTGCAAACCGCCATATTTATATTTAACCTGCACTTCCGTAAACCGGGCGCAAAATACTTTTGTATATATGATGGACTAATTTTGAGAATTAGGAAGAACATTGTGAGTGCTAATTAATACAGTAAATCACCATTTTAAATAAAGAAAAGAACCGCCCTGTATGTAATTAATAGACTCTAGTACTATTTGTTCTACACCGATTGTTTTATATTTGTACCAAGATTTTTATAAAATTGTTGTTAATCAAATAGATAAATGTATTTTAAATAACGTTAGTGATATTAAAGTTAAATTAATATGGGTAAATACGTGCAGCTAGGGGCATTTATTTGTATTATAAATCAGTAACAAATCGTGTATATTATTTATATATCGTAGATAAACGTTTAATGGAAATAATTCACAGTTGTGCTAAATTCAATGCCGTGTCGTAACGATGACTGATGCTTTTCCATATATATTCTTATTTAATCTAGGAGTATTAAAAATCCGTTGTCAGATTCGCCAGTGAATGTTAAAGACTCACCACTAAAATTTAGGAGAAATGTTAGAAATGGAATATTTATGCAATAACCGAAAATTAGCATGATGAATTTGTAGAAACTACTGAATATTTTTTATTATAATGCTCAAATAATTTAGCAAGATGTGTAATTTTGATTAATACGATTATATTGGGTTTTAATTTTTTGTAAACATTATTGTTGTTAAATGTTACAGTTGAATCAATTATTGAATGATGCTACTCCGAAAAATGTTGCACTTTTTATTTAAAATAACTGAGAAGTCAAACAAAAACAAATTCTGGAAATCTTGAAAATCATAAATTCTAATTTCCTCAAACTAGAAGAGAATTCTGATTCTTTGCATTTTCGAAAGTGAATGAAAATTTAAATTTCTGATAATTTTCAGTTATACAAATTGAGGTTTATTTTTGTTGAAAAAATTTAAAACAAATTCTTTAAGATAGATTTTCTTGTGATATTACTTAACAATTCCAACTTCATAGAAAATATAACCACTGTTGTTTCCAGTTGTAACTTACAATAATAGATATAATAATAACTTTAGTAGCATTTACAACGAAAATCTAAATGTTAAAGGATGTAAGCTCAGATAAGCCTTCAAAGCTTTCTGCTTTTTATCTTAGATTTTAATGCAATTGATACCTCCACTTTTAATTAAAAACCTTCCATAAATTTTAATATTAAGTATTATTCTATGCCCTATACTTAATTTGTTCCTTACAAAACACCACCACTGATGGTTTTGTAGAGTTAATTTTAAGTCAGTGGTCTTTTAAAATACTTAACAAGTGGTTTAAATTTTCATTAATTTAAAGTACTGGGCGATTTAATTCATTTACTAGAAACAAATTATAAATTTGGGTGTCATCGTCATGTAAATGGTGTACAATACTTAATTGGACTTAACTGGACAAAGGTTAAAGGTGGAGATTATGTGTAAGTGTATATATATAATAGTATTTGTAAAGTATGTGTAAGAAGTGACCCCACTTTAGATCCCTGTGGAATACCCTTCAACAATAGAGCGGAATTGGACTCTTCGCCACGTAAGTGTTTTAGAGCCGGTTGCACAAATATAAATTAACTTTCTCAAATTAATGTCAACATTTATTTATTGAGTGAAATTTTTAATAAATACTCTTAATTAAGATAATACTTGTTCAAGAACTTTTGGTAGCACATATGAAATACTAATAGTTCTCTGGTCTTTGCTTTAAGCTACTTCAAAAGTGGTTTAACTTTAGCCTTCTTGCAAAAGAACGTTTATAAATGGAAAAACGTGCCTGGACATTCAACAAATTAAATATACAGGGTGTTGCATGACGTACCGTACATACTCAAGGGGCATGTTCCGGAGGGCATTGTAAGTAGAAAATGCCCTATAAACATGGGTCCAGTTCGCAACGGTTACCCAGCTATAGACGTTTAATCTTTGGACAATATTAATGTATTTTTAACGAAATAATGTAAATTCCATATTTAGAAAAATATCACCTCCGCAGGGATTCGAACCACTGGCCTTCGGCTATACGCGCCACTGCTCTC
Source organism: Melanotus villosus (assembly GCA_963082815.1). Taxonomy (NCBI): domain Eukaryota; kingdom Metazoa; phylum Arthropoda; class Insecta; order Coleoptera; family Elateridae; genus Melanotus; species Melanotus villosus. Next base: position 48,733,841 of record OY720418.1, on the reverse strand, counting down.
CGAGATCTGCCTCTGTAGCTCAATGGTAGAGTAGTGGCGCGTATAGCCGAAGGTCAGTGGTTCGAATCCCTGCGGAGGTGATATTTTTCTAAATATGGAATTTACATTATTTCGTTAAAAATATATTTCCCCAAAGGAGTGAATCCTTAAAATTTAATTTAAAATATTAATGTAGTTGGCTATAAAATTCCAAACTTTTGTTTGTGACCTGTCAGAAATTGCCTACTGGCGGGTCCTGAACTAATACAGCGTATTATTGACACATGTGAGCAGGTGAGAAATAACCCTGAGGTTCTACGTGCAGGTTAGCGTGCAGCCACTCGGTCCATTTTAGATCGCACCGTACAGTGTATCTATGTTCAAGGACGTCAGTTTGAATAATTTATGTGATTTTTAAGTTGTTTTGTTAATATTTATTTTATACGTTCTGTTTTCATTTATTTCTGACTATAAATCATTCCAAAAACTTTTGCAATTACTTCTACACTTTAAACGTCTATAGCTGCGTAACCGTTGCGAAGTGGATCCATGTTTACAGAACATTTTCTACTTAAAATGCCCTCAGGAACTTGCTACTTGAGTATGTGCGGTACGTCATGCAACACCCTGTATATCTTCAGATAGATGTGATATTTCGCTATCACATCTGATATACTAAAGGTTTACCCCACTCGAAAACTGGTGATCTAAATGAAACAAATCCAAGGTAAAATGTTTCAAACTACGGTGAATTTTACAAATAGATATCTCTAATCTTTTTTTTTCTAATATTATTAGCTGCATTAGGCATTACAAGATTTGTTGAACTTGGAGTGGTTTAAATAACACGTGTGGGTTTGTTAAAATCAAAACAAATCCGTACGTATGTAGGTATATGTTTTTTACAGGAAAGCTGAAGTATCAGCAGTTTTATATTTTTCTAAGTATTTGAATTGTTTTTGAAGAACCTAGGAAAGTTTGGTTTACCCCCGATGATTTCATTAGCTCCTAGATGAAGACTAAAAGAGCATATGCCGTGTTCAACGTGTCAACCGCCCCAGAAACGAAACTCTTTTAGTGGCAAGGAAAAATGGTGCGATAAATCAACGAGTCAACCAAGTCAGAGATGAAAACTTTCTAAAGGGTCACTTCATGCCCGAATGATGCTCATTTAATGAGACTGTCAATCAAGAAAACCACCGAATGTGAAATACCATTATGGTTAGCGTTCTTCGATTGTCAGAAAGATTCGGCAGAATAGAGATTGGGTTGTTTCTAATGCAACAAAAACGCTCAAGATACGTGCTACTATGAGAACAAACATCATTTTAACGAGCTAATGTATGTAGTTAGCAATATAACATCAGCCTGTATCAAATATAAATATTCAAACATTGGAAGAAAAAATAAACACACTATTTCGATAGAATTATGCGAAGTTATCCAGCCGAAGAGGATCAGAAAATGTGTTAAACAAGCGGACGGCTCATCACCTAAATGATTTGGAATGGCTTCAGAAGGAGCTTTTAAAGAGACAACAAAGGAGTTTATGTGAATAGACAATGCCTAAATCATTTAGGATAAACATGTGACATTATAGCCATATCTAACAACTTTGGAGACCTACTAGCTTTGATTAATTAACTCAATATCTGGTCAAATTAATTGGACTCGGAAATGAATCTTAAAAAAACAAAGGTAATAACTACATAAGAGAACTCCTAATAGAAATTAAACTGCACCATGAAAAGGAAAATGCCGTTAGTACTTAATAAATAAGTACTAATAGTACTGGTATGACTTACGTTTCCTACGAATAAATATAATAAAAAAAAGGTAGTCATATAATCATAATACATAAACTGGAAGTCACACAGCGGACTATGGAAAGATCCATTTTAGGTGTCACGCGCAGGGATAGATTGAGAAATGAGAATATTAGAAAACGAACCAAAATAGAAGATGTCACTACTCGAATTTGCAAATTAAAATGGAGCAGGGCCGGACACCTTACTAGACGTCAAGATGGAAGAGGGAGTAGGAAAATTCTGGAATGACGACCTAGGATGGAAGAAGAAGTGTAGGCCATCCAAAAGTGAGATGGTCGGACGATATCATGAAGATGGCTGAAAAAAACATGACTGAGTGAAACAACATTTGGGATAATTTGAAACGTAAAGGGGGGGCTTTTGTCCAGAATTGGAAAATAGATAGAGTATTACTGTACAAGAAGAAGAAGAAGAAGTCATATAAAGAGCGATGGAACGGAAAATAGTAGAAGTAACCTTGAAAGACAGAATAATGAACGAATGGTCAAGACAGAAATCAAAAGTGGAGGGCATTACTAGAAAAATGGCACTAGCTTGGTCTTGTAGTCAGAATGGGGAGCAAGTGGTTCAAACGAAGACTAGAATGCCACTCATGGGAAAATAGAAAACTTAAGGGAAGCTTTCAAATCAGGTAGGCCTACGTCTTCAAAAGAACAGCAGGGTTCAAATTGTAAGCACATGCGCAGAACAGATAGACATGGATTACTATTAATGAGGTATATGCCTGCAAAAGGGCATAATAAGGCTAAAAAAGATCATATTTCAATAGTTATTATAATCAATAATCAATATAATTAATATCAAAATCGCTCAGAAAAAAAATTTAATATTAAATGTATTTTCTAATGCGATTAGAAATGGAATCCAGGCGATATTTGGGATAATAGATTGTACCCCAGAGTAGTAGTTGCCTTGCTGAAGCTTACTGTGGCCCTGTATAATGTGTGTGTCCATTTTATCTCGTAACCGCCGAGAGAAGTATAGCTGGTTGCCTACTCAGAATGAGTTAGGGTTGCGAGATAAAATGGCTACCCTGTATTTTAATTTTTATACTTATATAAATGCCAACATGTCTTCGAGGTCGATCAAAATTATATGAGGTTTCAACCAGACTTCAGTTACTTCTACAATATGATATGATTGTTATTAAAATTATGATTCTCAAGATTTCCATCATTAATATAATACCATAAATGATCTTGATGTATTCTTCACATGTCAAATACTTCTTACAATTTAAATGTGTCTCCAGTTTCTGCAAATTAAATATAAGCAAGCAAACTATGTTTACCAATATAAAAGTGTATAATACTATTCAATAACAAATTAAACAATGTTTATGTATTTATAACGAACTATTTCATGTAATTTGCATGTAAATTCTGATTTCTATGTAAATGTTTGATGTATGTTAAAAGCATCGGATGCAAATAACCGATTCGTTAGTAAACGAAATCTGCATATAAATTGTTAACGACCAACGTGTGATCTATGGCTTTGTAGATAACACAATGTAGAAATTTCAGATAAAACGACGTGGGATATTTGGTTTAAAGTTTAAAATACTTTTCTGGTTGAACCACATTTTAGAAATAATAAAACTGCGTCACTACAATCCTTCCTTTTTTTTAACCGTCTGCCTTAACTTTAGCTTTAGCCCTGCCTAAACTTCCACTATAAATTATTTTTTTATTTCTTGTTGACTACTTATTTGATCACACTGGGTGCTTTAATTTACCTCCTGCTAAAACATAAATGATCCCCATTTTTAACCAGAAGTAAGTGTCAGCAACGTCTTTTTGGGTATGATTACTTAATTTTTAAATACCTAAGTAAAAGCTCTTAAAAGTTTTACAAAAATAATGCCTTAAATTACATTTAATTTCCATTGAAGTAAGTTTGTACTTATGAAATTTCGCCGTTATTCTTTAAACTGGCAGCCAAACTACGTCTAACTACCTGTTGAACGTTCACCAGAATTTTTTAAGAATGTCCTTTTCCCTTACTAAGTGAAAGACCAGAAAAATCTTTTACATACAAATTTAAATTTCTTTAAAAGTTAGCTTGGCTGTTCAAATGCCGATTTTTAACTTTTTTAGATTTATTGTTGGTTCTTCTAAATTTATTCTCTTCGTTGTGAATTCATCTGAAAGTTTTTTAAAGGAAGACCCAATATTATTGTACTGATCGAATATTACACACAAACAGCTTGAAAAAATGCTCATGCTGCTTAAAATAAGGAAAGTAAATAATGATAACTTTGCGTATTTCGCTGTATATAACAACTTAAATCGAGTTATTTAAGCAATCATGAAAATTTGTAAAACGTTTCGGGCTATTGTATTATTGTATGGAAGATATCAAACAGATGTAGGAGTTAAGTAATTTTGATAAAAGGTTAACGGTTTTTAGATCGCCAACTTCTGTTGAAAGAAGTTTAATTTTAGACATATCTGTATATTAATCAATGTTAAGACTGTGCTGTTTGATGTAGTTGTAGTTTGATAAGGTGAGACTCTGAAAATGTGTATTTGTATTAAGACAATATTATTCGTACATTAATTAGCATAATTAATGCAATCGCGAAATGGTGTAGGTGATTATCGTGAAAGGGATACATAATTTCGTGGCTTGCTGGTAGAATCTGAATTTTTCTACAATGGAAATTTTCAAGTTAAAAATCTCATTCCAATATGTGACTCTCGGTAATTGGGAAGGTAGGTAATAAAAGTTGCCGTTGGAAGTAATCATGCAAAGCAATCAAAAGAAGAGTTGGCTGAGACTGGCGTAGTTTGTTAATTAGTAAATGGAACTTCCGTTGAAAATGAAATAGGTACTAGGTTTTCTATATTGACTAACCGCATTTTTAAATTAACGTTTTAAGAAAATTGCGCTGTACATTGCTACTGTTCATAAATCAAAAATGACTTTGATACAACAGTTATTAACAAATACGATTTTTTAATTTTTTCCATTTCATTGAGCGAAACCTAAGTGGTGCTACTATGTATTTGGGCAAAGCCAGGAAAAACCTTAATCTGTACTAGAAAATCATCATGAAACCTATTACAAAAATTAGATGTGTGCCAAAACTCATTCTTTGTTATAACAATCTTCTTGCTGTTGTTCCACTGTTAGAAAAACTTAAGTAACAGCAATTTTATTACTTGCATCATAGCCTTTTATTTTCACAGATTATCGTGTTTTCCTATTTAGCACAATCATTTTATGCCAGTGGTTTGTAAGTAGATGTCACATTGGCGTAGGTATATAAAAAATAAAATGGCAGCTTATTTTAAAATCAATCGAGTAAAGCAAACGAATAGTTAACAGATGATTAAAATAATTACGACCAATTTCCAACAAAAAAGATGAGTTTATGACTCGAAATCTGTTAATTATTAAATTGCATCCGTAAATGTCTAGCCTTCGATGGTTCCTTATCCCCATTTTGAAAAAGCTGATATATAGATACCTATTTAATGTCATTTATAGTAAATGCTTTGCTCGTCAAATTTTGATAAATATACTTACAAAAATGCACATAACATTGTGATTACAGTTACCAGAAAACATTCAAATGGTCAAATAATTCTGACGTTTCCTGCAGTCTTAGATTTGTAACTCTAATTTAGATCAAAATAGCTACGTAATAATAATTGTGTTTAAATGTGTACATACTAACTGTTGATACTAAATGTATAACGACTATGAATTATTTATGTTTAGACTCTAATAAATTGTTATTAAGAAACGAATAATTTGTTATTTTCTTTAACTTAATAATACGTCACCCTTAATGTCTTTGTCCCTTATTTAAACTTCTTCTTGTGCTTCAGCTTAAACTGAAAACTCTAATCACTACATTGTTTCTTGCAAAATATTAACAAAATCACATCAATAATAAGTTACTACAATTATAATTTTAAAAAAACACTCCCAAATTATTTGATTATTAGATACACAAATATTTGAATTTCCCACATTTAATAGGGAACATCTGTTTTATCCCCAAACAATCGAAAGTTGTTGTGGCTATTGGCTACCCTGTACGTCACAGCGTCGCTGTTATCTGTCAAAAATACACGATGGGTGAAAGTAGCAGTGATGAAGAAAATAATTGGGTATTTTATAGAGACAGGCCTGAATGGAGGGATGTAGAACCTGTAGCACAAGATGATGGAGACGTTGGAGTTGTCTCTATACGATATACTGATAAGTGTGAGTGAAATAATGAGCATTACAAATCCTAACCTCAAAATAGCGACTAACCAAATTTGATTATTTTAAGTTATTCGACTTAAATTAACTTCTTTGAATACTTTCAGATGAATATTATAAAATTTTAAAGTAATTCTAAGTAATATCTTGAGACGTTTTAGTTATTTTAATGCATTTAATGAAATTAAAGCTATTCATTTAATTGGTTATGTTTTAGTTAAAGACGTCTACGACTACTTCCGTGCCATTTTAAAATCTTCAGAAAAGTCTGACCGAGCTTTACAATTAACACAAGATGCAGCTGCATTAAATCCTGCCAATTACACGGTTTGGCAATATCGGTACGTACCTCGTTTTTAATTTATTAGCCGAATATAAAACTTGTGTGGTTATTAGGAGGGACATATTAAAAGCACTAAAAAAAGACCTTCATGAAGAATTGGAATATAGCAGACGCATAATTGAAGAACATCCCAAAAATTATCAAGTCTGGCATCATCGTCGTGTTTTGGTTGAATGGTTAAAAGATGCTGGAAAAGAACTGCATTTGACGGAATTAATTTTAAATCAGGATGCTAAGAATTACCATGCGTGGCAGCACCGACAATGGTCTATTAAAACTTTTAAGTTAGTAGTAAGTTGAATGTTTAAAATTAACGATAACTTGCAATTGAAATTTTTAGATTGTTCGATGGTGAATTAAATTTTGTGGATCAGCTATTACAAGATGATATTCGAAATAATTCAGCATGGAATCAAAGATATTTCATAATAAACAACACGACAGGGTTTACTGAGGAAGTACTTAAGCGTGAAATCGAGTACACCTTAGAAAAGATCAAAATTGCGAAAGAAAATGAAAGTGCTTGGAATTTCTTGAGAGGGTGAGTCATCTACGAAAATTTTAAGTAGGAAAGATCAATAGATTTTATTGTTAACAGGTTGCTGCTTCATGACAAAGGAGGTTTAAGTAAAAATGCCACAGTAACAGGCTTTTGCGAAGAACTATACGCAGCAGGCAATCGTTCTCCATTCCTCCTTGCGCTTATAGTCGACATGTGCGATGAACAAATATCTCAAGGTGGTGGAGATAGTCGATATACCGTAGAACGAGCAAAAGAGTTATGCGAAGCACTTGCCACAGAATATGATAAAATTAGAGCAAAATATTGGGAACACATGCTCGATACCATAAAAAGAAAAGCAGACGGTTCTTATGATCCATCTGCACATAATAGTTCTTTTGGCGCAGAAGAAAGTTAATCTTCAATTTGAAATTAGTTTTGGGAACTAAAGCTTGCTTTTTCTAAACTTACTGCATTTAGCACTTCATGTTTACGCTACAAATTATTTTGGAAATAATGTTAATTTCTCTTACTGTTGTTTGGTTTAATATATGTAGGTGAAGGTGTCAAGGTGTGCTAAGTAGAACAGATAAATGTATGCAATTATATTAAACTGAAAAGGAAATCAAAATAGTTCGTTAAGTTAGGACAGTGACGGTATTTACTTTAGTGATCAAAACTTAGTTTAGGTAGTAGGAATATGTTTTCTATGGTTTCAATGTTCATTATGTTTGAATTGTTGAAATTAACCAAGGTACAAATTTTGTAGTGTACAAAAGATACATTTCAAAATTACTCTTGAATGATAAATATTGCTTCTGTATTTTGTTATTTAACTTATACAATTGTTAAATTTAAAATATTTACCGAATATGAGTTGTTTTTTTAATTTAGGAAATAATTTTAGTCTTCATAATTCAAGTTAATTCGGTATGTGATTTACTGATGATGGTGCAGGTAGCCGAATTTGTAACTTAACTATGAACAGGAACAGTATGTATTACATTCTTTAACATTAATTTCTAATGAAAGTTAAGTTAATGTGTTCTATGGTTGAATGTTCCCTTTAATATCTGCCTCTTAAGCTAGTTACGTTTTAATTATTAACTGTTTTGTTATAGAAATCGCACAGGACTTTTTCCCTAGATAACCAGCGATTATATTAGAACTTGTTTTTAATACTTTGAATTTATAATTACGTAGTGTAAGTTATACTTGTGATAATTTAATATTTTTTTGTTTTTAATATTTACCTATACCACCAATATTTGTTTTTGATAGTGGATTATACAATCATATTTTCAAATGGCAGTCTCAATTAACTTGCTGTGAATTAATTTAACATCAACTCAGGTCAGACATCTAAATATGAGTGTATGGTGCTTAAGTACCCAGTAACTGTATTATGATTAAAGGAATTGTATTGAATGTGAAATATTTACCCTTTCAATTTTTGCTTGCATTGGTACATGTTTAACGTCAAAGAAATAATAAAATATAAAATTAAAAATTTCTTTCAAATAATTTCGTTGTGGATGTTCGGAAGTGACAGAGGGGGTTTGGACCCAGCCATTGCCAAATTTTGGTCTGGAGCGTGTTGCATTTGGTCTTGTTAGTTTAGAAGACCATTAACCAAGGCAGTCGACGTCAATAGATTTAATAACATAAGAAGCGAAAGCATATTTTACAGTGGCGGAAAATCATCAGTTTTTTCGTCCACAATTTTATCTGCTCCATATAAATTGTTTGTGTAAAACTGATGGAAAAGCATAAAGTCTGGATGATCCACAAGGCATGTTCTGAGCTACACAATTAGTATGGAACAATTTAGAGAACTCTTATTAGATGTTGGTGTATTTTATGCATCTCTATTTTACAAAATCTAGACTTGCAGATATCAATTCTCTCAATGGGCGTCAACTGCTTTTGGTCATTTAGAGCTTCCACTCTTAGGAATTGTTAATCCTGCAAAGTATCGCAGTGTTACATCAGAACTTCTTTTAGTTTGCTGAGAGAGCTTGGTTTAAAGGTTTTCTTTGCCTTCTTTTTACAGCCTTGACCACAGATGAATGATTTTGGTAAATTTACTTGCATTTTTTGCGACTGAAGCTACATCAGGTCCATTCATTACAAACGTAGAAGTAGCTTGAGCAATATGACTAGCAAAAAATGGGAAAGTGAATGGCCCCGATGAAGAGAGCACCAAGATAGTGATACTTTTGAGAAGGAAGGAACTACGACGCTCCAACGTTCCAACAAATTTTTTATTTGACGTGAGAGTATCAAATGAAAAAGCACTCTACCTGAGAATAAAGAATCTGCCCTAGCGAGTATGCTTCCATGAATGCCTTTAGTAGATAAGCAGTTTTGTAAAACAATTTTGCCAAAAAATCCTATAAACAAAAAATGTAATCGAACAAAGAGTTCCTAAAAGTAAAGTTTATTTTCATTCTACGAATTAGTTTTAGTAAATTTATAATACGTTTGTTTAATACTTACAGTTACTTTTGTTAATATTTTAGAATGTGCTTTTTCCTTTTTTGACATCAGTATTTTGAATGTTTGGGTTTATTTGCATTATTTCATAAAAAATTAATATTACAGCCACAACTGGAATTACATAAAACTAATAGTGTCCGATAAAACAAAAGGTTGTAAGTGACTAAAGTTAACAGAAGTTTTCACGTTACAGCAACAAGGTTGTATGTTCAGGCAGGTTCTGCCAAAATCTCAAACAGGAAATTTAAAAAAAATAAAAATATGGCACAATACTGATGAGAAAAATACATAAATGCTGTAGCATAAAATTGAGAAACTTTAGACTAAGTAGTTTCTTGGGAACCTAGCAACAAAGTTTAAAACTCAATTTGTAATCCACTGTACTTACAACCTTGTAGTATTGAACCGACGATATGGAGATAGGTATTACAAGTTTCTACGTATAACCTGGTAAAATTTTTAGTTCCTTGTTTTCCAGAGCTTTCCTCTAACTGCTTTCTTTGGGAAATATCACGTTCCCTAATCCTTTTTTTAATTCGCGATAAAATTTTCAATTTCGTTCGTATCAACCATATTATATCTATTAACTAGTAGCTAATAGATATATGGTATCAACTGACCGCGGGGGAAATTTTAAGTACTTAACTGAAAATTTCGTAATTATGTAGGTTAAACCATCCCTCATCTGGTTAAATACATCTTTATTCGGTTTCACATTGTAGGTAATATGTAATTTTTCCTTTTTGGTAAAATTAGTATACCGGTGTATACAAATCTACCCTTTGTTTACCCCACAAGTGATCTGCTGATGGCCTAGTCTAGTGAAATCACATGCAACCGCTCTATTACTTTATGTTTTGCTATCATGAAACATGGCCTACTAATTGTTAACATCCTATAATCTGATTTTGTTCAAAAAAGTGTTGTTACTGCATTTAACCCCTATAAACTATATATTTTCCCATGACCATATAAGAAAGTCGCTTCTAACGCACAACAAACTAGGCGCGAAAGTTGACAATATCACCCGTGCGATTGACTTTCGCAAAACAAATGAACAACCCGTGCGATATGAACACGTATAGGGATATATCGCACAGTTTGCGCAATAATAGGAAGCTGCGGCCGCTTCAAAACAAAAAATGACGGTCGTTTTACCTGAACTGTCAGTGTTACTTTTTGACATGTACATTTTTGGTCGTGGGAAAAATAGTGTTCGTAACTCGTTCGAAAGGCAAATATCTCCGCTCGTGTTTATAAATATTTCTACTCGTGCTCCGCTACGCTCCGCACTCGTATATCTATTTATAAACACTCGCTTGATATTTGCTACTTTCGACACTTGATACGAAAATAACTATTTCGGAAAGCAGAAAGAATACCTATGCAATTTAATAGTATCATGGCCAACTGCGACTTATATTTGAATAGTACCAACTTTATGTCATAATTATTTAAACATGAAAATTAGAAGGTATCTGAATTGACTATCGTATTCCACTTGAAAAAGTGCCTGTAGAATGTTTTTGCCGTTTTAGGATATCTTCAAAACCAAGAGAGTCATTTGAAGTTTTCGATATGGCCAAATTTTGAATTTTGTGCTATAACGATAATGTTATCTATGTATGTATGTATGTATGTATGTACAGCATTTTCAGGCCTGAAGGCCTATGACTTTTTGCTGATGCGTTGGCGTATGTGGCTTTAACGGGTGCAATGCACAACCCAAATCGTTTCTGCGAGTTACATGGTTGGTGCGCCGTTTATACCTACATACTGCACCATGTGTAAACTGTAATGTGTATGTACGTGTAAGACCTTGTTACTCTACCTCTTAGGCCTGTATTCGGAGGAGAGCGTCGTTAATTAGGTGCCCAACGACGAATGGTCACCAAGGCTCGATACCGATCTCCGGGAAGTCTAGCATCCAGCGAGATTCGGACCGAGGAGTAGCGTAACGCTAGCCTGACGCTCTTACCACTGCGCCACCCTGGCCTTATAACTAAAAAATAACAAAAGACAGCGGAATTTTGTTTTCGGGACTTAAACATGCATCAAAAAAGAGCCCTGGGACTTCGACATCAGTTTTTAGCTATCTCCGATATTAAGGGTACTTCCCATTTAAAAACATCGAAAATGGGCCACCCTGAACTCTATTAAAAGATGTCCTAAAACCAGCAATAAGGACCAAACGCCGTGGACTTTTGTCAAAAGGTGTTTTTCTTCAACATGACGTCGCGCGTCCTCATATTGTAAAAGTAACCACAGAAACAATTGAAAAACTTGGTTCTACAGTGATTGAACATCCACCGAACTCTCCAGACCTAGCCCCAAGTGATTGCCATATTTTCGGAGCATTAAAAAAAGATCAGGTTGGACTGCAATTCCGAGACGACGAGAGCGTAAAAACCGCGGTGCATAAATGGTTTCGCGCATAGCCAAAGAAATTCTTCTCAGATGGAATTGAAGCGTTGGTACTGTTGGTAGGCCGGTGGAAAAAGGGTATTGAGGAGGCAAGGAGATTACGTAGAAAAATAATATGTCAATTTGTAAATTTATTGAATAAATAATTACAGCTTTACACACCGAATCCGGATTTCATTTGAAATTTGAAACAGCCTCGTAAATATAAAGGCATTGTCAACTTATGCAACATATTTAGTAAATATCAAAATACGTTAGTTAAAATACTCGTAAAACTACCCGCAGTGGTAGAATTTCAATATCTTTGATAATAACCACAATAAACGGGCAGAAAGAATTCATTTCCCGATACGTGACGTCACGAGTGTCGCCCTCCTGACGCTCCTAAACAAACACAACACCCGCGTTGCCGGGTTACTAGTATTATTAGTCGACTCGGCATCCCGCTCTTACTCGCAAGCGACACTCGTGACGTCATATCTTAAACTTTTAGCTAACATAACACGGTAACGAATTAAAATTCGGCCGTAAAATTTTGCACAGGTGCAATACTCACTTTACTCAATCAAATTATAAAATAAAAAAAAAAACGACTTTTCATAAGTTGACAATGCCTTTAAGTTCGTGATAGGTAGGCATCTACTTAATGGCAAACGGCCATTTTTATATGTAGAAAATAATTAAGTACTTCTTTAAATCACTCGCTGAAGCTCGTGAATCAAACAATCAAACATTTTTCCACTCGCTAGAAAACTACCACTTTTCTTTACTTGTACCTAGAATAATCTACTATTAATAATTGAGATATAGTTATTTGTACAACTATACCTTTTCAACTTCAAGTTGAGACTAATCATCTTCAAATTGAGAATAAACACATTCAAATTGAGACAAAACAATCTGAAATCAATTAAACACATTCAAATTGAGATTTAACATAATCAAATTGAGAATAAACATATTCAAATTGAGAATAAACACATTCAAATTGAGACAAAACAATCTGACTTCAGCTTGTTTTGTCTCAATTTGAATGTGTTTATTCTCAATTTGAATATGTTTATTCTCAATTTGATTGTGTTAGTTCTCAATTTGAATGTGTCTAATCGATTTCAGATTATTTTGTCTCAATTTGAACGTGTTTATTCTCAATTTGAAAATGATTAGTCTCAATTTGAAGTTGAAAAGGTATAGTAATGAAAGCAATACTTTTTTGCATGAGTTTGAATCAAACGAGTGAAAAAAAGATGCTTTCATACGAGTTGTCTACAATATTTTTTTGCATTTTGACATCTTAAATCCCTCAAAACAGGATAAAAAGGATTTGAGAATTTACAGTTGTCAAACTGACAATTTACAATATTTTATTTAAAGCATACTTACTTAATGCAAAATGTAAAATTAAATAGTTAAAAAAAGTGTTGCTTTCTTTATGATTTTTTGACAAAAAAAGTCCACTTTTTTTGTCAAAATGCAAAAAATAAATAAAACAAATGCTTTACATGTGTATGATTTTGGCTGTGACTCGTTGAATATCGGATTACTAACTTTGCAAAACTTTAAAGTGTGTGTTACTGAAAAACCCTGCCCTCTAAATTAATTTGGCAAATAGATTTTAAATTAACAGAAAAAATACTATAACATTTATCCTATCAGATCAATTTAACACAAAAACGGCAAAATTCTGTTGTCCAATATAATTTGAAATTCTACGAAGGTATAATATTTGTATGATAACTAAGACAATTTTACTGAAAGGGGGTGTAGCTCAGATGGTAGAGCGCTCGCTTAGCATGCGAGAGGTACCGGGATCGATGCCCGGCACCTCCAAATTTTTTTGTTACATTATTTCTTAAGTATATTTTACAAATTAGCACTTTTTTTACTTCGACATTATGTAAAATAGTTACGCAGAAAAGCCAAGTAGTACAAAACGAAATATTCTTATAAAAATTTATTTTAAAATAATTTATTAGTAGGTATAGGTTATTAGGTACACGTATAATTTTGCGGAGCACCCCATCCGACGGAATTTTTTTTACCGTTCAAATTCACTTGATGAATTTGAGGTTAGGTTCCAGTGATTCTCAAAAGTATCCGATAGACGGTTATTTTGCAGGTAATAACTAATAACTGCATATATTATGCAACCCAATGTAGAGATTTTCATGCAAGGTGTTATTTTAATGCTTTCCAATTAAAATGACTGCAAATATTGTTTGTACTTGCTTTAAAAATACATATACTTGGTAATAGGCAGTTAATTGTAGTTCTGTTTACTGCTATACGCTTGTATAATTATTAAATTTGTAAATAAATGTGTATCTGTTAACTAGTTTACTAGTGTGGAATAATAGACAAAAGAAATGCAGTACAAACATAACAATACTAAATCTCTTTTATGTACGTATACACGTAATAAAATATTTAAATGAATTATTTTAAACTAAAGTAAAAATAGCTATTTATGCAACGAGTTACAAAATGATGGACTTTTTATCACCAGGCGTGAAATTGTTCGTCGAGGCGAAGCCGAGATGAACAACACGCCATGTGATAAAAAGACATGTTTTGCAACGTGTTTCATACAAGATTTTATCCAATTCAGATAACAAAATGTAAATGCCACATCTTCTTAAAAAAGGAGTTGGGTCATCGTGATAAAATGGGAGTGATAAAATGGGAGCATATTTTGTAACTAGTTACAAAATGAACCACTTTTCGCAACTAAAATCATCTTTTTGTAACTAGTTACAAAATGGGAGCATATTTTGTAACTAGTTACAAAATGAACCACTTTTCACAACTAAAATCAATGTCGAAATGTTGACATTTCGTAACTGAATTGGATAAAGAATATTTAGACATAATTATTATTTATTATGTTTGAATATTACATAATGGCCAGGGTGGCGCAGTGGTAAGAGCGTCAGGCTAGCGTTACGCTAGTCCCCGGTTCGAATCTCGCTGGGTGCAAGTTTTCCCGGAGATCGGTATCGAGCTCTGGTGACCATTCGTCGTTGGGCACCTAATTAACGACGCTCTCCTCCGAATACAGACCTACGAGGTAGAGTAACAAGGTTCTATACGTACACACACATACACTATACACATGGTGCTGTATGCAGGCAAAAAACGGCGCACCAATCACGTGACTCGCATGCGGGCCGGATTGTGCATTTCACGCGTAAGACCACATACGCTAACGCACCAGCCTCAACACCGAAAGGTATAAGAGGTTAACGATTACATACATACATACATGTTTGAATATTACATACATACCTACATAATCCACTTCCTGATTTACAGTAATGCAGTGTCGAGGCTCATTCACACTTGCTGGTGTTAATTAAAAATACAGATTTTAGTTTTATTTACATCTAAGTTATTAAACTCTCAAATTAACAAATTTTTAAATTAGGTACTTTATAACTCACATACCGGCCTTAATGTTGTACATTTTTTAACGAGGTTTCAATTTCGATCGCAGTCAAGTGGGTCAGACCTTCTTTCTTAAATAGACGTGTTAGATAATACGTACAGATAACTTTACCCAGCTAATTCATTAGTAACTCCTATCCATATTCAGCAGAGTGATCCACATTGATTGAAGACAGGTCGAATTTCCCGCCGCAGGTTTTAGTGTTTTTCACGTTGTTAACTTGGCAGTAATAAAAGATGTTGTGTCAAAGTACAGCGTCGACTCGTTATTGTTTTGTTTACAATGTTTACATCAGTGTGCTTTGCCTCGTTCTTCCAGGTTTTCTTGAGTTTTTGCTTAATTTCGCTCGCTTTCTTATTTTACAAAACAGTTCTTCTCAGAACTACAATTTGTTGGAAGATTTTGTTGTTAGGTTTTGAAATACACCTATACCACTCCCTTATGAGACGCCACTGAAAAATAAATCATGATAAATTCGTGTTGCCAATGTGACAACAATTTAATGTGGCGGGAAATTCAACCTGTCTTCAATCAATGTGGATCACATATAATGATATGATATTGCTATTGATTATCATTGAATTCAAAAGTCAACTTTTATAGGCAAAAATTATTATTTTCAGATGAGAATCTAATTATCTCATTCTTAACACGAGACTAATACATATAATCACTCAAAAATAACTTTGTGCGGTAGAAAGGCAGCTTAATGACAAAAGACGTACATCACTAAAAACTATAAATGATATGCTATCTCTTTGTGACAATTTATAATGCGTACCAGCCTCAACACCGAAACGTACCTATAAGAGGTTAACGATTACATACATACATGTCAATTTCGGTTAATTTTGTACAAGAAATCAGAATTCCTAAAATAATTAATATTTCTAGAAAGCCTTCGGTCCGATCTTTATATTTTCTTAGGCGTGCAAAAAGGTAGCACTTTAGATACTTGCCGTAGAGATAAATTACGACAAATTAGAAATTTACTAGTGTTGGAATGTTCTTAATTAGTTTAAGTATTCTAATCTAAACCGCAAATATTTACGTGTATGGCTGTATGCTGTAAAACATCCATGTAAAACCATCAAGTATATGCCTATTAACTATTAATAGTTTTACAGTTTTACTACAGTCTTATACCTAAGAAGAAATTATACAACAGATATATCAGCACATCATTGCAGAAATGCGCCTACGCGTGTATGAAACCAGTTATACAAGGGTCAAATCAACATGTTTCGAGCCACTGTAATGCCGTTCTGTGGGCTCTTTTTTTGACCAGTCAATCACGAAAAGTTTTCAAGTCATTAATTATTTCGGGGATTCTCTGACCTTAGCAACTAACATACATAAGTTTTAGAAACTCGTATATTCGAAATCATCCCTGAGTTTGCACGCGTTCTTTCTAGAATATTCGTATGTGGACAAATTTTCGAGTCACACATTTTAATACATTTGATCAGCATACTTAATAATTGCTTTAGTCACATTCTTACGTCAGTTGCCTTTAAATATAATTTAAAAAATGTTCGATTTAAAACAAAAATGTAAAAACTCCTGAAAAGAACCGCAGCAATTTACAAAATAGTGGAATGTGTAGGATGGCTGATGGGTAACGGGCGACGGTTGTGGTTTCGTGATATTAATCTTGCAAAAACACATTTGACCAATAATTAAATATTAAATTTAATAAACAAAGTCGAAACCGCAACCGCCTGCTACCGAACAGCCATCCTATAAATTCATTTTTATATTCTAGATGCAAGTAAAAATTAAATCAGGCTAAAATGAAAAAGTAGGATTATACCCCAAAAACCGGTACCGTTACCTTTATTGTTAAAGAAATTGTTAAAGAACACTAGAAGCTGTGGAATAGATGGAATTCCAAGTTATATCTTATATCTTTAAAGGATGTAGTGAAAGTTTATCTTTCCCTTTGCGTATAATTTTTAATCTAGCTTTAAAACTGTCTGAATTTCCAGAAGCGTGGAAGAGATCGAAGATAGTCCCCATTTTTAAATCTGGTGATAAAAATGATATAAAAAATTATCGACCGATAGCCGTTTTACCTGTTCCCGCAAAGATTTTTGAATACGTAATATATGATACAATTTATTCCCATGTAAGTAATGCGCTCTCCAATATTCAACACGGTTTCTTAAAAAAGAGATCGACTGTCACAAACTTAATGGTCTTTGTGGATGAAGTGAGCGCTGAATTGGATAGGGGTGGCCAGGTTGATGTAATTTATACAGATTTTCAGAAAGCCTTCGATAAAGTTGATCATGAGATATTAATAAGTAAACTAGAATTATTTGGCTTTTCCTTCAACTTGTTACAATTTATTAAATCTTACCTTACCGATCGTCAATTATTGGTGTTTTTTGATGGTGCTTATTCATCTGTCTTTTATGCAAAGTCTGGTGTGCCCCAGGGTTCAAATTTGGGACCACTCCTGTTATTATTATTTATTAACGATCTACCAAACAGTATAAAGTATTCTAAATCTCTTCTCTATGCAGATGATCTAAAACTATATAAACCAATCTATAACTTACAACAAGCACTAGAGCTGCAGGAAGACCTTAACGGCATCTTTCAATGGTGTCTTGCAAATGAGTTAAAATTTAACTTCTCAAAATGCTATGATATGAGTTACAATGTAAAAAAAAGCAATATAAACGTACGCTATACAATGAACAATAATGAGTTACAAAGGGTAACACAGTTTAAAGACCTGGGAGTTTATTTCACATCGGAATATCGGATCTTAATTTCAAAGTACATATTGATAAAATTGTTAATGCCTGCAGCAAAAACTTAGGTTTTATTATCAGAAATGCCTACGCATTTCGTTATAGTCAATCGGTTATCGTTCTATTTAACGCATTTGTCAGATCCCACTTGGAATATGCATGCACGATTTGGTCACCGCATACGCAGTATCTTCAGCATCACCTTGAGAAGGTACAGAATAAATTTATTAAATACTTACACTACAAGGAATTTGGCATCTGTCCTGAATTTGAATCTTATCAACCCATTAGGGATTACTTCAATATAAAAACTTTACAATACCGACGAACTTCACATGTTATTATCTTTTCTTTTAAAATCCCAAATTATCTTATAGACTGTCCTTATCTACTCTCCCAACTCGCCTTTAGAGTGCCTCCACACGGTATTCGGCCTACCTTTTCTTTTCATGTCCCATTTGCAAGAACAAACGTACGTCTCTATTCACCTATTGTTAATTTGTGTTCAACTATGAACACACATTGTCGTCATTTAGATTTATTTGAATCTTCCTTAAATCAGTTAAAGATGCAACTAAAGGATCTAAAATTATAGTTCTCGCGCCCATGCATTGTGATGGTACCGCCATGTACAACATGATTAATTACAATTCCTTTCTTTTTCTTGTCTAGTTTTAGTTTAGCTTGTAATTAGAGATAAGAGCAATATCTATGTTTTATGTTTATAAGAAACATGTAATTAGGCTTTGCCTGTTTGTTTCTTCATAATAAATAATAAATTATATGCAGCTAAATCTAAAAGATTGCTAAAGGGTCAAGACATTATTAGCTTAGCTTTGCATACGTAAGAATCAGAATAGAAATTTTGCTATTGTTGGCCCACCGTTGTAGGTTGTAGTCATTCTGTAACTAAATACCTAATGTTCACGATTTTTTGGGAAATTTGGAGTGATTTTTTCAAAATTGGAAATTAGAAGTGGACACTGTATATTTTTACATTAATTTATTGCTGCACCTTTAACGAAATGCAAATGTGTTTAAATTTTATTTAAAGTATCAAAACTTTGGTCCTTTTAAATTTAATAACAAATTTTATTCTAAGGAAAGGTAAGTTTCTGCTAAAACTTAGCATCTGCGTGTTATCAGCTTGGCCTCGCATACTTGAGCACCAGTTGGCCCACCACTGTCGCCCCTCTGCCCTTTAATTTTTCAATTAAAGGTGCAGAGCACAAGTTGCAGTGTTAAAGTAATGACATCAAATTAAATACTGTTAATTATTTTTAAAAATAACGTTTTAAAGTTTTGACATAAACAGTGATTATTGTTGTTGCTTGGGCGTCTACGTAGGTAAGAATTTATAAAATTACCTAACCATCTATTGTTTGATATTTAATATCAAAGAAATAGTTTATACTTCTACTTACAAAGCTCCATATTTGCTTTGTAAAGCCATTTTTGAGAATATAAGAAGGAAGAGGTAATCTCTGTGAATTAAAGCAGAATTAACTGAAATATTTTTACATTTTATACAAATTTGAGTTTGAGTTTATTGAGTACTATTTTATTGAATATCAAAGTGTTTACGTAACTAACAAAACATTTGTTGGGCTTCTTTTGATATTTTTTGTTTACAAACGCTTCCCTTAAAACACCATGTTTTTGTTAATGTAGTAAACTATTTCAGCTTTGATAACAGTTCATTTGGTTGTGCAATTAATTTTGAAAGTTATTCACAAGCAGTCTAAGTTTAATAATCATAAATATTAGGCAAAAATGGCATTTATTTCTCAGTTCCTGCTGGTTTAGAAACGTTAAAATCGCACATCTTTTGCTCACTTTAAATTTAAATATGCGATATGAACATTTTTAATCTAAAGTCAAATTGAAAGTTACATCTGGTTGTATTTATAATTTATTGCTTGCGTCGCGTCGTGGCAAACCATGTACAAAAATTTTAATTCTAAAAGATGGAGAGATTGCTCCATTGCTGTATTTTGTACTATTCATCTCAATTTATAAAATGCACTTCAAACTGAATAAATTATTTTAAGAATTTTATTGAGAAATATGAAATATAAGAAATATTTTAGATTATTATTGTTTACTGCATTCCAGTTATTGATTCTGCTCTTCACTATTTTCTTTTAATTTTAAATTTATTTAATTAATTTTTAGAGGTTAGTGTTTGAATATTGTTTTAGCCTTAAATTTTATCTTTCATTTACAGATTAATATTTAAAAATAAAATACTTTTAAGTTTTTTCGGAATTATGAGAGCTGAAATATTTTGCTGTTGTTGTAAAACAACAGAGCCGCAGTTTCGACATTTTGTAATTTAATATCTTTTCGAATTAATTTAACTTAATCAATTTTGGAATTAAATACTATGTAAGTAATGCTGTAACTAAAAATAATCTTTCGAGAATATTTCAAAAACAGTTTTGGTCGGGACGAAGTTTTTTCTGAATTAGATTTTCGTTTTAAACAAATTAAGAAATATGTTACAATTTATGGAGATGTTTTGGCAAACTTAAAAATTTGTTACGTTGACGTTTTTTCGCCGGAGTGGCAGGCGGACGGTTTCCTAGTCGGATGCTCGGCGAGTGGCTTGCCAAGTCACCGAAACACAGGAAGGCGTGGTGTTTACCACACCAGCCCGTAAATATACCGTGCGAAACAACTGAGGTATGAAAAGCAACTTTGGAAACCTTAACCTTCCATGTTGCCGGTCATGCTCTCTCGTGGGGCGTTGGTCAATAGCTTACCTTACCTTACGTTTGTGTTTTGAAAATCATAAACGATTTGAATTTAAATTTAAATATGATGAACGCAGTTTGTATTCTAAAAATTAACACGTTTAATTAAAAGACCTAACTTGTAATTCTGAAGTTGCTAAAACGTTATTCGTTTAAAATTCAATACCAAATTTGTTTTCAACGTTTATATATGAACGCAACGTCACCAAACAAAACTTGTGAATTGTTTAAAAATAATTTGACGGTTTTAATTTAAATTGCAGTGATGTTTGAGTACATTTAAATGGTAAGCTTTATTAAATTGTGCAAGTTGTTACTATTTAATAATATTTTTCAAATTTATTATAGGAGAAAGAAAAAAATACGCATTTATACAGTTATAAGACAGACAACGTCCTAAGATAAGTATTCTTAAGAGCTAGTATTTTTTTATTAAACATTTTCAGTTAATCATTTGACTACAGTTTGGTAGTAGATAATCCCGTTGTTGTTCTTAGTTGAGACAACTTTTGCGGACACTGATTTTTAAAAATTATTATTTATTTTGCAACACCTTCGCAGATGTAAATGTCTTTTCAACACAAGATTCTCAACTTCTGTACAAACGTAGTGAATAAATTTATGACTGGGGTGATTCATAAATTGAAAAATGTTATTGTCAACCCAATCTAATTTTAACAAACAATAATTAAAAATTTCTATAATTTTGAAGATGTAATTTCTATTTTTAATTAATACGAATTAATGTCGAAAGTTCTTAGTAATTGTATCTTTAAAATTTGGATTTTATTCATTCGGTCCGCATGTGGACATATGCCTCCTCCATTTCTTTCCATTTATCTCTCGTGCCGTTTCCATCCATCTTTTCCCACCTATCGACCTATCTTTCTTATGTCATCGTACCATCTGATAAGAGGGCATCCCAGGCTTTGCTTTTTTCCCCATGGTTTCCACTCTGTTGTGATTTACGCCCACCTTGTTGGGTCTATTCTTGCTGTGTCCGTCACATCATAACTTCATTTTCATTACTGCCTGTCCAATGTCTTCAATTTTTGTTTGTTGTCTAATCCAGTGTATTGGCTTCCTATCTTTCAGTGTGATGTTTAATATTGCTCGTTCCATGTATCTTTGTAATTAATGTAGTGTTCTTTTTGTGAAAGTCTTCCTGGGCTTTCACATGGGAAAGGAACTAATTAACGTTAATTTGTTATAAGTTCATTATTTGATGTATGTTTATTATTATAGCATTGGTGCAGACCTGTAACTACTTGAAAAAAATCGTGAACACCAAGGAGGGTATTTGAGAAACGAAGATGATGGTACTGAAACATTGGGAACGACAGAACCAGGAGAATACATTTTCACCGTGGATGGGATTGCTTAAATAAAGAACTGCTGGAGTGCCAACATTTTCAAGCTGGGTGCAAGGTAAGTGCACAGTTTTATTAATTACCGTTTATAATTAAGAATTGTGTGAATTAATGAGATGTTGGCGTCTTAACCAAGACTACACAGGGTGATTCACATAAGACGCGCCCCTTAACAATTTGAATAGGCAACCCAACTTACAAATTCAGAAATAACGTTGATCTATTAATTCTCGATTAAACGATACAATCAGAGGTAGCTTGCCTCAAAATGGCTCTATCTAAGTAAGCGATCTGTCAAAGAATCTTAGAACATGTGAGTTAAAATTTTGACCTATAAGCTCTGCAGAACGAACCTGGTCCCTTATTAAGTCGGCAGTCGGATACATATTTTTGTTTATTGAAGGTAAAACGTATTTTAAACATTACGTCAACAAATAAAAACTTAAATAAATCCTAACCATTAACCATTTTTTCAAAAACTTCCTTTTATTTCCTATAGAACACATTACACTAAAAATATTGATCGTTACTTTTTTTGTTGTTGTAGAAAACACAATTTAATTAAAGAATCCTGATGTTTATTGGTAAAAAAGAAAGTAGGTACATGATTTTATCACAAATTACGTAATAGTCCGTGGAGTTAGCGTAACAATATTTCACTGCCGGCTACTAGTATGAAATTTTGCACAGTGTTTATACACATATCAAAGAACAAAAAACCGCCGGGAGACACTTGATTTGACCTTTGGGTCCCCCGTGGTGACGTCATAAAAATGGCCGCCGTGACGAGTGTTTAAATGCTCATATCTCTGTTACCAGTGATCTCATTGAGTTTTTAATTATACCATCTGAAAGGTCTTGACATAAGCTACAAAAAATATCTGTAATTTTTTTTGTAGGTCGAACGGTTTGGGAATTATAGCGGCGACAACGTAAAAGGGGGTGAAAAACAAGGGTCCCTGTAAACTTTTTTCTGTTGGCGTAATATTTCTATCTTTCTGTGATACCTATGTTACAAAAACGCCCCCCCCCCCTTATCCCTAAATCCAGCCGAACGTTCAAAGAGTACTGCGACCAGATTATTAGACCATACATTTTGATGAGATTAAAAACTGTGGAAAGAGTCGATGTGGTTTTTGACCGCTATCTAGAAGCAAGCTTGAAAAATGACGCCAGACAGTCGAGAGGATCTGGGCCTCGAGTAAATGTGAAATCTAATGTTGTCATCCCAAAATCTTTCAGCAAGTTCCTGGCGCACAGCAAAAACAAAGAAGAACTCTTTGGGTTTTTAGCCGAAAACCTCGTCAAGATGGATCTGCCCGCCGGGAAACAAGTCATTTTCACCTACAGAGATACGGTAATTGGATCGCAAAGGGAAGCGGACTTTGAAGCCATCTCCCCAGCATCCCACGAAGAAGCCGATGCCCGTCTACTACTTCATGTGTGGCATGTCAGTGAACACTCGGCTTATTCAAAGGTCACATTGAAAACTGTTGACAGTGATGTTGTAGTGATTGCTATGTATGCTTTCTCTAGACTACCAAAACTAGAAGCACTGTGGGTGGAGTATGGATGTGGAAAGCATCTCCAATACCTTCCTATCCATGAGCTGCACAGCTAAGTTCCACGTGAAGTTCCAGACCTTTTACCTTTCTTCCACGCCTTTACAGGGGCTGACACGGTGTCCAGTTTTGCAGGTATTGGTAAAACTAACTACTGCATGGAAAACGTGGATGGCACTCCGAGACGTAGACAAAGCTTTTTCGGCATATTCGCAAGTTCCAGACAATATCTCTGAAGATGACGAGTCTTTCTTGCTCATTCAACGCTTTGTAGTCCTAACTTACCATTCATCAAGTACAGCGGAGACTGTGAATGAGGCCAGGCGGATTATCTTTACTCAGCAGAACAGACCCATTGAAAATATTCCACCAAGCAGCGACGTTCTGCTGAATAACCTGAAGAGGGCCATCCTGCAATGTTGTTTGTGGACAAACTGTCTTCAACGAAACATTCATCGCCAGGATCCTTGTAAGTGGGGATGGAAGAAGGCCGGAGATGACTATGAGCCCCTCTGGTCGACAAACCCTGCCATCACCATGGAGAAGCTACAAGAACTGATAGCATGCAAGTGCAAACAGATGTGTGCGCGTTGTCGATGCGTAAAATCGGGCTTAAGTTGTACTTTACTTTGTAGCTGTGAGGGCCAGTGCAAGGATTAAAACGGTTCAATTCGTAAATTAAGTTTAATCTTAAAGTTTTTGTTTTTTGATGTTTGCTTTGTTTCAAATTGTGGTGACCTTCAAACTGCAATGATGTACACATATTTTTTTTACATTTGTGACAAACTGTTGCAGCAAGTACGAGGGCTGTTCAGAATGGTAGTTACCAGTATATCTCCTTTTTTTCATGTTCACCCTTTTGTGGTAATTTGATTTACAGGCAAAATACGGGTACTTATAAAAGGAATTTCATAAACATGCATCAATACTATCTAGTTGAATTAACGAGGTTTGTAATAACACAGATATCACAGAAAGATAGAAATATTACGCCAACAGCAAAAAATTTACGGGTATCCTTGTTTTGCACCGCCTTTTTACGTTGTCGCTGCTATAATTCCTAAACCGTTCGATCTACAAAAAAATGTTACAGATATTTTTTGTAGCTTATTTCAAGACCCTTCAAATGGTGTAATTAAAAGCTCAATGAGATGACTAGTGACAGAGATATGAGCATTTAAACAAACCTATGTCACTCGTCACGGCGACCATTTTGATGACGTCGCCACAGGGGACCCAAAGGTCAAATCAAGTGTCTCCCGGCGGTTTTTTGTTCTTTGATATTTGTATAAGCACTGTGCAAAATTTCATACTAGTAGCCGGCAGTGAAATATTTTGGTGGTTTTTGTCGCTAACTCCACGGACTATAAGTTCGGCAGTAGTAGAAAAGTCGTAGTATGGAAATGGAAATACTGTAAATTCATTTCCGTTCTAAAATAAATTTTACTACATATTACTTTTTTTAACTGAAAACATCTTGATAAATTAGAGGCACAGTCCGTGACAATGTTATTATTGTTATTATTAGCTTGTAGAAATCCCTATATATAGGGCAAAGGCCTCCCCTTTTCTTTTATTCTTTGGCTTTGCACCTTCTAAAATCTATTCACGTTTTGAGACTAAATTCACTATTTTGAAAATTTGAAAGGAACTATTTGAAGCTGAAATAATAGCGTAAACGTTCAATAAAATTCTAATTATTCTAAATGACACAGTATTACGGCTAAGTATTTTTTCTACTCCTTGTTTCGAAAGTAGGCTTTTGTTCCCTGAAATTAGGGCCGAAAGTAGGCAATGTCCTCCCTAGGGAGAAAAATAAATAATTCTTCTCCCTAGGGAGGAAAATAAAATTTTCCTCCCTAGGGAGAAGAATTATAGCAACACTACCATGGAAACGACGCACAACATACTGTATCTTGATAAACGAAATTCAGAAGGAAATCTAAAATAATAAATCATCGAAATGATTTTAAAAGTGAGTCGTAGAAAAAATTATATGTATAACACTGGAGGAAAGCCTTCTTCTCTCCCTTGGATGGTTAATGCCCTCCGCTATCGCGTCGGGCATTAAACTTCATCCGCGGGAGAGAATACATGGCTTTCCTCCCTAGTTATACAAATAACTATTTTCTACTCCTTGTTTCGAAAGTAGGCTTTTGTTCCCTGAAATTAGGGCCGAAAGTAGGCAATGTCCTCCCTAGGGAGAAAAATAAATAATTCTTCTCCCTAGGGAGGAAAATAAAATTTTCCTCCCTAGGGAGAAGAATTATAGCAACACTACCTTGGAAACGACGCACAACATACTGTATCTTGATAAACGAAATTCAGAAGGAAATCTAAAATAATAAATCATCGAAATGATTTTAAAAGTGAGTCGTAGAAAAAATTATATGTATAACACTGGAGGAAAGCCTTCTTCTCTCCCTTGGATGATTAATGCCCTCCGCTATCGCGTCGGGCATTAAACTTCATCCGCGGGAGAGAATACATGGCTTTCCTCCCTAGTTATACAAATAACTATTAAAATTGGGCAACAAAAATATCAAATTTTATATTAGAAATTTAAGTGCCTACTTAAATTTTTAGAATCAAATAAGCCAACGGTTTCGGACATATCCATAACTTGAAGTTTTAAAACTTTACGTTTTCAATAAATTAAAAATCTGATGTTTATATCTTTAATTTAGTATTTCAAAATGTTAGGGTTTTTTGCTTAGCTTAAAAAAGGACTTTCTAAAGTTTCTACCTTAAAGATTTTAAAACTTACGTTATAAATAAATAAATTGGGAAATTTCAAAGTATTTTAAATCAAAATTCAGGTTTGGCGAACAAAAATTACATTCTGAAACTGAAACATTTTGAATTATAAAACAGTAAAATGCAATTTTAAATACAAGGAAACATTTTTTCAACGTAGAGGACATGCAACTTTTTGATAAAACATGAATACAAGGCCGTTTAAAAAATATTTATTCGTTATCATCTCTGCCCAAAACGAGTTCAAACCTTTCACAAAACTGGCTTTCTGATAATTTGTAACATTCTCGCTCTTTTAATATTGAACGTTGAAATGTGCAGAACTCAGTGCAACATCGTCAAAGTAAATTTATAAATTATCGTTAAATTATAGTGACATTTGAGTGCATCGAAATGGTAAGGGTTATTAAATTATGCAAGTTATTGTTTAATAGCATTTTATTTAGGACTCCCTGTTTTCCTTTAAAAATTATAAGCCTTTTATTGTAAGTTGTAAGTCATTTTATTCTCTCCACTTGACACTTTTTGTCACTTATATTATTTTGTTGAATTATTTGTTATTTGCTGATTTTACTTTTATTAGTATCATTAGCGTTATATAATTAGTCCCAAGGAAGTACCCCAGCTTCATATTTTTATTTGAGTATATGCATTAGTTTAATATACACAATTCATCGAAGACTATTTATTGAATTTTAATAGTTTGTGCAAATAAAGATGGTAGGATTTATTAGATTATAATAGGTAATAAATTCTTTATTTATGAAACATAAAAAATGGGTAAATTTAGAATAATAAACCAAAAACCGCCTCGAAATATTTTAAAAAACTATTTTTTCTAGTTAAGCATTTTCGGTGATTTTTTTCCATAATTAGTTATTAGTTGCGTATCAGCAGGTCTCTTGTACCTACTTATCCGAAATACCAGTCGCAGACAAAAATTGGAATATTTGATAAGAGGTTTCATAAGATACATATGGTCGGCTGTTTTTACTATCATTCATTGTTTAACATGTCATTCTAATAAATTATGTAACGTAGGAAATGTAGCAATGATGGAGACGGATTTACCTGTAACAATATTCTGAACTTAGTAGAAAGTTAAGTGAATATTTTTATTACTGGGGTGATTCGTAAGTTCCTAATAATCTAAATTCTTCTAATTTTGGAAATTTAAACTTCGTTTTTAATTAATGTGAAAGAATTGAAAAAAATCTTACTACATATTTGGTCTTTAACATTTGGATTTCATGCATTGAAAAGAATGAACTAAAGTTCATCAATAATGCAGTTCATGACTGTATATACCGTAACTGTTACAGCATTGATATAAACCTGCAAATACGAACAAATTTATAATGGGCTGAGAACCAAGCCGTGTCTCAAACAGCAAGAGGATATTTGAGGAACGAGGATGATGGGGATTGTGACATTGGAACAGATGAAAGAAGGAGAATATCGATCACCGTGGATGGCCCTGGACCAACAAAAGACTGCGGATTGAGAACATTTCAACATAGGTATCAGGTAAGAACACATTTTTATTCATTAGTTTTATTAGAAGTGGGGCGAATGAATGAGAAGTAACTGTCTTAACCAAGACCTTATAAGTTCCCTACTTCTTCTTCTTACTCCTGTAGTTCCTTAAGAAGCAAATGGCACCAGAGGGGGCGTTTCAAAAGCAAAGTGGATGGCAGAGTTGCTAGTCCTGCCCACCATGGGTTGAGTTCGTTTCTATTGCTCATTTCTGAACAAATTTCTTCCATTTTTTCATGTCCTGTGCTATGCATTTGGCTTTGCTCCGTGATAGATTTTGTAATTGTAGGTCTTTCGGCAGGTATCTTTCGGTCTACCTATTCTTCGCTTTCCTTGTGCGTTAAATTCTAATGCTTGTTTTGCTATCTTGTTATATGGTTCTCTAAGTGTATGTTCTATCCTGTCGCATTTTTTTCTTCTAATTGTGGTTTCGATCTTTTCCTCATTTGAAATTTCCCACAGATGTCGACTTGATATTTATTCGGGCAAATTTATTCGATGTATGTATCTAAGGCATTTATTAACGAAGGTTTGAAGTTTCTTAATGTTTTATTTGTTTCTAACCCATGTTTCTGCCCCATAAAGTAGCAAACTTCTAATGGTTGTATTGCATAGACGGAGTTTTGTTTTGATCAGAATGCTTTTTGATCTCTATGTTTTGTTTAGCATATCAAATATTGTTTGTGCTAAGGCTATTCTTCTGGTTATATTTTTTATGCGCCGCCGTTGGTATCTATCGAATTACCTAAATAGTCCACTTTCTGCCTAAGTCCCCGAGTGTTATCGTTGGTTCTTCTTTATTTGCATTTGAGAGAATTCTTGTCTTGTTCCCATTTATTGTTAAGCCAACCTTTTTTGCTTCTAGGTTTTAACTTGTTTAACTTTCCTTACATTAGCTTTTTATTCGGTGTGGGCAAGCACATATCATTTGCAAACTCTCCAAGTCATCCAGTTTGCTGAAAATGCCCCAATTTATTTGGGATTTGTTATCCTCTGTATTTCGCACGACCCTTTTGTATATTTAATGTAGGTTACGCCAGTTCAGTACCTACTTATGCTATTTCATGGCAGAACTCGATGATACTTTGACGTCTAAATCGCTAATGGGTCTCTTCGACCTTGTCTTTTAGCACTGCTCACTATCACTATTTAAAAGGTCAGGTAGTTAAGTTTGATATGCAATGATTTGTTGCCAACATTGTAAAACACTGCGCCACTATGCTGATGTATGTTACGATAAAATTTTTGGTTAATTTTCTTTATAAAGTATTCAACTGTGGGAACGCGAGTTTCTCCACGACCTGTCGATAATAATAAAGAAAGGTATTGGGACAGAATGCAACTTTTTATATAGATTTCCTGTGATAGTTTCATTGAATGTTCGACTCTTGCGTAGAAGTTGTCACACATTAGTTTGAGCGTTCTTATGTATTTGTCAGGTAGACCATATTACTTCAGTATTTTTTACATTTCTTGAAACTGAGTCGAATGCCTTGTTACAGTTAACACATTTGTCTTGTCCCTTTTCTATTATTTGTTCTATTACCCTTGGTTACAGACTACAGATCTATGCACGAACACCTTTCCATAAATCCCTTAGCTTGATGGCTATGGCAGATTTCATTCTCTTCAAAATTAATGTGGTCATAATTTTTACTTGCTGTTGATGGAAGCATTATGGGTCTAAAGTTTTCGCATCAAGTTAGGTCGCCCTTCTTTGGTATCTTTATTAGTATGCCCTGTGTCCGATCATCTGGGATCCATTCTGCGGATTAAGCCTTGTTTACTAGTATGTACAATATTTCTATTGTGCTCTCCTTATCTATTTTTAGCAATTCGATTCCTATTTCGTCTATGCGTGGTGTTTTTAAATTTTTTATTTGTTTAGGCGTTTCCTCTATTTCGCCCTTTGCTGCGAGCTTTTCTTACTTATGTCAAGTTGTTGGGTTACCATATTGTTATTTATTTCTTCCTTGATTTCTTTTACTTTGTAGATCTCTGAAATAGTAATTTGTATAACAAGTGTTGAAAGTACAGTTTTGCAGAACGAAAATGAAGGTTGCAGCCTGAGACGAAGTCGAAGGCTGCATTCATTTGAGTTTTGCAAAACACTTTCAACAAGTGTTATTACACACTATTTTTTCTACTCCTACAGAAGAAAGACATTTAATTCACTATTTAATATTTTAAAACAAATTTTATAATTTTTGTGGAATATTAAGTATGCTCATGAAAACTATGGTCACTATGGAAATAAGTCCGTTCCTATGAAAATAAACATATCACAAATATAAACAAACCATACAGTTAACCGGCGCCATTTTGAAAGTGTGTTGCAAAGTACTTTGCAACACACTTTTGGATTTTGTCGCACAGTTTCGACAAACAATTGCTTTCAGCATTAAAAATCATGTGGAAAGATCAACTTTCAATAGTAGGAGTAGAAAAAATATTTTGTCAGTATATTTTCATTACTTCTCCGTCTGTTTTATATACTTCGTAATTTCCCCCTTTAAGTCTTGATCTGGATTTGTTTGTTTAGTTATCTTATATAGGATTTTCATATCTTTGTTGTGAGCAGCTTCTTCTGCTTCCTCCATTAAATTTTCCATGTTTGTTCGTTTGTCTTTAAGGTACCTCTTATTTTTGTTCCAATAATTTTACTGTAATTCTTTCATCATTTTTGTACCTCGTGTTTAATAATTTTATTTTTTATTTTTGCCTTCCTTCGATTGTGTTTATTGTAACACGAGCTTTATGGTTTTATATCCATGGTCTCTCTTGTTAATTGCCGTTTTATACACTTGCCATACATTCTCTACGGGAGGATTTCTAAGGTGATCGAATACTCCTATACAGAATATATATTTTTTTGTCCTCTTCGATATTGTTTAGTTTTGCGAGGTTAAATTTAGATCTTGCTGGTATGTTTTTGTTATTCTATTTTGTTATCTCGTCTCTCGTTATTATTTTTGCTTTTACGAGGTGGTGGTTGAACGCTATGTCGGCATCTCTTATCGCTCTTACATCCCGTAACGAATTTATCCATTTTTCTTCGATCATTATGAGGTCAATTTAGTTCTTATATAGTGTTCATCAGGTGACGAACACGTGTGAAGGAAACTCTTAAAAACTTCCTTATGTTTGAAAAATATACCGCCAATTAACTATTAACTAGGCCATTTGTCTTAGAAAAATCAACAAACTTTTCTCTGTTCACAACTCCTAATCCATGTTTGTCCATCACATTTTCCTTTTCTGCATGATCACTTCCAACCTAGTAAATTGCCCACAAATATATTTATTTTCAACCAGTTTGAGAAACTGTAACGTAATACAGTCGAACTTCGATAACTCGAACCATGACTTGCCAGAAAAAAAGTTCGAGTTATCAAGACTTCGAGTTATTAAATAAAATACATAATACGTATGTATTATTTTACAGAGGTGAAACGAATATTCGGTTAACGGTTAACTATTCGGCAATCGTAATATTCGGCGATTTTAATGAATATTCGGCATAACCGAATATTTCGCTGACTTTATTTAAATTTATCATTCATGACTACTTATTTTAAGGTAAATCTAACTTATTTCATTTTAAGTTTGCTTAAAAAATACCAAAAAAGTTTATAGCCTCATATCTAGCCTTTTTCTGAAATTTCCCGTCTGAAACATATACTATTGAATTATTAGAAATATTTTACGTTGAAAATAATTAATACCCCGGATTCAAAAAGTTTGATGTCCATGACTAATTAATTACCGAGAATTTAGGGTTTGTAAACAAATTTCTGAACCAATGCATTCTTGTGTTGTCTACTCTTAGCAGGGCAGTTTAATAATTAAACAATAAATTAGTTTGCTGGTGACCGCAAAGAAACCTAAATAAAAGCTACGATTTCTTAATCGGTGTAACAATAAGGCATGGGCGGGGGAGGGGACATATTATGGTTAAGGGTTCAATGTTATTTAAACCATTGTACAGAGAATCGGTTGTATGTTCATTTGTTTTTAAATACGAACGCAAAACACTCAACGCTTCCCAAAAAATTCGACTTACCGAAGGTGGCGCCAAATATTCTGTTCGAGTTATCAAGATATTCGAGTAATAGAAGTTCGAGTTATCAAGATATTCAAGTAATAGAAGTTCGAGTTATCAAGTAAAAATTACACATAATTCTCACTCTTGACGCTAACGCCAACCAATTTGTTTCGAGTTATCAAAAATTCAAGTTATCGAAGTTCGACTGTATTTGATTAAAATGAAATATATACTGAGCACTAAAACTAAAACATAATAATTATTTGTTCTACGTGGAGTAAACTACAAGAAAATAAAAATTATCATAATTTATGCCACAGTTTTATCGTAGTTTATCTGTTTTTCCTTTTTCCACAGAATTCAGGCCGAAGTTTACTTAACAAATGGAATATCTTTTAGATTAGCTTTCTCTTAATTTTGTAAATTGATAGGGTGTGTGTACGTGTTTGTGTGTGTATTTACAATAGGTATCTAAATAGGATGCAAAAACTGCAGATGGTTAATGTACAAAGTGTGATCGATCATACCTAGAAGAATTGTTCTCTTACAGGTATTCATAAAAATGCGTAATTATTTCAAATAAGTTGTGATTCTAGGCAGGTTTCGAAATGGCAAATTTTCAATATATACGATATTTTAGTAAAACACTGTGTGAAATTTACATACATCTCTGACAATTTATTTCTTATCATGTAATTTCATAACATAACAAATAATATCATACGCGTAATTCTCGATATTTTTCAAAGACGTAATTTTATGAAATAGAATTCTATTCTCCTCATTCTTGCCTCTCTTTAAATTGTTGAAATAAAATTATAATTTTTTGAAATATTAAGTATCTAAATTAAGGAAGTTTTTCTAAACACCCAATTACCTGCTTATTAATTATATTTCCATATTTTCAAATGCAAGTCTTTCACGATTTTCTTTTTAAATTACTTAACCTAACCTATTTGGCGTTAACTAATTTTTCAACTTGC
Organism: Melanotus villosus; assembly: GCA_963082815.1. Lineage (NCBI taxonomy): Eukaryota > Metazoa > Arthropoda > Insecta > Coleoptera > Elateridae > Melanotus > Melanotus villosus. Next base: position 48,700,828 of record OY720418.1, on the reverse strand, counting down.
TTTTACAAAATTCAAACTGACAAATACTCGTTTAGTTGCAATTTTTTATATATTTCTCATTAATATCAGTTGGTGTTGAGACGATTTTAAGTTATTTTAATCTGCATAATCGTTTCTCGTTCTCGTTGTAGTCTTCGTATGGTCTCATTTTGTTTTAAAATTTAGGTTCTAATGTCAATTCAGGTTTCTCCCCCATATTAAGTAATCTCATCATTTCCCTCGCGATCCTTTACCATCTATCCTCTCGCTCGAGAACTAGAAACTGTGGTCTGGTTGTGCATCTATGTTTGGGGTAAAGTTGGCTCATCTTGGTTGTCCGTTAGGTGGGGTTACCGCGGTTAGCACCCGGCGAAGTATGCCACACCGCACTTGATATATTTATTATATCTAGTTGGGTATTTTTATATCCGACCGCGGGTTTTTAGGCTGCTTACGCGTTCCAACAATGGTCCTTCTGGGATTGGTGAGTTGGACGGGGCAAAGCGTTTGGTACCAAAGACACTCTTGGCTTGAGGAAGTCGCCACTGTTGGACCGGATTTGATTGGGGTAAGCCGCTGCCTCACCCATCTATGTACGATCGGAGTTCGTTTTAGTTTATTAACAGTATATAACGGGAGCAAAGGCCTTAATTGGTCAGTATCTGGTTAGCCTCTGTTAATTATGCACTCCTATCCCTTCTATGCTCCTCCTTTTTTTGCCCGAGAACTATTGGTACAGGTTTAGGATATGCATCTATGGTCGGCGATAATTCTGGAAGTCGGGGTACAGTAACCGTCCTTTCATGGGGTTGACGACCCTCATACTCCACGATATTACGACGCACATCTTTGCTACCCGAGATTTTGTTTCTGTTTATTAGTGGTGTATAACGGGAGCAAAGGCCCTAGTTGGTCAGTATCTCGTTAGTTTCTGCTAATTAGGCAAGAGATTCACTTGAGTTGGGGAGAATCACTTTTGCTTTTGTCTAGTCACTTTCTTAATCTGATTAAGCCAGATTAGAGGCCATTCGAGGAAAGAGTGGAATATAGAAACGAATTACTAAGTGTAGTTCCGTGTTTATTAGGAAAACTTGTAATAAAGTTTATGTTAGGTGTTACATTTTTCGTTTAAAGTAGTTGTGCAAGTGAAAAAAACAATAGTAGCTCAGTTTTCGTGTTTTTAAAGGCAAGCTGAAATATTAAATTAACTTCAAAATTGTTGAATTTTGGAATTCGTTTTGATATAAAGTGTTTAGGAAAACGGCTTAAATTATAGAATAGCAAGTGTCTGAGGATCAATTTTTGTGAAACATTGGTTTTTCAAAAATACATTTTATAAGAAGAAAGTGATATATAATATTGAAACCAGACAAAATTATGTTTCTTATGCTTCGTCCTTCTTAGTGCAAGCCAGTGGCTAACTGTTTAGATATTAAAATCTAATTAGCTAAAAACATATTCAACAAATATTCTAATTAATATAGCAGAATTACCGAATTAATTAATTTCTGTAAATCTTTAAAGGGAACATATTTAAAAGCAAGGTAGTTATTGCCAATAGTAATTTAGGGTTATTTTTCAAATTATTTTAGAGAATTGGATATTGTTTCCAAGAAGATTTTCTACAATTTGCTTTTGGGAAACTTTCTGCAGCACATAATTAGTACCTACTACTCTTTGTAATGTTTTAAGAGTGGTCTCTTAACAATGGTTTTGAAATAATATATTTATAGAAAAGTCTAAATTTTATTGAAAATGAAAGTTTATGTTCAAATTTCTATCGTCGGAAGGCGGGTGTCTTCAGAGACGTCGCTGGATGTTGTAAGTCAAAGGTGAGTGGTGAATACATGACGTGATCGATCACACTCTATACAAATTTAGGAACTGCATTTAAATGACTGCGTAGTTAAGATGAATTTTTAGTCTAAGGTCTTACATTATTGCAATAGTTATAAGTGTGAATAAAAGGAAAATAAACATTTCTACTTTGAAAAGATTTTTTGTTAGGGCGGTACTAACGTTACTTTTTATTTTCATAGAAATTTGTCCAATTCTTTAAATGTATGTAATTACTTGTTTATGTTTAAATGTTTTATAAATAGAAATATAATATAAAAATTAGTGAAGATCCTGGTTAACCCAGGGGAGGCGGGGGGCACAATTAAAAAAAGGAGCGGTAGTACCTACTTATTTGTAATCATCTGCAGTCGCATCGTAACAAATTGAGACATTAAATGTACTCATTTTCTTCTTAAATATGCAACTTATAATTCCATATCCTAAATTAAGTGTTTGGCTTAACACCCTTTTTAATATTGGCTTCAAAAATATTATATATTGGCTGTGCACGTTGTTTTAAAATCCTGAAAAGAATCTCAGGTATGAACTATTTAGCTTTAGGTAGAAATAATTAATTCAAAGTAAATACTATACAGCAGAAGCAAACAAGGCTAAAGAGCGAATTATCTTTCCTAATTTTGTAAATTTAGGTAACTGTGTGAATGTTGTGATTACTAAGGTGTAGCTAGCTGTTAGAGCACACGAATTATACCAGGACAACTTCTACAAAAATCTGCAAGGAGAACGTACAAGAAAAGGACGTCAAGATGACTACGATTACAACAAAGGTAACTGAATTCGCTTTCCTTAACACGATCAAAGTCTGCTTTTACTTAGTTCCTTCGTTATTTTTGTAGTTTTTGAATGCTTCATTGCTTTAATTTTTTTTTTTTTTCATAACTGTAAGAAGTTAATTTGCCAAATGCCAAAATGTAACTTCAAATCCTTAATTGGGTTAATTGGTGACAAATAATTCGATTATTTTTAGGTTAGTAGTATTAAAGATTGCACATTTTACTTCAGAAACCCTTCCTACCCGTAGGGTGTAAAGGTATTTTAGTACATTTACAAATTTACAAATATTACAACTAACATATTCGATACTTCATGGTTAACTGAACTTATTATCTAAACTAAACGTCTTCTTCTTTAGCACGAACGAATTCTTGTTCTGTCAAGTTACATCTCTTTGTTGTAGTATTTCTTCCATTGTTTGGTTTCATGTTTTTTTGTGGCCTTCCTCTAGTTATTCTAGCTGTAATTCTTGCCCCCCATATTCTTTTAACTTGTCTATCGTTGCCCATTCTTTCGAGGTGCCTCAACCACTGTAGTTCTTCTGTTTTGCTTTTAGTAAGCGTTTCAACTTCTAAATCATTTCGTATTGTTTGACTCCTTATCTTGTCCCTTCTTGTGACCCCCTCACTCTTCTTAAGTACTTCATTTCCATGGTTTGCAATTTATTTTCTTTTTTTTTTGATAAGATCCAGGATTCACTACCAAAAGTTAAGGTCGGTTGATACATAGTTTTGTAAACTGTAATTTTTGTTTTCCTTGAGATTTCTTTTTTAGTTATAAAGGTGTTCGCTATTGAGTAGTACAATTTTGTTGTATTATCTATTCTTTTTTTGTTTCACTTTCGTGTCTTCCTTCCTTATTTATTGTAACTCCCAAATATACAAATTCGACTGCCTGTTCTATTTTTATTATTTTGGACTTCTATATTTATTTCTATTTTTTTTTGCTATTACGTGGCCGTAGTTTTTCTGTAATTTATTTTCACGGTGTATTTATCAAGAGTTTCCCTGTAATCCCATCTCACTTGCTGCGAACGTGCATTCTGTTATAAGGGCCGTTCCTGCGATTTTTGCCGCTCCGTGCAAAAGATAAAATTGTCGCCCCCTTATGTTGTTTATAAAATAAAGTCGTAAATTTAGTAGCATTATATTTAAATATTTAACAAAATTTAAAAAATGCAAATAAGAATAAAACATTCACTTTTTTGCAATTTATTACCAACAAATCGTTAATAAAAATCACTGTTAGCTCTTAACTAAAAATTAACACAAATAAAACGAATAAAATAAAAAGTATTGACCAAACAATTATATAAATAAAAAAAAATGTTACATTAATTTTACGTGATTAATAATAAAGCTAAAGTAAAACGAAATTTTTTGGATGCAAATTCATCTATTAGGTATGGATGATACGTCTACATTTTGACTTAACTACTACTTTTAATTTTAAATTTAACTTACTACTATCTAAAATGTAGTTTAGAGTTTGGCTTTTACAAGGAATTTAAATTTTTTTTAGAATTTATAAAATTTGACGTGGAAAAATGCCGCCCCCGAATTTCGGCTGCCCCTCAGCTATAAAATCATCCATAAATGTGATGAACAACAATGAACTTAGGACTCCTCCCTGTCTTAATTCGCGCGTGTTTTCTTCTAACATAATTTCTATTATTCTTGCATAGACTTTTAATAGCATTAATTAATTTTCGTTCTACTCCTCTTCTTGTTAGGCTATTTCAAACCATATTTCTCGGTACTCGGTCGAATGCCCTATCTATATCTATAAATATCATGTATTTTAAGCTTGACCCTTGACCCTTTCTAAACCCACTCTGTGAATTAATTAATTGTTCTTCGACACCTTTTCTTAGTTTATGTTCATAAGGCTTACGGGCTGTACTAATCAAACTAATTCCTCTATAATTCTGACAATTTAATCTCATGTTTTATAAAGCGGTAATATTTTTCTTAATGCCTAGTCTTTTGGAATTTTACTTGTGTTTCATATCTTCCATATCGTGTCCTGCCGATTTTCCACTTTTGGTTTCCTTATTGCTTCGTGTAGTTTTTCTTTTCTCAATTGGTCGTTGTTTATTTTGTCGTTTACATCGATTGGTTCATTTTCATCTGATATTGTTGTTATCTATTCTTTCTCTTCGGGTTGTAGCAACTCACTCACTTGTTTGTTTGTAATTTTCGGTTTGTTGTATTTCCAGTTTATCCATTTTTTTGTTTCATTTCCACATTTGTTCGTCTATTTTTAATTTTTGGTCTTTTGGCCTTTCCATCTTGATTGATTACGTGGATTGGAATGCCAGATTTAAATTAACAAATGACCAAGTTGATAAATGTTGTTTATTTGCTATATATACATTTCATTTTTGATTCGGCTTGGAATATTTTTTAAATTAGAATTGGTTAAAATTTTAAAATTTATTAAATAATGTCTATTGTTAGGCGCATAATAGCCAATTAAATAAATCTTCGAAAGTAGGTAGTCACTAGTTAAGTGTTTTTGAATAAACATTTTTGTACAAAATAAATACAATATCAAATTCTTTACAAGTTAACTTATGTAAATTATGTGAATTAAAATTAAATCTGCAAATTTTGCCAATTTTTTGGTGATTTTGTTGGAGAATTCAAAGCTGTTTAAAAAGTACACCGATTAAACACTTTCAGTAATAAAATGTTTACGTAAAATAATTTTCCTGAATTTACTATGATCGCTTGCTCAAGGAGTCGCATTCAGTTCATCTCTGAGATAGTAAATAATTTGACTTTGGTAAAATTTACGTAGAAAATTATGTACAGATCGTCACATTTAATCAAGGAGATCCCTCATTTTTTAAAATTATTCTAAAAATTAAAATAATGTCTAAATTTTCAACTTTAATATTTTTAAGTTGAATTGCTGCAAAACTCTTTGTAATACCATGAGATCGAAAAAAAAATGATTCTGAGCAGGCCTTGACTAGTACAACACGATTGGCAAGACTGATTTCAAAATGTGGCAGTAGGTTAGAGGTTAATAAATGTCAAATAAATTAAAACACAAAACAGTATTTATTTAGGAAACAAACTGAAAACTAAGATGAATACATGTTAGAGTAGGTGTTCAAAATGTGATCCTTCACTAGTATTACAACGATAAACTTAAATAATTCTGGAAACAAGATTGCAAAACTGACTTACATTTGAAATGTCACTGTCACATTATAATTCATAGGCATTCTAGAACCAGTGTAGCCAATCGTGTTGTACTAGTCAAGGCCTGCTCAGAATCATTTTTTTTTTTGATCTCACGGTATCTTTGTTTTATTTTTTGTTTCTCAATTCTACGTAAGATTTTGAATTTCAAATTTATTTATTATTAAAACGTTGTGACCAATTGAATCCAATTGGTTAATCTTAAGTTGGTCCATCTTCCTCAGCTGCTCGTGAAGAAAAGAAGACTTCATGTATATATTGTTTATTTACTTTCATGTGTGTATTTTGAATAAAACTGTTTTTGTTTTTTTTTTCTATCCTAAGCGTTAGAACTCTAATGCGTCATAATGTTGAATATTGCACTTAACATCCGCTATTTTGATGCATTTGGCTCTAAAATTGTTATTTTAGACATCGAAAATTACTCTTCAGTATTCGAAATTTACTTTTTAAATACTGAAAATAGATTTCGAATATAAAGTTGTTTTTTAATGTTTAGAATAAATTTTAAAATTAATTTTAGAACGTCTAAAACCTTGGGCGTTAAAAATTTATTATAAACACAAATAATTTGTTAAATATTAGAAGTTTTAGACGTCAAAGGTTAATTTTGATTTAGGTTACGGTTTTATTTTGTTTATTTTAAAATCATGTTTGAATCTTGATATATTTGTAAGGTAAGGTTAGAATTTTTAATTAAAATTACGTTAGAATTTTGTGCCGTTAGTGTAAATAAAAGATTTCCTATAAATAAATTTTGATGAATCTTAAATGCTGTGTAATTTTCTACCCAACTAAAATCCTGTATGAATTTTGTCCGGTAGATCAAATGAACCTTGAAAGTGATGTATAAAATTTGAAATTCTATGAGTTTGCGATGTTAGTCGCAGATGCTCTATACAGTGTGCCTCACTTTAGACGGCACCACCCCAGTATTTTTTTATATATTATCGATTTAAAAAATCCCTAATACGACTTCTTCAATTTTGCTGTTTATTTTAAATCGTAGTAGAAACTAACATACCCTAAAAGTACAATTTAGTGAGGGGTATAATCAGAAAAAAGAAATTTTTTAAATCGATAATATATAAAAAAATACTGGGGTGGGGCCGTCTAAAGTGAGACACACTGTAGATACAGCCAAGACAAATGAGGAAAAAAAGATCAGATAAATTTTGAAGCTAAAGGTTGTGGGTTCGATTCCCAATACCTGCCATACTAACTTAGCATTTTTTGGACACAAGGAGCACGCAGATTTGGAAGATGGAATTTAGTGTACGAATTACACAACTAGTGACAGTAACAATTGCCTTGCAGCGCATTTGAGGTAGGTTTTCTAAATTTTTTTAAAGTAGTATTCAACTGGAAACATGGGTACTTGTGTGATCATAAATTAATCAATGTGAAGCGTAGGTCAGAGGTTTTAGCATTGGGCTGTAAAACCAAAGGTTGTGGGTTCGATTCCCATCACCCGCCATATTAAAAATAATCGTTTTTGCACTCTAAGGTGCACTCAGCCTTTGAAATTGAGTATATGGGTTACATAACCGGTGGTAAATAATAAGTCGGCTTGTAACGATTCAAGTTTTTCGAACTTTTTAAAAAACAGGATTTAACACGGTAAAGGTAGGAACTTGCATCTTTGTCTTTCTCAATCCATATAGGATGATGCGAGCTGTGAAGGAAAATAGAATTTAAGTTGGAAACTACCAAAACCCTAAGATATGCTAGTAGTTTATACTTCGATTGTTAGGCATTGCGATCCAATTTTGTAGGGGTCATCCTCCTCCCGCCCCCTTACCAACCCTCCCTAATATATTAAGCTCCTCTATATAACTATCTTGTGTTTAGTTTACTTGTGACTGATAATTCTCCTGACATCTTTTAATTCAAATGTTAGTCTGAGATATATGCAAATTACAGTTCCCGCTTTTAGAATTATAGTACAAGAATTACAACATGGCGTAGCGATTTATATTATATGTCCATACTTTGTCACGTGCACTACAACATTTAATGGGGGACGTTGTTGTCCCTTGGCGTGGGGCTAGCAAACAGCGGAGAAGGGGGGTTTGAAACGGTAAACCCTTCAAATAGGGGTGGTCATAATCGGAATAAAAATAGGGCGCCACGACGGAAATCACCCAAAGATAGTTCCTCTAGGGCTCGAAGGGGTTGGGGTTAGCTGGACCCCGCTGCAAGATGTGACTTACCTTGCTTAATGAAATAGCTTACTGAAATTCTTAAAACTTGTAGGCAGGCTCCCACTGTATACGTAAATCTTTACCAAAACACTAACACACAAAATATGATCGGGAGGCACTGAAAACACTGACAAGACCAAACTAAATTGACAATTAGATATTTAATAAATCAAAAAGGCAAAAATGGATACACAAAAGGGGCGACAGTTAACATGTTACGTCAAAAATAAATAATAAATGCGATACTTACTTTAAGGGACGATGGGACGATAGAATTGAGGGTACTACATTTACGTTACGTACGGCAAACCATTCACAAACTAAGCCCCTCAATCCCAGGCAGAATATAGGATTAACAAATATTAAACTAAAATTCAATCAGTAAAGCTAAATCTTTATACATGCAACATAACACAAATTTTAACTTGACTTTACTTAAAACTTGCGACAATGAAATCTTTAAAGGTGAATTGGTACTGACAAACTTGAACTACAATCTGAACACAAAAATCTTTACTCAAACACAAAATTACTAAGACAAACTAGTCAACCGTTTGCCAACGGTCCTCAACCTTTGCAATGTGAATATTATCAAAGCCGCCTAAAGGCGAATCACAAAGCCTTCACACATTATCGCTGGATCAAACAAATTGACCAGACATCGGCTATTCTAAAATTACAAGTTGCAAACAAAACACAAAAATAATAAAAAGGAGGTACTTACTAAACTTCAAACCCAACTGAACAACATTGATAGAGGCCTGTCCGCAAGCGGCAATCGTAGGAATTGAAACAGTTCTCAGAACTACAATTTGTTGAAAGATTTTGTTGTTAGGTAATTTTGAAATACACCTAAACCACTCCCTTATGAGACGCCACTGAAAAATAAATCATGATAAATTCGAGTTGCCAATGTGACAACAATTTAATGTGGCCGGAAATTCAACCTGTCTTCAATCAATGTGGATCACATATAATGATATGATATATTCCTATTAATTATCATTGAATTCAAAAGTCAACTTTTATAGGCAAAAATTATTATTTTCAGATAAGAATCTAATTATCTCATTCTTAACACGAGACTAATACATATAATCACTCAAAAATAACTTTGTGCGGTAGAAAGGCAACTTAATGACAAAAGACGTACATCACTAAAAACTATGATATGCTATCTCTTTGTGACAATTTATAATGCGTACCAGCCTCAACACCGAAAGGTACCTATAAGTGGTTAACGATTACATACATGTCAATTTTGGTTAATTTTGTACAGGAAATCAGAATTCCTAAAATAATTAATATTTCTAGAAAGCCTTCGCTCCGTTCTTTATACTTTCTTAGGTGTGCAAAAAGGTAGCACTTTAGATACTTGCCGTAGAGATAAATTACTACAAATTAGAAATTTACTAGTGTTGGAATGTTCTTAATTACATATTAGTTTAAGCAGTGGCGGCTCGTCTAAAGGGGCCTTAGGGGCCGGGCCCCACCTATATTTGTATAACTAACCCAATAATTGTAGTTTTAAAAATATGTTTCTTGTAATTATCATTTTTGATCTACATATTTCCAACACGTTTTATTGTTTAATAAAAAAATTACTGTAGTATTTTGTGGCAATATTGTATAATGCGACTTAGTACGGTCTTTGAGGCCAGCCGTGTATTTTGTAAGTGTAGAGCACCGTGTACGTACACACTACCGGTGCACGCGCGCGCAAAGCTTATCTTAGGGCCCGTTTAGTCTGGCCCGCCGTTGCGTTTGTATGTAAGTAAATAGCGCGCGATTCTTTCATTGCCTTATTTTTCCCTTGTTGTTGATCTGTTTTATTGTTTTTAGTGTGTTTAATTATTGTTGTCGTTTTTTGTTAGAAGTATAATTTATTTTAAAATTTAAATTTTTATTACGTCCATAAACTATACATTTTAACTATGAACATAATCGATAGCTTATCGGAAAAACGTTTCTCGTTATTAAGTCTAGAAGAATAAAAAAATTAAAGTGTTTTTGTCCCGTGGCCCCACCTGTTTCTATTGTCACCGGCCGCCACTGAGTTTAAGTATTATAATCTAAACCGCAAATATTTACGTGTATGGCTGTATGCTGTAAAACGTCCATGTAAAACCATCAAGTATATGCCTATTAACTATTAATAGTTTTACAGTTTTACTACAGTTTTATACCTAAGAAAAAATTATAAAACAGATATATTATGCACATCATTGCACAAATGCGACTACGCGTGTATGAAACCATATGAAACCAGTTATACAAGGGTCAAATCAACATGTTTCGAGCCACTGTAATGCCGTTCTGTGGACTCTTTTTTTGGCGCATGCGGTTAAAAGTTTCCGTACGACGGCCCGCACCCGAAGTCTGGCCGCACACTGAAGGACTGAAGAGGCAAAAATCAAAATGTATGCTTGATAGTTTGATGCATACATCAGTTAGTGCAAAAGATCTGAACACATTATTTTTAATTGAGTAGGTACCACATACCGATGACGTATAATTGATAAGATGCGTGATGCATCGGTCCGGCATGCCTTATCAAGCTGGACGTGCTCAACTTTTGCTGCAGTAGGTAGTACCCCTGATCACATAACAATTGTTATGTGATCAGGGGTAGTACGTATTTTTTTGTTCTCGGTTGTGCCAATATGCCAATAACATTTACAATAAAGAACGACCAGCAATTTAACATCAATTTTGTGCAAGTGACAGAGAGCTATCCTCAACTGTATAATTACATGTTAAGGTACGTTTTCGTAAGGACGCAACATGTCGGCCGGCATGTCTGCCGACTTGTCTATTCTAATGTAAACGAAATGCATTTCATGTCGGGACAGTCGGACGACATGTTAATGTCGGATACAAAAATTAGCCGCACATGTCGAGTCGGCGTTCGTTTGTCACTACGTGTGTCACTTGCAAGCGAAGACCATTCATTAACGAGCTATTATATGCACCCTCCAAACGTCTCTCCGGTAAAAATCTTCCAACGTACCATCTTTTGCGTTTCCGTTTTGACTTTCTAGTATCACATGGCTTCCTACCAACACTATGAAAGTTGATATAACCTGTACTACTTCATCGTCTGCCATCTTGAAAACTGCAGATTTCGATTCGAAGATCGTTCTCTCGACATGTCCGTTTCAGACAAGTGACAACATAAACACCTGTCAATTTTACCAACTTGTCGGTTGGCAAACATGTCGGGCCAACAAGTCGCCCCGATTTGTCCTTACGAAAACGTACCTTTAGAAGAATTCGATAGAAACTTTTGCTTGTCTTCTAAATCTTTCAATATGTTATAGGAATCACATGATAAATTCTGTTAATTTATAACTCACCAATGCCTTTTTACGCGTTTCTTCTTATGTCCAAAATTTAAATCGCCTGCATGATTCATGCATTTTTGGAAACACATGTTAAAAGTTATTTGCGTGATGCATGCATCATGCAAGCTTTTGACGGTCATGTGTGGCCTCGCTTAGAAAGAAATACAGCAAGTGTCATCAGAAACCATTACCATGTAACATGTTCATAAAGCTAACCTGGCATTAGTAAACCAAGAACACTGAGAAATAAGATGCACTTCAGGATACGCGAATTTCAATAGTAGGTACTCATAAACAACGTGGCTTTGTTTTGAAAACTAAAAATATTCGAACATTTCAACAGTTTTTGAGAATGACAAAAACTTTCTAGAAAAAATTAAACCCTTTGCATAAGTAATACAAAGATCTAAAACTAGTAATAATACAGAAAGGTAAATTGAACAACTTTAATAAAAAGACAGTAAATTTGTTACACTTTAATTAATTCACATGATCAGTACAATTATTAAAATTCCTCTATCGACATATTTACTAAACCAGTAACTGAAATTTCTAAATCTATTTCTTTGTTATACCTTTTAATACTACTACACTGTTCAGACTCTCAAAATGATGTTTAGGCACAGATTTTTTTTATTGGCCTTACAATCAATCACACACAGACTAAAATATTTCGTTAACGTTCAAACAAACACTGAAAAAAGAGGTAACTCCATACTTGTTGAATTTCCAATTCCCTCAAGCTATTGGTAAATTGCAAAATAAAAAAGTTTTTCTTAGCCAGTTATAAACAAGAATCGTATACACTTTTAATTGAGATTAATGAATGATTATTTACATACTTACTTACACAATTTTTTTGCAGGTAGTCAATACTACATACAATTCTGTCTTATCATCTGTGATAATTAATAAATAAACTACTAAAAGGTATCACTGCTGTGTTAACTCTGAAAAAATAATAGAATACTGAAAAACTTCGAGAAATTATTTCAAACAAGTGTGGAGTTACAAAAGACATGTAACTATTCAGAAATATTTTAAAAAGTAATTTGACATTTTAGTTTACTTATCAATAAGGCCGTACGTTCATGTACTACACAACTTCCTAGTTTCTGATTTATATCATTCTCACAAGACACAGAATTACAAAATATATAAAGAAGTTACAGTTAATTTTTAATATTTGATAGAAAGTAAACCAACCTTCTTAGCTTCACACAATCATTTTAAAACCGACGCACCTGTACTAACAAGATCTATATAATTTAATAATTTATTTGTCATGGATGTTGGTCAGAAATGTGTTAACAATATTGTTTGAGTTAGGTACTTATTTTAAGCTTGTCACAATTAGCTTACTGCTTAATCTATCCCAATTAAATTAAGGAATGTTGCCAATACAAAAGCAGTCAAATTAGCATGAACTACATCCTATCCGATATATACACACGTTAAGTTGGCACTTGACATTTAAACTACGGAAGCTCTAAAAAATGACCTAACCGTCACTTTACAATGTTTTTGTGTGGTCCTCCAGGAAAACCCTGAATCAACCCATACAAATTTGGAAATATTTATATTATGCTGCCTTGTAATCACTGTTATGTTACATCGCAACTTTCGCAGAATAATAGCAATTACTTTATAAACCCTTAACTAGAATTTATTTCTAGCCATTATTCCTAAAAACCATCAAATTCCTTATTTTTATGTACAAATCAGTCACTGCAGAAATAGAATCTATAACTACAGAAGAAATTTTGAAGCAGTTCTTTAGTTTAACCCTGTCTCTGCAGTTTATAGCTTAAACTAAATCTATAAAAGCAGCTTTAATTAAATAAACTCCTACGTTACTGACACTGATTTATTAATATACAAATACTAAAATTTTATGATTTAAAGTGTGGCGTTATATGACACAACAGAATAATTTGTGTGTTGTTTTCACATATTATTAACAATCTTTGCTTGCTGGTAGTAAACTTTCTGCCTTTGCTGGGTCTTCCTGTGCTGCTTCTTTTTTCTTCGATGACTTTTTACTAGCTTCTTCTTCATCGTTATATTTTCCATTATACAATGGTAAATATTGCAACAGGGTTCTAAATTCTGTGCCATAAATGAGAAATATTAGAGCAGCCGTTCCATAACGGAATAATGTAGGCACAAAAGCAAGCGCAATGCTTATATGTTTAGGTCCGATTATTCTTAAAATGTGTGGCATCGCTACAAGCCGCCGTTCTTTTTTTTTCGGTAAACATGGTGGTTCTTTTTTCGGACATTTTGGTGGTTTTTTCTTTCTGCAGTCTACTACTTTAATACAATCATCCTTTGACATCTTATTTTATATTATTGAAAACTTTTATGATAAATTTTGTAAAAGCTTCAACATAGGCTGACACTTAATGACATTAATTATACAAAAACAATACTTCAATCATGACAAAACAGTTACTTTCTAGATTAATGAACAAATTAAAAACAGTGCGAGCCTTCAATGCAAGCAGCTTTTTTTAGTAGCTATCAAACATTTCAAATGTTTTTGGATAAGAAGAAACCATGCTTTTGTTTTGTTAACCCTTCAATCTCCCGAGTATTATGCTTTAAGCAGAGGGTGGTGCGTCCCTTGGTTTTGTTGGAAAAATACTTGAAATACGTGAGTAGTCCCTGTGACCGCATGAAGGTGTTAGTGTAACACTCTGGTTTATAATGGTTGACCAACTTGGACCATCGGAAAGGGTAAAAACTGAAGAAAAGATAGATGTTTTTGATCTAAAATTTGAAGAAAAGTGCTTAAAACGATATTTAAAGGGCGAAAATGACGCTGACAAAGAAATTAATGAAATTCCAATCTGACCTAATACAAAACAAAGTATAAGACACGTTATACATGTCCTTCCATCTTCCAAAACTAGGGTGTAGTATAAACATTTTAAGTGTTGAACCCTCGTAATTTTTGGGATTTCATGGTTTTATTCTTTAAATTTGGTTTTCATTATAATTTTGAATGTGTTAAGTTTAGAAATTTGCTATTAGGATGTTGAAACTTTTATGGTTTTCAAAAATAAAATGTTAGTTTTTAGTAAATCATAGGGCACAGGCATGTAAGTTCGGAAATCAATTTTTTATGTTATTTTTTATTTACTTCTTCTTCTTCTTCTTTGTTTATATTAGGCTTTAGCCTGTTTGTTTCCAGTTTTAATTTACAGGGATTCCTTCCATCGTTTTTGTGGGCGTTCCATGCTTCTTTTGCCCATGATTAAATTGAATAGCAGAAGGCTTAACGAGTCTCCCTGCCTTATACCACATTGAATTGGTATGGGTCCTAAGTATCTTCCGTTTGTTTTAATTTATGCACTGTTGTCAGTGAAACTAGATTATCAGGTACTTCTCTTTCTCTCAATAATTGGACTACGTTAGATAATAATGCGATCAAAGGCATTTTCAAGATCGATGAAGCACATAATATATGCTGTGCGATTAAATTCTATGGCCTTCTCTACAATTTGACAAATTACAAAAATAGCGTCAACGCAAGATATTCCCGTCCTAAACCGCTGCTGTTCATCCTGTAGTTCTATGATGGAATTTAACTTATCCATTATAATTTTTGTTGTTAATTTGAGAGTGGCGACTAAAAGCGTTATGCCTCTGTAGTTATGGGGATATGCTTTATCTACCTTTTTGAATATGGGTATAATTATCTCTCTCCTCCATGCTTTAACATGTCGTCGTAAATTTGCTATCTTCCAGGCGACTTTATATTTTTAATACTATTTATGGCTTTTTTCACTTCGTCAATTATTATTTTTGTATTATAAGTGATAGTTACTTGTTGGACATCAGATTGCTGTGGCTGATTCGTTCCCTTTGCTGTAATCAGATCCTGAAAATAGTAGGTATATCCATTCCTCATTACGTCATTACTTATATTTTGTATTTGTATACATCCTCTTAAGTCTGTTTTTCTATTACGTAATACCCTCCAGATCTGTTCCAAATATTCTTCTTTAAATCCCCGGATTTTTGTATTAACTTCATTTCTAACAACATGGGCTGCCCGTGTTTTCATACTTTTGTATTTCCGAAAAGCTTGCCTTTTTGTCTTGGCTAGTTCTTTAATGTCTGGAAGTGTGCATTCACTGTTACTAGGAAAATTACGATTAGAAATGCCTAAAAGGAAAAAACATACAGCAAATAGACTATGAACAAAAATTAGAGAAAATTGTAAGCGAGGCGTGGAAAATGATAGAATCTAATGTATTGACGAGTGCAAATGAAGTGTTAGGAATGAAAACTGTAAATAGTGTCAAGGTAAATAAAAATAAACCGTGGTTTACTCCAGACATTTATTTCTTTGATTTTTATTTTATTCAGACTTACTCGAGTGCCAACTGGGTCATATAATGCATCAGAAGAAAGATCAGTCAGAAAATTTGTGAATTAACAAGAAAAAAAGAGAAGCGGCCACTGTGACCACACGACGGTGACAATGAAACAAATATTTGACGACGGTGGTTAAGGATTATGTACACCGGTACACCTATCAGGTTCAATTTACATATTTTGAAAATTATCACACCTGATTAAACTTCAAAGAAAATGTGGCTGTTGAAAAAAATTTCAAAATATTCAGCCCCATTTACATACTTTGCCTTATCCAAAAACATTTGAAATGGATACTGCTGAATTATTGAATGAGATATAAACCGATATTCTCAAAAATAGGTTATGCTTACCAAATACCAGCACATTATTCATTTATAAGTCGCACCATAACAAGCAGTGACGGTTTTGGTATGCTGTTAACCTTGCTAATTGGGTATTTTCCAATTTTTCAAATTGTGTTTCAAACGTTAGATTATTGGTAGCATATCATAAAAACCTAATTAAAAAAACAATGCAGCTTGAGTTTTTGAAGAAAAAAATTATTTAAGTTCAAAACTAAAAACTTCCCGCGTAAACGCCCAACAGCCTGATCAACGTCACGTTGTTGGACATGACGTCACCGGCCATATCTTTACACAGCTGTCCCACAGTTCGTATGGTTTATTTCGTTTTTCCTGTGGTATTTGTTCGCCTTTTTGTAAAGTAATTCAGTCGTTTTTATTTACATTCAACACAAATGGAGAGTAAGCAAAATAAGTGGTGTTTTGTGCCATCTTGCACAAGTACTTCTGTGAGTACACCAGGAAAAAAATTTGTGACGGTGCCAAAGGATTACTCACGCAGAAAAATGTGGTTTAAAGCTGCGAGACGTGACTTTTCAAAATCAAAATCCACATTTTATTGTTGCCAAGATCATTGCAATGTATAGCAGCAAAGATTGGAAGAAATTAATACTGCGAGGGAATGATAAGATGTCCTCGAAAGAAGTAAAAATTGAATCAAAATATCCCCATTTAAAGCTAAATATAGGCTCAAATTCAAAAAAATTAATTTTTTTTAGTAACTTTTCACGTATTTCTCCAGTTTTCCAACAATTAGTGACAATTTCCATATGTTATAAGTAAACAAAACACTAAAACAAGAATTAGGTACTCCTGCATAGCCTAACTAACTTATAGGTAATATACCTACCAAACCAGCAACAATTTCTTTTGTTTATTTCTGAATAAATACTGTTAAATAATGGTAACTTTAATAATTACATTATATTCCAACAGTAACATAAAATACTTATGCAGTAGCCTTTGCTCCCCTTAGCTCTGCTGCATCGAACCGCTCATCATTTTTGATGAATTCTATCACCATAAACATGTCTACAGATGGTAAATTGTTGGATGAGGCTTTCACAAAACCAACTGATACCATTTTTTACTCAAAAAATTCGCAAACACCGAAATAAGACACGGAGACGATCTTCTTTACGTTGAAACCACGTTAAAACAAGGTAGTAGACGCCATTTATATGGTCGGTGACGTCACGACAGTCATAGCCAATGAGATGCGTTTCGGAAGTGGCTTTGAAGTAGCCAGTTTGAAGGAATTTTCTAAAGCGATTTTTGCCAAAAAACTCTCAATAAACATGTTTTTAATATGTTTAGGCCGTTAGTGGCGTATGTTTCTGCGTAGAAACATGAATATAACGAAAATTGAAAGAAATGGAAAATACCCAATTGCTGTAAGCACTGCCACAAGTAGCACATCGTTTAATAGAAATTATTTCTGGTTTGCCCCAGATACTGCTTGCATTGAATGCACACCTAATGTTATTCTAATCTATGCTTCATTCACAATGTTTTTACACCATCCTACACCTTGGAATTTTTAAGAGAATTTACTGTGTATTGTATATGTTTCATGCCTCGTGGCAGTCGTGGCACATTGGAAATCTACTGCAATGGATGATAAAACCATTTTTTATAAAGTTGCATCAAACCAATAGGTACACATAGTGAATCCTGTGAAATTTCTAAAACCAACCCCGCAATATCACACACAGGGTGTAGTACATTCATGAAATTAAGAAATTTGAAAGTTACAAAATGTACCTATAATCTACTATGGCAGCCAGAAAAAAATAGCTCTTCACCCAAGTTTTGTATATTTGTCACTGTTAGTGTTTTTATTAAGGCTGTTGCAGCAAGGTTGCAAGATGTCCAGTTTCCACCCTGAACACTCCGGTTTTAAAGAGTAGAGTATGAAGTTTCGTTTGGGGTTTTTCAAAAAGCTTTCGAAAAAGATTTCCTCCCAGCAGTATGATAGAAATTTCCCATTACAGTAGAACATACTTTGTATTTCAGTGCACAGACTACCAGAATAGATGATGATTAAAACATTATTGCAGAATAGTTAAACGACTACAGACTGAAACTTCATTTGGAGTTGTTACATGGGTTTACTTATTGGACTTTAAATAAGCACTTCAATTCTCAGCTGCTGTATACCGCAAGAGGTTTTTCCTTTCGTGTTTAAACTTTATAAGGTAAGAAAGCATGATTTGATTACTTATTGTACTAAATGTTTTTTGCTTTAGCATGGACCAGTTTCTAAAATTTTTAATAGAACGGCTTTAAGGCTTTAAAATTCAATTTACAATTCCTTCTTTTTATTTTACATTAGCAACGGAAGCTTCCAATAAAACAAACAAAAAATGTTTCTTGTTTTCATTCATTGATTACTGGAAAAATTAGCAGTTTTCTTTGAGCAAACTGAAGAATCTGCTGAATTTATAATGTTTTGTTGAATAAACAGCTTTTCAAAATTATGTTGGTTTCAGAAACTGTAGTGTACCTGTACCGGATGTCAACGAAACCTGGGATAAATAAACTCTTCTGCAAGTATTTACTCTGTCATCAAAATGTTTCAAACTTGATACTAACATACATAGAATGAAATGGAAATTCCAAAAATGTATAAATATACAGGGTGTTCCATTTAAAATAACAAAATTGAGGGTAATTTCGGCGAAATCGGAAGTGACAGAAACGTGTGTTCTATGCCAAAAAATGCCATTTAAAGAGTATATTACATATAACAAATTTCATTTTGATATCTTAAAATATAATTTAAAAAATAGGGGTGCCCCAGGTTTCATTGACACCCGGTATATAAAGAAGAATTTGACAGATACAGTAAACAAGGATGAATTGTTCACATTACAGAAATTCCTAAAGTGTGGTTTTACATCTTTAACCAAATAGAACTATCACAATTTATACAAAATTATGGAACCAGTTTTTTTCGGTATATTTTAGTGCTGAGAGGGTGTTTTCTATTACGAATGGAATTATAAAATTGAGTGACTGGCCTCTTATGGTGCAAGCACCCACTGATATACATTGCTTGGAATACATCTGGCAATTAAGAAAACTTACATTAATTAAGCTACTCCCAAGTGTTTTGTTTTTCCGGCTGCCATAATATAAATAAAAAATAAATATTTGGTAAGCGCATAATATGAGGAATTAAAGTAATTTAGTTATTAAAATATTTTAAATTCGTTCATTCTAAGATATAACAATACAACTACCCATTTCTTAACTTCATGAATGAATTGCATTATACAGGGTGTCTCTAAAAGGTCTGTACAAAACGCTAGCGCAAATTCCCGAGGCTACAATATAAGGATCTAGCCGTTTCTGAGATAATGGAATTTAAATGTTTTATTGCCTACTGAAACTCGTCGTAGCCCCACTTTACACTTTATCCAGGCTTAGGACTGTTCCAAGTAATTTGGAGCGTGTTTAAGGGCCAACAGGCCAGCAACAATAAAAATTTAAATAGCAACGAGCTAACAATGATAAGAATGTAAGAATGAACTGGCAAAGTACAATAGGAATAAAGTCTAAGTAAATTTTCAAAATGATCTCCGTTTTCATGCACACAAAGATTAATTCTGCGGAGAAAGCTGGACTGCACCCTTTCCATCATCTCTGCATCTAGCCTGGATAAAGTGTGAAGGGGAGCTACGGCGAGTTTCAGTACGCAATAAAACATTTAAATTCGATTATCTCAGAAACGGCTGCTCGAAGCGACACCTACTAGGTATACCTTTTTTGGACAAAAGATGCCAAGAAATAAGAATTTTTAACCATAAATTTAATATATCGAGGCACAAAAAAGTTATGAAGCTTTAGATGTAGGCGTAGTGCTGCTGGTGGCGCCCTCTGCAATGTACATCGAAACTGTGATCAGATCTCGATTTCTCATCCTAAAAAACCTCTACGTACCAAATTTCGTGCAGACCATGCTATTATTAAGATAAATATTTACAAAAAAGTTTAAAAGAAACTTTGACACCCTGTATTTCGTAAAAAACTATCAACTTTTGGACCAAGGTAAATTGGGCTAGATCCTCATATTTTAGCCTCGGGAATTTGTGCTAGCATTTTGTACAGACCTTTTAGAGACATCCTGTATAATTAATTTATTTCAAAAATGTCCTTGGTGAATCCACTTAAATAATAAGTATCTTTTACTAAAGTATAATCATACAATTTAAAATTGATAAAGAGAACTGTATTACCCTAACGGAATTATTTAAAGGGTGTTTCAGGTAATGTGTCGTTGTTTTGAAATAATTACAACTAGTGTGCCTTGTGGAGGAACTTAAAATAAAACTAGGCCGGTTATATTCAAGGTATAAATGCAAGATGGACAAAGCTGTGCTTTTGAACGAAGAACACGTGGAAGGCCCACGAAGCGCTGGGAAGATGACCTAATCAAGGCTGACACTAAATTTGGAAAAACGAGGCATTAGACAGAAAATTATGGAAGTCACTGGGAGGGAGGTTTTTGCCCTTGATAGGCTAGCACAAGGGTCGGCAAACTTTTGAGATGGAAGAGCCAATCCTTTCCCTCACAATAATTTAAAAATTATTGGAGAGCCACACATTTCACATTTTGCCATCACCAAAGTTTGGCTGCCCTGCTTACCATGTGCTCAACCATCCCCTCCACTCTTATTCTCCCTTTACGCTTATAGAGTGTTCTGTGCTTAAGAAACAACGTTACACTCACTGGTCTTTCAATTTTACTTCAGAGCCACATGTACTTAGCGAAAGAGCTGCATATGGCTAGCGAGCCGCAGTTTGCCGACCCCTGGGCTAGCAGAATGAAAGAAAAGTGTGCCTTGAATGCACTGTCATTTTTTAATGTTTATTTCATTTGACAGGTTATTAACTGTAGAAATAAAACTTGTGCCTTGTGTTGAAAATAGTTGTAAAATGAAAAGAAGTTAAGCCGAATTTCGCAATGGGGTCACCATAGAATACCTACACTTCAATGTCGTCCCATTGACTGTTATTGGGCTCTGCAAAGCAAAGCGCCTGAGTGGACCAGTGTTCTAGCGAACTTCGCGAAGAATCTTAAACCAAATGGCAACATAATCAGGAAATAATAAGTTTTAAGAACTTCAAAAAAAATTGCCGATTGTAGTTAGGTAAATAATGACCATTAGCAGCATAACCTTAAGTTTTCTTATTTCATTTTTTAACAAAATTTTTGTTGTTGGCCTAGTTTTTTAATTTCTTGTAATCAAAAAGAGCGACACTTTACCTGAACACCCTGTAAATCAATGATTTTATACCTTTTTTTTTTATAAATTACTGCGATTTGAATGTTCAAATCTTTAAAAGTATTTTATTTAGATTTACAGATTATTAAAAGTAAATTAATGAGGTTTCTTCTAATGCAAAAATTATTTAAAAACAAATAACCTAACACTGATGTTCAATCACGAAAATTAAAAAACAATTCTAGCGAACTATTAACACTTTACACATAAAGTTACATCAACTATTTTGGTGTTGCAACTACTACATACAGCACCTAATATTGAGTTTAACCTCTGGATGTTAAATAAAAACTTGTTCTTCATCGGAAGTTGTTACGTAAGTAGAACTATCATCATTTGAACCTATGGACTTTTTAATAGGTGTAACTGGATACCTAACAGGTCCACGCCATTTTCTGCTTAAACCTAAACTGCGGGGTAGTGGAATATGTGGGACGTCATGCGCATCATTTACATTTTTATTTAGTTCACTAAGATATTTATCACTTAGTAATTCGGAGCATGGGAAATTGATGTTCATTTTTGGAATCATATCGACAATGACTGCCCTATCACGTTCGTTATTAGAATTACGAGCATAAATCTGCGTACAGGATTTAGAAAAGGTTTTATTTAAATTTGAACGTTTACTGTGATTCTGCAATTGTGTATCTGCCTCTAATCCATATCTAATATGCTTATGATAAGGTACATCTACTCGTAAATTACTAGTGCTTAAAGCAAATTTGTTAGGGTTTGTAATATCATGGCAACTCTCTGTCATATGTTTTTCAACAGGGCTGGTTCCATTATTACATTCGACATTTTCATACTGTAAATAATTACTGATGGCATTCGGATAAGACATACGTTTGAGCTTATTTACTGTACTTTGAATCGTTACCGATTTCATATGAGATTCGTTTATGTTGGATAAATTAAGCTTACATTTAAATTTGTCTTTGTTTTGCAAGTCGGAAATCGGTAAAGTAGCCTGCGAATGAACATTATTAGAATTATTTCTACTCAGAGCTACATGTGATAAGACAAATTCCACTCTTTGACCACTACTTTTTAACAATTCTAACGCATCGTTATATTTCATACTAAGCAAATTCCTTCCGTTCACTGCTACGATTTGGTCACCGGTGTTGATGTTTCCTTTTACATAAGCAGGGCCACCTAGTATAACTGACTGAATGTACACTTTACCATCGGAACCCTCCATAATTTGAAGTCCTAAACTTCCTTTTGAATCTCTTTCGATACTTACAGCATGTAACGAGCGTTCTTCTGCGAACGAAAAATTATTCAGCTTTTCTAAAAACGTTTCACTTAACGTTTCTTGAAAATCTGGTAAGAAGTGATCTCCACAGGATTTTATTGTCGAGTCTGAAAATTACCCGTTTTAAAAGCAATTCTTTTTAAGTAATTTTCATTTTTACTTACCTAATATGTAAGCATCTTGTACTTCTTTATATTCTACAATAGATCTTGAAATAGAAGTGGAGCTACAATGTAAAGAAGTAGATTGTAAAGAGAGTTGTTCCAAATCATCATTTGTAAGAGCATTTACAGCCTCCATCGAACGTGAAACTCGTTGACCAGTATTTGTAAAAGCCCTAATACCCATCTTAACACCTCTTCGTTTATCCCACATGCTGGAATTTGGTAAACCCGACAAATAGCTACTATCTAATATTAAACCATTGCGATTCTTCGAAATTTCTGCTTTCACATGCTGAGGATTTTCGTTTGCTTTATTTTGAAACTCTTCAATCATTAAATAATCATCTACAGTTCCAAAATCGCTAATGCTTTTTGAACGTTTACATTTGCTTTCTTGGGCTTGGCTGAAACTTGAACGAGGAGAGGCGCAAAATTCAATTTTGAATTCTGTTTCAGCATTTACAGTTGCTGAATCAAGCATGTATAAAGGATTTGTTAGAGCTTCTAGTTTGTAAAGTGAATTTGTTTCATTCTTCATATCTTTTAATTGGACTCCAAATTGTTCCGATAAACTGTTAAGAGATGTGTATTGTGTGCGAAGCCGGAGAAAAAACTGATGATGCAAAGAAGCCAGGCGGAATGTAAAGTAACTCCTAAAAGTTACAAGTGGATTTTTAAATATCTGATTTTAGTACAGAACAAAATGTTAAAGTTGGGGAAACTTACTTTTTATGATCCATTTTGAGTTTGTATTTTTTTAGTTTCAGTCCGTGTGTTCTCGAAGAATGCGGTAATATGCACAAATAATGTTTACTATAACACAATGTCTGAATCGTACGCCACTCAAACATTTCTAAAAGCACAGGATTCCATTGATGTGTAGCGGTGTTACGTTCGTAAAGATTAATTCCCTGCGAACTAATGTACAACCAAACTTCTCTTTGAGTGCTGTCTTTTAATACCTGCCATGTACAAAATAATATGTTTTGTCAACGAAGAAAAAATAGACAGGTTTATCTTACCCATACAGCAGTATAAAAATGTCCACCGTAATGCGGTAGTGTTTGAGCTAAAACCATAAAATCTTCTTCTGCTCGTTCTACGTCTAAGCCCCTTCTTGTAATATGAGCTCTTGTTAATTCCTGTCTTAGGCGTTTGTTTTCATCTGGGTTAGAAGAAACTGTCTCTGGTACGTAATGTTCTAGCAGAAAATAATCTCGTGTACCGTGTTCCTAAAAAACAATATAATTAAAACTTTTTCTGAACTGTATAGTTTGACATTTTTTTAAACTTAATTTTCAGTAATTGGTGGGAAAATACTCATAAAAAAATAATTACACCTTTTACTAAACTACGTATTGCTTAAGCAATAATTCATTTCTTTTTATTTGACAATTTAGTAACACCCAGAACTTGCTCACGCTCACCGACTGCAGCCATAGAAACAATGATAAACCTACCTCCCCTAGATATCTTTATCAAGGGTGAGGCTAGGATGGGGACGTATAGGCTGACATGTAATGCAAGTTGGACAACCCAGAATTACCATGGGCACACCAGCATCACAAAAATCATTACTAACCATGGGAAGCGATACAATGACCCCAAAAATCTCTTACGACAAACCATTTGACTGGGAGTTATGGGTTAGTAGAGAAGAACAAAATCCGTCAAATAATCTAATCTGGTACACAAATGGGTGTAAGAGGGCTAATGGTTCAGGAGCCGGAATACATGGGAAAACCCTGAAACATAATATGCATGTCTCACTGTGGCAACATACCACAATATTCCAAGCTGAAGTATTTGCTTTGGGAACCTGCATAGGTGAGAATTTGAGGAGGTGAATCAGTGGCAAGCTTATGTTCTCACTGCCAGTCAGGCAGCCCTAAAAGCACTAGCATCAAATCAGATATGATCAAAGCCAGTCAGGGAATGCCTTCAAAACCTTAAAAGCCTGGCAAAACGCAACAGAGTACTACTGGTGTGGGTGCCGGGGCATAAAATAATAGAAGGCAATAGGTTTGTTCGTTTGACTTGCACTAATTGCCTGGAACATTCAGTGCAGGAATTTTAGCGTTCGTTTGTACCGGTGCAGTTACACGGAAAGTGTTCGTTTGTTTAGTGCAGTCTGTTCAGAGTAGATTAGTTCTGTAAAATCTTACACTGGTGCAAGAGGTAGAGCAGGTAGTGCAGAACAGAATCTTTTGGCGGCATTTAAACATTTGAAGGTTAAGGCACGTTAAGGTATCAATTGTGTAGTTAAGTATACTGTGGTTAAATCATCTGAGATGGAGGCTGTACTAATGAACGCGGATAACACAGCTCTAACATTATTAATTCATTATTCATGTTATTAATATTCTTTCTTAACAAAAAAATTAAAAGTGGTCACGAATTATAAAAAAATCGTCTGTAAAAATTAAAAATATATGTAACAGCCTAAGCTCACTTCTAGACTGCAATCAAAATAATGAAAGAAACTAGAAACTACCGTTCGTTTGTTCACTGCACTGAGCAGCTGCACTAATTTGCATAAGTTACACCGATGACGTCAGCTGAAATAACCCGAGTAAACCAGTGCAAGTCAAACGAACAAACCTAATGAAATAGCAGACCAATGAGCAAGGAAATAATCTGATACTACCCTTACTGGTCCTGAACCAGTGTCAAAACAACTGCACATGGGGCAATAAGTGGATTAAGCAACAACACCAGCAATATTGGAACCGTGTGCAATAGGGTGTCCCTTATTTTTCAACTTGATTATTTTTTAACGCATAGGGCCTACTTTTTTTCGTATTGCTATAAAACACTCGCACAGCAAATATCAGTTCATTTGCAGCACAATGGCCCGTGCCGACTTGCATCGGAACATGCTCCATATAAGTTACCTAGAGTACAAGCGCGTTGCCGGCACGCACTCGCCCACTCACTTTGTTGTCATTCAAATGCAATTTGTTGCGATATCAACACGGTTTATTTAATTTGAATAAATGTCGGTTGAATTACGAAGTGCTAAAAAACTATATTCTTAGTCGGGGAGGCAAACCACCAAATAGCAGGTGCAAAACTGCCGTCAAATCGACAGGTTCTTGCGGTGCTGTTTTTTAACATTCGTGAAGTTAAATTAACTGCCAGTGAAAGCCCCAATCTAGTTATTCGCGAGTGCATTATTTTCTGGGAAAAAGCGAGAATACCCACAAAATCACACCCAAACTGTGTTAAGAAACTTGTTGATCTGTATCATGTTTGGCGGGCACTTCAAAAAAATAGCATGAAATCCCAAGATATTCACAAACGGCGGGCGGAGAAATTCCAAATGGATTTGGATAACTTATTTGATATTGCACACGTTGATGCCCTCGAAAGAATGAAGATAGAGGAAGATAAAGTTTTCTTGCAGAAACAGAGGGAACCAGGACGTCTGGGCTGCTTGGTTAGCGTAGACAACAGGTTAGCTGAGAAAGAAGAAATGCCACGGCAACGCAAAATGGAGGAAGAAAAAATAAAACCGACTGCATCTACTTCATCACATGATTTTCTACCGCAACTTCTTCTTCTTCTTTTTCTTAACCCTTATACCGTTAAGGTGTCGCAACAAGAATTTGAAAATAGTTCGCAACAAGAATTTGAAAATAGTTTTTCCAGTTCTGACGAAGAACCTTTGCCGGAGATATCAACCGCTGCTGTAGCGACTGAAACGTCTGGAAAAAGAGGGAGAAAGGATTTTATTTCACCAAAACCGGTTGCAGCTTTAGACAGATGCCAGCTGAGCATTAGAGACTCCATCTATATTCTTCAGGCCACCGTAGACGCGCTAGGTCTCAGCATAGGCGAATATCCAATTAATAAATCGTCCATTCAAAGGGTTCGATCTCAAATGAGGAAGGAAAGGGCAGATGCTACAAAGACGGATTTTCAAGATCATGTGCCTAATGTAGTCACCGTTCATTGGGACGGGAAACTGTTACCTCAATTAGACGTCAGGAGTTCTAAAGAAGAGCAGTTACCGGTGCTGATTTCTTTCGATGATAAAGAACAACTTCTTGCTGTCCCAAGACTGGATAGTTCTTCTGGCAAAGATCAAGCCAAGGCAGTTTTAAATGCGCTTCATGATTCGAACCTCGATGGCCAGGTGCAAATAATGTGCTGTGACACTACAGCCTCTAATACTAGCCGTTTTAGTTTGTTAAAACAAAAGCTGGAAAGGGAGCTGTTATTGTTCGCTTGTCGACATCATATTTATGAACCCGTCTTGAAAAGTATGTTTGAAGCAAAAATACCTCAAGATAGCGTCTTGTCATGGAAAGAAAATGCTGTTTTTGTGGAAGCAAAAAGAAAAGTTAACTGTCTTAAAGCAGTCAACGATACTGCAGAAAGAGCTATGAAACTCATGCAAGATTTTCATGGCAAAATAACGGCCAAGGAAGAACAGAAGCAGTATCTTTTACACTGTGTTCAGGAACACAGAAAACTGTATCCTGACTGCAAAAAGGAGACTCTAAAAAGAAAATATCCCAATTAACTTCTATATATTTTTTTGTTTTAAATATATTTCACTATTATTCGTGGATATTTTGGTTTATTTTTTTACCTAAGAATAATAAAATATTTTGAACTACTATCATATCTAGAAGAGGTAAATTTCTCTTATTTTGAAAAACTTTGGAGCCTCGTCGGCACGGGTTAGAATCATCGTACAGGGATGAAATTTCGTATCTGAGTAGGCCATGGTAGTTATAAAAAAGATAGGGGGTATGCGTTAGCAAATTAAAAAAAAAAATTGTTTGGGTCATATAAGGGACAACCCTAGTGTACAAGGACAAAGACTGAAATACTGAAAATCAACAGAATGAACCTAAGAATTGTGGCAGGATTATCAACCGGCCACTGCAATCTAAGAAAACACATGCATAGACTGGGCATTTAGTATACAGAAGAGCCCATATGCAGGCTCTACAATGAAGAGGAAGAAACTGCCTCTCATGTAATCTTTGAATGCAAATCATTAAATCGCCATTGTCACAACCTGCTGGACGAATTAAACCGATGAAAAGGGATTTCGGAAAAAGATCTGGTTTACAGGCTCCTAAACCTAGAAAAGGATCTAAGCTTGTTCAAATAAGATCAAATTCGATTGCTGAGAAATACAAACAATAAAGGTAAAAGAACAGATTGGTGGAGTACAGAGATAAAGATTAAAATTAAAGAGAACAAATAAATAAACAAATGACAATATACACACAGGGTGAATAAAAAGGAGGAACCTCGATGCTGGAGCTTTTATTATTAGTTTTAGAAAAAAAAGTTTTAGACAAAAGTTTTATAACAAATTATTTACCACAAACTGATGGGTTTAAATATTTTTTTCAAGGACATACCTTTGCGCTATGACGTCATCGGTACTTTTTTTAAATGGCAACCTATACTTTTTAGGTCGAAATTTTATAGCATTTTTTTTTCTCTTTATGACCATCTAAAAATATCATACGGTTGCATAAGCGAAATTTCTAGAAAAATCAAGTTGTCCACTCTTGTTTATATTAATAATGGATGTACTACTGAAGAACAGCAGAAAAAGTATCAAACAACAGTAGGATACAAAAACTTAGTCCCAATTAAGACAGACACACTTATGTATGCGGATGACATAGTGTTGATCGCAGATAAACAAGAGAAAGTTCAAGGACTAGTAGATGTCTGACAAAAGGAAATAAAAAGGTAAAAATGGAAGTAAATACAGACAAAAGTAAATACATGGTAAGTAGTAAATCAAAAGGAAGAAAATAGAGGAAAAATAATCGTAAAATACAAAAACCAAAATTAACATGTTTTGAATACTTAGGAAGTATAATATCGGAGGACGGAAAAATGGAATTGGATATAAATAACAAAATGGGAAAAGCAACAAAGATCTATTACGCATTAACACTTTGGCTGCAGAAGACGCCTATAGGCCTCCGTGTATGCCCCATTGTGTATGCGCGGGCCACCTTACGGCGTCCTATAAGCGTTTGCTTTAAATTGTCAGCAGCTCTGCCACAGTACATTTGAGTGTCATTGTTTTTGTTACGCACACAGTTAGGGCTTTTAGTTGCCATCTGTTTTGTTTCGTTCGCGATTTTTTCTTGTTACACTGACTTTGGACCATGAATGAAACTAACGATGTTGTAGCCGGCCCTTCTGGTGTTGGAAAGCCTAAACGAGTATTTACAAATGTTAGAAAATTTGTTTAGATAGGTAAGTGTTTTGTTTTGCAGAATTTCATAAAAAAAAGGCTAAATACAACTAAAAATGTAGATTGTATTCAATAAATTTTGATTTTTATATTCTATTATTATTTTTTAGAGATTTGTTAATTGTCCAATTTGTTTAACAAATAAATATTAAAACTAAAGCTTGATAAAAAGTTGTCTCTATAGACCCACATATACCCCAAAAAAATTTGGCCCAATTGAAAAAAATTTAGGTCTCCCGCAAGACGCCTAAAGTTTATAATTTTCTTCAAAAAATTAGATGTTTCCACATTTTTTTTTATAATGAAGAACGAAGTGATTTGTTTTTCCAAGTTGAAAAATCTTAACAATAGGATGTGAAATAAAAATATAAAAAAAAGTATTACTCTAAGGCAACATTTAGGTCTCCCGCAGTTGGCCTAAAGTTGAGTAATTTTAACAAATTTAGCTTATTCTCGTAGTCCATGTAAATTAGTATCTGGTGCTGGGAACGACAAATCTAACAAAGTATAACAATTGTTTCTTTCAAGTCTCAAATATCTTTAATATGATCTGAAAGAAAACTGAGAAGAAAGCATAAGTAGGCGGTGCTTAGTCGCAGCGAAGGTCACACCACGCAGGTGGCGTGAGCTGTTCCATTTTTGTCAAGATTTTCCGTGAAAGAATAGAATCTCGCCAAGCCGCAAGCTCGACACGTACGTCAGAACTAATGGCTCTTTACTTTGACGGAAGAAAAGATTATACAATAACCAAAGAAGTTGTAGCTGGTAAATCTGTACGAAAAACTGTTGAAGGTAAACATACATCTTTAGTTGAGGAACCAGACTCTTAAGTATTTCGGGCATGTATCTCCTGTAAGTGGCACTGGAAAAGAAATTTTAACTATATGGAAGAAAGTACTGTTGATGGGAAAACCATTAAAGCTATTGGTTGTGATGGTACTGACCAAAAATACATGTATGACATATCACAAGCTGTAACTACAGGTGTGTGTACGCAAGAGTTGGCTAGAAGAAATCCAGGCAACATCTCACACGCAAGATGGCTTACGATGGCAAACAGAATCATGCGTTTATACAACGCATTATTTAGCTGTGGACTCGGATCAGCTGATGCTATGTATAAACACATTATTCTGTTTGCCATCGTAAGCCATCTTGCGTGTGAGATGTTGCCTGGGTTTCTTCTAGCCAACTCTTGCGTACACACACCTTTAGTTACAGCTTGTGATATGTCATTCAAGTATTTTTGGTCAGTACTTAACTCTTTTACATCAACAGCAGAGGGTAACACACTTTCTATTTTTTTGAAACCGACTCCTGATAGGTCCTGGCAATCTGCTAAACTTTTTCCAATGGGTCCACTGAAAGAACAAGGTCCAGTAGTTGGACCATCAAGAGCACCCATCACTTTTTTAAGTGGTAAGTCGTTCAAATGCAATAAACAAACAACTGCTTATAGTGGGCATTGCAAGGACTCTTCAAATAGTTTAATGACTCCATCTGATGCTCCTGTATTAGTTGCGGTGCCATCACAACCAATAGCTTTAATGGTTTTCCCATCAACAGTACTTTCTTCCATATATTTTAGTATTCGTAGTTACAATTTCTTTTCCAGTGCCATTTACAGGAGATACATGCCCGAAATACTAAGAGTCTGGTTCCTCAACTAAAGATATATGTTCTTCTTCAACAATTTTTCGCACAGATTTACCAACTACAACTTCTTTGGTTATTGTATAATCTTTTCTCCCGTCAAAGTAAAGAGCCATTAGTTCTGACCTACGTGTCGAGCTTGTGGCTTCGCGAGATTTTAGTCTTTCACGGAAAATCTTGAAAAAAATGAAACAGCTCACGCCACCTGCGTGGTGCGACCTTCGCTGTGACTAAGCACCGCCTACTTATGCTTTCTTCTCAGTTTTCTTTCAGATCATATTAACAATATTTGAGACTTGAAAGAAACAATTGTTATATTTTGTTAGAGTTGTCGTTCCCAGCACTAGATACTAATTTACATGGACTACGAGAATAAGCTAAATTTGTTAAATTTACTGAACTTTAGGCCAACTGTGGGAGACCTAAATGTTGCCTTAGAGTAATACTTTTTTTTATATTTTTATTTCACATCCTATTGTTAAGATTTTTCAACTTGGAAAAACAAATCACTTCGTTCTTCATTATAAAAAAAAATATGGAAACATCTAACTTTTTGAAGAAAATTATAAACTTTAGGCGTCTTGCGGGAGACCTAAATTTTTTTCAATTGGGCCAAATTTTTTTGGGGTATATGTGGGTCTATAGAGACAACTTTTTATTAACTTGAAATTTTGAATTTCCAAAAAAAGTTTTTTTCGATACACCCTAATATGCACACAAGTTGGGAAAGTTATCCTATATGCGGCGGACGCCGATAGGCGCTTTGTAAACAAAATGCCCAATATTGCATAAAGTATACCATAACAACACTAGGCCATGAAAAACATGACATTAATTCTAAAAATGGCGTCGTGTGTGGGATGAGCCAAGTAAATGGGTTGCGCAGCAAAAGTGTTAAACAACACAATATACAGCAAGAAAGAAATAGATCAAAACACTAAACTGCGAGTATACAATACCATAACAGCTCCAAT
This sequence comes from Melanotus villosus, assembly GCA_963082815.1. NCBI lineage: Eukaryota > Metazoa > Arthropoda > Insecta > Coleoptera > Elateridae > Melanotus > Melanotus villosus. The sequence continues at coordinate 48,669,138 of OY720418.1, read as the reverse complement.
TAGGACATATGGATGTGAATCATGGTTAATACAACAAGCACATGAATCAGTAATAAACGTTGCAGAAATGAAATATATGAGGAAAATATGTGGGGTAACAAAATTTGACAGAATAAGAAGTGAGGATATAAGAGAAACATTGCAACAAGAACCGATATTGAGGAAAATAGAGGAAAAACAACTTAAATGGTATGCACATATCACAAGGATGAAACAGGACAGACTAATGAAAAAAGTAATTGACAGATTAGGAACGAAAAGGAAAAGGAGGATGGACAGAATAAGAGGATTAGGAAACAAGAGGGGCAAGACATTAGAAAATATGAAAAAGATGGCAGAGGATAGAAAAAGCTGGAGGAAGTAGATACAGGAAAAGAACACACAACCCTAGAATCCGACACATATAATACGCCTGATTAACCAGGATGTTTGGGGACTTAACAAAACCCTACTCTGCAATCGCATTAACCAATAACCAACAACATCCAGGACTTAGTCTCGTTAACTGTGAGGCAGAGCATTTTGTTACTGCAAGTTTCAAATAAGTTTTTAAATTAAATTTTAAGAAATCTATTTGTAAGTATCAAAGCATAGCAGGAAAGAAAAATACCTTTTCAATGAAATCTCCAAATTCAGCTTGTAATGCCAGTCCTCCAAATTCTATCAATTGATTATAATTACAAGGTAGCTGATATTCTAACACAGATCGTCGAAGTTGCAAATACAGCAAATGTCGTGCCTGACGACTCCGGATTCCTCTTAAACTTGGTAAAAAGAAACGTACTCTTACAAATAACGTTAAAACAGCTACACCCTGTGTCGTTCCGTGAGTCATGGCTTTACATATTCGTGCATCCGATGGCAAAAACACAAAATCACCTGCAATCAGTGCTGATAATCCTAACATGAAGTTTTCTTCTATGTGCTCTTTTTGAATTATTAGCTGAAATCAAACAATGGAATTACTTATAAGAGAAACAGATTTTATAAATAACTAAGACTTTCAATGTATTGAGCAAAAGCGACAATTTAAAAAACTTAATGCTTACAAGGTAAAATGTAAAAAATGTAAAAGGAATTTACCTCAAACAACTGTCCAGCTGTTGTAGTATTCGGATTACAAGTAATATCTAATTTTTGCCCATTTAACATAATAACAGTAACAGTTTTTCTAACATGGCCCTTGCAATCATGAAGTACAAGCTGTCTACTTGGTAATGCCGCTCGAACTACAAATTCTGGTCCCACACAGTCTCTTGCACTTGGCATTGATAACAAAGAATCCTTAGATACATTACTAGCCCTATACAGTCTTGAAGCAGCTCTCTGTACTGGATTTCTTCTCACTTTACCTTTCTTTTTATTTACGTTCGACGAATGTTCTAAATTATTTGATCTAACAAGTCCTGCTCGTTTTCCAACACCACTCGTCGGATTCAGCGAAGTTTCTTCCCAATAATTCGTAGTTTTTGGAGTTTCTATAGCATGCGAAGTATGTGAAATTAATTTGTCATAAGTAAGTCGATCAAGGTTTCGATCTTCACCAAAAACTCGTAGATAGGCATTTTCTGAATTGTGTTTCTTAAAAGGATCACTGTCAAGAGGTATGCACATTGATTTTGGGCGCAAAACAGATCCGGGTGTAAAAAGCATTTGGTTATCTAACGATAAATCTTCCATGCTGGTGCTAGCTTCTCTTGTTAATTTGGGTTTGTCGAGCGATTTTGGTCGATTCAAACCTATCCACCGTCTTGGTAAAGTTAACATGTTAGAGGTATCCATGTTGACTATATCACATCTAAAATATAAAAATTTGTTACATAAATTATTATCATAATAATATTTCTAGTGATTAAGCCATTTAGCTCGATTAATAATTTATATGCGATTAAACGTTTACCATCTGAAAGTTTGTGATTTTCGTTAGTTCAGATGCGTATTGATCCTATAATAACACATAATTGTTCATAATGTAGTTAACAACCGATAAATTTGAATAACCATAATTGCTTTAATGCGGGAAACTTTGTAATGAAGTATGTAGTAAAGTTATGAAGTGGAACTATACGCAGGCTAACTGTATTTAGTACTGAGCATATATGCAGCAACTAAAGCATGTAAATTGTGTTTGGCTGCTATCAATTATGATGTAAGCAAAGAGGATACAATTATTAGGTGCTCTTTGATGTATACACGTAAGTTACAATCATTTTATGATTATTTTTAACCAGCTTATATTAAATATTATTAAATTAAAATAGTAAACAGAGTAAAGTAAGAATGTGTGTTACGGTCCACAGATCATTATTATTACATTTCAAGGTTTTTAATTTAATAAACTTGTTGACCACGGAATATAAAAATAACTTAAATAATTAATGTACTATAAAACGCACAATTCTGTACTAAATTTACTGAAAGTAGGCTACACCAGAAATTAAAATATAAAATTAACTTGACTTATTTAGTTAGCATTTTAAAGTTTAATTTTGTCACAGAAGATTTTTAAGCCGAAAATTTATTAAAATATTTGATTTCATAGTTTTACCTATTTACTGTCCTAGTTTTCAGTTCTGGCATAGCTGGAAGACCCCAAGGCGCTTCAAGAACTGTTTCAAGTTCTGCCATTGCTTCCTGATGTAAATCCATAACGATATGTGAAAAGGGTCTGTTTTGTTGCCTTTTTTTGCAGTATTCCGATATTACCTGGAAAGAATTTCTTATATAAATATTTGAACATGAAAATTTACACTTCGCTTTTTAATATACATAAATTTACTCTCTAAAATGCATTTATTAAATGACAGTAATTAATTATGAAAAAGGAATATATTTATAACAATTTATAACTCAGAATATAATACTGAAAATAATTTGGTTTAATTTTGTTTATGAAAGTGTTTGGCCAAAATAGAGTGAATCTAAATTCTGCCTTAAATCCTTATACTTTATAATGTTTTGTAAATATCATCAAAAATTCATAGCTTTGTCACCTGCGAGAAATTCATTGTTATTGGTAGCAGACAAGAAGAATATCTTGGCATAGGATACTACGTAAAATAATAAAAAAAATCGATTTGCCGTTGAATCAATACAATGATGGCAATGTTTAATATGTAGCATCGAAGGTATAATAATAACATGAACTTTTTTGTTGGTTTTATTAATTTACAGAAAGAAACACACTCTGCTTACAACTCCAAACGGTTGTATCATCAAAGTCTTATTATAATTAACATAAATCATAAAAATTGTTAAAAAAAGCAACCCTTCCAAGTTAAAAGAATTATAATTCTTACAAATTGATCTGTAGCACACCACATAATTCAATATAAGTGATAACGCACCAGCCTCGACACCGAAAGGTACAAGAGCTTACAGACAATACATACAATCATTTTTTTTCATTACGGCAACTCGACCGACAATGACCTATGCGGCGCGGCGACAGTTTGGGGCTACGCGGCGCGTACCCACATGAAAAAGCTTCAGATTATCCAGAATAAAGTTCTGAGAATGGCTGTGGACGCTCTATGGTTCGGTTCGACCGCAACTCACAGATCCACGAAGACTGAAACATTCAGACGGTAAGGGAGGGAATTTATTCGGGTTAATGACAACGACCTCATTCTGTCCCTAGGAGACTACGACGAGGAGGATCACCATCGTCATAAGCGCCTGAAAATGGTTCTTTTTCCCCTCTGACAAGGCATGGGGCTTTCAACGTAACCTAGCTCAGATGTAAGAAGTTCCAATTTCGCACGCCAGGATAATCCTACAGATGAAGGAGGTGTGAAACCTAGTTTTGGTACTCCGAAGGTCCAGATCTTCATCGTTTGGTATCGATTTAAATGATTTTTGGGGCAGTTTTCTAGGGTTTTGTCGAGTGGGAATGAGTTATTACGTTAAATATAATTGATTAAGTTAATTAATCGTAGAGGTTTTCGCGGGTAAATTAACTTAATTTAGGAAATTATTACGGGTAATTCTAGAAAAATGTAAAAAATTTTAAAATGGGTTTAAATAATACTTAAATCTAAATAAATAAAGTAAAATAAAATAAATAAGTATACATGAAAAAATGTTAAAAAAATAAAAACACAGCTTTTACCATGGCATTTTCTGTAGCAGCGGCGGCCAGGTCCATCTGATGACTTCACCTAAATTTTTCGGCTAAATGTTTTTTTTTTAATTCAAAATCAGAAATCATTTTAATTTTTTTCATTTTCTTTAATTCAGTTGAAGAGAAGAATGAAATAATTACTTTCATTCCTAATTATTAGTAGCTATGTTTACATATGCCACACCGCAAAACACGGTATTTTTCATAGCCTCCGCAGTACACACTTCAGAGCTTCAGACCACAAGCGTTCAACTGAAGCAGGTTCGCTTATACAGGAATACTCTCTCTCTCTCTCTCTTTTTGTGTGTGTCTTTTATGCGTGTATAGCCAATCTGCTCGGAATCGCATTTCGGCATTACTTCAAGTCAGACGGCTTTGTTATGTGTGTGTGTTACTACGTGTGTAGTGGTCTTGTAACTCTAACTCATAGACCAGTCTTCCGAGTAGAGCACATTTAATTAAGGCCAATTGTGAATGGTCTCACCAGGCCTAGTACCAATCCCAGAAGCCCGAGAAAAAAACCTCCACCAACGTAGGGATTCGAACTCGAGACTTGCAACATGCAAGCCTAGCCCTCTTACAACTGAGCTGCCTGACTTCGCCTATACAGGAATACTGCGTCAATTTTCGTATGTTTGTATAGTATATGCCATGGCAACAGCACGCTTGTAAATGAATTTGTACAGAGAAGTGAAACAAATTCTAGACCTGCGTCAGTCACAACCTGCCTTCTGGTTTCGGTGTATATATGGTGTTATTCATTTTAACGGGCAGACCACGCGAATTTTTATAAAATGTTCCCATCAAACGATCCGGTATGTGTCTTATGATGACTTCATCGATAAGTTCGCAAGTTTGAAAGACAGAAGAATACAACTTACATTTAAGAAATGACAAACTTATAATTTCATAAGTAAACTCTGAAGTGGCTATAGTATAAGTTAGTGAGGCTCCATTTTTGTTTGTTTGTTTACATACTTTATAGACTTCCTTGGAGTGCTGGATTATTTTTTCACGTTTTTTGGTAAGTGGATTTGATTTTAATGTTTATTATTACCCCTAATTTCGTTAAAATTGCTCTTAATACACCTTTAAAGAATAATTCCAAAATATATATTTTTAGTTTTACATTAAGCGAACTCGGGTTCCATTAAAATTTCAAGTTGTAAAAAAGCGAATGACCTAGAACTTAAAAAAAACGCACAACCGGGGGGCTGCCCCTGCAGCTCGACCCCCAAAGAAGTGAGGGGGGACCTAATAATCTGCTTCCCCCATTCCTAAAGTCACGAGCCGCCACTGTTATATAGCTTGTAAAATTGAGTTTACTAATAAAATTTCCTTTACGAAGAGCAAGAAGATACTTAATTGATTGAGTTTGAATGAAGCTAAAGCACATTACTACAAAAAATTCAGCAATGGCAAGAAAGGCTTGATTTTAACAAAAATAGATATTTTTTTATGAAACAATATAATATAAAAGAAATTTTAGCCTTAGATTTTTTGAAATAAAATAATATTACCGTGAACCGTGAACATTAAACTGAGGATCATGGATCAAATACGACAGTTAATAAGAATGATACCTACTACAATAATTGTTACTTATACATAATTCTAATATTATGGTCTAATTGCTCTGTTTTAATTTGAAAGTTGCACCTTTCTTCATCTATATTCAAAATGCTAATACGATTTTTAATAACAAACGTTTACCAATAAACAAATATCCAACAATATTCTGTAGTAGCTTGAACTTTCTACGTTCCTTGCGTGGGATAATATTAAGAATTTTTATAGAAACTTAAAGCTTTTCAAAACTTACAAGCAGCTTCCCCTGAATTTTTTCTGCAATTATTTGGATTTTTAGAACGTGACATTCGTGTTATTATTGGTGGTTAAGCACAAAAATTGAAAACTTGAAATGTAAGGGAAAAATGAGAAAGAAATCTTCAAAACCCTGAAATTATTTTCAGGTTTACTGTCTGGCGTATTGGAGATTTCTGATATGTTTTAGAAATTATTTAATTCTTTACCTTGAACTGTTGAATTATATCTGATACTCTTAGAATACCCCGATTTTTCATTATAGTAGCCAGGTAAGGGGTATATATATGAGAAGAATGCTGACTGTCGTCGTGTGAACATCGTTATTGCGCCGCTGCTGCTTATTCTAAGAGTTTTATTAGTGTTAAATTATACATAAGCTGAATAAAAATGCCTGAATTACGCAGCCAAATTAATGCGAATGAGGATTTGATTATACAACGGGTTGTAGAAAAAGTACTAGCATCGGAAGATCTCATTACGAAACTAAGTGCTTCACTATCTGGGTGCATACAACAGCAACTCGAAGCAAAATGCCAGGTTTTGGAAGAAAAGGTTATCCTACTCGAAAATCAGTTACTTGAAAAAACTGACGAGATGGAGCAGTACACAAGAAGGAACTCTCTACGAATACTTGGAATCGAAAAAATTCCACAAGAGAGTACAAATGAAGTAATCATGAAATTGTGCAGTGAAAAATTAAAAATCAAGGTTGTAGAAAGTGATATAGACGTAAGCCATCGTTTAAAGGGTAAACCGGGTTTACCACCTCCCATTATAGTTAAGTTCGTACGGAGGGATGTGAGAGACCTAATCTTTCGCAATAAAAAACAGTTAAAGAATAGTAAAATTGTAATTACCGAAGATCTTACTAAAATACGTTCGCAGCTACTCATGGAAGTTTCGTCCAAGTTCGGAAGAAAAAATGTCTGGTCCATGTATGGTAACATCTTTACTAAAGACGGTAACAACTTACTTAAATTCGCCAATGTGAGAAATTACAAAGATTATTTATCATCTCTACATGTTAAATAGAATAACCTTTATTGCAGGTATGCCTTGAATTTTATTTTGTATAGAATATAAATTGTGTTACTATTATCGGTGTTGGCATTTGCCATAAATGATAACTGAGTTTAAAATTTTATGTTTGCCACAGCTAAGAAACGTTCCTGTATAAACAAATTCATGTTCAGAACAAATTTTTATTTTATTCATATTTTTATTTTGAGTGGTTTACCGTGATGTAAATGTAGATAAACATTTACATAAGTAGTATGCGGTGCTTCACACTTCATTTCTTCAGTTTAGTATTTGATTGCCTTTGAAATTATTTATTAATCTTCCATTATGGCAAATGATTGCATGAAAATTGCACATATTAACATTCGGTCTTTAATACCTAAACTTAATGATGTAAAAGATTTACTTATAAGGCTTAGATTTGATATTTTAGCAGTATCTGAAACATGGCTATGCAGTGATATTAGTTCAAACATGCTAACAATTGATGATTATACATTAATCCGTAAGGATCGTGGAACAAGAGGGGGTGGAGTTGCATTTTATATCAAAAATTACTTAAAGTTTTCTATAATAAATACTAATAATAATATAGAACAATTATGGCTGCGCGTAACTATTAATTCAAAAACACTTGCCCTTGGTTGCGTATATAAAGCGCCTTGCATTAATTACAAACTATTTGTTGATGAATTAGAAAACACAATTATGTTATGCACACCCTTATCTCAGGACATTGTTTGTCTGGGTGACTGTAACATTGATTTTCTTTTGCCTGACAATCCAGCGACAGCATATTTTAACAATATGCTGGAGTGTTTTAACTTTTATCAGGTAATTAAAGCACCTACTAGGATAGGTATAAATCGGGCTTCTTTGTTAGATGTCATAATTACGTCATGTTTATCGTTAGTTGTTAAATCTGGCATTGAAAGCACCGAGTTGTCCGATCACGAGATCGTTTATTGCAACATCCCCAATTCCGCTCCCAAACTTACTCCTACTGCCAGAACTTTTAGAAACTATAAACTTTTTAACATAAATGTCTTTCGCGCAGAGTTGGAGATGCTTCCGTTGCATCAACTTTACTATATAACCGACTTGAATGACAAGGTGGCATTTCTCAATGATCAGCTTATCAATCTCTTTGATAAACATGCACCCTGGCGAACGGTTACATTTACAAAAAAACTTGCCCCTTGGCTTACAGATAACATTAAATTGCTAATGAAATTAAGAGATAAAGCAAAAAGGAAGTACATAAAAACCAAAACTCAAGGTACATGGAACTACTACAAACTTCTCCGTAATTATACTAGTTTTGCTATCAATAAAGAAAAAAAAGCTTATTTTCAATTCAAATTTAATAATAGCAACAGCAAAGAAATGTGGAAGGAACTAAAGCATTTGGGTGTGAGCAGTCGTGGTACCAGTAGTAGTACTTCATATGTTCCAGATGCAAATGATATCAATAATTATTTTATTAATAGCATACCGGATTTGCCTATTGATGAAAATATTGTAAATTCATATCTAAATAACGTACTAGTGAATACACGTTTGAAATTTAGATTGACTGATGTGGACGATGTACTTAAAATAATCAATTCATTAAAAAGTAATTCGATAGGTCATGACGGCTTGAATGCACAGATGCTTAAGTATTGTTGTCCTTACATTGCACAATTTATTGTACACATAATAAATACTAGTATCGCACAAAATACATTTCCCGAGTTTTGGAAGAAAGCTGTAGTAGTTCCATTGCCGAAGGTTGATAACCCAGTTGAAGACAAACATTTTAGACCAATTAGTATTTTACCGGTTATGTCAAAAATACTTGAAAAAATAATCAACGCTCAATTACGTGATCACCTTCAAAATTATAAATTACTCCCTGAATGCCAATCTGGATTCCGTAAATCACATAGTTGTACAACAACGTTACTTCACATAACCGATGACATTATTTCGGCTTATGATAACAATAAACTTACCATCTTAACGTTGTTGGACTTCAGCAAAGCCTTCGACACAATGAATCATAAATTGCTTTTAGCTATCCTTCACTATATTGGATTAGGACCGGATGCCATTCTGTTAATAAAAAGCTATCTTCACAATAGGTGTCAAACTGTTAAGATAGCTAAACACATGTCAGTGCCTATGGACATTATAAGAGGTGTACCCCAGGGGTCAATTTTGGGTCCCCTGCTGTTCACTATATATACTAGCAATTTCAGCAAACATATGACCCACTGTAATATCCACATGTACGCGGATGACACCCAGGTGTACCTTTCTTTTATGCGAGATGATGTACCTACTGCTATCCGTAAGATAAATAACGACCTTAACACCATTTCTCACCTCGCGGAGCAGCATGCTTTAATGTTAAATCCTGCTAAATCGTGTGCAATTCTACTCGGAAAAAGTACTGATCTTCAAGTAGACGCTATTCAAATTAATGACATTGAAATTCCATTTGTTGATAATGTTAAAAATTTAGGGTTAACTGTTGATAAAACATTCAGGTTCAAGCAGCAAGTCTGTAAAAATATCCAAAATGCTTTTTGTAATCTTAAATTGCTTTATCCTCATAGGTTCTACTTAAGTGTGAAACTAAAAACTATGTTATGTGAGGCGCTGGTTTTATCACAATTCTCATACTGCGCGGTGGTATATGGGCCATGTCTTGATTTTGAAACTTCACAGAGAATACAGCGTGTACAAAATTCATGTTTGCGTTTCATTTTTGGTATCCCTAAATTTTCTCATATCTCACATAAGTTAAGAGAAGTACGCTGGCTTAATATGAGCAACAGGAGGTATCTCCATTCTGCAGTATTGTTCCATAAAATTATTGTAGAGAAACAGCCACCTTATCTATATAATAAAATAACTTTCAGAACGGATGTGCATAACATAAATTTGAGACATAGATATTTAATTACAATTCCACATCATAATTCCGCCTTGTATGAACGATCTTTTAGTTACAACATTGCCAAAATCTATAATGAGATCCCTCAAAACCTTAAAAAGTATTCCGTTTTGCAATTTAAGAAAAACCTGTTTCTGTTACTGTTTCAGCTGCAGTCATAACATCTTATATATATTTTTCTAGGTAGTAACAAATTTTGTGCAATCTAAGCAATCATCTGCCATAAATATTAATTTCTCCAGGTGCCAGTGGAAGAACAGTTCCCTACTGAACTGGCACCTCGTGGTTCTGCTTTTTATAAACTAAATTTATGTATTCACTAATATTCAATTCTTTTTTTTATTGTATTGTATTTTTTTTTCTTTTAAATGTATCTTTTTTTAATGCAGAATAAATCAATATTATTATTATTATTATTATTATTATATGTAAAGTCGATAAAAACAAACCTTTCTGATTTTTTTACAGACCTAAAAAGGAGTTTTACTGTTCTTGGTAAAAGGGCAAAACAGAACATTTTATAATGTAATCAGTTTTAATTTTTTTCCAGGAATGCGATAGAAGGTAGGTAAATCCGTAAACGAAAAATTACTAAAATATTACTTATAAAAAAATTTCAGGGTTCATTTATTACTACTTCTATTACATTTTCACATCCTAGTGTAATCTCTCTGTATTAATAACAGATGTTAGATAAAAACTGCAAGAACGATTTTCCATCTTAATTTTTAGGGCTCTCTGAGCAACATTTTACAAGACTAGCAAATTGTAACATTAAAGCCGAGGGCATTTTTTCCGCCTTGTAAAGTAAAAGCAGTCAACCCACTTACAGTAAAAACACCATTTCCTGCTGACCCTCCTGTAGTGAATTATGAGCAGGTGGGGGTGCAATCTGTCGCGATATCGTTTTCCGCATTTACCCATAAAACATTGCTATTTGTAATTCGACTCCCTCATTGTTCTACTCGTCTGTTAACTGTCGGTTTAATTTGCGACTTGATTTATTTGAAATAATTTATCGAAAGCAAAAAAACGCTCTTCTAAATGCTTTAAAAGTTAACACCGCTTTTCCAAGGGTTCAACAACACCATTTTCGCATTTCTCCTTTCTCTTATTCCGGCTGTTCCCAAAATATCCTACCTTATTCAGCAACTACAAATCGTTTACGTCCGAGAATTACACAAAACGGATATTAATTAGATATAAAACGGTGATAAAACGTATTCGTCGAAAATACCGAACGGTCGAATGATTACACGGGAATTGGAGTGTTCTTGAAATACAACAGCCAGTAACATTTGTATTTAAATTCTGTTGTTATTTGGATTCGCACAATTGCTCTTATCAACAAAATTGCCGTTCGGCTTTGTGTCACTCGTTTGCATAAATATCACGTGGCGAATCTGCAGAATTTGCGATTTATCTGTGAACACGGATCTCCACGGTCCGTAATTAATATTTGAGCCCAAAATTGTAACGAGTTGAGTAATCGTGACGAGATTTGCATCAAGGAATTGTTTCAAATTTCATATGTTCTGTTAGTTTAGATGAGGTATAATCTACCTAAATTTATAAATATGTATATTAAAGCAATTCACTCGGAGGAAAACTGCTCGAAACCGAGCTCGAAACAGAGTTACGTCAAGCATTACGTTCGTTTTGCTCAAAATGAAACCATAAGTTTAGAAGTTTTGTGTTAAAAAATAAGTGTTCAGAAGGTATGACGCGATTAAAATGTAAATTGAAAAAAATGTTTGTTACCCTCACCTGTGGATTTAATGAGTTAATGGATGGTCTGCTTCAAAAAGGTTTGGTTGCCGAACGCATTAGTCCCCTAAGGATCAGAAATGACGCTGACCTTTTGCGATTTTACCAGTTTTATTAGGACTAAATTAACTTAGTGACCATTTAGTATACAGACTTCTTTGTGGATAATTTGTAAAGGGAATAAAGTGCGATATAACAAATATCTACAAAAGTCTATTTCTTTAGTTATTCAAAAATCGTTGGATTTAATTTATAAAAAGTTGATAAAAATTTCCCAACAACAAATATAAATAAATACAAGCAAAAATTATCTTTCAACAAACGGGGAATTTTTAAGTAGGGTAAAGTTAGTTGACAGCAGCAATTAAAATCAAATTCTACTTCCACGATTTAGGATTTATCAATTTCAATTCAACAACGTTAAACAGCATAGAATAGCAACGAAATTTATAAGCTGTTAAATTTTCATTTTGGGAATTTTAGAATTCCCCATAGAATGTTTATTTGTGGAAGTTCGCGTGAAGCTGCACGCGCACGAGTATTTACACACAAGTGGTTTCACTCAAACAACTAGGAATGTTGTCCAACTCAACACTTTGACGTCTAATTCAGCATACAGAGATACAAATACTAGGACAAACAGGTAGTTTTCTGGATTATTAATCTTTTCAAAACTATGTAACATGAATAGGTACGTCAAATAAAATACGCGAATGATTAATTCTTTTAAAAGATCCTTAAATTTGAACCAAATTTTAAACGTACAGCATTGGAACATTTCAAACTAAAAATATTGCCCTTGAAATAAAGTATCTGAATGCAATTTTAGTTAAATGCCCACAGAATGTTTATATGACAGTATTGAAGGATGTTAAAATAAAAATACCTTTCGTTTAGAGTAACATTACAAATTTGTTAAAAACAAACATCTGCTTATACTTTAAAATTAGTAATTACTAATTACTAAATAGAAAATAGCCAACACAAGAAGGCACCTGCATTTAGTAAATACACTTCTCCAAGAAATTAACGCACCACTAAGCATACACTAAAACTCTTTAACAAAATTTTAATAAACAAAAAAATAACAAATTATAGCTATTAATATAACAAGAATATTATGCGATTTATAATAGACGAGGACGTTGCTAGGTGACGAGGTGCTAGCCGAGTCAACTACGCAACGTCGGAGTCGGTTTAAATCGCATAATATTCGAGTTATATTTCAAGCTTTATCGTATCATTGGCAACAGTTTGTTTATATTATCTAACTAACGAATTATGAAGCCGGAGTTGCTATGCTATTATGATATACATAATTATTAATAAAAGTGTAATATTAAGTTGTCTTTATAATCAATGATACGATAATAGTATATTATAGACCAAGGTAGAGAAGACATTTTTCTCAGCCGAGCAGTATTATTTCCCGACATGCGAAGCATGGAGGGAAATAAGTTGTGAGGCTGAGAAAAGTCTACTCTACCGTGGTTTATATACTATTTTTTTCACTACTAGCACCTTTATTCCTTTTAATTAATCATTTTTACATAAATAAAAAATAAAATGACAGATGTGTATATTTATTTCTAAATATCCACAAAAATCAAATAGCCTTGCTCGAAAACAAGGGGAGAGGTTAACTTCAATTGACATTTGGGAAAAACATATTTAAAATAGGCACCTGAATGCATAGCAATTGTTTTTATTATTAACCAGTAGTCAATAATAAAAAATTATTGACCACTAGGAGAGAAATGCATCTTCTGGGCTCGAAAATAAGGTCAATAATGACATCTTCTAATACTAGTAGTGAAAAAAATTAATTTATCGTATCATTGATTATAAAGACAACTTTATATTAAACTTTTATTAATATTTTTTTTTTTTTTTTTTTTTTTGTATTTATTTATAAATTACAATCTGTCAGTTACAGTGACATTAAGTAATTTTGTTGAACGAACAGAGTTTTGACGGAGGGATCGTTCTTTAACGACCCTCCTGCGTATACTTAATTTCTATGTTAATATATATAGGTACCTATACAATTATGTATACTTATTAATATTGTATCGATATATTATTAAAATCTACAGGGTAAGTCAAGCGGGTTTATTCGTTTGAGTCGTTTAACTTGGTCACTATTGTCTAAGAGATTGACTGCCAACGGGTTGGGATGCACTTCTAGTTTATGCAGATGGTTTTCACTGAACTTTACAATTTCTTCCATGACTGTGGGCACTTTTAGATCGTTACGGATTTCAGCATTAGGGACGTAGTACGGTGCGTTTGTTATTAAACGCAGCACTTTTGATTGGTACCTTTCCAGGATAGCGATATTGGATTTGGCGGCAGTTCCCCATAGCTGAATCCCATACGTCCAAATGGGTTTCAATACTATTTTATATATGAGGAGTTTATTCTCTAGTGATAATTGTGAATTTCTACCTAATAGCCAGTAGTGCTTCCTTAGTTTTAGGCCAAGCTGAACCCTCTTCTTCCAGATATGTGAGCGCCATGTGAGGCCTTTATCCAGGTGAACGCCTAAATATTTAACAGTATCTACCTGAGGGAGTGCGTTTCCATTCATGATTACTTGTGGAGATTGACCTCGGCATTTAGTAAAGGTTATGTGGGCGGATTTGTTTTCGTTTACTTTAATGCGCCACCTTTGCAGCCATTTTTGAATTCTGTCTAGATTCGTCTGGAGTTGTTGGGCAGCAGCGACTGGATCTGGGTGTGTTGAGAGGATGGCTGTGTCGTCTGCATATGTTGCTGTGACTATGCTATTGTTGGTGGGTAAATCGGAAGTATAGATAAGATATAGTGCGGGCCCCAGGACACTTCCCTGTGGTACGCCGGCATTTACTTGGTATAGCTCAGTTTGTTCTTCGTCAAGCTTGACCTGATAGTACCTTTCCTCCAAATACGACTTTAGTATGATGTAATATGGGTGTTGGAGTTTCTGCTTGAGTTTGAATAAGAGTCCCTCGTGCCAGACCTTATCAAAGGCCTGGCTTACATCTAAGAAAACCGCGCTGCATTAATAATTATACATAACATAATAACATAGCAACTTCATAATTCGTTAGTTACATAACATAAACAAACACTATTTGTGTACATGAATTGTTGTCAATGATACGATAAAGCTTGAAATATAACTCGAATATTTGCGATTTAAACAGACTCGGACGTTGCGTAGTTGACTCGGCTTGCGTCTCGTCACCTAGCAACGTCCGCGACTATTATAAATCGCATAATATTCTTGTTATATTAATAGCTATAATAAACCGTTTGCAATAAATTGATTTAGACCTATGCCCTAAAAAGTTATTCTTAAAAACTGTTACAAAAATAAATGCTTCAAAATTCAGGAAAAACGATTGTTGAAAAAATTATTAATATCGGGTATTTTCACCTCTATTCTGAATTATAGCATGACAGCAATGACCCATACTTAAATAATAATAAATAAGCATTCCTATGTCATTCTGATCCAGTCTGTCCCATATTTCCACAAGCGGATATCCCACTTCCTCTAGCTTGTTAGGTTGGTTTGCGTGATTGCAAGCATTTCATAGACATGTTCTATTGGATTGAGAACTCCACTGCGTGCTGGTCATGTTATGGTGTTGATTCCAACCTCTGCAAGACAATTTTGGACGATCCGGACGTGCTGTTCAGGAATGTTCGTTATGTCAGCATTAAAATTGCCAATAAAAAATTATTCAATACCACCAAGTCCGTACGGGCGGGCTGTCAAAGAGTTATCGCAGTTATGCAGACAAAATCTGAATTCATCAAGTTACTATCATGCAAAAACAAAACAATCAGGCTACGTCGTGCCTTTCCGTATACTTTCGTTTTTAAATTAAAACTAATTCCGACAAAATGTATTAAGTGGTGCAAAAATAGGAAGGCGTTTTCTAAACTCCTATGTCTCAAATATCCCCTTTAGGCTGGACCTGGAACAGGAATGCGCCCTCAGACGTTGGTGTACTGTTTCAGTCCTTATTCGAACACCATTCATTCTTTGAAACTGAGACTACAAGCTTCTAACTATTATAAACCGTTATCTTAAGGCAGATAGTCTTAAAAACGGTCGTGGGCTGAAGATATTGGGCGATTTGAGTTTTGTCCAGGTCTCCTGGAATGCTCATGACATGAGACTTCCTATTCCTTTGTATTATTTGAGACACCGATGTATGAGACAAACTAAATTTTTGACTTATTCTGCGATATCTAACCTTGTCCCCTTAATAATAATACACTGCTTCAGCATATTCATCTCGTGTTAAATTGTTAGATTCACGCGGTATAGTAATCAATAATCAATTTAACCGAAAGACACGGAGTTATTTTTGTAATAAACGCAGTAAAGCAAAATTGCTATGAAAATAGATTTGAAATTCTTACGTTCCAATAACAAAATGCGATAAGATAAACAACACCAGTAACGATTCATATACAGTTTATGAATAGGTATCATATACGAGGTGTTATCAGAATAACGTTAAATGCTTAAAATTTTGCGTTATAAAATCGATTAGAGAAAACCAGAAATTCTGGACTGTAAGAAAGCTGAACGTATTTTTGGTAATATACCATGTGTCCCCGGATCGACGAAATTTCATCTTCGGGGGTTCAGTCCTGCTTGAATAGAAACTAATTTGTGTCATAATTTTAGTTTCAAAAAATCAAGTATGCCTGGGAAATTTACAGAAAAGTTATTTTTCCCACTAGTAAAGTGCATTTTCTGTACTAGATACGACGAAAAGTTATTAAGAAAAGTTGTTCAGAATGTTACATTAGCTAGTGTACAAAATTTCAACAAGATTTATTTTTTCAATATGTTCATTAGACATTCATATTATTGTAGTATTCTTATCACTTAGATACTTATATAACGAAAAATGAAGATGAAGAAGTAACCGATATAAGAATAGATGATAAAACCTTAGGAACTGTCGCCACATATGCAAAACTCGGTACACAGATCAGCAGAGATGAACGAATAGATAGTGATATAAGAAATAGGATCAGTAAAGCAAATAGAGTATTTTATCAGATTAACAACACACTCATAAACAAAAAAGAACTAAGTACAAAAGCTAGAGATGATATACGAGTATAATCCAACATTACTGTACTCGACAGAATCATAGACAATAACAGACAAACACAGATCGAAAATGCTGCTGAAATGAAATATTTAAGACGTGTAGTGGGAAAGACGACGAGAGATGAGTCCGTAGCAGAAGCATCAACCCTATAGTAAAAGACATCGAAGCTACAGTGGTACGGACACCTAATCAAGATACGAAACGAGAGATATCCCAAACAAATTCACGGAATGAAATGCGAAGGAAGAAGAACGAGAGGACGTCCAAGAACTAGCTGGGAGGACAACATAAGAGAAACAGCCCGAAAAAAAGGAAAAACTGTGGAACAAGCAAAAATCCTTGCCAGACATAGAAAAAAGTATAAAGACTGGTTAAACACCCCAACACCGTGAGGGAAAATGGAAGAAGAGAAAGTAAGTAAGTAAGTAAGTAAGAGTATTTAAATTTGATTAAAAAGAGTATTTTTTACGCAATAATTGATGTTGGAACAGTTCTATCGTAAATTATATTTAAAATGACTTTTAGGAAAGAGGTTTATTCCCTTTATGAGTCAAACTTTTTACATTAATCCACTGACTTGTGTATTTGTAATAATTATACTGGCTTCTTCCGATCGTGCTTAATTTTTTGTCTTCCAATGTTTCCTAAGTTCTCGGTTTCAAAATTTATTGGGTTAACATTCGAAAGCCTAGTAATTCGTTGATGTTAATCATATCTGTGGTCATTTTCTAAAAGTTACATTATATTTACCAATTTGTTTTATATAAAAACAGACAGAAAATATATAATAGTACCGCGTATAATCTGGAAATAGTAGGTATATTGTATAACTAGAGCTGAAAGTTGACACGAGTGTGAAAGTTGAGCCACGAGCCTCTGGCGAGTGGCTTAATCACACGAGTGTGAAATATCCTTTCAGCACGTGTTTTACACTATACTTTTCCGAGGACCATTTTTCCAATTTTTCATTTAAAAAAATTTGAACCAGCACCACACTTTGACGTTTTAAATATTTATTTTTTAACAAATGACGACTTTTGTCGTCGCCCGCCGACTGCTTTGTGTGGTTTAGCGTGTGCAAAGTTTTGCACACAGGCATTTCACACAGTTTCGTTGCTGTGCGAAATTTGTTATTTTCACTACTAGTAAACCGTGTGAAATGAGTCATTTTTCATAGTGGTCGTCGGAAAACAATAAATAACACCGATTTCTTATTTCACATTATATTTTTGTTTATAGTACATTTATGTAACTAGTACTTATTTCAAAAATAGAATATCCAACAAAAACTAGTAATTTAAGGATTTGGTCCATTCATTTCGCAATTACTTTCGTATGTCCTTCATGAGATTCTTGACAGTATCATTCGTAATCGTTTTAGCTGCTTGTTTCCATTTTTTCTGGAAGTCATCGATGTTTTTAACAGTTTGACCAGTAGTTCTTAGTTTACTTTTTACCAGGGCCCAATATCTTTCTATGGGGCGACACTGTAGAACATTTTAAGGATTTATGTATTTAGGGACAAAATTAACTTCATTGTCACTCAGCAAGTTAATAGTAGCCTTCGCATAGTGCGCTGGTGCCACATCTGGCAAAAACAACGTCGGACCATCATCCTTTCTCAGAGATTGAATCAGACGCTTCTTCAAGTACTATTTCATGTACACTTCGGACTTCGGCGTTGAAGTCAGGTACGATGTGCTGCAAAGTCTACACTGGCATATCGCCCGCCATGCTAAATATTTGGAACCCGACTTTTCTACAGCAATTGCAGTTTCCGATTCAGAAATAATCCCGTTTTCACTGTATAGTACTTACTGAGACCCGGGAAGCGTAGAAAAATCGGTTTAACTATGAAATGCCTCGGTCGTTGAGAATTTTCATGCCATTTGTCAACTATTTCTCTGCGCCACTCTTCTTCAGGCATACTTACAAACACACGGTAATATTTATTGACACACGATACCTGTCAAGATTGTATAGATTTGCGCTTGTTTTCTACACAAAGTCCAAGACTGTAACGATTCAAAATAACCATTCTATTGCATGTTGAATTTTACGGATTATATTCGGCACAGACTTTAGTGCATATAAAACACCGGAAAGGTAATTAAAAACTGCGAAATTCTTCTAAAGCTAAATAGCGACACACTTGGTAGATTAAGCGAAGAAAAAGAAAAAACAGTTTGACACACAATATTCGAGTGATGAAAACGTTATCGCAGAAGACAGGAACTTTTTGGAAAAGCTCTTCGTGGGAGTTGGGATCTTCAGGGGTGCACAAAAGACAACAAAATTAAAGAGCAAGAAGTGACCTCCAAGGCCAACGAAACCCCTGCTGATAATCAATTAATCAGTCACTGAACAGGAAAACAAAACCGAAAAAGACTGAAGTCTAGATAGAAAAACGATCTAGAGAAAGTTGCGGAAAAATTATGGAGAAGTAAAGCTAGAGGAACATTGGAAAGACAGAAATTAATTCTATTAATTTTTCTCGACGTAGTATTTAATAGACTGGTTTTATTATGTTTTTTCGTAATAATATTTTTTACGAATGCCCAAATTATCTCAAAAATTGTCAAAAAACTTAGATACGAAATTTCAACACCTTAATAGATTAAAAAAGATTTCTAAAGGATATGTTCAGGAATACTCTATTAATTAGTAATTAAATGTCTCATCTCGATCTTCTCAAGATCCTAGGTCTAGACTCTAGAGCCACCTTTTACTGTTAATGTATGAATTTTACGCCCAGAACAGTGTATCGAACATTTTTTACTTAATATTCAATAATGAAAAAGTTTCACGAACAACATCACATAGTTTGTAAAGTTTAAAATGAACATTTCGTACGTTGTGTAATAACTTCGAAACGATTTGCGAAGGCACATAAAAAGTAGTTCTCAGCTGGGTGATTTTTCTTATGTATTATATATTCGTTTTATGCAGGTAAAAGTTTCCCCGGTTTGACATAAATGAGAAATAATCGCACTTAGTAAGTAATTTAAGAAAATGGGTACGATATTTTATATTAGTTTTCGATCGAGTATTAAAGAAAACTGCGGAAAATGACATTTTTTGGGAAGTTCTAGGCAAACTCTGTTTTATGACGTTTCCCTTTATTCTCGGGGTGGCAACAGGCATTTCTGCACAAATTCGCCACGATATTAAGCCTGCAGGATAAAGTCGTTATTTGAATTTTTTGTCACGTATC
Source organism: Melanotus villosus (assembly GCA_963082815.1). Classification (NCBI taxonomy): domain Eukaryota; kingdom Metazoa; phylum Arthropoda; class Insecta; order Coleoptera; family Elateridae; genus Melanotus; species Melanotus villosus. The sequence goes on along the minus strand of OY720418.1, from coordinate 48,649,117 downwards.
ACACGAAGTTCTCGGTATACAAGGAAATTTATAAAGCCAATGGAATAAAAGTAAGAGAATAAAAGGCTTTTTATACGGATATAAAATGAGTTTAATGATTCTTTTTACTGTTTCCGAAATTAAGCGTGTTTGTGGAACCGAGTGGAAATAATTATAAAGTCATTATGCGCATATGTGATATTTTTATTCTGGTTTTTTGAATGTGCGCCTAATATGAATAATGATTAAAAATTGTTAATTCAGGGTTAATACGTAAGGTTCTTCTTGCGCATGACATAGAAAACACATTTTCCATAAAAGCGTTTTTGTGAGTAAGCCGTAATTTCACTTAAAAGGGTTAAAACAACCCCGTTTCGAATACGACGTCGGGATTTCTACTTTCCTCACAATAGAAACCGAATCGTACCTCGAAAGGAGGAACAATTATTCTCGAACAATAGGCTTAATCATAAAATTTTCATAACACCTTTAATGACTGTAAAAATACTCGTCATACATTGTTCAGGTTCAACAACCCGGTCCTGAATGATATATTATGACGTCTATCCCGAGCGGTTTTGCACATTTCATTCCCTAATCCTTTATCTCTTCTACGTCTATATCGCTTCCAGTCCGGCTCCATGCATAATTTAGGTATTCTCGTTCACATACCTATCATAACCCAATCTTGCGAACTATGATATACGAGCCGCTACATTAATTATTATTACATCGATTTTACAAGTGTATGGAACACTCCTTCTAACGGAATTTCAACCACCAACACTAGCGAAGCAAACGCTTATATTTCATATTTTGTAAATAGCAACACCTCGAGTTTCGTAATTAAACTTGTGCTTTTTTAAGCATATGTTATTATCTATAATAATTCGTCCATACAATTGGTTTAACTTTAGCATAATATATAAACTATGTATTTTTAGAACCTAAGAAGCTAAGAACTGATTTGAAGCTTTCTCTTCCACATGTTCTCCCTTTCTACGAACGATTTTTTTCTAAATGTAAAATGAAATTAAGCAATTTAGAAAATATTTCTACTATCAAAATAAAAGGTTTGACAAATTTTTACTTTTCCCAAGGGAAGAATTAAAATCGTGAAAAAATTGGATAACATAAATAGAATCGTTTAGGTAAAGCTGTCCGTGTGTTGTATAGCTCCATATTTCGAAAATTACTGCACTGATTTAGATTTAATTTCATTTGAACTTAGAGAAATTCATTCGTAAAATAATTTTTTAGTACACGCTTTCGAAAATAGCTATTTTACGGACTCATTTAAGTCCGTAAAATGGGTCTTTTCCGGACTCAATCCCAAAAAGTCTGGTTACTATAGTGGCACTCATTTTTTAAGTCCGTAAAATGCCATATTTTCGGCCTAGTCCCCTTTTGCGTACTACTATAGTGACATGTGCTCTGATCACATTAATCATACATAATAAAAGGTTTGAATCTGTTTTTGGGAGCTTTAACAAAAAAATGTTGTTTGTAACACGTTCCTAAATCGTTTTTTGGGACTCATCAGATCTGCTATTCCAGACTCGGCTTCGCCTCGTCCGGAAACAGCAACGATTCGTCCCAAAAAACTTGAATTTAGGTACTTGTTACAAAAATAACTATTTTCACGAAAAGTTCGAAAAAAGAAAATAAAGTTAAGACTTATTTTAATCCCTTCCAAGATTTTGTTTTGTTATAAATAGAAATTTCATAAAAGAAATTGAATGTTTCTTCCGAAATTTCTTGTTTTCGAATTTCATCTCAGACAATACCTTAAAACCCTGGAGAAATTTTCCGATATTTTAGAAAGGATAGATCGGGACAGTTTTCAAATTATTTGTTCTCAAAACATTACACATATAATGTTTGCTAATAAATAAGTACAATATATTAGAGCATCTTTCAAACGTACGTTTTGGTCTCGTCTTCAAAATTTTTCTTTAACGCCTTTTATGACGATTTTGACTTTTACCTTCCACTTTATCAAAAAATGGCAAGCGATATTTATAGGTGGTGATAGGCAGTCGTCGTAGGCATCTCGGGTTCGATTCCCGAGACCGACGATACCCCCGCAGGAATTGTAGAAGGTCGTACACTTCTCCGTGCTTCGGAGGGCATGTTAAGCCGGCGTCCCCGGTTATCATACTAACACCTTTGATAACCATTAACCTCTCAATACTGTGGGCGATCTTCTTCACCTCTAACGACTGGTAAGGTTCACAGTACTCATACTTATGACTCTTATGAGTTATTAACAGGCTATTGGCTTAGGCTTCGGCCATAAGAAGAGGAGCTTCTTAAAAAGTAAAACCCATTGAAGAAAATGAACTTATATCGAAACACCACTTTAAGTTTAGAGAGGAATATGTGATCACTGGGGAAGTTCATAGGGCGATAAGAGAAATCAATCAGGCCTTTAAAGAGAAGAAGTAATGTTCTGCTGCGTTCTTGAACGTAACCTAGAGTTTCCATAAGGTCTGGTATATGGGATTGTTGCTCAAACTTAAAAAGAAGCCTTCTCTACACTTATTATCAACTCCTGAAATCCTATCTACTTAACAAAAAAATTCGGGTGATCCAAAAACTTTGGGAATGGGAACTTCGTAGAGATGTATCTTACTAATATACCCAATATAAAGCCAGATGACAACTAAATTTTCAAATATGACTGGATTTCTAGCAATTGACGAAAATCCAGACACTGGTTCAAAGAGTCTACAGATTATACTCAACTACATACAACACTCATTACAAACGATGTTAAGTCTACTCATACCGCTTTTTCATTTAAAAACATGCCCCTCGATATATAGAGGGTGTGGCAAAACTCCCTCTCCAATTTGAAGGTTCAATAAAAAACAGATGGCAAAGAAAATTTAATGTTATGGTGTAAATCAACATACTTAATTGGAATTTACATTTGAAAAGTAAATCGCTCAAGTGGTGTTGTCAATGCACTGCTGAAGGCGAGTTCGGAAATTTTCCATCACTTTTACCAACATTTCTGAATGAATACGCACGATTCACTTATCGCATTCCGAAAGATGGAGGAAAACCACACAGTGCTCGAACTCCAGAAAACATTGAGGCAGACGTTCGTTTCTGCAGCCTCGAAAGCGAGCTGCTCGCAAACATGCAACAGCTCTTCAATTGTTTAATCGAAGTGTGTGGCGAATTTTGCATCAGGACTTGCGATTTCATCCATACAAGATGGTAAAATCGTATGGAAATCTGTGAAATTATCCTTCAAAACGTTCCATGCGATGCTGTTATTTTCTTTAGTGACGAAGCACATTTTCACCTATCCGGTGAATAAACAAAACTTTCGTTGTTGGAGCGAGCACAACCCTCGGGAACTTGATAAAAAGCCTCTACACTGTGAGAGTGATGGAAAATTTCCGAATTCGACTTCAGTAGTGCATTGACAACGAAGAACACCACGTGAGAGATGTGCTTTTCAAAACCACTTAAAGTGTAAATTCCAATTATGTAGATTTACACCATAAGGTTAAATTTTCTTTACTTTCTACCATCTATCTGTTATTGAACCTTCAAATTCGGGAGGGAGTTTTACCACACCCTTTACCTTGATCGATGGTTAACCTGGAAAAACACACCTTTAATAAACGAAAACAACTGAATTTAAAGCTCTCAAAGGTGTGAGGTGTCGGGTCTATGAGTTTATTATGAAATTTCACTTGAAATTTTCTGTTAGTAAGATACGATTTCACGAGCTTATTCAATATGCCATACCTTATCAAAAGCATATGGGTTATTTTCAAAAATGTAGAAGAACATTATTTTTTTTCTTCTTCTTCTTCTTCTTCTTCTTTTTGGTCCTTCTATAGTCTATACTGACTAGCCCTAATTTTTTCCATCTATGTCTTGTGCTATGCGCTCCCAGGGAACCTCATCTGGGGTTGATTTTTTGTTATTTTTTCCAACCTAGATCTCCATTGTTGTATATGTGAATTCCATTTAGAGCAGGCATGGACAACCTTTCCTAGTTCAGGGGGCCAAATTATCATTCTGTCTCCGAGTTAAGGGCCGGATCAATGTATTACATAAAATGAATTAATATTAAATGAATTAAAACAAGTTGCTACTTCTTATTTCATTTATTTATAATACAATGCTCTGGTATAAAGCTCTACGTTGGCAGGTGCCTTGAATGCTATGCTAAGGCACTAATTATTGGTGTCATAAAATTGCTATGAGCTATTTCGCGTCTTATTTTTATAATTTTATGAAAATCCGACTAACTTAGCTGAGATCGATCAGGGCCGGATCAAAAGAAGGTAAGGGCCGGATCCGGCCCGTGGGCCGGGGATTGCTCATATGTGATTTAGAGAGACACTCTGCCTCGCATAGTGATCTGCGAAACTCTATTTAGGTTTGGCGATATGTTCTCTAGCATCTTAGAGTTTCAGTTTATATTGTATTTAGTTGTTTGTCTCCCTGACCCTCAGTTTTACTTATGGTTTTATTCTTTCCAGCTTTCCGTTTATTCTATTTTTTGCTAGTTTAAATGATAACTTATAGCTGTTAAGAGTTATGCTCCTAAGATTGTCCTTGCTTGTCATCATTTTCCTTTAATTCCTATTCCAATTTATCCTAACAGCTGTTCTTTCACAAGCTTCTGACATTACATAGGCTACTAAGATGACAATCCAAATTACCCTTAGATAATACGATACTGTATGCAAATCATACAAACGTTTGTATGGACATATGGGCTGTAACTGTTAGGAATTATCGGTAACTCTACCTAGAGATTCTACCAAGGTTTTAATCAAAAATTCTAAGCACAAGCAGTTGCCCCGTGGTATGCTTGCTTATTTGATTATTAGGTGAAATCTAAACTTGCGAGAAGAGAAGTGTGGGCAGAAGAAGGATATCATGGATGCGGAACCTAAGAGAGTGGTTCAATTGCAATTTTACTCAACTATTTCGAACAGCGGCATCCAAAGCGAAAATTGCCATGATGGTGGCCAAACTTCGTAGCGGAGATGGCACATGAAGAAGAAGAAGCTTGCGGGTGCTAAGTATCTAATTAAGGAACGTCGACTACTGCTATGGCATTAGCACTACCCGAGTAGAATTTTGCCGAACCCAAGAACCCTTAGAAGGTATCTTACTTATTTAATTATGGAACCCTTTCGACGTAGAGTTGATTTATGGTATTTTCCTACCTATCCTTTTTTACTTTTATTTTCTTCTGTAGTTTTGGATATTCTTCTATTTGACACTTCTAATCTCCGCTGCTCTTTGTACCTCCTTCCTCCATAAAGATCTTCTATTTCAGCATCCTTTGTCTCGCATGCTTTCATTGTTAGTCTTGCTTTTCCCATCTATTAATATCTACCACCCATCTTAGTTGTCCCTGTTATTTTGTGGCTGTTGGCGGTATTATTTGTAACAGTTCTTTAAAAGTCCCATTTAGGTTTCTATCTCTCTTTCCATATTTATTTTGTTTCTCTGCCTCTTCGTTGTATTCCACGTTTCGCATCCGAATGTTAGCGTAAGTATTATCTGTCTTTATTAATAACTTTGGGTACTTTTACGAGGAAATTGATTATCGTCGAATTAAATAAATTTCCTGTTCTGCATTTATTGAAACCTCAAACCTTCCTGTACTGTTTATGATTCCACATAGTTATGTACATTTGTTTTCTTTTTCTTATTCTATGGCCTCTAGGTCTATGCCTTGAATTATCTCTGACTTCTCAATTACTACCGTTCTTGTTTTTTGTTATCGGTTTTCATATTTCAGTTTCTAAGCATTACTGAATACACACATCACAAAAGTCTAGGGATATATTTTTTTTTATGCAAAACTGTCAAGTATTTTGATTTTTTTTAGGTGGTCTGCATATAATAAATTAACACAATACTTTTACAACATTCTAAATTAGAAATTTAATTTAAAACAAAAGAAGACAAGTTGAAAAAGCTTTAATGAAACTTATTAGCAAAAAGTTGATTTTATACAATCATAAGAAATTGAAGTGTCAGCACTTAAAGTATTAATTAATTAAATTTAGTAGAGAGTATTTCCTCCTCTTTGGTTCAAAACGGCTCTGCATCTTCTAGGCATTGATAAAGTTAAATTATCTATTGCATCTTGCGGTAACTGTTGCCAGTGTCTTACAAGGGTATCACGAAGCTGAATCCGAGTATGAATTTCATCCAATTCACTTTCAATGCTTCTTCCCAACATGTCCCACACGTGCTCAATAACGTTTAAGTCTGGGGACTGCGCAGGCCATGGTAAAACAGAAATGTTTTCGTCTTCAAGCCACTCGGTAACAGTACCTGCAACGTGTGGGGTGGCATTATCATGCATTAGAATGAACTCAGGTCCAACAGCACCTGCGAATGGAAGCACTATAGGCCGCAGTACCCTATTTAGATACCCATCGGCATTTAAAAACCTCTCAAGAAAACAGAGATCTGTTTTTCCGCCAATGCAGATACCACCCCACATCATTACGGTACCTCCTTTATAAGAATGGACATCTTGAACACATCTGAGCCTTTCCAAGTTACCAGGTCGCCTCCACACTCTAACTCTTCGGCTGTCAGGGTGTATTCCAAAACGAGATTCATCTGTGAACAAAACCCTAGACCATTGCTCTTCTGTCCACAGAATATGCTTTTCAGCCCATTCTACTCTACGTGCTCGATTACCATGTCGAATTGGTGGGGCTCTTATTGGACGTCGGGCGTGGAGATTGGCTTCATGCAATCGATTTCTGATTGTTTGAGAACATACAGTTACATTATGAGTAGTCTGAAGCTGTGAAAGCAATTGTTTAGCCGTAATTATTGGTCGTCGTCTAGCTTCAAATGTTAAGTAGCGATCTTGAACTGCGGTAGTAATGCGTACACGACCTGGATGTTGTTCGCTAGGATCTCCGGATGTCCTATATCTACGCCACAGTCTGCTGATAACACTTTGAGAGGTGTTTAAAGCTGCTGCAACGTCAACTTGTCTTCGACCAGCTTCTAGCATACCTACAGCTCTGTTCATTTCAGCTAAACTTAAATGTTGTCGTTGTTGATTACCTTCCATAATAACAGCACCAATAAAACTTAAATCACCCCAATATAAACGTAAATTAACTGTAAATGATGATTAAATTATTCCCTAACAACACTGAAATTGCTTTACTTTTAGTTGAATTGACAATTAAGCATTTGCATTTGTTTGTTTATTATTGAAACAATTGCTATCGCTAGCCCAAAGACTAGCACTAGCATACTTGATCAATGGTAAAGATATTTAATAACAAAATTGATTTATATCGATAAAAAAATATATATCCCTAGACTTTTGTGATGTGTGTATGTTCACATTGTGTTGTAGATCTTTTACAGTGGCTGAGATAATTGCCATGTCGTTTGTGTAGCAAAACTTTATGGTATTAAATTTTATATTTTCTGATGCCCAATTGTTTATTCTCTTATATTGTGTTGTCACGGTATTTGAGATTTTGTGTAAATTAATTATAATACGCCCCTGTCGGTCGAAGTTTACGCCCGCCTGAAGCTTGCAGAATCTGCGGAAATGATGCCAGATCGGAGCATTCTTGTTGTTGTGAAATAATTCGGCGAAATCTCAAATATGATGACCGAATATGATGATCTAATATTTTGTTCAGTGGCATGGGGTGGACCTGGCGTAATCCAGGATTGATCCACGGTGATCTGCTCCATGTCAATTGATGATGATGATGATGATGATGATATTTCTTTGTTAAAAAGTAGGGGGAATCACCGGATTGCGTAATACGCCAGAGCGACGCCACTCAAGCTTTCGATACTTCCCCCCGCCTTCAAAAGGCGCGTTTGGGCATCTTCTTCTAACATCCTGTACACCTTACAAAACAGAAAAGAGAAATCAGAGATCAGAGTTTAGCCAGCTTTGAGATCTGTCGGTCGTACAAGTCATCGTTCCGGACTTCGTGTCCCTCGGACAAGAAGCCTGCCATCGTTTCCAAGGGCCCTGACAACTAAGCCTTTGCCCAGGTAAAAATATTTAAGGCTGTCCGTTACGTTTGCCGGTTGTATTTGTACCAGCTTCAACCCTATTTAACACCATATACTACGATTGCTTGTACACAGGCACCAGTCAACTATTACCTGTAATTTTAAGTACATCAAACGTCCCTTTTAATCCGTTCGGGCGAAGTTTTTGATTCATAAATCAGTGCGCATTATTTTTGGCATCAGTGGTAACCAATAGAAACAATGCGAACTGTCACGGCATTTATCAATTTTATGTTGCATGATTGAAATCATTTGTAATCAGATTTTTAGCCTAAGTTTTATCGTTATCACCCATTTTATTGCGATTGAGGGAACCTAGCTGTTAACCCTCTTTAGAGTAGCTTGAGTAAATGTGGCATCCCTCAATCCCCTCTCAAGTAAACTAAGATAGAACTTATGAATTCATAAGTAGGGTGCAGCCACCCCACCCCTTCGAGCCCTAAATAAACTATGTGTGGTACGTTCCTCGAGATTATTCTGGGTGATTTCCGCAATGGTGCCCATTTTTCCTCCCGATTACGACCCCCATCTAAAGCGTTTCGAACCCCCTTTTCTCCACTGCTTGTTAGCCGCGAGCCACCGACTTTGACGTCGCCCTATAGGTTGTCTTAGTGCGGAATTAGCACGTGACAGTGTTTACACAATTTTATTGTCTAGTTCAACAAATGTAAAAAGCAGAGGGCTTAAAATGCATTCTTGTTTTAGCCGTTTCTTGTTTGTGAAGGATTCTAATCTTTTCTTTCTAGTTCTTAGTTCTAGTACTTTCCCTCATTATACAGGGTGTACACAAATTGGCGCAAAAGCTCCAGGTAGCGATATTCCTTGTACAATTCTGAGTCGAAAACCTTAATACTAGAATGATGTACCATGCTTCCCCTGTCTTCACGAGGTCCTCAAAGTCTCAATGTTTAGTTTTGAAATAAGCATTATTATTTAATGAGATGTTGAATAAAAGATTACAAGTTGAAATAAAAGAACGCTATAAAAATAATTTTTGCATATAATTGTCTGTCAACCCTGAAATTTTAATCTTAACATTTATTCATTTAGGTCTGTCCGTTAAAAAAAAACAACACTGTATAACAACAACAACGCGATATCCTAAGTTACCAGCTTTAATTATGCATACTATGTGTGGGATGGATTGAATGTTGCCAAACGTACGTTTCTCTTAAATGGTTCGTAAGGGCACGGGAAGCATGGTACAACATTTTTGTATTGAGGTTCTCGACTCAGAATTGTACAAGGAATATCGCTACCTGGAGCTTTTACACCAATTTGTATACACCCTGTATACACTTTTTAGGCTTTCGTAATCTAATGTCTTTAAATTAGGTACTTCCCATTTTCATCAATAGTTCATGGTTAATTCATTATCTTCAGATTTATTACTGATAACTGATTTTCATTTTTAATTAGTCAAACCAAGCAAAAGCAAAAAAGGCCAGAATTAAAACAAACTAAACAAATCATTTCTCTTCTTTCAAGCAAATAATGACAGGTAAAATAATTTTCTCATGAAAGAAATCTCTGCAGGAGCAATTCAAAAGTTACAAACCTATTTCCTTTGCAGTTTATTAGACTATGTGCGGAAATTATTTTCAGATTGTAGATATCAATACCTCACATAAAATTTCCTCATTCAAGACCGAAAACAGTTCGTTATTGTAAAAAACTCTCAGTTTTTTCTACAAAACAAATTCTGATATAAACCCAAAGTAGTATTTCGGCACGTTTTGCCGCAACATTGTGGGATCAACGATATAAAATAGCATACGGTGATAAAGGGCGGGAGTGCAGACATCCCACGCACAGTTTTCCTCCCGGACGTGTTCTGATGATTTACGGGGGTGCAGGAGAACCCTTTTCAGGGGCAACAGAGTCAGGTGGTCCGGCCTCCGTTTCTCGCCAACTTGGAAAGGAACTTGTTGCAAATATTGCATGCAAGAGACCTCTGAGAATTCTGGCTAAACTAAATTTTCGCATTTAGGGTGTTTGAGGGTAATCTAAATTAATAATTAGTTTACACTGCATTTACATGCTTGATCAGACATAACTCAAAGGGGAAGTTTCGTGAAATTCAACTTTGTACTAAGTTCATGACTTATGCATGAGATATAAAAATATAAAATTATTTAGAACTAGTAAAACAGCTTTATTTTACAATTGGAAAAGGCAAAAAGATGAGAAAACTTGCATTTTGTTTGTTTCAGAAAGACAGGCTGTCTTGACGTTTTCTTTCGTAAAAATTTCGTAAAATAATCAATAAAAAGAATTATGAAAAGTGGTAAAAGATACTCTTCAACCTTATCCTTTTAGAAAATGTAAAATGTTTTGATTTGGGCTTCAACTTTTGCCTAGGATTTTAGGAACATGTATTTTTGAAATATTTAATTTCATTCAAACTAATCTTACATTTAATAGAAAATTAGCTCGTTGTTTCTGTAATTCATGCAAGAAGAAAACGGCAATGAAGTGAAATTTTGCTTCGAGAACCCAAACATTCAGTTCCCAAGTTTTAAAATATAAAGTACGCCAAATATGTTCCACAACTTCTACTTTTCTAGTTTTGAACTAAGAATATCGAGTTACGTTAAATCGTGTGAGTATATCAAGTTGAAAAATTCTTAGAAGCTTTCCGTGCACATATTTCATGCAGATATGCAACGACAACGTCATCTCTAAGAGTTTCAAGTACAACTTCTGTAATTATTCATTCGGAAACTTGGAAACTTTACAGAAGATTGGGTTTCCTACAAAAAGTAGGTGCTATCTTTCAGATTGGTTCTTAAAGATTGACTGAACTTACTGAATAGATATTTTTGATTGGAGTATATTGACTGTCATTCGTCTTAAAGATTTGCACACGACACTGATTACTAAATGGAATTTTTATGAAATTAATTTTGGCAAACAGTATTCACGATTTTGAAAATAAGAATAAGATGCCAGGGTGTGAAAACAACTAAGTGACGTTTCGAACTAATTTAAATATTTACTATCCCGAAGAAGTCATTGTCATCCCGGTTAATTTGATTTTTACGATTTTATCATAATTTGTAATTTCACTCTCTAAAAACGGCCCACTAACGTACCAACTAATTGTACAACTTGGAGTTGTTACAATTATACAATTTTATAGACAACTGACCAACTGATCCACTAACATTCCAATTTTGTATGCAATTATTTTCCGTTCGGTACCTTTCTGTGTTGTTAGAAGTAAAGATGTCGCAAATTTCAAAAAGAACAAAAGGACGGTGCAGTGCTAAGTTTTACACAAAGGTGCAAAAAAAGAAGTCGGATAAAAAGTTGGATTGAAAAACGAAAACAATATACGCATACGCATACGAATTTATTAAGCCATTTACGGCACAATGAGCCTAATGACTAAAAACTTTTTGTCCATGGATGAAAAGACATTTCAAAGTTACTGAAGCTTGTTGCACCTCATATAACAAAGCAGAACACATCTCATCACGAAGAGCAATTCTTTTACAATGAAATCGTACAGTTAGTTGGGCAACCTGCACACACACGCAGCAACTAATTGGCGCCAATCTCAAATTGATGTGCAGTGCACTCCAACCTGCCAACTTTCGTACCAACTTGAAATTGCTAACACAATCGCGGCACTAACGCACCAATAATTGCACCAACTTCTAAAATTGTACAACTAGTTGGTACGTTAGTGGGCCGTTTTTAAGTTAAAGTACTCAATATTGTTTAATTATATTCAGAAAATTTCTTTAAACCATCGATTTTCATTATTTTGCCCAAAATTGTAAGCAATATAAAATCATTTAAGGCGCTCATGATCTTATTATTTTACAAAAATAAAGACTAAATAACTAAAGGTTACTTTAGATGATTAATAAATATTTGCCTTGGTAAAAACTAAATTCACAGGAACATTTAAAATATTTCATTTCTTTATCACTGATACGAATAAACAGGGTTCATCAATAAATCTAAATAATAATTTTGTTTGGTTTGTTTTACAATTTCCCTTAAGCTTTTTTATTTGCAGGAAAAATACTTTTAGAGTAACTTAATGAAACCTTTCCAAAGCGATTAAGTCTAAAGTTAAGCTGACGGAGAGCGGCTTATGTGATATCCTTAATCCTTTTCCTCTATGTAACAGCCTCTTCGGAGGACTTTATTACGTTAATAAGGGTAGTAATGGAATATCAGTCATTAACAGTCATTAGCTGTAATGACTAAATTTAAACTGAACTGTCTATAAAATAAATTACACTAAAACCCTTGCACATGCTTCGTTTTAAAGTGAATGAAACGTGAATGGTAAAAAGTTTAACAATGGAAAAATCAGTTGTTTAAAGAATGTCGCACTTTGATTTGGAATTACACATTATATGATTCAAATTAAATAAATACATGGATTTTGGGACGATTTATAAGCTACGAAAATTACATCAAATAATTTTTCCTATAATCTGACGCACAACTTGCAAAAATGTTGTGAGAAAGAGCTAGAATTTAAATGCAATTGGCCATCAACAATATCCCGATTATTCAAAGTGCCTTACAATTATTCAGTTTGTACAATCATGGCTCGTAAAATTTTGAGCAACTGCAAGGTCAAAATGTCCAGAAGTTAAAAAAATATATATTAAACAAGCAAAGTAAATATTTACGTTTGCCAAGTATTGCTCAGAAAGTTAGACCTTAAAGAGCAGAGACATTCGTAGAATTGACGTCCTTGAGATGTAGGCTTTTATAGGCACAGAAACACTCGAAGAGGTAGATATTAAGAAGCGCCTCTCAGTTATACTTAAAAAATACCTCAATTAGATAACTTGGTAGGTTTTGCAATAGGCTAGTAATTTTCAGCGCAGAGCTTTAAGGTAGCGTTGAATAGCATACTTTTAACAGAAGAGCACAAGGAAAGTTGGGTTGGTTTGAGCTAGGAAGTTTTTAAATAGTTATTCCACGTTTGAATATTGTGTGTATCTGTGTATAGCAACTTTGTCGGGAGACGAAATTTCCGTAATTATAAAACATATATTTATGAGAGGATTGTCAAGCGACGATTGCTTGGTCGAACTATTAGGGGTATTTTAATGCGGATTGTACTCGAAAGTCAACCTACCGCAACAACGTCTTAATACGGGGATGAATGCTTGACTCAGGTGGTTGAGAAACTGAAAAAAAAAACCGTCCGCGTTCCAGAATGTCCGTTTGGTATTTTCACCACGATAGTGGTAGACCGAGTGTAGCACGATTTGTTTTACAAACTCTGGCTTAAAATTGCTTGAGCACTCTTCTAACAAAAATTTTATTTTATTCTCCCTAGTTAAGGACAAATTAAAAGAACGGAAGTTTCGCAGCAATGAGAAACTTTTAGCAGCATGAGACCGGGCATGCCTTTATAAAAACGGAAGAAGAGTGGCCGCATGTTTAATTATTGGTTTATTTGTATTTGTTACATCTTAAGGTAATTGTGCCTGGGTTCAGTTCCCGTACAGAACTAACCCAGAACTGAGTAAGGGTTAATCTGAACTCGGCGTGGAACAATTCGGGATGGGGGGTCTCAACGCCGACACGATGCGTCGCAATGGCTGATAGGGAAAGCTCTTGTAGATATGCAGGACAGGTGTGAATAACGTTTATCAAATAAGCACCCTCGGATCAACTGAGGCACTGGTGCAGCGTCTGTACCCATACTGGGCGGCTGTCAAACAGCGTCTGTACCCAGATTGGGCGGCTGAAATAAAACGCGCCAACCCGCACTTAGCAAGTGCTAACAAAACCCCACGTAACTGGGAAAATATGAAATGATGAATTTTAAAACTAAAATACCCCAGGTGGGTAGGACTAGAAGTTTAGACTCCCACATCGAAGAGTCGGTCAGCTCTAGGGATTCTGTGGAGGGCAAAGATTCGCCAAACCAAATAAGAAAAGGTAACAGAAAAAGTTTCAAAACACTAAACTTGACAACATACAACATTCGATCAATGTCAACGGAAGACACACTAGAAGAGTTGGAACTAGAACTTAAAAAGATAAAATGGGGCATTTTAGGCCTCTGCGAGGTAAGGAAAAGAGGCGAAGAATGCATAACACTGAGATCGGGACACCTCCTTTATTACAAAAGAAACGAAGAAAATAGCCACGGAGGAGTAGGGCTCCTAATATACTCAAAGTGAAAATCACAAATACGAGAGATCAAAAGCATATCAGAAAGAGTAATATATACAACAATCATAGTGGCATCCAAAATTCACGCCAAAATAATACAAGCCTATGCTCCAACACAAAGTTATAGCGAAGATGAAGTAGAAGAATTCTACGGGGGATATTACGAAAGCACTTATAGAATCGCCAACGAAGTATATCTTCTTAATGGGGGACTTCAATGCAAAACTTGGCAGGAAAGAAACAAACCACGAGAAAGCTATAGGAAACCACGGCTTCGAGACCAGGAACGACAGAGGAAATACGTTACTAAACTTCATGAGCGAAAACAAACTATTTGCAATGAATACCTTCTTCGAAAAGAAGATAAACAGAAAGTGGACATGGAAAAGCCCGGATAATGCGACTAAAAATGAAATAGATTTCATTATATCAAACTGCAAAAGAGTTATACAAGATGTATCGGTAATAAACAGTTTCACAACTGGCAGTGACCGCCGATTAGTCAGAAGTAAAGTAAAAATAAATGTGAAAGAAGAAAGGTGAAGAATTATAACAGGAAGCCGTAAAAACATGGAAAGTGACATTAAAAGTATTAGAGAAAATAAAGAGACATACACAAAAAAGATGGAGGAATTATTACAAAACAAAGACTTTGAAGCTGAGTCGAGTAATGAGATCAATAGCAACCTAAAGAAGGCAATGACTACAGCCCTTAAAAGTATAAGACCTACTAAAATCCCGGAAAAAGAGAAGAAACCAGTAAGTGAAACAGTAAAACTAAGAGAAGAGAAGACAACTGCGAAGAAAAAACGAAGCAGATACAAGAGAATATAAGGAACTGAAAAAACAAATAAGAAAGAGGACTAGAGAAGATGTAAAACAATATAACATACGTCAAATAGAAAAGACTAGCGCGGAAAACAGTAGCAGGAAGGTACCTACTGAAATCAAAATTATTAACAGGCAAAAGAGAAATCTTTAAACGGTCTGACAACAAAGGCGAGATTACAAGAAGCTATTATGAAGAGCTCTATAAATCTAAAATACCACGACCCAATCAGGCGTTAATCAATAAACCACACAGAGATGCCCCAATAAAAAATGTCAGATCAGAGGATCTGCCCGAAGTAATAACAAACGAAATACAACATGCCCTACTACAACTTATAAAATAGACGATCACCAGGAGAAGATGGTATAACCCCAGATATGCTAAAAGCTTGTGGCACCAGAGCACATGACATAATAACCTTGCTATTTAATAGGAGTAAATGCTTCCACGAAGCAGATATACCAGATGACTGGAATAATGCCATAATCATCGTATTAGACAAAAAAAGGAGATATTCAAAAACTGGAAAATTACAAAAGATAGTAGTTATACTAAATTTCAAATAAAATTCTCAAAACGCAAAATATTAAAAAAAAATTGAAACTTCGCCACCCTGTATATCGAAAATGGCGCGTTTTTGATCATGTGTATATTAACATTTTTTTCTTATTTTGTTGAGTACTATCACCCCCTGAAATATCTACATGACATTAAATAACACCCTATATAATAATAAATTTTTAACAAAATGAAAATAATGTCTTAAATAATGAAAACCATTTTCGGCGATCGTTTGGCAAGCGGCCAAAGAGTTTCCGTGTTACGCATTAAATAATATAAAAATAAACGATTTCAGAAAGTTTCATCTACGAAATTAGTTCAGAACCAACGAAATAAAATATTAGTTTCACTTGTTTAGGTTGTTTAGAGTGGATTACACACATATGGTTTAATGGATTCGTCAAAATCAACAAAATAAACTCAAAGTTTAATTTCGTACCACAAATAGCACAGTAGTAAACTAAAAAGATGATGCTCTTTTCTCAGTTGTGATCATTAATTATTTTAACAAAAGTTTTGTGCAACCCACCCTTAGTAGGAGTGTAAAAAAAATATTATTAAGTGATGCACAATTGTATATTTATTTTAAGTTATAGGATTCATCAGGGGCGGATCAAGCTTTTGCGGGGCCCGGGGCTAAATAGCTTTGTGGGGCCCTGCTAAACAAAATGTAAAACTCAAAAATTATCAGAAGTAATACCACAAGTGACTAGAATTTTACCGGAATTTTTTTTGCTTTGGAAAATCGTAACTCGTGCAGTCGCACTCGTTACGATTTTCGTCGCAACAAGCAGTCGTGTTGGTGACGGCAAAAATTTCCTGTAAAATTCTAGTCACGAATGGTATTCGGAATGATAATTCCTCGAATTATAATGAAATTACTGAAATACTTGTCACTCAAAAAATTTTGACAGACGTTGTCTCTAAGCAACGCTGCTAGTCGCAAAATTTTCTAGAAAATTTCACTAGTGGTATTTTCGATTTAATTCGATTGTGATTGGTTCAATTCACCAAAATACTGTGATTTGATTGGATGAGTGGAATAATCAACATAATTTTCATTGACACCAAAAACTACAAAATTTTTTTCCCTAATTTATCTTTAACGAAATCAGTAATAATATCATCGAACTTTAATTTTCTTAAGATTTCCCTTTCGATGCACATTAGTGCCAATGCATCGAGTCGCCCTTGTTCCATGGTTATTCTGTATTTATTTTTTATATATGACAACTTTGAAAAAGATCGTTCTGCTGGTGTTCTGCTTCGCAGTTAACGATAGGTATTGACAAGAAAATTTTAATAATCGTTCGGAAATGTATCCATCAAATTGTATTTTATAATAAACTGATAGAAGTCAAATGAATTGGAAGTTAAGTTATCAGTTGTGTTTCTAAGTAAATTCGAAAAAAAACATCAGTTCGTCAGTTAGATTAGCATCGATGTCATCTTCATAAACTTCAATAATTTTCTTAGTAAACACCTCTAACTTGCTTCTTTCCAATTCTGTACTCAATTTCGGTAGTAAGCCAAATAGTTCACAAATTTTAGAATATGCGTCATTTCTACGTTGTAGTTCGCAAACAAGCTTATCGATGACTACTAAGAAGGTTTGTATTTTGAAGAAATTCCTTCCATTTGATGATGCTTCATCTGGACCGCCGGGAAACTTCTTTCTTCGCATTGCCTTCTCAGAAAACTTATATACATCGTCCGAAACATCAGCATGCTCCTCCAAATCGAGAATTTGTTTTGCCTCTGCTTCGAGTAAGTCAAATTGATCTCTAAATGAGGTAATCGTTGCTGTAAGGCCCTTTAATACACTGTCTCCGAACATTATGTCCAGGCCCGGTTTTTGCAATATTTTAGAAGCTTCCCCAAAATGTTTCAGTATTTTATTCCAAACCGTTGCCATGAATAGTGTTTCCATTTTCATCATTTGTTTGCATAGTCCCGAAGCTTCTATGCTTGTATCTTTTTTTGCTGACGGATCTTCGGCCATCATTTTCAAACATTTATATATTTGAGTATAGCTAGTTAATAATGCCTTGGCTGCATCTTCTCTGCAGCTCCACCGAGTACTACTAAGAGATTTTACTGTGTACTGCTTCTCTAGGTGTTGTGACAGTAAATGCCACCGATGTGTAGAAGCCGCGAAGAAAGCGTAGACCTTTTGCAAGAAGAAAAAGAATTTCGTAGCTTCAACACAAACATCAACAGCACATTCTCCGACTAAATTCAGTGAATGGGCAAAACAGGGGACGTAGAAAGCAGTTTTCACTACCCGTTGTATATGAGCCTGAAGGCCATTGTATTGTCCGGACATGTTACTTGCATTATCATACGACTGTCCACGACAGTACCTCAGTTCCAGACTATTTTCTTTCAGGAAATCACTAACTACTTCTGACAAAGATATTCCTGTATGGCTAAAGATATGTATAAAGCCTAAAAATCTTTCATGCACACCTTCGTTGGAACAGTAACGAATAATAATGGACAGTTCATCTACGTGCGATAAGTCAAGGGTTGAATCCACTATTATTGCGTAATACTTCGCAGCTTTGATTTCGTCTATGATTCGATCACGTACTTTCCTTGCCATTAGCTGAATGAATTCTTCGCATATCATTTTTGATAGATAAGAAACATTGCCTTTTCCCTTATTTCCAAATTTTTCAATATGGGCTTTGAAAAACGGATCAAATTCAGAAATTAATTCCAATAGCCCCATATAAAGGCCATTCGATTGGGATCGAAATATTTCGTGTTTACCACGAAAAGGCAAGCCCCTTTCAGCTAAGAACATTACCATGGCGTCTCGGGGGCCCTTAGACGGGCGGGGCCCGGGGGCTTCAGCCCCCAAAGCCCCCCCCTTAATCCGCCCCTGGGATTCATGCTATTTGTAACACCTTATAGGTTCTGAAGAACTGAATATGCATACATTATCGAAATATCGATTTTAAATGTATTTTATATTTCCTTTAATCCTTAGTCCAATAAGATCCCCATTTTACGTCTGGGATAAATAATTGTATATTTACATATATATGTATTTCCGATTATTATACCGTGAGTTCAAAAAGTCCTTACATAAGGGTTAGCCATTAGACATAAAAATAATGTCAATTGCAAGATTTAGAATTTATTAACTGTCATCATTGTGTTGCTGGCATAATACTGTTGTGCAAATTTCAATAGTTAGTAAATTTGTACTCAGGAGCGATGATTAATTACACTAATTTCAAAGATTACCTAAAACTTAAATCTACCAGTTAATGCAGAAAGATCAAATATTTTATTATTATAAGCGAGTACATTAACTGGATTATGAGGGTTATAATATAAGTTGTTAAATATAATTTATAACAAGGTCCAAAGAAGAAAAAAACATAGGAATATTAGTGAAAGCAACAACAAAATTACGCGGATTACAGCCTAATTCCATGTGAGGTGATAATAACATACATCAATCGACAGGAAATGTTTTCAAGCATTGCGTATGTCTCAAAATAACACAATAAAAAATACAATTTGTATTAAATTCCATTCTAAAATTTTATTACGCAAAAGGTCAATTGACCTACAGTCTTGTTTAGGTAAAATAAAACGATATCATGTAACAAAAAGATTAAAATAACACGAACGCATACATATTCTACGTCATTTCATTGTGCTCCCCAGATAAAAGTAATTTTTTATTCCACGACCTTGCGTTATTATAAATACCAACGAATTTCATACATATACCATCTCGTGGAAGGATTTCAGGCCCGAATTCCTGAATAAAACATGTCGCGACATTGCAAAATATATTATTTTATCACTTACATCCAGAAGATGCATGAGGGAAGCTCTAGCCGAAGCTTGAGGTCTGGTCATATCCGTAAGGACCTGACATAGTTCGCCACTTAACCGTGAGGTAGCGGCATGGCTTGTCAACGTGGCCCTTTTTAGGGTCTCCCCTAATCCATAAATCCACATCTGAAATAAAAAATAACAGTTTTTTAAAAGTGTGATGACATTTATTCGTAAGTGAAGACGAACAAAAATACAACCGGTTTAATAAATTGATTGGATCAATTTGGTCCCTGATTCCCTCATATAAAGTGCGCCACACAAAAAGTCCGAACTGAACCAACACATTCCAAGCATCATTTGATTTGCCATAATACGCTCTTGAAAGTTGGTCTCGCATCGGATTTCCTCGCCAACTTTATAATGCAACAGAGTGATTGTTGACTATGCAAGTTTGCAGAAGTAAATTGCATTTACTCGAAGGATGCAACATGGAACTCGTTATTCATGCTCCCAAACCAATTTAAAAATTCAGTTATTTGTTATTTTAATTTAGAGCTTGGAAAAATAAATTTTCATTTCTGGAACGAATTTTATTCCATATGAAATATGTTTGAAAGTGAAATCTACAATTTACTTAAATTCTACAGTGTTCAGGGGCAATAAAGGACTTTTAATTAGCAAGAACGGAAATTAATTAAAAAGGTCGACACTGGTTCTGTCCACTTTTCTTTAGGAAATGAGAAAATGTTGAAAGCAACTCTAAAAGGTAGCTCTTAATTTATTCCTAATCAGCTTCCTTTTTAACACGAATAAAATTCATTAAACGAAGCATTAATCCATCATTTCGTTTATTATACCAATCAAACTTAAGTGAACGTGAAATATTAAAATGCAGGCAGCTTTGCTACTTTCCATTTATGTTGAATAAGTTAATTTAAGGAAATTTCTCATTCAGTGAGATTTGTTTTGAAACTTGGTCAATTAATTACATCAACCTTCAATAATAAGTTCGTTTTTACAAAATAACCTAATAGCGTCCCTTCTGAATCCTTTGATAACCGGTAAGCTGTTTAGAAGACGTTCTATACCCTAAATTTGTGTAGACCTAGCTTATACATACTTTGGGACTGTTAAGCATCTTGAATTTCCGCATTAATTCCGCTTTTGAGACCTATAACAGACGAGTCTTACAATTTACAGCTCAGAAAACGCCTGTTTCGTTGTTAGACTCATTAAGTTGTGAAAATACACATTACCGTTTTTTAAATTTATTTTTAACAAACTGTTTTTTTTTAATATAAACAAAAGTAAAATGATTTATTTTATGACTCCTTCGATCTTTGGATTTAAAAATGGATAATTAAGAAGTTTTTCAAAAATACTTCTTTAAAGGTTGGCAATTATTACAATATGCATCGAAATTTTGGCCTAAAGAACTCGATGTGCTGGGAACAATTATAAGAGAGGCTGAAGGGCTAACATTAAGTAAAAATAAACCCAAATTTGTAATAAAAAATAATAATTTGCAGTCAATTCAAAGATTTATTATATCGATAATTTGAATTTTGAGAATTTCGTACTCAAAAATATTACAAAGCATATTTGAAAAATGTTAAAGAATGCTGGCGATTTTGAACTTTAAAAGGTTAGAATCTCTAAAATTTTCAACTTTGAATTGTGATTTGCGACCACAATTTTTGTATCACCAAGACTGAATAAAACGATTCGAACACGAATAACAATATAGAAATTTGATTTCGAAGAGGTAATTCACTCAAATTTGGAGTTAAATTTTGACCTTAAAATATTAATTTGAAATAAAAAAAACATGTATTAACGACAGAAGGCAATATAATTATTTGAAAAGAAGAAGATATACATATTAATAACTGAAAATTAGTTGAATTTTGGAAAAACACGGAAAATGCCGTCCATATTTGAATGTTAATCCAAATCAAAATCCGAATCCTTCGAATTAAGATTCGAAAATAATATACGAAGCTCCTTTGTATCTTAAAAGTTCATGTTCTAATTTAATTTAGAATTTACATTTTAGAACTGAAATTACTCCAAAAACATATTTAATAGCAGGTTAATTATTTCGATGCTTACAAATTTATAAAATTAAGTCTTGTTTTCGAGTTTACTTGCTATAATTAATTAATTGCTACAAAATTGTAAATATTTAGTCGAATTTGAGCTTTAGTTTTAATTCTAGAACTTTTATAGCTCAGATAAAGGTCAAAAATTGAGGCTCAAGTTTGAGACCCAATGTTAACAGAGCCTAACATGAAATCTGAGATATTACATACACCAAATTTAACATTTTAAACTAGAATCTAGATTCAATATTCGTATGGATTACAAATCGAAACTTGCAGTTGCTAATGTGAGGGATAAGGGCTTTAAACACTGTCTTAAAGGTTCGAGTAGTATATTTTAATATCGATGCACTCACTCAATTCGAATTAGTTCCCATTCAATTCAAGGTTGTACCTTCAGTTCGAATATAAACAGTTTGAATCTTGCCTTAATAAATCATGAAAATCGAAGTTGAATCCTTGAATTTTCCGCTTTAACTTAAGTTATAAGAACATTTTGTTAAAGAACAGTTTCTTAATTTTGACAAAATCTGTTTAGCTCCTTTTGAAAAAAATATTTATTTAGTTTGCTGAATTTTCAAAATGTATTCATAAAACTGCTTTAAATTTACTAAAATAAATTAATTTATAATTATTTGTAGTTACAACGAAAGCTTTGAAGGCATGATTATTTTGAATTTTAAATAAGTCGAACATTTTTTCCAAAGATTTTTACGAAGTTGAGCGGAGAATTTTTTCCTAAACTTTATAAAAAGCAGCCATTGTTTTCAACTTAATTTTATAATGTGAGCTCAAAATCGTGGGAATTTATAACAATAGTTTAAATTACCCGAATTTTTCATTTCGCAGTAAATCCCGGAGTGTGTCAGGTTTTTCGATATCTCTAGGTCGTTAGGCTCTCACATATATTAACCGAATGTCTGACCTATGAACTGAAAAATGATTTGTTTTCAGCTTTATTACACCCTTTAGTATTCATTATTCCTGCTTTATAACGAACGCTGCTGCTATTGTCGATGAAATTAGCCTGTTTACTCAACCGAAAGGAAAGGTTTCAGCATTATGAAATTTATTAATTTATTAAATTGATTTAATTCATTAATAATCTAAAACTGATGTTTATTAAAAATAATAAATATTCTTTATTCTTTTAAAGTAAATTCGTAAACATCTTAAAGTTTAAAGAATTCTATATGCAGCAAATTCCAACAAATAAATTTGAAAATAACGGATATTAAATACGGAAAAATCCTACAATTTTAATAAGCGAGGCATTTATAAAATTCCGTGATAAATTATAGGCTTTTCTGAAATGTAAACGTCTGATAAAGTTGGCTGCTCGATTTCTTCTTGTTTTTATTATAAATTCAAGGCAGAAACTTCATCTCTATAGCGGTTAATCTACTTTTCTCCTTATTTTGTCATGCTTAACATTTACTGCTATAGGTCTTTTTATCGATTGTATTAGCATTCCATTCTCGAATTTCGCCTGGCGGATTTTATAAATTTTTAAGCCTGCCACTTCCTCAATTTACTTTTCCTCAGTGTCGTAATCTGCCCGATGCTAATAAATATTTTAACCGTAAATAAATCGTCGAATGGGTGCAATTTGTTTCTTAATTCTAACAGATCACAGTAACGATGCTTGTAAATTGTAAATAGTCTTAGATGCGAGTTTCATCTTACAATTATAAACTCCGGAGCAGTGTATCTCCGGTCTTTTACGTCTAAAGTAAAGTTCATTGACTCTTGGTTGCTTTTCAAAAGCTATTTCCTGAAAAGCATATTGACTTAAGCCTCTAATATTAAATTTGGTGAGCGAACTTGTTTACTAGTGGAAATCCCGGACTTGATTTCGGTGTTCACTGTTATTATCTTATAAATAAATATTCACGATACTTAGGCAACCACTTATACTACATTTTAAACGTCGAGAACTCGATTCATCCTCATTTTCATATCTATAATTACTTTCTCTTTTTATAGCAACTGGTTCCATGGTGTAATGGTTAGCACTCTGGACTTTGAATCCAGCGATCCGAGTTCAAATCTCGGTGGAACCTTCTGTTTTTTGAAATGTCTTAGTTACTAAAAGACGGCACATTATTTGTCTTTACCTAAGTTTGGTGTACATTGTCGTATCATTACTGATAATAATATAGTTCGAAGCTTATTGAATTATGCCTTTAAATCGGATTACTTTTGGAGAAGGTTAAGTCTAGAAATAATGGTCAAGAGTTAGATGAAATAAATATAAATTTGGGTGAGTTTTATAAACTTTGAGTAACAAACTTGACATAGAATTTGTATTCAATGAATTGAAATTTGAAAGTCAAATTTATGAAAGGACTGGAATTATCTTTCTTTTAAGAACTATACAAAAATAGTTAGTGTAATTATAGCCTGTGGAATTACGAAGATTTATACATGTATAACTACACTTTGATTGTGAAGGTCATGACGTTGACCTAGTTCTTATCATAGCATTTTTGTAGATAGCAAATGTGAATTTACTGAGATAAGGAGGTTGTTCATTCAACTTTCGATAGATCAGTAGCGGCGACATTACTAGCCACGAACAGAAATTCCAAAATTCTCGAAAGAACGCTTGATGCTTTTCTACGTTGTTCTATCTAAGTGTAAACGCTATTCTGAAATAATGTACCTCTTATATAAATTGCAGATAATAAAATGAATTTTGTTTTTTTAGTTCGTTCATTTTTAAGTAATTCACATATCTTTTATTATTAAAATTTCACGGTGGCTCCTTTTGATTTACTAAGCAACGCATTTTTCTAAGCTGTATGCTGTATAAAGCATTCAGATTGGCAAATTAATTTGACATCCAATTATAAAAATCCAATTTAACGGTCGCTTTGTTGAAAATTCGTTCGATAAATCATTTAAATTCGATTGAAATTAGTTTTAAACGGATACAATTTAATTAACAACTATAAAAAACACTTATTAATTAGTTGATGATATTCTGACAATTCATACGGTGTTTGAAACCCGGAAATACTACATATTTCAATTAATTCCTCGTTGACAGAAATGCTTAATGCAATTAGACAATATACAGTTATTAGAGTTTGTTGAATGTACAAAATACATTACTCAAAAAAATAACGGACCAGTATTAAATGTACCTTTATTATGTAGTGATTTTTATGACGCATTTTTGTTGAATCGGAGTTCCGATAGCAGAAAATAACCCTTACTACGCAACGCAATCTTGTTTCAGAATTCCAATCGTTTCTAAGTCATACTTTTTTGTGAATAAACAGTAAAACCGAATAAATTGAATAACACTTTTTCGTAATAATAATAACGCCAAAGCATTGAATTGTATTAAATTAAAAAGCCTAATTCGCTAATTTTGCACCTGTAATCTCTTTCAAACTAATTTTAAACAAAAAACAATCTGCTTTTTATTACAATAATTTGTCTAGTAGCAAATTATTGTATGAAAATCAAATCAAGTTATGTATCCAGTTGTACCATAATTAATTGGAAATATTCCTATATAAACCAATTATCGATATCAAAGCAAAAGCAGTAAAAAAGAAAAATCTAATTAACAAGCTTTAAATCTAAAATAACGAATATCAACAGACTTTTTACCTTATACTAAAGGGATTTTGTTATACTTATTTATTAATAGCTATTTAATGAGTTTGCCCTAAAATGACCCTGCAATTAAAAAAGTTCGAAAAGTGGTAAAAAATTAAGTTCTTAAATACCCTGGAGACACTCGTCATATTTTAATCATTCATGTTTATAACAAAGTAAATTAATGTAATTAATATTACTTAAGTTTCACCTTTTCTGTTTCCGTATCTGAACACTGTTTGTTGGGGCGATATTCCGGAGCTAAATACCCCGTTAGATGTGCAGGTGGTCCACATCCTAGAACTACTGGATTTTGATACAATTTTACTCTTCCTCTGCTTGATAATAGTAGTGTTGAGGGTGTTACTAAAGGGATACATAAACCGCCGGAGGCACCATCTGGAAAAAATGGGTTAATTAGTAACTAGGTATATTGGTATATTTTGATAATATTGCATTTCAACTTGCTATAAGAACACGATGCTGTTAAGTTATAATGATTTGCAATACTTTCAACAAACTTTACCCAAATTTGTTTAAACATAATGCCGCTTTACTTAAATGCAGATAATCTCTGGTTAAATATTTTTATATTGGACACCAATATGGTGTAAATGAATTTTTAAGAGTACATAGAAGATAGAAAGTTCAAAGCGCTGATCAGTAAAGCATGCAACCGGTTATTTAAGCCATTGCAAACGCTCGTCTAATTTCAAATTAAAAAATGGAAATACATTTTCAATCCCGAGATTTAAAATTTAAAATGAATTTCAAGGGTTTCTTAGCCTTGAGACTTAAAATTTAAAATAAAAAGATACCACCCCAATTTTAATTCGGGTTCAAGGCTCAAAGTGTTAACCATTTCACTAAGGAAGCGGTTATTTCTTTAATGCTTTTTAAACGTTTGTCTACCTTATAATCGCTTTTGGCTTGGAAATAAATTCTCAGCTTTAAGATTTAAAATTCAAAATAATCTTCAAGGTTCCACCGAGATTTGAACACGGATCGCTGGATTGAAAGTCCACAGTGCTAACCATTACACCATGGAACCGGTTATTTCTTTAGCTGTCTTCAAACACTCGTCTAATTTGTAACGACTTTTAGCTTGGAAATAAATTTTCAGCATTGAGATTTATCATTCAAAATAATCTCAAAGGTTCCACCGAGCTTTGAACTCGGATAGCTGGATTCAAAGTCCAGAGTGCTAACCATTACACCATGGAACCTGTTATTTCTTTAGCGCTTTCCAAATGTTCGTCTAGTTTATAAAGACTTACAACTTGCAAATAAATTCCCAGCCTTAAAATTTAAAATTCAAAATAATTTTAAGGTTCCACCGAGATTTGAACTCGGATCGCTGGATTCAAAGTCCAGAGTGCTAACCATTACACCATGGAACCGGTTATTTTGTGGCGCTTTTCAAACGCTTGTCTAATTTATAACAATTTTCAGCTTAGAAATAAATTCTCAACCTTGAGATTTAAAATTCAAAATAATTTTAAGGTTCCACCGAGATTTGAACTCGGATCGCTGGATTCAAAGTCCAGAATGCTAACCATTACACCATGGAACCAGTTATTTCTTTCGCGCTTTCCAAATGCTTGTCTAGTTTATAATGACTTTCAGCTTGGAAATAAATTCCCAGCCTTAAGATTTAAAATTCAAAATAATTTTAAGGTTCCACCGAGATTTGAACTCGGATCGCTGGATTCAAAGTCCAGAGTGCTAACCATTACACCATGGAACCAGTTATTTCTTTCGCGCTTTCCAAATGCTTGTCTAGTTTATAATGACTTTCAGCTTGGAAATAAATTCCCAGCCTTAAGATTTAAAATTCAAAATAATTTTAAGGTTCCACCGAGATTTGAACTCGGATCGCTGGATTCAAAGTCCAGAGTGCTAACCATTACACCATGGAACCGGTTATTTTGTGGCGCTTTTCAAACGCTTGTCTAACTTATAACAATTTTCAGCTTAGAAATAAATTCGCATCCTTGTGATTTAAAATTCAAAACAATGTTCAAGGTTCCACCGAGATTTGAACTCGGATCGCTGGATTCAAAGTCCAGAGTGCTAACCATTACACCATGGAACCGGTTATTTTGTGGCGCTTTTCAAACGCTTGTCTAATTTATAACAATTTTCAGCTTAGAAATAAATTCTCAACCTTGAGATTTAAAATTCAAAATAATTTTAAGGTTCCACCGAGATTTGAACTCGGATCGCTGGATTCAAAGTCCAGAATGCTAACCATTACACCATGGAACCAGTTATTTCTTTCGCGCTTTCCAAATGCTTGTCTAGTTTATAATGACTTTCAGCTTGGAAATAAATTCCCAGCCTTAACATTTAAAATTCAAAATAATTTTAAGGTTCCACCGAGATTTGAACTCGGATCGCTGGATTCAAAGTCCAGAATGCTAACCATTACACCATGGAACCAGTTATTTCTTTCGCGCTTTCCAAATGCTTGTCTAGTTTATAATGACTTTCAGCTTGGAAATAAATTCCCAGCCTTAAGATTTAAAATTCAAAATAATTTTAAGGTTCCACCGAGATTTGAACTCGGATCGCTGGATTCAAAGTCCAGAGTGCTAACCATTACACCATGGAACCGGTTATTTCTTTAACGCTTTTCAAATGCTCGTCTATTTTATAATGAGTTTCAGCTTGAAAATAAATTTTCAGCGTGGGGATTTGAAATTCAAAATAATTTTCAGGTTCCACCGAGATTTGAACTCGGATCGCTGGATTCAAAGTCCAGAGTGCTAACCATTACACCATGGAACCGGTTATTTCTTTAGCGCTTTCCAAATGCTTGTCTAGTTTATAATGCCTTTCAGCTTGAAAATAAATTCCCAGCCTTAAGATTTAAAATTCAAAATAGTCTTCAAGGTTCCACCGAGATTTGAACTCAGATCGCTGGATTCAAAGTCCAGAGTGCTAACCATTACACCATGGAACCTGTTATTTAAATTATAATGCGGACACGATTTTCTAATCGTCAAATAAAGCACACAAAAAACAGATAAAGCCGACCCACTCCGTTGTTGCTGGTTCAGTTCAGAGAAGCCGCAGCAAAGCGTTGGGGAATTGGGCAACGAAGTAAAATAAATCTCTATTACTTCTGTATTTATGTGGTCACTTTGTACCCTAAATAAATATAAATGACTTTGTCAAGACAGTTAAACTCCCACTTTTCCTAATTTTTGTGCGCACTCGAGATGATCCCTTTTATCTTCGGCCTTTCTAATTAATGTAGATGTTTAGCTTTTATCACGAACGTAGATAACAATTAATGTTAGTACATAAGTTTGGGAGTAATCTGCATTTGTTCAAAATTATCTCCCAAATTATTTATAAATTAATTTAGTAATCCGAAGTAAGTTTGATATAATATAATATAGGTATTACAATCACTCCTTATTTCTGCTCCGAGGAAGAATGTCTTTAAATTAAAAAAAAAACTGGTATATAAATAAGGGTTAATTAAGTTTGAAGTGGTTGAGGTTATATTTATTGCTTTTCATGTCTATTTTACATAACCTTTATAAGAATATTTTCCGAATGAAATAATTAGTCGGATTTACATATAGCATGAAGCGCGAAACCACACACAGAGATGATTTGGACGCAGTTATCACGAGTATTTACAAACTAAACGTTAATCAACCTAGCTACTTCCATTTGTTAATTATTAAATAACCACTTTACTTGTTATTACAACGATAAGAGGCTGATAACCTCAAAACCTAGGAGATACATCTTCTATTTACGATCTATCAGTTTATCCGGACAGATCCATTATGTAGCTATCTCTAACTGTTAGTCTGTTTGATCCGTTTCCAATGATGCATTTACAAAAAATACGTGGGAAGCCAAGGATCATATTGCAATGTTTGATTATCACTTCAACTGACTCATATGAAATTTCCGCAAGGTAACCAATATATCCACTACAAACGGCCTAGTTCTGTAACATGAAACAAATTTTACCAAAATTGGTTTTGAACTTTAATTTAATAACAATGCCCAGAATCACGGATATTGTCAAATGTTTTACTTTAAACATGATTAATGTTTAAAAATTTATTAATCTATTATTCAAAGCTAGTTAAGTTGCAATAAAAATAACCGATATATTCAAATTAGCAAGTCAGATGACTATTACATAGCAACTCGACAGCCGGTGATATCTTTAGGAGATGATCCTAAAAAGAGGGTGGAAATAAGAATGTGCCGAGTATATAATGGGGTGCAAATGCGGAGGCGGTTTCTTATTTCCGTCTCCAAGATGTAGATAAAAATATTATTATTCCAATTCTAAAAAAAAAAAAACAAAGAAAATCGACTTCACAGTAAATCAAAGGAACTTAATGAGGGGGAAAAGCTAGTTTAATTGAAAAATTCTGGATTTAAAAGCCGTAAATAATTTTGCATGGGGTCGCAGGAACAATATTCCCAATTTTGTTGTTGATGCTGTTAATGTCTCCTTACAGTGAAGCGAGTTAATGACGTGTTGTAATTTAGCGGTTCGTTTAAAACCTTCCCCGAAGTCGTTTCTAGCTTTTGACCGAAGTAAATTTGCTTGCTGTAGTTGGAAGGTTGGAAGGAGGTCTGAAAAGGGGTTAGATGTATGTATCTTACTTCCTCAAATATTCAGGATATTCGAAACCGGGAATGTTAAGCTAGTGCTTTGGATGCAGAAATGCACAGTTAGTTGTAAAGGTTGAACATTTTGTTGTTGAATTATGGCTTCATGTAGACTGTGCTATTGCACTACAAGGTAATTGTACTGTAAGCGAGGTATTGTTTAAAATGTTGTTAAAATGTTTTAAATCGAAAGAAGAATTCAAGTAATTACATTTCATAAAGTTAATAACAATAGTTGTTATTTAATTGTTTACAGTTGTTGAAATGAAACTTCCAGTAATTTGTTTTTAATGACACAAAGGACTTTTCATTAATTTGAAACATTTAATATAAAGTTAATTAAATCTGAAGTACAAAAATAGTAATTTTCTTTAAGCAAACTTTAGAACGTATAAAACAAAACTGGCATTTATACAGATTGTATAAAAACAAATCAGTTGTTTACCACGCAAAATACCTCAATCAACGTTTTATTTCAGTTTTATAGGTCCATTTTAAAACCTTGGAATTACGAAGGTAAAACGGGGTTTATCATTTAATGGTCTTTTATACCAAAAACAATCTTTTTTATAAGCCATATCAAACTGTCTGTTTTGATTAGAGAAGTAATAACATTTTTGGAAGCCCATCCATCAAACCATATACCTAACTTCAATCTTAGAAACCACCAGTTCCGTAGCACATAAACGAACGTTCGGTCATAGAGGAAGCAGGATAATTATTGAAATGTATTTTATATTTCAATATAAGTTGGTATAATTTAATATTCGGAAACATTTCTGCTTTAAGAAAGATTTTTTCATGAAAAATTCATCGATCAGGCAAGATTTGAAATTATTATTTAGATTGCAGTTTAGAGTGTTTTTGGTTTTTTATAGAATAAATTATTGATCAATGATTCATTTGAGAACAACAATAATGAGAAGTTTAAGTTCTTTCAAAGTGATTTTATTTCTTTGAAAGAATCCAAACACTATGTTTAAATATTTGATACAATCAAAAAGTTAAGCTTAAAAGTCAATTTGTAAAGGGAGAAATGTCTGATAAAGTTAAAAGCGAAATATTGGAATATTAAAAATAATATTCCTGCAAAGTTCCTTTGCTATCTTTAACCGAATTCGAGACCAACCAAGAGTTTATTGAAAGTAAAATATCAGGACGTAAACGAATGTTAAACCTAAAAATAGTTCAAACAATGAGGGTGCTTAAAGTTTTTGGAATTGAAAACGTGAAATCAGCTAATTTTAATAACGTTTTAAGCCTGCTTCTGTTCTGAAAACCCATTCCATAATTTCAAGGCAGCTGTTTAAAACACCAAAATTAACGTGATAAAACTTAGTAATATAATTAGCGTAAGAGACGACGTAATCTTATATTTGCGAGCTAGAAAATTTACCTTCTGCACATTAATTTCTTACTGTTTAAGAACAGCTCACCTTCCGTCTTTTAGTTTTTTCCTTAAAATTTTTGGAGCAAACTGAAAATGTTCAGCATTATTATTCTTTCTGAAATAAAAAAACACCAGCAGTTTCTGGTTTCCTTTAACGTTATTAAATTCTACGAAATAAAAGAAAAATTTCGAATGTTAAATTAAAACGAAATTTTTAAATAAATTTGAATGAAATTTAAAATAAATTTAGATGAAATTGAAGATAGAACCGAAAATAAATTTAAATTAAGTTCTAACCATTTTCCTCACGTTTAAATGATAAAGAACGACGAAAACGTAAATAATAAAGATTGAAACAGGATACCGCTTAGTAAAATTTCGACCGTCTTAACAGAGATAATCTCTTCTTATCGTTAAAACGGTTTAGTTGGGTTATTCTGCTTAATTATCAAGTATCGTTTAATAACCCAACTAGACCGCTTTAGTGAATTATTTTAAGCCACAAATTACTTCTCTGCATCTTCGCTGTTTCTTAATGAATTACATCCGCAACCCCTACAAATAAGATTATTTTACTTTACACCCTTGAATTTTTTCAAATTTATTTTTATATCTTAAACCACTTGTATGATGCGATTATGAATATTAAAACTGTTTATTAAAGCACCGCATAAACAGATTTTACGGAGGCCTTTTAGGATGTATAAAACAAATTATTACTGAGATTTTCAGTCCTTTTTTATTCTTAGATTGGGATTCAACCAACTTGAGTAAGTAGCTTGGTTAAAATTTAGGAATTAGAAATTAAAAATATTTCCGGAAAGAAGCGAATCCTATTAAATTTAATTTCTAAAATTGCTTAGTGATTTTATGAACAATTTTAAACAAAATCGCCAGCTGTGCAAATTCCCAAAAATCGAACAGTGAATTTAATTACAACTTAATTTAAAAGTGGGATGCCTAAACAGCTTCTGTGTCCGTACTTTTTTACTTTTTAATCAGATCAGTAGGTGTAAATGTATCCAGCTTGATGCAAGTTGATATTTTAAAAAAGGACTATTTTTAAGTCAGATGGATCTGACTTTGGTTAACAGCAGAACGAAAAACGAATGCTAAGAGCGACCTCGAATAATTGCGTTTATTTCCATTACTTTTAATGGAGGGTTATTTTTAAAAATATCACTTAACCCGAATTTATTTTCCAGTTATAAATTTGATGAGAGATAAATGGAACAGAGCCAACGTTAAAGGTCACATCTCTAAACGGAAATGGTGTGTAAACGACCTAAAAGTGCATCCAAGGGTGCAGTACTCGTAATGCTCATTTCAGTAGAACAATTGCATTCAGTTTGAAATTCTAAAATACGCGGATAGATAACACAGATGTTGGATTTTAGAATACCTTATTCCTCAACTTCTGTAACACTTTTGGAAGTAAAGGATTTTAAAGTAGAAATTCTAGAAATGTTGGTGCCCGTTTTCCAGGTAACAATAGAAATATGTAGGAAATTAATCAACAAGACAATGATATATTAAGCCAGAGCGACGCGAATGTGAAATTTTAGAGCCATAAAAAAGTTAATTGCGTAAACAGAAATATTATCATATTAAAACCATTCATATTAAAGATAAATAGATATTCGAATAGCGACCAATAAAATATAATTTGAATATGGAAATTGATTTTAAAACATTTTCGTTCAGCAATATGGATGGACCTTATTATATCGCATCGAATTTATATGCAAAATAGAACGAAAGAAAAACGAAAACAACGTTGCTTTCTAGAATCGTTTAATTTGAGTAGAATTATTCCATTTTCGCGGATTCACATTTATATTGTTTTTCCCAAATACATTTCGAGTAAAATTAGAATAACTAGCTAGAAATCCAACGAAGATAATTCTGATTACTTCTTCTTTACAGGGCGTTGCCGATCTTACCTCGATATGTCTGTGGTGTGCGTGTCAAGTTGTCAAGTAGCCTACAGACATATGGGCTCCGAACCACGGAGGTGATTGCACTTCTACCCCAGAGAGGACTTACTAGGCAGAAATACATCGGTGGTTTGCCATTGCCTTCCGAGGGAAGCGGTCGGGTGTTTTCGGTGTATGTGTGACCCTGGTAATCGAACCCGGGCAGCCGCACGCTGAACCAACTGAGCCACGACTGCGACTCTGATTGCTGAAACGTTACATTTTTTGGAAAATTGTAAAAAAACTGTTGCAAAGCAAAAAAAATCTGCTGAAAATTGGCAATTAGATTTCCTGATACATTTTTAAAGGAAAACTTATTTTTTTTTTAATTTTTATTAGCAACATTTACAACTAGCGATGAGGCTAACAAGCAAATATTTCATATATGATACTTATACATGAGAGGGGTGATTCGCCCAGTGGCAATCCCTCGAAGTATTTAATAATTAGTTAATAAGATCTGTCTGTTTAAGCGTCTGGTATCGTTATTATTGTCTAACAGATTGTTCACTAATACACTGGGATGATGATGCAGTCTGTTCATATAATTTGTTGTGCATCTTTGGATTTCATCACGCACCCAAGGAACTCTATGGTCCATGTGTAGTGTTTTATCACATTTATGTTATATTAGGTACCATTCCGCATTGGCTAAATCACGAACAGGAACCTTTGTATTATTTCTATATTTGATGTTTTGACACAACCCCAGAACTAATTTCCGTAGGTCCACACAGAAGTTAACACTGTTTTGTACACAAGCACTTTGTTATTAAGAGTTAATTTTAATTTACGTCCTAGTAGCCAGCACATCCTTTTCATTTTGATATCCAATTCCTTCCGTTTTGTTGTGAGATGCGGTTTCCACGTCAATCTTCTATCCAGGACCATACCAAGATATCTGGCTTCTTGTTTGATAGAAATCTGTATACCAATCAGTGTCACCGGTGGAGCAGTACTACGCTTTGTGGAAAATGTTTTGGTCATAGATTTGTTTCCATTAATTTTTATGCGCCATTTATGTATCCATTTTTGCATATTGTCGAGACATATTTGTAGGTTTGTTGCTGCTGGTACAGGATCTGCATGAGATGCTAATAATGCAGTGTCATCTGCGAATGTGGCTGTATTTATATTTTCGTTGGTTGGCAGGTCAGCTGTAAATAGTTGATATAAGATGGGCTCTAACATGCTTCTTTGGGGTACGCCCGCGTTGATTTGGTGTATGTAGGTTATAACGGCTTCCTTCGTATTTAACTTTATAGTACCTCTCAGTTAACTATGCCTTTGAATAATAGGCCAGTGCGCCATACTCGGTAAAAAGCCTGGATCACGTCTAGAAATACAGCAACACAGTATCTACTTTCGTCTAGGTGTGTTTCTACTACGTCCACTACTCTATGAATTTGCTCTAATGTGGAATATTTCCTTCTAAATCCAAACTGGAGCTATGGGATTAAATTGTGGTTTTCTATAATAGGTAGTAATCTCTTCAATATTAACTTCTCAAGCAGTTTAGATAGAATTGGAAGCAGTGTTATTGGTCTGTATGAGGTGGCTTGGTGCGCGGAGGTGTGCCTGGTTTCAAAATAAGAATTATTTCGCCAAACTTCCACAGAATTGGAAAGTACTGGAGCCTTATTATAGCATTGAGGATTTGTGTTATTGCCATTATCGCTTTTTTGGGAAGTTCTTTTAAAGGTTTGGCGGTAATAAGGTTATAACCAAGCGCTTTCTAAGTTTTTAATTTCTTCAGGGGTAAAGTGTTGTATAGGTAAGTTTAGTTGTAAGGGAGCAATTAGGTAGTCTAATATTTCATTTTCTTCAGCTGGTGTGGTCTTTGGAGAACTGAAAGATTTTTGATAAATGTTCGCTAAAGAGTTCTGCTTTTTCTTCGGTTGTTCGCGCCCATGTATTTAATCTTTGCGAATTGGTGGAATAGGATTTCTTGGACTTTTTAGCCTTTTTGTTGCTTTCCATACAGAGTAATCATTGTGTGAAGAACGAGACAACTTACTAACATATTCATTAAACAAAAAAAGGAGAGCTAGAAGAATCTGGCAGCAGACTAGACATCCTAGCGACAAGAATAGGCTAAACAGATTAACTAGAAAATCTGCTAAGTGAATGGAAAACGAAAGGAAAACCAATGAATTTTATGAAAAAAGTTTTCAGTGAATTATATAAGCCCAAACTATGTTTACTTAAATACTTAATTTTTAAAATAATCATTAAAACGCAATTAACACTCGTTACTTGCTTATGTCATTTCCAGATCTTTATTTACCAATATGTGAGACTGCGTTGGCATTTAGCTCTTTCTGATTCGCCCTCAACAAAAATGAAAATTTTTATAAATGAAAACCTAGTTTTTATATTAAGTTCGAAATCGCGTATAAACATTTATTTTATGCATTGTATTCTCTACTGGTATTTACAAATCTTGAATTCAAATGTCTCTTCCAATAACAGTTTGAACTGTAATAACAAGAGAAACAATAAGGTAGGTAACAAACTTGGATACACTTAAGAAGGTTTTCCTTCTGGGAACCGATCTCAAATACGAATCCCTCGCGATTTTCATATGAAGTGAAGGTACGTAAAACAAATAATAAGACACTGAATTAAGAACACAAAATGAAGTGTTGCCCCTCGGTTTGAAGATTATTACTGGAACAATCGCCTCCTTATAAAAGTTAATATTCTTAAGATTACTTTCGATGTACTTGTATAAAAGCTTTATTAAAATTTCCTTTATGTACTGCGGATAACAACCTCATCAAACGAACGAATTAATAAATACACCAAGTTGGTCGTTTTCTTACGGTTTATGAAGGAGAATAAAAGGAGATGGATTATTGTAATAAATCTGTCATTACTTAAAATACTTTCTGTAAAAAGACACGAAGGAGATACAGCAGGATTTTCTGAACAATTAATATAAAACCTGACAGATAAATGGCTAAATTAATGTATAAATTTCGCAAATTTGCATGTTCTTGATTATAATTAATTTTCGGAAGCTTTATAAAAGGAAATTTTAAAATGTGTTACCTACTCGAAATTGCAACACACCTGAAACGAATTACAATTAATTAATAAGCTTGAACCCAATTTTCACGTTTTCATAGTATAAATTTTGTTTTAATTAAGAAGATAAAAGGAAATTAATTAAGTTTCAAAAATTAAATGTCAACGGCTTTGAAGTAGAAAGGGTTAGCCTGAATAGTAATTTCCATCATTTGTAATCTGTACAACGGACATTCTTCTAATTTTAATGCTCCTTCACGAAAATTTCAGAATATCATTACGATTCAAATTTAATATTCCAGAAGCGACGCGCTATTGATGTAATCTAGCCATAAAACGGTGCATGAACTTTAATATTAAAACTTGGTCCAGACTCCGGTTCATAATTCTAATTCACCAAAATTAAAATACGGGCCCCTTTAATACAATGTGCTCGACCCGAGTTAATTTTAGAGGGTTCGTTAATGCTAATACAAAACTACAACGGAAAATTTAAGTTTTAAATTTGGTTTTCAGTCCTGATCTTACCTTCTTTTGTTATGGAAACGGTTTTAAATATAAAAAGAATTAAAACGGTTTAAAAAAAGGAAGTTTGCAGAAGCCTTAAAAAAATTCTTAACAGATCAAGCTTTCTTAGAAATAATGAAAAACCTCGAAGGGCAAAATCGGGGAAGCTCTAAGATAAACGTGAAAGAATGTCAGATTAACAATAAAGCCGCGTTTTGCCGGCAAACATTTTTTCACTCGCAATATCAGAAACGAAGTTCCGTAATTAAATTTCAATTCATCATTGAGCACACCACAGCTGATGTAGCTTTTCGTTCGAAATTTTCTATCCGCCTTTTACAGCAATTTATCTTACGTTGTACTAAAGCAACGGACCAGAGTGAACGAGAACGAAAATAACTGAAAAATTAGAGCGTTAACTTCGAAACCGTTCAACATTAAACAGATAATGATTTCGATATTATTTAGAACACAATTGGTTGGATGTGTTACAATTCCAATTATGGCTCCTAGTAACAGTTGCGCTGCCACCATTTGCAGTGATTTATTTTCGAGCATTCCAACTTGCTCGCTTCCCATTAAATTTTATTTCCGATTGCAATTAAATAAATGAAATTTAATTTCAGATATTTTTGGGCAGTATAAAAATTAATTTCGTTTTTTTACACAAAGATAATTATGAAAAAAAAACCATAAGCCTACTACCAAATTGTATTTTTTAAGAAAATTCAGTTTTAACAGATTATAATGATGTCTTAAAACTGCAATAGCAACAAACAAAAACTCGAAGTACGTTATAGCTGGGAGAAAATTTGTTGAGTGAAATGGAAATACATAGGTAAGTAGGGAAAATATCTCAGCAGAAAGATGGCCTGATGGTATTATGATAGTGTCATAAAGCCGGACGCGAAGTGGTTATTTCGCGTACGTAATACAGGACGCGAAATCCGATTTCGCGGCCTTACCCTTAGTAACGGCCGCGAAATACCCTTACCCTTAGTAACATTAGATACTAAGGGTAACGGCCATTAAACTAAACGTCACTTATTTGACACATGAGAGTTGACATAACAGATAATATGAAAATGTCAGTTTTATTATGTATTTTTTACAGCTGCACAAAAAATGTTGTGTACCTATACTTCGGCCGCGAAATTCTTTAGCGCCCTCGAGATTGTCTTGCCTCGGCCGCAAGCGGCCTCGGCGACAATTTTTCTCTCGGTACGCTAAAATGGAATTTCGCGGCCTTAGCATACAAATAACTATTAATCAATCTATTCATAAATTTTGATCTAAAGTGTTATTCGCAAATTAAATTTAAATTAACCATTACGTACACACACAGGTAATCCGTAGAGAGAGTCTCTAATTGACTCTTATCTTTTTCTCCATCAAATTCTGTTTCCACGATATCTTCGATGGTATTAGCATTTAAACATGATTGTCCATGGCAATGACCGCAAACTGGTGAGCATTGAATTCCTAATTTTCGGCAGCCACATAATGGTCCACAACCTTTCGAGCAATTACAGTTTTCGCGAAAACGGTTGGTCCCACCAAAAAATCAATTTTTCTGTAGCTCCCTCCAAAATCCCCATCGAAGACATTATTAGTTCAGTTGAGTCATCGCTTCGTACAGTCCCTAAAAGTAGTGCTGACACTATTCGCTTCGAAACAACCAAGTGTCTTCGTTCTGCGAAACCTCCTTCTTGCAATATATCCAGGAACGAACGAGTTGCACTCAAAAGTCTTAGATCAAATTCTGACATTGCAA
This sequence comes from Melanotus villosus, assembly GCA_963082815.1. Taxonomy (NCBI): domain Eukaryota; kingdom Metazoa; phylum Arthropoda; class Insecta; order Coleoptera; family Elateridae; genus Melanotus; species Melanotus villosus. Next base: position 48,610,671 of record OY720418.1, on the reverse strand, counting down.
TATTACCCGCAGACAAGGGTAATGCCACAGTCGTCTTAGATAAAACTCACAAACAGCAGGTTCCTCTCCGTCCCATTGTTAATACTATAAATTCTCCCACGTACAATCTGGCCAAATATCTCGCCGGCATTCTCAAGGCATATACAGGGAAATCTTCTTCACATATTTTAAATTCTTCCCATTTTGTAAACCTTATCGACAATCTCACCATAGACCCTAATGACCTGCTTGTCAGTTTTGACGTTACGTCTCTCTTCACTAAAGTCCCCATTCCTGACTCAGTAGCTATCATCGAACAGTTACTAGTTCAAGACGGCAAACCTGCAAGTTTAGCCATGCTCGTTGAAAAGTGCCTTTCCTCCACATATTTTCTGTTTAACAACCGATTCTATAAGCAAGTAACAGGCGCTGCTATGGGTTCTCCCCTTTCTCCGGTGGTTGCAAACATCTTTATGGAATCTTTTGAAACAATAGCCCTGGAATCCTTTGACCTAAAACCCAAGGTCTGGTTCCGTTATGTAGATGACACGTTTATTATCTGGCCCCATGGAAGACATAACCTTGCTTCCTTCCTAGAACATCTTAATAGTCAGCACCCTGATATTAAGTTCACAATGGAAATAGAATCGAATGGTTCTCTCCCATTTCTCGACGTCCTGGTTACCCGTAAACCGAGTGGTCATCTTGCACACTCTGTTTATCGGAAACCCACACACACGGATAGGTATCTTCACGCCAACTCGCATCATCATCCGGCACAAAAGCTCTCCGTGATCAATTCCCTCGTTCATCGTGCTACCACAGTGTCCCAACCCGACAGTCTTCATGTCGAGTTAGCCCATATCCAAGAAAATCTCATCAAGAATGGGTATAACAAAAGCGATGTTAGAAAGGTCGTCCAAAAACAACTACACCCCGCAAACCCTAAAAATCCTCAAAATACCTGTACACCCCAGGCTACAGCTTTCTTACCCTACATTCGCCAAGTTACGGATCGCATAGGTAGGATTCTCAAAAAGCATAACATCAAAACCATCTTCAAACCCCCTCCAAAAGTGTCACAGATACTCCCTTCAGTGAAAGATAAGCCTCAACCCCTGTCATCAAGAGGAATCTATAGCATCCCCTGTTCTTGTGGTTTAGTGTACATTGGAGAAACTGGTCGCTCAGTGCGCACACGTATCTGTGAACACAAACGTTGCTTGAAATCAGGTCTTTTTTCACATTCAGCCGTTGCTGAACATCATCACGACACTGGTCATAAAATATTGTTTGAAAAATCTTCGATCATTGCCAATGCCCCTTATTTTTTCAACAGGAAAATCCGTGAGGCCATTGAAATCATCAAGACCCCTAATAATTTGAATCGTGACACTGGTTATTATCTATCCGATATTTGGAGGTCCGCCATCATTACTGGCTCCGCCCCCTCCACCCCTGACCAATCGTCGTCACAGTCGGATACGCTTGGCCGGGTACGGCCGGTATAAAGTCGCTGCTCCCTCTGTATCTCTTCAGAAGGGTTTCGCCACTGGCTTGGTTCACAAGTTGAGTTACCGTTACCTTTCTGCCTCTTGCTAAAAGAGTTTCGCTTCTGGCGTGGTTGACACGTTGAGTTACCTGAGTCTCCTGAAGAAGCCCCTTATAAAAGTGGGCGAAACGTTGAGTCTTGTCTCAAAATGACACGGTCCCAATCCGGAAGACGTTTTGTTAATACTTTTGATATGTTGTTTAAAAACACCAAATAAAGGTGTACACGAAAATTCAGCTCACTTTGAAATTTTCCAAAGTTTTGCCACATAATTGTCTAATTTGGCTGGACTAGTTTTTTAAAAACAAAGGTTCTAAATTTTGCAGTAGATATTACTTTTGTGTCTCATGGCCAACCTTTATGTAAAAACTCACGGTAGAATAAGGGAAGCTTTTCTGTGGGCCAATGGCCTATTATCACCTACAAGATGTATGTATATTCGATGACGGCAGCACGTATACTGATCAGGAGGTCAGTTTTACTTACAAAGGGAAAAGAAGACCTATCCGTAATGGTACGAGGCCAATTAATTCTAAAGGTCGCCGGCTTAACGTATCTTTCCTGAAAAGAGAACGGAAATCTACCGAATGTTGATAGTTTTAGGAAAAGGAAAGGAAAGAAAACTCAATTACAATATATTCACAATACCAGTAGTAGTGAATTTACAGAAGGTCAGAAATAGTTAAAGGTAGGGAAGACTGCAAATCCAGATAACATGAAGTCTGAACTGTATCTGGAGCAGGATGTGTGTATAGGTTATGATGGTATACTCCTGAAATCCACAACTACCTCTGATAACTTGGTGAAAAGCATATCTTTTAGAATTCTGTCTCAGCCAACGTTGTCGATGAAGTTTTTCCACGGATGATATCGAAGTACGTATTTGTCATAATAATTGTTGGTGGTTTTCAAGGTTCAGTAGCGTTCCGTTTACTAATACACGTAGTATATCGTCACAACTCCCCCTCCTAGGTATGGCCTTGGATAGCAGCTTGCTAGAGTTCCTGCATATGGTAATAGGTACAAACTAGTACATGGCTATTGACGCAGTTGGAATCTACTTACTTAAAATGCAATGTTCCAAGAGACAGAAGAACCATTCGTTGCTAACAGTGGGGGTTAGTGTGGTAGTTTAATAGTTCATGAACTTCTGAGAGCCAGCGTATAACAGTTGCAGCGAAGTGAACAGCTCCCATACACTAAGACATCTGATCAATTTGATGTATTACGGCTAGAAACTTGCCATTTAAGCCCAGAGATTTATTATTCAGGATGTACTTAAACTATGTAGCCAAACTGAAACTACTTATTATTCAAGCAAAAATATGATGATTTAACCCAACTTACCTACCTACCTTATGGCGCTATTTAGTTTCAAAGTTCTTGAAAAAAAAAACACGTCTTTTTGTTTTACACAAACAAGTGGTTCTAGAAATTTTGATAATATTCGGCAAGTTATTCTTTATTAGTAGAAGTTATATTTGGCATAGTACAATTTTCGTCATGGTACAAGGGTCCTAGACAGTAATATTACATATTAACCCATTTTTTTTAATGCTGTAAGCAATTACTTAATTTTTTTTATTGAAAGAGACATTTATTACTTAGATATTGTTTCTAACAAAATCCTGATATCTGTAACTGTATCGGCATTAAAAAATAAAATCCTTGAAAAATCGTGCTGAAGCATGTATTACGATGGAGGGTGGCCACTTTGAGCATTTTACCTGTAAGTGTTTTAATTGAAATAAATATGTTCCCCTTTATCATGATTTGCTTCATTTCATAAGAAGTGGTTTTTAAGAACTTTGAAGCTGAATAAAAATACACATTTCACACGTAAGTGAGTTAAATCGCCATATTTTTGCTTCAAGAAGATGTGGCTTCAGTTACATATTATTTTAGTTTAAAAACAGATAAAAGAATTGAAGAAAGAAAGTAATGAGAGAATGAAAGGCTATGATTATTAAGTACTGAAAATAAAGTAAATGCTAAACTTCAGACTTACAAAATTGAATTAAGAAGTTCTAAATATTAAAGATAGATTGAATAATTAAAAGCAAATTATTTAAGCAAGAACTTTGTTATACCTAGCGTATTTAATTAGATTGTAAAAACTAGAACGCTATATTTAGAAGATATTAATTTACTAACAGGAACAAAAAGCCTTTTGCAAAAAATCCAATTACCAAAATGCAAATCTCATTATACTAAATGTTTAAAAACTTTCCTTTTTCATTCAACGTATAGATGTAGACTTCTTAATAATATCAATTGAATATTGAATATGACGTAGAGTTATGCGATCTTTGATTGAAGTGGGTGGCTTGACCGTTTATGTTCTCCCATAGAAAGAAATCTATTGACTCTAAATTAGGACAACGCGCAGGCTATGGTAGAGGGTTATTTCTGCCAATCCATCTTTGCGGTTGCCGATTGCTTAAAAATTCTGGTACCCTCCAGTAATTACAGGGTTACAGACAGCCTCATTTAGTAAATTCCAATTTAATCGACGAGTTCTGAGGTCAGCATTTTCTTACAATTCTAGATCTTGCAAAGAATCCAAATATCTCTCCCTGGTCAATGGTTTAACAAAAAAGTATGGACTATTAACTTACGGATTAATTATTCCACCCTAAACATTTAGTGATCATAGATCCTGATTGTCAATTATTTTTCTAAGCCAGGGGGGTTTTCGGTGACATAATAATGTACGTCATGTGTGTTTACTAAAGCTTTGGTTTCCTAGGAAGCGGTGCCGTCATTTAAAGGCCGTAAAAGTACGGTGGGTGACGTCACGAAAAACGGTGTCGTGTTTTTTAAGCGAAGTGTTTTCCAAAAGAGCGGTAGCGCACACCCAACGTAATAGAGCGGTGCCGTCTCATCTGAAGCGGTGGGCCAGTACGGTACGAATCAGTTAAGCAACGTTTTTTGGCGGTGTGTCTTGTGTATACAGGGTTATTCAAATTCGATGCTCACCATTGGGATCTCGGAAACTATATGAGATAGGGGGTCGGTTAAATTAGGGCAAACTTGAGCATTTTAATGCTTATCAACATTAAAAAAAAAAATTTGTCCAGCCATCTTGGTTTCGGAGTTACGGCCAAAAAACAAAAAAATGTCATTTTCGTTTTTCGATCATAACTTTGTTATTAAAAGAAACTTTTAAATTTTGTAAAAACTTTCTCAAAGCAACTTTTTATGCTAAAGATCGTAGAATTTTCAAAATTGTTATGCGACGTTTCGGTGTTTCAGAATCATCATCAGGTTCATTTTTGCTTATGGACGCCATATTTCATTTTTAGATAGTTTAATAGCTTGTTCGTTTGCGATTTCAACAATGTATGACACGATGCATTTTGTTTTACCGAAACTCCTACTAATTACGTAGTTACGAAAAAAATTAATGCTAATAGTAGGAGGAGCAAAATAGTAGAAACAAAAGATGATAAAACAAAGCAATCCCTGTTAATTTGACATTTGTGTGAAGGTTTCTTTACTTGGATAAAAATAATTTGTAGTTGAGATGGCGTTCTCAAATATTGAAAAGCGTGATATGTTGCAAATGTACTATCTTGCACATGGTAATTCCGTTACTGCAAGCAATAATTATTTTGAAGCGTACCCTGACCGACGACAACCTCACCGATCAGATTTTCTAAGACTAGATAGAAATCTTGCCCAATATGGTTCTTTTAAGAAGCCACAACGACACTACGGTTCGAGAGTAGCACAAGAAGATTCGGAAAATATCTTAGAGGAGGTATGGAAATCCCTTGAATTACTTTAGTGGTGGTATGATAATACCTAGTATAACAATTTTAGATAAACAATAATCCGTCAACATCAACAAACCAAATAGCGCATATTTTAAATTTGCCCCAAACAACAGTGTGGCATGTTTTACGTAGTAATAAATACAAACCTTATAAAATACATGTTTCTCAGACGCTCCATCAAGGTGATAATGTTCGTCGTCTAAATTTTTGTAATTGGTTGGTTGCACAAACAGTTAACGATGCGAACTTTTTAAATAAAATCATTTGGTCTGACGAGTGTAAGTTTACCAATCAAGGTATGTTTAATCGCAATAATGAACACTATTGGAGCACAGAAAATCCTCACCGCTTCCGAGAAGTCAGGAATCAGACGCGTTTTCATTTAAATGTTTGGGCTGGAATTTTGGGCAATCGCATTCTTGGGCCATTTCTTTATGAGGAAAATTTAAATGGAGAACGCTATTTGGAATTTTTAAGAACGCAGCTTTTAGACTACTTAGAAGATCTTCCATTATTGCAATTGGAACAGATATGGCTACAACAAGACGGTGCGCCACCCCATAACACTATTCAAGTCCGCGAATTTTTAAATAGAAGTTTTCCACAGAGATGGATAGGTAACCGAGGAGTTATAGAATGGCCAGCTAGGTCTCCGGACTTACCTTGTTTAGATTTTTTCTTATGGGGATGTCTTAAGAATAAAATCTATAAGTCAGATATTCAAACCCTTGAAGATCTACGAACAAGCATTGTAAATGCATTTGGTTCAATTCGAATGCGAGACATTCAACGAGCGGTAAATAACATCAAACAAAGAGCAAATAGTTGCATACGAGAAAACGGTTTTCAGTTTGAACACCTATTATAATTACTCGATTTTTTTCTAGTTCTATGTAAATTATTACTTTTCTAGGTATTAGTGGTTTTGTTCTCTTATTAGTTGTTAAATTTGAAAACTTTTTTGTACAGATTAAAACATTCGAACATCTTGTTTTTATAGCTGTTATTTTGCACGGCTTACTATTAGCATTCTTTTTTTTTGTAATTACGTAATTACTAGTATTTCCGCAAAACAAATTGCATCGTGTCATACATCGTTGAAATCGCAAAAGAGCAAGCTATTAAACTGTCTCAAAACATAATAGGGCGCCCATAAGAAAAACTGAACCTGATGATGATTCTGAAAAACCGAAACGTCGCATAACAATTTTGAAAATTCTACGATCTTCTACATAAAAAGTTGTTTTGAGAAAGTGTTTACAAAATTTAAAAGTTTCTTTTAGTAACAGAGTTATGATCGAAAAACGAAAATGACATTTTTTTGTTTTTTGGCCATAACTCAGAAACCAAGATGGCTGGGCGAAAAAATTTTTTTTTATGTTGATAAGCATTAAAATGCTCAAGTTTGCCCTAATTTAACCGACCCCCTAACTCGTATAGTTTCCAAGATCCCAATGGTGAGCGTCGAATTTGAATAACCCTGTATAGTCCAGTTAAAATAGACATAACAGTTCGTAATAATTCGCGACGGCCGTATTTTTTCACCGTTTTTCTGACGTCACCCACCGTATTTTTACGGCCGTTAAATGACGGCACCGCTTCCTAGGAAACCAAAGCTTAACGCATTAGATTTAAATGTGTCTCCAGCATAGTGGTAGAACAATGATAATGGATTTTGGATGCTATAATTACCCTATAGCTCTTGATGTAATGAAATATGGTAAGAATGATAATGATGGTGTTTTATAATACGATTAACGGATACCAGTTTCAGCACTAATTTGGCGTACACTCATATGGGAATCATTCTGTAAGTGAAGACGTATTTGCAGGTCATTATTCATATTATATCCACATTTCTATTTGCTACCCTTAATTCAATATAATCTACTCTCCCAGTTTTTTTTCAAATAGTGTAGCTCGTGCATATTCGACTGGCCAATACACAATTTCGATTACAATATATAAACTATTTTGACTGATGCTTAATAGCCAATCGTTTTTGCAATTACCAATAGCAATTGTGTTCTATGCACTATTAATGAAATTGAAAAGCTAGCTGATACTACGCGAATCTTAGATGCGAAAATTAAACTTCGTAACATTAATCACGGATTCAACGAACGCAGCATTTTCCGAAAGTTTAGAAAAGCGATTATTTGATGATGCAATCATATATGGAGTGTTCCATTTAAAAATTTCAAGTAAAATTGAGGTTCGCGTTAGAATTCTTTTCCCATTGTAATTTTGTTGAAAATAGATTTAAAGAATTACATGCTGAAAAATAGTTTACATTTGCAGTAGATTTACATATTTGTTATTAACACGTTGACTGCCGTGAGCATCACCGGTGATTCTCACTAATAGTTCACCTTGGTGCCGTGAGCATCACCAGTGTTGCACAGTAGGTACTCTCTTCAATGGCTTGCAATGAACGCGGCCTCTTACTAATGGTTGCAAAAGTGTATATGGCCTGTAGGGAATAAAATAGTGTTCAATTTGCTGCATAATTGAACGCGCTAGCGATATCTGTTAGGGAGTATTCCAAGTTTGAATATAGAAGTTCATTATTTATTTATTTCTATCCTGGCACACGGGGAATGCCACTTTTCTCTTATGGCGGCAGTCAACGTGTTAATCATAAGATAATAATTTATAAGAGAAAATAAAAAGGATTTTTTGTAAAACATAACCCAATAGAAACTTTATAGCAAATGTTCGAACCGTAGTCCTTCGTTATTGGGTGTAATGCACTTTTTATTAAATGTCCAATTAATTTGTTGAAGTGTCACAACTTATTATACTCTTTCAAGGTATTCGCTCAAACAGTTATTATAGGGATCCCTTCAATTTATTAGTTATGCTAAGCTATAGCATGAAAGCATGTCCTACTTTTCTTCATTTATAAAGTTATTTAACTACCCGACTACCATAGGCGCCGACTACGTGGGGACACAGGGGGCTATATCCCCATAATGAAATTATTAGGGGGCAATGTCCCTCATAAAATAAACAACAAAATTTGATAATTGGAGCAGATACTTTTGCATTATTACGTTAACTGTTTTGCATGTTAACATGCCTCCAAAGTTACATAACTGTTTTTCTTGACTAACGATATTTCAGCCCAAGAGAAAGAATGTTAGTTAGCTGTACCCCCATAAGAATTTTAAAAACTTGGGGCCTATGCCGACTGCTGCTTATAACTGAATCGTTCATTTCGCAACTAACATCAGTATCTTAAAAAAAAACCAACGAACGGGCACCTATTGCTAAAAAATCTTTAAATAAATCAATTTTTCGGTAATAACATCGTTATTAGCAAAAGAAACTAATATTATAAGATTATAACTCCAAAGCTGACCTTTTTCCAGTGTTTCGACAGATTTTTTCTCTCAACAGTAAGCAAGTTTTCCCTTTCGAACAAAAAAACAAACCGTACAAAATGATTCATGACGCCAATAGTGCCAGGCTAAATTCGTAAATCACACGCTTAAAGGACGTTTATTATAGAAGTGTTCGTTGCGGGTCAAGTTAGTTCTCTGTGGATTCAAAATGTCCTGTAACACGTTACCTATTTCGTGATGGAAAGCGGAGCCGCAAGTCCCAGCGCGACAGCCTGTCGCTTGTTAACTTAATGGGAGTTCGCTACACCAATTGAGTATCGAAGTATCGATGGACACTCGCCTTTATATACACATAAAATCGCCCACATCTCGTCCCACTTAACTAATGCCCTAAAAAACCGTTTTAATTCCGATTCCGTAATCAACGACACCGTTAAGGAAAAATTAGCGCCCATCTTTTACATACCAAAATGCGCAAAAAGGTTCGGAAGACTTATGAAATTTCGCTTTGTCCTAGACGTTGGCATGACGATTAATTTCTCCCCTTTAATGGGGGTTAATTGAATTTTATTGAAAATAAATTGCAAAACTTGGCTGTTTTCATTAGGGAGATGGCTGTCTCCATCGTTCTTATTATCGAACCATATTGACGTGTTCTCTCGCATACTTTCACAGAAAACTTCCGATATTTATGTGCCTCGGCACCTAAATTGAAGAAATTGGGAAAATATCAGAAATAATTTAAGTGGTTCGAGGTGCTCTGACCTTCGTTCACCTTTTACAAAATCGTTTACGTATTTATGACACCAGAAGGAAAAATTATTTCCTTGGTTATTTTAACTTTCTTTAAGGGAATATTCTAAAATTAATAAGCTATGAAGGCAATTATTTTAGATATCGAATTTGTTTTGATTTTTGTAAATTCTGTTTCTCATAGGTACTTTTACATTACAATAGAAATTAAATTTTACCTTTAGTTCCTGCAAGACCGAATTCAAAAAAAAAAAATACATATTATCAAATTTAAATTATATAAGTAGGAGATTATCAACAAAAAAATATTGGTTTCAATACAATAGCAACAAACATTCATTGTTTGCTATCTGAAAGTAAACGCCGGAGGGTTTCCATCTACTACTATTTTGTATTTCAACGTAAAATAAAAATCATATTTTAAATTTATCGAACCGCGGGCATATTAAAATTTAAATGTACCTCAACTTTTTTCAGAGGAAAATAATAAGGCACTGTTCTTTGGAACTGGGGGTTTCAAATAAGAAAATGGAGGCACTAGCAAAAAAATTATGTTGCTTTCTATGATAGGTAAGTTTCAATATTGATGCCGAACTTCTGAAGAACATGGATGTTATTTCCCTTAGGGCAGCCTTAAAAACTCAATTATGAGATAAAAAACCTTTGAAAACTAAATATATTGTTTTAAAACAATTATATAAGCACTACAAATTGTAAAATATATCATCCCACCCTTATCAAAATTTCCTGGATATTAAAACAGCCCTTTTCTTAGTTTCAAATAATTTTTGTAATTTTTTCGTACTAAAAAAAAGAGAAATACAAAATTGGAATCTTCTAAAAAACAACTTAAATAAGTATAAATTGATAATGATAAGTATTTAAAACAAATCTAACAAAAAGTTTTGTGCCATTACAGTTGAATAAAGGAAAAGTCCTTCCTTAAAAACATTAAAAGCGCAAATGCTGAAGTTAAAGAAAAAAATAAAAACTCAAACGTGATTCTGAAAGCCCTAAAACGTTCGACAAAAGTGTTGGAAACTCCAATAGAAATTTCTCTAAAACAGAAATCGTTTAGATTTCCGGAACCTCGAATAACATTTTCAGAACTATATCTGCTCTTTAGCTCTTTTATATTATAGGATAGTAGGATTTTAGTAGACCAACCCTAAATGGTAGTTTGGTTAAAATAACCCTAGGTACCTTTTGAATAGCTTCCGTGGAACTTGAGCAGCGTGCGTGTGTAATCAAAGCATAGCTTGTAATTAAGCCGCTTTAATTATGTTTGATTCAGGAGAGTAAATTCAACTACATCGCTTCTTACTTATGCGCTAATTAATTCTTTTATGCTTAAAAATGAGCAGTTAAATTGCAATGAATAGAAAAGCTCTAAAACAAAAAAATGTAAATTGCGTTCATACATATTTTTTTTACAATTTACAGATGAGTTAAACTGAAGTTGAATCAACAAAAGCAAGCAATCTATTCGCAATTTACATCACAAATTATTCTTTACCTGGAAAATTTATTCTGTATATTCGAACTTAAAAAAATAAAATGTAAAAACAAAAACGATTTTAGGACTAAAAAGCAAAAAAATTCAGAACGAGTAAAGTTTGATAATAAAGGGTGAAAAGTGCTTGAGGCACTGTAAAGTGATAAAACAAATTTTATTTTTCTACTCCTACTATTGAAAGTTGATCTTTCCACATGATTTTTAATGCTGAAAGCAATTGTTTGTCGAAACTGTGCGACAAAATCCAAAAGTGTGTTGCAAAGTACTTTGCAACACACTTTCAAAATGGCGCCGGTTAACTGTATGGTTTGTTTATATTTGTGATATGTTTATTTTCATAGCAACGGACTTATTTCCATAGTGACCATAGTTTTCATGAGCATACTTAATATTCCACAAAAATTATAAAATTTGTTTTAAAATATTAAATAGTGAATTAAATGTCTTTCTTCTGTAGGAGTAGAAAAAATAGTGTGTAATAACACTTGTTGAAAGTGTTTTGCAAAACTCAAATGAATGCAGCCTTCGACTTCGTCTCAGGCTGCAACCTTCATTTTCGTTCTGCAAAACTGTACTTTCAACACTTGTTATACAAATTACTATTGTGTGTACAATTGAGCCGCAAAATGCGACAAAATAACATTAACTGAGAAATATAACAATCATAAAGAAATTCAACCCTTATGATTCACTTCACTACAGATTTCCAATTTTGAAACTTTGAATTAAGATCCAAGGTGTTTAAGCCATAACTTTAATATAAAAAAAATATATATCTATCTGATTTCATCTCATCTCATATAATCACTTTATATCTGAGATTTACTTCACCCTTGGGGTCAATGTTTGAAATAAAAATCTTCGATTCGATGGTGAAAATCTAAGGGGTTTGAATCCTTCAGAATGAATCTATTTAGCGTATGCCAATCCAGAATTAAAATGTGAAAAATAATAATACTAATAACAAGAGAACTTTAATCCTTAATATTTTATGTTTTAACTTAAAATTTGAATTTATAATCTTAAATTAAAATTTGAATTTATAATCTTAAATTAAAAGTTTAAAATCATTAAAGTAACCCATAAACCAAAAATAGTTTCATCACTAAGATTTAGCGGCATTCAATTTATTTAAAATTAAAATTTTTGGATTCAGAAATAAGATCAAGAATTAATACAGGTTGCCCTGGACATTTAAACAAATTCGTGTCTTTAGAAGTAGATTTATTTATTTGAAAGGATCAACGATTAGAAACATTGGGACTCGAATTCTGTCGATCGAAAGGTGGTTCATTTTTCAACAATATAATATCTAAGGACAGAATTTACAATTAAAAACCATTTTAATACCTCGGATTTAATTTCTTCAATCTATTAACTAAAAATTAAAAATTTCGGATTCAAAAATTAAAACTAAGAATTAGCATAGGTCGCGTCCAATTTGAAATTTAAAGTTTCATATCTTAAAGATTCGGTACTAAGGATTGGGACTAGAATTTGGCGTTTCAAAAATGACATCTTCCAACTACAAGTTTAAAAGCAAGATTTACAATTCAGCCATGTTCAAATGTTCAATCCCTAACATTAAATTTACCTATTCCAATTAAATTTATAAGTAAAGTTTTCGGATTTAAAAATGAAATCAAGAATTAATAAAAATTGTTCAAATTGTAATCTTCTAGAGTTTAGAACAGGATTTAGATTTGAAAAATTGATTAATCCCTAAGATTAGTTTCTTCAATCTAAATTAAAAATTTAAATTAACTAATTTAAAAAATGGGTATCAAAAACTAACAAAGGATTTGAATTTCTAGAAATTCATGGCTTTAGAACATTAAGGATTAAGAATCTGGATTGAGAGTGAAAATTTGCCGAAACAACGAAGGTACATCTTTAAGAAAAAATTCAAAAGTATGATATTTAATTCAAAAACGCTTCAATCCCCAAGATTTAGTTATTTTAATTTACTTTTAAATTTAAAAATAAAGTTTTACGATTCAAAATGACATACAACGTTAGTAAACGTCGCGTCGTCCAATTTTGAATTTAACTAATGGCCGGTCTTTCCATATCCTAATAAACCTCCTAATAAGCTATTTGGCAAATAGTTTCCATGGAAACGATTGTATTAACAGGTTTTTAACAGGAGAATAAATTTATTAGGAGATGGAAATACCGGCCCTAAGTATCTTTAGAGTAGATTTAATACTTATAATATAATAGAAAATAACATAATATAAAATAATATAATATAATACAAATGAAAATTCGGAAATCCGGTTGAGACTAACATTTTGCTAAGCCAAATATCCCGGAACAACTTTAAGAGTAGAAAGGATCTAATTTCTGCGACATAAATTTAAAATTTAAAAATTTCTAATTCAAAAATTTATACCAAGAAAAAGGTTGCTCGATTCAGAATTTAAATTCATACCTTCAGAAGTAGATTGAATTTCTTGGGTGGATTCAGAATTTAGTATTGGAGATTGGGGCCGAAGAATGTAGCCGATTCAAAAATAATTTAGTATTATTATTATATACATTCATTATTCATTATAACAGTTCTAAGAGGGATATCTTCAGATTTAAAAATGCGTATCAAGAATTAGTAAGTCACTCAATTTGGTAATTAATGAAATTCGGCACGGAAATATTAAAGTTTATGATAAATAACGGCAATATAGACACTGCAATTTGGTTAAAAAGGATATTATTTACACAACCAAAAAATAAGAAAATAATTCAGACTATTCAACTCATATGTCATCTGTCAAAAATCGACCAATCAAAATGCAAGATTAGACGTTTATGAGCCAATCAAAGCGAATTGTATTGACAATTTTCACTAGAAAAAATTGTCGATAAAATTTCACTAGTGATACGAAGTGACAATTTTTTGAAAACAGTTTATTGCTAGTTATATCCCACAGAGAACAATTTTCATGTAAACAAACTTGAATGTGGACTAATTTATGGAAAATGATTCGATGGAAATGATTTTTTTTTCGTTGAATAGTCCCACAAATACCATTCGTGGCCAAAGAATTGTAGATTATTTTTGCTGTAAAATCACTCATGTTCCTTGTGATTGCGAATACCACTCGTGCTGCGTACTCGTGATATTCATATGCAACCACAAGGAATATTCGTGATGTTACAGCAAAAAAATAATCGACAAGTCTTTGACCACTCGTGGTATTGTAAGTGACAGTTTTCAAACAAAGTATGGGCTAAAAGTATCCGGAAAAAGTTCAAGGTGTTACCTATACGAGGAATAGTATGTAACCCACGTAAACTATATTTTATTGACGAAAAATACATATTTTTATTAACAAATATGAAAAACCATAAAATTGAAAACGGCCTTCCCTCTTTTATTGCTCGTAGTTTTCCCTTTACACTACGCATCATTCCTTGGACGAGAGTTACATCGACTTGCTTAATTTTTTTCTTTATTCTACGTTTCAGCTCTTATAATAATTAAATATCTGTTGCTACTACAGTAACCATTCTCAGCTGCGGTAAAACTTAACAGAATAAAAATTCCTAACTTCTTAACAATGCCTAATCACACAAAAGTCACAAATAAATAATAAAAAAATAAATAAAATAAGTGGCCCAGTTTTTGTAAATGCAAATAATTTTAAAAGAGATAAGAATTGCTTCAACAAATATTCACTTATTTGCAAGTAAACTTTTTCAGGGTAACGTGTTTCAGAATTTCAGTCTAAATACGATAAGGAGAAGTGTGGAACTATAAATTTTCTTGAAAATTGTGGCCGTTTCAACACGCGAATGCACGGCATAAGTAATGAAGCAATTCTTTAGAATACGTAAAACGAACACCATTTCTGCACTTGCGATGTATCCGTTTTATTCAACATCCCTCATTAGTGACGTTCTACGAAGTGCGGAATTGCTCTCCGTCTATCTTTTCATGCGAAGTTTGAAATGTAAACACCTACACAAGCGATGTTTGCATTCCTAGCTAAGCAGGAATTCACAATCCATCCCACGGCTTCGGTCAGCCCCAAATGGCGTTCTGTCATCGCATTGTATGAGTTCCATCCCGGAATCGAGAAACAGGGTAAGCTATACTGAATGGAACCAATCGATAGGGATTTTGACACGTCTAGCGCAGTAGACTGCAAGTTCAGGATTATGGAGGGTTATTTTAGGTGGACGAACGTCATTGGTGTCACATTTACTACATCTTCTGATATGAAAGGGATTTAGTTATACGGCATTTTGTTTTAGAGATATGTTTATAGAAGATTTATAATATCATCAAACTCTAATGCGGATTTTGTAGTTAATCTGATTATAACTTTCCTCTATATCATCTCAAACATAAACAAAAAGCAGATGCTCTATCTGTAGTTAATTAATAAAACTTTTTGATTTTCTACGAGAAAATAAATAAATCCATGAACATAGTATGAATGGACATCGTTAGCCACAAAAGAAAAAGGGCATCGAACGCAAATTCCTTCTTTCATAAGAAATTATTGTAAACATAAGGGGACATTTTAAACATGGAAAGAAATTTGAGCATTCTTTATGTTTCAGGATGCGAAAGTGAAACGAAGCGAACCAATACGATCAACTTTAAGATTTGTTCTACTCCAGATTCAGCAAAATTTGTAGTGGCACGTGAGCTAGCGACCTAGAAACAGATGTGCGTTGCTTAGAAATCCTAACCTTGTTTAATAGGAGTATATAAATAAACCTGCACTGTAAATTCCTGATTACATGGTAACATTTCTCACAAGGCAGATACGCAAATAAAATGAATGTTGGAATTAACTGTTTGCTGTTTGGATAATACACTACTCAAAAGAAAAAATTGGCGAAGAATCTTCGCTGGACTTTCCATACTTTTTATTTTTTAAATTTTTAATTTTTTTTCAGCTAGTTCTAATTCTAATCAGCCGAGCTAGAGGTACAATCGCCCAGGACGCAATTTATGACATAGAAACTTCGGGCAAAAATTATTCGATTACTTTTCAAATTCTCTATTGATTTCCTAAGTAAAATTTTGAAATTTTTTTCAAGGAAAAATCTGCGCCCAAAAAAACATGGCTAACTTCCGTTTCCGGTTCCGGATTTTTTGAAAAGTTTATTTTACAGATGTACTGTAATTATAGGCCCGCATACCAAATTTGATGAAAATCGGCCCAGTAGTTTTCGAGATATGACGATAACGCCACAGTCATTCATAAAAAAGTAATAATTAAAATAAAAAAGCTAGAAATCGGTAACTCTTTTAGGGAAGGATAGTTAATTTTAAATCCTAAATTAGGATCCAGCAACACCTACAATAGCCAAAATATTACAGTAATTTTGATGACATAATTAAAGACTTTGCAACGAAAAAGTCCCGACAAGTTATTTAATAATAATCCTATATAATATGTAATTATGCTTTTATAATAAATAATTTGTATTTTCAACATAAATGAGCAGAGTAAGATAATATTTTTTTGAAAAAGTGGGTAATATAAACAAAAAAATATATATTGTAGTCACGCAGATTCGAACCTCCAACCTTTCAACCGTATGCGGGTGGGAGCTTGGTCTCTTAACGCTGGACCAAAATACCGCCGGACCAAAATACCGCCGTCGTTAAAACGGTGACTCCTGCCCTGATATTTATCTTCTTTCTTTGGAATGTGCCGTTTCCGAGAACTTTTTTTTTGAAATTTTGAAAAATTTTTTCAGCTAATTATAATCAGTAGAGGTAGGGGTACAATTTGGCGTTAGATTTATAAAAATATGTCGATGCGTTTTTGAGAAAAAAAATGTTAAAGTCCAAAACTTCAAATGGTCATAAAAGGCGTTAGGGAAAAATTTTGGGGATGCGATCAACGCTATTTGAAAGGCATCTTGATTTACTATCGACCCAGAACATTTAAAAAAAATCGTGTGTGTCGTTTCCGAGAAAAGTTTTTTTGAAAATTTGAAAATTTCCCAAACTGTCCGGACTTTTTATTTTTGAAATTTTGAATTTTTTTTTCAGCTAGTTCTAATCAGCCGAGCTAGAGGTACAATTTGGCGTTAGATTTATAAAAATATGTTGCTGCATTTTTGGTAAAATCGGCCTTAAAGTTGCGCTTTTCAAAAATTTGCCGCGGGCGCAATTTTTGCCATAGAAACTTCGGGAAAAAATTATTCGATTTCTTTTCAAATTCTGTATTGATTTCCTAAGTAAAATTTTGAAATTATTTTCAAGGAAAAATCTGCGCCCAAAAAAACATGGCTAACTTCCGTTTCCGGTTCCGGATTTTTTTGAAAAGCTTATTTTATAGATGTACTGTAATTATAGGCCCGCATACCAAATTTGATGAAAATCGGCCCAGTAGTTTTCGAGATATGACGATAACGCACCCACCCACCCACCCACCCACCCACAGACATTTTTCAAAAAACACATATTTTGGATGCCTGGACCCTAAAACGTGTTTTTTTCGAATTTTTACGATTTTGAATTTTTGCACGATTCCAATACTTTCCTATGGGTCTAGGTCAATACCACTCCGCAATTACCACGCCGGTCAATACCACGCCGGTCAATTCCACTCCCACAAAAATCACTCCAAACAATAACCACTCCGAACAAAAACCACGCCAGCAAATACCACTCCGTAAAATATCACTCCTGTAAATTACCACTCGGGGTAAAAACCACTCCAACAAATACTGTATAATTCCATGTATGTAAATAGTATTTTAAGACGTAATAAGAAAGATACAATGGTATTACCAAAATAAAGAAAAATTAAAAATAATGATTTATATGTTATGGCTAATTTGATAAATTTATCGATTTAGCCGTAACATATACAAGAAATTAGATACATTATTATCCATTTGAAGATAGCAGTTCATAAGCTTCTTGATTAATTAAAATAGTGCAATATTTCTTATAAATTATTTAAGTTTGAATGAGAATGTTAAATTTTTATATCAACACGTGCCATATTATTCATTATCAATAAATTATGTTGCTATCAGGAGTTATCACTTTAATGGCTAGAAAAGTAATGTTTTTCTTGAAATTTTACCTGAATTTAATGTAATTTGAGATCTATGTTAAATTGAAAAAGTAATACACAAATTATACTTACCCATAAGAAATATCTCTTAGTATATTTTGTTGTATGTATCTTGTGTGCCTATGTACGTTTTAGTTCTTAATTTTATATTATTTTATTTATATTATCAGATTCACATTAGTATTATTATTATTAGTCCATAGACTAAAGAAACGAACAAACTTCGTCGCATCTTGTACAAGAAACTTGATCATTTTCGTTCTTATCACGTCTTGAAATATAACTTTTATATGTCGAATATAACGGCGTGATATTTGTTGGAGTGGTTTTTACCCCGAGTGGTAATTTACAGGAGTGATATTTTACGGAGTGGTATTTGCTGGCGTGGTTTTTGTTCGGAGTGGTTATTGTTTGGAGTGATTTTTGTTGGAGTGGAATTGACCGGCGTGGTATTGACCGGCGTGGTAATTGCGGAGTGGTATTGACCGGACACCCTTTCCTATACATGCGTTGCAAGTATGGAAAGTAAAAAGTAGTCACTTTTTCAAAGTGCCGTAAATTTACTGTTAGTTTAGGAATCTTGTTGAAACTTAGCATATGTGAACACTTGTCGTTTATCTTAATAATTTCTACATAATACAAAAATATCATGAAGTGTGCTTATGTCAAATAAGGTAAATAACTTAAGTAACAAAAAACAAAGTAGGGTGTACATTATTATTACATGCATACATGCTAGTGTACTTGTTAACTGTATTAACTGCTTGTTATCATTATGGGTGAACATATTCAAGATGCACCGCAAATAAGAAGGCAATTACCGCCAATACAGGTAATGCGAGCGGTAACTTTGCTACAAGAAGGGCGTTCTCAGCGGTACGTAGCTCAACAATTGGGAATTGCACAGGGAACTGTGTGGAGAAGCTCTGGACACGTTACAGGGAGACCGGGTTTGTCACTAGATGACCGAAATAGAAAAACTACTGCGGATGAGGACCGTTTTCTTCGTTTACAAGCCCTTCGCAGTCGTACAGCTATAGCACGAGACCTTCGGGCAGACGTTCGACAAGCTACTGCGTGCATAATTAGTGACCAAACTGTTCGAAATAGACTGCACGAAGTTAATCTAAGGTCCAGAAGACCCGTTAAAGTGCCCAAATTGGCCAGACACCATCGTAGAATGCGAGTACAATTCGGCCGAGACACCTAAACTGGCAACTGAGGCACTGGCGACGTGTCATGTTTACAGATGAGTCCAGGTTCCTTCTGTCAGGTAATGACGGACGTTTACGTGTATGGAGAAGACCAGGAGAGTGTTACCTTCCCAACACAATGCGTGAAACTATTCCTTTTGGTGGAGGATTTGATAATGGTATGGGGCGGCATCACTTTAGATACCCGTACTGAGCTTGTCATTGTTCGAAATGGCGCTCTGAATGCACAACGTTACCTAAATGAAATCCTGCATGTACATATTCGTCCGTATGCCCAAAATTTTGGTCGGGAATTCGTCTACATGCATGATAATGCTAGACCACGTGTCGAAAACATAGTGATAAATTATCTGCAAGATCAAGATATTCAAACAATGAATTTGCCAGCATGACAGCCGGACATGAATCCCATAGGGCACATGTGGGAAATGCTGGAAAGAGCTGTTCACACTCGTCCAACGCCCCCCACAAACCCTTGTTCAGTTAGAACAAGCTCTGATAGAAGAATGGCAGCGCATCCCACAGGGTGTGATTCGTAGGCGAATTCGAAGCATGCCAAGACGCTGCCAAGCAGTAATTCGAGCAAGAGGAGGCAATACTTCGTATTGAATTTATTGTTATCATAAGTAATAAAGTGAAACTAATTTAAGATATAATATTTTTGTTATCAGAAATTTCCTAGACTACTTTAGTTTTTGTTACTGATAAATTCTAAGCTATACAAAGATTACAAATTTAATTAAATTTTTAAAAAACATGTAGCATTATCCAAATAAACAATTTATCTACATATACCAAGTTTCAACAAGATTCCTAAACTGACAGTAGTTACTCGATGAGCCCGGCCGCGATCGGACGCTTTCTATTTTTCGAGCGCTAACAGTGACTGCAGTTGCAGCCTTCTCCAATATCGAAGTTGCGATTTTGTTCACGAGTGATAAACGTTAATAACCCCAGTGAACAGCTGTTTAAGTTCAATAACTCGGCCCATTTGGGCTGGGTAAATGAATACAGAAAACAATAGTGAAATAACAACAATGGACACCAACAGTACCTCCAAACGTAACTCAGATCACCTTTCTCCACCCGTCAGCGACGTCGTCAAAAGATATACCTGGAACTCAGAAGTTTTAATTAAAAATAACCCTTATTATCCCCTCTCAAATCAAACAACAACTACCGACACTAGTCCAACAACCAGCCAAAACGATAATTTACCAATAACAAAAATAAAAATTCCACCGATATTTATCCATAATGTTAAAAACCACAAAGAAATAATAACAGATATTAAAACAATCACCGAAACACGTGAATTTACAACATCGTACAGCAATAACTACCTGAAAGTAAGTCTCACAAATCTAGATGATTACCGCAAACTCACCAAATTTTACACTAACAACCTTGTAGAATTCCATACATTTCAAGACCCTCATAAAAAAACAATATCAGTTGTCATTAAGAATGTACCGATCTCCTTAAGCGATGCAGATATTAAAGAGGAACTGCTCTCGAAAAAATTGCCAATAATAAGCGTAACGCGATTAATAAATAGAGAGAAGAAACCAATCCCGATATGCGCAGTAATAATTCTATCGGCGAACGACTCAGCTACTGAAATCTATAATATCAAAACGCTGTGCTATTCAATAGTAACCGTAGAGGCAAGAAAAAAAACGACAAATATACCACAATGTCACAAATGCCAGAGATATGGACATACCAAGAACTATTGTGCAGCTAAGCCCCGATGTGTTAAATGTAATCAAGATCACCCTTCTAACGCCTGCAATAAAACACCAGAAGAATCCCCTACCTGCGTCAATTGCTCTGGAAATCATCCAGCCAGCTATAAAGGATGTCCACACCACCAAGAACTACTAAAACAACGATACCCAATAAGAAATTCTAGACCAGCACCCCAACAAGTATATACATTATCAAACACCCCCAGTAGCATTCCCTATAGCCAAGCCATAAACCCAAAACCAAATCTTGAAACAACAAATAACCCCAATCCAGAGCAATCATCCCTCTTGGATACCATACTGAAACTCATTCAAAAACTAATCATACCCCATTTAACTCAAATAAAATCCTTTATTACAACACATATATTACCCCATATTTTCAATGTATAACTCCCGCAACAACCTCCTCCAAAGTTTAACAATCCTAAATTGGAATGCTAACGGAATCAAACCCCAAAGACCGGTATTCATATCCTTTCTGGCTAGACACAACGTGAACATAGCGTGCCTAACAGAGACCCACTTATCGAAGGGAGAAAATCTCAAAATCAACGTCTTCCGCAATGACAGGCCAGCTCCCACAGCTTGGGGAGAAGTAGCAATTCTAATTAGGAAACACTTACAGTTCGACACACCGACTATCTCAGATTCAAATGGTATCGAAAATATCTCAGTAATCATTAACACCACCGACAACAAGCAACTGCAGATCACAACCGTCTACAAAAAACCGAACAAGACACTAAAAGAAACAGATATCTCCCAATTACTCCACAACACATTACCAACATTGATAATCGGAGACCTAAATAGCAAATGTACCTATTGGGGCTGTCGTGCAGGTAACCCCAGTGGAAGCAAATTAAATGATATCGCAGCAAAACACCAACTACTGATTGCAGCACCCAGCGAATACACATATTACCCTTATCGGGCGGATCATCAACCGGATATCCTCGATATTATTGTTACCAAAAACTTTAACCTACCTATCCAACAAACGGTCATACAGGAGCTCGACTCTGATCATCTCCCTGTCCTAATAACCCTCACCCCTACTCCAAAGAATGTCCCCCTACTCCCACGATTAATCAAAGGCAGAATAGATTGGGAAAAATATCAAAAACAGATAGATTCTCTTCTTATCAACCCCAATAATATTAAAAACAAGCAGGACATCGATGCAAGTATAGACAAATTAACCAATTCGATTAAAGTAGCTATTGAACAATCAACGAAACCTAATCCAACCCAATTAAAACGCAATTACAACATTCCACCAACATACATTGTAAAAATGATCAAGCAAAAAAGCAAAATTCGAAGAGAATGGCAAACATCAAGAGACCCACATCTCAAAACTATGTTAAATAACTTGACACACACCATAAGACGAGAAATTGATAAATACCGTATATACAACTACAGTAAACATCTGGAGAGCCTAGAACCCAGCAGTGCAGAACTGTGGAAAGCAACCAAAACCCTAACACGACAAACCGACATTATTCCCACCATAATAAGCCATGACACCTCCTATGCATCTGACGAAGACAAATGCAATCTTTTTGCGAGACACCTTCAAACAGTGTTTACCCCGAAAATATCTAATAGAAACCAACCAACAGCGCGTATAATTAATGCCTACATCGAAACGCATGTACCAATCATCGACGATTTTGACCATCCAACATCTCCAAAAGAAATAGAAGGCTACATTAAAGCACTACCGATTAAAAAAGCACCGGGCCACGACCTCATTCCTAATGTAGCCCTGAAGTACTTAACAAAAAAGGGTCTCGCTTACTTGGCCACACTATTTAACTCGTGTATGAAGATCGGTTACTTCCCAAATGAATGGAAACTCGCCCATATACTAATGTTTAGTAAACCGGGAAAAAATAAACATGACTGCAGTAGCTACCGACCAATAAGCCTCTTACCTACCCTGTCAAAGCTTCTCGAACGTGTAATAAGTAATCGCCTGAATGAATCGATGGATGAACTCCAAATAATTCCTGCCATCCAATTTGGATTTCGAAAAGAACACTCAACCAGTCATCAGCTACAGAGAATAGTTGAGCTAGTAGAACAAGGATACGAAAACAAACTATTTACAGTGGCGGTCTTCCTAGACATTACCCAGGCTTTCGACAGGGTATGGATAGAGGGACTACAATATAAAATTCTGAAAACACAAATCCCACATTATATAATAGCAATCATCTTCTCCTTCCTAGAACATCGTACATTCGCCGTTCGCATCAACTCCACCATCTCTAGTGTCAAGGAAATACACGCCGGCGTTCCTCAGGGCAGTGTCCTGGGGCCAACACTCTTCAATCTATTTATCCACGATATTCCTACTCCGAATATGAGCGAAATTGCACTATTTGCCGATGACACAGCCATTATCACCCAACATAATAACCTCCTCACAGCGATCAACCAACTTCAATCGGCCATTGATATCCTAAGCCTATGGCTGAGCAAATGGTGCATCTCACTAAACTCCACCAAATGTGTTGCCAAAATATTTACACTCAAACAAATAACGGATCACCCGAAAATACGAATATCAGGAGAAGAAATACCATGGGACCCTAAAACTGGGGCAGTTAAATACCTAGGAGTGCATATGGACACCAGATTAACCTGGAGTTTTCACATAAATAGCAAGCTAAACCAGGCTTACGCAAGATTACACCAACTAAAGAAATGCCTTCTTCGCTGTGGTTTTTTAATAAATGGGAAATGGGAACGACTACATACCTCAAATATGAAGTTGGTTTAGGTAGGTAAATCTTCTTCTAAGTGTCGCATACCCTTATAGAGTGTCGTCGTCTTCTCTCCATACGCCTGTGATTTGCGTGTGAAGTGTCGTACAGACATAGGGGACCACCTACAGTTTTACGTCGAATCCGAACCTCAGAAGTGCTTGCACTTCTACTCCAGAGAAGTCTTAATTAGACAAAAATAGCCTTAGCCCCGACCGCTACAGGTAGGTCAATATTTCGGACAAAAAAGTTTCCCCATGGAAACATGCAAAGACTATGGTGTATAAGTAGCCTTTTTTAATTAATTTGAATAGGAACTTTCTTCATTGGCTATGGAACTTAAATCCAAAATTCCACTAATTTAATAGTTATTTAGTACAAAAAAGTTGGTCCCCAAAGTGTGACAGACGGAGGTACTAACAGACAAATATAAATATTATCATGATCGTCATGTAAAACCAAGACCTAATTTTATGTTTTAATTTAATAGCCTGCATGAAGTATGGGAAAAATCTAGATAATTAGTTTTACATATGAACGCTGTAAGTAGGTACGTCAAAGTGATAAAATTTCATCAAAATCTTTCATTCCGGTATTAAACTACATCTTTAAGAGATTTTCATGGGAACAAAGAGGAATTAATATTAATGTCGAAAAACTAAAACACCTTCCTTTCGCCGACTACATGTTCTTAGTATTAGAAGACGTTAGTAAAGGTAATTTAAAGGGGGGCAGTCAATACTGCAACAACTAATGTCTAACAAACCAAGAAGTAATGCAAATTTATGAGCAAATGAGAGAGACTAGCTTTTCAGAGGTTGCCAGGTCCCACTAACAGGCGACTACTGCATAAAAGGTTAATTTGTAAATGAAAACGAAAAGAATGACGAATTCAGTTCTAAGGGAAGAAATAGGAAACTAAAAAATAGAATAAGTAGAAAATATATACATATGTGGGCAACATGATGCCAGTTTCAAAAGACAACCAAATTTATGACATCCGAAACACAGTAGGACTAAATAGGCATCTTTTGATACAACAAACTATACAAGGTCGATCCAGATCTACTAAAACGAAAGCTGTGGGATCAATCTATTTTTTTCTGTCGTATAAGACGCTGAAAAACGTGGAGGTCTATTTTGGGAATAAAACTACAAGACCGAGTTAGAAATGAAAACACAAGGAGAAAAACTTGAGTATGCAAGGTTAAAATACACTTGAGCTGGGCATCTAAAAAAAAGAAGAATTTTATAACAGTGAACAGAGGAAAACCGTCATTGCGATGGACAAATGATATACCAAGAAGACCAGGAAAATGGTAGTAAGTAAATAGTTCTAAGCATAAATTAACGGAATTACTTAGGGGAGGCTAAATACAGTAGTGAGTATTAAAAGATTAAACAAATCTTAGTAAATAGGTACAAATTAAATAAAGAAACTTCCCACCGACAAAAAATTCCGTAAATCAAAAATTCAAAATGAAAATAAAGAGAATATGAGATGAAATGAGAAGAAAACCTAACCAAACCCCTAAGGCATTCAATAAACAAAATTATGAACTGATTTTCTTTGATGTTCCTAAATGTCTTGACAATCAAATTATGTAAAATCCATCCAATAATTATGTACTTTTAATAAAATCAAGGTATTAGTATATCAGTTTTGTAAGCAAGAGATGTTTCCCTTTGCTGTAATATAAATCGTAAAAACACATTTTCAATATTGATTTTGGTTCTTTTTTGCGATTTGATTACTCTAAGGTTGTTAATAAAGCTTAATTTTGGTCCTTTCTTTAGTTTCTTTTTGTTTTCAAGAACATTTTCATATAAATGCTGGTGAAAATTTCCCTTAACAAATAAATTCAAGATGTATATAAGTCGTTAAGGCAAAGCAAACAACTTTCTGGCAATCAGAAATTCATTTTTTCGTTTCTTTAACAAAAGCATTATTTTCTTAGCAAATATTTACAGCCTAAAGATACCTGAAAGAAAAAGCTTTGGCGATTTTCCCGAATACTTTAGTAAAAAAAATTAAAACTTTCGTTTGATCACGCAACGGTACAGGAAAAAAACCTTTCATGCTCTTCTCTTCCTATTCATGAATCGCTGAAAATGTATTCCAGTCAAAATATCTAAAACTAAAAGCCATGCAGGGCAACCTTATTGCGAAAGTTATAAACTTTTAAGCTAACACCCAGGGCTTAATCCAAACTTCTCCATGAAATCTTTTCTTAGGAAGTTTGGTAAAAAATGACTCTCAATAGGTTTACGTCTTGCAATTAATATTTGTTTCGTGTACATACGCTTAATTTTCACACAAAGATTCTTTGGTGATTTTAAGGTGCGGATCTGCAAGGCGCTGATACTGACAGAACTCGTAAATAGAATAGAATTTTCGTATTTTAACACGTAGCTTGTGCTGTTTTCAGTTTACAAAGCTTTTACTACTGGGAGTTCCAGGACGACGTGAGGAATGTTTAAAATATTACACAGTAATTGCGTGAGAAGCTGCCTGTAAGTGCTTTCATTTGTTGTGCTTTATCACACACACTACAGTTGGTTTACAAAACGTGATATTATGATATGTCGAAAACTTATTTAGTTTTAGGAATTGTTCGGGAATGTTCTATTATTATCAACAAGGTGAAATGGGTTTAAATTTCATATCTAATAAAACTGGTGGATTTATTTAAGTTCAAATAAAAATGAGGGAAATTAGGAGGTGAAGGATTAAACTAAAACTAATTTCCTTCGTTCGTCTACCAAATTCGGATTTGGTTCTGTAAACAACTGCTGGAAATGTAATTTTGTTTTAATGAAAACGTGATTTTTATAAAAAGCAGAATCGTAATATAAATTCAATCATGTCTAAAACAGAAATTTAAATGTATTTTATTTTAAACATCACAAGCAAATTCTAAGCTCCCGATTTAATTAAAATTTACAGCTACAGCACGCCTGCTAAATTAGCCCTTCTTTGAATTCTTCGATCTCAATTTCGGTTTTATTACACTAAAACTGACAGGTATGATATCAGTTTTCTGGAATTAGCTTTGTTGTGATGCACACGAAACGCTTTCAATCCTATTTTGTAGTCTGTTGCAAAATGAGATTCTCTTCTTGTACACAATTCCAATTATTTGTTCATTAACATCTTTCGAGGTTCAGTTTTAATTACGTCAGTATTTATTGTCAATAATGTTTAACAAAAGTTACATGTTCGTACATGTAGTATACAGGATTATATTTTCTCTGATTAACAAGGACGGATATACTGCGTTTTAAATGTAGATTCAAACAAGCTCAATTTCCTTTTATGACAGGCTGTAATCAGTAATAAAAGGAAAACGTATTATTTTCCTTAGATGCGCAGTACTAAAATGGAAAGTTAACTATGTATAGGAGCAAGGTTTATTTATGTAAATTTTATATCCGATCTGATATCAACATGAAGATAAAATACAAGTTTTAGGGTAAATCAACATTTTCTATGTCGGAACGTGTATTGATTTACAACTTGGAAGAAAGAAAACTTCTTCAGATATTTTATTAATCAAGACTTTCTTCGTTGAGACCTTATGTTTAGAAAAACCCTTTAATGATTAGAACCTAGAACACTAGTAAAACTGAAAATATCGTAAAATGATATTAATAAATATTTATAAACGGAAGATTATTAATACTCTGCATTGCAAAAGTGCAAAATTATCAATAATTGTATGTAAGTATTGTCTGTAACCTCTTATACCTTTCGGTGTTAATAATTACCATCACAATACAGCATATAGAGCATAAGACTTAACTAAAATATATGGCAAAACCAACCCTGTGGATATCAAATGAAAGAAGGAATTCAAAATTGTCTGAATTCTTTCGACAGATATTCAATACTCGGCATTTTTTCAGCATCTATTACTTCACCCTGACATTTTTGATCAATCAACTCTGGCTCCGGCGATTTTTTCTAAGTTAGTTTCCTTCATTCTTTGGGAGCTACTAAAGAAAGGCAGCCATAATAAAGATTTTTTTATTTTCAAAAGCTTTTGTTATACCTTAGTGCCTTATACGTAAAAAATTGTGCAATTTCAGGAATAAGACAACTAAAATTATTGCCATCCATTAAGCCAATTTATTTCAAAGTTTTATTACTGAAAGAGAACAAAACCGCAAAATAACAAAATAAGAAACGACCGTATCGTACCGGTTTCATACACAATCAATTTTTTACAAGGACGTCTTGTTATTCAGAAAATCCTGAAAAATGAACCAGTACGTAATCTCGAAATCTGCTGTCAGTCAGAGTTATCGTTTACAACAAACTACTACAAGAACCTATCAACTTTCATTCTTATAATATACGTAACGTTTTCGCATAAAAATAAATTACTTTTACCCCAAGCAGGCTCGTTAAGTTTGCACAGCGGTCGGTTTCCTACGAAACGTCGTTTTCTGTTTTGATTTTAATTCGGCGTGGCAAGCATTTATGTCAAAAGGTTTAATCCGGAAAGTTATCGAGAGTTAAGATATATTGTGCAGCCAGAAACAACCCCTTGACCCTAAGCAAACTTACTAAATCAGCTTGGCAAATAAATTTCACTCCGCAAACACTACCACAAGTCAAACTTCAGAATTTATGCCGGAACCTCTTTAGGGGTGTAATTGACAATTTTATCGGTGTTAATTTTTACTTTTTTTATTCGTTTTACTCTCGCTCGCGAAATTTTCTACAGCTACAAGCTACCAGGCAAATTGAAGAATGCTAGAACCACTTTAATGATCAAAAATAAACATTTCACATTTTGTTCTAAATAAAATATTTTTTGGGAAAATATATGTGAAGCATAAAGAAACTACAATTCTGAGATATTTCCCTTGTCTCATTACTAAAAATATGCAAAACTTTGGGAGATTTCCACATAATTGTTTATTTAAAACATGAAGTCTCCAAAAAGTCCCTAGCTATTCTCTAGCTAACCGGAACTCCCAGGAATATTTGAGGTGGGGGAATAAACAATTAAGGATATGTGAAACTTTAAGAAATTTCACTTTTATTGTTTATTTGAATGAGCTTTTGAAGTTTTCGAAGTCTTGCCTGGGTGTGGAGAGATTCGTACGATTCCAAGAAATAAAATTCCTGTAGAGTTCTCTTTTCTTTTTCAGTAGCTGAATGTCCTAACTGCGACAAACTACCGAGGATGTATAAGCGCCAAAGAACTCCAAAAACGAAGAGAAAAAACCTTACAAGTAAAGAATAGAAGCAATCAAAAACCAACTACTGCGCAACAAGTAGCAGCACTAAAGAAAACAGTACAAAACTTCCTTTCACTATCGAAGACAGAAACTGCACCACAGTAAAAGGTAAATCACAAGACAAAGTAGAGGAAATTAAATTAGAAACAATTAGTAAAACACTGCAAGAAATTCTCGCGAAGCTCGATAAGCAAGAGGATTCCATCAAATCTATTTTATATACTTAGAGTTACTAAGTTAGAAATCGGCAATAAGGCAGCGGCCAAAAGCAAGAAATAAAAAGTAAAAATTAGAATAGCAGCGTGTAATGCAAATGGGTTTCTTCAGCATGCCCATGAACTAGAAATTTTCCTTTACTAAAGAAAACTACCTAAAAATAAAAAGCTACAAATTTTACCACACAGTTCACCCTGATAACATAGCAAGAAGTGGATCAGCGGTGATAATCAAAGAAAACATCAAACATCTTGAGGAAGCCAATTATGAAACCCGTCAGATACAAGCAACAGCTGTGAAAATACCTACAAAAACTAAGAACTTCACAGTAACCGCAATATACTGCTCACTAAGGTATGCGCTGGAAAATAATGACTGAGGTCTGTTCCAAACGTTAGGAAACCACTTCATAATTCGAGGGAATTTCAACGTAAAGCACACCTATTGGGGATCGAGAATTGTAACAACCAAAGGAAGGCATTTGTTTGAAGTGATCAAGCAAACAAAATGCGAGTGTCAATCTACTGGTAAACCAACATATTGGTCTACGGACATCAACAAGATCCCTGATCTAATAGACTTCTTTATTCTAAAAGGCATTTCATCCAACTATATCAGTATAGAAGATAATTACGACTTGCCATCAGATCATTCTGCAATTATTTTGAAGATAAACTAAACAATCATCATCAAAGAACATCCGCCATTACTAACCAACAAAAGGACAGATTGGGAAGGATTTAAGGTGGAACTTGAGCAAAGAATCAAGCTAAACACACCACCAAAAGACAACAAACCAACTTGACAATGAAGTGGAGCAACTTGTTGTCGATATGCAGCAAGCAGCATGGAACAACACTCCCACTAAAGAAAAAGGAAAGCGGTATAAACTGCTCGAAAAAGATAGGAGATATGATAGCCGAGAAAAGAAAAGCCATAAAACGACAGCAGCAAACAAGACCACTAGAAGACGACTAAACACATTAAGTCAACAACTTAAAAGATAAATCCAGGAAAACAAATATAATACATTTAACGACTTCCTCGGAGAATTGTCTGATGATAAAGACTCACACTATTCTTTATGGAAAGCTACCAAAAGCCTAAAGAGGCCTAAAACACAAGCGCCACCTATTCGAAAAGAAGATGGTACGTGGGCGAGAATGAACAAAAGGCATAACTGCTTGCGGAGCATCTGGCTAACGCTTTCCATCAATTTCCTCAACTAACAGCTGAAGAAAACATCCCAGCAATTAACAACAAAGATGAAACTCCTATCAAACTGGTCACAAGGGCAGAAGTGGCTAATGAGATAAATAAAAACATGAGCACTAAAAAGCCCCAGGATTTGATCTTATAACTGGACAAATCTTGAAAGAGCTTCCACGTAAAGAAATTGTTAAACTAACGTACCTGATCAATGCAGCGTTTCGACTACGATACGTATCTATGCAGTGGAAGGTGGAAGAAATAATAATGATTCTAAAACCTGGAAAACCACCAAATGAGAAAATGTCCTACCGTCCAATCTGGTTACTGCCTACGATTTCAAAATTATTCGAGAAACTATGTACTCTTGAAACGACTGAAGCCAATAACTCAAGAAAACAATCTCATCACCAACCACCAATTTGGATTTAAAAACAAACACTCTACGATTGATCAAGTGCACAGAATCACAAACCTCCATTATATTTCTGGACGTTTCACAAGCGTTCGATAAAGTTTGGCACGAAGGACTGAAGTATAAGATATAGCCTGCCGAAACAACACAGCCCACTATTGAAATCATACATTTTAAAAAGACACTTTAGAGTAAAACATGAAGACAGTTATTCAGAAATAAAAGAAATATCAGCTGGTGTTCCACAAGGGAGCGTACTAGACCCATTCCGGTACCTCCTATATACGAACGACTTACCGGACGCGAAAGAAACTATCATCAAATTACAGGCACTCACAGATAAAGTCAACAACTGGACTAAGAAATGGCAAATCAATGCACGTCAACTTTACCAACAAAAAGATCAATCATCTTCCTATTGTGATTAACCAGACAACGCTACCCTATGGAAATAATGCAAAATACCTAGGCATGACGTTAGACGGAAAACTGAGATGGATAGGCCATGAAAGAGCACGTGAAAAAGAAGAGGGAAGAAATCAACCTGAAGTTTAGAAAAATGTATTGGTTAATTAGGAGACACTTCGAGTTATCAATACATAATAAACTGTTACTATATAAACAAGCACTAAAACCAGTATGAACATACGGACTACAACTATGGGGATGTACAAAAAAAGCAATATACTAATGATTTCAGAACAAAGTACGACGAAGCATTGTTAATGCCCCGTGGTACATTCGAAACGAAGACATCCCCAAGGATTTAAAGATTTCTCCGGTCGCTGAAGAAATCCAGCAATTTGCGAAGAAACACGAAGAAAGATTTCACCAACATCAAAACGTCGAGATGCTACAACTCCTTAACAACAGCCAACAAGTGAGGCGGTTAAACCAACACCACCTAGATAATGATCTAGGTGGTGTTGGTTAAACCGAGTGAAACCGTTCAAACTAGTTTAAGTGGATAGTGCTAAAAACAAAAAGTAGAGTAAACACGCAATTGGAGTGCAGTTTCATTGAGCCACCATTAAAAATATTTAAAACTTTTCAGAATTATTAATATATTTGTTTACTTGAAACAGTTCCAAAAGTCTCCAAAAGTTCTGGTTTTTCAGAACTCCCCCGAAATTATCCGAAAAAACTCCGGGCATTAAAATTTCTGAATATTTCACTTTCTTTTTGCATCGTCAACAATATGTAAGATTTTTAGAAATTTCATATTGTTTGTTCCAGAATAAAATGTGTTACATTTTCGGAACTGTTAATATAATTATTAGTTTGAAACAGTCGAAAGTCCCGATTTTCCTGGATTAAACCGAAATTGTTTAGAAAGGTCCAAGCAACTCCGGCTATTAAAATTCCTGAGTACCTCATTTTCTTTGCTACACAACTAAAAATGTGTAAAATGTTCAAAAATTTCGATAACATTGTGTACTTGAAATACCAGTATTTAATAAACTCTTTGAAAATTTCCAGACTTTTCCGAGTCAACTGAAACGGTTAGGTAAAATCCGAGCACTTCCGGCAATAAAAATTCCTGCGAACTTCATTTTCCTTGTTCCAAAACTTTTCAGAACCTTCGATGGACCTGCTTATGTGGAATATTTTCTGTAGTTTCTAAAAAGTCTTATACTTTTTCAAGGTCAGTCAGATTTTTCTTTGGAAAAATTCGGGCGACTTGGCAACCTTCACTTCTGTTGTAATTAAAAACAGAAATTTCAGAAATGTGGATAGGTACAATAGTTTTTCTGTGACTATTAAATAATAGATACGTCTAAGCGTTTCCTATTCAATAATGGCATTCATAAATCTCACAGTTGAATTATGACTTATAAACTCATAGGCTGTATCGAATCACAAAACTGCAGATTTCATTACTCACGATTTTCTGCCAATCGCGAAGCTGTCAATTCGTTTTATTTTATTTTACAGTAGTTGCAGTATTATCTAGGAGCCTCACATGGGCATGTCAAAAGGTACGTAGTGATAGAAAGATAGAAACAGTGTAGCATTCTGCTCGCGTATAAACGCTCGTTCAGGCGATTAGTATCACAATACACTATTATTAAATATGGTGGTGTTAGCTAGTTTTCAAAATATTTTAAATTTTGCCGAAATCACTCGGAATTGCCCAATAGAATTTTGAACACTCTTACGGGAAAATTTGTGAAGTTCGGAAATTGATAGAAATTCGTGGAAAACAACATTGACATCTTAGTTGGCAATTACATTTTAGATTTTGTAAATTCAGGAAATCTAAATCTAAATCTTAAAACGATTAAACCTAACTTAAGGATTTTAAATCTTTAGTTAAAAGTCCGGCCGCATTAATTTTCAGCAATTTGTGAAGAAATACAGAAATTTTAGGAGGTATGTCTTGGTGAATTATACACCTGTTTTGAAACCAACAAGACACAGATGTGAATATCTGCTGTGGTCGAATTTTGAGAAGATATTGAGCGATTTGGATGCGAATCATGCTACGTAAGCTAGCTAGCAAGGCAAATTAACAGTCGATATCGTAAATTTACGACTAAAAATGTTCGCCAAATGCTTTTTATTGCTTTGCATTATGAAGTTTCCTCGATTGAACCCTGAAATACAGTTTCCAATCAATATAAATCCGTAAAACGGTGCAACAAACGAACAAACGTCATGGACTAATTGCAACGTTAAGTATCAATTCCATACGCTATTCAGGACATTACCGAATCTCGATTGAATAACGAGGTGTTTGTAACCCGTCAGAAATATTTACGCTATTTTCGTTAAATCCTGCCAAAAGCGAGAAGTCAGAAGAATGGTGAGAATTTACAATAATTTCAAGCCTATATTGTACGTCCCGTTAAACTAACATATTAGTTCGCCCACTAGGGTTTCCAGAATTACAACGACCAGTTTCAACTGTTTGCGGTTTTTGAGATTATAAAACAGAACAAGCGCTTCGCTTAGCTGGACGTAAAGCTTTTAGAGATCCCTTCTGGTCAATGATTTATGAGACAAGGAAGATTTGTAAGGGGTTATGTGCGAGAATGAATAATGAAGAATGAGGTGAGAGTTTTAAAAAGTGCGAAAGCAAACAGATCCCCGACGACCGGTGTGTGAAATTAGATATTGAAAGGCGCAGGAATTAAATGGGGGGTAGTAATACCTTAGAAGGAAGGCGTTCCTGTAGATTCCCATTCTAATTGAAACGATAGGGGTTAAGATAGGGTATCCGATGACAGACCTATGTCATTATGGTACTAAGGTTTGTGATTTGTTGGTGAACAGGGTGGTGATTCTAAGTGCTTTTCGATGTCTCTTGTAACGTAAGTTCTTATTAGATTATCTCTTTCAAATCGATAGGTCAAAATTTAGTCCGCTAAAGTAAAAACGAATACATGAAAAAAAGGACAAGGTTTGTTACTTTTTACGATTTTGTTCAAATGAATTTGGGCTTTATTCAGATATCTATAGCAACGTGAGGAGAAATGTTACGTTAAACCAAAAGGGGGAATTGAAATTCCTGTTCCTTAAAGATAGCGCGAGGGTAATCAAGTATCAGAATTTTCGAATTGAAGCCCTAAAACCCTCAAGCCCATTGTGCAACGTGAGATTTGGAGGTACGAATAAGGTCAGTGCCCTTTCATTTTCACCTGCGCCTTTTATTGTTTTGTATTTGTTATTGCTTGTTAAACTTTAAGTTGGGCCATTATGTTTACTGTTTAATTCTAAATTAAATTTTCAGAGAAAACGTAGACAACAGACGAAAATTTATTCATGTGATTAAAATACATTTGTTTTTTTTCTTGTAAATAATTTCCTTTATTTTTGTTTTACTTTATTTACGATTCTTTTACAAGGAACAAATTCATATTAAATATGAAGGAACTCCCCAAGCTACTTTCGTGTTTTGTTAAAGCAGAGGTCAATTGAAGATATCCTCAGATTACGACATCAAAAAGTAAATGAATTTTTATGTAACTTTTCAAAGATAAATGGGACAAGTTTCTACAATACTCACATTTATTATTTTTATTCTTATTACTTTTCTAAGCACAGTACAATCTGAATTTTTTCGACCTGTAAGTTGAAACTACTTTAGGAACGCGCATGAACTTAGCGTCGACTTTATTTGTGTATAACTGAACTCAACATAGGCAACCTGCATTGCACAACACAAACAACAAGTTCGGTTTCCAATTAATATTTCGTAAAGTAATTTGGATAATTAATTGAGACTTACAGGGAGTGTTTAGCATACTTCCCTCTACAACTCCATCAAAAATTAAAAAAAGCACGCTACTAGATGCCTCTAAAAAAAACTTTGTACCGCCAGAATGGTCGGATAGCGCTTGCGAGCGCTATCGCGCCTGAATTAATATTTTGTAAATCAAT
This sequence comes from Melanotus villosus, assembly GCA_963082815.1. Taxonomy (NCBI): domain Eukaryota; kingdom Metazoa; phylum Arthropoda; class Insecta; order Coleoptera; family Elateridae; genus Melanotus; species Melanotus villosus. Next base: position 48,575,472 of record OY720418.1, on the reverse strand, counting down.
TTGGACCGTTAATTGAGAGTTACAGGAGGTGTTTAGCACACTTCAATCTACTATTCAACAAAAAATTAGGAAATGCACGCCACTAGAACCCTCTCAAAAAAAACTTAGAATTTGTACCGCTAGAATGGTCGGATAGCGCTATCACGTTTTAATTAATATTTCGTAAATTAATTTGGACCGCTAATTGAGACCTACAGGAAGTGTTTAGCCAAGCTAGTGTCGACGCTAACTTCATGCGAGTCTTCAGTGAGGGGTTTATTTTCAAGTGCTTTCAGTTCCTGAAATTTTACATATTTAGTTTTAACACAGAATAGCATTTGTTTGTTTTAAATGTATTTTAAATGTAGGCTAGCATTTGAAATAATCTACTGATGAGATTGCCTACCAAAGACGATTGTTACACAGTAAAAGTATAAATAAAGTTTCGTAAATTTACAATTCGAGTTGTTCAGTTATATTTATTTAAATAAAATGCTCGAATCTATAACTTAAAATAAAAATTTGAATTTATATAGATTATCCTGTTAACCAGAATGGTATAGCGCTCAAATCTATACCATAAACATGTTTTCCTGATTTGATATTTCAATACTAAGCACTCTCAAATGCAATCCATCAATAACACCTGCTGTTCGAATGCCTCTAAAATCAACAAAGGCCTACTAGAAGCGCCATTTAGTCCTTTTATTGTGCCGGATATAATACCAGTTATAGCCTTTTTTTCATACCGACGCGATAATGGGAAAATGGAAATATCAGTTCACTCACCAGATAGAAAGAGGTCTTGTAAAGCCTGGACAGCTTGGCAGAGGATCGCCCAGGCTTCGGGTTCGGTAAGTCCTGTTGGGCGGGCTGTTAAGAAATCCCCGAGGCTCACGCCACTTCGAAGACGACTTCCACTGATTAGGCGGGCCCGCGGCATACTAAAAAATAAATAATTTTTAAATCGTTTTTGGACAGCAGTAGGTCATGTTAGGGAGACAGCTTTGGTTTTATAAGCCTGTCTTTTAAAATAACACAGCAAAAATTCATAAAAATCATACCGAATTAATTTTAAAATCACGGTTTACAATTACACATTCAGAATTAAATTTTTTTCTTTAATACGACTTAACTAAACTAAGACCTAGCTACATATCGCCCAATTAGCACCGCCAACACAATAAACCAAGGTCATTGCCAACTATTGCCTAAATAACCAGTAAACAAAAGTGTATGCAAAAAATATGCCTTGCTAAAAGCAGTAGCTTAGACTTAAATAAGAAGAAACCCTCGAGAAATTAACCACAAATCATAGAAGTAATTTAACCATCCTTCGGTAAAATGGAGTAATTTTACTCTTAAGTAATATTTCAAGATTTTCTAATTCGAAAGAAGCAATTGCGGCTGTGAAATTACGAAATAAATCATCATTTTCCAAATCCAAACCAATGGAAACGCAAATCTGAAAGAATATGAAGGAGAACATGTTTTTAAACTGTAGAAAACGTACAATCTCGAATTCTCTTCAGGAAATGAGAAATGCTAAGTAAAGAGAAATTTCCTCTGACATTTCCTTAGTAATTTCTATGGTGCCGTGTTTTACCGTAATTTAAAAAAAAAGGGAATCACGTTAGTTCAGGAAATGAGAGTACAATTGCGAAGGAAAATACCACGAGTGATTGTTATTTTTTTCTCGCTGTGAATGCGTAACGATTTTTTTACTCGGTGTATGTCAGGGGTTTTTGAAAAACATTCATCAAAATGTCAAGCGACAAGTGGAAAAACAAAACGTAGCAAGATGGCTGTGAAACCGTCAATGAAAAAAGTCATGAATACAAATGGTATTTTAAAAGCCGTTTTCTAACTCAATCAAAAGTTAATATTGTTCGATTAAATTATGGTTGACAAAATAAAGATATCGCCGTTTTAACAAATCTTAGGTAGAAAATTCGTTTGATATTATACAGTCTGATTTTGTTACCGGATGTTAGTATTGGAAATTTGCGATTACTTCAAATTCAGATTCGGTTCATGAATAAAATAGTTGGAAACGTTTACAAGCATTGGATATGTTTGTGCAGTTTTTAAAAGTAGTTTCAAAGCAGGAATTCTAGTAGGCGCAAATATTGAAATTCAAATTACATTATAGATTGTTATAGATTGTTAAACGTAAACAAAATAACTTAGGTGTTTCCCAAGGTTCGGTTTTAGGTCCATTATTATTTGTATTTTATATTAATGGCCTTGAACTGAATCGTTCAACCAATTTATTTCCCGACAATACATTAATAGCTGTAACAGATAAAAGCATTTCTGATGCTGCAAATAAAATTAATTTCCATTTAAAACGGTACATGACTAGCTACAAGTAAATAAATTGAAAGCGCGTAGAAAAGTAAAATTGTGATTAATCTCATGAGAATGCTCACTCGCTCAGTACCAATTAAAATAGACGACCTAAAACTAGAACAAGTACCTAGCACAAATTAAGTATTTAGGAGTAGTCATAGACAAATATTTAAATTTTAAGAGTTAAAAATTAAAAATGAAGAAGTACAATTCGTAGTTGAACTCGGTGGAATAACTAACAAACCCAGCATTCAGGTAACAATATTAATTTATAAAACAATTACAGCTCCACATTTCGATCAGTGAAGCAGTATTATATGTATTTCCAACTGAATTCCAGAGACTGCAAAAGCAGCAAAATAGAGTTATTAGGATTATTTTACGGTGCTCTAAATATACTATAGAATAGCTTTGATGTCAAGATATTCTGGTTTACTGTTAAGCAACGCATTTACTTTAATACTCTGATTTTAGTATATAAAGCTGTCAATCACTTCCAACGTTATATGTATGTCTCGTAACTTAATGCAGAATTCAGGTATTCATTATTATAATACCGGAAATCGCCATGATTTCAGATTACCCAAAATTGTCAAAATCTGGTTTTCAAAATTCCTTTTCTTATAAAGCTTTGGAGATTTACAACTGTGTTCCACAAAATGTTAAACAATTAAATATATATAGCTTTAAACACGCATTCTTAACTTTTTATGAAATTGTTATTAACTACAGCAGGGCTTCTCAAACTTTTCCACTTGGCGACCCCTTTTACCTCAGCAAATATTTTCGCGACCCTGGGTATAGAGGTATATAAACTAGGAAACATTTGCAGATAATAAATCATAAAAAAAATTTATTCGAAAAGAATTTTTTGGTATATGTACATACGAATATAATTTGACCGTGTATTGAAGACAAAGCCAAATATTCATACTAATGCGTTGGGTGTGCTTGTTTACTTTTACATAAAGACTTAAATCTTGGATGAATATTTGATACTGCAGGACGTTCCTTCAACGTTTTGCAGAGTTGACCGATTTTTTGATTTTATAAACGTTAAACGTTAATGCTGAAAATGCTGGTTCGCATAAATACGCAGTACGAAATGTTAGAAGTAAAATTAACAAGACGTCTTCCAGATTGGGACAGAAGAACTCAACCTTCTGAAGGGTTTGAGTTACCGTTACCCTTCTGCCTCTTGCTAAAAGAGTTTCGCCTCTGGCGTGGTTGACACGTTGAGTTACCATGCTCTTTTAGTGCTGCCCTTTTCCTCCTGAAGAAGCCCCTTAAAAAGGTGGGCGAAAGGTTGAGTTCTTCTGTCTCAACAATGACATGGTCCCAATCCGGAAGATGTCTTGTTAATACTGACACTGACTGTGGAAGTCTTCGAATTCATTATGTTAGAAGTATGTTTAGGACCATTTCATAAAGTATTTGAAATTCTGTCCTAATCCCCAGCCAAAATTCATTTAACGATTTTTTTGGAAAACTCAAGTTTTAAACCTGTGTCGCTCGATAACTCGACAAATTCTTCTTGAGCGTTTAATGGTAAATGACTAACATTAATCATTTCAATTGAGTATAGTTTATGAACCCAATTTTCTTATTCAACATCAAAATTTGAAGGAAAGTATTTTTGAAATTGTGTCTCCAGACACTTCAAATGATCAATTATAACTTTTAGAATTAAATCTTGGCAAAGGTTAGTTTCAATTATAAAAGCATCTATAGCTGAACACATTTCTAAACCTAAAGATCCATTTTCCACTATATTTTTCCATATGTTCACTTTTTTAACAAAACTTTCAATTTTATATTTTAACGTAAATATATTCCAATTATTTCCTTGAAGTGACATGTTTAAATCATTCAATTTTTTAAAAATATCCGACAAATAATACAGTTTTAAAAGCCATAGTTCATTGTGAAAAAAATCAACAAAATCGGGTTTCTGCTCAGTTAAAAATATATCAACTTCATCGTTCAACTGTAATAATCTGTATAAACTTGGTCCTCTTCTGCATGTAGCAATAAGGTTTGGTAGTCGAAATTCATACCTTTGCAAAGGTTTGAAAATAGACGACTGTTAAGGTCTTGGCTTTTTATGAAATTAATGATTTTGATAGGATCGCAAAACACAGCATTTAAATCTGGTCTTTTGTTTTTTTAATTTTGCTAAAATTTCTGCGACCCCCAAATTTAGTTACGCGACCCCATATGGGGTCGCGACCCACACTTTGAAAAGCCCTGAACTACAGTAAATCTGAAGCAATGTAATTTCTTGTTAATGTGAATTAATGAATATATTCACGTTAGAAACGATTTTATAAGACTAATAAAATCGCATCAAAAACAGGGAAACAAATTAACGACGTATTCAAGTGCTTTTTAAAAATTCCTAATTTATAGGAATTAAATAGGCAGATTGTAATTCCCCAAATATTTCAAATTAAACAAAATACGATAAAAAATATTATTTCAGGATTTTACGCTCACAAACAAATTTTAAATTCCCTGGTCGACCACCGCGAAATGAAAGCTAAGCCAAATAAAGACCGCCCATCAATTTTCATTTAAAAATCCATCTCAATTTTTAGAAACATTTTTATCGGAAAGAAGTTGAATAAATTCTCATAAAATCAGAAATAACCTGGATTTAGACTTTGGTATTGATATAACTATAATCGTCGAAAACTTACTGTTTAAATCAACGCTGCTGCGTTAGTGCTACTGCGGTTTCTATAGAGTTACAAAATGAAAGTGCTCGTGGGGCCGCCAAAGTTAACAAAAGATAATGAAGCAGTCCTTTAGAGGAAACGGTCTAAAATCGGAATAAAGGATGTTTTATCTGTGTACTTTGTTGTTTAGCGTTTTGATTGAATAAACATTGTTTATATTTCGTAGTTTAATCTTTATTAATTATTGCAACAGTCTACAAAGTTTAACACATATTTTCAAAAAATGATGGTGCATTTGTAGATCAAAGCTTACTCGAATTTGTTTGGTATTTTGTATTACTTTCCTAAAATATCAATTTTCACACGGAAAACAGGTGTTTTCATTAGATTAAATAATCAAAATTGCCTATGCAGGAGCATTTAAAGCAATTAAATCTGCTTCCTACTAAAATAAACCCGTGATTTGTAATATTTCCTATGAAATTTTAGAACGCGGCGATTTTAGATTTATAAAAAAAAAATATACCTACTGGAAATTTTAGATTTATTACAAAAAATTATACTGGAAATTTAATTGTTTTATACATAAATTATTCGTTTGGATATGCCTTAAAGCAAACTTAAATTACGAACACTTCGAGAAGCAAACCGCTGGCGAAATTTTGTATACCGGAATTCCACGGAATTCTCCGGAAAATCGTAGAAAACACGACAGGTAATTCTATGAAATGAATTCCATTTGCCTATACTTTTACGTACCAAAAAGAACGATACCAGGCTTAGCCATGCCTTTTAAATTTTCGTATTTATTGCTTCGTATAGCCAGGGTGGCGCAGTGGTAGAGCGTCAGGCTAGCGTTGTACTAGCCCTTGGTTCAAATCCCCCTAGTGACCACTCGTCGTTGGGTACCTAATTAACGACGTTCTCCTCAGAATACAGGTCTAGGAGGTAGAGTAACAAGGTCTTACACATACATACAGACTCTACACATGGTACAATATGTAGGTAAAACGGCGCACCAACTTCGTAACCAGCCGGGTTGTGCATTGCACGCGTAGACCCTTATATGTTAACGCACCAGCCTCGACACCAAAAGGTATAAGAGGTTACAGATAATACATACATTTATTGCTTCACTGAAATTACAATAAATGTCATTAAGTTTATTAAAATTACAAAACGTTGTAAACGAGTAATTCTAGACTCAATTTTCATGCCGCATGCTATTTCGAAGCTATATGATTGAACAATGAGTGCTTTTGACGTGTTTGACATACGTTAAAATTTGATTTCTGAATACCTGTCTTTATCCGGCCCGACTCTGCGGGTTACGTGATTGGTGCACCGTTTAATACCTACATACTGCACCATGTGTACAGGGTAAGCGTGCGTACGTGTAGGACCTTGTTACTCTACCTTGTAGGCCCGTATTCGGTGGAGAGCGTCGTTAATCTGGTGCCCAACGACGAATGGTCATGAGGGCTCGATACCGACCTCCAGATTGCAATTTCTGAATATAAGAGCCTTAATAAAAAGCTTGCTGTTTTGTTTTCATAGTCACACCTGATTTCGATATTTTTTTATTTTACTATATCGACTCGCAGGGAAATCCATTCAGTTGTACATTGAAATTCCACTGCGGTTTACTCCTCGAAATACTACGAGGGAACGTCAGTAATTAGGCGACAAAAGGCTATTAGAATAATACTCGGAGAAATACGTAGCCGAAAACAAGTTCTATTTTTCAATAATCTCTACCAAAATTAATACACTTATCCCATTGCTTTATAAATGCCCCAATACCTACTGTATAAAAGTCTTTGGGCTGATGTATCAGCCACATACCCACCTTACGTTCAACGCGGTTATCACCCGCGAAACGTTTGGTGCCAAGATGCCTTTTAGTGGACCAAACAGTTGAAAGTCGCTTGGGACTAGGTCGGAACTGTAAGGAGGATGTTCGAGCCGAATGAGGACTGGCATTATCGTTATGGAGCAATATTCGCGTTCCTCTCGTCAGTAGGCCTGGACGTTTTCTTCGAATTACATCTCGAAGCTGCAACAAAACTCTACAGTATGGTTCAGCATTCACGTTCTCACTTCTATTCTGGAAATGGGCTAGGAGCACTCCTTGAGAATCCCAAAACACTGTAAGCATAATCTTACCAGCTGAGAGCACAACCTTGAATTTCTTTGTTGACGGTGAAGAAGGATGTTTCCATTGCATTGAATCATCACGCTTTGATTGATCACCAGTAACAATACTGTTAAGCATGCCCTCTCCTTCATTGGCGTACCGAGGGAGATGTTGCAAGGACAGGCCCATTCGATTCTTTTTGTGTTCCTCGGTGAGCAAACTTTTAGGAAATTCAAACTATCCTGCATTATTTCGTAGGCTAAACCATGAGAACACCCTATTGCAGTTGCTATGCTGTCTATTGTTACCCGCCTGTTAGCTCGAATCATCTCGTCTAACCGCCGAATTGTTGCTTCTGTCGCAATCTGACGTCGGCGACCAGTGCGATCTTCGTCAACCAGTTTTGACCGCCCTTAAGAGAATTTATCGACCCAGTTCTGCACTGCTTTACGCGACTAACACTTGTCAGCGTAAACAGGAAACATTTCCTTATGGATATACTTTGCAGAAAGATCTTTTACCCATCAAAAAAGCACAACGGCTCGCTGCTCTTCCACAGTACACTCTACGAGCACGGTCGCCATTTTAACACTGGCTGCACTCATGCTATTGCAACACAGCAACTGTTACTTGAATATCATCAAGCTGGATTGTGCTGCCACCTGTATATATATTTATATAATATATTTGAAAATAGTTTACTGCTATTTTCAGATATCCCACATCAGTCTGTGACCTAATTACTGACTTCCCCTCGTATATAGTATTAAGTGCTACAGCTTTAATTGCCATCGCTTTGTATATTTTTTTATTAAAATGTAAAGTAAATTTCCCGAACTTCTGTATAAAATTCGTTAGTACAAGCCAAACAGGTTAATTATCTCAAAATTCATGCAAACACAAAAGCAATTACTTCTTTTATTTTTCTTTTGATATCTGAATCGCAAGTACTGTTACTTTATTTTTGAGGGTATCTTTAATCTTGCTTGCTTGCTTGCAATGCGGGTAATATTCTTTTTCTCCATTTCGTCTAGAGTTGGATAAACAAGGCGGGGATTTATTTATTTTTAAAGGAGCAGAGTGTTGTGTTGGTTAAACAAGCACTTACTTTTAGGGCGAAGGTTTTTACAAATTTACAGATTTTTAAATTTAATTAATCAAAATTCTTTTGTAAGAATGGATGTGAATTTAAATTGTATTCAGAATTTTTCACAATAAACTAACTGTTTTCTTACATTTAATGCCTTTATTTAAACTGAAATAAAAGGAGCTTATTATTATTATTATTTTATTAATTGTAGAAGTTTTTAATGGAAATATTGTTAACATTACCAAATTGTTAGATTACTTTTAATGTGTTTGCTCAATAGGACACATTTCCAGCTTAATTTAACCAATGCAAATATAAACCACAGAAACTAAGGAAAACAAATCAACTAACTTCCCTAGACATCTCTTTCTTTATAAAATAATATTCTTTTTATCAGGAATCTTAAGATTTCCCTTCTAAATTTAATTAATTCAGAATTATTTTTACATAAATCTGCAGCTGCAGTTTTCTAAGAAATTTAAAACCTGACGACTTTAATAAAATCCGAAATCCCACGTTTGTTTAGGGTTTCACTTGATTATATCTATTTAATGCATCTTGTACATGCTATGTGCTACTGGCTATGGCGGAATAATTAGATTTTAGTTGTATTCGCTATTAAATTGATGCGGGGTTGAGCGAGGGTGCTGTTTAGGTCGCTTGGTATAAGCTGAATTCCCTCACTTCCCTATTTACTGTATTCGATTTGTTCTTAATTAAAACCGGTAGTAATAACTAGCAAATTGGAATGTATTGAAAATAAGTTAATACGATGCAAAAATAAATGTGTATGTAGTTATAAGATTTTGTACACAGGGTGAATCCTAAGTGGCAGAAAATATCTACACCATGCGACACTACATAAAAAATCCAGTGATAAAATCTAAACCAGTTTAATATTTATTAGATAAGGCATTACCGTACAGCCTTAGGTTGCATTCCGGTTTGCTTGTCGTAGGATATTTCCATCAAATATTGACTTTAAGGTGTAGTTTAATCAACAGAATAAATAAATAATTAGTAGTTGTGTTTGTCATACCCATAGTTCATCTGTAATTTTCATTTGGTTTTGAAAATTCTAAGCTTTTTGAGCTTCTCAGCAATAATAAAATAGTAATTTACGTTACAAGTTCGGGAAGTGACTTATTAAACTACCAGTTTAGATGTTTATAGATGAGGCGACGAAGGAATTTCTAAACGAGTACCTACTTTAATAATAACTTCCCGGACATATATCGTATAACATTCTATTTCATACTGTAAACAATTTGAGTTTTTATTTTTACATGTGACACTTTTTGAATAACGTCAACATATGACACACAGACCAGATAGAATAGACAAGAAAGTTAAATGCAACCCAGCCCTGACAAATATAATAGTTATCCATGGAATGGCTCTAATACAAATACAAAATCAAGTGATCACGTGAAGGCATTTATAATTAAAACTAAGATAGTAGTCTGTGTAAAAATAATTAAATAAAAAGTTCTCAAAAATATTTATTCACATAAATAGTTGTTTAAAAGAATCCGTATTTTATTGTTATAAAAATACTACTTATTAACGATATTAATATTAATACATGTTTAACAGAATCTGATGAACCCTTAAATTATGAAGAAGCTATAAGTGGTAAAAATAAAGAATTATATTATCCATTCACTTAACTCCTGTGACGTAAAAGTCACCATGTGTTGGTTAATATGAAAATCCCTATTAGGCTATTAAAAATTTTTAGAATTGAGATTGGCGCACCTTTAAATTTAAATTTAATGCTTTTGTTTTTTATGTTTTCACTTTGACACTTAAATTATTTATTATTCAAGTTACGTTTTATAATTCATAATCTTTAGAGAAATGGATGAACAGAAGCACCAACGAAGTTTATTATCAACGAGAGAGAAAGAAGCTGTATGCAAATACTGCTTAGAAAGGCAAAAAATCAGTCCTCACTTAAATAAATATACAATTTTTGAAAAGGCTGCATATATATTTTCAGTAAGATTTCCTACATTTTATCCTTTATAACCACTTTTCCAATCCTACATCTCCTTTCTTATTAGATCAGCGTAGCTCAAGTGAAGGACATTTTTACAAAATTTGAAAATGGGGAAGATTTAGAAGATACACAAAAGGGTGGCAAAAAATCTACAAATTTTGATGATTATTACAAGGTATTCTTAAAGGAGGAACTACAAAGAAAAATTTATTTATTTCATCACAATAATGAACATTTTACCATTGATGATTTACATGACTCAGATACTGAAGACGATTCTGATGATACTTTTCTTTAACTTTATGCCACCTTTAACTGATTGAAATTTTACGTAGATAATAATTTTTGAATTTCATTTAGGCTGCATATACTCATAATACTACACTGCATACTTGTATTATTAATAAACCCATTTTTACCTTGTTCTACTTAATTTTACGCAAATGACAAATGATTTATCATAACCTTACATTTCAGTTTGACGTTAAGTACATTCACTAAAAAAGTTGATAGGTTCTGTACATAAAGTACACTCCCAAATTTTCATTTGACAGCGTAAACGTCAAGGGAGTTTTCTGAATGGATTATAGATGAAAGCCATTCAGAAAGAGCTACAAATACTTGTAGACCACAATACATGGACTCCAGTAAGAAAACCAGAAAGTTGTCCTGAAATAAGTACAAAGTGGACATTTAAGATAAAGAAAAATGAAAACGGTGAACCTTAAACTTTCAAAGGAGGTATAGTGGCTCGTGGATTTCAACAGAAAGAAAATTTTGATTTATCACAAATCTATGCACCTGTAGCAAAATTAACAACAGTGCGAATTTTAATAGCAGTGAGTAATCACCTACAATTACGGCTACATCAAATGGATGTGAAGGGAGCATTTCTGTACGGAGATATAAAAGAAGATGTTTATCTAGAAGTGCCAAAAGGTATGAAAATTAAGAAAGATAATGTTTTAAAACCAAGTAAATCATTATACGGTTTAAAAAAATCACCAAGATATTGGAATCAGAAATTTAATGAATTTATGATAAAACAAGGTTTTATTCGTTCTAAAGAGGATATTGTCTTTATGTTAAAACTATTTTTACAAAACAAGTGATTTATGTGGTATTGTTTGTTAATTGGTTCTCTAATGTATGCAGTATTAGGATCACGTCCTGATTTATGTTTCTCAGTTAGTTATTTAAACAGATATCAAAATTTGGGAAATGAAGATCTGTGGAAATCACTTAAAAGAATACCTCGATACATCAAGCAAACTTCGAAGAAGAAACTAATTTATAAAAGAAATGTAGAAGCACCTGTTTTGGCTGGATATGCTGATGCGGACTGGGGTGAAGATTTAGTTGACCGAAAATGTTTGTACTCCCTAATAACTGTTATGTGTATTTATTATTTTTTGTTTCTTTGTAATACAGTAGTTGTTATCTCGCGTTGTTTATAAAATGACCATTTTTAGTGGTCAAAGATTGACTGTAGAGATTTTAAATTTCCCGCTTTAGCGTTAGTAGTGTTGCGGTCATCCACATGCAGCGCTAATGTATTAATAGTATTCTCAATCAAAGCATTGTACTTTCCTGTCTATTCTATCTGGTCTGTGATGTGACATTACGGTATCAGAGCCGGGAAGTGTTGCTTGGTTACACTTTTACGGGCTCTGATTGGGTGCATAAAATAACAGTCCGGTAAGTGTTGCTTGGTAATACTTTCCGGCTGTGATACCGTAATAGCTCACTTTCCAGACTCAAAATGGCGCCGGGAATAGTATTATAGTATATTTCATTAGGAGGCGAGAAACAAGGCTTTTCCCGGGCGAGCGTGACAATTCTCGTGTGAGGCGAAGCCGAACACGGGAGGTCATGCGAGAACGGGAAAAGCAGTTTCTGCCGTGTAATGAACGATATTTTTTATTATAACTCTCTGAAAAACGGCGATAGAACACGTAAATTAAAATATGCGTTGTCAAGGGCGGATTCAGGGGGGGGGGGGCACTGGGGCACGTGCCCATACAAAAACATAAAATAGCGCCATAGATACAGTGTTTTTGCCATTCTACCAGAGTACTGCTTACCTTGTGTCCCCCCCAGAAAAAAATTCTGTATCCGCCCCTGTGCGTTGTTACTCATAGCAAACGCCATTTGGAATGCTTAGCAACGCTTGTTTGGAATTGTTTAAAATCGAGTGTTTATTTGACAGATGGAGATGGAATAAGCCGGAAAAAAATTTTCCCGTGCAGTGCCCTTTCGCAACCCATAAACCGTCAGAAAAACAACTGTTTTCAGAGAGGTATACTGAAAATGAATTTACCAGACAGTATGAAATAAATTATATGAAGGTAGCGTCTAGGTTATAACGTACGACAATTGTGTTACTATTTGAGCATCCCGCCTTTAATTATTCTGTTAATCACTTCGGCGAAGAAGTTTATTTTGTTTTTTAATTTCAGTTTATTTTGTTCTTGGTTTATTCATTCGTTACAGATTACGAGTACTTATTACGATTCAATTTTGTTACATTTCAATAATAGTTTTTGTTTGTTAATGTCTATTGTACTGTATTGTAAATTGTGGTTATGGAGCACAGTTTTGTAGAATATGCAAATATGCTTCTAATTTTAAGGGAACGCCGTGTTCTTTTTAATGCAGCTGTAGCATTTTATGCCGAATATTATCGGGAGAAAAAGCATGCTAAAGTTATACGAGTAGATCAGAGGACGCGAGAAAATAAAAGAATATGTTCGATCCATAAGCCGATTAATTTATAGTAATTAATATTAGTATTAAAAAAAATTAAAAAGAATAGTCGACGTTGTTTTGTTTAATTCTAGTTTTGGGATGTGTATTGTACTTTAAAAATGTCTTTTTAATAACTTTTTAATATAGTAGGTGACTTCGATGATTGTACCATAACCACAGTGTTTTTAAGTTTGAAAAACAATTTAACAATTCTCCAAGAACAGAATACGCATGCGATCATACAATTTTTTTAGGATGTTAATGCGGAACTGAATGATGCAAATATTATGCTTTATTGCTTAATGCAGACTTACAGAGATTTTATATTACTAATTACAAGAAAGTTTGGTTAGTTGCTGCTGATAAACCTAAGCAAATTGCCACATGTCCGTTGACAGAAATGGTAACTATAGTTTCATCCAAAAATAATAACTATAGTATTTTTCATCTAGCATTTGGGTTGACGTCAACTTGCCCCGTCCAAAAACTGTCTGTTTTGACACGCATTCGTGCGCAGTAGGTAATGAAAACCTAGTTTAGAAAGAGATGAAGTATAGAGTACAGTTGGATTGTGAATTTATCAACGCACTGTTGATAAATTCACAATCCAACTGACGACACAACCCAAATCCTAGGTGAAAAATACTGTAACTGTCTAGAAAACTTTGAAAATATTTGCCAAAGTTGTCTTTAAATTAACTGTAATTCATTTTTTTAAATTTCGGTCTAATATCAAGTGCCGTATGAAAATTTTCTGTAATATTTGATTTAGAAAAAAGTATATTGGTTTACGTGTTTGGAATCGTTTAAACGCCAAAGAATATTGTCACGTGACTTCTGGTATGGCAAAATCTTGACAAGTTCGACAAAAAAGTACCAAAAGCAAGGGAGGCCCTATTGGTAATGGAGCAGAAGAATCGATTCAGCGGCGGCAAATTTTAGGTAAAAAATAATCGCCATAGAAAAATTATGCATATGGGTAGTTCAAATATCCCATTAGACGTGCCGTGCCATACATAGTTTAAAAGGCAAAATTCGAATTATCCGAAAGCGGTCTTTACTTTATTTTTTGAGAACCATGTTTGTGTGTCCTTATAAAAAAAATGTGTTCCCTTAATCCGACGCTGACAAAATAATTTATTAAGGAAGTTGTCTCACATCACTTCTTCGACAACCATGTACTTTCTATACTCTACTACTGTGTTTCGGTCTCCAATTATTTTAAGAGACTGGGTAAGCCGCCCGCTAGCTTTCGACTAGGGTTTGAACCCGAAACCCCTTGCGTGGTACCTTGGCCACTCTGTTTTTCGGAAGTTAATAAATACAAAATTAAAACATTTCAGAAGGTGAGAAAAATTATGAACTTTTATAGTAAAAAAAGCGAGTTTCTGTTAGGTTCTTTTGCCCAAAGGAAGAGATAGTGAATATCCTAGTTTCTAGAATTCAGTATTCTTAAGCAGAATTTATAAAAATATTTTTGATGCCAATCTTTTTCTAAGTTATTTCATTTTCTGTTGCTTTGTAACATTTAAGTTATTTTTAATGTAAGCAATTTGCACAATAAATTAATAGTTTCAAAATTAAAAAGTCAGCTAAACTTTGTAAATTCTGAGTATATTTAGTAGTTCTCACACATCGAACCTTGCTGTATTTCAAAAAGAATAAGGAATAGAATATTCTGTTGTAAGAATTTTTTATTGAAAATAAGGAAACATATTAACTTTCCAATATTAACCAAATTTTATATTCAAAGCTGTTACACCCCCTATAGAGATTTTTCAAAACTAATTTAAAATATTTTCACAAATGACAGAGTTCTTAAATTTTTAATCATAGTTCATTTTCTAATGCCTAAGTATTATGTATTATGTACGTAAATCAGGTGTATAAATTAGAACAAGCGATATTCGAATAAGATCTTCTCAAAGTAGTGTCCTTGGGCCCTTTCTTTTAATAATGTTTACTAATGGTCTGATGCCCTATATACAGATAATGATTTTTCACTATATTTATGAATACTAGTTTTGCTCTAGACTCTAGACCAAGAATTTATATGCCACTAAAAAACCAATACAACTGACTTGAAAAAATAACTTTTTGCTGGCACAAACGGAATTATTTATTATAAAACATTTTCCTTCCGTTGATGTGGTGCTTGGTTTCAGCTTAATAATGACTAATCAGGCTTACTAGGTTAAAAAGTATATTACCTAAAGTAGAGTAAAAGTGTAAAATCAGTTTGTAGATAAATGAAAATCTATATTGGCGATTTCTTTCTGGGAGGAAACATGTTCAAATACTGTATGTAGTTTGTTTGTTTATTATGCGAATGTAAAGGATCTTAATGCGCGTTGACTATGGTTATACCATTGACGTTACAAAACACTTATATTTTACCTAGTCGCTGAAGCAAATACAAATGATTTTTTAAATATGGTGGTATGAGTGCCCGAAACTCGCATAACGTTAATTTACCTTATCACAGGTTTAGGGCAGGTATATCAGTAGGAGATTAAGCTAAGCTTAAGGCAACTTAAATTAGGGCTTAGCTTAAGTCCCAGTTTAACCCAATTTAAGTCAATTTTTAGCTCAAACTTGTACTGAAATTTCGGCAGTAAAACAAATAAAATTTATATTACCTATTTGTCTTCTGCAACAAAATAAATTTTAGTAATAATTTGTTGTGTGATGCTAAAAAGTGACTATTAAACTATTAACTATTAAAGAATATGTAGTATGGACACAATTTCTTTTGCAACAGCGAGGTTTTCAGTAAGAAAATTTAGAATTAATTAATTAAGTAAATATAAACAAAAAACTAAAAACGTATCATAAAAGTTTTTCCGGAACTCAAATAAAACCATTCCGGTGGATTATTTATCCGGGATCTCGTTATATTTTACAGCAAAGCTGACACACGATTGACGTGAACATCTTGAGGGATAAGCTGCACTGGAAGTTTAATGCAGTTAGTTATTTTCGTAAGCGGCGGATTTATAGAATATCTCACATGTTTTAGAAAATCCGATGTTACAGTAATTCATTTTGCTTTTATTGCCAATCCCGTAACAGGAACAGAATTTATTTTACATAAATAAATATAACACGTCGGGGTTAAACTTCTTGGAATATTTTATGTTTTGTTAGATAATAGACGTTAATAAAACAGTATTTAGTTTAGCATACTAGTCAATAGGCTTGAAAAGCAACATAAGTGAACACAATTCAGATTCTTTGATACATGTGATTGACTTTAGCGTAACAAAAATAAATATAATAACCATTTATTAAATTAAATTTTCTTTAACCGTACAATTTAGTAATTATTTATTTAAATGCTTATTCTAAAATTATTTCAAAATGAATGATGAGTAAATTGAAAACTTGTTCACTGAAATATATTTCATTTAATCAAAAAAATCGCTAGAAAATTCAGTAAAGCATAATATTTGCCAATAACGTCGCATCGTTTTTTTGGTGGAAAATATGAAGAAACCCTTATCGAATTTATAAAGGTCGGTACTTCATACCAAGAGTTCGCAACTTTCTATTAAGTTATTTTTAGAACTCCCTCGCCCTCTAACAATTCTTTTCAAGCTTCCTAGGCTTTTTGTTTAATTCAAAAGGATGCGAGAATTGAAGTGTTCTTATAGTTAGAAAGCCCTCGCACTATTTTTCTTAAAATAAGGATATCAAAACGTTCTCGTCAAGTTTCTGCTAAAAAGAAACGTTCTTGAAAAGTTTTGTACAAATAAATGAAGAGAACGGAAGGTATTTTTCTGAATATCCTGAAAATCAGTATGCCATTTACAGAATTTTCGCGGATTGTTGTTCAGGATCATTGGAACTAACTTTGAGGTAACGTGCAATAAGTTAAACTAAATCTCGAAGTTTGTCGTTGAACTTCCGAATTGGCAAATGGTTCAAAATCGTCTGGTTTCTGAATAAAAAGTATCCCTGTAGAAGTTAACAGAAGAGTTTAAGATTTTAACTTGCACTTTCTATTATGATTAAGAATTTGGATTTGAAAAGAATAAACATTTAATTTGGACAGATACTTCTTTCTAAAATTCGTTTTAGTTAAACAAATGTACAACAAACAAACGTAGCTATTATTTAATTTTAATTTAATAAAAGATAAAACATTCGGCCATAAAAAAATTCGCCTTCGGCTGCCCTGAAAGTAGAGTTTACTTAATTAATTTTTCGTTTGAAAGTTCGTTTATCCCTTGCTGGTTTATAAAATAAAAACTTTACAAATAATTTCGATGTAGAATACTGCTTTGTAAAAAAACAGACCATATATTTATAAAATTTTTTAAGGTGGGTTTCAAGCACGGTAAGCTTATTTAAATTTCGAGTTGTTTAAGTAAACAGAAATTGAATTAAGATTTGACAGAGGCATTTAATTAATTTAATCTAATTTCATGGGAACTGAAACCTGAACTTTAAATTTATCTCAACTTTCGGGTTAACCAGTTCTCAAACTGAAGGGTCAGATTAATGGTTGTTTTCCAAATCTTTAATGTACTTTACGGATAATCTTTTCAGAAAAATACATGCAAGTTATCAGAAGGGAAAACGAGACCTCTACTTTCGAATTACAGAAAACTACAGCATTATACTTCAAAAATACGATTTGTAAAATTATATTTATAAAATTCACACCATCAATCTGTACTATCACACAGCGTATCCAATAATATTTCACGCGGAAATAATTCTGAATCAGTAAAAAATAGATTAAGCGTAACTCGGTTTGCCTTCTAGCGATACGATGAGTTCTATACATTATACTAAATTGGAATATTTATTTATAACCTGAATATTTAACAACGTAATAACATAAAATATTATTCCGGGTCGATGGTTTAATTGGGTATTACCGGGTGCGATTAAAGCTGCCAATTTCACAAACATTTAATTAGATTGTGATTTAATTAAAGTGCCATGAAACGCAGGGGTTTCGTATCACTTGCTATGTCTATTATTTAATTTCGGGGATGAATTTAATAGAGTAAACACTTCAGTTGGTTATTTTTCAATAGCAGGTGTTACTGGAATTTATTTGATCTCGACATTGACCCTATGCGTCTGAAAAAGATAAGGTAATATTTTACATCAACTGAATATAAATGAAGAAGTGAATTTTTCCGTATGCCTGAATGGCTTACATAAAATTCGTGGTAGATGTCCTCAGTTATAGAAACTCCTATTTCTTCTTCGTTCAAACAGATTTGCTTTAGAAAAATAAAGTCACCATATTAGGTTTCTTTGGTAAAAAATTAACATTCCCAGAAATATTTCTGAGAAAACTGGATGTCGTGTTAATTATTAACTAAAAAAAAAAAAAATTAAAACTAATAAGCCCAAAGAAATACCTTTGCAAATGTACTGAACAGTATCGGTACTTACCTTATTAGGATTTGTACGGACTGTTATCCCATATTATTCCCTTTTTTCTCATTCTTAACAAAGCTAAAATAATTTAAGGAGCATATTTGTCGACTGTGTCAAAGAACTTTTTATAAAATTCAAAGTAATTCAAGCTTAATAATGTTTGACGCAGGAAAAACTTTGAAGCTGTACTTCTGTACCTTTATAATTACTTGTTTGTTCGATTCAAGCGAGTTTCTCAAGCCTTTTCAGAGAAACACCCCAAGGTAATTAGTAACCGTTTCTGCGTTTTAAAAAAATCTTATTGATTTTAAGTTACACCTTTGTGCCGAATTTACTAAAGTTCCTACTTTAATTAGAACACACTCATTAAATTCTATATTTAATAACAAAGCTATAGAATAATATAACAAGGACGATCTATAAAGTTTGCAACTTTATGATAACGATCAAACTTTCTGTATAAATTTATTAGCCTTCTCTGAAAGACGCCTCTTGTTAATACAGTTACGCAGAAACAATAGAAATCAGAAACCATTTTTTGCCTAACATAAATTCTGCTACCAAATTCAGAATCTTGACCCCTTAAAACAATTTAGGTTCAATTCTTCTCGCAATTTGCAATTTAATTACTTAATTCAAGCCGAAGGTTTACGACTAGAACACCGTTATAATCTGATATAGGAGTACGATAATAATTTAGGTTGGGTGTTCGGTTCATCCTCTATCTGAAACTACATTAACACACACGACTGATTAATGGCTGGAGACTACTAAAGAACAGACTAAGGGATTTTCTCTTCTTTTGACGAATAAGGATGACCGAAGTGATTTGATGTGACTTATACAAGGGAACCGTATGTAGTGTGACTGCATTATTAAAGACCGTAGAAGAATAAGGGAACCTTTTGACCTTACGGGAAGTTGAGTTCATTTGTAAGCTTTTCAAAAGACGTAGACATCTGATTGAAAGCTGTCTTTGATTCAAAGTCTGATTGAGAGTAGAGCTTGATTACCGTGGATTCTGTGATTAATTATTTTGACAATTTGACATAAAAATTGTACCTAACTCCGTATTGCAAGTGGAAAATTCGCTTAAGGAATATTTCGACTTTTTATGAATATTATTTAAATAATTGGATGTATCGCTGACATGTATCATGGTGCCGAAAGGTAGATATAAAACATGAAAAATAGTTGAGGGGAACAGGTTATTTATAAAGTGTTAGTTATCATGAGAAATATATTAAAGTGCCAAAAGTGAGATTAGCTCTGCTTCTTCGTAGAAGAAAAATGTTGAGGATTTTTCTGAGCCAGAATAATAAAATACTCAAAAACATACAAAAGGAAAAAGTTTGATATAATTCTGAAATTAAATACTGCTTCAGAATAGTATCGAAAAGAGTTTGCAAAATAATGTAAACAAAAATTCACGTCAAAGAACAAATAAAAATGCAAAGCAAAGGTGATTTGTGATGTAGCTAAATTATCTACAATTTAGAAGAGAACATGTTCAGCAAGAACAACGTCTAGAAATAGCTGAAAATAATTGTGAGCAAGACTTGTTGAAATACACAATCTGAAATTAAAAATAAACAGAAATTAACAGGAAGTATAATGATAATCAGAGACGGAGCAACAATCGAGTTGTTATAAAAGCGAAGACAAGAAAAAATATTTACATATTAAACATGTTAAAAGAATATCAATTCAACTCTTCATGGAAAAACTAAAACCTTATAAGTTACAAAAACATGCAATAATTATTTACTAGAAGAAGATACGCGGATTAGGAAATAAAAACTAACCATAATCTTAACATTTAACACAAAAAAAATTATATTTTCACAGAATACTACTTAAATACAAAATTTCATTTATGCAATCGCCCATCCTGATGGTATAGTGCATGCATGATCAGTTGTTACAGTGAAAACACTATTAAACATTGTATAACCAATTTCAATTACAAAAGTCAACAATCCTAAAGTAAGTGTTAAGAATAAGCTGCGCAGACAGTACGTTGTTAGAAATAAAGTAATCAACAGGTTATGCATTTGTTTTAATTAAAAGGTTTACAATTTACCAATTGTTAATCGGCATTCTCAGTGGTGTAATTCATACAAATACCAAGTTACGCAGAAATTTCAGCAGAAACATCAAGCCTCGAACGTGTTAGTTGCAGAAATAAATATATAAATAAAGTAATTTTCTCAGCAATATACTGTATTTCAAAACGTAGAATCAAAGAAACAAGAATTTCAAACATTTTCCACACTCTTGGACAGAGACTCGTAGGAGCTGTAGTCCAAAGTGACTAATTGCATAGAGAACTTACATTTTGGGCCTCAGGTAACAATAACATTCCTTATATAATTAGATTTTTGCATTGTAAAAGACCAATTACTGAAACCTACAATCCTGTTTAGACCTGTCATCCGTTCATTCATCTGTGATGGTTACATAATTATAACAAAGTCAAAATCTGATACGTTTCACAACATAAAAATTAATTGGATCTCTTCAAGGAAATTAACAATAATGTTCAGTTAACCATCTCACTGAAAACCGACAAATATATTTGAAAAAAAGCCTTATTGTGTTCCCCAATGCATTGGTCCCACGTAGGCAAGTCTAGTTCTTTAAAGAACCCCAGGAACCTATCTAGAGGGGGTTGATGTGACATTTGAGGTTTGAGTTCCGATTCTCCAAAGTATTTTATTCTGATTGGTAAGTCCATCGTAGTAGCAGAGCCAATGTAGATGCTTCTCTTCATTGTCTTTGCAAATTTTGCAGAGTGTACCTTCTATTAATTTTATTATACTAGTGTTTCTTCAGATGGCAGTGTCCTGTCAGGATTCCTGCCAACTGTTTTATTCTCGCTCTATCGACATTTATAAATATTTTTGTCGTTTTTTTGAATGGACCTTGGATGAGAGTTTTTTTTAATATTTCATACCTGCAAAATTATCACAGTATTCACGATGTGTTACCCTTAGCCATTCTCTGGTTTGCTCCCTGGCAATATCATATGCCATTCCTAGGTTAGCTCTGATCCCAGAGAGCTTCCAGATTTTGCCAATTTGTCGACTTGTTCATTTCCATGTACTCAATTCAATATACCCCACAATGTCCTGGCACCCATATCAGGTGTAACTGTAACCTGTTATCTCAGACCAGTATGAGATTGTCATGGCATTTTGGAGCTAAAAATACAGGAAGTTGGTGCAAGCGCAGCTTGACTATCTGTCATGATGTAGATCCGCCTATTTTATAGGTTCTCCGCAGCATGAACTGAGCACATGTGAGTATCACTATTATTTCAGCTTGGAATACTGTGGCTAGGGTGCAGAGGTTCAAGCTGACGCTGTACCCTGTTTCAGCTTCGACAATGTCTATTCCGGTTCCGTTTTCAGTTCTGTACCTATCTGTGTACCAGATATCGCTATTTGTATGTGTAGGGTAATAGGTATATTTCCTTTGCTCCAATCTTCTCGTTCTGGTATGATCACCCTGAATCGTTTTTTTGACTGCATCTTTTAAGGATGTAGTTTTCGTGTATTTGTTTAAAGATTTTGGTGTGGCTACCGATAATACCTGTGTATTTTCCAAATGCATTCGTTTTTAGCCGATATGCCGCATGTCCCGCCTCCGCCTTTACTACCAGATACACAGAGGGCAGGTCTACTTAGTATAGCCAAGGCCAACTGTATCAATAGCGACTTCGTCCCTTATAAGGCCGTACCGTTCCGCGTTTTTTACACTTTATCAACTTTACAGTTTGCGCTCTATAGGGCGACCTCTCCAGGCGAAATATTAACTACGGTATTGTCAGTTAGTTGTCAGCTGTCGATTCTGTCAAAGTTGTCAGTCATAATGGCATTAGTATTGTTTATAATTTTAACATTTCTCTATTTAAGGTTTGTTTTAACTTGGTGATACCTTTTTAATTTGATTTGTTCTCTCTAAATATATGGCAATTTCTGTAAAAACCGTGTCCTTTTATTCAGAGCAAGTAAAAATAGGATTGTTCATTGCGATAGTATGAATATGTTCTCTTATTTGAAGGTAAGAAACATTCATTCTCAAAATGCTTTTTACATAGCACCGAATGCTTAAAATAATTCGAGTTTGTGTTTTCTTCAGTGTAATGTCTAGAATTTGAAACTATTATACTATAATTTCGTATTAATAAAAGTTTGATAATGATTCAACTAGCATTAATAAAAGTCCTGTTACTTATTTCATTTACAGCTTTTATAGATTTAACAGGCAACAAAATATTGTTTTTAGCCTTGTTTGTTGAATATGAATTTAAAAATTAAATCGACGTAGTTTGTTGCAAAACTACATTAAACTTTTGGCACACGGAATACCACAAAAACGTCCAAACCATATTTTTCCAATCTTCGAAGCACCTGCAACATGAAAAATGGATTATTACTACAGAAAATCCAGTTCTTGTAGTCAATATTTTGAAATTTTTGTTTAAAAATTTCCAAATATGTCAAAATAGTTGCAAATACTGCCTTCAGAGGTCGTCCTATAGAGCGCAAACTGTAAATTTGATAAAGTGTAAAAAACGAGGAATGGTACGGCCTTATAAGGGACGAAGTCGTTATTGATACAGTTGGCCTTGGTATAGCTTCCATCGCCACTGTTGAAGTTGCGGAAATTACTCCCGTAATGCCTAAACATGCAAAGCTTTGCATGTGGTTTCTTTAATTTTCTTCATTCCCCTTACATATTACCATTTGGAATAAATATATCCAATGACAACATATAGTTTTGGGCATCTGTTAATACCAAGAGGAAGAAAGGTGGGTTGTCAGAGCTATGCACCTTAATAATAATAGCAGACAAACATGCTGCAAATTTAGTTTCTAAGAAGTTCATGTTGCCGAGCTCATAAATAATAACAACTTACGATATAAAAGTTACGGCAGTCTTAGCTTGTACTACAATCTTTTGTTAGACTTGTTATGTACCTATTTCCTTGCTTCTAAATTTCTTCAGTTTTTCCACATTCTTAAGCTAGGTAGAATTATCAATGATACGAAAATAAACAACGGCTGCATATCCTGCTTCCGATGAATCGCAGAATCCGTGTAACTCAATGCTTCAGTAATCTGGCGAAAAAACGTAGCGATTTAAACGAATGTTACTAATTAAAAAAAGCTGCTGGCGGTAACAATTGCAGCGATCAACTACTTCATCTGGCGGGATAACATCTCAATCTAAACCTAAACACCAAAGATATTGAATTAATCGCTTGCAAAAAAAGATTAATGGGGCAAGAAAACCAAGTGGGCCAAATATTCTTGCGATTTCGGACAATATCTGTCGTTTAGTACAAGTGTGATTGATAGTATCAACTTTAAAAGAAAATACAGCACGCGATGGAAGCCACTGTAAGCCTAGAATTTTGATGGTGGATTCGGATTCACTATCAAACGAAAGACCTTCTTGACACAAACTGGAATCCAACCCGGAAAGCAATTCGGGTACATTACTTGCCCATTTGCGTAGTAAAAAAACACCTCTTCTTAGAAGTTCGATTAATTCCCTTTGGAGAGTTTGCGCTTGTAACAGCGTATTACAACCAGAAACAACGTTATCAACGTAAACATCTTGTTTTAAAAGTGCAGCGGCTTGGGGAAAATTTAGCTGTTCGTCTTCAGCTAATTGATGAAGCGTTCTTATTCCTAAAAATGGGGTAGAAGAAACCCCGTAGGTAACAGTATTTAAGAATTCTTCGATCGGCTCATGTGGCGAAAACCTCCATAAAATTCGTTGATAATTTCTGAAAGCGGGTGCGATTAATATTTGCCGATACATTTGTTTTATGAGACAATTCTATGCGATCTGAACTTTAGTAATATATCTGCAATGTGTGGTAGTAATTTTGGACCAGAATACAAACAATCATTAAGTGATTTATCGTTCGCTGATTTAGCTGAGGCAATTTCGTTGTAGTACTATCTGGTTTAAAAACACAATGATGCGGTATATAATAATATTCAGATGATGTAATGGGTTCCTTTGCGATGGACCTATGTCCACTACCAAGGTAGTCTTTCATGAATTCTGAATAACGGATTCTAAGTCGCGTGAAAATCTATTTTCTAAACAATAAAAGCGACGTAAAGCGACAGAGCAAGAATTAGGAAAATCGGGCCTGTGAATTGATTTAAAAGGCAACGCAACACTATATCTACCATTAAGTTCGCGAGATACTGATTGTTTGTACAATTTTTCACGCATAACGTCATCTGGAGAAGGAGGAATTTCATCGCTAACTTCTTCAATTTCCCAAAATTTCTTTAGCGTTGATTCTAAAGGTTCATTAGAAAGCACAGTAAAAAAAGAGTTCAAATGGGTTGTTTGGTTAGCACTTGCCTGACCAGATAAAACCCATCCGAAAATAGTATTTATAGCTGAGGGCGTATTATTTGATCCCAGTATTAAACCTGGACGTAATAATTGCGTATAGATATCAGTACCCAGTAAAAGATTTACCTTTACTGGGATGCAAAATTGTGGGTCTGCTAAGCGTAAACCTTTAATATGTGTCCACATAGAAGAATCTATTGGGAAGGTTGGAATATTATGCGAAATAGATGCAATGACATGAACATCAATCAAATATGATGGTTGTATCTCATCATGCGGGTATAAAGAACAACCAACCGTTCCAGAAGATAGAAGAGCGGAGGATGATCCTATTCCTTGAATTTGAATGCGGTTGGACGTGACACGCAATCCTAAGCGTTGAGCACAAGTAGCAGTTATAAAACTGCCCTCTCTACCTCCATCGAGGATTATTCTTATTGCGTGTGGATATCCAGATTCGTCACGAATATCTATCAGTGCTGTTACCAGCAACACTAATTTATTAGATGTGGCACTAACTAGAGCCGTTACTGAATAAATCGTAGCGTTTGAATTTTCGAGTGTGTTACTTACAGTATTTGTAGGTTCTAATCGTACAGCGTTAAAAGGTTCATCATTACGATTAGATTGCGTAGAGGAAGATTCAAAATGTAACAAACTGTGATGATTTTTATTGCATTTTCGACAACGTGATTTTGACTTACAGGTTTTGGTGGTGTGAAAACCACTAAGATAATTAATGCATAATTTTTTGGATTTTACCAATTCGTAACGTTGCGTAGGTAGTTTCTCTACTAATTGTGGGCACGAGTAAGTTAAATGTGTTTTACTACAGATAAAACATTTATCTGGTGATGTATGTTCCGTTGTAGCATGGAACGTGCGTTTAGAATAATTATTTTGCTTAAAATTAGAGCATTTCGGTTTACACTGATCTAATACCAAAGTTTGACCTTCGATGAAATCTTCTAACATCCCAAACGTTGGGATTTCCAGCCTTAAATCACGGATTTCCGATTCGAACAATCTCCGTGTGTTTGGGTCTAATTTTTCCAGAAGGAGATTTAGCAGCATGAAATCTTCCAGAGAATCAGCGAATTTTAAAGCACGTAATGCTGCTACATTTTCCCGGAATTTATCAAACAAATCGCGTAACCCTTTAGACGATTCTTCTTTTAGTTGAGGTAACAAAATCGTTCCTTCCCAATAACGTGTAGCTAATTACCTTTTATTGTCATATCTATTGACTATATTTTGATAAGCGATTATATAGTTATCCTCTGATAAATCTAAGGTCTTTACTAAATTTAAGGGTTCACCAGAAGGGCAGCTAATTAGATATTGAAATTTTTCTGTATTCGATAAATGTGATGCGTTGTGAATTGTGGTATTAAATAGTTGAATAAATGGCGACCATAAATCTAATTTACCGTCGAAATTTCTTAAATTAATTTTAGGTAATCGAACATTTGAAAATTCCTTTATAATATGAGATGAATTATTTGAAGACGGTATATCAACAGGTAATGTTTGGTTATAACGAACTCCTATTTCAAAATACATAGCATCGAATTCCTTCCTTACCTCGTCTTCTGCTTGAAAATCAGGGTTTTCTTGTGCAGCTATAAGCGATATTACCTCATTGTGAGAGGTTTCTAATTTTGCGTAAGTATCATCTGTTGTTTGATAGCGTCTCTTAAATAGTGGAATAAACGAATTATCGTTTTGTGGCATTCTTGCGATATCTAGCGTTTCCTTTATTTTATTAATTAAGGCATTTCGAAAAGCGTAAGCTTCAGCAAATTTAGCGTTAACTTTAGGTGGCATTTTTTAATTTAAAAAAATTCAAAAAATGATGCGAATTAGAAAAACTGACATGACAAAAATGTCAACGTAAAAAATGACGTAACCAATTTATCTATTTTACCCTCAAACGTCACAATGACGTGCGTGCGCTTAGCGAAACAATTGTATACAATATAACAATATGTTTATGCAAATATAAATAATGGATAAAAATATAAATTGGATAATTAATTAAGCTAATGTCCACTGCTAAAATTGAATGCGTTGTAAAACTAGTAGTAGAATTGACTATTAAACTGTTTCAATAATTAAAGGTAAGAACAAAGACATTCCTATGATAATAAATATCAAACAAACAATCCGGCTCGAAGGACCAAAAAATGTACGCGTGACAAATAATAATTTTGTCCAATATGAATTTTTGATAAATTAGATTGCCTCGACTCACCTTGATTAATTGAAGCAGCGTCAATTAGCTCGTGCAGTTGATGGTTTTGCACCAATTCCAATAGCCATGGGTCAGTGTTCTATCTTGCGTTTTAAGTTTATATTTTGAGCACACACCCGAGCTAGCGTTTTTTATTTTAAAAGCGTTTATTAATTGATTAAATTAACGGATTTAATGCGAGTTTCAATGATAATGATATGCGTTTTTAATTTGACGTGCAATATATATTTTTTCTCAATTAATAATAAATTTTACCCCGGAAACCCAAACAAACTCCAACATAAAATGAATTGGCAGTTCAAGGCAACCCTTGGAAGGAAAATAATAATAAGTAAACGTTGTTGGTTCAACGAGTGGATTACCTAATTACTAATATTATAATAATAAAAGAAAAAAATAACAACAAACACTAAAAACTAACTATTAATAATCCAAAAACTGGAATCAGCTAAATTATCCATAACAAACATGAAATGACTACAAAGCGTCATTAGCAATTCCCATTCAAAGGCAAATTATGAAAATAAACAAGCGGTTCAAGTAAAAATTTGGAAATGTAAACAATTCAACAGATAATCTCTCCAAATAATGTTTTGTTATACCGTAACTACGTACAAAAGGTGAATAAAAGCAGCCATAAATATACAACGCGTACAAAACTCGATTGAAGATTAAATGATTTTGTAAAGCCACGTAGGGTTAAGGGAATCATACTGTTTTAACTCGAAAAATTAGCAAATAAAATGGGAATGGTTTTTGGGATATTGCCAAACTAACTTCATAGAATGATAATTTAATTCTTGTGTTTCATTTAAACATTTTTCTAAAAATTGGAAAATTATAAGAAGAAAAAAGGTAAACACTTTAGTTCAATATAAAAAGAAGCTATTAATTACAACCGAGTTTCGATTTAATAATTAATCAAAAAAAAAATTAATTGATTTCCATTAGGGTATAAAAAACACATCTAAATATAACAAGGCTAATGGCATTTTTGATAAATTGTTTTAATTTATAACTCAACTAATGATGGCGGTAGCATCAGGTAGCCAACTGTGCAGAATAAAATACCTGCCTGTCAGGTTGTAGGCTAACGTCAATCATATTCCTCTAATCTTTATTAATGACAAATCACAAATCACCGTTTTGCGTACTTTTTTTATGACAAGCTGTCCCCCAACATAATAAATGATTGCTCTCAAAAACCACTACAGCTCGTTTTTAATAAACCGAAAGTAGAGTTTTCGAGTAAACAGATTAATGTTAGATAATTTATTTTGTCGCCGCGTGTATGTTACAAAAATTTAGTTATAACAGAGCAACTTGTTGGCATGTGTCCACAAATTTCCTAACAGGATTACGAACTTAATAATACTTTTACATTCATGGTAAAACAGATGGGAAAAAAGAACAACGTGTATAAACCAAGAGAACAACTTGAACATCCGGTGTAATCGAGCTTGCAAAGTAGCGAATGAGTGTAATGGGGTAAAATGCTGTTGCAGACGTTGTTTCCGAGCGTTCCCGGCAAGACTAATAACCGTATAAGCTAAGAACGGTTTCCCAATTAGGAGTAGTCTAATAAATGATTTAGTGGACACTTCTTTTCTGTTTGTTTAGTACAAGCGTAACTGATTTATGAAAATGTTTACAAAATCTTCCGAACAACTTTATACCATTAATAACAATTTTCAGCTCCTAGGGGAAATATGATCACGCCAAGAGTAAATTTCAAATTTTTACTGGCAGTTTGGGGATTTTCACCACCTGAAACGATTCCAGAAAGAATAACTTTAGGTGGGGATTTATTGTTATAGCGAAACCATATTTTTATTGCGCCGAAATGAACGCTTTTCAAACCAGACACTAACACTGTTGCAAATCTGGTCCTTTAAAATGATGAAAAATGCAGAGATAAGTAAAATCTACGATTTTTGTTAACTAACAAATTTCAAAAGTAGAAGCTAAGAGAAGGGGGAGCTATGAGAGTCAATGGCCCCGTAAATAATAATCAATGGGAACTTGGTCACCGCAGATGCATAAACTTTCCTAACTCTGATAAGAAACAAATTATATTTGATGATCTACTCTACTGGAATAAATACAAAGTGATGTATTGAAATCAACAACAGAAAAGACAAAAATGTTCAATATTTACGTAATAATAAACAAATCGAATAGTTTGCCACGGTGAGATCTTAGGAACGAAGAAATTGCTAGACTGTCCGATATTTCCTAAACTGCCTTAACGAATGCCTCTGGAGTGTTCCAACTTCTACGAAATAAAATGGTGAATCAAAATATCGAATAAAATTGATAAAAATAGAGGATCATTGAGAAAAACTTATCCACTTTTAGTCAGTTTTATATTCTGTCCTAACTTAGAAACCAGAAGATCAACTGGAGGAAAAAATCAATTTAGTAAAGAAAACAATGGAGTACAAACAAGTAGAAAATATTAAAAATAGATCAACAAAAACATTTGATAAGTATGATGTTAAGTTAAATCAGAAGGAAGATACGAGAAAGAAAAAGATGACAAAAAAGCTTAATAAGACAAATTAATCAAATATAGATAAATCAATGTGAAGAACAGATGAAAACAGAAATAAAAATAAAAATAATTAAAATACAAAGAAAATATAAGAAAAAAATGGACAATAAAAGGAAAGGGAAGGCAATGTTAATTATTTAAAATAAATAAATAAATAAATAACAAAATAACAACAAGAAGAAGGAAAGGGAGGTGAAAAAGGAAAAGAAAGAAGAGCAAACAAAGAGAAGAGGAAACAGGCAAATTGACATGAAATTATACGAAGCAATCTATACAGGGTGATTCAAAAGTTTTGTCATTAAATTAAATGGCTATATGCTGACCTTAATAGAAGTACAATACAGCAATAATTTAAAGTTTAACGAGATTTTTGTTTAAGTATTTTAAATTTTGCTACACACTTTTGAGAACCGCTGGCTAATATGCCTGCAATAGAAATTTGACCTTGCAAAACTAAATGAAACATTACACATTTATGTAATTTACAGGTTTCACTTTCCTCTCGTATTTTTTAAAGCTTGAGACTGGCAGTAAACAATTATTGGCATGTTTAAAAAGTGATATAGAAAAAATGGTTCTAAATAAAGAGGAACAGGACTTACGAAGATGTTCAAATGTTCCTCCATTAACTTCTACACAAACACAAAGACAAACACAACACAAACTTTCAGAGCTGCTGCAGCATTTTGTAAGCTTCCCCGTAAATTAAGTACAATAACATCAATTAGTACAGTTGATAAAAGGTTGACCTTTCATTAAAACGTTCGATGAATGAACTTTGAAAGCAAACAATGAACTGATATTAACCTACTTAGTACACAGATTGCCTCTTTTATCAGTATCAACAACAAGGGCGTTTAATAAAATTGAAATTCCAGTGACCACCAAACAACTTTTGTGTTAATCTTTTTAATATTTTTCTGAGTTTACTGTTTATTTGATATGCTCTACCTAATTATATAAAGCTATTGATGCAAGTAAATTACAAAAATCATAAATAATAAACTTCGGTGCTGGTTTTTAATGCTGCAAGTTCTTCATATTTCTAAATATCAACCTAGTTTAGACATTTTTAGATTAACTAACCATCTGTTTTAAACCCGAAAAGTTTATTTTTAGTCAGAGATAGCAACGGGGGCGTAGCTCAGATGGTAGAGCGCTCGCTTAGCATGCGAGAGGTACCGGGATCGATGCCCGGCGCCTCCAGAATTTTTAAAATTTTGCTCTCAAAAATAGGTTCTTATGATACTTTAGCGACTTCCAAAACACGGTGTGAAATGACACTCGGGAAAAGCTTTTGTTGCCTTCATTCTTTATTTTTAAACGAAATATTTCAAGAACTTATCTGGCAAAGAAAAACCTAGTCTGATTTTTTAACTCTCGCCAGAATAAATTTTCCTCGTTTGCTTATTTATTGGTTGAGATGTGGGTTAACATTATTATCGTTTTACTGTCGTTCAGTAAGCTATAGCAATCACTTCAATTACTTTCTTAATTATAATATGACTTGATGGTTAACTTGTTTTAATTCAAAAGTCAAAGCAGAACGTTGTTAAATTAAAATTAAAGAACTTTCTGTGAAACGAAGGTTAAATTTTGAGCGAAGAAGAACAAAACTTTGCATTATTAGTAGCAATTTTATAAAAACAAAGTTTCTTTATACCTTAACCTTTATTTTTTGTTTACTGAGATGAAACCCTCGATAATTAAATAATAAATTTCGCAGACGCTTTGGTTTTTACGCTTCAGATTTTTTTAAAATAAATAAAGAAGCAAACAAACATATAAAAAATCCAATAAACAAATAAGCAAACAAAAAAATTAATTCTGGAAGAATAACAGGCGGAAGTACGATCCACCAACGCTGTATTTTAGTTTTATATAAAAGAAATTGGATTAAACTGAACAAAAATAATTGTTAACAAAGAGACAGATAAGAAATTCAATCTACGACATATTTTGAAAGAAAAAATTGTGGAAAATAAAATTCCGAACTTTATTAATCGTTTTAAAATCCCATGGAAATAACAATATTAATAGTATATTATTATATGAGCGATTATGAGAGCCGTTATTCACGAAGATGACGTTTGAGCCCACGAGCCGTTAGGCGAGTGGCACAAATCATCTGAGCGAATAATGGTCATAATCGCGAATGTAATACGATACTTTTTCTACACCTATTAAACAAATATATTAGACTCAAATTAGTCAAATTTGATAACTTTGTAAACAAGCAATATGACAACACACTTGGGCGTGTCACGCGAGTCGATTGTCAGCCGCAGAAGGAGTTGATCGTGGGCGATTTAAAATATGATTGGATTAGCGAAATATTGATTTTTTGATTTGTATTTGTGATTGGCCGAAATCATAATTCACTACAGTGAATTATGAAACCATAATTCACTGCAGTGAATTATAGGTACTATTTTTCACAAAAAAAATGCTAATAATTGCAATATAATTAAATAGGTGTAGAAAAAATACATAATAGTACACGCAAATTAAACATTAAAACATAGAATAGGAGAAATAATTTCTAAAGTTTTCATATTACGTAGATAAACTCTCAGCAGGGGTAGAAACAAAAACCCGAAAAGCTAACTGATATGTGTCAGCAACATCCCTTATTTACCAAAAATCACCCCCCAGCTCGTACATTGTGCTTGTTTTTCTAATTTTTCTCTTTAGCCGTTGTTTAAACGGGAAATATTTATAGAAACAAAAATATTCTTTATTAAATTTTACACAAAAAGTGTCATATTGATGTTTTGTCTAATCCCCACCCAATTCGCGAAAATAACGTTTAAAGTTAGAAATCAATAAAATGAGGTTTTAAGTGCAGCGATTTTACGTAGGCACTTTACGTATTCTACACATTATAACATACAGTGGTTAATAATATTCGGTTAATAGACAGATATAGTGCTTGTGTTGGACATTTAAAACAACTTTCGAAAGAACCATCCCTTTAACTTTAAACGCAATTTGCCAGAGTTGGATGGAGATTAGCCAAAATGACAATATAACCTTTTTTGTGTAGAATTTAATAATAAACATTTCATTTCCTGTACATTTTGCA
Source organism: Melanotus villosus (assembly GCA_963082815.1). Classification (NCBI taxonomy): domain Eukaryota; kingdom Metazoa; phylum Arthropoda; class Insecta; order Coleoptera; family Elateridae; genus Melanotus; species Melanotus villosus. The sequence goes on along the minus strand of OY720418.1, from coordinate 48,542,803 downwards.
AATCGGAGCAACGGGTTACAAAAAATTTTCAAAAAACTGTAACCTATACACGCTAGGGGTGAGTTGTCACGAAAATGGGGGATGTTGCGGACACTCGTTGGGTGGGAACTTTTCGGGCTGTTGTTCCTACCCCTATTGGGAATATAACTACGTGAATATAAAAACTTTATAAATTATTTCTTCTAAAAAGTACTATTTGCTTGTACTATAATTTAATAAAAGGAAAACGGTTTTGTATTTATTGGTTTCTAACTTTCAGTACTTTTTTTGCAATTTATGCTAAATTTTCGGAAACATTAACATCGTTATTTACTTACTTCTGCTTGGGGAGTTCGATTTGCAATTTTTGCATTCTTCTGCAATGTTCCTAACGTTCTAACTAATATTTGCTTAAAGGCGATGCTAAAGCTAATTAATAACAAAAATCGCTAATAATTACGAATCTTATATATATTTTTGCCATTTTGTCGAAGATGTTTAGATAATTTAGAATAACATGACATTTCAAAAAAGAAAACAATATCTTGTTTTTGAAAATAGATGATTTTGTACATCGTTCGATAAGTCACATTTGACCTTTTCTTTTTTGGAGAGGCCGGGCCCGTAGGTGGAAACAAAATCTACGTCTACTGCATTATTAGAAACAAGCATCAAAACCCACGTTTACTAGGGAAACAACGCCCAGGCAGTATTGTAAATTTGAGATAACACAATTTTGCAATTTACTCGCATTTTGCAAAATAGAATGCGACTAAAATTTTAAATAAATTAAATTGGGAACCTTTTTAAAGTCCTTCTAATTAGAAAAAGTTTCAAATACTTATCTGTAGGCTAATTATTAATAAATACATTAACAGACAAATTAGTAAATAAACTAATAAAGATATAATTAATAAATAAACCATTCTCCTTAATAAGTTTTGATTGGACATATTCGGTAGTTAAAGTTAAATCTGTGTAAAAGAGCCAGAGTAAATATCAATTACCAAGATTACCGCAATTTAGATAAATGCCTTTCGTATGCACGCCAAGAATTAATTAACCCCAAGTTAACTACATTTTGTAAATAACATACAATTTTACACGCACAACCGTTTTAGTACAAAGCAAACGTGTTTCTTTCATTCATTAAGATAACATTATTTACATAATATGCAGTTAGGAAACCTTAAGTTATCTCCTTCAAATATTAATATTCACACATATTGCGAAGCGTATATTTTCACCCTTCTCAAATTCAGCTGAAAGCGGAGCGAAATCGGCTATAAGGAACTGTTTACTGGCATTAAAGAGCAGTCTCTAACCGCATTTGATGTTCGGCCCTCCCGGGATTTCCCCTGAGTTTTCGGAAGGCATGAACTGAAAAGACGCTTTCCCTATGGATATTATTTTGATACATAAAACATTTCAATTGATGTGTAAAACGTTTACATTGTGGCTATTCTCGTTTTAGTGGCTTACTAACATTTGATCCGAAAGATAGCGATGGAACTGTTGCATTAACTGACTGAATAAACACGAACTGGAAATGTACTTACTCAGAGAACACTTGAAAACTTTACAGTAATTGTAAGGACGCTATTTGAGTTAATTTTGAAATAACAAACAGGAAAATGAAATAAAAATAATTCTATCTAAATTTCCCAAATTAGATTGTTTTAATTTTCGAAGTGTTGAAGCAGCTGCTGACAACATTTAATAAGAATAATTTGTTCCCAGTTTTATTTATTCAAGCACTTAAATATTCCCAAAAGCATCCTGGAAACACAGAAATTACAAAAATGCAAATCATGGCCTACTGTGGTTCAAAAATTATGAATCTGTTTGTACCTAACCTAATCATTATATGAAAGTCTCCTTTCACGCCTTTGAAACAGCCCACTCAGCACAAAGTTCTGAAAATCTAATAAATTTCTATTATCTGAAAATTTTGGTGAAGTAAGTGTTGATAAACCCAGAGATTAAGCGTATCTGAAACCGTTTTTCAAATTAACATCAAGTTCAGAAATTACAGTCATCTTCAGTTTTAAGATAACGGGTTTGCTAAATTTATTCGGTTTGGTACAACGAGATCGATAAAACGTTTTTAAATGTTTTCGAATGATATATCAACACTTTAAAATACATTTCGACCCAATTATGTGCCAACTAAGGAACTTTCAATTTACTTGGTTCAAACGCTCCAAGCTGCTTTAATTTGTAAATGGGAATAGAAAAGCGTCTGCTACTTTTTACCTTTCAGACCTTACTATCAAATAAATGCTGGTTTTCAAGCCGCAAAGAAATTAGTAAAAAGCACGAAAGCTTTAGAAAACGTCTCCAAAAAAGAAATGTTAAGAGAAATTCAATAAACCTAGAACAATTACGTTTTGTAGACTATGAGCAATTTAATTAAAACTGAATTGCCTCTAACCGATTGAATTTTTTAGTATTTGTAGTGCTTTGTTTCAAAATTTACTACGTTAAAACCTGGAATTTTTAGGATTTGAAATTTTTAATTATTTAATTTTTAGTTTCAATTTTCAAACTATTTCAGTTTAGGGATTTAGTTAAATCATCGTTTTAATTTTACCAAGTATTTGTTTAACTTAGAATTCAAGGTTTGGTTACAATACAAGTAAACCTGAGAAAAATCAAAGAATATTTATTTAACTTAAACAAACTTCCAATTAATTAAATTAAATTAAATCAATTTCTAAGTTTCGTAATTTTGAACAGAATTGTAAAATTAAAATTTATTATTTCCAAATTCCGAACAAAAATTTCCTGGGAGTATTGAGAATACAAAAAAGTTCATAGGAACTTTGATTTTCGGTTACGTGTTACTTGTTTGAATTTATTATAATCCCTTAGAGGTGTTATAAAGAGGGTTTTTGCCTTGTGTTGCTAGTCATCCCCAGCGAACCTTTGTAAAACTTTTGGTTTTAACTATTTTATCCCCGTTTCTGAACATTGAGATTGCATCAAGGACTGTTATTAAACAATATTTTAATTTATAATTTTGGTGGATGCATTTATTATTTAATTAACTGCATGGGTTCTATACTTGATTAAAATTAATTGAAATATGTATATAAGGGTTTGTTACTAAATTTCGATTTGTTTTGAGATTCTTCTAAAATATAGTGATATGGTCGCAACCTTTTTAATAATTAAGGTGATCCACACAATATCCCAAACTAGCTCTCAAATTATCAATTATTATTGTCAACAAAATCTAATTTTAAAAAAATTACGAATTCAAAATTAAATATTCAAAATGAAAATTTTGATCTCAGGGCCGTTGAAGGATTCGTTTTGAATTTTGAAAAGTAAATAATGTAATAATTTCAATCAACAATCTAAATCTAAAAACTCTCACTCACAAACAATTATTCCCTCGATTATTCCTTTAATTTTAAAAAGTCCCACCAAAATATAATTCCCAGTCCAATTTATTATTATTTGTTCCAATTATCCTTTGTAATTATTATTTCTTTAACCAATTTCCATTTAAACTTTTATCCAATAAATCCAATTCAATATTATCGGTTTATCCCAGCTTGTAATTATTCTTTATTAATTAGTATTCAAGTTTCCGTTGGTATTATTTTATTATTATAAGTTTTCAGAAGAAAACTCAAAAACACGTCTTTCACGTTTATTTCAGTTTTAAAAACTGTTGTTTATCTCTCTTCCATTTTTTTTAATCTTCCGTAGTTATTTCAAAAATCTCCCACTCATTGGTTTTGTTTTAAAACAAGCATCCTTTTCACATACATACACATAAAATATTTCTATAGCTACTATTTGCAACAAATAACAATAAATATAATACAGGTCTTACAATAAATAAGAACAAATACTTAAAATAACCTTAATTTATTTACATAATAAAACTTGCATTCTAAAACGGTATCTATTATTCCAAATTTGTATTTTGATTAAAGAATATAAATTTTCTAAAAGTTATATCACTTCAATAGTTATGGAATGAAAGTTCTTTGACTTGAAAATATCAGGAAAGCTTGTTTTACTATGGTAATTAGAATTTTCGAATTTCTTGTGATAAAGGTATGTTCATTAAAATTCTCGGTATGTGTGCCTTGAAACTTTGTTGGTTGAAGCGTAAGATTAATCACACTGGAACTCAAAATAGATGATGTATATTATAAAATTCGCCTTATTTATATAAAATTAATAATTTTCGCTCATGGTTATTCCAAATGTAATTGGCTTGATGAATGCTTATTACAATTTCAGAAAAATGTATGCCAATTCGCATCTAAAACTTACTGAAACTCATAAAAATGTGCTTAAAATTTCAGTTTTCAAATGATTTCAGTTTTCAAATGATTTCAGTTTTAGTTAAATCACTCTATTAATTTCGTATTCGTTTAACTTAGAATTCAAAATTTGGTTACAATAAAAGCAAACCGTAGAAAATCAAATAATATTTAATTTAAAACCGTAGTCGTAGTTGCGTAAAATTAAATTTTAGGAACCTAAAACGTAGGCATTCAAGGTGAACTTAACGACGTATTCGTTCTGTTTAGTTAAGGACAAACCATGAATTTCCACGCTTACTCTCGTATGCTTAATTAACGAAAAATCAAATTAGAGCAGGATTTTAACTGCTTTAAATTCAAAAGCGAAAAGCTCAGGGAAGTAGAAAGAATTACGTATTCAGGAATGTGAATGTGACTGTGATTTTCATTTCTTAAACACTGACATATAAAAGTTAAAACACTATTATTGTAATTTTACAGGACCATAATGTGAAATATTTAAAACTAATCTTTTAGAAATTAGTTTTATGATTGTCGTTTCCCAAATAGTAATTTAGTTTATATTATTTGAATTTTTGTTCTCAAACTAATTTACGACTTATTTTAAGCAAAATAGTTTTTGGGCAAATTAATTGATACAGAAAATGTATGGAAATTTAATCCAAACAAGTTTTAGCTTTATTAGGCAGATAGTGTTTAGGATAAAAGTTTTTATGGTGTGGTAAATTAATTGCATACGCTAAGTTTATGAATTTTGGTTCGAACCGACATTCGACAAGAGAGTAGTGCTGGCCAATTCTCCAAATTAATCCTCTCTCTAATCGATTATTCAGTAATCACAATTTATATACTTGATAAAATCAATTAATTTCAAATAAGCGATTAATAATAGATATTATCATGATTAATCGATTAGTCTCAATGAGTCAATTATTACAATTAGTAGATTTTTTTTAATATTATAGTTTTCAGTTTATCGGTAACAACTGAACTAAAGTTCAGGAAGGCATCTAACAAAACAAATGTTATAAAATTCAAAAGGAAGAATTAAACTTGCTACTATTAAAGTTTATTATTTTGTAGACAACGCAACGAATAGTTTGTATAAGTTGAAAATATTGTATTGAGATATATTGGTCAAATAACTGAACTAGTGCGATTAATCGAATCATGGGGCTTAGGTAACCGGATAATTGCGACTAATCGATTATATGAAAAAAAGTTTCAGTAGCACGGAAGACCCTTTTAACCCAAGTTTTGAATGCTAAAGGAATCTTGATTAAAATACATTACCTACTATTCCAAAATCAAAGACTCTCTGTTGTAAACCTTTATTTTTATTTCCCGTTTTCAGATTTTTGAGGTAGAAACAGCAAAAGGTCACTTGATTTTTACAAAATTATTAATTATTTAATTAATTATATTTTACTTTGTATTAGCAGAACAATAGAGTTTGGAGTCATTATTAACAATAAAGTATCGTTAAAAACAATTATTTTTTGCAATAAGAATTATTTTACAAGCAAAAATAGTGCCAAAACGTCATTTGTCAAACAGAATATAAAATTTTGAAAGCTCTGGAGATTTTCAAAATTGTTAAGTTTCGTTAAGGATTTATTGACTACTACCAAATGTGCAATAAACATTTGTACTGAATGAAATGAAGAAAACATTATAACATTTATCTAAATACATTTTTGAAAGATTAGATGGGAGTTTTTTTAGATTTTAATAATTAATTAAATCTAAAATGAAACCTGTGATCTGATTCATTGGAACGCTGAACAACTAACATATGAAAACGGTTTGGTTTTCTAGATATTATTTCAGAGGGGACACATTAAAAAAAAACTCTGCGAGGTACTTTTCCTAAGTTTTGAATCAACCACTCACTTATTCTGCTCAAAAATCACAATGTTCACATTCATTATGAATATTTTTATGTGCATTACCATTACAACTTTAATATAACTAATTAGTCCTGAAAGAACTGTTAAAACAAGATATTATCAGAAGGTAGCATGCTGAAATATAAAAAATAAAGCGTAATAGATACTTTAACACATAAGAACTCCTGAAAACTTTCCGTCTGTTAACTTTATACTGAAGGAAAAGGTCAGACATCACCTTGCTTGAATTTATGTAATATGCAGAACACCTCCAGGCATGAAGAAAAACATCGTAGTTTATTAGGGTCATCATCCTTGAAAAGAAGGTAAAAACAGAAGAGAGGTAGATTACAAGGCAAAAAAGTATTTTCACTTGAATAAGTGAAAAATTACACGAAAGAAGTCTATAATTTTAAATTTCACTAAGCATGTGGTATTTTATAGCTATTAAGACAAGTGTTTTATAGAAGGTTTAAAAATCAAGGTCGTAGTTCAAATCCGAGCGAACGAAGTGAGCCGAGGATTTGATAGACTGAGATTTTTAAACTATAAAACACGAGTTGTCTTCAAGATTTTTTCTAACACTAATATCAGACATTTTCCGTCACTAATATATTATTAGAAATTTTAATAAATTATTATTTGAGACGCGTCATAATACACAAAATGCGAATATTGCTAGGCAACGACGTATTTAAAGGCCTATAAAATACGTTGTCATTGACGACGTATTTTATAGAGAAAGCGTATTTTAAAGGAAACATAACAAGTGAGCTCTTGTGCACCATAGAAACAGTATAAGATATTAGTGTTAGAAAAAAGTTTATTTTTTAACGTACTGCCAGAAAGAAAGTGAGCGAATTATGGAACGAAGGGCTTAATTTCCAACGTTTTAATATTCATATCGCGTTACCTGAATAAACCATCAAATATTGGGTTGTAATCCTGTATTGAAACAACATCAAAGGGGTAACTAACCCCCACAATCTGTACCGTCCTAAAAAAATATTTTAAACTTTTGACGATGATCTCAGCTAAAACTGTAACAATGAGTTAAGGAATTAGTGTAAAATTTGATGTAAACGTAAATACCTAATTACAATCAATACCGGTAAGTTCTATTGATGAGATACGAATTTACGGAATCTTCAGCTCGAGAAGCACATCGTATGTTAGAAGTAGTATGATGTAGAACAAGAAGTATCTATTTACACAATAGGTTAAGCGAATTAGCAGCCTCACTTTAGCTAACTTCGCGGCGCTTTTGTTGCAACTCGACGTCTAATTAGAAAGACAAGCGAAGCAGTTACAAGGCGTCCCAAGCGATTATCGGAAATATTAATAGAAGACTACAAATGTAACTGTAAGTAGAGTAAATGATCGACTGTTCTATTTACTTAATAGCGTTCCAGTAATTAAAGTACCAAACTTTCCACGGTATGACGTTTAAGTTATTAGTCTTAGGGAACCTCTAAACCCCAAACAGTAAACTTGGCGATTTTCTAAATGTTGGGATTCAATTTGCTTCGCCCCAACTTAAGTTCGATTTATCTTAACGGTTTGATTTATTAGCACAACTGATTCCGGGATAACAGAATTCAGGACGGAAATGTATTAAAATAGTTTTACAAGTGCAGACATTAAAAGCCCCGTTGTGTGAAAAAGAATCAACATAAAGACGCTTTCAACATTCAAACAATATACACACGTTCTTCTTGTCGAGTGGAACTGAGCCTTTGAGAATTTTAAATAGACTACAAGCTGCCATGATGACACAAACGAGCACTAAGTGCAGTTGCAGAAAGAAATGAATGTTGCACATCTAGCGAATGCAATGCATTAGTATGTCAAGTGTGAATTTGGATCTATTTTTGTAAATACCCCAGCTTGTTCGGGCTTTTATAATTTATTACCTCGGGTCCGAAGATTGACGTGAATACGGCTGCTCTCACATACATTTATTTAATCCGTACTTTCAGGGAATTAAATTGAAATCGATAAATTGCAGGTGTAAGAAAATATCCGATACTGGTATTTCTGAAAGCTTTCGTTTAAAAGAATTCCAACAGCTTGGGTGGAAATAAATTTATCTTTTCTTCTATGTTGTTTTAACCTTTTCTTCGAAAGGCACAGGGTTTTAATGAGCACAAAATCCCCAGAGGTTTCAAAACAATTATTATAAACTTGTTTTATATATATTTTTTCTATTTAATGCAAAATTTACAATCTACTTAATTAAGTAACAAGTTCTCAAATAAGTTAGCTTGAGTCAGGTACCGTCTATCGACAGTTCTCTGGATTCATCTTTCTTTTGGCAATTTTCATTTAAGTTTTCTGTTTTCGAGTGGTCGGTTGAACAGTTCACTTATTAGCTGGTTATTGTGATTCATGCTGCGATTTTTATGTTTATTAGAGTACACACTGATGACGTCATTTATAAGTGGTATTTTGAAATCTTCATGTCTGGTTTGGTTGGAGACATACCAAGACGCATTTGTTATCATTCTGAGAGACTTTGATAGAAAAGTTTGGAAGATTTTCATATTAAATGGTTTGCTGCAGCTCCACAGCCCGATACCATATATCCAGATGGGTCAGAGTATCGACTTGTATACAGGGTGCTGAAAAAATGGCGTATTAACTCAATGGTGCGTTGTTTACGGATACTCCCTGAGTACGGGAAAAATAGTAAAAAAATTATGTGTAGCATATTCTTCAAGATGTGGAGGCCCAAAGTTGAGTTTTTAACTTACTTATTATTTTATATTACCAAAAGTTATGCCTTTATTTTGAAAGTTAATTACGTAAATGATGAAAGTTGTAAATAATTTAGGCCTTCGCCGAAGAAAAATTCGAAAATTATTAATTCAAAAATGTTAAAAATTTGGAGCAACAAGCACTAAATCCATTTGGCAACAGCGACAGGAACAACATAAGGCAGATTTTAGCGACGAACCTGGTTCCTGGATTTTTTGAACCCGGTTCGTTAATGACGTCATCAAATTTACTGTTCGCCAAAACGTAATTCGGTTCAAACGGCGGTTTGACATTAAAATTCTAACCTCTAACATAATTGAACGTTTTAGTATCTACAATGGATTTAGGTATTTAGGACAACTTGGCGTGTTAGCTGCTTATGAAATGCTGTTTTCGAATGATTCTTAGATTTACCGTTATTAGTTAAATCGCGTTCAGGTAACTAGCATTAACTTAAATTCTCGGCGGTTTCAGAATCTACAAGTAATTTGTAAGACACTCCGTTATACGTGACATCAACGTTCTCCATCTTTTTTTATGAAATAATACTAGATTTTTAATTGCAAGTTATAAAAATTACACACGGTAATTTCAAATTCGTAAAAACAGCCACTGTTAACATACAAAAGTAGTCACGTGATGGCATTCGCGCTCCGTTAATTGACGAACCCAAACGACTTGTCAGCAACACACGTTTCGAGGTTGGTTCGTCGGTTGCTGGAACCCGGTTCAATTTTTTGAACCGTGACGTCATTGGTTCGTCGATAAAACGAAGCGGTTCCAAAATTTGGAACCAGGTTCGTCGCTAAAATCTGCCTATAGACGACGATTTTGCACAGGCATTTTAACACACACCTACGTGATTTAATTTTTTTATTTATTCAGTATTTGACATTTTTGTCAAATTTTTCTGAATTATTTTTATCCTGAAAATGTACCAATTCAATGAATACGCCGATATGTATTTAGCATTAAGCCGCTGTAATGGCAATGCGACTGCAGCTGCTAGACATTATGAACAACAATACCCTCTAAGAAGACATCCTGATCCAAATGTCATTAGAATATTAGACCAACGAGCGAGGCAGAATGGAAACTTTGTACTAGTGCAAAATATTGATCGTGGCCGTCCAAGAGCCATACGTACCCCAGAAATAGAAGAGGCTGTGCTAGACCTAATAGAAGAAAATCTAGGGTGATTTGGACAGACGAAAGCAATAAATTTCAGTAGAGACGGTATGTTCAATCAACACAACGAACATTATTATAGCCTTGCAAATCAACACCAAACATTATGTTAGAAACTATCAACATCGTTTTAGTGTAAAAGTATGGGCTGGGATATTGGGGAACCATGTAATTGGACCTGTTTTTTTACCAGCACGGCTACGCGGAGAAAACTTTTTGCAGTTTTTAACGAAAATTTTTGTTGAGCTTACGGACGATATTCCTCTGGCAGTAGTGAATAATTCGTGGTTTTAATTAGACGGTGCACCGGTACATAACACAGCACCAGTCCGAGCATGGCTTGATAACAATTATCCTAACCAATGGATTGGCATAAACGGCCCCGTACTTTGGCCGCCAAGGCCGCCAGACTTGACTGCGATGGATTTTATCCTTTGGAGTTACATAAAAAATTTTGTTTATCGAACGCCAGTTCAAAATAGAGAAGATCTAATTAATCGGATACAAGCAGCCTTTCAATTAATAAATCCAAATATGTTAGAAAGAGTTTCAAGTAATATTATCAAAAGAGCTCGAGCTTGCTTGGACGCACAGGGTCTTAACTTCGAGCACCTTCTTTAATTATTTCAACAACTTTTGTATGATGATATAATTTAATTGTTATTTGTTTGTTACATTGTTTCTAAGATACCTTACTTAAATACTGTACCTACTACTTTTTTATTAATAAACCACGTTGCCAGTTCAACTAATTTTCATAAATAAATAGTACCTCCATATCTTGAAGAATAAAACTCAAAGATTTTTTTAAATTATTTTCCCATGTTCACCAAGTGTCCCTTAACAGCGTACCATTGAGTTAATACGCTATTTTTTCAGCACCCTGTATAATGAGTTTGTTTGTTTTCCAATGCGATTTGGGATCTTCTGTTTATTAACCATGACATATTTCTCACTTTTAGGTCTAGTTGGCGGTTTTAGTTTTAAAGTATGGTTTCCAGGTTAATTTTTCGTCAAGATAAAGCCCGAGGTAGTTTAATTTTTTTACAGGAATGGGGCTATTATTTAAAGTAAGGACATTCAGCTCTTCTTGTTCTAAAAGTAACTTGACAGGATTCATCAGCGTTTACATTAATTTTCCAATCCTTGAGCCAATTTTGGAGTTGGTCAAGGTCAACCCTTCTCGGATCGAGATCTGTAGCAAGGATGGCTGTATAGTCAGCGAATTTTGCCATTAGCGTATCTTCTCTAATTAGTACATCAGCAGTGAATATTAAATATAAGAAGGGTCCTTGAGGTACGCCAGACTTAATGGAGCAGTATTCAGATAAGGTGTCTTCGACTTTAACTTAACGGTCGCACATATACTGACCGGCAAAAAATTCCGCCACCTAGTGTTTCTCGTGATATTGACATTCTAGGTCGCATTAGAATATTTTATCATATGTATAAACAATTTATTAACAAGAAAATGCATATTACTATATACAAAACCAATACCTTCGCTCTATTTCTGCGGCATCAATTTACCATAGGTGTCTGGTTTTGCTGATTTATTAAAACATTAACTTATAAACAATGACTGTTATTTAGTTGTTGTTTTCTAGCTTCATATGTTTCAAATTTTTATCTGTTGTCAAGTTTAGAGTTTTAAAACCATTTCTTCGCATTTACGATGGTTTTAATTGCTACAAATGTCGCGAAAGCCATAGCATTAATCGAAGACGGCCGTACCATGGCATATACAGCTTGATTTCTAGAAGTACCCCGTTCTACCCTCCGCGGTGGCGTTAGACGTTATCACGTTACTATGAAATGCGAAGCCTTTACAGAAGACCTGGTTCAGGACGGAAACGAGCCACTTCGGTACGTGAAGACCGCTACATTGTTTCAACAATTTTGAGGAATCGCCATTCTACCGCCGTTCACGTAAAAAATGAGCTTCGACGGGTGCGAAATGTGAATGTAAGCAAAAGAACCATCAGGAGAAGATTTGCCGAAGCAGGATTGTCTGCTTGTAGACCATTGCACGGCCCCGAATTGCTACCACATCATCGTGTAGCCCGTCTGAACTTGGTTCAGGAACACATTAACTGGACTGAAGACAAGTGGACTTAAGTGTTGTTCACGGACGAGTCCAGATTTTGCTTACGAGCTTCTGATGGACGCGAAATGGTATGGTGGAGGAGCGGCGAAGTATGCACCTTGCCTTTTTTCGGCAAGAACGGGTTTTAATGGTGGCTCAATTATGGTATGCGCAGGCATTTCTTCTCAAGCTCATTCGCACCGTCTCATTGTAGACAGGGGTTCTCTAACCGCTGACGGATACATCAACGAGATTTTGGAAGAATTTGTGGTCCCTTTTGCTCCTTTTATTGAACAACATTTTATTCTAATGCACGACAATGCTCGTCCACAAGCTGATAGATGTGTTACGGAGTATTTAAATGAAGTCCAAATCAACAGTTTTGACTGACCTGCACGTAGTGCAGACTTGAATCGCATAGAACACCTATGGGATAAGTTAGAAAGAGCAATTAGAGGCGGTTTAGTTGCACCAAACAGCCTACATGAACTTCGAATTGCGCTGTTGGAAGGAGTGGGAACAAATTCCTCAATAAGAAATTCTTCATTTAATTAACAGTATGCCTCGGCGGCTAAATGAAGTCATTCGAATGCGACGAGGAAACACTCGATATTAGAGGCTGCTGTTTAGCATAAACTTCACGTTTTGAGAAATAATTTATGTTTTTTTTTCGATATTTATCAATTGTATCTGTTTTCTTTATCAGGTGTTTATCAAATATTGACTTGTTTAAATTTCTGAAAATATTGTAAAATTTATATTATAAACATTATTGAACTATCAGCTTTCATCTTCTTACTCATTTAAATAAAAACTATCGCGCTATATTAAAATAACCGAGATGGCGGATTTTTTTGCCGGTCAGTGTATATGATAAGGTATAATTGGCTCGTTAGTTGTTGTTTTTAACGTGAAAAGTAAGCAAATACGCCACACCTTGTCGGAGGCTTGTTTAACATCCAAAAATGCTGACGTACGTAACTGTTTTGCTTTTAGGCTTTATTTGATTTTATTAACGATCCTGTGACCCTGTTGAATGCTTGAGTGCTTGTGTTGAAAGCCAAATTGATGGTCGGAAATTAAGTCATTGATATTTGTTGCTTCTTCTTGTTAAGAATGAGTCTCTCGAAAACTTTTGAAGGAGGCTTATAGGTCTGTATGAACTGACTCAGTTGGAAATTTGCTAGGTTTCAGTATCATGCTAATTTGTGCGTAATTCGAAAGTACCATGCTATTGTACATATAGGTATGGTAGTCAGTAGCACAACAGCCTTTTTAGGAAGGGTTTTGAGTACTTCGCCTGTTATAAGATCGTATCCAGGTGCTTTGTGAGAGTTTACTTGGCTTATTTCAGCTACAGCTAGTAAGGGGAATTTAAGAATGTTTCTATTTCATTATCATTATTGTCGTGGATCTCCGGAGCGGAAAATACGCTAGCAAGATGTTCGGAAAATCAAATAGATTTTTCAGTATTTGTTCGCGCCCAGCTACCATCAGTTTTTCTTAGTAAGCCTACTTGGAGATTAGTATTATTATTGTGGGACTCTGGTCAGAGTCCAAGTCTAGGCCTCTACGAAAAATAGAGGTAATGGCTCCTTGCTAACTCTGTGTCTGACATTTATGATGTTACGAACTTTATGTCCTTTTACCTCAAGTTCTTCTGTAATTGTTGGTAAAGGGATAGAATGATGCAAGCCTCTTAACTACACGGTAATTTCCACTTCACGAACCTGATGGGTAATTTTTCTGTAAGTTTTTGGGTTAATGGGGTTTATTTTCACAATATTGTTTGCTAATGTTTTGGTGATTAAGTTTCTCCTTCTGTCACTTGTACTAGCTTGTCAATCATAGCTTTGTAGTCTATAACTCCATATACGAGGGCAGGCTGATAAGTCATGTGAATCACTACTTTGCACAAATTTTATAAAAATAATTATATAGCATACCGGGTGTCAACGAAACCTGGGGCACCCCCATAATTTTTTTATTTTTTAAGATATCTAAATGAAATTTGGTATATGTAATATACTCTTTAAATGGCATTTGTTGACATAGGAAACAAGTTTCTGTCGCTTCCGGTTTTGCCGGAATTGACATCAACTTTGTTATTTTAAGTGGAACGCCCTATATATTTATATATTTTTGGAATCTCCATTCAATTTTGCGTATGGTAGTATCAAGTTTGAAACATTTTGATGAATCTAAAAGGGAATCGATGCAGTGGATTTATTCAGGTGAAACTGCACCAAGGAAGTTCAAGACGCAAGCATCAGCAGGTAAAATAATGGCAACGATCTTTTGGTACTGTGAAGGCATTTTACTAATCGACTATTTACCACCGAAAACTACAATGACAGGCCAATATTATGCCAACTTGATGGCAAAATTAAGGAATGCTATTAAAGAGAAGCAGCGTGGTAAACTTCTAACTAAAATGGTGTGTTGCTGTTGCACGATAATGCACCTGCCCACACCAGCAAACTTGCCAAGCTAGCCATTCGAGACTTTGGATTCGAGGAAATTGACCACCCTCCCTATAGTCCGGACATGGCCCCCTCTGATTATTACCTGTTCCCAAAATTGAAAAAGCACCTACGGGGAACAAAGTTTCTGGACGATGAAATGCTCAAGATGGCTACAGAGGTGTATTATGCAGAGCAAGAAAAAGAATTTTTTTACAAGGCTTTATACTTATTAATTGAAAAGATGTAATAAATGTATTGAAGTTGAAGGGGATTACATTGAAAAATAAAACTGTTAATTTGGTTTCTACTTGTTTTCTTTATACCAATTCACATGACTTATCAGCCTGCCCTCGTATATTATGTACATATAAAGATTGGTGGTAGTTTAGGGTCTCTTTTTATAGAATTTTGAGAATTAGACATATTGCAAATTGCAGGTAGTTTCGGTCAGCGATGCAAACCCATTTGTTGTTTCGATTTGAGTAACCATTTCAGTCGATGTTTGTCGCTTTGCTCTTTTCATTTTACGTACAATTTGCCAAGAGTGTTTTCTTTTTCACTGATACATATTGAATCATTGTCGTTAGATAAATCAACATCCATGGTTTTATTATTTATATTAACTTTATTAATAATATGGACTGTAGTGACCTGATGGGTTGGTGTTAAATGTGGAAAATTATTACAATTTGCTATGAGTGTAGGTGGTATGTGACTTAGTTGCGCGCTGAAACCTGGTAATTGACTTGATTGGATATAAGCTGGTACTATTGTGCCATTGTGGGGTTTTGCATTATAAGTATTTGATGACTGAACAATAGGTTGATTGTAGAGTCCTGTGGGCGGTCCGAAGTTGCTAGTGGATCCCGATAATTATTAAGAAACTTTTAATAAAACACACTTGTAAATTTATGGAATATTTTAAGAAATATGTAAGCTTATTTTTAATATCAGTACGAGCACTTGAACTGTTATCGCGCATGGAGCAATCGTTCACGTTCTTACGAGAATCCTTGTACGTTTGTTTTATAAATGAATTTTTATTTATTTATGTGTTAATACATTTCAGTTTCTTTTTCGGTATGTAAATGCGAATGGAGGATTAAATAACAATTTGTTATTACGAAATTAGTTAATAGCAAATAGTATAAGTTTTTGAATAATTACCAAAGATTTTAATCATGTTTACTAAAGGTACCCACAAAAAAGGGACAAAAACAAAAATTCTGTGAAAAACCAATTTGGGACGCAAAAGGAGATTATAGCCCTCTGTTTTTACAGCAAAAGTCTATAATTGCTTTGTAAATATGCATTTAGATAGGAGGATAATTATTTAAAAATAGGGGTAAACAGATTAAGAAGTTCAATTAATCGTTTCTTCTACAGTAAAAATAATATTATTTTTAAAGCATTCTGAGAATAGACAAGCTCTGATATTCATAATAAAAACAAAATACTAAAACTGTGATGTAGTAAAATGTTGAAATTTATCGTTGTCATGATAATTTATGATAAAACATTTTCAATTTTTTTTTACTAATTGAATTGGTAACACTTTTCGTTTCAATTTAATTTTGACATTTGGTTTAAGTTAAGATCATATTGTTTTAATCACTAATAGTCGCCAAGACCTTTGAGACACTGGAAGTATCTTAGACGTTGGTTTGCACTTTCGCACTGTATACCTACTGGATGAAAATAAATTTTGTTCATATTTTACAATGCAACAGTTGGTTACCAATGGATTATAAGAGACGAATTTCATAAGGTATTTATCTAGCATAAGTTCCACTTGGATTAATCTCAGATATCAGCATAGATTATTATTTCCACTATAGTTCCAGCCAATAAAGTTAGAATACACAACATACGAAGAATTTTAATAAGCATACCTTTATCACAAGAAATTGGAAAACCAAATCCTAGTTACCATAGTAAAACGAGCTTTCCTGATATTATGATGTCAAAGAAATCTTATTACGTAGTTATAGTTCAGAAGTTCAAAGTAACTACATCAAAATTTAGTAATCAAGAAATTTTAAAGCAAGTATGAAATCCACGCAGTTAATTAACTAAAAAGTTTAACAACCAAAATAATTTTAATATATTCAACAATCCCTCTCGGAATCTCGATGTTCAGAAACGGACATAAAATAATTACAATGCAAAATTTTACAAAGGTTCACTGGGGATGACTACTAACACAAGGTAGAAACCCTCTTTTTAACATCTCTTATCCTGAAATTTATCGCATACGCGATTATAATAAATTCAAACAAGCAACACGTAACCGGAAATCAACGTGGTTATACATAGCGGTGAACTTTTTTGTATTCTCAGCGAATATAAAAATACTCAAATAAAACTTTATTTCGGAATTGGGAAACTGATAAATTTTTATTTTACAATTCATCGACTTTGCTTTCCCCATAAATTACGTAGGTAAGAGGCCGAAGATTAATATCAGCACCTGATGTGTTGAATATAAATGGAATGCTTCACGTTGTGAAACAAATTCAGTTTATTTCCAAAATGTTCTAGCAACGAATGTCGACTCGGTCAAGCGGTACGAACAAAGATTGATCCCTTCGGTAGTTTGGTCTTGCTTCATCCCTTCAATTACTTTTCCCAGGATGCACTTCCCTTAGGGTCCATTTTCCACGATAGAAAAATTTTCTAAAATGTTTTCCTTCGGATGATGGCTCATACGTGAGAAATACTTTTTTCAAATCGCGACTGAAGCTTTTATTCACTCAACTGGAACTCGGAATTTTAAAAGTGAAAGAATTTTTTAAAAAATATTTTGTAGGTCGGGTCGCTAATATATATGGATATTAGACGGTGGCGAAATAATAAGGAGCAATGACCATGGAAGTGACATTAAATGTGTAAAGTTTCTTGATAACGGGTGATTAATAATGCGACTCCCATTTAATGGCCTAGGGTGCGATGCGCTTCGTAGACTGAAACCAAATTCTCTTAAGCTTAACGTGCCCCCTTTCTCTTTAAACATCTACAAAGTTCCACGAACGTAACAGCAGTTATGAAAATGACAACATAAAATACCGCCTTGATTTACAAGACAACTAACAATGAGTATATAACTCAAGTTGTAAATCTGGCGAATAATTTATATCACGTACAAATTGATTAATTTTCAATTACTTTACAGTTCCAGTTTTTATTAATAAAACAAATTCAATGTCTTTTTGCTGAACTTAATGAAAATTCTTTCATTTTACATAAATACCTTTACAAAATTCGTAAAAGAAATTTTACAAAGTTTTGAACAAAATTCGGGGCCTTCAGGTTATGCGTTTCGATTATAGTAAGACCAACATCAGTTATTACTTATTACTAAAACATGTACGTCAAGGTAAGAAAGGTAAATTATTACCAATCTAGTTAAGTAACTCAAAAATAAAAAATCCGATTAAAATGATCAATTGTGTGAGAAATTTTAAAGAAAACAAGATAAACATCACATGCGAGATAGGTTTTTCTTCAGAGAAACATATTTTTCAGATTCACTGGTCATCCCAGTGGAATAATCCCATGTCTTACGACGAGTAGCAGAGAAATCCCTGGTGATTAGGTTCAATTCGGTGTGTTTCCACATTCTCTGCAACTTTTATAGGAATCGTTTTTTCTTGCTTTGAATGGATTAGTGAAGAGAAAGTAGACGTAGGTAAATTGTGGCTTATTTTAGATAGGATTTCAAAGTAAATCAGTCCGAAGGCTATTTTTGATAATTATAGGAAGGCATTTCTTATGACACAAGAACGTACATGAGAAATGGAAGCATTTCTTGTTTTGCGCAATTATAAAAAGGAGCTTACAATACAAATGCTTGAATGAAGTGCTTCTAGCTAAGAAATGTTAAAACGTAAAACCAGATAAATATTACTAGAATTATAAGATAACCTAGCCGGATGTGTATATTCCAGTTTTCACTTTCAGTTTTTCATGTTTAATTTCTAGTTCCTATTAGTTGAAGATGGATGAATACTTATCAGTAGACGAGCTCAGATATTACATTTTTCTCATTTGACATATTTGATATTCTACGGTTTATACATTTTATTGCAGTTAAAAGTATTTGGAATTTTTATTAGTAACTTACTTTTCAATTAATATTGATTTAAACGTTTTGATTATAATAAAATAATCTTTAAGTGGAGACGGTGGTTTTTGGTTCATTGTAATAATTAAATTATGAAATAAATTATCGTGGATGACTCACGGTGTTTTAAAATCAAAGAAAAATGAGGCAGCAAATTTAAGAAGAATTATTAATGATAAAAAAAGATAAAAGAATGCATTCAGTAAAAGTATTTATCATGTCCGGTAAGACTCTGTAAGCATGAGTTAATTTCAATTTTGTAGTACAAATACAACAAAATCACAGCAAAAAACTGACAGATTTTTATGAAAAATAATTCTGAAATAAATACAATTTCTACGGAAATCTAGTTTCGGAAGTTTGAATTTTACGTGCTTTTCCGTGAAGTTATAGATTTTCTACACTAGAAGAGGATTTAAATATTGCTTGAAATGGTGAATTTTCTTTTTAATCAAATATTTCTATAACAAAATCTAAGAGCTTTATTAAGTTGCGAAATTCTAAGATAATTTGATGAATGGGTGTAGAAATCAAAAATCCTCGGTTTCCCAGAGGAAAACCAATCAATAAAGACTAAGAAAGAGCCAGATACATATAGTGAGACAAACAGTGTATACATCTAAAGAATATCAACTATCCATTTATTGTCTCTTTGTTGACTTCAAACAACCTTTCGATAAAGTATCAAGGGAAAAGATATACCCAGATTTAAATATAGTAGGAATACCAGAAGTTGACAAACCTGATACCAATATCACTATCAGATACACAGGCTAACATGTCAAAACAATAGGAATAAACATCCTCATTTGAAAAGAATAATGAAGTAAAACCATGTGATGTCTTATTGGCACCGCCATTGAACTTAGAAATTAATAGTAGTGTTAAGTTTAATTAGGTTTGATGTTATTTTTAATGCTGGTTCAGTAGCAAGAAGTTGTTAGTGTACGTGAAGTAAGCAACACGTTTTTAATTTTAAGAATATATATATTTACACTTTACACTTTAGCAATTATAAACAAGATCTTTCGTAGCGTGCTACAAACAGGGAACTGACGCGGGTGGTCTTCCCTTTACCCTCATAGGGTTGCAAAAAGTAGCCTATGCGCAAACAAACTTACTTAGCTGGGGCTACTTTGAATACAAATATTGTAAACAAGAAAATATCGTTAACAAGTAGTTTGGGGTAAATAGGTTGGATGTATTGAAAATCGTAAATGGGTTCGAAATTGTGGCGAGAAACATTGAAAGGCTATAAGGAACAGTACAGACACAGAGAAGAAGACAATGAATTCTAAATAAAGAAAAACAAATTTAGTGAAATGCGTACTTAGAGCAAATAATACAAAGTAGTAATTATATATTATTTAAAATGTCCCAGATAAAAATGCAGAGGAGTTAGTAATGTTAAAGAGATGTTCACATAACGTACTAGAGGAAGAAAATTAATAAATTGCTAAAGTGATCAACAAGCAGGCATTAAAATTCATGCTCCAATTATTATTATAAACAAGACAGGGGAGACATTGACCATATAGAAAATATACAAGTATTTAAAAGATATAACGGGAAAATCGTGGAATCTATATTGATGGGCAAACATGAGGTAACCTTCGATATGTGGATGATGTGATGCTGATAGCCGGCGAACCTAGACCTAAAGGAAAAAATAAACTAACTAAACCGAAAATTAGAAGAAATTGGTCTAAGAATAAAGATACAAAAAATCAAAATAATGAAACAAATTCAAAACAGTGGGACAAAGAATAAAAGAATAAACTAAAATGAACACAATGATAATGATAAAATGAGGAAGATAAAAGATATTGCAGCCAGAACAGAAGCTGAAAGATGAAAAAATAACAATAGTTGATTGAGGATTGGAAAAAAAAGCGCGGAGCGGAGCGTCCATTCACCATGCCGTTAGGAAAATACAGAGGGTGGGGGCTTTAAGAAATTAAAACTTTTATGATATCGCAATAGCCAGCGGATTGGGAGCCGACGGCTAAAGCGTATAATTAATTGTTGTTTATACGCCTTTGGGCCTGTCAATTTTGTTATCAGTCAAAAATTGCCATAGTTGTTATCACCGGAAACAGAAAGTTATTCCAGAAGAACCATTCAAGCTCAATTAATATCCGATGGAATTGATAACAGTTTGGTGCAATACAAAATCTGATCTACTGTGAAGATGTACGGCGCCAATTTCAGGCCCGAAACATTCCTCATCCACCTTTGAAATGTAAACCTACAAAGGTAACTCCCGAAGTCAAAAAGAAGATCTTCAGAATGTACAATAAGCAAAACCCGCTGAGTCAACGTCAAATGGCCAAAGCAGTCGGAGTCGACACAGGGACCATCCGGAAGGTCATTCACGGAAATTTGAGGAAAAAGAAGGTCAAGAAAGGTAAAGTTCATGTGTTAAAAGCATTGCACATCGCAAACCGTAAGAAAGCTGTACGAGAAGCGTCTTGTGGGTTAAAGATCAGAGTATGTATGTGGTGTCACTGGATGAAATTTTATTAGAGTGGATTATTGCAATAGAAACCGTAAGGTTTGTTACGTCAAAGATGGTGAAACCATTAAACATTACAAATGACAAAACAGATGAAGCAAAAAGCGACCCCTTTAAATTACTATACACTAATATACAGTCATTAACTTATAATGTCGATAAACTGTACGTACTTATTAGGGAATACAAACCAAAAGTCATCTGCTTGACCGAACACTGGCTTCAAGAAGATTTGCATAGGACCTTTGGTCTACAAAATTTCATCGAAGGTGATATTTTTCTGAGAAGCAGAAACAGAAGTGGCGGTGTAGTAATTTATGTCCACCATGATGTTGCATATACAAAATCGATGGGCTGAAAAATCTAGCTGTTGAACAGATATTCGAATACTGTTGCTGTTTGGTAGCAATAAATATCAAACACTATTGTCACCGTGTA
Organism: Melanotus villosus; assembly: GCA_963082815.1. Classification (NCBI taxonomy): domain Eukaryota; kingdom Metazoa; phylum Arthropoda; class Insecta; order Coleoptera; family Elateridae; genus Melanotus; species Melanotus villosus. Next base: position 48,521,074 of record OY720418.1, on the reverse strand, counting down.
TAGGTCGCTTATTAACTTATATGTCTCGAATATTGACGAATTTTTTCTCAGATTAGAAGATTTGATTTGTTAGTTAGCAAATTTGTACCCGAATTACGAAATTTTGATTTCAGGGGATTATAATTTGAAATTCTCCAAGGAAGATCGAACTTACCTACGTTTGTGTGATTTAATAAATGCATAATTCAGTATTTCCATACGAATATATAATGCACGATTCAGTGAAAGATTTCACAAGGGTATCTGCCACATATTGCACCATAATTGATAATATTCTAATAACTATGGATAAAGATGAATATCAAGTAAAAGTACTTGACCTTCCGGTGTCTGACCATCAACCAATGTTATATTCATTCCACAGCAAATCGAAACTATCTGGAGTAAAGTATGAATGTATAAAAGAATTTTCAACCAAATAAATACAACAAACCAGTTTAAATCTTTATTAGTTACTACAGATTGGAATGATGTGTTTACTCAAAGTGATTATGCGACAACATTTGAGAACTCTTTTTTAGTTTTTACTATGCGTTTAATTCTAAATAATTCTAAAAATGAAGGTTCGCATACGAAAAACGAATGAATTTAAACACAAATGGAATAATAAATAAATTGTAGAAGCAAAAAAACATCTCCAGTCAGCGCGTCAGTCTCACATAGCAGAAAGAATTTTTATTATAGTGGATTAATAAAGTGGTTGAAATTATGAATTAATTTATATTTATTTAAATACATAACTCGTTCAATAAAAATAAAGCAGCCTGGAACATCATTCCGCTGAAAATAAAAAAACGCGCTTGAATACGTATAAGATAGGGCACACCAGTGGGGCCTATAGGTATAACATCTCCAGCGAAAACAGTGGAGCACTTTAATGAACATTTTATTAATGAAGTGGAAGAAATAATTGGTAAACAACCACTTCGGCAGAATGAGTTTCAATACTATAATATGCAGTCCATATATTTGTATCCAACGGACATATGTGAAGTTGCTAAAATTATAAATACTATGAACAACAAAAGGTGTGCAGCAGGTGCTGATGTTGTACCTTACTACTTATTAAAAATCTATATCAATAAAATCTTACAACCATTGACACACATAATTAACGTATCTCTGCAGCACGGACAGTTTCCAACGAACTTGAAGCAATCTGTAGTCTTGCCTATATATAAAAACAAAGGAAGTGCCAGTAGTCCTAACAACTACAGGCCAATTGTGCTGCAAACTGTTTCCCCTAAATTTTTGAAAGTAGATTTCTTAAGAGACTCTAAAAAGAAGCCATATAATCGCTAAAAAATAAAATGCATTCCAGACTGCAGAAAATGCATCAACTGGGATCTTGGGTTTCTTGGATAAAGCCAGTAAGGCGTTAGATAAAGGTCTTCTAATAGAAAAACTAGAATGCTGTGGAATTAGAATACCTCCATTAAATTAGATTAAGACATATCTGTATCAAAGGTCGCAAGTAGTAAAAATATCAGTTAACAATGAAACCTATATCTCAAACCACAAACTAAGGTGTGCCACAAGGGTTCACTCTAGGACTTATTTCATTTCTGCTATGTATCACTATGTATAAACGATTTACCGAGGTGCATTAACGATATTGGTATTCATATTACCTTGTTTACTAATGATTGCTCTGCCCTACTCGATGAAAACAATTCACTTGATTTAATTAATTTCTGTAACAGCGTGTCATGACTGGTTCAAAACAAACGGTCTGTTGTTAACAATGTCCGGTCAATGTGGATAATATACTTAGTGTAGCACTTTTATTTTTTTTTTATGTCCTACCGGTATATTAATTGACAATAATGACTCTATTTTGAGGTATATTATATACAAAATAACGCCCTAGGGCTATTATTTTTTCATAAGGGCCTAGGGCGTTATTTTGTATATAAATACTATTTGTTTCCATGGATACAACTTTATAATGCCCCACTGTCACAGTTAAATTAATGACAGCTCAGTTAATGTCACAAATCTAAATTCCAAAATAAATGTGAATTAGATAAGAAAACTGGTAGGACATAAAACGTTGAAGGCACCACGGGCATTATGAGCTAAGCGCCCTCGATTGTTGTACACCCCTCGGGCCAAAGGCCCTCGGGTTGTACACTAACAATCTTGGGCGCTTATTTTGCTCATAATGCCCTTGGTACCTTAATAACTATTACAACTGACCTTCCTCTACCTCTAACCTCCAATAAATGCCTCTGCCAAAACAGTAGAGGTGTTTATTGGAGGTTAGAGTTAGAGGAAGAACAGTTAAAAAAAATAAAAGTACATTATACACATTGACCGGGCATTGTTAACACTGCCCGGATTTACCCCATTGACCGTAACATTATATACTGTTGTTGCGTCTATGTTAACCAAAATTATGAATCCTTTGAAAAATACCTCAAAGTACATTCTTATGATACAAGAAATAAAAATAATTTACAAGTTTTACCTCAGAGACTGCAGCTATACAGCAGCAGTCCCCGATGCATATGCATCAAAATTTATAATAAAAACTCACTAAGTCAATGGGGCATGAAAGCAGTTTCACAAAATTTAAAAATGCAGTTAAAGGATTTCTTCTGTCTGAATGTTTTTATAGCATAGACGAGTATTTGGCGTTTTAATGGTATGGATTGTTTATTTTTGCGTTGTTTATTGCACCTGACGTTCTATGTTATATTTTGATAGATAATAAAATTATTATTATTATTACTATTTTTATTTTGTGTTCATGCATAAGAGCAATTTTATGAAAAAGACGACACATTATAAAACACTGAAATCCAAATTACATGTTTCATGATATTTTAAGAAATTATGTTATTTATTCTAGATGCAAATTTCCTCATTTTGGAAAACTATTACTTGGTGTAACAGCTAAAGGTTTTAAGAGGCAAACATTTTCAAATGTTTAGTTATTTCTAACTTTCGAAAAATCAGTTCTTAGAGAGCTATATAAACAGAAAAATGTTAATCAATAGTATGGCTTTAAGATTACGTACCTTGCAAGATTAAAATAAATTCGATCACACTGTATATCCCTATTTGGGTTCAATCAAAACATTTTCCTCGACATCTAAGATTTAATGCCTTCGAATTTCATTTAATGCAGTCGTTTCATTAAAATAAGAACCTTTTAGTTTTAAATAAATTACGATAATTTCTTTACTTCTACAAAAACCACCCAACATCAACATTCCATTAAATTTACCTTGTACATTCAACGAAATGTAAAACACTCGAGTTTTCGCCAAAGTGCTTTTTGGTTCAATCGTAGGCGATACTAAGGTATTTAGAGAAGCAGCACCCTAATAGTATAGTGATTTTGTAGCGAGTAAATCTTTTCGGTAAGAGCACGACAAGTCGCAGATGACGCACCACGAGCTTAATTAACCCCCGCAGTTCTAATAACAATTTAATACAAGACGAAATCTAGCGTGAATTGGAATGGGTATTTAACAAAGCGTGGTGGGCCACTCGGTTCTAACGATCCCTCAATACTTCCAAAGAAACGCCTCTGCAAACGAAATTTTATAGGCTCAATGTAATGTTTATTGAGATTATTTAGCGAAATGGAAATTAATTAATGGAGTTCCGAGATTTATAATTTAATCTTTAAGGGTTCACTGAGAATTTAGTAAAACTTCAAAAGAAAAATTTCCAATTCTCTGAGGAAAATACGAAACGTTTTTCACTTAAATATGGGGGAACGAGTTAAATCTAAGAATAAAACTTAAGCAATTAAGTATTTTAAACGTTTACACGGCCTGCTCTTAATATCTTAAGGGATAATAATCCAACAGCGATGAGAGCAATTTGTGTTAAGTATAATTACAGTGAGTACCTAGGCAGACAAGATTCAACGGTTTTTAACACGTAAACTGGCTATTAAAGCTAAACTGAGACGGGGATCCTAAATCCAAGATAATTCCAACAAACGAATTTTACTCCAGTGTAGGTGCATTTCGGATATTAAAAGATCGCACGGTTGAAAAAGCTTCTCGATTAGCTCGTTACATGAATACGTTCATGCTTTGTTTGGCTTAAAAAAGACAAAAACGCTCGTAAATGTAACGTTCATGACAAAAATAAAAGTGAAATACTGCAGGATCTCAGATTCCTTTAATCTACTTTATTACATTACCGAAATGTGAAACTATTCCTTTTTAGGGGTTAGCTTTTAATATTACTAGGGGAAAACAGAATTCATTTTTAGATTTGTGACAATCGGCCACATTCTACCAGAGACCAAAAACAACCATATTATTGGCATTTCTAAAAACAGAATTATCTCTCAACCATGCCTTTCAGGTTTAATCTAAAATTAAACGAGGTTGTTTTTTGATGCACAAGCAAACGTTTGCAAACGTGAATGAAAATTCTAAAATTCTGTGTTCCACAGAGTTTGAATTGTGAAAAATTTCAGCAAGGTATTTTGGTATGTTATCCATGTATTAAACAACGAAACGAAAATAAATAAAACTGCACCGAATGCTTTTCTGCAACTAAAAATTGAAACAATACCTGTGGAAAAACTCTTGGGTTTTATTATTTACTTTATTTTTGTTATGTTGAATCGACAAATTCTGTTGAAAAACATTTAAATAAGACTTTAAAAGTGTTGTGAAAGATTTGCAAAATTTAATAACATTGAAATCTGCGTTTTTTAGGTTTTTTTGGTAACTAAAGCTCTGGAGGTAGTGCAGGCAATTGCCAAAGTAAATCCACACATAGGTACAGATCTGTGAAAAACATAACCAATCCGTCGTTTTTTAGGGTGATGTAGAACCCTTTTTGGCTAATATAACTGTAAATCATTGCCAATAAGAATGATAAACTACATAATCAAGAAATTTCTATGATTCCAGATAACCAAATATCTATAAGGACGAGTGTTAAAAAAATTATTCCATTTGATACTTAAAGCTCAGCAATTTTTGCATGGTTAAAATTTAAATTTGGAGATCATTATACTAAATCACGCCATTTTCATTTGTAACATCTGTTTACAGAAAAAAATGCTAAATTCAATTCAAAGTTTTCTTCATATTTTAAGCAGTAAAAATTTTAAATTAAATAATGCTAATTTAAGTCAACGATTCTATAAGAATTCACATTTTTTAATATACATAGGCACAAGCGCAATATTCCAAGTACTGCTACAAAATTTCATCATCATCATCATCATCATCAATTCACATGGAGCAGATCAAAATTTTAAACAAAAATTAATTGAAGGGACACAAAAATTTATATTAATTTTCAAGAGCGTTACATTCACAGTTTTAGTGAAATTCAAAGCTTTTAAACATTTCGAAAAAAAATTGTTTGATTCTCAAAACATTCGGTTCATTGCAGGGAAAAAACAGGAAGTTTTAACATAAATGATGTTCATAATTTTGTAATAATAAAATTAAAAAGCTGAGAAACTAAGAAGATCAAAAATTTAGTTCATGCCACAAAAATGTAAAGGAAAATTGAATTCCAGTGTTAAGAATTTTAAAACTGAAATTGTTGGAAAATTGCATACCTTTTAAAAATCCCGAAGAATATAGTTTATTTTCAAAAATTTTGGTTATTTTAGACTTTAAAAGATAGGAAACCTTTGCTGCCAAAATTCGAAAAATTTTCAGAATATAAAGCTCGTTTCGTTTCAATTTTAATATAGACGTAATTTTGTAAAGATTCACTAGTTAATTAAAAAACTTTAAACTTTAACTTTTAAAATGCTTAAATTCACAATTTTAACAAAATGTTAAGCATTTAGGAATTCACACGGGTAATGGGAAAAAACGGAAAGTCCAAACGAGAAATCTATAATTGACTTGATATTATTGGAGAGAACGGATAAATATAATAAGGGATGTCAAAGTATACAGGGTTGCAGAGATAGAAAGCGATCACCATTTGGTCAGCGCAAAGCTAAAGACCTGTTCGACCATGAAGAGAAAAGCGGAACAGCAAAAGAATCAAGAGTTTGTAAATATTAAAAGCTATAGATTGCAGCAAGATGAAATAAGAAGGGAATATGGTAAACAGATCAGAATTGAAATTAACAAAAGATTAGATGACATATTGGGTAACGATGTGGTAAGATTATGGAAGAGTTTCAAAAGAGTACTCCTGGAGGCAACATAAAAAGTATGTGGCGCATGTAAAAAATCAAATATAAAAAAGCAGACAACATGGTGGAACAAAAACATTAAGGGCATAATAAAAATGAAGAAATAGGCATGGAAAAAATTCGTAGACACAAAAGTTAATGTTGACTTTGAAGAATATAAACATTGGAGAAACAAAGTAAAGAGAAAAGTGAAAATAGCCAAACAGAAAACATGGGAGAATTTTGGAGAGAAAATGGAGAGGGTAAGAGTTCAGGTAATGCAAAAGTGCTATTTAGGATGTTGAACAATTTAAGAAATCAAAAGAAAGAAGAGATAAACTGGATCAAGGGTAATGATGGGAGGTTAACACAGGAAGAAGGCAAAATATGTAAACGATGGAAATAATACTTTGAGAAGCTTTTAGGGGTGGATGAAAGGGGGTCAATTATAGTCGAGAAGGGTGCAATAAATGAAGATATCGAGGGAGAAGAGATTACGGAAAGTGAACTGAAAACGGCCATTAGATTACTAAGAAGTGGAAGGGCGGCATGACGAAAAAAAACCTAAGAGATGGGGGAAGAAGGGGAAAAAGGGCGTCAGGCAGGGTAGTATCCTAAGCCCCCTTCTATTCATACTTGTAATGGATGAGGTGACAAAGGCGGTAAAGACAAAAACAAATGGAGTGGTAATCGGGTATACACGCATGGAACCTGTGATAGTTAAAGAGTTGATATATGCCGATGACCTTCTACCGTGTACTTCAACAGAAGACTCACTAGGTAGAAATATTGCAGTTTGGAGAGAGGAACTGAGACACTATGATGAAATGGAAATTAATATCGGTAAAACCGAGGTAATAGCCATCTCATCCATAGGCAGTAAGAGGCTGAATCAGACCAGTAATCTAAGGTATCTAAGTGCTACGATTGAGGAAGACGACATCTTGGATAGGCCAACATAGTATACCACGCTCTAAGTAAACCGTTTATCAACAAGAAGGAAGTGTCTAGAACAAGAAAAGTAAAGATATACAAATCGGTGTACATCTCAACACTCATGTACGAGGGCAAGGTGAAATGTTCTCGGCCTCGCACAGGGATGGCAGTGCTATAGATGAATTTTTTTGTGACATTGGACAAAGTGCATTGAACTAAAGGGGGACTACGTAGAAAAATAAATGTATTTTTGAACAAAAACACATAGTTTTTCTCTGTCAGGCCGAGAACTTTTCACCTTACCCTCGTATGGGTGCGAAAATTGAGTCCTGTTCGAGAGACAGAAAATCATGTCGAGAGTATGCGAGATGAGATTTTTGAGAAGAATCTTGGGATTCACAAGAAGAGACAGAAAGAAAAATGAAGAGTGTTGAAAGTGGATGAATTGGAGCTGTTAATAGAAAAAAGAAAATTAAATTGGTTTCGTCACCTAGTGAGGATGTCGGAAGAAAGATTAGTGAAAAGGGTGTGGAAAACAGGGGTCAAAAAAAGGATAGAGGCAGGCCACGGAAATCATGGAATCAAGACATCAGCAGGATTCTATAAAAAAGTAACAAAAAATGGAAAGAAGCAACCACACTAGCACTGGGCAGAAACAATTGGAGAAGATTTGTGGCGGCTAAGCCATAACCTTCGACACTGTGAAAATGTTACAAGAGGGAGCATTTTAGTTTTCTGCTTTCTGCTTACTTATTTTAGACAGTAAATAACATGTTTTACTTTAAATACTGTCGATTATTCCTTTTATACCGGGTGGGTAGTTTCAAAGCGGAACATACCAGAATTACATTTGAAACTACAATAGTGTACACTGTTGTTCCCCATTTAAACATACAAAAATGGTAATGACATCAATGGGCAGAGAAAAATAGTGTCCATAACATGCAGCTAAAATTAAATTGTAAATATTATTTTTAAGTAAAATAAATTATTATAAAAATTTATAAAAATAGGTACAATTTCAGTTTGATTTTCAAAATTTTCTGCTACTCCAGGTAGTAAAAAACAAGGAGTTTCTTTTGTCTGTATGAATGTCCAAACTTTAATTCTTCTTTCTTTCTTTCTCTTTTACCCTCTTATACCTTTTTATAGTGTCGAGGGGGCCGGACGCTCAATATCTCAGTTTACGTGCACTCCCACTCTGCCGTACTGCCGGTTCCAAACTTTAATTCAAATTAAAAAATTGAAAATATAAGAATTCTTGGAAAATGAATTAAAATCCTTTTATCTGACCAGTACAGTTATAGATTTTAGCCAAAGAATATCTGCAAGAGAATATTCAGAAAATTATTGAAATCGTATTTCGCTTTGAATCTCAACTTTCTAAAGCATTATATAAATAAATTCAGAATGCAAAAATGTAACTAGGAAATTTTAAAATCATTTATCTAAACTGTTGTATGTTGCATTATTTTCAAAAAAGCATAAACTTTAAAACTACCTTTTCGACAGTAATTATTAATTCCTTAAGATTACTGGACAGACATAGCTTAAAAAATATAATAATTGTAGCTTCACAGATTCTTTTGAAATCGTGCTTTGCTTTGAATCTCAACTTTCTAAAGCATTGTGTAAATAAATTCAGATTGCAAAAATTTAATCTAAACTACTAAACATTCCCATGTAAAAGGGTTTAGTCGGTCAACATCGTCTGGAAATTCGAAAACCTAAAATAAAATCATTAATAAACTAGCTTTTTTTGAGTAACGAAAACAACAAAAAAATTAATATCAATGTCAAGGTTTTCAAGCTCACATTTTTTACAGAACTTCAAAGCTTTTAAAAATTTTAATTTGATGATTGTTATTTCCGGCTGTAAAAATACGGATGATGTTAAGCTTGAAAATAAATTTTAATTTAAGGTGTGCAAAATTGAAAATATACATAAGGAAATGTTCAGAAAGTTACTGAAACCGTGCTCTGGGTTAATTTTGACTTTTTGAATAAATACTAATTTAAAGAGTTAATTCCGAAATTTTAGAATAATCAAAGCTTTGAAAACATTTGTTTAAAATGATAATAAATTTAATGTTCAGATGCTAAACATCTGCATGCCAACGCCTTATTGAATTCGAAAACGTATACGGAAACCTTTAATAAACTAGAATATTTTTACTCGTAGTAGCTAAAACAAGAAAATTTTAATTTATACACTAACATTTGTAAATTGACGTTGAAAAACGTTAAAGGCGTTAGAAAATTCTGAAATGCTTAAATTCGATTCTCAAAATTATGCCTTTCCAGGCAGTAAAAATACAGTACTCAGAGGCTAGTTTAAGATGAAATTTATAAGAAGTATTTTAAAAAATACTATATTTTTGAAAATACTAGAACCGCCTGTTTGGTAATGATTTATCAAGAATTTTACCTATAAATAGCTTAGAAATCGGGGTAAATTATTTTAAGGTTCTGTTAGGTTTCACAAAACTCCAAAATTTTAATTCAAATTGAAAATATCAATTCGTAGAAAATTAAAGACATGCAGATATTAAAATCGTTTTTATTTCACTATGACAGCTGACAGCTATAGATTTTCAGCGGGAAGGTATCTGCCAGAAAATGTTCAGGAAATTGTTGAGATCGTTTGCTTTTCTATTTCTTGAAGCATTTTTTTGGATAAATGAATTCTATTTTAAGAAAGAAAATCAAAGTTCTGAAAAGTTTTTAACGATAATAAATTGTTTAAAATATATAATGTAAAAACGTTTTAAAGTCAGTCAAAATTGCCCTATTAGAACCCTGTAATTAACTAGCCTTCTCTGAGTAGCTAGAAAAACAAACTTTTAGTTCAGAAATCAACTATCTTGGGTAGAAATGAACAATAGTTATTTATTATACAAGATGATGAAATTGTATTTTATCTTCGAGGGCGTATTTTAGCGTCGAGACGCCACTCGAGACGCTAATTACGCCCGAGAAGATAATTAAATTTTATCGTCGTGTATAATACTCTATTTTTTCTATAGCATTTATTTTAAAGGAAAAAAATTATAAAATAAATTTCATTTGACATTTATTTGACATTGACGTTTAAAAAATTACAAATCGGGCCACGTTTTAAAATGTCATTAGTATGGGCGTTTTAGGGTTAAAAACAAAAAATAAAGTACTTTATCAACCCTTGTTGTTAAAATAGTACTTTATCTACCCTTGCCGTTAAAGTGGTACTTTATCTACTCAAATTAATAGATAAAGTAGCACTTTAACAGCTGCGATAGAAAAAAGAAATTTTATTTAATGGATATAGAAAGAGCCTAAGATCACCGATATCTTCTTGACTTAAGTTTCAAAATTTTCAAGCCGAAAAGAGACGCACAAATAAAATGCACAGATTTTAACTCTCATCTCATCTCACCTTACATCTGGCAAAAACTTTATCTCAAATGTTAAACGTTAAACATTAAAATCAGGCGTTTTAAACTTAAAGAATTGAAAACTGTTCTGACTATAGTACAACAATCCATGTTTAAAACTCGAAAAGTCTACTTAAGGTCGTCTTGATTTAATTTTTTAATTGTTTAGCAAAAACTTCCATTCCTAGAAGTATAAAAATATTAGGAATTCAACTCATACCAGAATAATTTTATTATTAATCAAAAAATAAGAAGGTAAAAATGGCAAGGGATTTTTTATTTGTTACTTTTTGTTTCTTAAGCAAATATGAAATTTAGTTCAAGTGCTATTAATATTAAAAGTTAAGTTTCAAATATTGAAGGTAGCGAAAATTAATTAAGGTATGTTATAGCATTCACAAAAATGTAGAGTTTGCGATAGAAAAAAACATTTTCTATTGGAAAATCGAACACTACATCCTTATAAATTATGTGCAAAAAGTTGTGGGCGTTTGAAATTCTACACAGTATAGAGAAACTCGAGATATACAGATCTGAAAACGATTTATAAGAGGTTGCGGAAGACCGAGTCTGTATTGTGACGAATGGAGAATTGTCGAATAAGGCACATATGTCAGTCCGAGTGTGATTCTAGTGACGTTGATGTATGGAAATGAGATGAGGGTACGGCAGATTGCAAAAGCTGTGAAGAACATACACCAAGTACTTATATTTTCTATAGAGAAAAGGTATACACGAGTGTAGCGTAGCAGCTTGGATGGATAGCATCATTCAACCACAACCGTAAATATTAGAGATGCCTGAATGAAAATGTTTTGTAAACGATTCCGATGGGAGAAACAGAAAAGTATACGAAAAAAAAATACGTATCAGCGGCGACAATCCAGTTTGTCAATGTCACCTGGTTTACAGTATCAAACGTGTAGGATGATGTATTTAAATTTCACAGATATTTAAAAAATATTTGCATGTTATTGAAGTACTATGGGTAAATTTTATCTACAAAGTCTTTATTGAAAATAAGTTCAAGTTTTACAGTAATTAAGCAGAATTTAGTTAAGATGTACAATGCAGAGCTTAATACAATTTATGAAGTAAAAAAGTTCACAACATTTAACTTTTTGCATACTTTTCCGAAATCTATTCATCATCATCGATTTCAATAAAAAATAATCTTTTACAATTATTAATTAAAATTAATTTCTTGGTATACGAAGGTATGATTCCTATAACCTTATTTTAAATATTTCTTGGATGTTTTTTGGTCATTATCATTACATTACTTCTTAGGTAACACATTTTTCTCATAACGAAACACGGTATGTCATCGAACTAAAAATAAAATCATAAAATTCTTAAACAGTATAGCTGTTTACAATAGCTTTTCTCCTAAAGTTATCAACAACTTAATCAGAAGGCAAAGACTAAAAATGGAGATTTTAAATTCCACAACTTTATAAAGCTTTAAAAGGCCAAGCATCCTAACTATATTAAAATTCCTTCTTATCGGGCCACTTTTGGCTTTAAAATTGCTCAGACCTTCAACAGTAATATGAGACATTTAGGGAATTCCAAAGACAAATTTAAAGAAAACGTAATGTTGGTATTAGAGTCAAATGATACATGATTTATTTCAGATTCACTAGGATTGAAAAGTTCATAGTGGTTTGTGACTTAATTATTTATTAAATATTGTAAAGGGGCTCCATACATCAAAACAGAAGTTCTTCGGAGCGTTTCAAGGTGCTTATCTCGGCTAATTTTACTTATTTTAATTTGATGAAAAGGATAATTTCCGAGAGTAAACTCTGCCGAGCAAGTCTTCCAATGCACATTAGTGATTTTAGAAAATCAGTTTGAATTTATGTGACGATGAGAAATGAGATGAACTAAAGAATAATTAAGGGAATAGAAATGAAACTGCAGTGCGCCAACCAACAAATTGATAAAATGATAAGAAAAAGCTAAAAATGAAAAACACCGAAGAAAGGTTAAGCTTGTCGGAAAATGCTTAAGAACTGCGATGAAGAATAAAGCAATTTGGAAGATACAAATTACACCGAATGAACACACAACGTTTTTTTATACTGTTTCGAAGAGATTTACGAGATTATCAAGAAAGAAATAATATCAGTAATAAATGCATAGCAAAGAGAATTTTGTAATTTGCAGAAACCATAGAGTTGGTATTTGAAAAAAGTGAAAATTATGCATAGGTTTCATAAACATTCAACTCTTTTGTTACGCATGTAAATTATGCTTTGTAAGTATGTTTTTCCACCAAGTTTATAATTTTTCTCTACGTTTGAAGTTAATACCGTACCAATCCTGGTCAAGAAATAGGGTTGTCCGTTCTTAGAAAAAGCGTTACGTAATACGGAATGCTTTGGCAGTAGTAGCGGCTTACTTAGTCAACTAATATTGAAAATAAATAAATAATTTATTAAAATTGACAAAAATTATACAATATTGAATCAACATTCTGTTATTTGTATTGTGTTGCGCCTGCACACTTTCCCATGATTTCACTCGAATGGGGTTGGAAATGGGTATTTGCAGGGCCTCGTGCCACTTTTATGGTAAAGCCACACGTTTAAATTGGCCGTGCGTGCATGTAGAATCTTCTGCCCTCTGCGTTGTGGAAATTAAAAAGTTATCGTTTACTCATCTCAGTTTAGCGGACAGAATTAGTATTAAAAACAAAAAATAATGACGACTTTCTACACTTAAGTTGATTAAAACTTGTTTAAAAATTCCATGGCAGCAGAGAGATTGACAGCTTTGGCTATGTTGTCGATAGAAAAGGCCTAAGAAGATATAGCATCTACTAGTGCTAACAACAGGAGAATGGAATTCTATTTGAAAATATAATGCATTGGAAACGTCGCAAATTTGTAAGTAGATAGGTACAGAAATTAGTGACATGTTTTACTGTTATGGTATCTGTTATTATTTCTAGTTTATCCCAGTCCCCCCCACGGAAAATGTCACGAGCAGCCATTGCAGAGAAAAACTATAAATTATTTATTTATTTAAAATATTGGAATAGAAATTTACAAAAAATAATTAATTAAATATGTTATTTAGGATAATTATACAGAAAGAAATATAGAGTTTTATTCAGACATTTGTTAAATTTTAAATAATGTAATACAATGACATTTTTTTTTAAATACAATTAGCTCTTAGTACGTCTTTAACCTCCATTGTTTGTAACTAATATTCTGATTAATGTAGATTATAGTTTTATATAATTTTAATATACGAAAACAAGATATACAAAATTAGCTGAGTAAGAACTACAACATGTTCTGCTTGATTCAATTTTGTTACGATTTCCAACCAAACTGTTTCTTCCAAAAAAATCACATGTACAGTAGGCACGCGATAATGTGAACAAAATAAAACAAGGCGTGTTCACGTTTGCGATTTGTTCATGCTATCGAATAGTAATGATTTTCTACTAGAAACTGATAAAAGAGATCAAAAACAAAGTAAAAATTGTTTATTAACGTTTTATATTAAAATACAAACTACTGTTGCAGAAAAAAATCGAAAATTTTGTATTGAAACGTTTACTGCTATATTAAACACACTGAACACAAGCAACAATTACGTTTTGAATGCATCGCATCAGCTTTAAAAGAGATTTGGCGCCATGGAAAACGGCCGTATTTAATAACACTGTCTACTAAATAAAAACGCGTATCAGTAGACAGCCCAAAATTAACCAAAACACATATTATGCAGTCACATTTGTGCACCGTCAACGCTGTTATGTCTGCAAATACCTTTCATGCGGCATAGACATGTAAACAAGTTACAGGAAACGTCAGAAATTCAATATGTTTTATTGTTTTCATACATCATAAACAATGTTCACGTTATACGGTGGTCAATATAATAAAAATGTTGTTCATGTTAGCCGGATATTCACGTTACCCGATGTTCACGTTACCGCGTGTCTACTGTATTCAGAAAAGAACATCAGGTTAAGTATTTAATAAATTTCATAGTATTTCAAATTTCATACGATCAGTTATTTATCTAACGTTTTGTACAAGCAAGTTTGTTTACGACTGGTTTTAATCCTCTTGATTAATTAAAGTGCTTTAGTAGCAGTATTGAGAATTTGTCCATATTTGTTGACGTCAGTTGATACTGATCGTGGTGAACTATCATTTCATATTTAGTTTATATTTTATTCATAATTATTATTGTTAAACATAATTATTTTATCAAATACAGCATTTACAAGACAGTGTTATATTTTTACATTGCATTCAAAGATAACTAATACAGTGATGTGTTTTTATATATTATAAGATACGAGATTCGGTACGTAATAAACACATAAAACAAATTCTTACTTCCCAGTTCTGGCAATAAATAGGTACATTGTAGTAATTTTTCACGGTATAAAAGAATGCAAAGGTAACTCACTCAACGCGGGGCCTTTAAGTAAACAATGTCAAATTCTAAGAAAAATGAGTGGCCCTACGAATAACAATCTGGCAACACCGAACTTACGACCACCAAAATAGGTGTGCAGAAGAAGCCTGTATTTTACACCTTACCTTTTAGTTATTAATAATGCCTTCTACCAGAGGCGCGACACGTAGACCTCTAGCAGTCGGTATACGCTACAACTCTACAAAGCTACACTTCTTATTATTAAGTTTTCTTCAATTTAAGTAAATGACAAGAAATTTTCTTTTTATGACCAACTTGGCAATGAACATTTTATAACGACCATTATAAACATAACATCAAAAGGGGACCTATTTAACTGTATAATATTAAACGATAATTAGTAACATACCTGAATTTTCCTTCGAACGAGATACCCGCTACGCAGTTCCTGATGTTTTTAGAATTTATTCTACGAGCAGGCAGCGTTTTCCCAACTTGTTTTGACACCAGCAGTTACCGTATTGACTTGAACAACATTATGAGTGAGATTGACTGCATTGTTATTTTTTGAAAATAAAATAAGGATTTTTTAAATACGGTATTGGTCAACTTTTCAAGAAGACTGTGGGTACAACGTGCAACAATTCTAATCCTCTCATTTACATTTAAATAGAGATTGTTTTAAGAATACTAGAATACTAGGTTGCACAAAATTCTTGGAAACTATAATACTGCCTACTTTGTTTACATTTAGGGACTTGCTAAAATCACCAAATATTTCGTGGTGAAACAGAGTGAGTCAGTTTACACTCGACGGCCGTTATTTAAGATTCTTTTAAATACTAATAAGGGTTATAAATTTTAATTGTATGTTTTCAACTTGCAATACTCATGCTCGACAACTTTATCAATAGTAATCAATATTTCTCTTTTAAAATGGCGGTGTTATAATGTCAGGATAATTTTAGTTAAAATTGTATACCGTTTTGTTTTCCGCCATTTTCTAGGTTTTTTCATTTCCATACATTTTTTTCTTTGTTACATTACATTACCGAATTAGTTGGCATGGCCGCTTTGCCTTTTACACTATCATTGGATGCGGTATTTTTTTTTCTACAAGAAACTTAATTGCACTTTTGGTCTAAAATAATTAGGAAAGCAAATATTTACATATTAAAAATTTACCGTTGGAATTCCTATGAATGGTGCGTGAAGCAATTCGCCACCCTGTATGTATAAGTATATATGTAATAGTAATATTTATAGATCTTCAAAAGACTTATTACAGCATACTGCTAGTCAAACTACGACAAAAGAAGCTCAAATCCACAAAATCCTTATTGGAGTGGAGTGGAGCAGTTAAAGCCTTGTATAAGGATATATCAGCAAAAGTAAAAGCCGGAAAAGAATTACCCGAAAAAGTAAGTGGAAAGGACTGTGCCAAGGGTGTTGTATCTCTCCAGTGTTATATAAAATCTATATAAAGATAGCACTCGAAAACTGGCAAAAAAATGCGCAGCTTATGGGTATGCATATAGGGGATGAAACACTATACACATTACATTTTGTGATCGACCAAGTGATAATCGCACAAGATCAATTAGGTGCTCATTATATGCTAAGAAAACTTAAAGAAGAATATAAGCAACGCAGATTACCTGTAAATTTAAATAAGACGGAATATTTAGTGCTAGGTGGTTTAGCTGAAGACTTGGAGTTGGAAACACATACGATGAGGGCTTGTACAAAATATAAATACCTGGGTGTAGACGTTACTAATCAATCGGATAGCCATGAAGAAATAAGCACGAGAATAGGGCAAGGAAGAACATCAATAAGACAAATACTATGCAGTTGAAAAATAACAAAACAAGTGAAAGAGAATGCCAAATCAAAACTTGCCTAAACGTATTTTGGAGTGGCAACCAAGACAACAAAAGAAAAGAGAAAGAAATTTAAGAGGCTATGGGTAGTTGAAACTTAGTTGAAGAATGGAATGATAACGCTGCTTGGTGACAGAGATGCAAGAGGCGGTAACAGCCGTAAAATAACTCGCTAATATACGACAAAAATAAAATTTATAGCCTTGTAAAAAATAATAACAGCGGAATATAAACTGACTCACTCTGTATTATCACTTTGGGGTAAATATAATAGAACTGGAATATTTAGTAAATGCACCCTACAGGTGTATATCTACGTTAAGACTTCACCAATGGAACGAATATATAGAGAAGAAGAAATTCAAGAGAGTATGTGAATAATACTAAATAACTTTAATCAACATTGTCGAGGAAGTATTCTACTGAGAATGGAAATTTAGTTGTTAAAATGCGTATCTGCTTTTTATCATTTTTGTGATTTCCAATCAACTACACTTTTAACATAACACTGAACAGCAAGAAAAGCACAAAGAGAAAAAGAAAGAAAACAAGAAAATGTTAATGCTGTTCTGATGATATCAGTACAGAGAAGTTAAAAAACACAATTCAAAATTTAAAAAAATTATAATTAAGAACTCTCTAGGACTAAAACGAAGAAGCAAGACTCAAGAGTACATTATCTAAATAAAGCCTTACTCAAAACTGATAAAGCGAGTAAAAATATAAAAATCGGAACGCACAAGAGAATTTATATTAGTAAGACCAGCGATGCTAATAAACGTTATGCTTAACAAGAACAACTGAGGAAAACGACATAAAACTTTTGAGGACTACCTTGGAAGTACATAAAATCAATTAGAACGAGTACAGGCCAAGAATGATCTACAAAATAGGAACGAAACGAGATAAGAAGATAAGTACATAAAGGCTCCATTATGATAAAATGGTTGGAACACGTACTGATGGGTAGATACGATGATTCAATAAAATATTTAAGGAAATGGATATCGACCGGGGATACGCTGAAACGGAGATCAAAATTGAGGTAGCTGCGTCAACTAATGGACGACCTAAAATCAATCAAAACCAGAAACTGGAGGGAAAAGGCGAAAAAAGAAGAAACATAGAAGAATAATAAACTTAACAAAGCCATATAAAAACATAAAATGGGAAGCCTGTGGAAGGCGTTGAATCCTCTCGGGGACCTGGACAAATTGGAATTTAAAATCATTCTGAATCTTATTAAATCAACAACCTCCTCTGGCACAATTAGCAACATTGTACAAAAAATATAAACATTTTTTATTTATAACTCAATAATAATAACCTATTATAGTAAATTCACGACCTTAAAAACTTCAGACAATCTTCAAAAAAACACCAAAACTTGACCATTTCAAGAGTGATTTATTAACAAAGTAAAATATTGGACGTAAATTTTTCCAATGTTCTCAATTTTTTCGTCACATCTTAAGGTAATTATTACAAATTTGTACACTTTTGGTTTTTATATATTAACTCTGTTTGTAGAATTGTTGAAAATGATCTAATACAAGATCGAAACATCCAACATTTTACTTTGTTAATAAATCACTCTTGAAATGATCAAGTTTTGATGTTTTTTTGAAGATTGTCTGAAGTTTTTAAGGCCGTGAATTTACTATAATTTTCTACCAGACGTTAAATTCCACAACAAAATAACCTATTATATCACGAAAAATAAAAAGCCTAATGATGCGGACTGAAATAACTAAGCAAAATAACTATTTTGGTGAAACATCCTATTAAAAAATAAAAAATCAGAGGCCGTATTTGCGAAAGTAAGTTAAAATTCACCTGTTTTCATATTGTACATTGCAGTTTAGCCGAAATTAAATTCCGGGGCTTTCGTTATTTAAAGTATTTAAATTAATTACATTACGAAAACAAGCTGCCTTTGATGTTAGAATTAACGTATAACGAGGTTGTATTATATAAATTTCAAGCTTTTACGAAAACGCACGTTCACGCCTAAACTACCGCAGACAATTATTACGGTTAAATAACACATATTTTTGTATGTAGAGATGTAAGATAATCTTAGCATTAAAGAGACTTTATGTGCTGCTCATTAAAGTATACATTTTAACTTGAAACTTAAGTTTTAACATTAAATTAAATTAAACCGAAAGGCATTTCGACAGATAGGAAATTTATTTTTTAAAATTTTCATTTCTATAGACATGACGTTATAAATAATTAAGATAACGAAATTGAATAAACCTATTATTTTAAATTAACTTAAAAGACCACGATTTTGCTTTTATAAATATGAAAGGAAAAGTAAATTTTTTGAACAAACAACTTCAGAAAAAATATTCTTAGCGATAAATGTTGTACACAGGTCACAAAAAAACAAAAGGAAAAGGCAAACAAACGAATAAATAAGACTAAAAAGTAAAATTTAATTAACTCAGAAAAATGCAAAACTTAATTTTAAACTAGTGGTTCATACTAAATAGTGAAATTATTCGAAATGTATACAAAGAAGAAAGCTAATTTAGGTGAGACTAACTAATAAACTAACTAAATTAAATTAAATGTTATTAGGATGGTAAGTTCGGGGTTTTAGTCCAAATTACTTCGCTATTAGAGACCTGGACCTGGACAGTCCACTGCTTCCCGAATTTGCAACTTAAATTGGAGATTTCGGAATGTTTTAGGTTTGCTGGTGGAGCGTGGTTCAATCAATGAAAAACGCAAGAGCTACTAGACTGAAAGTAGATAAGTTTGCAAATTAGTTCTAGTTAAATTAAATAATTTGTTGCTAGAAACTATTTCGAGCAAAATAATTTAAAGAAATAAAACTTCGTTAAGGTAGCAATAAAGAAAACTAATGAATAATCAAATAAATAAATAAATCTTCTGAAAACTCCTGTCTAATGGAAAATATATCATGTAATATTGTTTTTTTGCGAAAATAATATCCTAGTCTTCTAGTTTAGAGGAAAGACTGCGATTTTTGGAATGCTCATAGATAAAAAGATAGACATTCCTGTAAAGCCTTTGTCGAAAAATCTGATGCGAAGCTATAAAGCTGAAATTCTTAGGTAGAACAGACTAACGTAATAAATAAATAATGTAATATTTTGCTTATTTTTTGAGTTAATTTAAATTTTCTTGTTTTGGCAAAGGCTGTCAAAAGAATTAAACTAAGATAATATTTTTCTATGAATCTCAACGAAATTTGCTGAAAAGATAACACCTTCCGGAATTAAAGTAAATAAAACGCAGAAAGCACAGTTCGATCTCTTTCTAATTTTATTAATTTTGTCCAAGTCAATGTTTTTGTTCTAAAGAAGGAAAGAATTACGACGCGTTCTTAGGGACAGATGAAGTAATTTGAGATGAGATGTTTTAAGGCTGAGATTGTTCAAAGGTATTCTAGAGTTGAGACAGCTCAAAATATTGCAAAGCTGAGACAGTTTGTAACATTTCAAGTCATTTGGGCGGAGTGCTCTAAGGCAGATCGGGACCCTTTAGGAATATTTGACGTAATTATTTTGGTAAAAGATTTTTTTAAGCCTTCGACTGCTTGGTTACCCTTCATAATAATAATAATAATAATAATAATAATAATAATAATAATAATAATAATAATAATAATTTCTTTTATTGCGTAAGGATTCATGATGTTCCAGAGGAATCATTGCAATTTGTCAACAAAATAATATACAGTGTGGTACAAAAGAATGGAACAAATTCAATATCTACTGAAATAATTGTTTTTTGGAAAAACGCTCGGAGAGGTATAGCGATTTAAATTACGGTGCATATTTTAAGAGGAATAGAATTTTTTTTGCGACAGTCATTTTTCTACGGTGACGTTATCGCCCTTTTTTTTAAATAGGAACTTGCATAATTGACAATTGCAGTAGATAGTCCTTTTTTTTCTCTTTCTAACCGTGCAAAAGTTTTATACCCTCACATAAGATTTTTTTTGAGATATGGTCCTTCGAAAATGCCAAAATCGACTTTTTCGTAAAAGGTTGAAATTCGGATTAGGGGGTAATGAGACCCTCCTAATGACGTTTCCGTGGTCGGTTGTCCCTTAGAGTGCGTAATTTCGAAGATACGGCCATTCCCACCTATCAAAAGTGGTGGGGGAAATTTTTTAAAACCCGTTTTTTCGTGTCGGATGAATTATACCAAAAACAGATACCGTACTGGATTACGCTTTGCACATAAGCATAATAAAATAATATCAAGCTCGCAGTGCTGATATTATTTTTTACGTAACGTATTAGGTATGTTGCCGAATTACATTTTGCTAAAACGCTGTCAACTACGCCTGACCATCGAAGAGCGTCATCTATTTCAATGCCCAGAAATTTTATAGAATCGCTTTGTATACAAGATTTACCAGCTAACTTTACCAGCAGAGATTGGTCTGAGGAACCTTTAAAGTCTAAAAAACCAGTTTTTTTCTGTGTTAAGTTTTAGTTGATTTAATTCACACCAATTCAGCATTTTTTCAGCTATTTCGCAAGCCGCTGTGGATAACCCAGAAATTGAAGTGCTCTGTATAAGGCAAGATGTATCGTCCGCATACTGATATACTGAATTTTTCCCTACAAATTCGGAAAGATCGTTAACAAAAATTAGAAATAATAAAGGACCCAGTAATGACCCTTGGCGTATTCCTCTAGTCATTGGAACTAGTCTGGATGAAGCTTCCGATAATACATTGTTAGTTGTAGACTTAATATATACAAACTGAGATCTATCGGTTAAATAAGATGTAAAGAACTTAAGTGCTATACCTCGAACACCGTATTTTTCAAGTTCATTTAACAGCAATTTGTGGTTAATTAAATCGAAAGCTTTCGATAAGTCAAAAAATAATCCCATAACTGAATCTTTGTTTTCTAAGTGATTAAGTAGCTGGGATGTGAATTCAAATATAGCAGAAACAGTAGACTTATTTGGAAGGAAACCGAATTGATTAGATGCAAACAAGTTGTTGTTAGTGAAGAAATTAATTAGTCTTTTATAAATTATTCTTTCAAAAATTTTTGAGAATATTGACAAGAGAGAAATTGGACGGTAATTATTTATAAGTTCAGTATTACCTTTTTTGTAAACGGGAATAACTTTGGCCACTTTGAGTTTTTCTGGAAAGATGCCGGAGCTAATACATTCATTAAATATATGGGCTAGCGGAACGCATATAATATCTGCAGCTTCTTTAATAACGGGAGCTGGTAGGTTATCGTATCCAGAGGAATATTTTGACGGCAATTGCTTTATAACCTGTAGAATTTCGTTAGAAGTTGTTGGAAAGAGAAAGAAGTTTTTATTTGATAATATGGATTCCTGATAGGGACTTTTAAACAGATATTATTGGAAAAGCCTGTGGAAACTCAGATCTTTTAAAAGAAAAAAAGGATATTTTATCAACATAAAACTATCACAGCATCATACAAGGTAGAAGCATTGGCTGTAATATGCTTTACATAAAATGAGATTAATATTTTCTCTGATCACTTAATCTAAACAAAAACATTAAACCTCATATTTGACGTAAACTGTATTACACAGTTATTATTCTATATTTCAACTGGAATAACGTTTTTATCTGATAAGTAAGAGCAGCAGAAAATAGTTTAAAGTTTGAGCGTATATCAGCGAGAATACAATTCTTAAGAAAATCAGCCAATCACAACGCTTGAAAATGTTGTACCAATAAAGGGTGAACTCAGACAGCTCGACCGCGTCGATCGTCCGCGATCGTACAAAATTTCAAACACATGTAAGCATATTTATGGCAAACCTCACACTAAGCCGACCGATCGCGAGCGACCGCGACCGTCCTCGACCGACCAGTTTGAAATTCGAATCTGTTGGAAATTTGGTCGACCTGGTCGAAGCGGTCGATGGTAAGTGAGGTTATGTGTAACTTGTAGTTTGTAGTCCAGTCAAAATAGACATAACAGTTCGGAATAATTCGCATGGAGATGATTTTTTGTGTGGACCTTCATATTATAGCTCTAAATGAAATGTCAAAAGTCCCCATCGATCGGTGTGCTGCTAAAAATTTTACGCGGGGTCAAATATATCTCCTTAACGGTTAGCTTTATTGTAAAAATAGTTATTAACGAATTTATAGCTTATCCAATTTTCCACAAGAAAGATTCAATTACTTTTTAACATTGGAAATGTTTATGCGCTCGCTTATTGAACAAAGTTACAATATTTTTAGTACGTTTTGACATCGGCACATCAAAACGGTTGGTACAACCCGATGATCTCAGAATAACAAACATTAAGCGGTCTTAATGTGTTTTGAATAACCAAATATGTAACAATTGAGTTTATAAGAAAAGCACGTTTTGTTGAGTCTACATACGCACCGCGTTGATGACGGCATTCACGAGTAATTAACATAGGCAGATACCGTATGTTTATAGTGTGTTTTAGATGAATTTTTGGTGTCGCAACGTAAACAATAGAAGACGACACGAAAAGTTTGAATGTGGAAAAGTTGATTCGATCGTTTCGGTGTCAAAGTCTTTAATTCACAAAAACAAAGCAACGTTAGTATAAACTACAAAAGATTTAGTATAAAAGCTCATTCGAACTCGACCGCTCAACAATCAAATTATTAATGTCCTTCTTTTCGTGCCGTTTAGCACTTCGACATCCGATCCAACAATAATGTTTGGTATGAGATCACCAAACATTCGTAATAAACGAATAAAACTGCGTAAGGAGAATAGACAACTGCTGCAAGTGTAAGGAAATACGCATAGTCGTATTCGTATTACAAACAGGTACAAACTGATTGAATATGTATTATCTTTTATTTATTTAGTTTAATCGCTATTTATGGTACCAGTGGCGTACCTATCTTTGGGAGGCGGAGGGGGCAATATGTCTTGAAGGCGCCTTAGGATATTTTAGGTCAAAAACGTGTTAAATTTCTTTCTACAGGAATTAAACAGGCCACACCGCCACTATTTAAGAATATAGCTCACTCGGCGTTCCGTGAGTGAATAAAGAAAAATGTTATCCAGGAAAGGAAAAGTTTAGCTCACGAGGCGCAGCCGAGTGAGCTAATGTCCTTGAGCGGATAAAATCTCTTTATGAAATAAAAGTTAGCAACCTAATTTAAAAGCACCATGATAGTGTGGATACAATGTTTATAGCAACACTTTATCCACCCTTCACGTTAAAATGTTGCTTTGATAACTAGATTTGACACATTAAAAGGCCACTTTTTAATTTACTCTCAGAGGTGTGATAGTTCCACAATGTCGAAGTCGTAAATGAGGTAAGTTTATATGTTTTATGTATTACATATGGCATTATCATTTCCAATGTATCCGATGGTTGCAAGGATTGCGAAATCTGTGAATTTTTTCATAGGAGTGACCATTATCGAGATATTGCGATATCAAAAAAAACGTGCCGAGTACTCTACCTCGAAGGTGATATGGAAAGAAATGCATTTCTTCAAAAATATGACAGTTTCAATTCTTGATATCGCAATATCTCGATAATGGTCACTCCTATGAAAAAAAGTAATAGAATCTTTCTTGTGGAAAATTGCCTAAGCTATAAATTCTTTAATAACTATTTTTACAAACTAACCGTTAACGAGATATTCGCAAAAAAATCGAATTTTATGACGTTTGACCCCGCGTAAAATTTTTAGCAGCGCATCGCGATCGGTGGGGGCTTTTGGCATTTCATTTAGAACTAACTACAGGGCCCGGCACTCCAAGTGTTACAAATTCAAACTTACCTAAATTGGGTGTTAGTTAAGATTTCTCCGACTAACCATCAACATAGGCATCAAGCAAACATAGATAGATAGAAAAACAAAAAATTTATTCAACATGCCCTCCTTTGGCTCGAATAATGGCGTCCAATCTTGTCCAAAACGCGTCGCACACGGCACGAATCTGTCTTGGCGGGATTTTCTCCCATTTTCGTTTCAGACTTGCTTTTATGCTATGAATGCTTTCATGTTTTTTAGTGCACACTTTGGCTTCCACGATACTCCAAATAGAAAAGTCCATCGGGTTAGCGTCTGGTGAGTACGGAGGCGAGAGGGCGACGGAAATGAAATTCGGCACGTTATCGCGGAGCCATTCTTGCGTTTCTCGAGCTTTATGCAACGGTGCCGAATCCTGTTGAAACGTGTATGGGTCTGAACCGAAATGCTGGCTTACCCAAGGCTTCAAAGCTCCATCTGAGACAGTCTGTCGGCAGACAGCTCCATTCACATTTACACCCGTGCCCAAAAATACGAGAGATGAGCGTCCGTTTGCCGTCACCGCCGCCCATATCATGACCTGAGCAGGGGCTTGCTTCCTCGTAGCTGCCAGCCGACTTGAATTGTCCAGCGACTTCCTCTTTAACCATACGCGATCATTTTGTTTCTTCACAAACTGCTGGATCGTGAAATTTTTCTCATCGGAAAATACGATATTTGGCAACTCTCGCTGGCGTGCCGGCGTTTTAACTCCTTGGCTCTCTGAAGTCTTACTTTCATTTGAGCTGGGGTAAGCTCATGCTTTTTCTGTATTTTGTAATGCATAACCTGAAGGTCGTTTTTAAGTATGCGGCGGATGCTCCTGTCAGATACTTTTAGACTTTTGGCCAATTCATTGGCATTGCGCTGCGGATTTCTTCGAATTCGTTCGCGGACTCTTTTGACCATAGCTTCTCCGGTAGCCAATTTTTTTCTTCCGCCTTTTTGACGTTTTTCTACAGACCCAGTCTCCTGGTACCTCTTAATCGTACGATGGATAAACATTCGGTCCACATTTTGATGATGGAGCAACTTGAAATTTTGAGGGGGCGATTTTCCCTCCAAATTGAAGGCAATAACAGCGTTACGTTTAATTTCCATCGCGGACAGGGCAACAAAGACTCGTACTTATCAGAATGCAAACGCTAAACTGACAAACAATTGAAGCAGCTACACTGCAGTGCCTAGTTGATAGTGCTAGCACCAGCGGTTTTGTTTTCTTGGGGCTCTGAACTTTGTAACACTTGGAGTGCCGGACCCTGTATAATATGAAGGTCCACACAAAAAATCAGCTCCATGCGAATTATTCCGAACTTTGGACATTTTTGTGTCTATTTTGACTGGACTATTGGTTCAGCTGTTAAAACACCATAGACGTTTCAATATAAAGTGTAATATCTTAATTATTACAACTTTTAAAGCACGCATTTGATAGCAATATAAAATGCCCTTTCGTATGGTACTTGGTTGGAAAATAAATACAGTACCTAACATGCGACTCTTTATAAATGCAATATTTTTTTCACTAAATGGTGTCGGAAGCGCCAATTGTGAGTTATCCAATATTAAATTAAACTGTAAATGAGCTACTATTAATATAATAATAATATAATCAATAAAAATACTACAAAAATATAAAATTAGTCATTTATGCGACTATTTCAATGATACTCTTAGAAAAAACTTTTTCCCGAGTTGCATGCAATTTTTATTATAATACATACCTATAAAATAAAAAAAAATACATTTTCTATTTTATTTATTAATGCAACTAGGTACGTGGACGATCAGTCCTGTCTGAGTTCTACCTTAAAGTGAATAGTATATTATACACGACGCTATAATGAATGCTATTATTACCGAGGATATTTTTTGCAACACGAGCGAGCGAGCGATTATCCGAGGTAATAGTAGCCATTATAGAGAGTCGTATACTATACTTTGTCCTCGACTACAAAATACTAAGGATTTTTAATTAAAATTTAAATAACAACGCTACTAAAACCATGTGGTAGGACTATGTTAAACGAAGTGGTAGAATTAGAAACATAACCTATTTCCTTCATTATACACCATAGACAATGATGTTACCATGACACCGTGAATAATGATTATTCACTGCTGGCAGTGTATAATGGATAGCATTATGTTTGACCAAACACATGAATAATTGACAGATTATTGACCAGTCGTGGACAATAGCTATTTGTATTACTAGGGAGGAAAGTGTAAAATTACCTCCCGCAGATGGTTTTTATGCACGAGCGAGCGATAGCGAGCGAGGGCAGAAATATAATCTAAGGGAGGCGATAATACTTTCCTCCAGAGTAATACATATGATTTTTTGGCCACCTTCACTAAACGAACCTGACATTATTAATGTTGACAACTAAAAATATGACATTTTACTACAAAACTCGGTTTCATTAAAAAAAACTCGTAGATAGCTTGAGTATATGTTTCCATGGTCACTGTTCCATTAATATTAATCGTAAAACATGTTTACTCATTTTGCCACCCGTTTCTAATGGCAACGGGAGGCAATAGTAATTTGTAATACAAGTGTTGAAAGCTTGCGTTTGCCACACGAATGTGAAGTTTGCAGCACGAACGATAGTGAGTGCTGCAGTCACATGAGAGTGGCAAACACAAGCTTTCAACACATGTATTACACACTATTTTTTCTACAACCACATTTCCATAAAAAAATTTAAATATTTCTGCAAAATCAAATCTGACATTCATCAAATGTCATTATGAAATCATGCATGTGCGTGCGGAAAGTAAATTTTCCGCACGCTAATTTCACTTGTTCGGCAAACACTCATTTTCAATACTCGTATCTATGGAGACGAAGTCTGCAAATCCCACTTTCCATGGTGGGAGTAGAAAAAGTAATTTGCCTCCCGGTGCTAACTGCCGGGCGACAAACGTCTACTTTCGATGTCAAAAATTCATTTGACAAGGTATGGAAAATGTCACTTTCGAACAGAGGTGGCTAAAAAATAATTTATTGCCGCGATTATTTTTTAAACAGTCCTGTCAGCCAATCATAATGAGAAAAAAATTCAAATCGACCAATAGCATCATAATTACACTGATAATTAGCTAGTAGCTGATTACAGCGATAATTTTTTCACGTTGTTTCATTGGATCACAGAGAAATACCTGCTCTGTGATTGGATCTTTGTTTAAATAAATGCATAAAAAGTTAGCTTTGACTTTGACAAACGTTAAGACTGTCATCATTGTGTAATAGTTTAAAAAATAATCACGCCGAATTACATTCGTGGTAATAAATTTTTTTTGATAATTTTAACTAGATTAACACTCATCTTTATTGCTATTAGGAAATTCCACTCGTGGACTTCGTCCACTCGTGAAATTTCCATAGCAATAGAGATTCGTGAATCTAGTTAAAATTATCAAAAAATTATCACCACTTATGTAATTACTGTTGATAATATTTTGTTATTTCCAATAGCAACGCTACTAACGTAAATATGACGTACAAACAAAAACTTATTTGACAGTTGAGGAAAAACTGTAGCACCGATTAGTGAAAAAGGTAATCATTGTATTCTCTTCCTAAATATAACTCGTGATTCGCTTAAAAATCGATAATATTTAGACAATGCCACTCATGTTAATCCCAATCTTTAGAAAAAGCAACTCCTGCTTCGCCGTCGTTGCATTTTCGTCATTGGGATTAACATTCCTGACATTTTGAAAATATTATCGACAATAAGCTCACCACTTGTTATATTACCTTTGAAAGGTCTTTTTAAGTAATAAACACAAAATACATACTAGTCATCTAGACATGGTCAACTGGTGATCCCCTCACATCGACTGATGAAACGGTGACGTAACACTGTAAGGGTCGATCTTCGGGTTCGGGTCTTCGTCCTGGTAAATAATACACCAGGCACGTTACCCCTATCAGGAATAGGAAGAATATAAACACGAAGTCGAACATGATAAGAGAGTTCCACGTCAGTAGGCGCATCACAGAGTCTGATTATGGGCGACATCCACTTCGACCATCACCAACCACTTTCAGCACTTTTATTTAAAGAGTTTGCTCGATTCCATGCAAAAACTTTTCATTCACTTCAGATTTAAGAACTTCTGCTAATTATCTAAGTCAGACGGTGCTGTAAAAGCAATCTGCGCTAGTTGGGGAGGAAATAAAAGAAACTTGGGATTTATAAAGGTAGTGCCGCATTCATTTGGTTTAATCGCTAATGCAATTTGCATTGGTCGTTATCTGAAAAACGAGCTTGTTGACACTCGGTTCTCAAGGAAACTTAATAAACTGCAATTTCAGAATGGGAAACTTTTGGGAGTGGTGAAAATAACATCAAAAACAGAGATGAAAAATAATGAACGTGCAGAATAACAAACTTTAGAACTTCATACTGAACAAATTTACGCTTCTCATCTAAAATCCAACAAAATTTAAACGAAGTTGAAAAGTGTAATAAAACTTTAACATCATTAAACTGCGCTTGACAGAATATCGAAAACACAAAAGTAATTATTTACATGCGAAGCTTGACGAATACTCCTATTATTTAGCAACTTGAGATTGCTCTAAAGAGAGGGTAAAAATAATGATGTTTTCATAAATTTTTGCCTGATTTATTGCATCCGCTTGAGGCCACTACGTTCCAATTTATTCAAGAAGCTTTCGGGATAAAATTCCCCAGAAATTTAATTTAGAACTTTTCGAATATATAAGGAGCTATATTAATTTAACTCTTTCCAATCTATCAAAAATGTAATTTAAAACCATTTTAATTACGGAAGTAGTTCTAACAAGTTTATGCTCACTTCATAAGATTTATATTAGTTTACAGTCATTACACGATTGCATTACTGGTAACTTTGTTACACAGTTATTAATAAGATTAACATAAAATGGAATGAAGTTTACGATCTAGGTCAACAACAGCTTAGGATCGAAATTACATACATCTATCGATTTAAATGTTTAATTACGGGTAGTTTCCAGGCTTTTCAGGGCGGTAATTGCAACATTGGCAGAAATAAAAATATTCTTTTAAGTAATTCCAATGCCAGTTTATAAAAGTCAACTTCGGCTAAGCGGAACAAATAATTTCTTGTATTCTAAAAAATCGCAACAAGAAGAAATGTTATTGCAAAAATTAATTTCCAGTTTCCGTGATTTAATTTTAACACCCACAATAAATATGAAATTACTACAGTCATGTCTCATATCAATCGTAGAAACCTATTTTGTAAAACAGGAGAATTAGTTGTTGCTTAGAAAATCAAAAATTCTGGAGTTAAACATTTTAGTGTTCTATCTTTGCATCGTTTTTGTGACAATTTTGTTAAGAGTAAATTCAACACACCTGCTGCTTTATATTACTTATAAGCATAAAAATTAACCCAATAATTCAAAACTTTTACAACAGTAGATGGTCGGGATAATAAACAACCAAAATAAGCTCCAAGTGTAGCGCGAATTAATAAAATTTAATTTGCAATTCTAATGTTCGCTGCTAACCATTTCAAAATTAACGTAATAAAATACGGAGAATTTAATTTTTCAGGCGAATAAAAACGAAATTACACCACAAACCTTTACTGTAACTACAAATTAGTTTCATTTAAATAAATTTAAATTTTGATGAAACAAATCCGTTGGTAAGATGTTACTAAGATTAAAGATTGAGTAACACACGATTTTTATTACAGCAAGTAACTCTTTAAATATTTTTGGTGCACCTAATTACTATCTTGAATTTTCATATTTTCACAGTTTATAGATTTTCTTTAAATCCTCACTCAATGACATTTTCCTGAATATTCGAACAACAGTATAAATGAGATATGAAATTCGCGAGATTAAATTTGTTATTTCTTCCAGAAAATTCAAATGCTTGTTTTCAGCTTTTAATCTACTCTTTGTAGCAGAAAAATAAAACGCACGCTACATACAAATCAAGAGTATTCAGTCTTCTCCCTTTTCTTTTATGCTTTATATTTTCAGGCGGTTATTTACTATTCAGTGTGCAAACTTCTGAAAAAATGCGTTTCAAGTGAATATTCATAGAGAATATGCATAAACCCTTAACTAAGACCGCGGGGTGGACGTTTTTTAAGGATCTAAACTGCTTTGTGTCCGACGTTTGTAAACTCAAACGGAATTTATAATTTTCATTTAACAAAAAGACTGCGACTGAAGGATTACGGAAATGGAGGTAAAATCGCTAAGCAAGCAATATCAAATATTAGGATGAGGATTGTGTTCAGAGTAAAAGGCAAAAATTAGAAGACAAGAACCGGTATTTTACAGGCATAGGTACAACATGTCTTTGTAAATTTTTATATGTACATAAGTATAGTGTGCAATTTAGTTGGCAGAATTTCGCAAACAAGGCAGAAGAAGAGTCATCAAGTAGCAGCAAAAGCTTATTTGTATGCACCAACAAAGTTAAATGGAGTTCAAGCAGTTCTTACTTCCGTGAAAAGAATGTAAACTATTAATTTATACAAATAACCTATTGTTAAGTTGCTACTGTGAGCCTAACGACCCTTATATGATTTTTCTCGAATTAAGTATGTCAACTGAGAATGCATAAACTATAGGTACGTCCAATAAAAAATTAAACGAAAAAATAGTATCAATAAAATCCTGCATAATATTATTCAGCAAACAGCAAAGTCAAAAAATCAGTTGCGTATATTTACATACACCCTGAGCTGACGCACTATTGCATATGTACTAACTTATACTTTAAAACAATAATAAAAAAGTCTTTGAAAAGTGTATGAGTTCAGTGCTACGGTATATTATTAGTTATTAGACTTGATAGAAGAAAACGAGAGTAGTACGACGTTCGTGTGCGAAAATGCTAATGCGAGCTCTGTTACCAGAGTACTTGACTGAGGGTTTGCTAGTCCGGCCTAGCTAGAAATGCGAACCTTCGATAAATCACATCGAATGCGTTTCACGACTTTGAAAATATTTTGTTTTTTGATATTTTTAGTATTTGTTTGCAATCTGTTTCATTCACGAAGCGATTATTTTTGGCGGGGGAATAGATATCATGTGACATCTATTGTATCGTGATATTTAAATCTAGCGGTGTGGTGTGTATGTCTTTTTGATCTGTATTAGTAAATACTGTCTAGGAGACTTATGGCCGATCTCACCGAGCGTTCTTAAAATTTAAGAAGGACTTAAGTTGTTAAGACATACTTATGCGGTCTCACCGTCAATTTAAGTCTTACTTATGTCTCTAAAAACGTCCTAAATATAAGTTATTAATTTCGGTGACTTAAAACGCTACTTAATCTATAAGTTGCCGCGTTCTGTCAGTAGAAAGTAGTGGAACTTCAAAAAATGGACATGGACAACGATTTATTATTTCTGCAAGTCTTACTTATGTCTCTAAAAACGTCTTAAATGTAAGTTACCAATTTTGTGACTTAAAACGGTACTTAACCTATAACCTATAAGTCACTGCGTTCTGTCAATTAAAAGTCAAAAAATGGTCATATCCCCATTTGTATGAAGCGGTACTTCCGTTTATCGATTTCGAACGTGCTAACCAATGTAAAACCCTTTTGCCGCTTTAGTGGCAGAAATCGAACTAGACTTTGTCTAAGTCGCGACTTAACTCGCTTGGTGAGACAAAACACAAATTTAAGAACAACTTTATTTTAAGAACTACTTAGTTTAGCTTTAGTGATAAGTCTTGTCGGTGAGATCGGCCATAACAGCCAATGTATTTGGGTAAAATTAAGTTTATTATGTATTGAGTACTGAACTTTACTAGCTATTCTTTAATTGCAGGCACACTGAATCGTTAAAAC
Source organism: Melanotus villosus (assembly GCA_963082815.1). Classification (NCBI taxonomy): domain Eukaryota; kingdom Metazoa; phylum Arthropoda; class Insecta; order Coleoptera; family Elateridae; genus Melanotus; species Melanotus villosus. Next base: position 48,488,656 of record OY720418.1, on the reverse strand, counting down.
AGGGGACGTTTACTGAAATCTTTCTAGGATTTCTATTTTTGAGTTGGTGGGTATACCTCATCATTCATCAATGGATGTCGTAGGTCCGTCCACACCGGTTTGATAGTTTCCTTACAATCCTTCTGTGTCTTATCCTCTAAGGACGTTGGCCAGGGGATCAAAGCCACATTTTTAAATGACTTGGCGTCGTGAACTTTGTTATATCCCTCTTATATTAGGGAAATGTGGTCTCTGCAGTGGTTTCCCGTTGCCTTCTGCAGAGTTTGTGAGCATGTATTTTATTTAAGTGTATAGTGTACGGTATCTTGTTACGTTGTCACTATCTGAAGTCGACCACTACTCAGACAGAATCGTTAATTGTAACCAAATGATTAAATGGTTTCACTCGCTCAAGTACCGACTTAGGTCGGGGTGTGTTGCAGCAATTGCCGTGTCGTTAACAAATGTCGCCGTACTTGTATGACTATCTGGGCCGGTTGCACAAAGCTTTTGTTAAATTAACGAATGATCAAAGTTGACAAAAGAGCATCATTTTTTGTTTACTAATGTGTTATTTGTCATATGCATCCGAATTTTGATTCGATTTTGTTCACTTTAACGAATGATTAATTTGACCAAGCTGTTAAATCATGTTTGTGCAACCCGCCCTTAGTATTGTAAATCCCCAGTAAATAATACGTACAGGATAGGAGTTAAAACACAACTCTGCGGTACTCCTGCTTTTATGGGTACGAACGTATGACTTCATGGTTTAGTGTTAGCTGGAAGTATCTTTCCTCCACATAGGAATTTAGAATACTGTAAAATGTGTGTGGTAGTAAAAACTTTCTTTAATTTATATTTATACAAGCGTTTGGGCCAGCCTTAGTTTTTGAAAAAATTCGATAAGGTAGGGAGTAGTTTTTTGGCCGGTTTACATGGGCTAAGAATTGGTACTACTTGTGAAGCTTTACGTTAGGCTGGAAAATAGCTCAGTCTCCGCGTTGCGTTAAATATACGTGGTACTTCTTGTACAATCTGACTTGTGAGGAGCTTTGTTTCGTGGAATTTTCTTGGTGGTTTAATGTACTTTATAGCGCTCCATAACGAATAATTAGTATCGGCTGCTGGAATTAAGTTTACAAGGTAGCTTGAAACGTTTCGTTTTTAAGTGAGTAGATTAATTTCTTAAATACCGCATTGTTTGATTTAGGTGTCGTTTATCATCAAGATGTAAGGTTTGAAACCATATTCTCGTCCGACGCTTTGTTTTGCCACTTTTTGTTTTATTACCGTTGGCCAGTGTTGTTTTTTATTTGTTGTGTGATTATTAATAACGCTGGTTGGAATCTGCTGCAGATTTAAGTGGTATTTTCAAATCTATTTTCTCGTTTATCAAAATTATTGTGGTTAACTGCTATTAACCGGCGTGTGACGTGATGATGGGTTTTATAGAGCTCCAAGAGGTTAGGTCAGTTAGGTGTTTTATGTAAATCAGTTAATCAATATGTTGATAATGTATTCCAGTTGTTTTTCCTCTGTCAGGTGGGAAAATTCGTGAACCCAATTGGATATTTTTGGCATTATAATCTCGTCCTGCATGAAATCGTTTTCCAAGAGATGCAGAGTTTTATAAAACTTCCCTTATTTGGCCAATAATTCAAAGGAAACTACTAGGGACCCTTACTAGCTACTAATCATCAAGTTGGTTGCTTGACGGTAGTCTTCGTTGAATTTCGGTGATTTATAGTGTTTAATTTGACTCCTTACTATAACAACTGTTCCATCTTTTGCCCGCCTATTGGGTCGTGGGTAATGCTCAGCATTTTCAAATGTGTTCTACGGGTAAAGCGAGTTTCACTCACCAAAAGAATATTGATTTGATTGTATTGAAGGAAATTAACTACCTCATTCTTAGGATTTTTCGAGCCATTTGTGTTCCAAAGTATGGCACACTGTTATTAAATAAATGATAGATTTCACATCGAAAAAAATTATAAAATGTTGTAAAATACTCATCTGTGTTTTGAAAGTTATTTTGGCCGTTTATAATACGTCTTTATATGCGAAACCGTTCCTTTTGTGTCAATCTCGGTGCTAAAAATAAAACGGATGAATTGAAAAAGCAACACAAAAAGCCTAACCTAAGACATAGGTCCAATAAAGGAACAAGGGTTTGGCAATAAAACAAAAAAAAAGTAATAAGCCTATTGTTGACGGTTGACGCGAAGTCAAACGCGAAGTGTTCAAATATTTAAGTGAAACTTTCACAAGCGTTATTGAGGGTTTGGTCGCATATTCTAATCCGAACAGCAGTATTCAAAGGAGACATGCAAACAGCACTTTCAACCGAAATAAAACGGCTCACCCCCCGGATCAAACGCCAACGTTTTCCGGTATTGGTTGAATCAACGATTTATCACGCAGCTATCGCCAGTTTCGTTTATTACTGTTATGTTTTTCCACCTGATACGTTTTGCGCCTTAAACGGGACCACTTACTGCGAGAAAATCTCTTCAACGTTTAAATGTTCGACGTTCTAAAAGTAGCTTTATGAGTATTATCAAGGTACTCGAAAATTTTTGACGGCACTCGAAAAGAAGCATTAGGTTCACATTTCTACTTCGATTGAATTGACAGCATTCGTGAGAGTCGCGAGAAGTGAGGTTTCTTATTGCTTGAAAATTGACTCTTAAATGCGAAGGTTTAAATTTAGAAAATTTCGTTTAATTTATTCATCGGGCCATGGACGACATATTCATTTATATTCGCCTCACTGTTTAAAATTCATTACCTATATGAAATTTACATATGCTCTTGGTTTGGGTTTAAAAATTGTGACATAAAAATCACTGCCATTTTTCAGCTGTAACTACTTGTAGTCATTCAATCTAGGTTAATATTAAAATATGCACAAAATTAACAATATTTTCTAAAGTATACCAAATTATTCAAAGGTTCTAAGAGCGAATTCTTCCACCCCCAAAAGTTAAAGAAAAATTGTTGGAATTTGATATGAATTTTGTGGTGTTGCAGGTCGCCTTGACAGTAACAGATTATAAGTTTATAGTTTAATCTGCGTTGTTCGGCTTTAACATATGGATTCACTAATGATGTCATTTGTTGGTTCAAAACTTTCTGGCTGAGTTAGGGATTTGGCTTTCAATCTACACACCCATGTTAGCGTTCAAAAAATTTAAGCACTTCAATTAACTAAGCAAACAATTTTGCATAAAGGATTTGTTAAAATTCCACATTCCGTCTTTCATACATATTCTAATAAATCAAAGCATATACGATTATTACAGCCAAACCACTTAAATAAAGATATCAGGTAAATTAGATAACTTAAAAGATCCACAAAATTTGGTTGAAAAGGTTTGTGTTATTTAAAATACTCTAATTTACTGCATACGCTAAAAATCTAAAATGCATATTTCTACCTAAAAAGTGTATTTCAATTTAACAAGCAACTGTAAACCTCGAGCACAATACTTTGATAACAAAGAATGTACTTTCTTTTTGTGTTGTTTTAGGTATGTTCAAATGAATGAAAGTATATTGTATGTACTAAAACGAAATCAAAACTTCATTCGGTGTAATTAACAAGCGTTCGAGTCGGTTATCAAAGCCCTCACTGGTTTTACTTTGAAAGGTAATTGAATCCCGCTGACGTTCTATAAAATATCTGTTATGTTTTCCTAGAGCTATCGAAACCTTCGCTCATAACACTTTTTACTGGTCAGGATATTATTAACTCGTATCATCGAAGATTTGGATGATTAATAAATAAATGTCGAGGATGTCAGGTGGCGTAGGAGGTTCGGCTAACCGAAGGACATGTTCGAACCCTAGTTGTGGCCTGATTTTCAAATTCAGGGCGCTAGAAATATGAACGTGAAGTAAGTTAGATCACCCATAAGGCTGTAAGTTTAATTTAAAAAATAGAAACAAATGCACTGCGGATGATTTGAGAAAAATTGAAAAATTAGATTGATATTGCTTCACCCTAAAACAGTTTAAAGTAGATAAACTTTATAGTAGGTAAAGATATTCGGTAGATAATGAAAGAATGTTCCAGGATTAAATTTAACCGGTGATGAGAAAGCGGCTTTTGAAATTGAAAATAACCATAAGACCTCGTTAGGAGGCAGAAAGCTATGAGGAAGTGAGGAAAACGTACTAGAAAATAAGTGATCTAAAAAAAACTTGGGGATCGACAAAACCCAACACTTTCCGGTGAACTTTTCTTATTTAAAACTTATTCAACTTCTTTTATGTGAAAAAATAACGCTTGCCAAACCGGAAATTTGACTTTAAAATATTTAATATGCACGGCATATAAACGTTTTGTAAAATTAAGGATGACGTGGTGGATCTTTTGTGGTTCCAAAAACTTCGTGTTTCGTATCAGTGCCAACCCTGGATTTATAACATAACATTTATAAATGTATATGGCATTTGAAAAACCAGCAATTCACAACCGCCTTTCATTAATATTTACGGCACAAGTGCGAAGTGAGTGCAACCAACCGTAAAATTACTTGCGCTTCAAAAGGTATTCCAGTTTTAAATTTCAAAATGCGTTTCTGCTTTAGACAGAAGCAGTTTCTCATTTTAGACGAGCAATAAACAGGAAAAGAAATGATACGAGGGGTGGGGTTAGGTGGTTTGATGTCAAGAGAAGAGACATTTATATGCATATTTGATGGAATATACTCGTTTTCTAAAGCGTACCTTCGGGTTTTGTACAAAGTGAAGACTAACGATTCTGTTTTTGTAAAGAACTTTGACGTTCGATCAATTAAATATTGTTTTATGAGTATTCCATACGACGAATTCTTTGAATGCAAGCTAACATCTACATTTAAAAATTTAAATTTAGTAAATAAAATTTCCACTATTCCAGAAGAAAATTACAGTAAAAACGACATTAACTTAATTCACAGATTTGCAAAATTTTAATTTCAACCGTAAAACTCGAACTTAAAGTGGTAAATTAACAAAAGGGATTAAAATGCAAAATGTAGTAAAATTTTGTGAACCAAAAGAACGTTTCTTCACATAATGATGTAAATTAAAAAACAAAGCTTTCTTGTTAAATAAAAAAGTTAAGAAATTGTAAGAACATTTCAGAGTAAAGAGGATTCCTTTTAAGGAGATCATTGAAACTTTAAATTACTTCTAAAAGGTTCTTTCTAATTTGCTTTATTTCGGGCCAAAAAGAAAAGTTATCGCATTAAGTTGGGAACAATTAGGGAGAAGATCAAAAATACTTAACTTATTTGTTTCAGAATATAAACGAAAACATTTTGATTCAATTACTAGTGCTTAGCCTTAATTTGGAATAAAAGCACTGCAAACTTTTCCTTTGAAAAATTTGAGTTCGATACTTTATTATTTTTTAAACATCTTCTAACTAAGAACTTCTTTGATTTTATAATCGTAATTTATTTTGTTCAATCCGTTTTTTTAATAATTATTAGATCGCTAACATTTAACAAAATAAATTCTCATTTTTCACAATAGAAACTTCGATATATCAAGCTTATATCCACAATAAAGCAAATAAAAAACGCGTCGGCCAAAACTACCCAAGTTCAAGCAATTTCTTTTTAGATTGGTACGAGGCTGCAAATTTAAATTCTCAAAAGCTACACTAACATTTAATTTAACACACGCAGCACGCAACGAATTTACTGCTAGTGCCGGCCGAGGAACAAATATTCACATAAATTTGAACCCTAGTGAAGACGCGTATAGCTTCAGACAGTAAAATATAGAGGATTTTATACGTCGAATTTCAAGAGAAGATGGAGCAGGGTTTGTGGTGCGAAAGCGAGTTAATTCATTAAACAGATACTATCTGAAAACAAAGAAATTTTCATTACCTTGTGGCCTTCATGTTTCTAACTTTTGTTATAGTTCTGATTGTGTGGTTTTCTTTGTGTTCAATTTTGAATTAGAAAATTTATATTTAATTTGCGATCCGTGTTACAGGTTCGGAATTTAGTTTGTTAGTTTTGACTTGACTTAAAGGTAAATTCTTGAAATGAGAAATTTTCAAGTTCAGAAGAAAGAGAAGGTCTGGTAATAACCGTTTGCTTGGTGATTTTTGTCATTTTCTCCGAATGAGGTTTGCAATTAAGCCTCAGGAAAAACCGAGGGAAAAACAAACATCTTTGTATTCATTCCATCGCGTTATCCAGTTCTATTTTTACTTCTCGTCGTGATCCGCTTTTCTATATCTTAAAACGTTATGATAGAAACTGCGTATCCGTTTACGCGAATGTCAGTTTATTTCATGTGGCAGAATACAGTTTTCATGTCTGTTTTTATATAAGTCGAATCATGAAACTTTCACGTAAACTTTTCTAAAATATTCTATAATGTTTGAAATCAACAACTTAAGAGATAAGTTTGAACAAGTATTACCAAAATAAATCTAAAGAAAAATAATTCACATTTTTTAGGCCGATTTTCAACAGAAACGTAAGATAATTCAAAATTAAAACGGCGACTTCTAAAAATGGTTTTACGATTCCCAAGGCGTATGAAATTGTCCGTTATATTTTTAAACCCGTGTTTCTGGCTCAAGGATTTATTGAACGAAGTAGTCACCGAGGAAATTTTATTTACACAGCGAGGAAAATCCTTAGAAATTTCTTGAATTTTTCGGAAAACCTTCTTGAGACCCACAATATCAAAATATATAAAACCACTAACATTTGAGAATCTTATAGATAAAAACCCTTTAAGAAAATTATGCAAAAATACGAAAAGACTGTTTTTCAATTTTTGATATGAGAAATGAAGGTAAACGGAAAAACCTTTCTTGAATTTTCCACATTTTTATGGGATTAAAAAAAATCTAAGATATAAAACTCTAACATTTTTGAATTTCTTCGAAAAGCATGAGATTTCTTAAAAAATACTGCAAAACTGCTTCCATACGACAACAAAATTCGAGATTTAAAAAAAAGCAGGAAGCTACGCAGTTTTGGAAAACCATTTAAGTATCTGTTTAAGATATTTCCACAAAGGTAAATAAAACAACCTTTAATCTTAAGAAAATACAAAATTAATAACATTAAAAAATAGAATGATTTGAAAATCATAGGAAGTTCTAATGGGGTAAAAAAACTTCTGGAAACTAGACAACATATGAAAAACAGAGCATTGCCGAACTTCTAGAAAATAATCAAGCGGTCTTTAGAAAATTCCTATGCATTTCCCATTTTGATTTTTTATATCCACATCTTTCTATCCTACAAATTAGAGAGAGTTTTTCACAAGGTGACCATTTTTCGGGGGACACCTTTTGTAAACCGCAGATCAGAAACAACACCAGAAGTATCAAAAGAAGTTTCTGAAAACGTCTTAATATAGATAACCTATTATCCCTACAAGAGGAGGCGGTACGGTAGCGAGTATTGGCATGGCGTATCGCTTTGCACAGTTAAGCATCGGTACCCATGGTCAGAACTCGGACGGTTGACTCGATCAGGGTTCAGCTCACTTATTTAATTTGGTCTAGTGTTGCTGCACTTGGTTACATATTTTAACGTAAGACAAGGCGCGCACTAGCAATTAAATAATTGCCCGATTAAAAAGTTGCTCAACAAAAAAGTTGTTGATAATTTTGGTTAGTGCGCACTTGTGATTAAATAGTCATTCAAATTATTGTAAAAACCACTAGTGTCAAAATGGATTTCATTCAAACAGCGTGTGTTTGTGCTCTGGTTTTATGGTTAAAGGCATTGTCAACTTATGAAAAGTCGTTTTTTTTTATTTTATAATTTGATTGAGTAAAGTGAGTATTGCACCTGTGCAAAATTTTACGGCCGAATTTTAATTCGTTACCGTGTTATGGCAGCTAAAAGTTTAAGATATGACGTCACGAGTGTCGCGTGCCAGTAAGAGCGGACTGCCGAGTCGACTAATAATACTAGTAACCCAGCAACGCGGGTGTTGTGTTTGTTTAGGAGCCTCAGGAGGCCGACACTGTTGACGTCACGTATCGGGAAATGAATTCTCTCTACCCGTTTATTGTGGTTATTATCAAAGATATTGAAATTCTACCACTGCGGGTAGTTTTACGAGTATTTTAACTAACGTATTTTGATATTTACTAAATATGTTGCATAAGTTGACAATGCCTTTAAAGAAAAAGAAACGATTTTGGGTCCATCCCATCACAAGCAAGAGGCTTCTAAATGGACAATTTTATAAAATGTTTGACATGCTGTTGGTTGTTAGACCTAGGATATCACATGAAAATACTGAGCAAAAGGTACAACTCGTTTGTGCCAATCGCTCAAATCATCGCCAAGTGCGCGCAGATAGGTTTTAAGCTGCATGTTCTATTATACAGCGCAACAGTTTAGTTTCCTTGAAAATAGAACACGTCGTAATTTTTTAGTTGTCGCAACTAAGAAGTCACCAGTGCGTGCTTCTTCATTAAAAACAACATGTTGCATTTCGGCAACTAAATAGTTGCTCAAAAAAACTTGCCAGTGCGCGCCTTGCCTAAAGGACATCGTTTGAGATCCCTGTCGTCGTTATATTACGTTTCCGACTAGAAGTTTATTTACAAAGGTTGCTTTCCCTGGTACTCTAACATCTTTAAAACCCTAGGATGTATAACCCGGACCTCTTAAATCCGGACGGATGTTCGGTTACTTATAAGAGTTATAAGGTTATAGGTTGCTTAAAATATTTTCAATCAAGTTAAGCGTTTAGGTATGCTCTAAACACGTTTTGATTTAGCTCTCTCTTGATTCAAAACCTTTTAAATATTTTTAGAATTTAAAAACAGCTTGTTTTTTCATTACTATCCTGCAATTACATGATCCGGGCCACCAAAGCCCGTCGACTAATCTTTCGTATAAAACAAGTCTGAACTTGTTTATAGCTGGTTTAGAATTTTTATAACTGGTCAGCCAGTTGATGCACGGTAGTCTGCAGGTTTAACCTGTATTATTGCAGAATGTATAAATGTAGCTACGTGCAGTCTATTGTTATTCAGTTGAAATAAAAGTTTCATTAAGTGAACTTGTATTACCTATACGATAATGGCCTCAAAGAAAAAAATGTGAAAAGGTGACGAGGGGTACTGTTGCAATGGGCAGATGAGTGTGATAGTCTGCCTTCTGAAGAAAGTGATATTTCAGAAGTAGAAAATGATGACACAGAGAACAAGAATTTACAATTGAGTACTCTGGATACAGTAGCGATGACGATGACGATGCCAACGATAATAATTCAAATCCGACCTCTTGCTATATTGCTCCAAGTGGTCTAGATTGGAGTTCGGAACCTCCAGTAAAGAAAAAAATTCAGCCACATAAGATTACTCGGGGCGCACCAGGATTATTAAAAAAACACATGTCTGCCACACAAAAAGAAGCTTTTCAGTTATTTTTGTAACTGAAGTTGTGAATTGTACCAATTTAGAAGGAAGGCGTGTTTATGAAATGAAAGTAAAACAGTGGAAAAATGTAACAGTTGATGAACTTCATGCATTCTGTGGATTACTTATTTTATGCTGGAGTTGACAGAAGCTGGGGTATTCCCGCAAGAGAAATATTTTTTGGTGAATTTGCTAATCCTATATACCGAGTCACAATGTCCATATTTCGCTTTGAAGAAATCCGAAGATTTATAAGAGAACTCGGAACACGCGTTCGATAAATCTTATATTTGGGATCTGTTCCTTCAGCAATGCAAAACCTGCGTCATACCGGATGCTAATGTAACTTATAGACTTGTTGGCTTTATATGCAGATTTATTCGATATATACCAAGTAAACCGGCAAAATATGGATTGAAAATATTTTGGATGTGCGACTCTAAATCTGGTAATGCTCTTGATGGTTTAGTTTATGTAGGTGGTCAACCTGGAGAACCTCAATATAAAAATCTTGGACTTGAAGCAGTACAAAGTCTTGTGCGTAGCATTCATAATAGGCTAAAGAACTGAATTTTATAAATTAAGTGAAATCGTTTTTACATGTAGTTGAGGGGTCACTTATAAGCTACATAATATTTAAAATAATAAAAAAAAAATTTATCCCCGAAAAAAAATAGAAAATTATCTCAGCAATTTTGAATTACCGCCGGAAAATCGAAAACGGCATGTGACGTACCGCGCCGCACGGATCGGTGTTGCCTGGTAATATGCATAAAATAGACTCTGCAGTGTCAAAGTGCCTGGAAAAAATTTAAGGTTAGTATCATGTACCTATTCATTAGGTATAGATAGAAATATTTTGCCTGGTGTAGAAGTAGTACTTGTTAATTTTCACAGGCGAAGGGGGTAAATAAACACGTTAAATATCGCTCGTCGCGCCTCAACGTTCGCGTATGTTTTGCTGACAGCTGACAGCTGACTATTATTGGTTATCTATGCAGCTGACGCGTTCGGCTACATACGTCACAGCAATACGTGCTCGTTTTGGCGGGAAAATTTTTCATTTGAAATTCCGACCCCTTTTTACGCTTCTTATTATTATTAAAAAAAATTTTTTTTGTCTTGGGTCTTTTTAATACGGCATACACATTAAAAAACATTAATTAAAAAAAAATAATTCTGTTGCCTATTCTGGACTAAATCTCATGATAGACAGTTTTTTATTCGTACATAATTAGACTTGATGGACTCGCCAAATTTATTGGCCTCGCTCACTCGTTCGCTCTGCCATAAACTTTTTGGCTCGTCCATAAAGACCTACATTGTGTACTTATTACATAAATACACACATCACAAAAGTCTAGGGATATATTTTTTTTTATGCAAAACTGTCAAGTATTTTGATTTTTTTTAGGTGGTTTGCATATAATAAATTAACACAATACTTTTACAACATTCTAAATTAGAAATTTAATTTAAAACAAAAGAAGACAAGTTGAAAAAGCTTTAATGAAACTTATTAGCAAAAAGTTGATTTTATACAATCATAAGAAATTGAAGTGTCAGCACTTAAAGTATTAATTAATTAAATTTAGTAGAGAGTATTTCCTCCTCTTTGGTTCAAAACGGCTCTGCATCTTCTAGGCATTGATAAAGTTAAATTATCTATTGCATCTTGCGGTAACTGTTGCCAGTGTCTTACAAGGGTATCACGAAGCTGAATCCGAGTATGAATTTCATCCAATTCACTTTCAATGCTTCTTCCCAACATGTCCCACACGTGCTCAATAACGTTTAAGTCTGGGAACTGCGCAGGCCATGGTAAAACAGAAATGTTTTCGTCTTCAAGCCACTCGGTAACAGTACCTGCAACGTGTGGGGTGGCATTATCATGCATTAGAATGAACTCAGGTCCAACAGCACCTGCGAATGGAAGCACTATAGGCCGCAGTACCCTATTTAGATACCCATCGGCATTTAAAAACCTCTCAAGAAAACAGAGATCTGTTTTTCCGCCAATGCAGATACCACCCCACATCATTACGGTACCTCCTTTATAAGAATGGACATCTTGAACACATCTGAGCCTTTCCAAGTTACCAGGTCGCCTCCACACTCTAACTCTTCGGCTGTCAGGGTGTATTCCAAAACGAGATTCATCTGTGAACAAAACCCTAGACCATTGCTCTTCTGTCCACAGAATATGCTCTTCAGCCCATTCTACTCTACGTGCTCGATTACCATGTCGAATTGGTGGGGCTCTTATTGGACGTCGGGCGTGGAGATTGGCTTCATGCAATCGATTTCTGATTGTTTGAGAACATACAGTTACATTATGAGTAGTCTGAAGCTGTGAAAGCAATTGTTTAGCCGTAATTATTGGTCGTCGTCTAGCTTCAAATGTTAAGTAGCGATCTAGAACTGCGGTAGTAATGCGTACACGACCTGGATGTTGTTCGCTAGAATCTCCGGATGTCCTATATCTACGCCACAGTCTGCTGATAACACTTTGAGAGGTGTTTAAAGCTGCTGCAACGTCAACTTGTCTTCGACCAGCTTCTAGCATACCTACAGCTCTGTTCATTTCAGCTAAACTTAAATGATGTCGTTGTTGATTACCTTCCATAATAACAGCACCAATAAAACTTAAATCACCCCAATATAAACGTAAATTAACTATAAATGATGATTAAATTATTCCCTAACAACACTGAAATTGCTTTACTTTTAGTTGAATTGACAATTAAGCATTTGCATTTGTTTGTTTATTATTGAAACAATTGCTATCGCTAGCCCAAAGACTAACACTAGCATACTTGATCAATGGTAGAGATATTTAATAACAAAATTGATTTATATCGATAAAAAAATATATATCCCTAGACTTTTGTGATGTGTGTAGCTATTATAGACCGGGTGTCCGAGGCCCGGATTATGTAAATGGCGTAAATGCCGGCATTGTATCGGTTATGCATCCTAGGGTTAAAAATTGTCGGTTGAATTCTGATACACCTTGTATAAACTGACTTCGATTTTTTAATTTAGAAAATTTTGAATGCATAATTTATTAAATGGTAGCAGATTTCTTATAACTACACTGAAATAAATAATAAAATGGAAAAACTAAAGCATCAAATATAAAATTCAGCATAATACTTGATATATTCAGAATGGCAAAATACTTTATAAACCTTTAAATTATGTACGCTGACTTTGCTTCTCTTTTCCTTTTACACTCCTCTTCAGTGTTTCCTTTTAAATTCAAATTTATGTTTTACATATATTTCAATATATTAATTTGAAATGCCACGATTTGCTATTGTTAAAACGAATAACACCATCTCTTTGAAACAAACAATAACCAAAAAAAAGGTACTACTTTCTCTGCGAAGCTTCCACAATAAAAGCGAAAATTAAAAATAGATAACCACCATTAATCAAACCAAGTTCAATTATCTGAATTAGGATAACGAAACTGATATTTTAGAAGGTAAACGTTTGCCGTTAGAACTAATTTTCATCTCAGGTTATCCGTTATAATATCAGATAGCATCATCTATTAACCGGCCTAACCTTTAATATGTGTTTATCTAATTTTCAGATTGCCACTATATAAAATGAGGGTTACTATATAAAATGTGTTTTGTATAATAATGGCTAACATGACGTGCAATGTTTTACCTCTAAAACGCGGTTATTGCACTATAAACCGCTAGGTTATTGGCCGTTTCATGTTTTGAAATTAGGGTAGATAATCTACGTTTTGCTTGTATATGCAGTTACTTTGATGAGCTATTTTGATAATTTGCAATAAAACATACAGTTTAGTGCGATTACTAACGGGTGTTAGAAAACTCGTCTTATCAGAGTCACCTGTGCTTATTAAAATGTATGTCCTGTATTGGTACCTAAGTTAATTTTCAAGTAGACTTAATCACAATTAGTTAAATGACAGCAGCTGTCAGTAGTTCTAATGAATAGTGGATATTTAAGAATTAATCTGAGACACTTAAGTTTTTTTTCATAGGTGGCTCTGATAAGACGAGTTTTCTAACACCCGTTACCTACGTGTATGGATTGTTAAAATGCATTACAACCTTTTAGTACATTCGATAAAGAAAATGACGACATTAATGTAATGATATGCATCGAGTAGTTAGGAAATTTTAATACTTATAATTAAATTAAAATGAATGAAATTAACTTTGCAAAACAAAAGAGCTAACACTTAGGTAACTATATCGAAGCGGTTTACTCTTATTTGTAATTGGTGCTTGAAATTTAAAACTTTTTGGTTTTATTTCTGACTCAAAATTTCCAAACGATGACCATTTAAAGTTATCAGCTAGGCGACTAACGTTATTTTTATTTGAGTTCAAATTTTCGGATTATTTGGTTGACTTTTTTAATTATATATTTGTTAAAATTAAAATTTAATATCGATCTGAAATATTTTTTCAATGCAGACACATATACAGACAGCTAAATGCGACATGAATTATGAATTAAAATCAATTTTGCACAATTCCAGTTTGTTTCTAATAAACATCTGAAAATCCAAATCCCACAGTGTTAATCTAAAGAGGCTTACTGACGACTACGCTAAGGGCCACAACGAAAGTACTATGGTATTATAAGCACCTATTTTACAGAACAAGGAATCCCACAAATCACTTAGGGGTGCTTTGTGGTCCCATCAGAGGCAGGAAAAAGTATAGCTGGTTACCAGGAGGAGATGATATATTTTCTGCCTTACTACAACGCCGGATTGAGTATTAGTTCCCCTTGTTTGCAGCGGAGCATCCTTAAAACATGTTCCATACGAAACTACAGTCTTGGAGACAACTAATTTGAAAACAGGCCAGACAAACCCAAATCGAATCGCCCTACCAACATTAAAATTACGGATTTTTTAAAGAGTATTACTTAAGAAGTGCAATCCTCCCAGGTAAGCCGTTTCACTCAATTTATCACGTCTAAGCAATGTATTGTTTTACTAATCGGTAAATAAAAATTCATTGTTTATCGTTCATATGAAATTTGACATTTTATTAAAAAATTAATGATTGTAACAAATACTAGTTATTTCCATCTTCAAATTGCAAGAGGTCCAGAAAATCAAAAATTTGCCCATTAATTTGGGAAATCTATACAAAGTGCACTACAGTGTAGAGTTTTAGAGTGCCCAATAGATGTTATCGTAAGCTAGCAAAAGAAATGGCTATGTGCGTTTTTATACATATAAATAAGGCCTTTTACAACACCTCACATCTAAACACATCGCCTCTAAACACATCGCATCTAAACAAAAAGTTGCAGAACAAGGAGGAATAGAACTAATAATAATTAATTAAATGAATAAAATCCGCACTTATGAACGAAAAATGCATGCAACCGTAAGAAAAAAAATCAATCCCTGCCTTGGTGCTAACAGGTTGTCCACAAGGTAGGGTCTCATTACCCTTGCTGGAGTCAAAGGTCGTTGCTGATGTTTTGCAAAGGTTGTGCAGCTCTGGTTTTAATGTCATGGCAATGTGATACTGATAGATACTGGAATAAATTAAGCTAAAATTCGCGATCAAACTAAGAGATTTGATCCCGAAGAAGAGGCAATTAAAATTACATTTACATTTGGTTGCCTGAGATAAACAACCTCAGACCGATAAGTAATACAGGGTGTCTCACTATATTTTGACTGATTTTACAAGCTTATCTTTTCTAAATGGGATGAAGTATTAAGGTGCGGTTTTCACCAATGAGTTTTACATGAGCCCAAGTTTTTTTTGTGGTTTTTACGAATATGCTATTCCTTCTTTAAAAACCGAAATAAAAATGGCATTATTTGGCAGACCAGATACTTCATACAGTAGTATCTTCATAAGCGTTTACCTCGGTCATTTCTCATCCGATTTTAATTTTTAAAATATCGTTTGAACGCTAAAATATGCGCCTATTCTTATTTCTACAAATAAGTATAGGGTTGCATTAAAAAAAAATGAAGTATCTGGTCTGCCAAATAATGCCATTTTTATTTCGGTTTTTAAAGAAGGAATAGCATATTCGTAAAAACCATAAAAAAAACTTGGGCTCATGTAAAACTCATTGGTGAAAACCGCACCTTAATACTTCATCCCATTTAGAAAAGATAAGCTTGTAAAATCAGTCAAAATATAGTGAGACACCCTGTATATTTGCTGACAAGATGATGAATTGTAAGTCTTTTTAATTTTATAAATAAGGCTCAGTTACAAGGTACAGGTTAATTTTCTTTCTTTCTTTTAGCACTTGTAATCAGTTCAGCAACACGTGCATGATTCTGTTGAATGTTTACATTTAACATGACGAACACGTGTGGGATATCCCAAGGGTACAGGTTATTAAATCGCATTTGCCATTTTTATTTTGAAAGGTTACGATTAAAGTTAAATTTTTCTTTTACACAATCAGTTGAAATGCAGATAGCGCATTTAAGGAGGAATGTTTGGAAGAACTTTATTTAATTTTAAACCAATTTGCTTACTGCAAAAATATTACCTTTTTAAAGTATAGTAGTAGACACTTGTCCTAAGGTCAACTGTATCAATAGCAACTTCGACGAAGTCCCTACTGATACAGTTGGGCATTGCTTGTCCATTGTATGCCTTCTGGAACCAACATTTTTGTCAACTGAAACGGCCGTATAAAACGAAGATTTATTCAATATTAGTCGACCACGCTACAATAAGAAATATTAGTCTGGTACTGGACTTATCCAAAATGCAGGAAAAGGTTGGAAGTAATAGGCCCCACATTGTTCCCAGAGCAGAATAGATCTATTCATAACTATCCCAACAGAGGTATGTGAGAAGAAAGCATCTATAGGCGGGGTCTCATATATTTTTTGTAACCAGCCACTTTAAAAACCATTAAGTGTTTTACTTATCTTCCAACCTTTTCTGAAACGGCAAATAATCTCTTATACAATTGACTTAACGAAGTTACTTTTAAACCAATGTATTGAGACATTGAGACCATTCATATCGGATACTTATAGTGGGTTGAATGATGAATAAAGATGAGTAAAACAAAATGTTTTTCCCACTTGATATATTAAGAATAAAGTTGCATAACCAGGTTTCGCCTCACAGAGGCATTATCAAATGCTAAAACAGAGCTTAGGTCTATCGCAATCTTACCCAACGAACAACAAAAATTAAAAGGTAACGGGATCAGACATCTAATCTAGTAGGTCTTGGTCTCCTATAAAAAACTAGAAGGCCAAGATTAAAGATGCCTCAAAACGAACAAAATTCAATGGAAAATTTTTATGGAATCATAACACAAGCCGAAAGCAAAAAAGCGAGGCCAAACTAGTAAACGTGATAAAAGCCAAAACCAACAAAGTTGGACTTAAAATAATACTTACTAGGAAAGAAAAAGCACAAATTATGATAATAAATATAAATGTAAACTACATAATTAGATAGGTAATTAAATCTTAGAGCAACAGGTGATACACGCTGAAATTAAATGAATGACGACTACACAGTGCCAACAAAAAGAAAGAGGAAAATTGTTAAAACTAAAAATTACCACTAAGGCGCCAAATTCAAAAATTCAAAAAGGCAGAATTACAAACTAATGTAAAATGATATCCAATACATTGAAATTACTTGTATCAAGTTACTTTTGGTTGGGTACCGAATCACAACGAAATACTAGGAGCATACAGTCTCAAATCACTGCGGTTTACATTCAAAGAGACGGCATATCAAGAGAGTCTTTGTACGAATTTAGCAAGAAATCGCACGCATTGGGCCACCCTAGGAAGCAATTCTGGAGAATATGCAATAAAGTCGACGATTTAACTATGTCAAACAGATGAATCTCTTTCTTAGTTGGAGTAATGAACATCTCGGTAGTTATGGTTTAGAAAATGGTTCATGAAAAGTTGCACATGTTCAAGGTGGGCGCCGGGAATACTGATGCTATTTCAGAAGGATATACGAGGCCACTGCTGTCAGAAAATTTTGAAGATGTTTCGGGAAGGTCTAAAGAGAGACGGAAAAGTTTAAGGTGAAAAAATCTGCAGGCAAGGTAATAACAACTCTATTCAAGGATGAGGAACGAATTTTGATCTAAAGTTCATGCCATCATCATATCTAGGGAGAGCTACACTAATATAATGATCACTTTGTGAGTATTTATAAAATAGAAAAGACGAGGAAAATGTACAGGTGCACATTTCAGGAAAGGCGTAGGCTGCCATTCAACTTTGTGGGTTTCAGTAATTAAATCATCCACCCTACAGTCCTGACCTGGCTTCTAAGAATATTTATTGGTTCGAGGTTTGGAGAAACATTGTGGATGAAGTTAAGGAGACGGTATGGCCCTATTCTGAAGATCAACCAATTTAAAGGTTTTCAAGTCGTCGCAGGAAGGATGGATGAAGTGCCATTTTTGTGGTATATTCAAGGACCACTTAATATCACACATCAGATGTCATTTAGTGAAATGCCTTTTTGTTTTCAAATAATTTATCAAAGGTTTAAGGCGTACAGTAGCATTTCTTAACTGAAGTCAAAAGTGATTTTACTGTAGCAACTCCTTAGTACAACAAATTAAATGTAAGTATGTGGACTAATCTAGACAACTCGCCAGGTATAATAAAATTTACTCTTTGTTATTCCAGTCATATTTCAGGTTTCAACAAAGCTAACTGTGAATATTAAATATGAACCCGTTTCACGATGCAATGTAGGCAAACCATTTACTAATTTGAGTGTTTAATTCGCAATTCAAATTAAAACAAACGCCCACTAAATTATCTTCGATTGGATACTTAAATGAATGAGAAGTTTACGTAGGTGTGTTGATTCAATTCGTACCGTGAACAGTAAGTATGTTTGATATAAATTCAGCCGGCGCTTAAATTACACACCTACTCCCCGATTTCAATTTTCATTTGCATAAATTTCGTTTTGCAATTTGTTAAAACTCTAGATTTGTTATAATCCGTAACGTCAGGACTGGCATTATAATTTTACTGAACTTGCTGCCGTTTTAATTTAAATTTATTATAAAACGGCTAAAATGTAATTACTGTTGTTTTAAAGCGAACGCCAGGAGTTAAAAGCAACCGGATCGATTTTGAAATTTCCCTTTTAAAATAGTGACACCGAAAGTTGATCATTTTTCAAAGATTAAAAAGTAAAAGCATTATTTATCTAAGTTGCTGTGTTACGTTGCAAGTAATTGATGGTAAGGTATAATTCCTCCTAAAGCAAACAATTAGCGTAATGATTTATGAATGAGAAAATAAGGAGGTAGCAGGTGTTGGAAACGTCTTCCAATCAATATACCGTATGAGTTCTTCGATGGTAAATTCTAGAAAGGGATTAAACACCTGTGGATAATTTCGGCTGAATTAACCTGGAAGCGGTTGTTAAGTAAAGGGATAAATTCTACTCCAGAAAATGAGAATTAATGGAGGTGTGAAATTTTCATGTAAACCAAATAAGACCAACAATCCTTCCAATTTTCCATCATTCTACTCAAATTTATTAATATATGCGGAGAGCAATCAAATTAATCCGTTGCCGGCAGCATAATGAGTCAGTTAATGGAATAAATTCCGAGTATTTTACAAGAACGCGGACTACAAGCTCGCTAATCAATAATAAACAACTACTTGTTGACAGATTTAGGAATTTATCCCCTTTTTTGCAAGTGACAGTCCGAAGCTTTCGGGTATTATTCCCATTACCCTCCGTAACTTTTAAAGCCATTCCCAAATATGTCCAAACGTAAAATCTACAACTACGGACTTTCTAACCAAGTTGGATAAAACCACAACCGAACACAACCCGAATTTTTTTATTAAATTAAATTGTAAGGTAGAACATGCTACTAAAACCGAGTATGTTACGCCTAAATGCCTTTACTTTCAACGAACAATGTTCGTTACAGCTGTCAAACGTTGATGTATATCAGTAAAGGGCCATTTTATCCCAAATATAATTGCCAAATGTGTCCTACTTCGTGCAAACCTACGATAAAGGTTACAGATCTAAATTAATCCCCGATTTAAACTACACCAAACCTCATTAAAGCTCACCAGTAATGTTTTCGTTAATTGCACTATAAAATGCTGTTATGCAATGAAGTGGACCACCAGTTTACATTGTTTTAAGGAAATTAATGAATTTAAATTAATGCTGATGAAATTAAGTAATTTCGGTTTATGATAATGGCATAATATTTACTGTTATTACACAATCTAAATTGAAATATAATTTTCACATTTTAAGGGGTAACAAATCAACTAAATTGTATAATATGAGAGCTCATAATACTATCGCTGATTTTCTGAATTATGTTATATTAAAGCTTTAATATGAGCTTTATTGCTGAAGCACTGGATATGATGAAAAACTTATACAATAAAACGTCACTTTATGATTGGAAACTGTTAAAATAATTTTCTTTTAGAACTATAGACAGGGTAAAAGTGCGTGAATATTTCCAGAGCCGCTCACTTGCCAAAATATTTTTGTCACCTCTATTGATTAAAAAAAAAAAAAACCGTAACGAACCAAATGGAGTTTATAACACGTATATAGATCACAAAGTTTATCTTTCTTTTTCATGAGCTGTTTAAAAATATGCAAAAGAAAATTGAAACCGATAGTTAAAAGAAACGCAGTTCGGCCACGTTTAAAGTCAGGAATCCACAAATGTACGTTCTTAAATGAAGGGGGAGACTCACCAAAGGCACGACCTAGCTTACTTTTTATTTGCGTCGCCGTTTTCCCATTCAAAAAGTAAAATTGTGTCACGGTACGAATCTCCATTCTGTCCATCATTTTTGAAAATGCTTGCACCTTCGTCTACTTCGCGTGACCAAACAATAACCTCACAATGCACTAAACTGAAACTCGGCAAGGGCTCGTTTGCAGGATTAAACTTATCGGCCGTGCATCGATTTTGATCATGGTGCTGCCATCTCTGCATAGTTTACCTTAGTTTTCAAACGAACCACGTAGTAGTCATAAAACAATTTTGGTTTAAAATCGAGAAGTAACAGCAGAATATTAGGATATTCTATGAATAGTTTGCATATTTTGGCCAGAAAAAATATCAGGTTCGAATTGTTGAGTCATCCGACCTACTAAGAGATTTAGCCCCATCTGATTTCCATTTGTTCCCGAACCTCAAAAGATGGCTCGGAGGACAACGATTTTCCAACAACACTGAAGTGGTTTACGTGAACGGCTATTTTGCAGACCAGAAGAAATCATTTTATAAAAACGGTATAATGGCTTTGTAACATCGTTGAGCAAAATGTGTTAAGCACAATGGAGATTGTGTTGAAAAATAAATATAAGTTGGTCAAATTTATTCGCATTTTCTTATTCATTTACCTTACTTTTCAAACGACCCACGTATAACAAAATAGGTTAATTATTAACACTTTTTTTAGAATTTCTATTGCAGTTTTGATACAAAATCCAATTTATTTTTTAATTTGGCTATAGTCTGCAAGACAGTTAGCATTATGAATGGAAAATATTCTTCAAAAACTAAGGATTGTTTACTAACTGTCTGATTTTTTACAAAGCGTTAAATATTAGCATTATAGAATCATCATCAAATTTTCATTAACAGAAAATCCGAAATGAGAAATATGGCGAGCAAATGCCATTAATTTCGAAATGAGTTTCAAATATGCTATGAAATATAAGGTCAGGTTTCTCTCTAGTAATATTTCATCCAATATTCATTCTGTCTTTGTCAGGAAACAGTTTCCGTACTTGTAAGTCTAATTACATTGCAGAGCATTTCATAAAGTATTTATTGACACTAACAACATGCGAGCATAGGAGTATCTTACTAAGCCGTAGGGTATGATTCTCGATTATAAATCCGAAGGTTAGTTTATAACAGGAGAGATAAGTTTTTAATTTGAGCATGAATCTAATATTTATTATCTGAAACGTAAATAAAGTCAAATAGTTTACTTTGCAGGATTATAAATAAGTATTTATCTTGTGAAGTTAAATTGGTGTGCTCATTTACAGTATTTATTTAAGAGCTTATCTGCGCTAGCGCTAAAACGTTAAAAATTTAAAATTTAAGAACAAACCTGGCTTCCTTTTGAATTCTCTTGAATGACACACGAATAAATAAATAAATAAGACAAAAAATGATAAATCATTTAATTCTTATCTTAAGCATATATATTTTGTATTAATTTCATTAACAACTAAGCTAATTCTGCAAATTACCATTCAGTTTTAGAATTTGCATTTACAGTAGCCTAATTTTAAAGGTTAGTTGCTTAGTTTGCGGGCTTGAAGCTTTAAGCTAGCTTTGTTTACGTATTATGAAACAAGAACAGGTGACATTACACGTGAATCCTTATTTGAATAACTAAGTTTCCATAGCAACTAGTTGTAGTCAACCTTAAGCAAAGTTTGGTATTATCTTACAAATTTAGCTAACCTTTTAGGTTACTTGTTTAATATAGGATTTTATCGAGTTTTATCTTTAATTAATTCAGGTCATATTTTCAGTTAACCCTTATAGAAATTTAATTTGTTGAAATTGGAGGTTGTTCAGGGTTGATGCAGGGTGTTAGCAGATTACATTAAGTCTTACTCTTCAGTATATTAATTAATTAATTTATTTATAAAATTCATGCTAAATCCTCCGTGATGTGTTAAAAGGATTTTGGCCCCTGAACGTAATAGTGTTAATAAAGTTAATAACAAAGGCCAGCAGAAAACTCAACCTACGCTCTAAATACCTAATAACTAATAACAAACGCAGTGAAAATTGAGATCTACATAACGTGGGTTATGCCAAACTAAATCTAAATAAATAATGCTTGAATTCTACACTGCATTTAATTCGAACCCCAAACGATTTGTTGACATTTAATTTGGCACAAAACAGACGTCTGAATATGTAGGTGTCTTTTGTAGATTGTAATAATTATTTGATAAGGTGTCAACGAAAATTACGTGTCAAATTACATGTTTACAGCTTCATTTTCAAAGTTCAGAAGATTATTTTTACAAAGGAAAATGGCTCTGCCTTAACAAGGGAATATGGAAACCCAAGTTTTTGGTTCCTGAAATTATTAAATTTATTTCTTTTGTGCTACCAAAACGATGGACAACAATAACATAATTAAATGTTTGCTTAGGTGGAATAATTCATTTCGTTTAAATTTAATAAAGCAATTACCTTCTTATGTTATACTTAGCCCAACGCTTATTTATATGAAAATCCCCAAATTTTCGTAGGCATTAAAAGCTTAAATTAATATTAAAATGCATTAAAAATTGTATTATTAAGCCTTAAAGCTTGCACTTAATTGAGTTGCCTCTGGACACGTGTACGTTTTATTTTTGCTTAACACGTTTTAGTAGGTGTGATGATTCGTTGTAATACAAAGGTTAAACAACAGCAGGGTAAGAATCTAATTCGTTGTGATAAAAGCATTTTCCACTTTGCTGTATTTTGTTTGTAGATAATGGAAAGCCTAATATTAAAACTGGAATAGCCACGAAAACCTTTAGGTTTAAGGTACCTATTTAATTTTTTTTATGTTGGTGGATTTTTAAGAAATCCTTTTAAAAGCGAATGTTGTTCTTAATTGGATGTCTGCCAACAACTTGCAATAAAATAATATTATTATATCGAGATTTGATGACTTAATTTATTTAAACAAAAATCTTATAAGTAAAATAAAAACTTACAAATTTCTTATTCGTGCATTGTGACTTTCAAGTTAAAATGAAAATATTACTAGATATTATTTTTAGCCACCAGCGAATTTTCAGCATTTATAAGAAAACTTAAACACCTAAGAAACCTCCATATAAAAAACTTGCGACTCTTAAGGATATTAAATTAGTTCCGAATAAATTCTAATAAAAAAATATAAATAGAAAAACCGTTAAGAAATTATAAGCTATAGGCAACGAACTTCACAACTGAAGCACGCTTCTTAATTCGTAAATACTTTGGTTTCTTTGCTTCTGGCAGGAGAGAATTAAAGTTTCTTAATAGCGGGCCATCGAGTGAGCTCAATATCCATCGCAACTTTTCTGAAATCTATAGAGAAACTTTCCGAGTGGTGATTATGGCTCGTATAAACGGGATTAATAATTTGATAACCGGATTTTGCACTTGCCACGTTCACACCGACTTGGCATTACTTTATTATAAAGATTAGAACAGTAACAGGTTTAAATTGCGAACGATAAAAATCTAAAAATATCCTTTGAAATCAGAAAAATTAAAGTTACTTGTTGCAATTTCTGCTAACTTGAGAAGGCGCTTTACAGGAAATGTAAAAAGGAAAAATCCGGGAAAAGCGAAACAATTACACATAACGAGCAGACAAGAAAATGTAACAATTAAAGTTATTTCTGGATATTTAGTGCCCATGAGATTATGCTGTTACAAAAAAATTAGCCAATTTACCTCGTGAGAATAAAATAATAATCCTGTTTTTTTAAAAAAGCACTTTAATTAAACGTAAGCTCGAAAAATGCCTCGTCGTTATTTTAGAAAAACGCACTTTTAAGAAATTAACTTTTGTATTGTAAGCACGTTCTGCTACTGCCCGACCCTGCTCTGCTTTTAGTAAAACACTTCCAGATTTTCCTTTGAGAAAAAACAAAATCTCGACCTAGCATTTTAGAAATAAAATTCATGCACAGATGCTTTTCCACATTCGTTCAACAAATCGAGATCGAGACAGTTGTTTGGTTTTTCTGATATTTTGTTTTTGGAAAATCAAAGGGATGCCGAGTTTGATTATTGGAATTTAAAAATAATATAAATTTAATATTACAACGTAATTAAGACCCTATGTGATAATGCTTATTTTATTAAACTTTCAATAATATACACATATTTTCGTATTGTACGGATTTCTGCGTTAATAAATTGACGAAAAATAAAATAAAGGTATGCTGAAGTACATAGAAAAAATCTTCCGGCAGTAATAATTAGCAGAAGTTCTAATTTTTTTAAATCTTCAGTTGGCTTAGTTACATCATTTCGAATTAAGTGAGAAATTAAGTCTCCAAAAAAGTGTTGCAAATTACTCTAATTTTTCAACAGTTTTTTTTAACAAAATATAATCTTAATGTTTAACATTTACAAATATTAACATGAAAGCTTCTTGAATGCGATTAACAGAATTATTTTTCGCAATATTTAAATTTACTACACGTGGCTTTTGAAATTTTGACCTCAAGGAATCCAATCCTAATTAAAAACTAAAATGTTTGCGATATTTCTAAACAAATACGGCACAATATTTCTATTAAAAAAATACGTAGAAGTACCTTACATATTTGTAAAAATGAGAAACAAACGGCGGTTTTGCCCTTTTCAATAATTTTCCATATTCGCAGATTTAAACAAATCGTTTAATGAATATTAAAGAAACTTTGATATTTTACTGTTGGTTTTGCTGCCGTACGTTTCGAACTTGTAGACGCGAAATGCCACGCATTTATACCGGAAACCCGGAGCCCGGAGACTGTATGGCGTCTGCACCGAACCAAAGTCGGCAAGAGACTGATGTGGGGGCGGTGAACTAAAACCACCCCGCATAGACTCCGGAATGCATCAGCCATCACCGCGATTAAGTATATGCGCTCTCTTATCGCACATTATTGCAACTTTTAAACGTAAAAAGTGGGCGTGATTATCAAAATTCAAAAATAAGACGCAATTTTGAGGAGGGTTAAGAAAGGAAAGTTATTTATTTTCCTGAAAAACCGTATTGAATAAACAACCTCGCAGTTTTTCTTTTGAATTTTGATTGTGTAATTTTCCTGTGACAAAAATATACTCTGAATTTTAATCAAGTTTTTTCGCCCTTTTGCTTTCGGCTTTCGAATCAATTGTAGTGAAGTGAGGTCGGAGAATTTGTGCAGACAAGCCATTAAGTGACAAAGTTGTGGAATGGTACTAAATAATTTATAGGTAGAATGTAAATTTGGAAGTTACCTCATTTATTATTTCAGATATTTCAAGAACTTGCTACGAAGTTTAGGTAATTTTCTTTTAAATACTTCGTAATTTAAGGGGGGCGTTTAATGGCTTATTCTATAAGGATCACATAATTAGTCCCCCGAAGATTTACGTGGGTTATGGATAATCTTCGCCAAAATTCAATAACCCTTGGTGTAAAGTTTCTTTACGTACCTATTTTTAAAATAGTTAATGCAGTTTACTTTAACATGCCAGCACATCATTTTATATTATAGGTATTGAGAAAAGACTTTTTTGCACAGTCGCCTCTAAAATTGACGTTTTACAAATTCTAAACAATTGCAAAAGTTGATGTTTATAAAACGGTTTCCGTAACTAACGCATAAAGATGGTATCGAACGCATAATGAACTTTCATGATGTGCATGTTCGGTCGCAGCCAATCTGATGTGACGTACTAGCAAATGTTTTTTTTAATTGTTTACTTGTCACATTAAATACCTACGTACGAATATTGTACGAAATAATAAAATATAAAAAGTGTTTTCAGTTTATTGAAATGAATTTATTGAAATGAATTACTACAATATGGAAAACGAAATTAATAATTCCAAAAAAGAAATTAGTTGTACTCCCCCGGGATATATTAGAACAGGTTAAAACAGCAACAAAATTTTGAAATTTGGGTATAATCTATTATTTGAATTAATACTGGCTCCGTGCAAAAAATATTGTATGCAGCACGTGTGTAAATAAGTTTTTTGGCATTCGTTCGGATTTCGAACTCATGCCATCAAACTTAACTTTACCCACTTATTACATAAATAACTATTAATTCTTAATTGAACAAATAAAACCTTTGAAAATACTCTGCATTCCTAAAAAGCATGCCTTTGGGAGTTGGCAACCTTTCTTTTGCATTGGCTTTAGAATGCCTTTAAGATTACTAGAACCTTCCTAAAATTGCATTTTCGAAAATATGCGATAATTCTTGCTGCCTATTTCTTTATTTATTTATTTATTCATTAAATTTAGACTCCCTCAAAAAGATGGAAATTCGCTACATATTTCTTGAAACTTCAGGAAGATACCTTGGAATGTTCCAATAAACTGCCTCAGCCTCAGAATATTCCAAACTATCTGTGCATGAATGTTATAAATTATCTAAACCTTAGAATGCCCACGGCTGCTTTAAATAAAAAACAAACTAGTAATTCAGTATGTAATATGGATTTACTGTATAAAATTCTTCATGTTTATTAATAAAATACAACTTTACAATAGGTGTAGAATTATTATTCGATTATCTTTCAACTAAAACATTTACGGCTCAAATTTGATATAATGAGCATTTAAGATGACAACTTAGAGTATTAAATATTTTTAAAAATTTATACCGTTTTTATATTTTTACTGACTTTATCTTTATGTTTGATTATCACCATTTCTCTATAATACAAGTATTTTGATTCTCCCAAATCATAATAAACCCTTTCATTAAAACGCAGTCTGCAACGAATCCTTTCCTTACTTACATAGAAAAACAAATATCGTTGTAACTTTCCTATTCCTAGCACAAATAGGCAAAGCAAAACTACCCGAAACGAAGCCAAAAACATACGTACCTAGTTGAGGCCACCTTTTTTTAATGAGGGAAGCTACCAAATTTAAGTTTGATATGTTGCTTCTATTTGAAAAAAAAAACACAATAACAATTTTTCCTAATATAGGGTGATCCAAATTGAACTTCGGGATTTGAATAGCGCGCCGTTTGCGTTCTGTAAACATAGGAAGTTTGCATTTTTACAGTTGGTATCTAAACGCATGGCCAATTCACCATGGTGTATAAAATTCAATTGACTCAAGAACTTAAAGGAACTGACCACTAGAAACGCCGCACATTTGTGAATTGGGTTTTAGAGAACACAGAAGTTGATACTGATTTTTGCAAAAAACTCAACTCATATTGAGCGATTGAGCTCACTTTTATTTAAATAGCTTTGTGAATCGCCGAAATTGTCGCATCTGTGGTAGTGAAAATCCACATTCAAGAAAAATGCATTCACAATGACATTGATTGGCCACCGAGGTCTTGCGATCTAAAGGATCTAACCCCATTGGACTTTTTTCTCTGGGGCTATTTGAAGGAAAGGGTTTATGTCAACAAACCTGCTACGATTTCAGAGCTAAAAGAGAACATCAGACGTGCAATTGCTGAAATAAAGCCGCATTTATGGGAAAGCATTATGGAAAATTTCGCTAAAAGAATGGTATCATGTCAACAATAAAATTCGGATTTTTTCAGTATTTTGTGTTTTATTCACAAAACAAATCCTAAAGTTCAATTTGGATCACCCTATATAAAGCAATAAAGTGAATCGATACACAAACTATAGTTTTTAAAGAGTTAACAATGCAATCGGCAATCATCATATTTGAAATATTTCATTTGAGTAGTTGATAAGGGCACCAAAGATTGCCTTTCTCTAATACTTTCCAGCTTTGAATTGCCATAACTTTTCTAAGAAGTAAGAATGGATTTCAGAAAAGAAAGGATAATCAATACTTTTTGGAAATTCGCGGTCGGTCTAATTGGACACGAGACTTAAATGAAGGGTTCAATCAAAGTCGACCTTTCGGTACTATATTATTTATACTCCCATCAGGACCTGCCTATGATTGTAAAGTGATTGCAATAAAAAATATTTTCCAAACCTCCATTTTATCTGCTTTAACAATGCGATTAATGACTGTAGTGAGCATGTTCAAGATCAAGATGCTGTTTTAATTGATTAGTTGAGAGAACATTGATTTAAATACACTAAGAAAGGCAGCCAGTTCGGTTTTCAAGCTTGAGTGTTGGTGTTGCATAGTAAGTAGTTCTTGCTAGTGCGCCAGCATATGTCAGATTATTTCTTATACACAAAGCACAAAAATTGCTGTATTTATTGATGATACTGCACTAATTGCCGTAAACGAAAACCTTTCAAGTAGCCTACGAAAACTTACAAAATCATCTCAACCCCCCAGAAGACTGGCCCAATAAGTTGCGAACTGTAAATCAACCCACATTACATTTATAACGTCACAATAAAAGGCATCCTCTTACCTATGAAAAGCGAGGTCAAATACCTAGGTCTAACTCTGGGCAGAAGACTCATTTGGAAACACATATAAAATGCAAATCAATCTCAAGCTACATCAAATTAATTGGTTAGTAGCTCCTAAATCCAAGCTAACACCAAGCAACAAGATCCTCCTATACAAGTGTATAATCAAACCTATTTGGACAAATGGGATCCAACTCTGGGGATGTGCCAAACCATCAAACACCAATATAATTCAAAGACTGCAATCTAAAATACTGAGTAAAATGCTCAACGCCCCTTAGTACATTAGTAACAAGACCCTCCACGATGACTCAGGCATACCGACCGTTAAAGATAAAATTCGGAGATTAATCAGGAGTTACTTAAACAACCCCCAGGTACATCCCAATTAAGAAGCCATCTCTTCTGCACTACCCAGAAGACTGAAGAGACGATGGCCCATTGATGTACAATAAAATTAATACTTTTGACATCAATTACCTAACCGTAATTTTTAATTACGGAGTGTAGTCACTGGACTACCACTCCTCTCTTGTGCATTCTTTCAAAACATTTGTTTATTGTTATGACGAACAGATTGTAAATTCTCATTTATCGTCATGAATTTAAAAAAAAAACAATGAGATGATAATATATTAAAAATATTAAAAAGGTAATAACGTATAACTTAGGAAGGTTTAAATTCAGGCTTAAGCCAAGCATGGCTTCACTTATGCTCTGATTTATAAGCCACCTCAATCCTACCAGGGGATGTATCGAAGTGTGTAAGCCTAAGAATTCCTAAATTTGCACCATTGAAGGACAAAAAATGCTGAAAGCTCCTCAATCTCAATTGAAATTTCCTTCTTTTTTGAGAAATTAGAATAACAGTAAAGCAAATTACAAAATATAAAGATTTTAGATATATGATAAAAATGCCCTACAGCAGTGGTTCCCAACCTTTCTCTCCTTGCGAACCCCTTCGAAAAACTGAAAAAAAAATTAGCGAACCCCCTGTGTGGTAGTCGCATTGAGTAAGCGGTAAGCGACTGAGGTAAAGGCGAGTCCAGACTTGAGTGCGCATGTTCTTTGACACGTGATAGGCCAGTCAATAGAGGCATTTTACCTTGCAAAAGGTGGAGTAAAAGATTTTATTTTTTGATTTTGTATATATCAGTGCCAACATGAAAAAACCAAGTTTGCTAACAAATTTGACCTCGGGAAAACTTTTGGCAGCGGAAAAACCACAAAATTTTTGAACTTTTTATGGTTTTTCGCTTTTATCTCATAAACCGTTGGTTCTAGCAAAAAAGTTGTTCAGTACAAAATTAAAGCTTATTAAATTTTCTAAAACATTTATATGACACATTTTTTTGCTATCTCTAACAGTTTATGAGATATTTGCTGTCAAAGACGGTATAGGTATTCGGAAATCCACATTTTCACTAAAAATCAAATGGAAAAACAAATTTTATTTTATTTATACAATAGCTATGTACATTATATAATGGTGGGACTTACTGCCGAGGGCAGTGTCTTTACCTGCCCCACCACTAAAGGCCAGTGGCGGATCAAGGGGGGGCACCCCCCCCTCACACAATACAATACGCTAATACTAAGAATGCAAAATAAATCTGTTAATACATTTAAAAATCAAAAAAGGTTAAACAGGTAAGTGGTAAAATTTATTTCTTTCGTAGCCGCTTAGCAGGCCCAGGTTCTTCATCGGGTTCAGTCACTTCAGTCGGAGTGGGAAGAAAGTCATCATCCACTTCTGAAGGTTCAGTTCTTCGTCCTCAAGCAAAGAGGAAATCGGAATAGAATTTTCACATTCCTGGCCACTGCAATATTTGCACATGTTGGAGCACTTCAAACCTGTTTTGAGGCAAGATGAGGCTCCACTGCATCCTTTTTTGCACGCACAGGACACGGTTTTTAAAAGTTGCTGAGGAGCCACAGGCACCAGACCTACGTTGCTGTTCACCCAACCCCACTCTTGCGGGTTGATAGAGTTACCCAGCCATGTTTGGATTTGATGGAAGCAGCGGTAGGAGTGGTAGCGTGCAGCATCGCACGTAGGCGGTAGTCGTGCAAGATCCGCTTTTCTTTTAGAAACTAATTTTGAAAAAATACTGAATCGTAAAGTGTCCAAAGACTGCACGCGATTGGTGTCACCTGTGTATAACACTGCGAGAATCTGTTCACCTACCGTTGCTATATCATCGTGACTGCTGAGTGGATTAAGGAAAGTTAGGAGGATTTTCTTCATTTCTGGAGATTTGCTGATGATGTTACTCAACTTGATCTTCCCTTGACCGAAAATGGAAGATGTGGTGTCACATCCACTAAAAGAATGGATGAACAGGATGCTCTGTGGGTCACACTTGAATGATTTTGTTGAGTAGTACGTATCCGCAGCACTCCCTCTTCCAGGCTTGAGAAAGAACAAGTTGCTGCAAGACTGTCCAAACGCTGTCATCAGCACTAACAGATCGATGTCCTCCCCAACTAAGACCACCTTTTCCTGTTCCTTGGCCTTGGAAATAGCAGTGTTGACAATTAGTACGTCAGCATCCTCTTGAGCCTGTTTGACTTCAATGTCACAGTCTACAGAATGTGTTTCCAGGAGTTCTATCAGACGCTTCTTGTTTTGGCCATTTGCCAAAAATGTTTCCTGAGAAATTTGGTTGATCATGTTCGCATCAAAAATCACCTCAGGGGAACAATGAATCCTCATCCTCCGCAATCGCTCAGATCGTTTGGTGCCGCTATTAGCTGGATATCCGTCAAATACAACAGCAACACTGGATCCATAATGTCTTTTCACAAATGAAGAATAGCTCTCAGCGATACGAGAAAAGGAGGCGTTGCGAGGCCAAATGACTTTATGTAGGAGGTATCCTCCATCTACAACAGTGAAGTGTGTCTTCTGCCGCGGCCGCTGATCCCCAATCCAAACCAGTCTTTACTGACCAAATAAAACCCCATCTCTTTATTTTATTTTTTTTAATTCATGTTTATTTTTATTAATATTAATTTTTTTTCCCTAAATTGAAATAACAATGTTTGAGCTAAAATGCACTATTAAATTTGAGGAATCATTTCTCATTTTCGGGGGGGAGGTGCCCCCCCCTATATCCGCCCCCCCCTTGATCCGCCACTGGCCTTTAGTGGTGGGGCAGGTAAAGACACTGCCCTCGGCAGTAAGCCCCACCATTATATAATGTACATAGCTATTGTATAAATAAAATAAAATTTGTTTTTCCATTTGATTTTTGGTGAAAATGTGGTTTTCCGAATACCTATACCGTTTTTGACAGCAAATATCTCATAAACTGTTAGAGATAGCAAAAAAACGTGTCATATAAATGTTTTAGGAAATTTAATAAGCTTTAATTTTGTACTGAACAACTTTTTTGCTAGAACCAACGGTTTATGAGATAAAAGCGAAAAACCATAAAAAGTTCAAAAATTTTGTGGTTTTTCCGCTGCCAAAAGTTTTCCCGAGGTCAAATTTGTTAGCAAACTTGGTTTTTTCATGTTGGCACTGATATATACAAAATCAAAAAATAAAATCTTTTACTCCACCTTTTGCAAGATAAGCCCCCTTTTTGATACTCTATTGACTGGCCTATGAGTCGCTTCGGACTAACGATGGGAAGTTTAGGTACTTTGATTACCCGTACTCACTCGTTACTTTCGGATCCAGTATTCGTTCAAAGTATTCGTTCAAAGTATTCGTTACTGAGTACCGAATCTTTACTTTCGGATCCAGTATTCGTTCAAAGTATTCGGTATTCTACTAACGATATACGTACGCGAACTTAATCGGAGCATCGCAAGATTTGTATTCGTAGCTATTCGAATCCTCGATGTATGTACGTACGAGAACTTAATCGGTGCATCGCAAAGATTGGTACTCGTCTACTCGTAGCTATTCAAATCCTGTTATTTTATTATGAAACGTTTTACAGAATTATTTCATAATAAATACAATAAATTAGTAGATATGTATATTTTTTACTGCAAGAAATAAAAAATAACTAGTGAGACTTTTAGAACTTTAAATTTGTAATAAAAATATGGTTTTCTTTCATTTACATGAAATTGCTTGTTTCAATTTGTATATCATTACAATATTCGGTGTTCAAGAACATTTAAAGAAAAATATCATATTAAAAAAATATATTTAAAAAAGCAAACTAAAATATGTACAATGAACGATTGCGTAGATAACTAAAAATATTTACAGTCGATTTAAAATATCTAAAAAAGTGGGTAAAGGAGGATATATTCAAATCTAAATATTGTTTGGGTTTTAGCTTCGATAGCTTCAAATTACCATCAAATTTATTTACGCCGTTAGTAGGTGTATACTTCATAAATTACGCAATAACTGTCATGCAGTCCAGGATTTGTTATGACTGAGAATGTAGTAATCGATACCTAATTATTTTGAAAGAAATTATTAGAACTCGTGAAAGGCCGAGTAAAACTACCTAGAACGATAATAGTAACTAATTACTAGAAGTACCGAATACATTTATTTGTGGGTATTCGGTACTGCGGATCCTAACGAGTAACGAATACTAAAGTAACGAATAGTTACTACCCGCCCATCACTAAGTTCGGACGAGAATGATACTAGTCAGAGGTATTGTTTCATGATATGCGCCCGTAAATTTAATATTTCGTTATCTTTTTTAAGTTAGGGATTTGAAATTCCGCCATTACAATATTATTTTCGCGAACCCCCTTTATAAACCTTGCGAACCCCTGGGGGTTCGCGAACCACCGGTTGGGAAACACTGCCCTACAGCATAGAGGTAAAAATAAACAATTGTCAACAAAACGAAAAGATAAGGACTTACCTACCATAAAAAAAACAACACCGAAAATGTAAGAAACCCCAGCTAAATTACAGAAATGTTGAACATAGTGACAGACAAACATAATGTAAACAGGAAAAAGAAAAGAACAAACACTACAGGAAATTAAATAAAACTCAAATAAATAAAAGGTTAAAGCAAATAAATGGTACCAGAAAAACCAGATATTTAGACTACAGATTTTGTAAATAAGTTCATATTAGAAGCTACAACTATATTTATTGGGAAAAGAAATAAATACAAAATCAAACGCCAGAAGAAGTAGGAAAAATAGCACAATTACAACGTAGAAAGTTCGAACAACAACATCCCACATACTTCAAAATACGAAATAAATTTGACAGAAGCATGAAAAATAAAAAAAAAGTACAAATATAGACAAAACAGAACAAGCAAAAAATTAAGTATAAAATCAATTTTTTACGTAATAGAACAAGTTCCAAAAATATAAAAGTGCAAATATTGTGCAGAGTATGCGGAGTAAATGGTCAAAATTAAAGTTGTAATACGTTTAGAGTTACATTTACTTAAAATTATTAAACTTAAATTCCGGGCATTCTTTTTGAAATTCATATCAATGTACCTCAAGAAACTATGCCTGTTTTTAAAAACGCTTCAGTCACTCAAAGTGTAGGTATGTTGTTGGTAATTGCTTTAAAATGGAAATGTGCGGAGAACCCGAGGTAAAATATTACAGACAGTGCAGAAAACAAACGTAATACAATTTTTAATTAAATTCCTACAAGCTATTGTTTTATTTTGCGTATAAGTTAATTTCTGACTAAACATCTGTCTACGTTTTATTAAAATAATTACTGTAATGCAACATGTGGTGGTACATACGCACGGGAAGTGCAACTGCAGAACTGACAAACTCGGGATTATTAATACTGAGCAGACATGGGGTTAGTGGTTTAAGCGAAAGAACAATTCACCGCCCACAAAATGCGAAAATACAAGGCAATAGGCAGAAATATAAATAAAAGTCATAATATGTATAAATAAATTATAACCTAAAATGGATACGCTGGCAGTAAATAGCCTTATTTGTTTTCTGAAATATTTTATTTGCCTTAGTATTCCTTAAGAAATAACCTTACCAGGAAGAAGGAAATAATTTCAGATATTAAATAATTTTCAGGAAATTCCACTTGGGAAATGACCTTCTAAATGTAACCACTAAAATATTTGCTTAAATACGAAATTACTGTTCCTAATGTTGCTGTAAATTCTAATTTCGTGAAACCGTACTCAACAATAATAAGTTACGTAATTTCTTTTGCGGCATAATGTACACAGCAACCTCATT
The DNA here is from genome assembly GCA_963082815.1 of Melanotus villosus. Classification (NCBI taxonomy): domain Eukaryota; kingdom Metazoa; phylum Arthropoda; class Insecta; order Coleoptera; family Elateridae; genus Melanotus; species Melanotus villosus. The sequence continues at coordinate 48,453,977 of OY720418.1, read as the reverse complement.
GCTAAGACAATTTTAATTGTACCGTTTAAATCTTTCAGTAAAAACAATTGAGGAATTTAGCAAAAGCAAGATGTTCCACAGATAATTAAACTACGTTTAAAATAAATTCATATTCATTCGTTAAATTGAGCCTTTAATTGTGTCAGGGTAAGTAATAGTTTTAATGAAAGTGGAGTTGATTTATATTACATCTACGATGTTTTTAGACCAAGATAAACCATATGTTATAGGGTGAGAGTTACGATGGCATCAGTACGTTTTCTTTCTTAGTGTAACTCTGTCTCGTGTTCATTCATTAAAAGTAAATTTCGCTTGCGAACGAAAATTAATTTTAAGATTATGGTGCACCAGAGTACCAGCATCTTCAATTATAAACTCGATTTTGTTAGGGTAATTCTAAAAAGCCATATTTGGTAGTAGCCGTATCATCTACTTAACGTAACAATCAACTTCTGGCAAGATAAGGAGCTGTTCAATTTTGACACAAATTTAACACCAACTTTGATGTATTGATTTAAAAAGAGTTGAGTTAAGTTTTCTACCCCATTTTTTCTCTTCATCTGATTCTAACTTATGTTAGCTTCTTGATTTCCTCCCATGATGTTCCTTTTTCTTCCGGTACTTCTTTGATCTTGTAGTTCCATGTTCTTTTTGGCATCCCCCTTTTGTTTTTCCCTATAACTTTTGTTTCTTACACTCTCTTGGTTCTGTTAATTTTATAAAATGTTATCTCCATCTTTCCACTATTGTATCCTCTTCTATCGCTATGTTTACATCCTTCTCCTTAGTTGTTTTATATTTCCTCTATAGTTTTCTGCCCTCTTTTTTCAAACCTTATCCACGAATTTCTCCTTTTTTGTATTGTTTGTAGTCCTCTAGCAAATAATACAGACACCTACAGAAATGGAAATCATGAGAAAGAAGCTAGACAGGCAAATCAAAAAAGCAGCTAAAAACGATAAAAATTATCATAGCATAACATAAGTAAAGTTTGTGAAGAACTACAGCGTGGGGCAAAATAACTCCCCTACTTTCAATGAGGCGTTGTGAAGGAAGGGAAGCTCGTCGAAGGGTGGGGGTCGGCTCAAAACGAGCAGGTAGTCGGGAAGTTTCTGTCCCACTCCCAATCCTCCTCAGTCGTAAAAATGCCGTGGATTAATTAACAGCGTGCGTTTGCCCTCGAGACTTACTTTTCGCAACGTGCGTTCCGTATGCGCTACCGAATCCCCCCTCGAGATCTAAAGGGCGAAGTCTTTCAACATCGTCCCGGGACCTTAGAAGGCCTAAAAGTTGCAATTCGCCTGGAGATAGGCCGCATACCGCAAGATATGCTTGCGCGAGTCATGAACAACTTCAGAAACCGCTTGCGGCAGTGTATTGACAGTAATGGGCACCACTTGCAAGAGAACATGAACAAGAACATGCTAACAACAACCAAACACGTGAGCTGCACCTAACAGTTAAACACTTATCAAGGGAGTTTAAACCACAAGCACAAGTAATACTTAATGTATAAGGAAAAATATCACTGATCTGAAGGAAATTGCTGCGGTATGGAAAATTTACTCTAAGCTCCATCAAAACGACACACATATAAATCCCAAGCTCGTGGATACTGACAGAACAGAAAGAATCAATTATTCTTAGATCTGAGGTGCAATATGCCATCAAAAATCTCAAATTCAGAAAAACAGCAGGTTCGGATGGTATAACTGCTGAAGTCATTAAAGCGATGGGAGATACGGGGGTCGATGTTATCCAAAAAATATGCAGTGCAGTTCGGGAAACTACAATATAGCCAGAGGACTGGTATTAGACGATATTTATTACACTTTTCAAGAAGGGTTCTCTTAGTAACTGCAATAATTACAGAGCAATCGCCTTGCTAATCACGCAAGTATTCATAGTAAATAATAGATTGAAAGCGTTTTTGCCACCAGAAATATCTGAGGAACAAACTGGGTTTATGTATGGACACTAGAGAGCAGATAATGAATGTTAGACAACTCATCAAAGAAACCTATGAAAACAAACAACATCCTGTAAAATGCATTTAAAATTCAAAAAGGAGTGAGGCAGGGCTGCATCCTGTAACCAGTCATGTTTAACATCTACAGCGACTATATAATGAGAGCTGTGTTAGAAGGCTGGGAAGGTGGTGCTGCTGTTTGCCGACAACAGCTTGATAGTCACTGCAAGTGTGGAAGAACTACAGAAAATTGTTGGTAAACTGAAGCGTACATACCAAGACATGGGCCTCCCTCTCAATTCCAGAAAATTAAAGTCATGATCATCGATAGATCTAACAATCTCATAAATTCTTAGGAAGTGGCTGGTTTTGAAGTCTTTAATGAATTTAACTATCTCGGATCATCGATTACGAACAGAGGTGGCTGCGACAATGAAATCAAAAGTTTGGCAATTGTCAGAAATCTCTCAAAACACAAAGTTAAAACTTGCCAGGACTCTATTTTCCCAATCGTAACTTATGCTGCAGAGACATGGCTGTTGAAGGTAAATAACAGGAAAAAAATGATGCTTTTGAACAGATGAATGCTCAGAATATTGTAATAAAGTGAATTACTTAAATATCATATAAAAGCATTTCCTTCAGAAATGAATTAATAAATTGAATACGTTATAATCTTTAGTATGACTGATATAAAAAGTGACGCAACGTTTGTTTAAAATAGGATGTAATTAAATGTGTTTATCAACTAGACATGCACCTGCTAAATATGTGTCATATAAACATCTGGTTAGGTTCTAAATAATCGCAATGTCTTCAGATAAGCAACGGTGATTAATGCACACTTGCATAGCACCTGCACTTAGATAACGAGAAAGACCATGACTAATGTTTACGTAAAGCAATACTTAATAATAAATTGTATAAACAGTTTGAACACATGTTACGAATCAGGACAGTATAAATACATGGGCTTTACCCATAGTAAAATCAGTCTCTTCTCAAGAGCCTCACTACGATGTCTAATTAAGATCTGACGAGAGGCCTTACTAAGACCTGGCTAAGGGTTGCTAAGTTGTTGTAAAGATGTGTTATACATGTAAGTAGATAGTAATGTTAATATTTTGGATTTTGTCTTAAGTCCATCAGACTTAGAACTTATTAATTGGTTGGATTTCATATTTGTAGACCAGTTTAAATAATGTTTGTATGTAAACTTATAATAATATATTTGATGTTAGTTTAACCGTGTATTTTTAATGAATACATCTTGCACAAGCTAAGCTTTAACACACGTTATAAAGGTGCTATAAGACTCTACCATCGTAATCAATAAAACCAAAAAGGCACTTTGTTACAATATCCTACACAGAACATCAAACAAATGAATCTATCCTAAAGCAATTACACATTCACAATAGATTATCAACTAGACTTAACCAGTCCTTCCTAAGTTATTGGCCATCTAACCAATCAGATGAAAAAATGGCATGGAAAAACTTATAGTAGAAGGTAAAGTTGAAGGACGAAGACTTAGAGGAAGATCCGCAACCCGCTGTACCGAGCAACTGAAGAAATTGATTGGCCATGCGCTGCATGAAGCAGTTCAAGCTACACGAGATAGAGATGTCTGGAAAAATAACATCAAAGCTATAGAGACATAATATCTCCATACCTCTTCGAGGGTTGACGGACTGAAGAGAGAGCTTTTTTGTGCTTCATGTTGTCCATATCTTCCTTTTTTCTTTAATTGTTGTACTTAACTCACGAGTCCACCATTCGTAATTGTGTTTGTTATCTTCTCTTGTTGCCTCTAATATAACATTTTTAACTGTTCTTGCATCGCCACTTTCTTTTACTATTCCTACGGTTGGCCTTTCTTCAATTATTATTTTTATTTCTACTATTCGCTTATTATATATGTACATATTTTTCATTTGTTGGATACCGCAATAATACTAAGCGTCATACGTCCAGTTCACAATTTTTAAGAGACGCAACTTGTTTCAAAGGTGATGAGATCACCTCGCATTTTCTTTGCTTTTCTATCTTTTAGCTTTTACCATAATTTTATTCTGAACTTCATTATGTTTTTTTGTTGGAATAATCATTTACGTATACTATCTTGCTTTTATTGTCTCTTTTTGTTTAAATTTGTAATACCAATAGAACACATTCAAATTATGACTTATTGCTGTTAAGGGAGGGTTTTAGTAGCATGTTTACACGCTGAAAATTGTGTAATTTTAAAATAACGGCACGGTTAAATAATGACAGTTGAAAAGAAGAAGGGGTATGAATTAAAATTTTTAGACCCTTCCTTCATACGCAACAAGGCCAGAATGACCAATTTTAATCTAGTAATTAAATTATAATCTATTATGTAAAACTTACGAAAAGGGACTCACACAAGACATCCATCAACAATGTTTTAATTTTTGCATGTCGCGGGGTGGGTTTCAATATTATCTTCCTATGCATGTATCGACCTATCGACCCTTTTGCAAATTTGTATAATTTTGGCGTAATCTTTATTTGACTTTAGAAAAAAATGCTTACAATTTTTAAAAAATTGATTGAAGATAGGCAATCCAACATTCACGGACGCTGTTCATCACTTTCAATGTTTACAAAGAGGTTTAAGAGATTAAAAATCGGTATTCGCAAATACTTATACTGAATTTTGAAGTTTTGTTAGGTAGAAGCAATACTAGAAAATCAAATCTTTTTGCTTGACTGTTTTTAAGTCAGTTAACCCATAATACCTAAAAACGAAAAATATTTTAACTAAAACCCACCCTTAAGAACAATATACTCGTAGTTACCTAACCTCTTGTAGTTCATTAAGTTTAGATCCAGATGCATAACGCTTGTGCAGAAAAAACAATCTGGAAATCGAAATAGTGTCAATAACGATTTATTTTAATAATTCTCCTTTCTACAGGAATGCAAGGCTTTTCCGATGGTCAAGTTAATAATCTTTATTATTTTATATGTCACACAGGGCCCAGCAATAAACTGTACTAATTTAAGGCTATAATTTCCGTTAAATGAGACACGAAAACTCAATTTTTACAACGTAGTTCAAATTTCAGCAAATCTAGTGAAAATAACTGCAATAACTGTTACTGACAGGCGTTATTTACGGCTACATAAATTTTATAAAGAATTATTTTTATGTATTTGAATTTTCACGTTTTCCTTTTAATAGATCGAAATGAAATAACCAACTATGGGTTAAATATAGCTACAAATAAAAAAGAAGTCATTCAGAGTTGCAAATAACAAGGGAATTGGAAATATTTTACGCACATTCGTGGACTTTGGGGCTTCTAAACCTTTAACAAGTCCCATGGAAGATAGAGGGATCTCGAACTTATTAGAAAGTTTGGTAACATCTGCCTTCGTAGGTAAAATATATAACTGTTATTGAATTCCTGTTGCTAAATAGGATTAAGGAATGTTAAAACAAATAATTCGTAATGTACGAATACTTGTAGTTACTGGAATTGTTAGATAGAGTTGCAACCTTACAGCAGTTCATAATTCAAATAAAATATTTGGAATGAACTCATGGCAGCGAAGATATTTTTTTTGATTTTTTGTGTAAATAAGGTATATTTTGGCAACATGTGCTTAATTCTAATTTATAGGTTTCGAGTTGCTGCTATGAAGCAGCGGGGTTCGAACATACTTTCCCGAAATTACACGGGGAATCATTTCCTTCATGCTTCAGCAAAAGCTGTGAACTCTTACATCAAGATTTTATTTCACTGTTTCTTGCTTTCATGATTTTTTGTGCACATAAACCAGTTTTTACTTTTAAAATGGGAACAAAACATTTTTATTGTGCAAAATCTACGTCTCATAAAATACAAATTCGTAAAATATATGAAAGACAATAAATCGCCTCGTTTATAAAAGTTAACGCGGGACCGTTGGTTATTTTTTACGTTTGGCATTTTAACTAAATGTTCGTGTCATGTATTTGTGGTATTGTTATATATAAAACGTTTCCTCGTCGTAAACTTCCGAACTTTTTAGCCATTGAACTCATATTTCATTTTCTTTGTGAAAAGGTTTCGATACTAAGGTATTTATTTGTGTACCTAAACCACCGCCTAGAAAACCAGAGACCAATATTTCTTCACCTCGCAATACATACTTCACTTTCAGCTTTAATGTGGCACGAGCATAGGCGATACATTATTGAACGATCCAAAAGGGCTGCTATTTCCAGTTGCAAATAATTCACGTTCATGGCTTGTATAAACGTGCGACTATATTATGTCATAAATTCGGGACGGAGTTATAGTTTCTTGTATGCATGAATGAATGTTTTTGAAAACTTCCGATTGAAAGATTTTCTTTTCAGGAAGGGGGGGGGACAAGAAAAGCTTAATCTGTTGTTACGCTTTATGTGTATAGAAGGAATGAAAATGAAATTTTCACTCGCGCCAGGGCGTGAAAGGATGTATAATTATCCTTAATGACATTCTACGTATAATGAAATCAGCTCTGGAATGTAACTGGATTTTCTACAGAACAGTGCCATTATCTACAAAATTGTGAAATATTTCGCTGGAATGTTTGGAATAAAACACAAACCCAGACGCTACAAATTTAACCAAAATAACTAGCCGGAATTAATGGAAACACATATTGAGTAATGTTTTAAACTTTTAATTGTATTACGAAATAGTTAACGAATCTTTTTAGATCCTTCTAATTAAAATAACGGACGTCCATATTTAAATGGACCGTTCTACAGCACAAAATGAATCATGAGAGGATTGAAAATTCTATTTTTTAAAAGCTGGAAAATATTTACTCCGCAGAAATGGAGAGGAGGAAAATTCCTGGGTTCATCTTAAAAGTTTGAAAAAGTCAGCGAAAACACACACTACCTTTAACGTAAATTGCGAATGTATCCAGAGGAGACAAATCAACTTTTGCATAAGTTATAAACAGAAAGCGACGAACGCATCAAATTCAAGACAACGAAACGACACCCGTGCAAAATTCACCAAAAATAGGCACAGCAATACAGCATTCATTTTATTGTTTACCAAGTGGGTAGTGGTTTTACTATGGACGTATTGTGTGTATTTTAGAACTGCGTAAGGCCAGTAATTTACTTAATAGTGGTAGAGTGGGACGTTAGTTCTCTGCTAGTAATTAGTACCTTCTCATGAAAGCCTTACTGTTGACACACATTCAACTGAGTTATTGTAGTAAGCATTACATTTCCTCTGATTTCATAAATTAGCTTGCATAAAGGATCTCAGCTCTCTGTTTGTTGTTAATGCAGTACCAACAGTTGGCGGCAGACTGTAATGATGAAATTAAGGTGGCAATTCAACGCCACATGTAGTACAACACTAATAAAATTCGTTTTAGAACATATATTACTAAGGTTTGTTAGTTTAAAAGCTTTGTAACATTTATCACCAAAAATGCAGAAAATATATGGGCATAAAGGTAACGACGGCAATACGATGGCAACAGCAATTTAACAACGACAGCAAGTAACAGCCATTAAGATATAAAATAAAATCCTTATTAAAACATCAATCATTTTCAAAATAGAAATATCCTTTAAACAAAAATAATTTCCAAAATAGCGACCTTTAACTGTTAAAACAACTTTAGTAATTGTAGATTTAAAATTATGTTAATTAGTTAGGGAAAAAAGGAAAATTGTAGTATCTTCTGAATATTAACCTAACGTTGGAAAGAATAAAGTCACCATATTACTCAAAAGTTGCTACAGTTTTTCCTTTTTTCCTCAAAATAAAATTAGCATAATTTAAAAACTAGAATTTCTGTACTTAAATATCCAAACATTTAAATTACTTCCAGTTTATCAAGGGTGGCCATTTAAGCTGGCAATAAACACATCAAAGGAATACAAAAGAGTAATTAATGTCTTTAAAGTAATGCAAACTAACCTAACTAACACATTCTATGACTATTTTAATGTTTCATAAGGACGCAAAGTTTATTTTAACTGTCGTTCAGTAAACTTGTAAACTTAGGATGGAACAATTAATTTTTCGGTATACACGCGATGAGTAAAATTATCAGTGTAATGTTGTTCTGATTAGTTATTTTCGCACAAGTGATCAGAAATTCAGGAATTCAATTGGATAATTTTTTAAAGTTTTCAGATTTAAGGGTCTATAACAGATGTGTCAAACTCAATTGGACCGGTAGCTGTTTTTCATAAAAGTATATTTCAAGTAGACGCTAAAAAATGTTTGACTAAAAAAAGCTGCAAATGAACTGTAAAATTAATAATGAAAATTTAATGTATGTATAATGTATTCTTAGTCATTAAAAGACATATAAAATAATAGTACAATAAATATTAACAACTAAGAAATAAAGAGTAATATTATACAGTGAATTCGGAAACAACGTATATGTTGACAGATTCCTGCAATACCTCATGAGACTCAATAATCATTTATCTTGGTTATAATATATAATATAATAAGGTACACAAACCCGTCTGGAGAATTTCAATAAATAAATAAATAAATAATAATAATAATACTTATAAATAGATTTTTGTCGTCTAACTTGTCTATAAAGACAATATTATGTTTATAATTTTACAGGGTGCCCGGATAAAACTGCCCCACAGGTTTTGAAGCATAAAAATAAAACTAATATACAGATTGTCTGCAGGTACTAGGTACACACGGTAACTAAATACAAAGAAATAAAAAAAAACATTTACAATAAAACATTAATCAAAAGGGTGTGTTGCTTAATAACCACTAAAATTTTAAACCGTCTCTGTATCTAGTTACCGTTTATACCTTGTACCGTCACACAAACTGTATGTTTTGAAATTTTAACGTTTTATGAGTAGATAGTTATACAGGGTGTTAGGTAATGCTTCTGCCAAACTTTAGGGGTGGGCTTGTAACGATAAAGGAAAAAAAAATTCTTATACCATTTTTTTTCTCAGTTGCATTTTTTCATTTTTTTCCATTTAATTATGTTGTGGTTTTATTGTTACTTGATGTATTAGACTCTTATTTATCCGCAAACATTTTGTTTCTGTATCTTTAACCCTTTGTTTTTGTTTTTTCCGGGAATAAAAAGTAAAATAAAAGCATGCTTTTCTCAGAAACTATGCATATTAGAAAAAAATTGCAAACTGCTTTTTTGCTCCACTTGTAATTATAAAGCTATTCCCAAAGTTTGGCAGAAGCATTACCTAACACCCTGTATAGTCCAAGATTACTTTAAAACTATTTCAGTTCTATAAGCTTTGCTGGAAGTTGAAGCATTTTTACATCCTTGGCACAAAAGCTTTGCAGGCACTACATACAATATTATTTTCGGACGAAAAGATCTTACTAATGATCGGGTGTATGCTGTATCCTCCTACAGTAAAATTACAAGTTCAACGTTTCGAAAATAATGGTATGGGGAACAGTTTCAATTTTTGGAAAATTGCCACTGCATTTCGTCAAACCTGAGGCTGTAGCTGATTACCTGATTAGGATACTAAATACATCGTCTATGGACTCCAAAGCCAAACGCATGATTGCACCTAAAAACTGGCCGGTCTCTTCCCCAGACTTAGCTTGTATTCCGGGATACATGTTAAGTAAACTAAACTTAGAAAAGTGCATAACATCGAGTAATTCAAACAACATTTAGTTGAGATCTTGGACGGCATACCAATAGAAACAGTTCATGCAGCCTGCAAAGCTTTTATGTCAAGAATGAAAAAAAAAAATAGAAAACTTTGAGGAGAGCGGATTGAACATAAATAGTTTTAATGTAATCTTGGACTGTAACACTCTCATAAAAAGATAAAATTTTAAAACATATATCTTAGTTTCATGTATGCTTCCAAAAGTGTGGGACAGTTCTATCCAGGCATCCTGTAATTTTCTATATTACTTTTACCTTTGCCACTTAAGCAGTGACACATACAGTTAGAAGTATGTATGTAATCAATACTTTTTGTGGTCTTTATTTCATAACATTTAATCATGTGTACATCGGCTACTGTTTGGCTGCAATTTCGCGGAAATTGTCAATTATTTTACGATTCTAGTTTTCCACCTTTCTCGCCTTGGGCCAAAATGTCGAACAAGCGCAAGCAATTTTCTATAGAACAAAAATTTTTTACAATCAGTAGGTATAATAGAAAAAGAGACTACATAAAAATATGTATGTACATATGTAATCATGCTTAATTTTTGAATTAAATTCGTAATCATTCCGATGTTTTTAACATTAAATAATAATTGCCTTCGTTCATTAGGCTACAGGTTCTGTTATAGCGAAAACTCGGTTATAACGAAAACATTTTAGAAGTACCTTCAGTGTTGTTCTATCCAAGTTTCACTGTAATTATAAGTTATTTTTATTAAGTCCAGAATAAAATTCACAATACAATACAATTACCTTGAATTCATTACAGATAAAAATTATATACAAATACAGGGTTTTTAAATCAGTAGTTTTCGTGTATGTGAATCACCCAGTATACAGTATATAACAAAGGAGGCAAGTGGGATTCACTCTGTTGGTCCTGAAAAATTGTAGGCTGAACGTAGCAACATAAATAAATCACTTAACTTTCATGGTATGTGGAACGTTTTTTCTGGAATTTATTCTAGTATCCATATAATCTAAATTAGCAAATCTACCAAGATAACATCGATTGAAACCAAATTTATTGTGATAGTAAAGAGTATGAGAGTACAAAATTTAAACCTATAGGTGTATATTTAATCTAAACATCGTTATTCGGTAAACACACACTTCAATATACGATAATTTAGCTGTATTGTCTGTATTGTGTACCTTCAAAACAGGTACAGAACAAATGCAATGTTGTATTTTATTGCTAACTAAAATTCATTGTTTGATTGTTGGTTTGTGAATAATTAGAAACTTTAATTATGGTTTGTACATATCTGGTTATGATTTGTTGAACATTGTGGTTTTGTAAATATATTATTGATGTGTGATGTTCAATTCAATTAGAGTATTTTGTAGGCTCTTTTAATTAATTTAACAAAATCAACTCCAAAATTATTTAGTAGTCATTATATTAGTTTTAAGTTTCGGGATTAAATTTGTAAGGATTCGCTCGTTTGGGGAAATATTTTTAATGAATTTTAAGAAATTATTAAAAATTATAAATATTTAAATATTTTAAAAGCTGTGTACAGTGACCAAAAATTAAAATCGACTAAAACATGGTTAAAAGTACAAAATGTTTATTTTTAGATGCACTTTTTTTAATAAAGTATTAACTACAATTTTTTTTTGTAAAGATTGTGAAACGCTGATCTTGCTTATTTTATATTAACAGAAAAAGTGCAACAACCCTTAAATCACTTTTCTGGTACACACAAAATTCAAACAACTTTACGACCTTGTGTGAATTTGAACGCCTTTGCCTTTTTTCCATTTTTACTATCACCAAACGAGTCGTTCTTTATTTACGCCCAGATATAAACTTTTACTGATTTTCTCTTAGAACCTTCAACAGAACATATTTTTCTCGTGCTCAAAAGCAATATATTTTTCTTCAAGCGATAATGTTTAAAATACGTACGATTTTTTTTATGTAGAATGCCAGAAATTTATTTTTAGCAAGATTAATCAGAAACCATAATTATGCTTTTATTTAGAACTGTTTCAAATAATTAATAAATTTAAAATTGAATCAAAGTATGTGTACTAACTATATTCAGATATAAAATATGCAACCCACATTACATATCTCATAGGTAAACAAAATATAAATCAAGGTAACGATTAATTGTTATTTGCTTTTATACAACACTGTCAAGTAATTTTACCAACACTGACATTTTAGATTCTTCTTAGCAACCAGGAAAACACAAGTTCGAATCTCAGTCTTAGCTGACTTCTGATCCTAAGCAGGTGGTTTTTAATATTTAAGTTCGAGGGATTTGTTTCACGGATAAAAGATTTCCTTGGAATGCCTTTAATACTGACTCTAGGAATTATTATTATAAATGTTTTTTAAACTATGTATTCTAAATTGCCTTAGAATACCTTATGCCCCAAACTGCCTCAGGCTGAGAATTTTCAAAGCTTTCAGGTTGCCCCATGAACAAATCAAAAATATAGTCTCTTCGAATAAACTAAGTTATGAGAGGTTAGGTTAAGGTACATAACCAATTACTTTTCTAGTTGGCGCCGAAAGATATTAAAACAATATTGTTAAAAAAGATTTTATACCTTTATAAATGAAAAATTGCAATTTAGATTAATTTCTAAACTTCATGTATATGCTTTAAGTGCTTAATTGTGCGCGTTTCGTTTATGTGTAAAAGCTCAACCAGTGACAGCTACTGCTTATACGTAAACAGACTTAATGGGAGAGAAAACACAGAATCTGTGAAAATTTAACAAAAAGGTGTTGCCTCATTATCCCGAAGTAGAAACTTTAAAACATACAAAGGACGACCAATTCGAAAAACAAGAATTTAAAAGGATTACCACGAAAATCTCGTAAAAAGCTTCCCAGCACTGACAAAGTGCTTTATTTATAGAGTGCGATATTGCATTCCAACCGATCTATTTCTATCTCCGTTAGGATAAAGTTAGTTATGGCTGACAAGTTTTAGCTCGGTATCCCAAGAGTAACTTCTGAAGGTCTTCATTAACACGCCCACAACAGTGCTGTTTTAAATTCCCCACGCTGAAGTCATGATAAATTTTCACGGCAATTCTGGTAAGCTTTACATCAAAGGTTATAGAGTAATTCTTCAGCGTACGTATAATCTTCTCGTTGCATTTAGAAAAGCTTTACAAGTGTTAGAATACATAAAAAGAATCGAAATAAAATTCTGAACTACTCTAAATTCGCGAAAAACTGCTCTTCTAAAAGCAATTCCACTTTTCAAGTTAAAGTAGGAAAGTGGAGACGTATGAGAAAGAAACTGTCCCTCGCCAGCTTTAACAGTTCTACAAAAAGTTTAAGTATTGGAAAAAGAACTTATATGACGTTACCGAGCATTTACGTTGTGTTTGCTTTCTTATACACATGAAAAGTATTTCAAATTCTTTGTACAATGAGACGTAGGTACTTTAACAAGGGAGTGAAATTCATTAAAATTCCGACAGTAATTCTTCCCTGAAATGTAGGGGTCACTACAGTTTCACAAGAGGAGCTACAGAAACTTCATGTCGTTTATGGTGTATTTTAATATTAAGGAAATATTTCAGTATTATTTAAGCCGGAAACATGCATTAGCTAGATAATGTTCTTTGAAAATTCCTAAACTTTGCAGAACAAACAAAAATATAAATGCAAGGCAAATAAATGATGAAGAATCTTCGTTGGACTATCTACACTTGCTAACTACAAATTTATAATTAATAATTATCTCGGTAAGATATTTCTGGGCTTTTAACCAGTATACCCAAAAGAATTTCCTTTGGGTCTTTTTTTTATATTACTAGAAAATTATTACTTTAATAAACAAATTAGACAAATTTTAAAAGAATGTCACCCTTACATCAGCTTTGTTTGTAAATTGTTTCAGACGTCATGAATCTGAATGTTATGAGCCCATACGTTTAAAAATGTTCTTAGAAATTTTAGTTAAAATTAATATGAAAATAATGCATTAACCATGTGCCATCAAGTTCTACTTTATGTTTGAAGCTTACTTTCCTTCTCTATGTATATAAAAAGTGTATAAATATTTACCATCATGTTACTACCGTATTTCCTCGATTCTAAGACGCATTTTTTTTTCAAATTTTAGGGCGCGAAAACCAGATGCGTCTTACAGTCGCGGACGTATTACATTGGAATGATAGCACGTGAGTGAGTTCTTTATTCGTGCGTAGGGTAGTTAGGTGCAACATTAATTCAAAAAGTGTTACATAAGTAATGAATTTGATGATACTGAAGACCATGTTACTTGGCAGGAAGTTCAGTCTAACGTTGACGATTCTTCTTCCAATTGATAGCATAGAAGAAAGTCAAAAAGATATTTAAACTGCATAGCACGTAGGTTAGTTAAAGATATTCTATTTTATTTGTTTTGTGCAATCATTAATAACGTTTATTTATTTCGCCTTTCATCATATCAATTGAGTTGATGATACACAGAGTTGATGTTACACAGGGTGTATACGAATTCGACCAACAAACTTCTATGGCGTATTTGTTGCCTAAAGGTGTACCCAAATTGTTTATATACTTATGTCATATCGTCTTTCATTTTGGTTATAACCTAGTTTTTGACATCTCTCCTAACCTAGCATTGAAATCGTTGAATGAATTTTTGTCCACATATCGAACTACAGTTTCTCTGAGTGCACTTTCAGACTACACTTTAAAAGGACATTTAACACTTCATTTTTCTCTTGTTCTTCACCAATAAACTTCCTCAAAAATGCATGGCTAACTGAAATGGTTTGAATCACATTTTAGAAACTTTATTGAAACAAGTTAAAATTAATTAACAAATCGTAGAAACAATGGAAAATAACAATGCAATCGCTTCATCTGTAAAAAGTATTTTATGCAGAAATGTCGGATCTTCAATACTTCGATTTAGCAGATCTTCACAAAACCGTTGACGTCTCGGAAAATCTCCTGGAAGTAAGGCTTGCACCCTTTGTGCTTGATCTATAATTCTATATAATAAAGAAGTTGCACATGCAAAACATTCCAAACGGTCATATGATTTACAACAATTTGGTTTGTTAAACTTCTGGTATTTATGTTTGGCTTCTGTTCAATTCTGTTGTTGTTGTCAGACAGTGGCGTGTCGTGGGGTTTGAGTTTGGAGGGGCGCACCAGAAGTCAAACACCAACGACGTTATTTGCTTACATACAGCACCATGAATAGTTGATAATAAATGTTATTATTAACATTTCAGCTAATGAATTTCGTATAATTTTTATTGTTAGAAATGTTTGGGCTTGGGCTTGAGTTTATTTTGCAGGTAAAGACCAATGTTATCGAATATTTTAGGTTTTATTTAATGAAAGGAATATGAACTAACTCAAAGTTTGTCGGTCGAATTCGTATACACTATACACCCTGCATACTACCATGAGATCGAAAAAAAGATGATTCTGAGCAGGCCTTGACTAGTACAACACGATTGGCAAGACTGATTTCAAAATGTGGCAGTAGGTTAGAGGTTAATAAATGTCAAATAAATTAAAACACAAAACAGTATTTATTTAGGGAACAAACTGAAAACTAAGATGAATACATGTTAGAGTAGGTGTTCAAAATGTGATCCTTCACTAGTATTACAACGATAAACTTAAATAATTCTGGAAACAAGATTGCAAAACTGACTTACATTTGAAATGTCACTGTCACATTATAATTCATAGGCATTCTAGAACCAGTGTAGCCAATCGTGTTGTACTAGTCAAGGCCTGCTCAGAATCATTTTTTTTTCGATCTCATGGTACTACATTTTCCAAAAAAATAATATGGAAACCTACAAAATTAAGGCGCGTCTTAGATTCGATGCCGTCTTAGAATCGAGGAAATGCGGTAATTGTACATGTAGTACATATACCGTGTGTCCACGGTAAGACGGAACATAGGGAAATAGCAATGTATTCTTTTAGAAAAGATCCGGGTGATCTTTGGAACGTGTACGGATTCAGCAAACAACGGGGCTATTTCTATCTCTTTATAGCATTAAATACGGCCTAATAACATACGTTTCGCGCTAAATCCATAGATGTTCTAAGGGTAATCCCTGTCGGTGTTTGGCAATTGGATTTAATGAAATTGTAGCAAAAAGAAAAAAAGCAGTAGTAACAATAAACAATATTTATTAGAGAGTGCTTATCGTTACAAAACACAGTAATCAAATGCAATATAAATGTACAACAAAAAAACATTTTCAGACAGTGTAGAGTGTAAAACCGAAATGTATACAATAAACTAGTAGTTAGCGTCAGTTAAAATATTCCAGTATTTAAACACATTGGGGTTCCGTCCTACCTTGGTCACCCGGTATAGCCATTCTGTCGCATTTTAACTTAAAATAAGTTTCTTATTATTTGTTGTTTTATTTAACAATCGTGACAGTAACAGAACGGGATTTGTATAACAGTATTTTGATATTTTAATTTCTTTACAATGTACTTTTAATAAGAATAATTATTTATTAAACGTTAAAGTATGCTGTATCAGATCAAGGTTTAATTGCGGTTTGTAAATATTTCTCCGTAGATTTAGTACCAGTAATAATTTAACTGTGAAAGTTTAATTCTGAGCAAACGAAATCGTATATGTAATTTGATATTGTTCGATGACGATGTAATGATAATTTTTTAGTTTTTATAAGTTAGAATATTACAATAAGATACGGAATTTATACGCACAGGCAATTTAGTGAAAAAAATGTAAATAGATAGGTACACATGTACTTTGCTTGGTAATTATAACTGTGGCTCTGGAAAAATACGAATTAAATGTGAAGCAAGTCGGTAAAACAAGTACTTTTGCACGCATGTGTGTGTTTTTTTTTTTTTTAAGAATACAATACATTAAACACTGGGCTATTTATTGCTATTACAGTTATTTATACATATTTCTGTGTTTCAAAGGTACCAACGCAAATAAATTTTTTAAAATTTTATAGTTATTAGTAAAGCTCGGATTTTAGGCAAAATGCCTTTTTTTGCCTATTTACCTGTTTTCCGCCCTATTTTACCTTTTTTTACATTGGATGCCTATTGTCGCCTTTTTATTAAATTCCACGCCATATTTTATAAATTTTAGCAAAAATGGCTTATTTTCCGTTTCTGAGACAACGTATTTTTTAAGAAACACTACCCACATGATCACAGTGTGAGGTATAGTAAGCTGAAAGTAAGCATTAAGAGAATATAGACTATAATCTCTCGAGGGTTTCAGCAATAAATGAACAGGTAGACTGTTTTAGGACTCGTCCATCTGTACTTTCTGGAATTTATTAATAGTGGAGAATTTCTTTAATTCCCTTATTGTCGGAGGATGAATAGAAATTTGTATATTTACGTTGTAATATTTCTATGTATTTCTATTTCATATTTGTGGTAATTGTGCGGGAGGGGTCGAAAGAGTTAATGAAAAGTGCACTTCATTTGCATTTAAGTAGTGAAAAGAGTAAGAGTTGCCTTCGAGATGTCTTCAAAACTTTGTGCGTGGATACGTTCTCATCCTGAGCTTTGAAAAATAAAATAATAAACCCAAAATAAAAGTTTTATTATGCTGATACATAAAAGAATAATTTGTAACCGTTATTCTGCAAGTTAGAACAACTAAATGACGTTAATAAAGTTTTTTTCAAATTCGCCTTTTTGCATATTTCGAATTTTAGCTGCCTATTTACCAAAAATTCCTGCCTTTATAGGCGCCTATTTGGCCCTTGTTTTCTGCCTATAAATCCGAGCTTTAGTTATTAGCTTATCGTTGAGGGTCACAAATAATCATTCATGCATTTAATTTGCCGCAATTTGCAGACCTACATACATGCGCGCAGCATATACTAAATTTTATCCAATATACATACAATACTGGTAAATAGTTATCATTGCATTTTTGTATGTAACGAAAAATCATGCCATCTGTAGTTAAATTAATTCTATTATTGCATATATTCACATTTAGCCGGATAACTAAACTCCACGTTTAAATACTACTGTAGCGATAAGTTTGACGAATTTAATATTTATTGCTACAGTGTGCCATATTTTCAAACCAGAAATGTAGAAACGAGATACATAGGCTGGAAACTTGATTAAAACAAATTAAAGAATAATGTAGTGTATTGAGTTTTAAAAATTAATACAATAGTTTCCGAGATATGGAGTGTCAGGATTATACTTACATTTTTTAGATTGAGACCTTAGTTATCTCGGCATACCAATAATTGTAAAGCTGGCCAGTATTATAGTAGCGTAATTTCAAATTTCAATGTAGTCTTCTTACCTGAAACAAATAAAATGAATGTTATTTAAAAACAAGAACGAAACCGTTAAAAGTTAATCAAAATTTGTTCAGTAAATTGAAACAGTTTCAGACTGGCGCTGGGCCAAAGATTTTATTTAAGTCGGGTCTTTTACAAGTGGATCGTGTTCCTTTTAATCTTTACGTGGAACATAAATATTTTACGAACACCCTCGTGTTACGCACGCAGTAGACTTGATGCGTTCAAATGGAAAAGGCTATTAGTTTGCTTGTTTTCTGGTTGGTGCTTAAAGGGATAAACCACAAAAACGAACGCAATTTTGTACTTTTAAATAATACAAAGACAGAAATCGTTCCGATAATAATTGAAGCTCTCACTTTTGAGTATTTTCTTCATTCGAAATTTTGGTTAGATGCAATATCAACTGGGAAATGAAACTTTTAGGTAGAAAAACCAAGATATATTACTGTAATATTATGGACATTGTGTGAGAGTTAAATGATTCAAACTTTTTAGTCATTCTGCAATATTATGTTTGTTTTAGTAAAGAAAATTTTACATTTTAGAGATTAAATTTTTAAGGATTCGCTCATTTGGAGAAGCATTTTTAATATGCTTTAATAAATTATATTGATTATTCCACTCATCCAATCAAATCACAGTATTTTGGTGAATTGAACCAATCACAATCGAATTAAATCGAAAATACCACTAGTGAAATTTTCTAGAAAATTTTGCGACTAGCAGCGTTGCTTAGAGACAACGTCTGTCAAAATTTTTTGAGTGACAAGTATTTCAGTAGGTAATTTCATTATAATTCGAGGAATTATCATTCCGAATACCATTCGTGACTAGAATTTTACAGGAAATTTTTGCCGTCACAAACACTCTTGCTTGTTGCTTTGGAAAATCGTAACTCGTGCTGTCGCACTCGTTACGATTTTTGTCGCAACAAGCAGTCGTGTTGGTGACGGCAAAAAAAAATCCGGTAAAATTCTAGTCACTTGTGGTATTACTTCTGAAAATTTGGATAATACGAAGATAATACGAAAGTATTTTATATAAAAGCTTAATTTGGATGTTTCAACCTGTAAAACACGAAAACTACTATATATCTAAATCAGGTGGTAATACTACCCGGTTTACTTGGCGTGTTGCACGTAATATAAGGGCGAATTTAAGCCTGCTTTCAAGCTTCTTCTGAAATGCTGGCTGAAATTACTACATTATCTCTTTTGCGGGCACCACATTTGCTTTTCTAAAACGTTTCAATAATTTCATTCAGTTTATTAATGTCAGGTCAGAAGCGAAATTTTTCAATAAAAAAAATCGACATTTTTACATTTCGATATTAAACTTAAACGATAAATTAAGCGAATTGACTACAACAATATTCGTATATAAAACTTCACAAAAGGAAAGACGTTACCTACATAAATTTAAAGTTCGTGAAAAATAAACCAGACAGAGAATTCCTAATAACTAATCTAATTAGCGAAAGGCGACAAAATGGAAAATCACGGAAATTTTCCTACACGGTCATTCTGCAAAAAACTTGGTATACATGATGCAGACAAGAAAGGATTACGTGTAGTTCGCATTTCTAAATTGGTTGTCAGTTACCCTTGTCAGTTCCAGTAATAAAAGACAGAGCTACTTGACGCCACTGGAGGTAATTGGGGGCAGGAGAAAATGTGCTTCCTGTATAAAAATTATTGGATGTCTAAAGTCGCAACTGAAGTAAAATTCGTTACCGGTTACGGCGCTATTTTGAAGGAAAAAAATATAACATGCAAGATTCTTGTTTCCGACTTTAGCGATGAAAACGGAAAATTCTAAAAACTAAATTATGAATTCGCAGAAGTGAGTTTATCGGTTGAATCAAATTATAAGGAAAAACAGGAAGATAAGCACAGGATGTAAAATAAAACGACGAAAACATCAATTGCGGAAAATGTTTGCTCGTTCTGTTTTCCTTCGGCGTACATTTAGTATTTTTTTCATTTTAAAACAAGAAAATGAAGGAGGTGCGCTCGCTAGCTAAATATTAGTCAGGAAGTTCCTCATTGATTTTTAATAAAAGTTTGATTTAAATATTTCACTGAACTCGGGTAATTGTACACATTCAGATGTAAAACCGTAAGCAAACGTTCACAGAGGAAAATGATTTTTTATGATTAATAAATCGAAAAAATAATTAAACTTGAAATAATATTGTTTCTTTCAGTAAATTCAGTTTATTTCATACCGTGTCACATTCTTTGATTTCCCGGACTCGTTTCAGTCTGGTAGATGAACCATTACGTTACAAGGTCGATAAAAAATTACTGGGCTGAAAGTCTTAAACAAACATTTCGTTGCTACCGTTACAATAAATAAGGTTACCAGATTATCTCTGATCATTTGCTTAATTATTAAAATTATTAGTAGTATATTTTAATTGAAAATGCGACACAGTATGAAATAAAACACTGGACAATATGCGACCGGTAAACTTTTACAGTAACTCATTTCAAAATTCTAGACTCGGCTCCTCCGTCGCCTCGTCCCGAAACATTTCAACTCGCTACCGTAAATGGTTTATAGCGATTTACAATTTGCTTCGTTTTTCGTTTGTTGTTGCTGGTATTATAATGTATGTTATTATTATTATTATTATTATATTTAACCAGATCAACAATCAACTGCTATGCATGGTTCAGTTATTTTACGTTACACTTGACAACATTGGCGTATCGGGATTACCTTATTGGTTTACCTGTTCACTAAATCTATTGATATAATATCACCACTACTTATTTATTTATTTGTTATTACGTTTTTACTTATGGGTCCGTTTACGTTTTAGACGCCGATGTACGTATATGCTGTTTTCCTAGGTGGCAATGAGCTGCTACGGCACAATTATTTATAGTTTTAAAGAACGTTCCTGCTGGTTGTCTGATGAATTTCTCGATAGTTGGGATGTTTAGTTCGGAGTATAGTTCATTTCTTATATACCATGGTGAGTTCGTGGCTTTCGCAATATTTCGTTTGGTAGAACCTGGAACTTCCTGATATGCGTCGGTGAAGCAGAATCCTATATACATATAGCGTCCATACACTGCTACATGCCGAATGATAGATTTATAAATTAGCGTAGTGCATTCTATTTGCAGTGAGCTTTTCCTATTTATTATTGGGTATAGCATAGCAAGCCTGGCGTAGCCTTCAAATTTACGGTTTATATGAAACCCCCAAGTTTATTGTCGATCTAGGTATATTACTAGGTTTTTGAACTATCCTTCGTATTCCATGAGATTTATTCATTGTTTATTATGATGTTACCTGGATCTGCAGTGCGTCGGAGAGTAAGCCCTTTAGCTTTTGTTGGGTTACGAATGCTATATACTATACAGGGTGTTTCTTAATAACATGCTAATATTTAAGGAGGTTATTCTTGGGTCCATTTTGAGAAAAAAACTTCATATGAACATATGTCCTAAAGGTCTTAACTTTTGAGCTACAGAGTGCTAAAGTTTTAAGAAAAAAATCTTTTTTTTATGATAACTTTGGTATGACCCTAGATATTTTTGTGAAACTTAGTACGCATCTTCTATGCATCAAAAGGGATTTTCTGCTGTACAACATAATTTTTTATTCTTGCCAGTGGCGTTCGTGCGGGATTTGCACTGAATCATTTTAAAGAGAAAAGTGATACGCCACTGCTTTTTCTTAAAGTAAAAATTATTTTTGAAATCCTCATTCCTTTCTGAGCAAATCTGGTCTCTTGATTTTTTTCGTTTGACGTACGGTTTTCGCATAAAAAAATAAAATTCATTCATTTGCGTCTCGCTAGACCACTTACGAGAAAAAACAATTTATGTAACTTTAAACAAAAATTTATTTAAGAGAATAATTTTTAAACGGTAACATTATAAAATTATGTTGTACAGCAGAAAATGCCTTTTGATGCATAGAAGATGCGTACTACGTTTCACAAAAATATCTAGGGTCATACCAAAGTTATCATAAAAAAAAGATTTTTTTCTTAAAACTTTAGCACCCTGTAGTTCAAAAGTTAAGACCTTTAGGACATATGTTCATATGAAGTTTTTTTCTCAAAATGGACCCAAGAATAACCTCCTTAAATATTAGCATGTTATTAACAAACACCCTGTATAGGCATTTTTTTCAGTTTGAGATTATGTTTATGCTCTTTTGTAGTTCGTTTGAAGCTTCTTGTAGGTCGTTGATTTGAGTAAGTAATGCCGTGTCATCGGTATACATAGCAATTGTTATGTTGTCGAATGGTGGGATATCGTGGACATATACATCGTTACCTTGGAAGAAGAGTGACACAACTCCAAAATCGCTTCAAAGGTTCCCAAGTAACTAAATAAACTAAAATGTAGATTTCTGCCCATCGGCAAACAAGTAGGTACGGCGAATAACTATAAGAGTAAAAAGTATGAACTATAAACTATGTTGGACTTGTAGAGTGTTCTACACCAAAAGCTAAAATATTAAAATTTTTGAGTTACCTTAGAAGAAGAGTGACTCAACTACAAAAATTTTAATATTTTAGCTTTTGGTGTCGAACAATTCACAAGTCGAACATACTTTTTACTCATATTTACCGATGGACAAAAATCTACATTTTAGTTTTGTTAGTTAGTTAGCAACCTTTGAAGTAATTTTTTTCGAAAATAAATTTTTGGGGTTGCGTCACTATTAGTGGGTGCTGTTCCCGACGATTTTTTCAATCCCGGGAATTGGGATTGAAAGTTCGTGAAATCCCGGGATTTATTTTAATATATACCTTTGATATTATAGAGCAATTTAATTATTTTTATTGAAAGAAAAATAAAACTTAGTAGAAAACAAAAACATATTTATTATTACATTATTTAAAAAATTTAAAAAAAACAATAAACCTCCTTTTTTTTAAGAAAACATTAAGCAAAAATAACAGGAAATAAATATTTTTTTTTTTTTATTATATTAAAGTTAAGCCAGATCAACATACAAAATGTTATACATGACTGAGTTAAGTTAAATTATATTTCATGTTTTAATATTTCGGATTGGTGTGGAGGTATATGACTCCTCGAGAGATGCACTGTGTTGTCTCGGTATTAATCTTCGTGGTGGATGGCTTGTCAGTTATTATCTTCCGGGAATAGATCTTGGGGTAGTTGCCTCTTTAATCGGATATGAATATTTTTACGGCCTAATTGTTGAATACTGGTGTTGTTTATGGTTCCAAGTTTTGACAGAAAATTAGTGGTAAGTTTGTGGATAACCTTATCAATTGTTTCCATCTTCAGCTCATGATGTATTTGTCTGTTTCTTACGTACCAGGGTGCATTTATTACTATTCTGAGTACTTTGTTTTGAAAAGTCTGTATTTTATTTATGTTCGTTCGTGAAGTGGTGCACCAAACTGGGCAAGCGTACGTGACGATTGGTCTTAAAAGGGTTTTGTACAGAAGTAAACAGCATTCTTGTTGGAGTGGCGTTTTCCGGTTTAATAATGGATATATCTGTCTTAGTCTGGAATATGCGACATTCAATTTATTATTGATGTGGAGGCTCCACGTCAGTCGGGTGTCTAAGTGAACGCCTAAGTATTTGACAGCTTCTTTAGGAGAGTTCCATGGGATATCTGTTCCGTCTAGTTGAATGTTTGAATGCTCCTTGATGCGCTTTAAAGTAAATATTTTTGCAACACATTTTGAGGAGTTTAGCGAAATGCACCATTTTGTGAACCATCTGCTGAGTAGATTAGTTGCCAGTTTAAGTTGTGTTATTGCCGCAGTGAGGTTGGTATGCTGTGTTATTATTACCTTTCCTGGTTGCGGGGCCAAATTATCATTCTGTCTCCGAGTCAAGGGCCGGACCAAATTACTACATAAAATAAATTAATATTAAATGAATTAAAACAAAACTTACGACTTCTTATTTCATTTATTTATAATATAATGCTCTGGTATAAACAGCGGCGTATCCAGGGGGGGGGGACAAAGGGGGCAATTGCCCCCCCCCCCTCAGACCAGTTCAATAGCGAACACGAAGCAATGAAAATAAATATTATACACATATTTTTTTCAATGAAAAATAAAAATATTAAGTGTATTATTGTTTTTTTTATTAATAACTGTAGCGACTTTCACGCTTTGGGAATCCGACTGCACCCACAGAACTGCACCAACAAAAACCGTGCTTATGTCAGTTCTAGGTTTAGACTGGAATTAGGGGTAGGAAACTAGAAGGTTATTTGCGGGTGGGGGGTGGGGGGAGGGGGCTGCAGTTGGGTTTGAAGTATGGATTTGCCCCCCCCCCATGCCGCAAATTGAAAAAAACACGTTCTGATTGGGTCGATGTCGACTTTATAGTCTCGTCCTGGGATTTAAAACGTGAATCCCGGGAGTCGGGATTATAAAAAGTAGCTAATTTCCCGGGATTTCGCCCCCGGGAAACCCCGGGAAGGACCCACTAGTCACTATTCTTCCAAGGTAACGAATATCGTATAAAAGTGGTCTTAGCATCGACCCTTGTGGGACACCGCATGGATGGGTCTAACTATTGAAAATGATGAGTTAATTCTTACGGAAAACGTGCGATGTGGAAGAGACGATCGTATAATACTTAGGGATATAGATGCGCAGCAATTTAAATAATAAACCATCTGTCCAAACCTTGTCGAAGGCATGGACTATGCCCAAGAATGTTGATGTGGTATACGCTTTGGTTTGGAAGTCCTACAAGTTCTACAATTCGCTGTAATTGATGTGATGTAGAGTGTTGAGTTCTTAAATCCAAATTCGGAAGGATAAAGTGTATCCTTTTGTTGCAGGTTCAGTAGTAAACGCCTATTTATAACTTTTTTTGGCAATTTTAAGATATTTTGTGAAATACTAATATTTCTGCATGTTTCCAAGCCGCAGGAAAGTATCCAAGTCGTAGAAAGGCATTAAACACTGAGGCTAAATAAGCGTATCCTTTGGTTGATAGATCTTTTATTACAATATTTGGTATAAGATCATATCCTGTTGCTTTTCTCACATTGAGTTTCATAGCTAGTCTTTTAATTTCCCTATTCAATTTGCTGTAACAATCGTTGTTATTGTAACAAGATGCGTCAGCACACGTGTGGAATCATATTCGTCATCCGCCGAGAAGCTTCCACAGTGGTGGCTATCTGGAAGGAAATCATTCTACCACAGTGTGGAACGTCCGAGAATGAAAGCCTGCCTATATTAAAGGCGCGCTTGCCTACGAGTCGGCAGTCTTGAACAGATAAGCGCGGCCTACGTATAAATAAATACCTACGTCTAAATAAATAGTAACTGTTACAGATAAATTACTTTAGTGTTCGGTTTTAATATTAGTGTTCCGTTTAGTTTTACGTTAGTGTTTAGTTGTTGTTCTTTATAATTATTTCGTACTTTAAGTTTGTTTAATAAATTAATTTACACCACGAACCGAGTTTATGTTAAATAAACGTCTTAAAAACGTTACATTATTATATCGCTGGAGTTCTCTGGTTCTCTGGATGGGTTGGCTGTTTGGGATTGTGCTATGTTAGAGTATGTCCATCTTCCATCAGAGAACAATAAATTCGTGTTAGATCTGAGTTGTCTTGTCGGAGTGTTATTAATCATCTGTCTTTTCTGTATTTACTTAAAATGTTCACAGCCTGTGTAGTTAGCTGGGCGTTCTCAACCACAATTTACACATTTTGGTTTATCGTTTGGCCTTTTATGGCAATGCATATAGTGATGTGAGCCTAAGCATTTTACGCAGCGTGCCTCCAATTTACAGTAGTTGCGTGTGTGCCCATAACGATGGCAGAGTTTGCAATGGAGGCCTTGGGACTGTTTTCTTGGTTCGAATGATAGTATACTGTGCATAAGTTTGGAAAGGTTAAAAATTTCATTTGCATTGTCGGTTTTCTCTAGTTCAAATGAACAAATCGAAATGGTAATTTTTCTATGTTGTATAGTCTGGAAACTTTAGTTCCTGCATATTTTTGTCTTTTTAGTTTTGCCAATATTTCTTCCTCTATTAGTGAAGTGGGTACGCTGCGGATCACAACACATAGTTGTTTTTCTTGTGTTTCATGATCACGGAATGTATGGTATTTAAGATTATTTTTGTTATAGAATTTTGTAATTTCGTAAATTCGTCTGTGCTGCTTAAGTTTATCCCTAAAAATTTACGTTTACATACTGTAGTAAATTCTTGAGTGGCCAGTTTCTTAATATCCTCAATTACTTTTTGGTAGTTATCACCTTCATGCAGGTATATTGGTGATACTTTGTCTTTTTTGGCTGTGGTTTGAGATTCGGTTTCCATGGGAGTCGATATTGTTGCATTACATCCACGGTAAATTATTTGCGAGGAATTTTCATTTTGAGGTACATAGTATTTATTGGCTTTGATTAGTGTATTGGTTTCACGAAAGTTACTTTTACTGATATCTACTGGTGGAGAAAGTTCACTGTTATCACGTTTATTATTATCGTTAACCTTTGCTAATATTGCGGTACTCTTCCGACGGGCCCTGCTATTGTTAATTTTAACTTATTTACTTATAAATTATTGAGATTTAAATTTAATACCACAAAAATAAATATACATCCACTTAAGAGTGTTATTGATAAGATTTTAGCTGAGAATCCCTTAACCGTTCTGAGGACGTGCGTCTATCTTCGATCATAGTTCATTCGCGAATCGAATGTATGTTTAAAAAAACAATGTTCCTGAATGCTTACATAATAAATTTAAAGAAAAATGTACTTTTTTAGAAATAAGCTAATGAAATTTTTTCCATATTAAGTTTCAGTGTTAATGTAAACTTTACCTAACAATACATGAAACAATTTGGCGAATTTCCATTACTCTCAGAGTTTGTCACGGTTTTTGAGATTTTGCGTGAATTAAGTGTAATACGTCCCTGTTGTTCGAAGTTTAAACCCGCATAAAGCTTGCAGAATCCACGCGAATAATGCCAGATTGGCGTTTTCTTGTTGTTACGAATATTTAGGAAAAATCCCAAACATGATGACCGAATAAGATGATGTAATATTTTGTTCATTGGATTTCTTTGTTATAAAGTCCGGGGACCCACCGATCACGAGGCAACGCCAGGGTGGCGCCGTTCAAGGTTTCCCCTCCGCGTACGAAAGGTATGTTTGTTCATCTCCTTCGAACATGCTGTTTGCCTTACGGAAAAGAAAAGAAACAAATCGGAGTATAGCTAGCTTTCAAATCTGTCTGTCCTACAAGTCATCGTTCCGGGCCTTGGTAAGAAAAATCCCTAAAAAGCCACTCGTTCTCGTTTTGGAAAAATTTTTTACGATATATTTGTCGGATTCTCATAGAGAGTGCCTTACCGTTCCTGGAAAATATAGTTCTGTGTGAAAGTTTCGTTGAAGTTTAGTGTTTGGTGGAGTACCCTACCAGTTCAAGGGCATCCCGTTTGTCTTCCCACCTGCTTTGACCGCTGCTACTCTCCCTGGGACTCGAAGCCTACCATCGCTTCCACTGAGCTACCCTCAACGAAGCCCTCTCCCAGGTAACAATATTTCAGGCTGCCCCTTTGTATTTGCCGGCTGCAACAATACGAGCTTCAACCCTAATTAATACCGTAAATCGGTTTACTTGTAGACAGGCACCAGTCAACTATTGTCTGTAGTTTAAGTACATCAAGTGCCCCTTTTAATCCATTTGGACAAAGTGTTTAATTCTTCAACCAGTGCGTATTATTTTTGGCATCAGTGGTAACCAATAGAAATAGTGCGAACAGTCACGGCATTTACCAATTTTATGTTGCATGTTGGAAATCATTTGTAATCAGATTTTTAACCTAAGTTTTATCATTGCCACACATATCTTTGCCGTAGCTTGAGTAGTAAATGTGGCATCTCTTAATCCCCCTTTCACGCAATCTAAGATAGAACTTATGAATTCATTTTGTGTTATAGTTTGAATAATCTTTACATTCATTAAACTTCGTTGTTAATTCATTATTGCCTTTTATTTGTGTTTTGTGTTTGTTTTAATAATTGTGTATAGCCTTGTCAGCCCACCTACCAGTAGCAGTATTTCTTTCAGTAAGAAAGGGTAAGTAACATCCAGCAGTAGGGTGCAGCCATCCCAACCCCTTCGAGTCCAGAATGAACCATCTGCGGTACGTTCCTCGAGACCATCTTGGGTGATTTCCGCAGTGGCGCCCATATTTCTCACGATTACGACCCCCCCCGCGTTTCGAACCCCCCTTCTTTGACTGCTTGTTAGCCGCGAGCCAGACTTTGACGTCGCCCTATAGATTGTCTTAGTGCGGAATTAGCACGTGAAAAGTTGCTTATCGATGATGAGATTTGAAGCAAGTCAATTTATTATGTGTACTGTACCAACCAAATTGTTAACGTCCCGCGGATTTTTAAATACTGTGAACATCTCAGCAGGCTGCTACAGTAAGAATCTCAAAAACTGCTTATTTGACGAGTTTGCTTAAACTATTTAAGAGTTAGAATATTTCCGCGGTTTCCTGAAACTTTCCGGAAAAATTTGAACGAGAAAAGGCGAGAAAGCTAAATATTGCCGAAAAATATAGACATTTATTAAGAAAGCCAAAATAGATTTAATGTTACCAGCAGCATTTATTTAAAAATTCTAACAATATATGGAAATATTTCTTCTTCGCCGATGAACATTATGCCCAAATTTAATATACTTAAAAAATGTTTTTAATGTAAATAACGGTATATTGGTGGCAAAATTTGAAATACACACAGATTGCACACAATGTTTTCAATACATCGAGGCTCGTTAAGTGAGTTGCATTAAAAAGTCACCAACAAATAACGCAAATACGGTGCTTGTTGCTGCGAAATTAAAAAGGTTGGAATAATAAAATATAACCTGTAATTTCAGAAAAAGAAGTAATTTCCAGTCCATTATTTATTTTTAATTTAATGTAACTCTTTAAAAAAAATTAATTCAGGTTATACACAGTAAATGCGTAGAATAAGCTATCCCTATTCAGTCTTTCCCTCCTGATTTATGACTTAATAAAATTTCAATTTAATTATTTGTAATTTTCCTTTAATCGCCAAACCGAGGGCACATTCAACTTCATTACGACAATAAATTGGACTTAGATTTATAGGAACACAAAAAACCGTTCTGGGGTGGATTAAAAACGCACCGCGTAATACAAGAAAACAAAATTTAAAGCTGTTTTTTGTACTTTTCATTTTTTGCAAATTCGAAAGTTGGAAAAACAACAGCAAGAAGCTGGAACGTTTTAGAGCTACGTGGGTAGAAATGTGGTTTGGGTGTTAAGTTTGACAAAATCTCATTTACACAGAAACAAGATTAGAAATAACTCGCAAGTCTTTCAAGAGTGTTTTTACTGTCACTTATAATTCCTATGTCTGAAGTAATATGCCACGTTTTTAACCTACGAGCAAAAGTAATAAACGTTGGCTTGCTTGTTTTCGCTTGTGATAGACGGCACTGGGACTTTAATATAGTCTATGTCTTTACAACGCGAATGTAACCTCAAAATGTCGCTTTGAAGTTTATTTCCGGTAGTTCGTCTTTTATATGTTTTCGATAATAGGACTACGTTCTATAAAATGGTTTGTAATAAAATCCTTATTGGGAGTTTTGTTATTTTAGTATAGAATTAAAAAACTCTAATATTCAGTAAGGGTTTTATTCGGTTATGATACTTAGAAGTGTTTGATATGTTCAATTCAAAATTTAAAACAATTAATTTAAAGATGAAAGCAATAGCATGTGATCATTAAAAATTTACTTTTAGTAAATTATTCTGTTTTGCGAATTCTCCCGCACAGTTGAACACAACTACCATAATGACATTTTTAGGTTAACAAGGTTTTTTGCTGTGCACGTATACTTTTAACTTTTTTAAGTTACCAAAGTCATTAAAGTTCGGTGTGAAACGTAAAAATAAATTGACATTCGTGAAAACTTCGTAACATACTCTCAAACTCATTATAATGGTTGCAGACGATGATGAAAGGTTATTCAAAATGCCTTTAATTTAAAAGAACCGTAGGTTGCATTTAATTATGCAGGAGGATCCACGTACGTATTATTAAATACTTTATGCATACGTTATAATCTACAGTGAGAATAACGTAAGACTATACATTGGTAACTTTATATCAACATTAATCAATTTGCCCATGCTAGTAACAATTGTCATTTTGAATTTGCAATGACAATCGGTTTGGTAAATGTCGTTACGTTAAATAACCATCTATTTGTATGAATTGATGTAATTTGTCCAGTTTAAGTTAAAATTTGTTCCACTAAATATCATTAAAATGCAATACATAATTTTGTTTAATTGATTACGATAAAAACAGTAGTCTGGGGACAAGTGTGTAGTTTTTCGTTATTCACCCATAATAAATTGGAGGCTTTGTTTACAATCACCATGGTAACACTAAGTAAAATGTCCTATGTGTAATTTTACATGATTCAGCCATGTGTAGTCTTATATTATTCTTACTGTATGTATAATCACTTAAAAGTATATAATTATGTTTATCATGTGTAAAGATCCGTTCTGTTTTCAAATGAAAGATAGAAAGCACGTTCTTAAGCGTTCCTATTAGAATATATAACACGATTAAGCGACGAAATTCATTTAGTAACTTTTAGCAATTTACTCCAATGAATGAAAGTGTGTAAAGAACAAAAGTTTGAGCAGAATCAACAAGAAACTATTCAATCTACTGTTGTCATCTGATGGAGAACTCCTCAATTCCTTCATTTAAGTAAATAACAATTATATTATTGTACGTGAAATTACAACGTAATCGACTTCAATTGTCATTTCAATAAAGTTTCAAACTTTGATTAAAAGCAGTAAAAATAGAGATGGATTCATAAAAAGTAAAAAAATGCTTTAATAGTGTAACAAATTATACAATGACATCATCGCCGCGTCAGCTGTTCTCGAGCCGACGAGTAAATTCGATGAGTCTTCTAGCAAAATCCACAAAACTCGGGAGTCAAAGGCCGCCGCAGATATAAGAGCGGGACGAACAAAAACCCGGCAGTCTTGAACAGATAATCGCGGCCTACGTATAAATAAATACCTACGTTTAAATAAATAATAACTGTTACATAAATTACTTTAGTGTTCGATTTTAATATTAAGTGTTCGGTTTAGTTTTACGTTAGTTTTAATTGTTGTTCTTTATAATTATTTCGTACTTTAAGTTTGTTTAATAAATTAATTTACACCACGAACCGAGTTTATGTTAAATAAACGTCGTAAAAACGTTACATTGGCGTCAGGTGTCGGGTTCGGTGTTGAATTAAAACTAAAAAAATAAATAAAAAGACAGTTGAACTGCTTAAAAATTTAGTGCTTTAAAACAAGTGAAATGGCTGGGAAATCGCTTCAAGAGTTGAAAGTGGCCGACTTGAGAAGAGAATTGGAAGAAAGGGAATTAGATACGGCAGGTACAAAAAAGGAATTGCAAGCACGACTGAAAGAAGCTTTATTACAAGATGGCCAAGATCCAGAAACTTTTAGTTTCGAAATGCCAGGCAGCGGAATTGATTTTAAAGTACTACTAAACAAAATCGACGAAAGTTCTGGAACATTAAAGCAAGAATTGCTCGAAAACTCTGGTATGTTGAAACAAGAATTACTGGAAAAAGTAGTAGAAAGTTCTGGAACATTGAAACAAGAAATACTGGAAAAAGTTGTAGAAAATTCTAGAACCCTAGAAGAAAATTGTAAATCCTTGGAAGAAAAAGTACTTGAAAATGCGAAATCCTTAGAAGAAAATTGTAAATCCTTAGAAGAAAAAGTACTTGAAAATTCTAAATCTTTAGAAGAAAAGGTACTTGAAAATTGTAGATCCCTGGAAGACAAAGTACTTGAAAACTCTAAATCCTTAGAAGAAAAAGTACTTGAAAATTGTAGATCCCTGGAAGAAAAAGTAATGGAAAGTTCTGGAATATTGAGGCAAGAAATGCTAGAAAATTGTGGAACATTAAAACAAGAATTACTAGAAAAAGTTCTAGAAAATTCCAGAACGTTAGAAAATAAAATCGTAAAAATGGTAGAAGAAAGAATGGCTCAAATGGATCTAGCAACGACGGTCGAGGAAGATGAGACAACAACACTATTACAAGAAAGGTTGAATCAAATATTATCACCCTTAGCAACCACACAGCCTACCGAAATCAGACCGGAGATTAAAGAAGGGTCTGCCGCCGGAATGAGACTCAAACCACCAACGTTTGATGGAAAGACACCATGGTCCACCTATCACAAACAATTTGAAGCAGCTGCCAGGGCCAATGGTTGGGCTGACCGTGAAAAGGCTGTGTCATTAATCGTTGCTTTGCGCGGAGATGCCTTGAACGTCCTCCAGGCGATTCCAACAAGCCAACAGAATGACTACCGCTTGTTAGTTTCCCGATTGGAAATGAGATATGGGGACGCACATCTTCAACAGGTGTACCACGCACAAGTGAAGAATCGTATTCAGAAGAGTGGAGAGAATCTTCAAGAGTACGAAGCCGACATTGCACGATTGGTCCGACTAGCCTACTCTACGGCTCCCGATTCCTTCTTGGAACAACTAGCAGTACAAACGTTCGTAGACGGTTTAAGGGATGGAGAAACGCAGCAGTCATTGAGGTTAGCGCGGCCAAAAACAATAGATGATGCACTCGCCCACGCTTTAGAATTCGAAGCAGCGAAACAAGCATCACGAGGACACGGGCGTGTCCGCCTGATGGCCGAAGAACCTGAAGGCTCCCAGGACCGATTAGAAGAGTTAGTGCTGAGGATTATCCAGAAGAAAGAAGATAGTCGTAAGAAGAATGCTCGCGAAGAACAAGGACCCCGTTGTTGGAATTGTGGCGAGCGAGGGCACATCCAGCGTCGCTGCGTTAAACCAAGAAGAGAACAGCCGCCGGAAAACTAAAACGGGTTGACGTGAGAGGGCGAACGTTGACCTCGAAAGGAAATGCCCCGAAGATCACCATCCACGCCGTATCGTCAAAGAACCGAAATGCCAGTCTGTTTGTTGATGGCAACATTGCCGGCCAAACTGTTCCGCTACTCATTGATACTGGGGCAACAAAATCTATCATACGCCCAGACGTTTTGCAAGAATCCGTGAAGCTGTCATCCACGAATACCCAGCTTCGGACTGCGACAGGTGATGTGATAACGACGCATGGTATAGCAAAGATGACCATCGGTATTGGAAGCGAGAAGCTTGTACATGAAGTATTAGTGGCTAACATCACTGACGAATTCATCCTGGGAATGGACCTTTTGAGAAAATTCGGGTTTTCGCTGGATTTGAAGGAAGGAGTTCTAAGAATCGGCAACAAAGAACTTCCTCTACATCCAATGGACGATCCGGTAGTACGAGTCCTGTTAACTGAAGACGTGACGGTGCCTGCTAGAAGTGAACGAATTGTCAAGGCAGGTCTGGATGGAGATCTTCGGGCGGGATGTGTACGAATGATGGAACCTATTTGTGACAAAAAAGTCCACAGTGGTATACTGGTAGGGAAAGCGCTGGTCAAGGTTGGAGAAACAGTACCGGTGAGGATTATGAACGTCAATATGGAGCCGGTGACGTTGAAGAGGAACACCCTTGTGGGGCAGTGTGTACCAGTATCCCAAATAGCCCAATGCATGAATGAATCCCAAAGACCAGCTACCAAACAACATGCTGGTGAACGTATTGACATGATAACCAATTCATGTGAAGACCTTAATGAAACAGAACTGAAGAGCGTGCGAACTTTGATTTGCCAATACCAAGACGTCTTTGCCCTTGATGAAGATCAAAAGGGGCGAACAAAAGTGGTACGACATAAGATTAACACCGGGGATTCCAGACCTATACGACAGCGTCCGAGACGACTTCCATGGGCAAAGCGTGACGAAGCTGAGAAGATTATTACCGACATGAAGAAACAAGGGGTCATTGAACCATCAAACAGTCCATGGGCATCACCAGTGGTTCTAGTTGGCAAGAAGGATGGATCAACGCGTTTCTGTGTGGACTACCGGCAGCTCAATGAGGTCACGAAGAAGGACAGCTATCCCTTACCGCGTATTGATGACACCTTGGACACGTTATCTGGTTCACGGTGGTTTTCGACACTGGACTTGAAGAGTGGTTATTGGCAAGTTGAAATGGAACCTGAAGACCGAGAGAAGACTGCGTTCACCATCGGTTCGGGATTATGGCAGTTCACAGTTATGCCCTTTGGCCTATGCAACGCTCCGGCCACCTTCGAGCGCTTGATGGAGACCATTTTGAGGGGATTGTCCTGGAAAACTTGCCTGGTGTATCTTGACGACGTAATCGTGGTTGGCAGGTCATTTGAAGAACACTTGGCAAACCTAAAAGAAGTGTTCCAAAGACTTCGTGGAGCCAACTTGAAATTAAGTCCGAAGAAGTGCCACATCTTTAGAAAAGAAGTCAACTATCTTGGACATGTTGTCTCACGAAATGGAGTAGCAGCCGACCCTGATAAAATCCGAGCGGTGCGAGAATGGCCAACACCAAGGGATAAACACCAAGTGAGAAGTTTCCTTGGATTATGCACTTACTACAGGCGTTTTGTTCCGGGATTTGCCAATATAGCAAAACCGCTGACAAGGCTAACGGAAGATGGTCACGATTACATTTGGAGCGAAGACTGTGAGACAGCTTTCCAACAACTGAAACATGCTCTAGTAACCGCACCGATATTAAACTACCCACGGATGGATGGAAAGTTTATACTTGATACAGACGCGAGTAACCTGGCCATTGGAAGTGTTCTTTCCCAAATACAAGATGGACATGAAAAGGTTATCGGCTATTTTAGCAAGGTCTTATCGAAAGCCGAAAGAAATTATTGCGTAACCAGAAAAGAGTTGTTGGCTGTCGTCAAGTCTGTAGAGCACTTCTACAAATACTTGTATGGGCGGAAGTTTTTGCTGAGAACAGACCATGCCGCGTTAAAATGGCTTCTGCAGTTCCGTAATCCGGAAGGACAAGTCGCAAGATGGATTGAACGGCTGCAAGGGTACGACTTTGACACGGAACATCGTGCGGGCACTACTCATCGGAATGCCGATGCCCTTTCAAGAAGGCCATGTCCAGCAGACTGTCCTCACTGCTCTCGACTAGAAGGGAAGATTTGCCGTACCACAATCGTCAACGACCATTGGTTGCCTGAAGAGCTGCAACGAGAGCAAGGGGAAGATCCCGAATTGAAAATGGTGCTTGAGTGGAAACGAAAGGGTGAAAGACCAACCTGGGAGAGAATCAGCTCTTCTAACAGAACCCTGAAGGCGTACTGGGCCCAGTGGGACTCTTTGAAGATAGAAAGCGGGCTCCTGAAGCGGCAACTGGAAAACGAAGATGGAACTACCGTCAGGCTTCAGTTAGTAGTGCCAAGAAGCCGAATGCCAGAAGTGCTTAGAAATCTTCACGATGGCACCTCAGGAGGACATTATGGTGTGAAAAAGACTCTCGAAAAGGTTAGAGAAAGATTCTATTGGGTCAACTGCAAAGAAGACGTTAAGGAATGGTGTCGCAAGTGCGACCTGTGTGCCGCAGGGAATGGGCCCCTAGGAAAAAGAAGGGCACCCATGAGACAATACAACGTGGGCAATCCCTTAGAGAGAGTGGCCATAGACATTGCTGGACCGTTTCCCGAGACTGATACGGGAAATAAGTATATCCTGGTAGCAATGGATTATTTCACTAAATGGACGGAAGCATATGCACTACCAAATCAGGAAGCCGTGACGGTCGCCGAAGTGCTAGTTAAGGAATTCTTCAGCCGCTTTGGTGTACCCTTGGAACTACATTCGGATCAAGGCCGCAATTTTGAATCTGCACTCTTCGGAAATGTTTGCCGATTATTGGGCATCCGTAAGACTCGAACTACTCCGCTACACCCGCAGTCCGATGGAATGGTGGAGCGAATGAACCGGACCATGGGCAAATATTTAGCCAAGGTTGTATCCGATCATCAACGAGACTGGGATCAATATTTGCACCTGTTCTTAATGGCCAATCGTGCAGCAGTTCACGAAACCACTGGTCAAACGCCGGCCTGCATGATGTTTGGACGCGAACTGCGACTACCCTGCGACCTCGAATTTGGAAGTCCGCCTGCGGAACAAGAGGTAGCAGGAGATGATTACGTCACGAAATTGAAATTGAAGTTGAATGACATCCACCATCGGGCCCGCGGTAATACCCAGATCGCTAGCGACCGGATGAAGAATTCCTACGACGTAAGGACCCAAGAAGGCGGATTTCAGCCTGGAGATTTGGTTTGGCTCTACAACCCGCAGAGGCGTCGTGGTTTCTCACCGAAGCTACAACGGAATTGGGAAGGTCCGTATCAAGTGAAGAAGCGAATAAATGACGTAATCTATCGCATTCAGAAACAACCCAGAGGAAAACCAAAGGTGGTACATTTCAATCGCTTGGCACCATACGAAGGAAGTAATGACAGAGCCCTGGGTGTTGAAGACGAGGGCAGAGAACTTATCAACAGAGTAGAGCCTGCCGAAAGCCGACCGACTTTTGAAGAGTTCATGGCGGCGTTTTCCGGAACCGGAAAAGCACGATTTGGAGTGACGACTGAAGTACAGCAAGATCTCTTCAAGGTTCCTACTGATTGTCCGATAGCTCACTGCGTATCCAAGGACCTTCGTTTAGGAAGAGGAATTGCGGTCGTATTTAAGAAGAAATTTGGGCGACTAGACGCACTCGAAAGACAGAACCCCACGGTCGGCAAAGCTTTATATCTCCCAGATCAACAACGATTTATTTATTATTTGGTTACGAAACAGTTCCATTACCAGAAGCCGGATTATGGAGACCTCTGGAATGCTCTATGGGATTTGAAGAAAGACCTGTTAGCTAGGGGCATTAAGAAGTTGGCAGTTCCCAAACTCGGCTGTGGGCTGGATCGGCTAGATTGGAGGACCGTACGAAACATGCTGGAGGTAGTCTTCAAGGACTCCGGTGTTACTATTCTGGTCTGCAGTTTTGATTCAAAGCCTGCATTAATACCGAAGAAGAGTGTAGACTGTTACTTCTACCGCAGTGGGACCTGCAGAAGAGGAGAACAGTGCCGATACCGTCATGACCCGTTCTTCAGGAATCAAGGGTCGAAACCTGTTCTGGGACAGAACAGACTTAAAGAAGGGGGCAGTGTAACAAATTATACAATGACATCATCGCCGCGTCAGCTGTTCTCGAGCCGACGAGTAAATTCGATGAGTCTTCTAGCAAAATCCACAAAACTCGGGAGTCAAAGGCCGCCGCAGATATAAGAGCGGGACGAACAAAAACCCGGCAGTCTTGAACAGATAATCGCGGCCTACGTATAAATAAATACCTACGTTTAAATAAATAATAACTGTTACATAAATTACTTTAGTGTTCGATTTTAATATTAAGTGTTCGGTTTAGTTTTACGTTAGTTTTAATTGTTGTTCTTTATAATTATTTCGTACTTTAAGTTTGTTTAATAAATTAATTTACACCACGAACCGAGTTTATGTTAAATAAACGTCGTAAAAACGTTACAATAGTAAACTCGATTTTCTGAATCATTAAATCACCTTGATGAGCGCTAGATTTAATTAACATCTTAGAAAGTGACATAAATTAAGGAAAACAGTTTGTCACCGGCTTTACGTTCATCTTAAAGAGACCGTAAATTTTGAGGAAAATATTACGTAGAAGAACGTGTACCTATAAAACCTGAAAATGAAGTGAAAATATATCCTTCCTTAAGTACGCTAAAAGTAGGGGTTTCGCCCTTCTGCAATATTTACATTTTCACATTCATTAATTTTCGTTTATTAAATTTGGCGATAAAAATTACCAAGTGGATTTGGATAACTTAGATCTACCGTACATTTAATGTTTGATCCGTAAACTGTTTTTACTCGTTCTTAATATTAAAGAATTATTTATTAAACTTAGAAATTGATCGAGATATTAACGATTGCTGATTTTAAGTCGAAAATTTATTAAAAATTTAACCGAATTTTCTTTTGTCGGAAAAATCAAGCAAACATTTAATTCAGTCTGAAAATTAAAGATAATATACAGTTAACGTCAACAGCTACATTATATTTTTTTATGAACAAACACAAATTGTATTTTCCAATTAATAAAATAAAAGTGATTTAAAGCCCTACTAATAACCAATTAGTAACCCTTCCAGCGCGTATTTTCCTGTTTCAGTCAACTTTACAAACAACCATTTTACTCGATCAAAACGATTGTTTGTTAAAGGCAGTACGTCGGATTTAAAATAATACCAAAGGTATAAAAATAGAAATACAAATTTATTGTAATACCTGTTTCATTTTAATTGACAAGCACGAGCAGAAGCGGCCGCGGCCTATGGAATTTTTATTTCTTACATGTTCTTAAGAAATTTTACTTTCGTTTACTACTGAATTTACAGACTTTTTCAACAGAAATAATATAAAAATCTGTAGGAAAAACCATATGGTTTTAGTCTAACAACATCTATCTAATGAACATCTTAAATCTCCTAGTTTGCAGTCTAGTAACGTAAAAACAGGGAGTTTTAGTGAAATATAAGCCACGAAAGTATGTATAAAACTGAAAGAACAAAAGGATCATGCAATGCTTCCAGCGACGCGCCAGAGCACTGGAAGAGCTTAACCCGTTTTTGTAATATCACACAATTATGCAAAGTGGATATTAAATTTCCATGGAACTCGACTGGGGGTGTGTCTATCGACAGTTTCATGCCGGAAGCGTGCTCATTTTCATTCTGTTTCAAATTCAGGGTGGACGTTGTTATCCTGAAGTAGAAACAAGCAGCTCAATTTTTAATACTTTAAAATTACTTAAAAATTTCAGAAATTAATTCTTATGATTTAAATCCTCCTGATTACGCCTCTGTCCTTCGTGATAACAAAACACCGGGCGAAATTTAGATATCTCAAAATTTTTTATGAATATATCTGCGTTGTAGCCAAATTTATGTAAAGCATTGCTTGTTACTTTTAATTTTAATTAACTTGGAGTAGTCGGGGTAGTTAATATAAGCCGGTTCGACTTGCTTCAATAATCAAAGATTTGTGAACTGCGATATAAAGGAAAACCTCAGTGAATTTGTACAGAACTCGTGAAAAGGGACTCGAAGTGGAGACGCAATTACATTTATGAGGGCAGAATATTTTATTAAACAACGAGCGTTCTTCAAAACAAACTCCTGGAATTTTTCCATTTAAAAATTCAGAGTTGAAGTTTTACTTGGACGTAAAATATTTTCTGGAACACAAATTTTGGTGGAAGAAAAAAAAACATTTAAGGGGTGCACATAAAAGGGATTATTAATTTAACCCAAGTAGTTAAGTTGGAAATAAAACAGAACATATAAATATTATACATGATATACCAAAATAAGAATTGTTATATTAAGAAAGTTTTTTGAAATACTTATTGCCTGTTTAACTCTAAAAAGATTAGGCTTGTTAAACAAAATATAGAAAGTT
The DNA here is from genome assembly GCA_963082815.1 of Melanotus villosus. Lineage (NCBI taxonomy): Eukaryota > Metazoa > Arthropoda > Insecta > Coleoptera > Elateridae > Melanotus > Melanotus villosus. The sequence goes on along the minus strand of OY720418.1, from coordinate 48,414,474 downwards.
CAATTTAAATAGGTAATTCGAATGATTTTCTTGATAGATGTTCTTAGATTAATTAGTTCTTCGAGTATCAATAAAAGGTGAATCACCTTTTGAGGAAAAAAAATAAAATAGGACACTTTAATAATGAAATTAGTTCTGCAAACAACACAATCCTAATTTGACTGACAGCAACCGATAATTTAATTTTAAAATTTTCTGTTACCTTCTACCAGGTTTATTAATGGATCACGTTAAAATTTCAGTTCTCTACAGATTTAGTTTGTCGAAAGCTATCAGTGAAAGTCGACACAACATAAAGCTGAAGTAAATTTAACTCTTCTTTAGATGGATAATAAATGGTGCAAAATTTCGAAGTTCCATCTATTTTCATTACAGAGATATTCGAGGTTCATAACCTGTGTCACATCGTTTATAACTTCCTGAGTAAAATAAATCAAACAAGCAAAAACCGACCTAGGTCTTCAACTATAGAAAAAAAATTGGATGTGCATCAATTTTTAAAAAGGGCAAGAAAGTTGATTGATTGTTCATGTATGTTCTTTTAGAAGGAAACACGATCGACCCCTTTTAAACATTTAATACAATCATTTTTTCCATTATCTGTTATTCTTACGAAAAATGAACAGGAAAAGCTGTCAATCATGTTGTGTCAAACGTAGTTTTCCTGTTGTTAAAGCATCTGAAACTTAGAAACTTATTAAAGCTGTTATTGGACGTAACAAATACTGAAATATTTCAGTAGATTAAAAGCGAAACTTATTAAAGCTGTTATTGGACGTAACAAATACTTAAATATTTCAGTAGATTAAAAGCGAAAAGTCCTCTCTCAGTATTAGGAAAACGCACCCCCAAAAATGATTTTCGAACATCTTACAAGTCCAACCACCAAGAAACGTACAGCGCGAACAGTAAAACTTCCACGTTCTTCTAAAATCTCGCCTGAATGTAACACGGATTTTCAATTATGCCACATGCAAAGTAAGATATGCGAATCTGTCGTTTATTTGCATAGACAGACCGCAAAGGTGGTAGATTTAGATTCGAGTAACAAGTACACAGTTGGCCTTTCTAACTGGGGATTACGTTTACCCCCTTTTCCCAGTAACTAAACACCCTCGCAACGCGTCCCGCTAATCCATGCCAAAATCTACATGCTTACCAACACTAATTTCAAAGTCAGTATATAATCGTAGTTATATTAGGTGATATATCAGCATATATAATGGAAACGTTTCTGGAACTCGTCGAACATGCGCTCCCGTATTATCATGCGTGACATTTCAGGAAATGGAAAACCGTCATCAGTCACACTTGAACATTTTGTTCGGAGAGATTACGCGTATGAGTAAATGTTTGTTTGGGCTTTGCACTGACAATGACGAGAATTTTGGTTTTGGTAATTAATAAAATTGCGATTCCAGCAACTAACAATACTGATTTACAAAGTCACATAAAATATACGTATAATTTTCGTCTGAAACACATTTCATGCACAAAGAAATAAAAATTAAAATATCACTGTGGACTCACAATGGCTTAGTGTTACATGGGATACCACAACGTTTCACCGCTAAAGCTTTAATTTATTTGATTTTTATAAAGGACATTGTACTCGTATACAGAGTAGAGCCTAATAACCATAAACATTCAATATTGGTTCAGCATGTTCAAAAAAAAGTTAACTAAGCTTGATTTTTTACAGGACGAAAACATCTGAAACCATTAGTCAGTTTTGCTTGGAGAGCTCGCCAGCTTATCTGGATTTATGTGTATATACAGGGTGTCCACAGATCCATCCTCAACATGGGGATCTCGCTTATCATGGGAGATAGAGATTTGGTTAAATGGGATCAAATACTACTTAGGTGAAGTTGTACCAAACCCCATAAACAAACTTTGAATATTTAACGTAGTTCAGGCGCTGCAGCAAAGAAAGTAAATTTTTGTTTTTTTGATTTTTTTAAATAACTCATTTATTTTAAAAGGAAGTCGAATTTAATTTGCACTTCCTTAATGCACTTTTTTAATAGGAATCTAGTGGTGTATTCAGGTTTCTGAAGACTGTTATCGTAGGTTGAGCTACAATGGTCAACTTTAATTTTTCTTATGGAGGTCATAGTTGGCTATAACACCATTGAAAAGAGATTTTTTTCCCTTTTCAAAAATGTAAAATTTGTTATACCTGATACCAAAACTAATTGCAACAAATAAAAAGCTACATATTGTTACATTAACAGGTGAGAGCGATCGTGAAATTTGCTTTGAAAACATAAAACAATCTAAGAAATAATTGCAATTGCAAGCGTTTGTTTATAGTTGACATTAAGTTTATTTTCTTTGTAATTTACCTATCCAATAGCAAAATAAATACCTAGTGCAATAAAATCTAAATTACCATTTAAATCTTAAATTGAGTGCTTATTTATTATTAAATAATATTGCTGTCATGGAGCCGTTTAGTAATAGTGATAAATTTGATATGTTGTCCTGTTACATTCTGCGTCACAAAAATTCGACGAGAGCTGCTGGAATGTACACAAACCAGTATCCAGAACGCAGACAACCTCATCTTTCTACTTTCAGAAATTTAATGGTAAATTTAACAGATCATGGATCATTTACTAAGCCGTATACAAAACCGCAGCGCATAAGTGAAAAAACCAAAACGAATGTTTTACAAGCAGTTGTTGAAAATCCAAACACATCAGTTCGGGAAATTCAACATAACAACGGCGGCCCCAAATCTACTGCGCATAAGATTTTGGCATCCCACAAATATCATCCATATAAATACAATTTTTGTCACTCTTTAAGACCAGGGGATAACGAAAGACGAAGAGAATTTTGTCAATCGTATACACTACGCAATGCGATGATAATGATAATTTTCCTTCTCAAATATCCGATAAAGCTAGATTCACAAACAATGGTTTATTCAATAGGCATAATTTACGATTTTGGTCTATAGAAAACTCTCATGTGATCAGACCTGCTCGACATCAAGTGCGTTTTGGATTTAATGTCTGGTGTGACATACTAGGGTCACGATTGATTGGCCCAATACTTTTTTAATTAAACACTAACGTCCGACGATTATTTGCATTTACTACAAAATAATATTGAAGACTTGCTGGACGAATTACCTTTACAAGAGGCTCATAATTGTTGGTTTCATCAGGATGGTGCTCCAGCACATAATTCAAGAGTTGTAACCAATTTCCTTAGTGAGCGTTTTGATAACAGGTGGATCGGAACTCGTGGGCCCGTTGCATGGCCACCAAGATCTCCTGATCTGACGCCACTCGACTTCTTTCTATGGGGTTACATAAGGACAAAGTCTATGTTCGCACCATGGTAACGCAGACGAACTTCGTGAAAGCGTGGTTCACGGATTTCAAACTATTCCAAGGCGTATTTTACACAAAGCTGTTAAATCTACTATTCGTAGATTATATTTATGTTTGGAAAATAATGGAAAACTGTTTGAACATATTTTGTAATTTCTTATTATAATTTTGTTTTAAGTAAAATCTAAATATTTTTCCAACTTTCTATGTTTTTAATAAATAATTGTTATAAAATAAAGTTTTCTTCATTTGTTTGTTTTCAAAGCCTTCTATTGACAAATTTCACGACCGCTCTCACCTGTTATTGTAACAATACCTATGTTGTTTTTTTAGTTTTTGCAATTAGTTTTGATATCAGGTATAACAAATTACACATTTTTGAAAAGGCAAAAAAAATCTCTTTTCAATGGTGTCATAGCCAACTATGACCCCCATAAGAAAAATTAAAGCCATTATAGCTCAACTACGATAACAGTTTTCAAAAACCTGAATACACCACTAGATTCCTATTAAAAAAGTGCCTTAAGGAAATGCAAATTAAATTCGACTTCCCCTTAAAATAAATGAGTTATTAAAAAAACCAAAAAAAACAAAAAATCACTTTTTTTGCTGCAGCGCCTGAACTACGTTAAATATTCAAAGTTTGTTTATGGGGTTTGGTACAACTTCACCTAAGGAGTATTTGATCCCATTTAACCAAATCTCTATCTCTCATAATAAGCGAGATCCCCATGTTGAGAATGAATCTGTGGACACCCTGTATAAGGTTATTCAAAAGTAAGTTACATTTTGAAGTAGATATAACATTTGTAAAAAATCCAGCAGATTTTTGGATCTGGGGTTATTTAAAAGAACGAGTTTTTTTAACTAATCCCACGACTATCGACGAACTAAAATATGCCATTTCGCAAGAAATTGAAAATATTCCACGAGATATAATAGAAAATGCTGTTCACAACATAGAAGAAACATTGTTGCTTGTTGAAGAACAAAATGGCGGACATATTCAACATTTAAACTGAATCCAGTAAACCCCATATTTTTATGAGTATAAATGTGTTTTTATTTTGTATATATGTTAATTCTTACAAATGTTATATCTACTTCAAAATGTAACTTACTTTTGAATAACCTTATACATATAATCTAAAGTAAATTTTTAGTGGTTGGAAGAACGAAGAAATAATGATATTTTTTGAAAAGTGACACAAATTTAGATACTTAACTCGATGTTGGTTTTAGTATAGGTATGTACTACGGAAGCATCTTGCTTGTACGCTCTATTAGATGTAGGCAGGTAACAGATAAATAAAACACACAATTAAAGGTAAAGATTTTTAATTATCTTTATTTAATTCCTTTAGGTATGTTAACGCAGTCAGAGGAGAACAACAACTAACTAAAATACAAATATTCTCGATACAGCAGTTGCATTGTGATCGCTCTATTTTCAAAGAAATAAATTATAAAAATTACGAGGGAACTGTTGACTAAAACTACAGCCATAAAGAACATAAATACTAATAACCCCTAACGGTTACATTATGCAGACGCAGCGAGTTTTGTTTTACATTCCTTTATTATTTTAAGAAATCCAACACTCCCCCTCAAAACTCGATCCGTACTGTTTACAAATTAGATTAAAAAATCATAATGTAGATATCAAATAAACACAAAAAAATTTCTCTGACTGCACAATACCTTTCCTGGGGATGTAACATAATTATAATGGTCCAACATTTGTTGCTAAGGATCAAGAAAACCCCAATTAAAACTTGATCAGACCACTTAAAAAAAAATAAAACAGATTACAGATACACAGTAGATATATTATATATTTACAAGTAATTACTCAAGTCCCATTTTTACACGAAGGTCCACAAATCTTGGGGCCGGTAATGGTTTCGTGAGTATGTCTGCCAATTGGTCACCTGTAGACACATATTTGATTAAAACAGTTTTCTTTGCTACCTGTTCTCGGGAAAAGTGATATTTAATATCTATGTGTTTTGACCGTTTATGACATACAGGGTTCTTTGCAATGTTAATACAACCATTATTGTCTTCGAAAATCGTAATTGGTTGCAAAATATTTATTTTTATGCTGGATGAAAATGATTTCAGCCAAATGGCTTCCCGAACGGCTTCAAAAAGTGCCATGTACTCAGCTTCCGTTGAAGAAGCTGCTACAGAATTTTGCCGTTTTGAATTCCAGCTTATTGTACAATTTTCAAAAAGTTTAAACAAATATCCAGTTGTACTTTTTCTATCAGTTTCATTGCTTCCCCAATCAGAATCAACATAACCAACTAGTAGATCATTATTATTATTATTAGCTCTTTTAAATGTCAGTTTGATGTCTAATGAGCCTTTAACATATCTTAGGACCCTTTTTAAACATTGCCACAGTTCAGTTGTATTTTTATTTTGATATCTACTGAGGATGTTTATTGCTATGCTAAGATCAGGTCTTGTGCATAGCATTGCATACATCAAACAGCCAATTAGATTCCGACATGGCGCATCACATGTCATGTCAGAATTTAGAGCTTTATAATCTATTTTTGCATTTAGTGGAGTATTTACAGGTTTACAATCCTGCATATTAAACTTATTCAGAACTCTTTTTAGAAAAGAGCTTTGATTTAGTGTAATCGAATCTTTTGTTCGTTCAATTTTTATGCCTAAAAACAATTTGATTTCTTTTAAATCTATCATTTGAAATTGCCTCATAAGATATTGTAACGTTTTTACGACGTTTATTCAAATAAACTCGGTTCGTGGTGTAAATTAATTTATTAAACAAACTTAAAGTACGAAATAATTATAAAGAACAACAATTAAAACTAACGTAAAACTAAACCGAACACTTAATATTAAAATCGAACACTAAAGTAATTTATGTAACAGTTATTATTTATTTAAACGTAGGTATTTATTTATACGTAGGCCGCGATTATCTGTTCAAGACTATTCACGGATATTTATATTAACTTCGCGACCGTTGTATAGCTGGATTAGACTAACTCGGGTCCGTTTGGTCGCGCCTTATATATCCCAGCTCCGTCCTTCCAGAATTTAATTCCACAACATTCCCGTAATTGCGCGAGAGTAAGTATCCGCCGAACGCTCTGGAAGCTTTTCGGTGGATAATTCTAGCGGCGGATGGCGCATTTGATCTCGCACCTGCTTTCTGCAGCTGCTGATGCGATTCGTTACACTGCCCCCCTCTTCAAGTCTGTTCTGTCCCAGAACAGGTTTCGACCCTTGATTCCTGAAGAACGGGTCATGACGGTATCGGCATTGTTCTCCTCTTCTGCATGTCCCACTGCGGTAGAAGTAACAGTCTACACTCTTCTTTGGTGTTAATGCAGGCTTTGCATCAAAACTGCAGACCAGGATAGTAACACCGGAGTCCTTGAAGACTACCTCCAGCATGTTTCGTACGGTCCTCCAATCTAGCCGATCCAGCCCACAGCCGAGTTTGGGAACTGCCAACTTCTTAATGCCCCTAGCTAACAGGTCTTTCTTCAAATCCCATAGAGCATTCCAGAGGTCTCCATAATCCGGCTTCTGGTAATGGAACTGTTTCGTAACCAAATAATAAATAAATCGTTGTTGATCTGGGAGATATAAAGCTTTGCCGACTGTGGGGTTCTGTTTTTCGAGGGCGTCTAGTCGCCCAAATTTCTTCTTAAATACGACCGCAATTCCTCTTCCTAAACGAAGGTCCTTGGATACGCAGTGAGCTATCGAACAATCAGTAGGAACCTTGAAGAGATCTTGCTGTACTTCAGTCGTCACTCCAAATCGTGCTTTTCCGGTTCCGGAAAACGCCGCCATGAACTCTTCAAAAGTCGGTCGGTTTTCGACAGGCTCTACTTTGTTGATAAGTTCTCTGCCCTCGTCTTCAGCACCCAGGGCTCTGTTATTACTTCCTTCGTATGGTGCCAAACGATTGGAATGTACCACCTTTGGTTTTCCTCTGGGTTGTTTCTGAATGCGATAGATTACGTCATTTATTCGCTTCTTCACTTGATACGGACCTTCCCAATTCCGTTGTAGCTTCGGTGAGAAACCCCGACGCCTCTGCGGGTTGTAGAGCCAAACCAAATCCCCAGGCTGAAATCCGCCTTCTTGGGTCCTTACGTCGTAGGAATTCTTCATCCGGTCGCTAGCGATCTGGGTATTTCCGCGGGCCCGATCGTGGATGTCATTCAACTTCAATTTCAATTTCGTGACGTAATCATCTCCTGCTACCTCCTGTTCCGCAGGCGGACTTCCAAATTCGAGGTCGCAGGGTAGTCGCAGTTCGCGTCCAAACATCATGCAGGCCGGCGTTTGACCAGTGGTTTCGTGAACTGCTGCACGATTGGCCATTAAGAACAGGTGCAAATATTGATCCCAGTCTCGTTGATGGTCGGATACAACCTTGGCTAAATATTTGCCCATGGTCCGGTTCATTCGCTCCACCATTCCATCCGACTGCGGGTGTAGCGGAGTAGTTCGAGTCTTACGGATGCCCAATAATCGACAAACATTTCCGAAAAGTGCAGATTCAAAATTGCGGCCTTGATCAGAATGTAGTTCCAAGGGTACACCAAAGCGGCTGAAGAACTCCTTAACTAGAACTTCGGCGACCGTCACGGCTTCCTGATTTGGTAGTGCATATGCTTCAGTCCATTTGGTGAAATAATCCATTGCTACCAGGATATACTTATTTCCCGTATCAGTCTCGGGAAACGGTCCAGCAATGTCTATGGCCACTCTCTCTAAGGGATTCCCCACGTTGTATTGTCTCATGGGTGCCCTTCTTTTTCCTAACGGCCCGTTACCTGCGGCACACAGATCGCACTTGCGACACCATTCCTTAACGTCTTCTTTGCAGTTGACCCAATAGAATCTTTCTCTAACCTTCTCGAGAGTCTTTTTCACACCATAATGGCCTCCTGAGGTGCCATCGTGAAGATTTCTAAGCACTTCTGACATTCGGCTTCTCGGCACTACTAACTGAAGTCTGACGGTAGTTCCATCTTCGTTTTCCAGTTGCCGCTTCAGAAGCCCGCTTTCTATCTTCAAAGAGTCCCACTGGGCCCAGTACGCCTTCAGGGTTCTGTTAGAAGAGCTGATTCTCTCCCAGGTTGGTCTTTCACCCTTTCGTTTCCACTCAAGCACCATTTTCAATTCGGGATCTTCTCCTTGCTCTCGTTGCAACTCTTCGGACAACCAATGGTCGTTGACGATTGTGGTACGGCAAATCTTCCCTTCTAGTCGAGAGCAGTGAGGACAGTCTGCTGGACATGGCCTTCTTGAAAGGGCATCGGCATTCCGATGAGTAGTGCCCGCACGATGTTCCGTGTCAAAGTCGTACCCTTGCAGCCGTTCAATCCATCTTGCGACTTGTCCTTCCGGATTACGGAACTGCAGAAGCCATTTTAACGCGGCATGGTCTGTCCTCAGCAAAAACTTCCGCCCATACAAGTATTTGTAGAAGTGCTCTACAGACTTGACGACAGCCAACAACTCTTTTCTGGTTACGCAATAGTTTCTTTCGGCTTTCGACAAGACCTTGCTAAAATAGCCGATAACCTTTTCATGTCCATCTTGTATTTGGGAAAGAACACTTCCAATGGCCAGGTTACTTGCGTCCGTATCGAGTATAAACTTTCCATCCATCCGTGGGTAGTTTAATATCGGTGCGGTTACTAGAGCATGTTTCAGTTGTTGGAAAGCTGTCTCACAGTCTTCGCTCCAAATGTAATCGTGACCATCTTCCGTTAGCCTTGTCAGCGGTTTTGCTATATTGGCAAATCCCGGAACAAAACGCCTGTAGTAAGTGCATAACCCAAGGAAACTTCGCACTTGGTGTTTATCCCTTGGTGTTGGCCATTCTTGCACCGCTCGGATTTTATCAGGGTCGGCTGCTACTCCATTTCGTGAGACAACATGTCCAAGATAGTTGACTTCTTTTCTAAAGATGTGGCACTTCTTCGGACTTAATTTCAAGTTGGCTCCACGAAGTCTTTGGAACACTTCTTTTAGGTTTGCCAAGTGTTCTTCAAATGACCTGCCAACTACGATTACGTCGTCAAGATACACCAGGCAAGTTTTCCAGGACAATCCCCTCAAAATGGTCTCCATCAAGCGCTCGAAGGTGGCCGGAGCGTTGCATAGGCCAAAGGGCATAACTGTGAACTGCCATAATCCCGAACCGATGGTGAACGCAGTCTTCTCTCGGTCTTCAGGTTCCATTTCAACTTGCCAATAACCACTCTTCAAGTCCAGTGTCGAAAACCACCGTGAACCAGATAACGTGTCCAAGGTGTCATCAATACGCGGTAAGGGATAGCTGTCGTTCTTCGTGACCTCATTGAGCTGCCGGTAGTCCACACAGAAACGCGTTGATCCATCCTTCTTGCCAACTAGAACCACTGGTGATGCCCATGGACTGTTTGATGGTTCAATGACCCCTTGTTTCTTCATGTCGGTAATAATCTTCTCAGCTTCGTCACGCTTTGCCCATGGAAGTCGTCTCGGACGCTGTCGTATAGGTCTGGAATCCCCGGTGTTAATCTTATGTCGTACCACTTTTGTTCGTCCCTTTTGATCTTCATCAAGGGCAAAGACGTCTTGGTATTGGCAAATCAAAGTTCGCACGCTCTTCAATTCTGTTTCATTAAGGTCTTCACATGAATTGGTTATCATGTCAATACGCTCACCAGCATGTTGTTTGGTAGCTGGTCTTTGGGATTCATTCATGCATTGGGCTATTTGGGATACTGGTACACACTGCCCCACAAGGGTGTTCCTCTTCAACGTCACCGGCTCCATATTGACGTTCATAATCCTCACCGGTACTGTTTCTCCAACCTTGACCAGCGCTTTCCCTACCAGTATACCACTGTGGACTTTCTTGTCACAAATAGGTTCCATCATTCGTACACATCCCAACCGAAGATCTCCATCCAGACCTGCCTTGACAATTCGTTCACTTCTAGCAGGCACCGTCACGTCTTCGGTTAACCGGACTTGTACTACCGGATCGTCCATTGGATGTAGAGGAAGTTCTTTGTTGCCGATTCTTAGAACTCCTTCCTTCAGATCCAGCGAAAACCCGAATTTTCTCAAAAGGTCCATTCCCAGGATGAATTCGTCAGTGATGTCAGCCACTAATACTTCATGTACAAGCTTCTCGCTTCCAATACCGATGGTCATCTTTGCTATACCATGCGTCGTTATCACATCACCTGTCGCAGTCCGAAGCTGGGTATTCGTGGATGACAGCTTCACGGATTCTTGCAAAACGTCTGGGCGTATGATGGATTTTGTTGCCCCAGTATCAATGAGTAGCGGAACAGTTTGGCCGGCAATGTTCCCATCAACAAACAGACTAGCATTTTGGTTCTTTGACAATACGGCGTGGATGGTGATCTTCGGGGCATTTCTTTTCGAGGTCAACGTTCGCCCTCTCACGTCAACCCGTTTTAGTTTTCCGGCGGCTGTTCTCTTCTTGGTTTAACGCAGCGACGCTGGATGTGCCCTCGCTCGCCACAATTCCAACAACGGGGTCCTTGTTCTTCGCGAACATTCTTCTTACGACTATCTTCTTTCTTCTGGATAATCCTCAGCACTAACTCTTCTAATCGGTCCTGGGAGCCTTCAGGTTCTTCGGCCATCAGGCGGACACGTCCGTGTCCTCGTGATGCTTGTTTCGCCGCTTCGAATTCTAAAGCGTGGGCGAGTGCATCATCTATTGTTTTTGGCCGCGCTAACCGCAATGACTGCTGCGTTTCCCCATCCCTTAAACCATCTACGAACGTTTGTACTGCTAGTTGCTCCAAGAAGGAATCGGGAGCCGTAGAGTAGGCTAGTCGAACCAATCGTGCAATGTCGGCTTCGTACTCTTGAAGATTCTCTCCACTCTTCTGAATACGATTCTTCACTTGTGCGTGGTACACCTGTTGAAGATGTGCGTCCCCATATCTCATTTCCAATCGGGAAACTAACAAGCGGTAGTCATTCTGTTGGCTTGTTGGAATCGCCTGGAGGACGTTCAAGGCATCTCCGCGCAAAGCAACGATTAATGACACAGCCTTTTCACGGTCAGCCCAACCATTGGCCCTGGCAGCTGCTTCAAATTGTTTGTGATAGGTGGACCATGGTGTCTTTCCATCAAACGTTGGTGGTTTGAGTCTCATTCCGGCGGCAGACCCTTCTTTAATCTCCGGTCTGATTTCAGTAGGCTGTGTGGTTGCTAAGGGTGATAATATTTGATTCAACCTTTCTTGTAATAGTGTTGTTGTCTCATCTTCCTCGGCCGTCGTTGCTAGATCCATTTGAGCCATTCTTTCTTCTACCATTTTTACGATTTTATTTTCTAACGTTCTGGAATTTTCCAACATCTCCTGCTTTAACGTACTGGAATTTTCTAGAACTTTTTCTAATAATTCTTGTTTCAACGTTCCACAATTTTCTAGCATTTCTTGCCTCAAACTTTCAGAATTTTCTACTACCTTTTCCAGCACACTAGAGTTTTCGAGTACTTTGTCTTCCAGGGATTTACAATTTTCAAGTACTTTTTCTTCTAAGGTTCTAGAATTTTCTACAACTTTTTCCAGTAATTCTTGTTTCAAAGTTTCAGAATTCTCTAGCACTTTGTTCTCTAGGGTTCTAGAATTTTCTACAACTTTTTCCAGCAATTCTTGTTTCAACATACCAGAATTTTCAAGTACTTTTTCTTCTAAGGATTTTGCATTTTCGTCGATTTTGTTCAGAAGCACTTTAAAATCCATTCCGCTGCCTGGCATTTCGAAACTAAAGCTTTCTGGATCTTGGCCCTCTTTTAACAATGCTTCTTTTAGTCGTGCTTGTAATTCCTTTTTTGTACCTGCCGTGTCCAATTCCCTTTCTTCCAATTCTCTTCTCAAGTCGGCCACTTTCAACTCTTGAAGCGATTTTCCAGCCATTTCACTTGTTTTAAAGCACTAAATTTTTAAGCAGTTCAACTGTCTTTTTATTTATTTTTTTATTTTTAATTCAACACCGAACCCGACACCTGACGCCAATGTAACGTTTTTACGACGTTTATTCAAATAAACTCGGTTCGTGGTGTAAATTAATTTATTAAACAAACTTAAAGTACGAAATAATTATAAAGAACAACAATTAAAACTAACGTAAAACTAAACCGAACACTTAATATTAAAATCGAACACTAAAGTAATTTATGTAACAGTTATTATTTATTTAAACGTAGGTATTTATTTATACGTAGGCCGCGATTATCTGTTCAAGACTATTCACGGATATTTATATTAACTTCGCGACCGTTGTATAGCTGGATTAGACTAACTCGGGTCCGTTTGGTCGCGCCTTATATATCCCAGCTCCGTCCTTCCAGAATTTAATTCCACAACATTCCCGTAATTGCGCGAGAGTAAGTATCCGCCGAACGCTCTGGAAGCTTTTCGGTGGATAATTCTAGCGGCGGATGGCGCATTTGATCTCGCACCTGCTTTCTGCAGCTGCTGATGCGATTCGTTACACTATTGTTTTAAGTTTATTAGACTAATATTATTAGAAGTGGCAATTAGTAGATCGTCAACATAAAGTACGATATAAATATTTTTGTTGATATCACCTTTGTCTAATACATAAATACAATGATCAACAGAAGAGTTACAAAAACCTCTCTCCTTTAAAATTTGATCGAATAACTCAAACCAGCACCTGGAAGCTTGCTTAAGACCGTATAAGGCTTTATTTAGTTTACATACTTGATTATCTTTGCATGTTACACCGTCAGGAACTTTCATATAGATTTCTTCCTTTAAATTCCCATTAAGAAAAGCAGTTTTAACATCCATATGATGGACTAATAAGTTAAACTGATTTGCAAGGGCTAAAATAAAACGGAAACTCGAAATTCTTGCAACTGGTGCAAAAGTTTCGTTATAATCTATTAAGTATTCCTGACTGAAACCTCTGGCAACTAGACGCGCTTTATATTTGGATGGATTTCCACATTCATCGTTTTTAATTGTAAACACCCATTTACAATCAACGATGTTTTTGTTATTTGGGCGTTCGACTAGTGTCCAGGTTTTATTGATCATTAGAGATTCAATTTCGTCTTTTATTGCAAGCTCCCACTGCAACTGATCATCATGGTTTCTTATTTCATTATAAGATTGTGGAATTTTGCATACCAATGATTCTACACATAGAAAACAATTTGAAAGATTGTCTTCATCGTAGGATACAGGATGCAGATATTTAATTCTGTCACTTCTTCTCACCTCGGTTATTTCATTTAATTTACTATCTTTAACTATTTTCGAAATAGGATCACATACTAATTTATCTGATTGTATGCTATCAGATTTGTTATTAGTTATTGATTCTAAATCAGTTCTAGGTATTTTTGATGTTAATTGTTCATCAATTACCTCCCCTGCTTTTAAAGGTCGAGAAGTTTTAAAATTGATTTCGTCAAAAATAACATCTCGAGCTACAATGAACTTCTTTGTGTTCACATTCCATATTTTATAACCATTTGGTTCATAGCCCATTAGGATTCCTTTGAACGATTTATCGTCAAATTTACTTTTCCTAATTTTATTATGAATGTAGGCTGTTGAACCAAAAACTTTTAAAAAGTCTAATCTGGGCTTTTTATTATGCCACAGTTCATATGGTGTTTTGTTTTCTTTAAGTGCTTTAGAAGGTGTTACATTAATTAAGTAGGTGGCTGTTAACACAGCTTCACCCCAAAAATCTTTACTTAGATCTGCACGCTTTACCATTGCCCGTGCTTTTTCTGTTAATGACCTATTCATACGTTCTGCAACACCATTTAATTGAGGGGTTGACGGAATAGTTAAATGATAGCTAATGCCTTTTTCAACACAATAACCTTTAAATTCGTTCGATAAATATTCACCGCCATTATCACAATATAAATTGACGATTTTCAAATTAAAATGATTTTCACTTTTGGCGACAAAGTCTTTAAAGACTGTGAAAACTTCAGATTTATAGGTAAGAAGATATGTAACAGTATAATGTGTAAATTCATCGATAAAAGTAGTAAAATAATTTCTGTTGTCCATTGTTGGGGGATTAATTGGTCCACACACATCGGAATGGACAATAAACAATGGCCTTTTAACATGATTTTTTATTTTGGCTTTACAGAATGGTAGTCTTGTTTGTTTAGCAAAAATACAAGCTTCACAAATTTCATTTGTTACATTTATTTGTTTAATCTTGTTTATATCATCCATCATTTGATGATTTTTAATTAATAAAAATTTATTTTTACTAATATGACCTAAACGATCATGCCAAATTTTGTAATCCTCTATGGAGGAATTTATATTAGTATTTGCTTGACCATCAACAGACTTATAAGTAGTCATATTTTTAGTATATGCAAATTTTACCTTAATTAAATCATGCATTAAAGACTTACCAGTCAGAATAACTGTGTTGCCCTTTTTAACACTTACTCCGCCTGTCGCATCAAAAATAACTGTCATTCCAGCTTCCTGGATTCGTTTGACAGATAATAAATTTAAGGAAACATCGGGAGAATATAAGACATTCTCAAGCACGCCAGTTTGCCCTAAATTTGTGATGACATTAATGGTCCCCTTTTTGGTGGCTTCCAGGGAGGCACCATTTTTTGCGACTGAGATTTTTATAGGAATCTCTAAATCAACAAATGAAGTGAATGCTTCAGGGTCATTTATCAGATGGTCGGTAGCACCAGAATCCAATATGAATATGAGTTCACCTGGAGAACAAGAGCTGGATTTTAATCCAACGCCGACCATAAACGCAAAGCCGCCTTTGTTGACAGTTTGAATTGTTTGAAGCGTCCTGTTTCTATCAGTTTCTTCGTGGGTTTTCAGCATTTGCTTGTAATAATAACAGTCTTGTTTTATGTGATTGGTTCGGCCACAATGTTGACACTTATTTTTATATTGTTTATTATAATGATGATTTGAGTTATTGTACACCCGTGTAGGCTGATAAAGTTTCTTTTGTCTATTATTATAGAACTTTTTCACATTTCTTTTAGGTTTGTACTGTTTGCCTTTGCTGCTACTAGCGCCAGCATTTTCAGCATGCAAAACTTTTGCACTAGTATTGCTGCTTTCATTTTTTAACTTAACTTCTTGGTCTAACAAGCGCGTTTTCACAAAACTTAAGGTGAGATTGTCTTCAGTTAAAGTTTCCAGAGCTGTGATAACCCCGTCATATGCCGTAGGCATTGTTAATAAAAGATGCGACACTTTATCTGTCTCCTCTAATTTAGCTCCAGCAGCTATTAGTTCAGCTATTAAATCCTCAAAGCTAGTAAAATGCGCGAGTAGCGGAGTGTCACCTTGTAACTTGAGACTTAATAATTTTTTGCGTAAAGCTAATTGCGTTGCCAAACTTTTTCTTTCGTAGATTGCATCAAGGCTTTTTAAAATTTCTTTGGCAGTCTTGTTGTCTTTTGCAAAGCCAAGAAAAGCATCACCCAGGTATTCTACGATTATACTTTTTGCCGTTCTCTCTTGCTGCTGCCACACCTCTACGTCTTCCGGTTCTACCATTTCCGGTTTTTCATCATCAACCACCGTTAGCACATTCAGTTCTGATAACAACGATTTAATTCTGAATTTCCAGATGCTATAACGATCGCCGGTGAAGGGTTTAATATTCCTTTTATTGTGTTTACTGGCGTCCATTGTTTGTGAGATTCTTAATCGGTATGCACAGTTAACACACTATTTAATTTTACCTCGTATTATGTTCGGCACTGCGGTAAACACAATGTGATTTTACACTGCACTTCTCACTTAAACACCAGAGTTCAAAGTTACGCCAGAGTTCAAAGTTCTTTGATTATTTATTATTATTTATGCCACAATTTCGCACGTTACCTGGGCCCATAACCTATTAGATGTAGGCAGGTAACAGATAAATAAAACACACAATTAAAGGTAAAGATTTTTAATTATCTTTATTTAATTCCTTTAGGTATGTTAACGCAGTCAGAGGAGAACAACAACTAACTAAAATACAAATATTCTCGATACAGCAGTTGCATTGTGATCGCTCTATTTTCAAAGAAATAAATTATAAAAATTACGAGGGAACTGTTGACTAAAACTACAGCCATAAAGAACATAAATACTAATAACCCCTAACGGTTACATTATGCAGACGCAGCGAGTTTTGTTTTACATTCCTTTATTATTTTAAGAAATCCAACACGCTCTCCCTTAACATTGTCTATTCTAATCCAAAAAGATCAAAATTTAAACAAGGAATCCTGCATCATCCTAACATCTTTTTATTTAAAAATTATAAAAAAGTCGTGCTAAATAAGGCACTAATTCAGGATCGAAAACAAAAATACAAACCAACCTTTAGAACACCAATAAAGCAGGCCAATAATAAAACTGATTGATTATTTATTCAACGATTGAATATGTAAAACGTGGGTTGATCGACAGTTTTCACATTATGAAATTGTTTGATTACATGTTTTCACAGGACATGTTTTATATTTTTGTACGTGTGGCTAATATATTCCTTTGTATCCGAAAAACATGGACACGGGCATCAATTTTAATTATATTTTGAACCTTAATGTCATGCCAGGAAATTGGAAATGAAAGTGTTGTTTACAGACACGTGTTAAAAATTCGAGACAGAAAACATGGCTTTTATGTACTATGAAAGGCAATACTGAACAATGACCTTTTGTTACTTTTTTTAAAATTAGAACTACAATAAATGTTGGAATTTAGTGTTTTACTTAAAATTAATTTTATTTTTTTATTCAGCAGGTATTTTTCAATATTTCTAATAAATTTTCTGACATATTGTTTAGTGTCCCCCAAACTAGGAGTAATAAATAATTGTTTTTTTCAAAGATTACGTTAATTAATGTTGACAAACAGAGCAAAATTAGGGGATCCTCAAAACTTTACAACAAAAAAGCCGTGAAATAAAGCCCAAATTAAATTCCAGAGTGATTGACGGAGTTATTAATAAAATATGAAATTTAAACCCTTCTTATCCCGAACGTTCGGTTTTTCTCGAAGCCTTTCCAATTTTGCTATGCTAAGTTGGGTAGCCACACACGCATCGTATATTTAACCAGATTTTGTCATCCCGTGTTTACATTTCTGTCATTTGCTTATCAGCATCTGCCTATCCGACCAACACATCTAATGAACTTTTCTGCGAAGGGGTATTTTGTGTATTCAGCAAACAGAATTGATGTCCTACGCAAATGTTCCTGCAGATGCGAGAGAACCGGAGTTGTTCAAGCAAGACTCATTGCATTATGGATGCGTATTTACAGGCCGCAGCTGTTATCTTGACACTTTGGTTACGACAGAAAGGAGTTTGAGGTTTGTCGGTACTTTCACTACCTTTTGTTTATTAAAGAAATGTTTTGCATAAACACATACATTACGAGATAAATACAGAATTTCCAATTAATACAGCAAGTGCAAGTTTAGAACTGAAAGCAACAATTTACTGTTTCAAACTATTATGTCTAAACGAAAATTTTAAGAACTGCCAGCACTTTTGTTAAATACTGTTGATGTGTAAGTAATACTCAAACAGCAAATTCAAACAGTACGTAAGTGTTCAATCTAATTACTTTTCATTGAGCATTAGATTGAACTGCTTTTCAATAAAACAACAGAACTTAAAACTAAAAGGATTTTCTGAAATTTAGACATCAACATTTGGAAACCACTTTTTAACCTTTTTCGGGATGTAGTGATTTAGATCGGCAATTTATTTGTTTTTTAAAACTGCAACATAAAAGCACAATAAGAATCTCTAAACTTTTCTTGAAAATTGAAGAACTAAAATGCACAAACACTTAGCTTGGCACTGTTTTGATTTTGAAACAGTAAAAGAGTACCTAAGCTAGTAAATTTTATGGACGAATTTAATATAAATATGGGGAACCCCGTTTTGAAGAAAAGCAACAGTCGAAAATCGACTCGGATCGCTTCAAATTTAATCACAAAGAACGAAATCGATTACATTTTAATGGACTTTAAAAATATCGCTTAAGGTGTTACACTGCTAAACTCTTTTGAACTGATTATAGAATGGTCAGATCAAAAGTATGTAGTTACAGACAAAAAACTGCAGAGATAACATCAGTTATACCTAAAAAAGGATCTACAATATTCACATCGAAGGTACGAAAGAAATAAGCAATAACTTGAGAACCATAGAAAGAAAATTAGAATATTACGAAGAAACGAAGATTCCTCGATAATTATAAATAAATTTAATGAAAGAAAAAGGTCTAAGTAAATCAAGGAAGTGCCAAACCTACAACTATTCTAAGAGCTTAATAGAAAAACGAAGAATTTTAAACAAACAGATTCAACACGGAGCTATGGAAAATGTAGAGATGAATAAATTAGGAAAGAAAATTCAGAAGGGAACTAAACAATGAAACAGCACCACAAATCATCAGAGGAGAAGAAGGAGAAAGCAAAATCGCCACGGATACAATAATTGTTGAGGACGAGTTGAGTTTTTGGTGTCTAACCTGAATAACCTCAACAATGGTTTTTCTTTTTAATGAACATACTTTATAAGAAAGCCAAGTGGCGAAGGCACCATAGACCCTAAAATGTTTAAATAGGCATGCAAATAGAAGTAAGTAAGTACAAGAAAAGACAAAAGACCAAAGAAGATATTGACAGGTATAATATCGAAAACTGAAAAAGAGGAGAAATAATTGGACAAATGAGTTCATTCGTTAAGAACTGAAACTCGTTAAAAAAGAATACAAGGTTAAGAAATCCGTATAACGATGACGAGAACTACAAAAACGTTATGAAAATTAAATATATTGAATTTGATATGAGCTGGTGCTGGTGCTTTCATAAAAAACGGAAATTCCTTTCTTAAAGGCTTATACGTAGAACATTTGTCACTGATGTTGAAGTTTAAATATTATAATTCTGTTATCCTTACGTAAAGTAAACATGTAAAAAACAATAGTATAAACAAGATAGTTCTTTACTGTATGCCATAAAAAGATTAAACAAGTTTAATCTCAACGTTGTAGTCTTTACTTACCGAACTCAAATAAAGAAGTTCAATAGGTTATGGGCCCAGATACCACGACGGGTAGAAGTTTGTGTAAGTGAAGCGGGAAGCAACGTGAACGATAGTGTTTTGTGAATCAAAAATGACCACATCACCGGTATCAAATGAGATAAAACCGTGGAGAAGGTTACAGTAATTGGGAATTTCGGGTAAAATTAATTATGGAACAAAAAGGTATTGATGATGTTCTTGTAAAGGAAGCCCCGATGGAAACCGATAGACTACTGGAATACAAGGAAAATGACGCAAAAGCAAGGAATATAATTAATTGTTGCCAATTTAAATGACAGTATATTAGAAATGGTTAAAGGAAGTACAACAGCCAAGGAAATGTTTCTGTTTTAAGGGAAACATATGAGAAGAAAGGAATTTCGAGTCAAACTAATTTGCAAAGGAAATTGAGAACAATGAAATTCAGTGGGAATGAATCGCTGAGTGAATTTATTTTAGAATTTGAGAAGACTGTTTCAGAATTGAAAGTTAGTGGTGGAAAGATTACTAATGAAGAAGTAATAATTCAGTTACTTAGTACGATGCCTGAAAGGTATCAAGCGGTTGTTACGGCAATAGATATTTTGTTCAGTTCGGATAAAACAAAAGTAACGGTGGAATTTGTGAAAAGTAAGATACTAATGGAAGAAAACCGACAGATAAAAAGCAAAGAAGATTCTGAACCTGGAACGTCGGAAGTTTTTATAGCTCATCAGAGGGAAAAGAAGTATGGAAATAAAAATAAAGGTTTGAAATTTCCATTTAAGAGTTACAGGTGCGGTGTAAAAGGGCACAAAAGGTCAGAATGTCCACTAGAAAAATCTAATAACAAAAAAGAATGCAATCTGGCTCACGATAATGAGGTGACTTTCATGACGTCAACAGAAAATGTTAGTATGAAGTCTACTTTAAAAAATGTTGTCACTTTTGTAGTGGACAGTGGTGCAACTAACCACATAATAAACAAAAAGATAGGACAGCAAAGAGACAAGGAAATATACACTTAGTGACTGAAGATGGAAGACGAATTAAAATTAGAAACGTGTTGGAATGTGACGAATGAACTCATAATCTGTTATCTGTAAAAAGAATGGACGAGTCCGGGTTAAAGGTGATATTTCAGAATGGAAGTGTAAATATATTTAAAAATAGGAATTTAGTTGCAAGTAGTAGCCTTGACGGGAGCCTGTATGTTATGAATTTTGAGGTACCACTGAAAGAAGTCAACTTAATGGAAATCGATAAGACCCTATGGCACCGTCGTATGGGCCATTCTTCGAAGTATCCTCCGAATGGTTTGTGCGAAACATGTTTGGAAGGGAAATATGCGAGAACCCCTTATAAATCAGTACAGGAGAACAAAAAGGAAAAGCGGATCTTGGAGATTGTGTCATCAGATGTCTGAGGACCAATGACTCCAAGTACACATGATGGTAAGCGATATTTTGTTACGTACATTGATCATTATTCACATTTTGCTGTGTGCTATCTACTTCAAAATAAGAGTGAGGTATTGGAAACCTTTAAGTCATATATGTAGCAGTCGTAGAAGCAAAATGTGAGCGCAAAATTGAAAAATTTAGATGTGACAATGGGGGAGAATATGGTTCGAAAGAATTTAAACGATCGAAAAGGAATTAGTATTCAGTATACAGTACCTTATAATCCTCAGCAGAAAGCTGAAAGATTTAATCGTACAGTGATGGACAAAGCTATATGTCTAATTTTTGATTCAAAATTAGGAAAACACCTATGGGGTGAGGCAGTTATTAACCTCAATTTATTTAATAAATAGAACTGAAACGTCAACTTTAGAAAATAAACAAACACCAGCTGAACTTTGGTATGGCGAAGAACCAAATCTTTACAAGGTAAGAGTGTTTGGAAGCATATGATATCAATATATTCCAAAGGAAAAAAGGATTAGTATATTGGATCCTCGCACCACGAAAATGATAATGGTGGGATATACAAATAACGGATTTAGACTTTGGAACGAAGAAAGGAGGAAAATAATAGTGGCACGTGATGTCATTTTTGATGAATCTATTAAAAATGGAAAAACACTGGAACAGGAGCCTCCGATAATAGAAAATCTAGATGAAGATGATAAGAACAAAGAAGAAGAAACAGAAATGGAAAGATGGATCGAAGATGATGAAATAAAAAATAGAAATGATAAGGAAGAAAATTCACCGGAAAACGTCAGAAGAAGTAAAAGGAAAATAAATTTACCGAAACGTTTTGAAGATTATAAAATGGATCGAATGGGAGGCATGACAGCTCTAATTACCCAGATTTTATCTTCAGAAATTCCTAAAGATTATAACGAAGCCATAAATTTTGGAAAAGGATGGGAAGAAGCTATTCGAGCGGAATTGACAGCGTTGGAGAGGAACAAAACGTAGGAAATGGTACCAGCTCCAGAAAACGAGAACATAATCAGTTGCAAATGGGTATTTTGTGAAAAGCAGGTCAGTGATAAAACTGTGAAAAAGGCTCGATTAGTGGCTCGTGGTTTTGAGCAATCCGAATTAAGTGATAAGGTTTACTCACCGGTGGTACGTATGTTAACAGTGCGAGTGTTGTTGTCACTTATAGTGTGCAGAGTGATCTGCAAATTCACCAATTAGATGTGAAGTGTGCGTTCCTCAACGGAATACTGAAACAACCAGTTTACATGCATATACCTGAAGGAATTAAGGAGATACCACCAGACAAGGTGTACATGCTTAAGAAATCACTCTACGGATTACAATAATTGCCAAGATGTTGGAACGAAAAGTTAAACGATCATTTGTTAAGTATAGGATTTGTAAGATCAAAAGTAGATCCTTGTTTATAAATCAGTAGTGATATTTTCTTATTAATTTATATTGATGTTAAATTTCATTTTGTCAAAGACTGTGTCAACGAAGGGAAAATAAATGTAAATTATTTAGCCTCGGATCAACAAATAGCAGATATTTTTACTAAATCTCTTAAAGTAATGTAAAGTTCAGTTATTTCAGGGATAAACTGAAATTAGTGACTATGTAGTTTGTATTTTTTGTTTCTTTCATGTTTTGTTGTTCAAATGTTTAGTTATGTAGTTTTGAAATATTACATGTAGAATTAAAGGGGCATGTTGAAGTTTAAATATTATAATTCTATTATCCTTACGCGAAGTAAACATGTAAAAAACAATAGTGTAAACAAGACTGTACCTTTGTCATAAAAAGATTAAACAAGTTTAATCTCAACGTTGTAGTCTTTACTTACCGAACTCAAATAAAGAAGTTCAATAACTGATTCGATTCATTATTTCGCTTTAAACTACAAACGAGAAAACATTGAATTAAAAATGGTTCAAAATAGCAGCCACAAAAAATACGTTCGTTTTTTATTAATACAGATATTTATAACTTCCTGCACCAACAGATTTTAGATATTTACAACCTTGCGTTGCTATTTTTACCAAAAGAATATTTAAAACATTTTTTTAATCCCTGCCGCCCACATATTTTCCATTAATGCCTGGAATTTAAATTTTTATCGCAAACCAGGCGCATACTTTATGAAGGTATTATAAAGAAACTAAAAGAACAGACATATTTGAAATTTAACAAAAATGCAAGGTTTATCGTACATGTAAAGAAGAAAATACCACACCTTAAATTTGTTTGAAGATCTACTTAAAATACGAACTGAAAAACAGTCAGTGGTTTCTTACAAGAGAAATACTTGAACCAGGGTGGCGCAGTGGTGAGAGCGTCAGGCTAGCGTTACGTTAGTCCACGGTTTGAATTTCCTGATGGGCGAGGTCGGTATCGAGTCCTGGTGTCCATTCATCACTGGCTACCTAATTAACGACGCTCTCCTTCGTTTACAGGCCTAAGAGATAGAGTAACAAAGTCACACATAGAGTGTGCAGCTAGCTGCGTCCGTAGCAAAGCTATGATTTAATAGCGCTAAAGAACTAGCACTACTAGCAGCCAAACTATCACCACGTGATCTCGCTACAAATGCCATACGCTAATTACATAAAAACAAGAGAAATATAATTTAATGGCTACGATGTAACACTTTATTTTGTATTTAGATAAAAGTTAGATTAAACTATAAACTGAAAGTTGTTTTTGTTTAGTGTTCAGTGCAGGTTTAAAATAAAGCTTAGCTTAAGGCGGCTTAAACTAGCGCTTAAGTTGAACGATGCTGGTATAAGCCGTAATTTAAGTTACTTGCGCTATTTAAGCTTGAACTTAAGGCTGTACTGAAATACGAGCCTAAGTAAAATAAATTCTTAAATAAAAAGAATATCGCATACTTTCTTAGTACTTCTTAATTCAGTAGCTGCATGTCTGGTATTCTTCATTTGTTATCTTCTTCACAAAATCTTTTTTTAAAGAAGTAACATAAATAATTTACTTAAAGATAAGACTATGACCGTGTAAACCAGAATCGTGTAATAATACTAAAAGCGAAAGAACCAAAATGTGAGTTGTAACTTGCAATTCCACTGCCACCTTGCTAGTTTATCTTAAGCGTTAATGGCCTAAACACGCACCTGAAACAAGTGTTTATTGCCACTTACTAAATGCGTTAATAAATTTAACTATCATAATTGTTATGTAATTTTTTATACAAAATATTCGAATTAAGATTATTGTTATAGAAATGAGTAAGGTTATGTAACACAAAAATCTAACTTCAATAGATGCCGAAGACACAGATACAGAGATATGGCGGCTGCGTACAAGCAACCGATGAATCATCGGAAAACTGACATATACATTATTATATATTATATAGAGTGGCCGAGTGGCTAAGGCATTCGACTACAGCGCAAGACGGTCTCGGGATCAAACTCAGTCACTGAAGATAATTGGGAACCGAAACACAGTAGGTAGTGGAGTAGGAAACGTAGGTGGTTGTCGAAGGCATGGTGCTTACCACAACGTCCCGTATGCATAGCGTGCAAGACAACCTGGTATGAAAGGGACTTAGGAGGCCTTAACCCTCCATGTTGCCGGCCATACACCCTCGCAGAGTGTAAGTGTCGTTATCTTTACATCTTATAGAAAAGGATACATTAAAATAAAATAAAATTTAAAAAAATACTTATTATTAATGAACCGATTATAAAGGATATAGTACAGTGCGCACGTAAAGGTTGAAACTAATTTGATAAAATCTTCATTGGGCAAGTAAGAAAATAATGCTCGGACACGTCGATTTTCTTTTTTAGATACGGATTTTGTGGTATGCGTATATTTTTTATTACGTCATACCTGTTCGAGTTATGACGTCATCATCAGTTTTTTTTTTAATGGCAACACCCTCTTTTGATAGTACCATGTAAAAGAGCACAGGTTTTTTTTAAATGGCAACACCCTCTTTTGATAGTACCATGTAAAAGAGCACAGTTTTTTGCGTATCGACGGCAAATTTTATGGTATGTTACATAAGAATATTTTCGAGAAATTAGTACCACAATTGTTGCACCATTTTTTATTGACGGCGCATTAAATGCTGAAAAATATTTGAATTTGCTACAACAGATAATCCCCGCACTTGTAGCCACTATATCCAAATAATCAAAATCTCCAAATGCCGGACGAATCAATATGGTACCAACAAGATGGCGCGCCACCACATTATTCACTGATTGTGCGTGATTATCTAAACATCGTTTTCGCCAATAGATAATAGATGGATATTGTCATGAGGTGAATCACATGCAATTTGAACATTTATTTAATGGGTTTTAGTTGTATTTATTATTTCTTCTATTTTTATTTCGTTACATTGTTATGAATTCTAAAACTTTCTTTTTTCGCATTTTGACAAAAAAAGTGGACTTTTTTTATTAAAAAATCATAAAGAAAGCAACACTTTTTTTAACTTTTATTAAACATTTTTTGACATTTTGCGTTAAGTAAGTACGCTTTAAATACCTGTAATCATAAAACAATGCTTATTATTAATGATGACACTTATCAACATAAATTTTAATCTGACAGTTTGCGTGACCATGCAATATTTTGAAATGGTAAACGAAATATTGTAAATGTCAGTTTGACAACTGTAAATTCTCAAATCCTTTTTATCCTATTTTGAGGGATTTAAGATGTCAAAATGCAAAAAAATATTGTGTACAACTCGTATGAAAGCATCTTTTTTTTCACTCGTTTAATTGATGCACTCCGGCTTCGCCGTTGTGCATCAAACTTCAAACTTATGAAAAAAAATATTGCTTTCATTACTAGTTGCACAAATAACTATTTCGAAAATATTGTTATGCTAGCTTAATTTTTTTTAAATCGAATTTTTCCGTTAAAATGGTATTTGATATGTTGTATTAATTTTTTTTTTTGATTCAACATTATGGGAACCAGCTACTTTTATTATGGAAAGTCACAAACAAATCTTTAGTTTTTATTACATCCGCTGTAAATTTTATAAATATAATGAAGTTCAGCTACGACGGTTATCACTTACCAAGCCCCTTCTTACTTGCCATAAGCAAAATGTAAAAATTTTCCTATTATTGCGAACTATAAAAATTACGCGGATCCGACATTTTGGTAAGTTTCTTTTTTTCGTTATTTCTATAATAACATGAGTTTGGCAATCAATTTAAATAGCTAATACAAAGGATTGACATAATGAAGTAATTAAAGTAATCATAGATAAAATAATTAAATTTGGTCCCGTTAATTTATAATGCATCAAACTTTAGTATTTTTTGTACGTGTAGAAACGTTGGTTGGTCTTTTGCATGACACAAATCATTTAAACACTGAACACTGAAGTTTATTGTGATGAAATTCTGGAAAATCTCATAAACTACTGCAGGCGCAATTCGTCTATCATTGTATGTGCTACTATTTAATAGTAGTTCCCGAGAACTTTATGAAATGGAATGCCAGCAAATCGGGTACAGCGTTAAAAATTAAGAAATTAAGTAGTCTGTAGAAAACTTTTTACATAAAGTGAATGCAGGGAGACTTTGTATTCTGAACAGTAGTTTTATGTAAATCAGAAAAGTTTCGTTTTTTTATCACTTTGTGCCTAAATGCCATAGAATTTTAATTAAAACATGAGTAATTGAACAAAACATCAGTTAAAATTTCAACCGTCAGTTTACAACCACCGATTTTAAAAGACCGGTAATAATACTCGAACATCTGAAGAACTTTCTAAAGAAATAGTAAAAGATACTCTCATTTTATGAACAATTCAGGACTTTAAAGTTGCAACGGAAGACCTTTCGGAACATATGTGACACTTTACTACAGTTGTAATAAAATGTAATAAAATAACGGAACTCATTTGTAACGTGAAACCTAAAAATGCGACCTCCAATATTGAAGACCTGCGTCACTTTGTTTTACTAGACATCAATTTACACTTAGTTCCAATATTGTACTTTTCAGTATAGCAGCATAAAATTTCAGTAAATGGATATCAATTATAATTGGCAGGAAGGGCATCGTAATTGGAACCACATTTATAATGTAGTTCGTAATACAAACTCTGTTGAAATTTATTTTACATTGACAAAAGGAATTTGGAATTTGCACAGGTATTCTGTTTATTTTGGTTTCAGCAGTGTGCCCTGTATGGAAATAAGGCAACATTAAATTAAATCCACAAATTTGGTGGTAGCTTCTTGCTGAAACACTTTTTAATTAAGTAATTACGAGTAGATATACTCTTGCTCGTTTCCAGTACTCTGTTTTAACTCTGACACTAGGTCAAATTTCAATTAAATATCGTGATCGTGAAAGATATTATTAAATCTCGAAGATTTTGTGTTGACATTTCTGTTTCTAACTCTATCCCGTTTTATGTTACCAATTACTTGTCGTGGATATTTCATTTCTATTTGATCTATGTTTGTCATTGTTTCAAATGCAGATAGCAAGGCAGGTGCATTTCTCTATAGATTTAGCTTTCGCAAAATTATTCTTTACCACTTTGTTAAGTGGGGTTGTATTACCCTAATCTAAGAAGCAGTAGGTATTTTTTTACCAATGGTAATTCTACAGCTAAGTAGATAAGATGCGGTAACAAACGAATGTACCAAATTACTTTCTGCTGTTTAATTTTGTCACCCAATACAAATGCAACAAAATGTGACTTATACAAATTATTACAAATTATCTACAGCATAACCCCCCCCCCCACATCAAAAAATAGGCAACCCACCATAGATCAAATTTTCAAAACTATCAAGAGATTAAATTTAAAGTCATCCTCAGAAAGTCATGAAATTTAAAACCAGGTCGTATCTAGACTGCGGAAATATTACATCAGTTTTATTGACAGGAATTCCAAATAAAAATGTTTAAAGTTGCGGAAGTTTTGGCAGAAGCTTAGAAAATCCAAAATATCGAATATGATTTAGTAAATATGCAGCGATGCTCAGGAGTGCACTGGCAAACCATACAACCGTAATTAAAAATTTTGTGGTTGTAGGTTGTAGGCTATTTGTTTTGCATCTTGTCAACATGACATTTGTTAAATCTAACTAAGACATGCGTTTTAATTCCATAGCCATCTGAGAATGACTTTAAATTGGATCTCTTGAAGTAGAGCTGTATTTTGGTTTGTCTATTTGGACTTTTAGGCTGACCGAGTTATGTGGCTCTCTCTGAATATAATTTTATACAGATGTAGTTTTGTTAAAGTCATGTTATATAGTAAAAACGAAAATAGTCAGCCGATATGGACGGTTTAAATGAAGATGAGGAGAAGAACTACAATAACCTGAAGGGAGATATAACTACTTGAGCGCATATGAAAACTACAATTAAGTCAAAGTGACAAGAATCTGCGATGTAAAGACAACAGGCTATTAAATAAGTAAATGCGGAAGGAATTAATATGCCCAAACAATAGTTCGATGCTACACTATACCCAATCCTAAAAAAGGTTAAACGATATTAGAGAATGTATAAACTACAAAATGATACAACACGTTGTATATTAAGGACAAGATTGGAGGTTATTAAAGACAGACTAAAAAAAAAGCTGAAAAATTTATAGGCGACAATTTAATTCATGTATAAAAAATCGCATAAGCCGCGGTGTTTTTGTCACTTTGACAGCGGATAAAAGTTTGCCCTAACTTTTATCCGGCTAAAACGCTACCTTAACTTTAGTTGCTATGCAACTTTGCCTTGTACGTTTAATAATTGTAGCTTCAATACCAAATAAAAAAAATAATTTTGTATTGTTCATTCATTAAATTGTCTCGCCGAATTACACTCGAGGTTTTATTTAGTCAGGATAAATATTTATTTGCAAAACTCAAACTAATATTGCTTTACAGCAATTAGACTCGAAAAATTGACAGCAGATAAAATCAACTCCGGCCTTCGGCCGTCGTGATTTTATCGAATATAATTACACAAGAGGTTTTATTTAGTCGGATAAATATTTTTTGCAACGAAAACGTATTGCTTAGCAATTAGACGAGAAAAATTGACAGCAGATAAAATCACGACGGCCGAAGGCCGGAGTTGATTTTATCTGCTGTCAATTTTTCGAGTCTAATTGCTGTAAAGCAATATTAGTTTGAGTTTTGCAAATAAATATTTATCCTGACTAAATAAAACCTCGAGTGTAATTCGGCGAGACAATTTAATGAATGAACAATACAAAATTAATTTTTTTATTTGGTATTGAAGCTACAATCATTAAACGTATAAGGCAAAGTTGCATAGCAACTAAAGTTAAGGTAGTGTTTTAGCCGGATAAAAGTTAGGGCAAACTTTTAGCCGCTGTCAAAGTGACAAAACCACAGCGGCTTATGCGATTTTTATACATGAATTAAATTGTCTGCTGTCAATTTTTCTCGTCTAATTGCTAAGCAATACGTTTTCGTCGCAAAAAATATTTATCCGACTAAATAAAACCTCTTGTGTAATTATATTCGATAAATGTCTATTAATCATCATATTACAGTAAAATTTTTCAGAATCAGCCTATCCGCGAGTAGCTATTCAGTTGCTCTAGCATTATTTTTCCTTTAAAAATTTACAAGTTCAAACAGCACTTTGCATACACATAAACATTTGTTATATTCAAATGCGAGGGTTTCTTTTGCGTTATATGTATCTTGTGGCATGTGGTTGAAAGCAAGCGACTGAAGATATATCTCCAAAATTAAATGTTGGGGAGGGCGATTGGTAGACTAGGAGTTGATGTAGCGTATTCTAAATTTGGACGAAAAAAATTTGTTAAGAGTGTTAGGGTACCCTAACTTTCATTTTACGCAAGTCATGGTATTCTACTCGTAGATTATTAAATAAATTTTTCTGTAAAAATTTACAGTCATCAAAATGTTTGAAGCTTGATACTAACATACGTAAAATTATATGCAGATTCCCAAAATGTATAAATATACAAGTGTTCCTTTTAAAATAACAAAGATGAGATTAATTGCGGTGAAACCAGAAGTGACAGAAACTTGCATTATTTGTCAAATAATGTAGTTTCAAGAGTATATCACATAAATTAAATTCTATCCTGCAAGAAATTAGAAAAAATGTTGAAAATAAATATTTAAAAATAAATCATTTAGGCAATTGGGAGAGGATTTTTTCATTCTTGAATATAATCAGCTAATTCGTAAGCTACGGATCATTGATTGGCTTTTATACTTGAGTCTACCCATTTTTCGAGAAAAAAAGACTGCAAAGTTACGGTTTAAAAACAATTGGGCGAGCCATGATTTTGAAGTTGACAAAATTGTTCTAAGCGCCTTTATCGAATTCCGCAGTACAAGTCTTTTTCCGAGAAAAATTCTTCCAAAAAGATTTATTTCTGGTTTTAAGACTTTTTAAAATACCCGATACATTTAAAAAAACATACATCTGGATCCCCTGGACTAAAAACGTTTCTATTATGCTGTTTTTTTATTTTTAGGATTTTGTAAGATCCAAGTTTTTTCAAGTTTTTCGTAAACAATATATAAAACAGATTATTCAACTCATATGTAATCTGTCAAAAATCGACCAATCAAGATGCAAGATTTGACGTTTTTGAGCCAATCAAAACGAATTGTATCGACAATTTTCACTAGAGAAAATTGTAGATAAAATTTCACTAGCGATACGAAGCGACAATTTTTTGAAAACAGTTTATTGCTAGTTATATCCAACAGAGAACAATTTTCATGTAAACAAACTTGAATGTGGACTAATTTATGAAAAATGATTCGATGGAAATGGTTTTTTTTTTGTTGAATAGTCCCTCAAATACCATTCGTGGTCAAAGAATTGTAGATTATTTTTGCTGTAAAATCACTCATGTTCCTTGTGAATGCGAATACAACTCACAAGGAACATTCGTGATAAAAAAATAATCGACAATTCTTTGGCCACTCGTGGTATTGTACGTGACAATTTTTGATATAAAAATATTTGTTTAAGATGCATCTAAGCGGATTCTAATGTTCTATTCACTTACCGCCCTAGGACAATAGACTGTTAACATGTTTATTTGTTACTCACTCGTAAACATCATTTTACAAAGCTGTCTATTCATTTTGAAAGTTAATCTTTACAAGCTACTAACCTATAAAAATTTTACAAGTTAGATACGTTTAAAAACAAACGATGTGTTGTTACGGTAGTGAATTTTACAAGTTAGTTAAGTATAAACAAACTGCTTCCAAGGCTTATGAGTTTATGAGAAATCATTCAGAATTTTTTTGACAGTAGTAATTTTTATTTATTAATTTCGTTTTCAAATGAGTAACAAATAATAGTACATTATGAAATTAGTTTAGAATGTACAGTATTATGGCACGAATAAAATTAGCGCATGAACGCAGTGAATGCGATAATTTCATGAATGCCATAATACTGCATTATAAACGAATTTCATATACTATTTTACCGTCGACTTACAATTATTTATAAGAAATTTAATTTAGTTTTTTTGCTAAAATAATAATTATTCGAGTTATATAAAATTATGACGTATTTGTCACAAAATAGTATTTGTTACTATAACGACTGATGTGGTTGTTAAGTAACGTTTGTTTATTCCGTTGTTATAACGACTTTATGGTACTGTGCCATAAAGTATAATATTATGCACGATTTTGTCTACAATAATGATAGCATTATGATGCTAGTCGACGATAAAATATTATACAATACACGCCAGGTAACAGTTTTTACTGGCTCAAAGAGGTAACAGGCTCGCCAGTTATATCCTCTTATCGCCAGTAAAAACCATTTCACCTGGCTTGTAATGTAATAGTACATTACATCCGAGTTGGGAAATGTTTCATTACAGCCGAGGGCTTGATGTATGACCGAGAGGCGAAGCCTCGTGGTCAGACAAAGCGCGAGGCTGTAACGAAATTCCCACCGAGGTATGTATACTATTTATTTTATTCACAATCATTAATCATGAATTTTATTAATATTTTTTGACAGCTCTATTATAATTTATTTTAGCCTACTTTAACATATAGATCTATGACAGTGTCGCTAGGCAATCGTACATAAACATTTCCCGCCCGTGGGTGGGAAGTGTTTTCTGTCACTTTCCACCCAAGAGATTGTCATTACAGTTAGGAATGACGTATGTCCCAACCTCTAAAAGGTTAGGAATCGACATATTACTATAATGATTGTGAATGATTTGTAAATAATACACGGGGGTTAAAAAAGAAGAACTTGAAATTTGTTTGTAAATTTTATGTGCTGCAATATTAGATTTTACAAGTAGACTTGTGAGAACGGCATATTTCATTTTACATGGGAAATTCACAGTCAGGCCTTTTGAAATACCCCGTATAATCATATAATTGGTACTACTTGATGTTGTTATTTAAACAGTTTATAACCTGAAATTCAAAATATCTAAATTAATGCATTTATCAAATATAATGCAACAGCATTAAACATTTAGTATAAAGAGCCGAGTAAAGAGTATGTGACTATTATCGCCTTCTCAGTTTAATGTCGCATGTTCTTAAAGTGTTCCTAAGAGTTATTCATACCAGGATATACAGGGTGTCAACGAAAACTGGGGCAACCCTATGTATTTTTTATTTTTTAAGATATCACAATGAAATTTGGTGTATATAATGCACTATTTAGGGCCGGTTCTACAAAGCAGGTATGACTCACGGTATAGCTATTCTAGGAATATATTTAACTTAAGATTTAAACCGGGAATAAAATGTTTGCCGTTCTACCAATTCATTTTATTCCGAGGTTAGTTATTCCAGGTTTAGGCTCTGGTATTGTACCGTTGGCTGCATTGCAATGTTAAAATTGTCATACATTCTAAAATTTTGGATCTAATGAAAACATTTTTTTTTTAAATCTGCTACGGTTACATGGATTACACCTCCCTAACAAGTAAACAAATGCAACTGCATAACCTCACTTTATGACGTTATCCGAGGAATAAGTTTTTATCCGGTCGCGCGCGGGCGGGATAAGTTAACCTGCTAGTTATACCCCTGCTAGTTATACCAACGTTTTCTCTATTCCCTGGTTAAAGAAATTTTGTATTTATTCCAAGGATAGATTTATTCTCTAGTTAAATGCGTATTGTAGAACCGGCCCTTAAATGGCATTTTTGACATTCAAACTTGCAATTAACATACGTAGAATTAAATGGAAATTCCAAAAATGTATAAATATACAGGGCGTTCCATTTAAAATAACGAAACTGAGGGTAATTCCGGCGAAACCGGATGTGACAGAGACTTGTGTTGTTTGCCAAAAAATGCAATTTAAAGAGTATATTACATATACCACATTTCATTTTGATATCTTAAAATATGATTTAAAAAATAGGGGTGCCCCAAGTTTCATTGACGCCCGATATAGAAAATGTGAGGAACAGATGGACAGAACTCAATTTGGATTCCGAAATGGCATGGGCACATGTGAAGCCCTATTCACATTAAATGTTTTGCTACAGCGATGTAAAGACATGAACGTGGACGTATATGCATGCTTCATAGATTATAACAAGGCCTTCGACTGTGTAAAACACCAGAAAATGATAGAGATTCTAGAAGCAATAAATATTGATAACCGGACCAGAATATTATTAAAAACTTATACTAGAAGCAGTCAGTCGAGGTCAGGGTCGGTTTGGAAAAGTCGGAAGCCATTAAAATAGCACAGGGTGTTAGGCAGGGGTGTATCGTCTCACTGCTGTTGTTTAATCTCTATTCAGACAATATCGTTATGGGGCTATCGCTGAATAAACTGGTGGAATAATAGTAAATGGAGCTGTAGTGAACAATATACCATATGCTGATGATATTGTTGCACTAGCAAGTGACATCAGAGATCTTCAACAATTAATCGACAGAGTTGTATTTATAAGAAGTTAATCGGAAGACGTCAAAATTCATGGTTGAAAGACATGCGCAGATGGTTTGGATGTGCATCAATGGATATTTTTCGAACAACAGTTTCTAAAATTCGTTTAGCTGTATGGGCCGCCAACCTTCATAAGCTGTCAAGCATTATTAAGCGGAGTATTCCAAAGATACTTATTTGAGTTGCATAAATACTCTACTGTTTTTTTCACGAAATATGTTGAAACTTGACTTTTCAAAAAGTACAAAGTCCATTCATATAAAATATTTTGTAGTTTTTTAAGAACCCCATTCTACCCCAAATCGAATTAAATTTGTCCAACAAGTGCCTTTTTTGATTTTTTGTTTTATTTTCCGCGTAAAAAGGTAAATGTAAAAATTAATTTAATTAAACATTCTCAGAATTTTAAAATAAAAAAAATCGGGCTATTGAAAGCTTACAAAAACAATAATCACCAGGAAAAAGACTATGGGCTAACATTTTATCCTTTTTTAATAGCAAACATTTTCTTCTGTATTTAGGTTATTTTTATATACTGCCTTATTGTGAATTCCAAAGCTTTATCTGCACAGGCGAGATGTCCTTCCATTCTATATTACACAGTTTTCTGAAGACAAATATGTGAATCAATAAATATACAAACACAAAATCTTTGGTACATTTGGTTTATTTAACATTTCCTCCTTCATATTCGGTCCTAAACACAGATAGGTATCTATCACAAGAAATCTGTGAAAACTATAAATTCGAAAACCGATGTTTGAGAGGTTAAATTCCCAAATCAGAAATCTGGACATGTTGTAAACGTTCAGAAAGTTTTGACCGGTTAATTAAAGTTGTATTGTTACCTGACATGTTTCATACTGTGTATTTACTGAAATTCAACAGCTTCCCTGGCGATGATTTAAGTTTTCAAAATAAAAACTTTTTGATCACAGTTTAAAAAACTCACTTCATGTGTTTCCTAAATATTGGTTTTTAAAAATAGTATTCGGACTGACAATGCAATTCTCAGACTTTAAATTAGATGTTTAAGCAACGCAAAATACAGCTTGGAGCTGCTGAAAAAATGAATGTTTGCAGCTGATTGACTTAAAACCTGTCGATAAAATCCCAATGCGGATTGGAATCGAACCGCAACGCAATTTATGTTACTGCTGCACCATAGTAATTTAGCGGTTGACTCATTGTTCTAGAATAGTATCACCCGCGCTTGGAACTGTGGTTAGAAACATTCGTTCAAAATGGTTTCAAAAATAGTTACAGATGAGCTCCAACTTTCTTTCTTACCTAATAGTCTTACACTAACGGGGAGGGCATTGTCTTTTTGCAGAAATGTTGAAAATTTTCCTAAAAGTTAGTTTAAATTTAGCTATTAATAAATATCCAATTAATAACATTTCGTAAAACAAAACTTATTTAAATTTTTATTTACTGTAAACACAACGACAAATGAAAAATTAGGCATGAAAAGTTTGCAAAATATTGTGATTTATATCTTCAAAATGTGAACTTTATAGTTTACAGTAAGAATTTTCAAACGTTCTGTTAATCTTTGGTGTTTAAAGCCTTTGGGATACGTGACTGAATTTCATTAATATGAATTTCACGCCCAGCGTAGCATTTCACAGTTTATGCAATAATTACACCAAATTTGTAATGCTAAATACTTACGGAATATGGAGACAAATTCACGATTTAATTAACTTGAATTTATCATGTCTAATTTTGATTTACACCTTGATCTGGAAATATTCCAATCCTATTATTAAATATTCACCCAAGGAACCATCTTACCTTCTTGACAAAAAAAGCGATATAAAACTCGCAGCATATGATAAATTGGCTGAATTTAATATTTAGTAAGTATTGAAGTTATTTTCGGAAATGCCAAATATAAAAATAAATTTGTCTTTCGAATCTCTCAACTGACGTATTCGGGTAAACTGCAAATATCCGTAGAGGAAAAGGTAAACATGTCAATGCAATATGCTGCTATTAAGAAATAAATAGAAGCGACGATGTGAACAACTGATATATGTTTTCAAATGGATTGGAACAATATTATTTCTGCAGATGTAGGCGGTTTTTTAACAGAAAAAGATCCATTTCTTTTCTCATTTTTCTTCCAATGAAGTCAACGCATGAAAGAAAATCCATCCGCTTTTAAAAGCGGCAAACAAACCATAAAATAATCTCCTTTAGACTTTTATCGAGGAACATGAAACTCCATAACAACATATTTTGTATAAAATAGGCGTTACTGTTTTGCGAGAACATACTTTTAAAGTGAAAACTTTGTAAAGAACCTTTTAAGGTGCAGTTTTCTTTATAATGGTTAGATTTGCTACGCCTTCCTAATTACGCAATTAATTTCGAGTAATTTCAACGCAGTTAAAGTAAATTCTGTAAAAAATGTGTGTCGCCAACAAAAGGAAAGTGGCATAATTACAGAGAAAAGTCTATACAATTATAAAGCAAATGAGAATTGCCTCGAATCCTTTAATTATCATTCATTTAATTTTTAATGGAAATTAAAAGAAGGAAAATTGCGTCAGTATTTACAGTTGAAGGAAGAAGGTTGATTTAACATAAACGTTAAAAGGTGTAATTATTAATATAGAGGTCTTAACCATATTAAATGCAGTATGTATGTATTGTTTTGTTTTGAAATGCCTTTAAGGTCGTATCGACTTCCCTATGATTGCTACAGACTGCCTCAAAATTCTTAAGTTCGCTTGAACTGTATTGGAATTCCCTGAACCTCAGAATATTCAAAACTGCCTTTAAGAGTACCTTTAAACTGTCTCATAAAGTAAAGTAAAATCCGGCTAATATTTCGTATAAAAATATCCAAAAATGACCTTTCAATACAAAAATAATTTTTAGAGTACTTTACCAATATCTTCAAAATTTTAGGTAAAAAAACTATGTATATTTAATAGTAGCTTTCATTTTTGGACAAATCAAGTAGGAGTATAATAGAAGAACTAGAACTGAAAACATTAGTGGAAACAGAGTAGAAATAATTATAATGATATAGATATCTGAGCCGAATGAACAACATTAAATACCCCGAGATAATATTTGAGATGAGGAGTAATGGAAAAAGAGCAAAAGGGAATTTATCTGAGAAATAACTGTAAAAAGAGGAAAAAAACATGCAACAAAACAACAAATACAAAATAAGGCATCCGACATGCAAAAGGTATAACGAGAGGAGAGGAAGTAAGTAAGCATCAAAACTTATTTATTTAATCGCTTTCATTTTTCAATTCCTTGCCAAAAGTTCGTTATTTTTAATATTCTCCTAAATATGGCACAACTTCTTACTCGTACTTTGGCGCTTTTACATATCTTTTCCTTCTTTCTGTATCTGTTCGCAGTGTCTTTTATCGCCCTTCGACTCAT
The DNA here is from genome assembly GCA_963082815.1 of Melanotus villosus. Classification (NCBI taxonomy): domain Eukaryota; kingdom Metazoa; phylum Arthropoda; class Insecta; order Coleoptera; family Elateridae; genus Melanotus; species Melanotus villosus. The sequence goes on along the minus strand of OY720418.1, from coordinate 48,377,216 downwards.
CCATCCTTTGGCGCTTTTACATATTTTTCTCTGTTTCGGCATTAGAATGACTTCATTCTAGCACGCATTTTGATGCTTTAATGAGTTTCATTATTAAATGATTTTTGGTGATATTTTGTTTTCAGGAATTGGTATGCTACATTGTATCTAAGCAACTAACAAAATAAATAAAGCTATGAATACTTTTTGATTTAGCAAAAACGTAAATGAAGGGGTTAGAATTTCGATATTTAAAACTACTATTTGCTTGGTGGCAAAACGAACCAAGTGATTTTCGATGTTTTAAAGCCATCTATCGAGATCGACTAGTGAAGTGAAGAAAACATGGAAACGGTTTAAATCGTATTTTGGTTAGGAAAATGAGTGAAAACTATATTGCTAAAGGTAGGACTTTATATTATAGTATAAAAATTGTTTTATAATTTGATAAAATTAAAAAAAAAACCGTTTTAAAGTTTATTGTTGGCATAACCTAAAAATAAGTTTTTTTATTATCACTTCTAACTAGATGCAGCTATAATTCTAGAGATTCAGACCAATCCAAATTGATGGGGATTCTGATTATGTTCCCCATCCTGAGGTCAATCAAAACCAGGATGATAGTGAATCGTCAGTGGTTCCGACACTAAAGTTCATGATATGTTACATTTAATTTCAAGATATTTTTAAATTTAATAATCGGGGTGAAAGTTGGTTAGTTTGGCTTAGATTGAATCGTTTTTATTGTTTATATTCATAGTTTTCATTAGATTAAAAAAAAAAACATTAAAAGCTAAAGAATATCTTTTATTTTAGTTATCGTAAAACGGGGAAACTTCGTCATCTCGCGTAACTTCGTCAGTTCGGAAGTTGAATGTACGACAGTGTAAATATAACCTGCACACTATCCGTTGTCGTTGCATTCCGCGTGTTTGTTCTTCGTAGAATTAGTACTTTTTAAAATAATGCCGAAAAGAAATAGAAAAGTGTTGGCAGGTAGCAGTTACCAGCGTCATAACCTCCAGTTAGTTGAACACGCACTGCAAGATATTGGAAATGGCCTCTCGGTGTCTGCTGCCAGTGAAAAATATGGAATCCCCCGAACAACGCTTCAGAACAAGTGGCATGGTAGACATATTAAACCAGTTGGCCACCCAAAAGCCCTAATGACCTTCGAGAAGGAGGAGGTCGTTGCTGCTATAAATCAACTTTCGGCTTGGTCTTATCCGTTAACAAGGTTTCAAAGTTTGAAATAAGACTGATTATCAAAGGTTATCTCGATAAACAGGGACGTTGACCGTTGACGACTTCATGTGTGGGTTCATGGAACGAAACAACTTGACCCAAAGATCAGTGGCCAACATCAAGCGCTAACTATACTGTAGCCATTTTGTGCTTTAATATAACTTAAAAAAATAAAAACTGATGCCAAAATTTATATATTTTGTTTATACTATGTCGAAGTTGACTTTACAAACGTACAACTTCGTCTTTAGGTGAACACAAGTTAGGCGACGAAGTTGTCCCAAAATCGGTACAACTTCGTCAGGTTTTTTTCAGCAATTTTTCAGTCGTGTAAACGTTATTTATAAAAACTAAAAAATGGGTAATATTTGCCGAACTCTAATAGTTATATATCACCTACTTTTATTAGCCTAAAAAAATCCTACAGAGATACAGCGCGGTAAAAGTATAAAAAATCAACCATACATTTTCTGTACGTACTTGTACGTTTTTTTCGGTACACCAAACCACGAATTTGTCCTATTCCTTTTCATACGCGCTTTTGGAATTATTCGGCAACAAATTAATCACTGCGCTTGCTGCCACTTATCGCAATTCCGGCAGTGTTGCTTGTAATTGAAGGGTGCAAAAACCTGTCAGCTCCACTTTCAGGCGAAAACCGACTTTTGAATGGATTTAGCTCGATAAAACATTGCGCATCGTTCGCTACAAACCCGGACAGCTCCCAAACGTAGTAACTGAGATATAACTATAAATGGAGCTGCCTGGCTACCTTTTCGTTGCAAGAACCAAACAGCTCCGGAGTTCAGTTTTAAGAGAATGTCAGCTACATTATTTTCTTTACCAAATGATAAGCTATATGCTACGTATCCACTAACTATTAAAATAAAAAAACTACAAAGTCTGTCTTTTCTGACGGACAAATATGTACCCAAAAATGATAAATGGTACTACGATACTGTAGCGAAAGCAGAAGAACCTGTAACCGACGAAGCCGACGATGTTGAAGTTGAAATGGGTTAAACATAGAGAAACTATTTTGTATAGCTTTTTCCTTAATAAACATTCATAACATTCATTTTCTTTTGTTGTGTTTTATTCTTGGGGCAAGAACTGGACAGCTCCATTTGAGAAAAAAAAATTCTATACATTACTCTTGATAATATAATCATTTTTCCTTATAACTATCTTAAGCTAGTATTTTTGTTAAAATTTTCTTATCATATTTTAAACAGTTTGTTTTTGATACCTACTGTAAAATTCAAACAAATGGATCTGAATTTACAAAGTGCGTACAAAATACACATTCAAATATTAATGTGCAAAACTATAAACGTCAAACATACCACTGTTACCAACCTAACTATTCTACCAAAAAATTCCCTAATGGAAATTGTCAACTAATTTTATAAAAAATATATAAATAAATAACGTAAATGAAAGCCGAAAGAGAGAAAATAGTATAAAAAACTCGTTACAGAAGGCAATTCGAGCACTCGTCCGTTCGGACTCGTGCGCGAAAATGTTGCCTTCTGTAACTTGTGTTTTAATATACTATTTTGTTTCTTATTTTATTTTATTTTTATATTATATTTGTTCGCAGTGTCTTTTATCATCCTTCGTCTTTTGAGTATGTGTTGCAGTTCTACTTCTGATACATCCTCTATAACACCAGTCAGGTTTTTTTTATTTGATTTCCATTATTTGTTTTATTTCCCGTATACCAGAATACTTCAAAACAATGTTACGTCTCTTTAGCTCCATCGGTAGCTATTTCTTTTTCCATACAACAGTCTCTCCATCATTTTTCTAAACTCTACTTTAACCGCCTCATTTATATATTAGTTTGGTATTACATCGCTCCATATTTTTACTTTCTATTTAGTCTTGCTTTGGCATTTCTTGTATTATATTTTCTAACCATTCTATGGTTTGAGCTTGCACCTACACCATTACAGATTTGTACTGTATACTTCTTATATACTGTTTGTAGCGCTAACTGCGGCAGTGTGCGGACTTGTCTTGTCCTATATATGGTGCTCTTACTCTCGATTTATAATGATAGACAATAAAATAAACAAATTTCCTTCGAAGCAATATTAAAAACAATGGCGTCAGATTGTAGGTGATGTTTTGTAGACTTAAAAAGAGATGATAAAGTACTACCATGTTCTGGACTGTGTGATAAACTTTATCATTCAAAATATGCTGATGTTAATTCGGAGGGATACAATTTGGTATTAAACAAAATGAATATCCAGTGGATTGCGACTCTGGTGCGGGAACGAAAAATAATTATTTAAGAAGTGAATGGGATGTCGTGAGAACAGCATTCGTTGAAAGTGGCATGAATAAGCACTACAAAAAGATAGGAAATGTACAACGTCAAATAAGTAATCTGCAGTTCAATATTAAAAAAGTTAGAGAACAACACAGTATCGATTCTCATGTGGAAAAACTGAAATTAAAAAAGCATGAACTAGAGGTTATTATTAAACTGGAGAATCAAGAATAAAAAACTACAACCATTAAAAAAGAAATGGGAAGATCCAGCGACCCAACTGATATATGGGGTGCGGCAAAATATACCCAGCTATGGAATATTGTTATGATTTTGTTATTTCCTTGACAACTGTCAAAAGTGAAGTTTTATATCAAAGTAGAAAGATACAGAATTTTGTTATGGAGCGTTATTCGCCTCAAGAACGCGCAGAAATTGTTAAATTGTATGTCAAAAACTTTTCTTCGATAATTTCAACTCAAATGGAGATATCGAGTGGCCGCCTCATTCCCCTGATTTTACGGCACCAGATTTTTTCTTGTGGGGATACTTGAAATGTAAAATCTATATTAATCGCCCACAGACGTTAGAAAACTTAAAGGCAAATATTTGTGAAGAAATTGCTCAAATTCGCTCAGTAGAGTTGGTCATTGTCTGGCTTGTCCTGGCGGTCATTTACTCGATGTTGTTTTTCATAAATAATGTTACATGTTTTAATAAATAGTTTTCATAAAAAAAATTATTTTTTTGCGCTATTTTTTTTTTTTTATTTTAAATAAACATGGCTGGGTATATTTTGCCGCACCCATTAGAAATATCTGGAGTAAAATACGAGGGGAACTAGAAAAATTATTTACCTAGCTATGACAGAAACAATTGATAGCGCTTTGTTTGAAACCTCAAACAGTGACAACCGTTTTCTACTTGTGTGTCAAATTTGATTTGAATTCGTTCATTATTACATTTTCTATTAAGTGTTTTGAACAAAAAATGAGTGTTGTAAAATTAGAACATCGCAGTGTTATAAAATTTTGGACAAAGGAAGGGACTAGTCCTAAAAATATTCATAAAAAGATGATTGCGGTGTGTGAGGATGAAGCTCCCATTATGGTATATAAGGTAGCACTATAGGCCTTGGAGGCCTTTGGTTTATTGCACGATTTTGGTCCACTTTTTTCTGTTTTTTGCACTCACGAATATTTAACTGCTTAAGTCTTGTAGCACTTCACTTTTCCATTGTGTTCTTGGTATTCCTTTTCGCTGTCTTCCTCCCAGTTCTGTATTATATATTCTGTAGGGTATTCTCTCGTCTTTCATTCGTATTAAATGGCCTAGCCATCTGATCCGTTGTGCTTTGATAACCCCTATTATGTCCGCGCCGTCATAGAGTTCACTTATTTCCCGATTTGTCCTTCTTTCCCAGCCTCCTTCTACTATTTTCCCAACGTGAATCTTCCTGAGTATCTTCCTTTCCCATACACTTAACATTTGCTGCTCTTGTTTCCTCAAAGTCCACACTTCGCTGGCGTACGTCACAACCGGTCTGATTATTGTTTTATATACACGTAACTTTGTAGCTCTTGAAAAAACTTTCCCTGAAATTATGTTTTCATTGCAAATGCACTTGGTGTTCCTGCAGCTGTTCTTGCCACCGGACCACCTCTCCCAATCCAACTTTCTGGAAAAGCTAGGTCCAGTAAAGCACGAATCGTGCGAGCATTATATGAGCTGGGCAGCCATCATGCTGGTACCACACAACAGAATTTTCTTCTGCTATTTCATATAAAGCTGGCATTATTTGTTCGAATAACATGTCTCTGTATTTATCAGCAGTCAATGTTCCTTCGATAAAAATGGACCAACAATAGTATTTTGAAAGATTCCAGCCCAAACGTTTTCTAGGATATTGGGTATGAGCTGGTACATAAAGATGTGGATTTTCTGTACTCCAATACCTATAATTTTGGTGATTTGGAGTACCATTCAACGTGAATGAATATTCATCGGTAAAGCAAATATTTTTAATAAAGTTGTCATCGTTGTTACACTTTTCGATCATAGTTTCACAAAACTCTGCTCTCTTCTCAGCATCTCTATTAAAAATCTCTTGGTGATGGGCATATTTATAAGAACGGAATTTATATTGCTTCAGGACTCTGTGAACATAACTTCTGGTCAAACCAGTATCTTTGCTGACTTGCCTAACGCTGACATTTGGATTAAAGTTAACGGCTGCAAGTATATCAATTTCATTTGCTTCGTTTGGGTTTTGTACATGTCGCCTAGTAGGTTGTATTGACACTTCCAGTTTCTTCAAATAAGCGAACAATTCTTAAAATTGTCGTGTGATTGGGTATCGGTCGATCTTGATATAACCCAGCAAATAAAGCAGAAGTACTTCGGTAGCTCTCACCACTATAAACCCACTTAATAATTTGCACTTTTTCAGCAATTGTGTAAATACTCATATTTGTAGAATAGACTCTTCACTAACTGACAGAAATCTTACAAATTTAACAATTTTTCGTATTGTTGCTGTCAAAATTGACAAAAATATAAAAAATAAACAATGAAACAATCGCCTGTCGCAATGGCAGACGCTTTCAGCATTTCTATCTCTTTCTAGCGTTAACTAAATTCAATAACGTACGTTGAGCCCTGAATTCATAAATATTCCAAAGGTCTCGCGGATCCTTTCTGAAAAAATACATTGGTGTTTCCCTATGGTGCGTCTTACCTGAGACACCCGGTATGTACGTTGGAATCCTTTGAACTCTGTTACCAGATTATTTAAGGCTTCTCCTACACAGGCTCCTTAGACATTCCATGTCGTTATCTTACTCAAAAATTTCATCCTATTGAAAGCCATTTTCATACTCCGACTGGCGGCCATATTTTCACATTCAATCATATTAGTCGCTAGTTTCTTGGTTCGTTTCTTCGTACCAAAATTTTATAATTATCAAAAATTGGAAGGACTCGTACATCGTTCATAAAAGGACTGGAGAAGTCGCTTGAGAAGCGCCCCGTACTTACAACAAGCAACGCCAACATGATTCAAGAATATGAAAAATAAGTTATATTAAAACTGTTTCAGTCTTAAACAATAACTTCTTAAAAATTGTAAACCAAAAATATATAAATCAAATTCAACGAAAACCCGCAGGAGACCAACAAAAACCATCTACAAGGGCTACTACTATTTCTTATATCTTAAAATAGCATCGACTTTAAAGGAGCTTCTTTCTTCCGTAATCTTGTTATGCTTGACGAGAGTTCGTCTGGGAACGGATTTTACCGGAATTTTTTTCGATGTTTTCAAGTAATCCTGACAAATTAACATCGTGTAAAACGCATAAATCCCAGCCGGTGCATTTAACAAATCTGCCAACGTTGTAATAGTTGTAATAGTATATAAACCAATTTAATGAAACTATTGCCAACGTTCAATTAAGTACAACTATTGAACGGGGATAACTTATTGCCAATTAGGAATCGGGTTCAAAATGCGCTGTGTGTGTATTTTCTGACAGGGGTTCGTTTGGGTAACAAAACGGAACAGTGTATTTCAGCAAAAACGCTCTTAATTAGCTGTTTAGTGCGTTTTCCCTACGTTTCCGACACAAAATAGGGCTTGAAGGGTGACATAAGTTTGTTATTGTTAAAGTTTCCTTAATGTATCTAAGATAGTCTTGCTTTATAGACATAAAACAGTAATTAGCACGTACTATTAATACCATAATTAACTTGAATAAAGTGATTAATGTCCTAGTTCATAAAAAATCGAACTATGGAATTCGCTTAAATAAAAACATTTGGGTAATTAATAATAATAAAAACCATAAGTGTTTAAATTTCAGGACCTGAATACATGCACACAGACTCACTTGATTATAGATAATTTAATTTAAAACAGTAAAATTCCTAAACATTTACAATTAAGTAATAGTATATTATAATAAAATAAATAGGACAGCTGGCGCTCGAAACTGGAGCGTATCTATCAATAAGACAGGCCCGTAACAAGTAATTCTACTCGCGTAAAACCCGTTCTAATTATACTTAACTTTAAGTTACGAAATCCATTTTTTAAACTAGGGAGACGCAACGGGAAGAAAGCGACATGGCAGAAAACAAAGAAATAACGTTAAGTGATATTATGAATAAGCTATTGCAAGTGGAAGGTAAAATTGATGAAACGAACAAAAATATGAATAAACAAACAGAGAAAATAAGGAAATTAGAGCAGACCATTAGCTATCAGGCAACGAAGATTGAAAAGTTGGAGAACGAAATAAGGAAAAGAAACATAATAATCTTTGGAATCCCAGAAGGCATAGAGGAAGACTTAACAACCCTGAAGGAGAAAATATTGGAAATAATAAGGGTAAGAATGGAGGTACAAATGGGGGAAAACGAGATAGATTCCATGAACAGACTTGGAGAACGCAGGGGAAACGAAAGTAGACCAATAAAGGTGGGGATCACAACAGTCTTAAAGAAATGGGAGATTATGCGAAACACAAAGAAATTGTCAGGAACAAAAATAGGAGTAAGTGAGGACCTCGATAAGAAGACAAGAGAAATGAAGAAACAACTACTCCCATACATGTTAGACGCCAGGAAAAGGGGACTAAGAGCAGTGATCAGGAAGGACAAACTACTAGTAAATGGAGAAGAGTGGAAGATAGAAGATATGACAGGAAATGATAAGGAAACAGAGGAAGCAACAACAAACAAGGAAGCAGAGGAACAAAAGAAAAGAGGCAGATCCACAGATGAGGAAGAATCAAGTCCCTCCAAGGGAGCAGTACCAAAAAAGAAAAACTGGGCACAAATAGCACGAATGCCCTTCCACAACGAAATGCCAGTCTCAAAGGAAGAAGAGTTAAACAAAACAATCAGAAGCATCACAAAGACAACTCGACACCAACAAATCTCAAAAAACTAACAGAAACTGAAAACCGGACTGAATCAAAGACGACGAAAAGCAATAATATAGGACTAGCAAAAAGGAGGGTAAACACTGAAGAAGTTAAAGGGAGTAAGAATAGCAATGAGGAAGGAAACAACGACGATGGCCTAGAAGACTGGGAAAGAATATTGCAAAAGGAATATAAAAAAGAAAGGAAAGATAAAAGAGACGGGAGAAGATCGAGAAGACAAGAAATAAAAATCAGCACGTGGAATGTGAGAACACTATTAGAACCAGGAAAAATAAATGAAATAAAAATGGAACTAGAAAGATATAAAATCAGCATTGCCGCCTTGCAAGAAGTAAGGTGGGGAGGTAAAGGAAGGATAGATAAAAAGGACTTCTCAATAATTTACTCAGGAAATGAAAAGCAGGGACATCAAGGAGTGGCTTTTATGCTACTAGGAAAAATAAAAGAAAAAGTAATAGAAATTAACCAAATAAATGAAAGAATGCTTTATCTAAGGATAGACTTGGAGCCATACAACCTGTCCCTACTGAACATGTATGCACCTACAGAAACGTCGGCAGAGGAGGAAAAAGATGGTTTTTATGAGACGATCGAGGAGGCAATAGCGAAAATACCCAAAGAAGACATGATATTAGTGCTTGGAGATGCCAATGCGCAAATAGGGAGAGAAGAGTATAATAAACATGTAGCAGGGAAGTATACGATACATGAGCATACAAATGATAATGGGCGTAGACTATGTAACCTAGCTGTCTTAAATAACATGGTTATAAGCAGTACTAAACATAACCACCCCAGGAAACACAAAGTAACCTGGACAACCCCTGACCAGCAGACACAAACACAAATAGATCACGTGATGGTAAATAAAAGAAGACAGTCTTCTGTGATGGACATACGCACATACCGCGGAGCATGTGCAGACTCCGACCACTATATGGTTGGGGGTAGGATTAGGCTAAAACTTAAGACACACCTAAAATATAAACGACACTTAACTAAATGGAAAATTGGCAAACTAAACGTCGAGGAAATAAGAGAGAAATACATCGAAAGAATAGAGAATATACTAGAAAGGCAAATTGAAGATTATAATGAAATAGAAAATAAGTGGCTTAGTATTAAAAGTACAATTAACCAGGCTGCGGAGGAAGTAATTGGAAGGGAGGTGAAAAACAAAAAAAAGGAATGGTTCAATGAAGCATGTAGGAAAGCCAGCGAGGAAAAAATAAAAGCAAGACTGAAATGGTTAAAAACAAAAGAGGACGAGCACAGAGCAGCGTACGAAGAAAAACGGAAAGAATGTAAAAAAATAACTAGAAAAATGAAAAGAGAATGGATAGAGGACGAACTAACGGAAATCGAAAACAATAATAAAAATAACAATACGAAGAGATTCTACCAGAAAATAAAAGAGCAAAGCAGTAATTACAAAACTAAATCAAGTGGTATCAAAAATAAAGACGGCATCACAATAGAGGAAGAAAGGGAGTACAATATGGTATGGGAGGAATACTTTAAGGGATTACTGACAGAGGAACAAACACAGGAAAACATAAATGCTGATGATAGGGATGGGATTGAAATCGAAGAACCTACCATAGAGGAAATAAAAGGAATTATTGATAGCAGCCGCAACGCCAAGGCCCCGGGGAAGGATGGACTGAATATGGAATTAATTAAATACGGGGGGGAAAGGCTAAAAGAACAAATATCTCTATTGATACAGAAAATCTGGAGAGAAGAAGAGATGCCTAAAGAATGGGAAGTAGGGCAAATAATAACAATACACAAAAAAGGAGACCAGAAGATATGTAAAAATTACAGAGGAATAACCCTGCTAAACACAACTTATAAGATACTATCATCAATAATTCAAAAAAGATTAAGGGAGAATACGACCACTGTAATAGGAAAATACCAATTTGGGTTTGTTAAGGGCAAAGCGACAACCGACGCCATACATGTGATAAAGCAAATCATAGAGAAGACCTACGAATATAAAATGAATGTGGAGCTATTATTTATTGATTTTGAACAAGCGTTCGACTCGATTAACAGGGTAAAACTCATGCATATCATGAAACAGCTAGGAGTGGCAGCGAAATTAAGAAGAATAATATGTATTACGATGGGGGTAACTAGAGCAAGTGTTAGAACACAGAAAGGAGAAACGCGTGAATTCAGGACGGACAAGGGAGTTAAGCAAGGGGACTCACTCTCCACATCACTTTTTAACATGTGTATAGAATATATAACCAGAAAGATAAATAAAGGAACAATAAGAACGAGGGGGGGGCAAATAGTGGCTTATGCGGACGATCTGGTGGTAGTAACGAAAAGGAGAGACATAATGGTACAAATGTTGGAAGAGATAATTCGTGAGGGCGAAGAAATAGGGCTGAAAATAAACATGAAAAAAACTAAACTGATGAGGATAGGGAAGGAAGTAGGAAACGGAACGGTAAGAATCGGAGGACGAGAATTCGAAGAAGTGTCCAATTTTAAATATTTGGGAGTCACAATAACCAACAAAGGAGATAGAACTAACGAGATCAACGAGAAAATAATGATAGCGAATAAAGCCTACTATGCCAATAGAACAGCTCTCAAAAGTAAAAGCCTGACAAAACATACTAAATTAAAAATGTATAAAACACTAATAAGGCCAATAATGATGTACGCATCTGAAGTAATGACAATCACAAAGAAAGAGGAGGAGAAGTTAAGAATAGCCGAAAGAAAGTTAATAAGAAAAATGCTAGGACCAGTTAAAATGGGCATAAATGAATATAGAGCGATGAACAACCAAGAGTTACTACAGGAACTGAAAGGGGAAGACATAGTAAGAAAAATAAAGAAGCAAAGAGCAAAATGGCTGGGGCATGTTTGGAGAGCAAGAGATGATGAAATAATAAAAATAATCACAGAATGGGAGCCAGCAGGGAAGAGAAGACGTGGCAGGCCAAGATCGAAATGGATGCAAGAAGTTAAAAGTGATTTAAATAGGGCAGGAATCATGGATGGGGAAGAAGTTGCAATGAATAGGAAGAAATGGAAGAAAATATGTGAGACAGTGGAATAAAAGCTGAAATGGGGACCGATCCACCCCGTGAAAAGGGATCTAGAAAGCTTGGAAGAGCGGCGTTACCCCACTAGGGGTGCTAAGCCACATACATACATACATATTATAGACCAAGGTAGAGAAGACATTTTTCTCAGCCGAGCAGTATTATTTCCCGACATGCGAAGCATGGAGGGAAATAAGTTGTGAGGCTGAGAAAAGTCTTCTCTAGCGTGGTTTATATACTATTTTTTTCACTACTAGCACCTTTATTCCTTTTAATTAATCATTTTTACATAAATAAAAAATAAAATGACAGATGCGTATATTTATTTCTAAATATCCACAAAAATCAAATAGCCTTGCTCGAAAACAAGGGGAGAGGTTAATTTCAATTGACATTTGGGTAAAACATATTTAAAATAGGCACCTGAATGCATAGCAATTGTTTTTATTATTAACCAGTAGTCAATAATAAACAATTATTGACCACTAGGAGAGAAATTCATCTTCTGGGCTCGAAAATAAGGTCAATAATGACATCTTCTAATACTAGTAGTGAAAAAAATTGTTTCTCAACTAGTGTATCCTCAAAATCGTCCATAAAAATTCTTAAGTTTTGTGAAAACCACCAAAGAAAATAATAAAAGTCAATAATTTCCTTCTGTATCGTTGTTAAGTCAAAGTTTTGTGTCTCTAACAAATAAGCACATTCGCAAATTAAGTTCGATCGTACTAAATTCAGACATTTCCATTACGTCCTGTGCATAAATTATAGGAAGGGATCAATCAATGTATGGCCTACCTGATAACTAATTACGTGGAAAATTCTTGATACATAGTTAGACATCACTTAGGGAGTTGTCCTACAGGTTTTAGTGCGGTAGCGTGTTCCCAAACGTACCTGTAACACGGTTTATTCTAAATTTCTTTGAAATTAATCTCACATAAGGATTAAACATTTGTTATTCTACGTCGAAAAAAATATTTTTACTCATATATCTGAGTTTTTATTAATTATGAGTTGTTTCTTTCCAATAAATATATATAAATTTGATTTGTTGTGAGAATTTATAGATTTAGCTTGAACCTTCCGACAATCAACGGTTTTTACGTGTACTTTTAGGAAAATTGTTTATAGTTTTAAACCACATTAAACACAATTTACTCTGTAATTAGTACATGCAAACTAAGGCAAGAACAAAGTGAGGAAATTCTTGGGAGTTCCTACATTCTCTTGGAAATCCTAGAATATTTGTATTGCCAAGAATGATTTTTCTTGTCTTTACGGTTTAAAACTAACCATTGCACAACATATGTTGCCGTTAAAATGAAGTTGCACTACTTACCTGTCCTTTCTCTGTATTTCTCGTATTCTCTTTGTAACCTTTCATCCCGAGGAGTTAAATTTTTACGAGTAGCTTTAACCATAGGTAAATGGTTATTTCCCCGTTAGTTTGTAATACGAATTTTCAAAAAAACGTATTTAAAATTGCTGATTCCTGAATTCTCGGTAACTTATTGGAAAGAAAATTAGAATATCTACTTATAGATAATACGATTATTTCGATAGCATTAGTGTGACTATAATTCAATTAAAACAGAACGGAATATAATAACCTAGAATTATAATAGGATATTTAAACTCATCAAGTATCTAACCTAAATCAAATTTGAAGGTTTATGACAGCGTTAACTTGTTATCATACGATAGCCCGTTCATACTTTGACAGTGTTATTTCAAGTTTCGCTCCAAGTATTGGCCTTAAAATCGATTCCAACCCCCCCGATACCTTGATGGACTTCGTGCTTAATTGCAGTATTTGTAAGGAGTTTAGATAGGTGAAGCGAATGGGTACAACTTGGGAGATGTAATGTTATTGTGTCATCTAATAATGTAAATTAGTAAGACGGAGATAATGAAATGATGAAGCGCTATGTTTTGGGTTAGACAGGCACAGTGAAAGGGTCGGCGTGTGGTAACATTGTTAATTGTCGCTTTAATCCCAAATTAAGCTGATAATGTGGAAATCCAATATAGTTTGGTAGTTTTATTAGGGGATCAAGCAGCGTGACACGTAACTTTGACATAGCGACACATCTAAACTTTCCAAGAGGAAGGAGGAAAACGCGTTTCCTTCACAAACTAATACGTTCGTTTGCGAAATACGTTTACAACTTCATTAAGAACTGTACCTAACTATTAAGTCCTTGACACACTTCAGATACATTTTTTTGCAAATTTGGCATATTTTAACTTAAACTTCAAACTTTAATATTAACAAAGGCAGAAAGCTGCATTAGAATTTTCTTAATTTAGATATAATGTATTAATGATCTCTTTAAAACACAATAGGACATGCTTTTAATTTATTATGTTGGTATTATATTTGTTGAAAACAGAACAATCTGTTTTATGAAATGAATGCTAGATTATGTAAGTTACATTTCTAAGTATAAGCTATTCCCGACCTTTACGGACCGAAGTGGAGCAGATTTCAATTTATTATACTTACAATAAATTCGGTTGAAATTTGAACAGCCTTTTTGTCACATGTTTGATTTCATTTTATGTTATAGACTTATAGACAGAAAATACTATGTGTCAAATTTTCTTGTTAGAATTACTCTTAAGTAAAAATATAGAATAAACTTTTCTGTGTAATTTTAATTAATAAATAAATCAACACCAAATTATCGACAGGAAATATAATTAGTTTTAGGAATTCAAACATCTTAACAAAAAATCCAATTTAAAAAGTGTAACATTCCATATAACGAAATCAGTTAGTTCAATTTTTAGATTGATATTTCTTTATAATTACAGGTATCACATATTTCCTATTTGTTATATGCCATCATTGTGCAATTTTATGTCATTTTTTTTTTAAATATTTAAACAATGATGCGTTATGTTCGTGTTCTTATCCTTGGAAAATATACTACACACGAAAAGAATAACAACAAAACTTTGAAAAAGGATCTCATTAGAAAACCTTCCACCATACGTATTAATTTATGTAACGTTAACCACTTTAACCTACGTTAAATATTTGATCTAGATTTTAGCAGTAATTCAAACAAACGCAACCTGACCCTTAATTTGTAAACTTAAAAGCGTTTATTAAGATAAGTCCGACCATATTTAAAACTGCTTTATATTATAGGATTCGCAGTTCATTTCCCCATTTAACCTGTAAAATATTATTTCTACGTAAATGGTAACGCAAACTCGTAATTAAATGAATTTGATTAAATCGGATAAATGACAGAAATACAAAAGTAATTACACCAGCCTTAGTTAATATAAACTTCAGGGTTTGAACCACTTTATGGTTTCTGAAATACAAAGACCTGTTAAAGGTATGTATTCAATTTACTCGATTAACACCTAAACAAGATATCCAAATATAAAGGTGATAAAAGACAAGTTAACCTTATAAAGTATTTCATCTATGTAAATTGATTTCTGATTATATTAATTAAAATAAGATTGACAACAATTTATTTACATTTTAAAATAGACCGAATATAAGAATTTCCATTATTACGGTTAATTGAGAAACCTGGTAAAATTTTGGGAATTTGAGATAATAATCCGCAAAAAAGAATTGAAGCTGATTGTTGCAGAATCTTAGAAATGAAAAAACTAGGTTCCATTCAGACCCGTCTGAGATTTATTGATAGTTCAAAACAATGCGAATACACGAGGTCTGGCAGAAAAATAATGAGACTGGCGACACTGTGCGCGAACTGACAACGCTGCTGCTTCTCCGGTCACACGGCAGTTAGAATAGCCCCTGCCGTAGACTCAGTACAAGTTTGAGCTTGTTAAGTTGGTACACGATTGTTGAGAGCCTCTGAAGTGAAGTTGTGTTTGTGAGGTGCGTTACGAAACTGGACCTGGAACTGTGACTTATGAAAAGTTGCAAAGGGCTTAAGGCGAACATTCCCTATCCAGTGCACAAGTTTTCAGATGGCATAAGGCCTTTTTAGAGGGCTGAGATGAAGTAGAAGACGAACTTCGTGCGCGAAGACGTTCAACCTCAAAAACGGATGACAATGTGGAAAGAGTGAGGATTCTTCTGATGTCGTAATGTCAGACCGTCGATTGACGTTGAGAATAATCAGTAGTGAGTTAAAGGCTTATTAAGAGGGTGGCACGTGTGCGACTAGGCATTGCACGCACTGCACCACGACAATGCCCCATGTCACACGGCAGTGTTCATCAACAAATTTTTGGCAGAAAAGGCATTTCCAAGCCCCCATATTCGCCAGATCTCAGTCCCTGTGACTTCTTTTTATTCCCTCGGCTGAAAAACCATTTGAAAGGGCGCCATTTTGGTACTTTGGATAATATCTAGAAGAGTGTAACCGACGAGTTGAAAGGCATTCCAGCAGAAGCCTTCCAGGACTGTTTCGAACAATAAAAAAAATACCTACATCGGTGTGTAGCTGCCCAAGGAAACTACTTTGAAGGGGATAATCTTGATTTGTAAAAATGATAAAATTCATGGTTGAAAGATCAGTCTGATTATTTTTCTGTCAAACTTCGTAAGAGAAACAGAAAAAGAAAACTTTCAAAGTGTTAAGACCTAAATTAAATACAGGAATGAAAAGAGTAACAACATTCACCTGATGGATCTTAAACAACGATAAAGAGATACTAGAAGTAGCCAAAGACCCTTACAAAGACAATCATACTATCATAGGTACATCTACGTATATGTATTTATGTATAGGTAATTACAAATGTAAGTTTATACAATTAATTCATAAGAACAGTTTAAAAATTTTAAATGTAAGCTTAGAAGACATTTCAGATGTTACTATAGATGAAATAAGCTTTGCAATAAACAATATCCAAAATGGCAAAACCCCTATTATAGAGACCAGTACATATACGTATATTGTTAATTGTTATTTATTTTATTCAATAAAAATAGAATAAAATTTATACATAATAACCCTGATTTTTCACTATTTTCCAAACAAGATAATGGAAGGGCATTTCCAGATTTCAAAGTTATGCACCTACATAATATACAGGGCGAGGAAAAAGTAACGCAATATCGCTATATCTCTTTCATTGTCGACTTTTAGAAAAAATATTTTTAACAAAAGTTGTTAGATGGTAAGTACTCCATATACCTGTGGCTTTGAATTTGTGTTACGTCATCACGTGCAAGTACAGGGGCATGCAACTTTACTTTTTTAAATAGGACACCCAGTATATTTTTACATTTTTGGATGCAGAATAAAAAACTACCTTAGGAAATATTAACATATTTTTTTTATTGTGGAATGAAATAACGTTGAATTTCCTTTTTTTTATGGGGTTTAATGTAATATAGTAAATATCCGTCGCCCGTCAGGATCACACGATCGGTCCCCCTATCCGTTGGGGTAACGAACTAAACATTGTTTTGTCGCACGGCACCCTATTGTGCAGATTCCTTCCCTCTTTAACATGTGCAACGTTGTCATGTTGTAGATAAATTCGGAAAACGCTAAGATTTTCTAATATGAAAAATTTTTAATGTACGTAATATAATGGTAATATAATGCTAAGAATTGCAATGACCCTTTTCTTAAATATTTGTGGTTTATGAAATGTAATGAAAAACTGGGCAATTATATAATAATACAAAAACACAGTAACTACAAATATGCTTCGTAAGCAAGATGAAACAATTTTCACTTGTCGCCAATATTTGTCGTAAAACATTTAAAATTTTATTTTCAGATAACCGCTTTATTATCATATTAAATTAGACTTAGAGGGTTTATCTATAAGCAAATTGTTATTAGTTGAAGTTTGCAAGATTCCTAGTGTTACTCAGATTATTCTTTAAAGCTAACACCACCGTTTACTATCCGTTATTTCTACATAATCAAACGAAACAAATTGTTGATGAATCACGTGATATAGCATATGCGAATGACTTGGTTTTAATAACAAATGATGATCAACAAGTAAGAACAATACTAATATACAGCTTGTCAAAGATAGGAAAAAGTGTGAGATTCCCATTAATCTGCGCGAGCCTGAGGTGAGCCTTAAGCGGCGCGGCGGCTACATTAGGAGCGAGATATTCGCTGTAAATGCATTTATAAGTCCCAGTGAGCATCGTGGGCGTGTAGAATTCAGATTTTCAGCCAAGTTTGCTGTACCTAAGTTAAACAAAGGGTCGAAGAAAGTAAGTCTATGGGTGGGTTGCATAAAACTTTTTAGTTAACGATTAAAATTGACAAAAGAGTGTCATTTTTTATTTTCTAATGTGTCCGCTGCCATATGAAATTGAATTGTGATTTGATTTTGTTCATTGTGGCGAATGATTAACTTTGTAGAAGTGATGTTTGTGCTACCCGCCCTTCGAAGTATTCTAATAACCAAAATGTACTTGGACCCGAATATAAGTACGGACAAAAAGAATCAAGATCCAGAAACCAGAACCATAACCAGAAGCAGGATGGGTAGCTTTTGGGAGGGTGCCGTTCAAAGAATGTATTAACATCCCGTGTTTTGAGACTGTTATATTTATCCACAAAAATGTGGACCATCGAACAAAACTTGACTGATATGTAACACTAAAAGACAGAAAAAACAACAAATAGATTTCTCACAGATTGAAATGGACGATGTTGTTGAAATAGTGACAAAAAAAAGGTGGCGCTGGGAAAGCCATTATGAGGAGGAATGACGACTGGTGGTTTGAAAGGATGTTAGAGTGGTGGCCGAGGCAAGGGAAGAGAAGCGTTGGAAGGTTACCGCTACGTTGGGCTGATCATAAAACGGTGGTCGAAAAATATGGGAATGGCAAGCAACAAATGGTGAAGCATAGAAGGCCAAAGAAGAAACCTACGTCCAACATTGGACGAGCATGGGATGGATACCAAAAAGAAGAAAAAGTGTCCATTGCTACATTTAGTGGAAAAGCCGAACAATATTTCCTGAATTCGAAATATTGATTGCAAACCAAAAATATTAAAATGGTTTTCATTTATTTTCGAAATTAAACAGAGATAGGTTTAATCCACATTTATTAACTGTAAAATATAAACGGATTATTACTATTGCCAAAGTTTTAGGAAATATGCATACATATCCACAGTTAAAAAAAAATATTCCTTGTTTCTATTATAATTGATGGTTCTATCAGGTACAGGTGCCTAAAGTCAAGGGATAAGCTCGACGATTAAGGTGTCGATTATAAAAAGTTTATTACAAAATACAGCAGGAAGCATCTGCCATCCATTCGAAGTGATAACAAGACTGCATTTACTGATTTCCGTAATAAATCATAAACCTGCGTCAGCTGTATAATTTACGATAAGCCAATCTTTATAAACGACCTTTCTTTGTAAGTGAATTCTGCAAGCAGTACATTAATTTAGCCCCTGTCACATTTTGTACTGACAAGTAATCACACCGAAATCAATTTATCAAATGGAAGAGATATGCTAATTTTGTGTTTCTCCAGTTTTTTGTTTGGGCTGATATTCCCTATTTTCATCTTGTTTAATGGGTATAATTAACTTATTGACATATTTCAGAAGATTAATGGTATCTATAAATTCTTTTTCTCAACAAAACGGTAGTCAGCACGATCAGATAATTAAATAATAAAACTGGCAAGAGAAAGAGATTTGCTCTTTAAATATAAATTACTCTTAATTGACAATCGTTTAATGTTTAAAGAGCTTTCCATTGTTTCGTAATTTCATTAAACGCCAATAAAATGCGAATAAGATGATAGAGAGTTTTTAAGATAAAATTCAGCGTCCGTGAAAATTCCTTTGTTTCTTAATTTCTAAACATAACGATAAATGACAGATGAGTTTAAGGAAGCATTCTTTCGAAGTGCGTTTCGAGCTTGCAAAATTTAACAGGCAAGAAAGCTTAACCATGTACAACATTGGTCTGCAGTTAAAAATAATGATTTGCGATTTTTATCCTGCGCTGTGCCCCTTAAATGGCTCTATTTTATGTCGAAAAATAACGTTTATGTTGTTTACGATGAAGCCTTAAACGTAACGATTCAATAAACGTAATCGAATAAATAATACCTCCCTGCGACATCATGTTTGAAGAACACAATCACTGATAATACGTTTAAAAGCAGTTTCGTTCGTAAAGTTCTCATTTTCATGTATTTCGGAAATTTAGCATAGCGGTTGTGCGTTGTTAATGTGTTACGTATATTTTCCCGAAAACTCGTTTAAAGGGCCATTAGTAAAAATGGAACGTGATTTCATAAACGTACTTGTGTTTTAAATTAAAATGTATCAAAATGAACGAAGTTACGAAGCTGTTGTGGGAAAATTAGATCGCGTAGGTGGGTTGGTCGGTTCGTGCTACTTGAACGCAATATTTCAGGAAATAATAATGCTTGGCGAGGCACTGCTGAAATTAAATTCTAGAAACGCTAATTTTCTCATGCAACTGTATGCAACTGGTAACAAATTCGAAGACGTATAAATTGAAGTTGACAGATCTAATTTGTTATAGTTATATGAAACATATATCTTTGTACTCTACGTTAGGGTGAGGAGGTTGGCTATCTCATTTTTAATTCACGGCAATTTGCTAGTTTATCTGCTCTATAGGTATCTAGCAAAGATATTAAATTTTTTAGAGGAACTGAAAGCTAAGGAAACGGGACATAAATCATCTTGAACTTGAATACGTAAACATTCCATTTCTCAGACGAAAAAAGCATTTAATATGAACATATTTTGAATAGCAGAGCTTATATATTAAAGAACGGTCAATCCTTGAGGGAATCATCCCTTCACTAAGGGATTCGAGGTGATCCTGTATTTAAAAGTTCAGAGGAAACTCGAATAAAATAGCATAAACATCCTTCGAATTCAAAAGAACCTTTAAAAGAAGCAACACGAATTGTAGATGAACTTCCAGAAAATGGACTTGGGATTTGAGTGTTTTATTCAGTTTGAAATTCTCATTATTAACTTTATTATCACTTTTACAACTTTGTTACATGCTGATTTAGCGTTTAATAAGTAACCATTCCTGAGATTATTTACAGAGCTGGTTTTATATCTAAAGTTGATGTAAAAGCAACCGAATAACATTTATTTCTTCTGCAATCTGCAACTGGTTTAGAGTTTAGATTTTTAACTTGGCTAATGCTTCTTAAGTTTTTTGCAAAAGACATAGAACTAAGAAATTAGATTTAATGTTCCAGTTTAGACAATAAATTATTTTAAAAAGATACTTAGGTAGTTAGGGCAATGTTTAGCAAAATATGATTAATATTATTTTGAAAGAAATGTGGAGGCCATTAAAAATGAACTTGAATTCCTTAAAATGCAATACACTTTAGATTTTCTGATGCTTTTACTATTATTCAAAGACTTAAAATTATTACTTCTTCTTCTTCTTCTGCGGTGCCATTTCAAACGAGTTTAGCAACTATCAGGGCGAATTTTTGTATAATTTGGGTGATATAGAATAAAGTAACGAGTATTTCGACCCGTAGATTTCTTAATGTTCTTGAATCATGATTTCCCTTTCCTTCCACGACATCCTTTTCGTTCAAGCAAAGTGTTCAATGTTTCATATTGGCTGTGCCTCAAACATAGTATGTTTTGCGTTTTTCTTTATCACATTTAGTAAATGTAGTTGTGTTAGTATGTTCATGTTTTGTAGAATGTCTTAGTTAGTTACTCGAGCAGTCGACGGTACTCTTTAAACATTCTGCGATATGACCAGAGTTCGAAATCTTGTATCCTTTTTTTTGAATCCTTCTTCATTGTCCATGTTAGTATCCTAAGCCTAATTTGGTGTCTAACTGCAAGTTACACAGCATCAGTAAAATTTTGTATAACCTTGCCGGCTACTTCAAGATTTACATTTAGATTGTCATCTGCTTTGATGAACAACATGCACTTTTAAGCTAAGTTGTGTTAAGCCCATTTCCTTTGTAACAATTTTTTGTGAAATTGTTATTTTCTTTAGGAATTTTGAGTTACTAATTTACAATTTTGTTGATGGTTGACTTGAATGTGCAGAGAGAGAGCCTGGGAATGTTGTTTCTACATTTTATTCTTGGCTTGTTGATGTTTAGGTTGATCCTCCTTATGCAAGTGATATCTATTTGTATTAATTTTAATCAAAGGATGTAGAAGTCATCATAAATTTAGTTGCTAAGTTCATTTAAAATATTTAAAGCGGCAAAGGGATGCTTTGTTTTATGGGATGTTGATCTTTGACAAAAAAAAATCGAAGAACGTAAATTTTTTTTCGGTGGTGAATTTTTAAACGATTTTCTGGAAATCCATCATGAAGTATCGAGGGTTTATAGTTCCTCAGTGGTGACCGGGGACTGTTCATCATATTAAGGATGATTTAAAGTCTTCTGACTTAAGTTTCAGTAGGAGGTGTTGTTGTTCATTTGGATCCACGGAGTGCCGTAGGACATACTTCCCAAGGGATTGGTTCCTGGTGGAAATATTGGATTGAATTTATTGGTTTTGCTGTTGACTTCGGAGCCGAGGGACGAGCATGCAGTTTAAGGGATGAATGTTTCTGTACTTCACAACCCTCACTGGTCACCTTTGTGTATTAAGTGACACTCGGTTCGCCCATTAACGAAAGGTCAGGAATCTATGTCATTTAAAGTAACTTTGTATGTATGGTAATGTGCGTATTTGTTATAGTTTTTATTAAATTAGAACAAAATTCATTATTTTAAGTTATAAAATTATATAACATTATTTTTTTTAGCCATTATTGAATGTCCCAATGAATTATCTCGAGTGTAAGTTGACAATTTGGTTTGTTAATGTTGGGTCCATGATTGCTAATTTTTTTCCAAGTGTAAAGAGAACGCAATTTGGGAATTGATAAAGTTAATATAATCCATTAAGGTAATCGTATGATTTCCTTCTGAAGGTGAGATCTCACAGAAAGAAAAAAGGGAAAGTTATTAAGGTTGCCACTGATTTTGGATTTTTGCTATCATATTTGCGTAATCTAGGAAAATTCAGTTAAGGTCAGTCTTGTTAAAAATTTTGACCAGCGGTCAGACTCCCCATTATTTTAGATAAATTTAATTGCATCCATTTTGACGATAACTAATTGATTTAAACAAACTAGATGAAATAATTTAAAGCAAGACTTGGGGTAAACATATTACAATCGATATTGGTTTGATAATAACCGCCTAGATTGAAATTTTATTTTATGTTGAAAATGTTTTGGCAGATAGTTGATAATATATTGGTGATTACCATTTAGTAATAATTGTGAATTAAGTAACCGATGTAATTGATTATGAACGCTTGAAAGCTCATTGTTAACAGTAATATTTATGGTCGTGGAAATATAATTAATTCTCATTTATGTGACTTTTATTTGTGTATCCTGGAATAACTGCCAGACTTGTAAGCTATCAGGCATGAATATTGCCTATATTATACTCCTAGTATTCGAATAAAGAGTGAGTGTTATTAAGGTAATGTTACAACTTTTCCGTAAAAACAATTGTAATTGATAATTCAATTTTTCTTTATTCCACCTCTTCTTTCTTCTAAGACTTTTTGAATTGCTAATAAAATTGGAGAAAGCACACAGTCCTGTCTAACATCCCTGTTAATTTCTATTGCTTCTGTTACATCTTCGCTTAGGCGTAGACTTGCTGTTTGTTTCCAATAGAGGTTTTTATAATTAGTGTTTTGTAGTTGATTTATTAATTTAGGGTGCATTCGGTGGAAAATTATTACAGTAAATACATAAATGGCAAAACAATTTCGCCATGATGCAATATATTCATGTGAGGTGTTGAAATGTGAATTTACAAATCTTTTAAAGTAGGTGTAAATTTAAATACTAAAAATATTTTAGAATTTATAGGGGAATAATATACTCCTATTAATTAAGCAATACAGATTTCCTTAACAATAATTTTTTCCGTAAAACAAAGACAATTCAACGTTAAATATTGATCATAATATTCATAAACCATGTATCTTGACTTGGCGAGAATGCGATAAATTTACAGGTTTTTCATATGAACGTTTTTCTGAACTTTTTTTATACGTAGATAGTAGCGTCTACGACAAAATGCAAAAGTTTTAGGCTTTTTTCATTCAACAGCGAATTACAAAAATAATGTATTCAAAACTTAAGCAACTTAACTAGATAAGAAAAAAACTTTAAACTACTTATTGCTAAAGGTTTTTTATCCTTTGGACGATTATAATATCGATTTTGGAAAATTCTCCATCTCAGTTCTTGTTCGGTTCTGGCTTCCCAACCCATAAACCTACGTACTAAGTAAGGCCAAAAAATTCTCAGTGGTCTGCTAGATGTACAATATGTACATACGTTTGCAGAGTTGTCATCTTTTGGAACGTAAGTTATGTTATACTACCAAGTCCGCGTGGGCTTTGCGTAATGGCACGGTGCCATATTTGGCTAAAATATTATCTCGCCGTTAGTCGCTAATACAGTTGACCAACTTAGAAAGGCACCCTTGGGTATAGGTATAGAGCTTTGTCGCTATCGCTTCGCCTCCAACATGTGCAACGTAAGGTTGTGTAACATCTTTCTGATATAGAGGTTGTTCCATTCTAAGTGGCGAAGGAACCGTCAGATAAGGTGGTCACGTTCACCAATAACTCCACCCTTCACTGCTACCCGTAGCCACTGTACTTCGGTACAGCGTCGTTTTAAGAAGATTATGTTGCTCTTAAGTATCTTAAGACGGCCCACTTGGTTTACTGCGCAACCAAGGGTTTCGCCATTAAGAATGGAATAGCCTCTAGCACACCAAACCAACACGTTGTCTGCAAATTCAGTTTCAATACCATTTGCATAAAAGCCATCGTTGCCTTTTATTTAATTTATTACACAAGGTGAAATACTTTCCATCGCTCAGAATGATCATTTTGTACGACAAACTAAACATCTGAATACTTAGGACATTATTCATTTTGCGGTATCTTAGATTGTTTCCTTTAATTTCCATGCGTATAACGCTTGGATGCACGTGTAAGAGATGAGAGAATTTTCGTATAGAAGTTCCCACAATATCTTTGCATCGTTGTACTAATCTTTTACGAACATGAGGTCCTAAAGTTTTCGGGCGACCACGGCATTCCCTTTCCATATTCTCATATTGTAAGAAATATAGAGGATACTGCAATATATTTTATTTACTATATAGTGCTTCAAAAATGGCGGATGAATGCGAAAATGCGTTGTGAAGAGACACCGCCTGAGTTCGAGAAAAATTGTAAAAAAATTTCCCCATTATATTTCTGAGAAAACAACGGTCCAAAGTTTAGTAATAATTAATATTATAAGTGCGTAAGTGCTGATTATTTAAAGTGAATTATGCCTAAAATAACAATTCAAAATGTTTTTGGTACACTAACGAAAAAATCTCAAGAAATACCAAAATGAAAGGTTTTTAAAATGTTTCAAAAACACTAAGCATTTTATTTGGCAACGAAGCTTTTAAACGAAAAATACAACGCTAGAACTTTGTAAAAAAATTAAGTTGACAAAAGCTACTACTACCAGATGTAAGTTATGTTAGTTTATATATTGGGTGAAATCTAGGCCTGCAGGTGCCAGAGATTTCAACGGGTGACTACTATAGTTACTGGCACTAACCGACTAGAATTTTGCCAAACTCAATAGAGTTCCACCCCTGGAAGGGATCTTTATTGTGTCAAACATCGTATTAGCACGGGACCTACGATTTTACTTCGTATCCGAAAAAGGCACACTTTCAGATATTCTTCGGCATTAAAAATCTCATCGATCTGGACGGGGAATAGAACCCAAGATATCTGGTTTATAAGGCAAATAATTATGCTAACCTTAAAGCCATCGACGATGGCAGGTGTAAGTTAATTTCAGTAAAACATTCATGCATGGAAACTACGTCGTCTTACGTTCCTTATTTGTATTTAAACAAGGCGACCATAGCTTTTTAAGCCACCGAATCTTTAAAAATATCATATCGCAAGGAACTTTTTTTTTACTTTTCTGATATTCAGGAAAGGCGTTTTAATAGAATAGTATAAGGAGTTATCTGTCATTTTGAAAAACCCTATATATGAACAATTTCTTATCTGGGAACCTTTCAGACCAAGTTATAAATTTCTCTTCGAATTTCTAATTTATGAGACACGACGGAACACTTTTAGCAACAAAAGATTTATGTCATTTCAAACCTTCAAAATTGCTATTACTTATACAATAATAGACGCTACTAAATATGAAATACTGGCTAAACAAGGCTGATTAGAAACCTATTAAATTAAGTAAATTCTATCAAGAGTTGAGTTTTGCAGCGTTGAAGCAAATAATATTGCAATCCTTATGGACGTAGCGGAAAAGCAGATTTCTGATTATTTCTTAGTTAAGTTCGAGTAACCATTATCTTACTTATCTTACAAAAAATTCTAATGTAAGAATGTGTAATATCAGGAGACTTTAACGTTAACTATATGTTGAAAAGCAATAATGTAGTCCGTATGATTAATTTATTATCTAGTTTCGATAACATGGACATTGTGTCAGATGTAACAACACAGTACGTTTGCCATATGTATAGATAATATCCTAACATAATAGAACCTTATTCAGTACAAGCAGTAGTAGGCTATCAGATCACTATCGGCAGTATATTGCATAGTAAATATACAAAATTGAAAATAAATATTACAACAAATAATCCGAAAAACTGTGTAGACAGAACAAGCGAAATTGCTTGGACTATTCAACTCATATGTCATCTGTCAAAAATCGACCAATCAAAATGCAAGATTTGACGTTTTTGAGCCAATCAAAACGAATTGTATCGACAATTTTTTGAAAACAGTTTATTGCTAGTTATATCCCACAGAGAACAATCTTGAATGTGGACTAATTTATGAAAAAAGATTCGATGGAAATGATTTTTTTTTCTTCATTGAATAGTCCCTCAAATGCCATTCGTGGTCAAAGAATTGTAGATTATTTTTGCTGTAAAATGTTCCTTGTGATTGCGAATACCACTCGTGCTGAGCACTCGTGATATTCATATGCAAGCACAAGGAACATTCGTGATGTTACAGCAAAAAAATAATCGACAATTCTTTGACCACTCGTGGTATTGTAAGTGACAATTTTTCAAGATTTCACGATAACTATTGCATTTTTAGCTGATTTAATAACTAAAACTTTCCATAAGCTAGTTCAATAATGATTAAGGGTAATATGAGAAATAATGTTATTGCATTAAAAAATAATATAGCAAAACTACAAATAATCCAGTTTGCAAAATTGTGTAACAAACTAACACAAAAATTATCCGATGCTTGTAATTGAAATAGTAAAATGTTGAACCACTTACTATTCTGATCAATCGCTAACTGAAGTATACCGGATGCTATTAAAACTACTACGGTAATGCCATTGTTTAAGAAAGGAGATTGCTGAATTTTATTTAAAGTTATCGTCCTATTTCTATAATACTTGTTTTTAGTAATAAAAAATTGAAAAACTAATATAAATTAGGTCCAGGTACCGATTCTGGAGGAAATAAAATACTAAATTTTAGTGCGAAAAGAATGCGCTACAATATAGGCAGTATTCAGGCTTTGAAGATGGAAGCAAAGCCTTCGATTGTGTTAACCATACAATAGATTTACAAAATCCATCTAAATGGGTCTGTTTGAATTTTACTTGCAAAATCACAGTTATTTCACATGATGTTCCTCAACTCGGCTTATTCAGAAAGGATGTTCGAAATACAAAAACCTGCAATAAGAATTCTAGTAAATTCAGGCTCTCGTGATCACATGTAAGCCCCACTTTAAAAATTTAAAAATACCGATTGTTCCTGGGCCTATTTATGTATATCAATGTCTTCCGGTAATCCATAATAACACAAGTAAATTGTTGACACGTTATAATGTTATCATAAGAATACAAGCTCAGCCAATTTGTTGCTACCACCTAAATATCGTTTTGCAAATTCGGTAAGAAACTCTCTTAATACAATAAGTTACCTGCAGAATATAAAAATGTAGAAGTACACTGCTTCAAAAGATATGTAAAAGAAACCTGCTTCTGAACAACGTTTATTATAGAGTACATGAATATCTTAATTCACAACTGAGTGAACTTGTATAGTTAACCTTCAATTTTTACATGTCATCATATACCCCATCGCTAGTAATTTGTTCGTGTATCTATTTTTACAATACTCAGAGCGTAGAATGTTTATAATTCTCTACTGCGATCTGCCAGAAATATGATAAGACGTATATCATGATTAGATAAAGATTACTATTATAAAGAAATTCCTTTGATTTTGCTATATTTCTGTAGAAACCCATGTACCTACGTAAAAACTGACAATCAACTACACTCATACTTTTGAACTTTTCGATAAAAGAATAAAGGCAAGTATTGGTAAAACCATCAATATAACTTCATTTATTCCAAAACTGTATCGATTTTATAAACTAATAAATTTGACAACCCTTAAAATAAAGAGATAAAAAATAAAATCCTGTCAATTTCCCAAATCATCGACATTTAACAGGCGTTCCTCGGAAATCTCTCAAAATTTGATTACATCTTACATCGTTCCTGTAATTTGCCCATCCCTACTGATGTACCCTTCGACCTCCGCTCTTTGCCCGTATACCACTGGTTATTTAACAAGGAACGGACTCTGCTAAAAGCTCAGAAGTGACGACATTCGGCAATATCCGCCGACCTGAACGGATATTGCAATCCAAGTTAGTGCATTACGCTAAGCATGTTCCTGAATACAGATAACATACGTTTTCGTTCCAATATTTGCGGTTTGCCAATCAATATTCATCAAGATACTATAATTAATGTTCTAACTAATCGATACGAGGAAATTTGGTAATGCTATTAGTTATCCTGCGAAATTTAAATTAGCATTAGCGTACTGCACGAGGATCACCAAATTAGGTATTTACAACAAGGGCGTTTAGAAGCATTTCAATTTGTTCGTGATGGTTCTATTATTAATTAACATTGCGTGCACATAGACAACATGCAGCTCAAGTACCCATTTTATGCCTAGTAATGCAGATGAAACGTGATGATGCTTGTTGCAAAGCGCGCATATTTAATACTTGATTAAACAAGGTATAAATCATATGCACACGTTGTGCCAACTACCGGCCACTTCGGATTAATTAATCCCCAGATCGGTGCCTAGTATAACACCTGAATAAAATTAAAACGAAATATTTAAATTTAGAAACGCCGCATAAATCTGCGTATAAAAGGATTAAATTTTAAACCCTCTTTTTGAACAGAAACACAAAAAGAAAAGTCTAAAAGGTCTCATTACTGGTAGTGTTTTAAATTTTCGAAGCCATTTGAATTTTATCGAGTTTAACTCAGTAGGTGATGTAGAACGAGCCTTGGTTAATGACAGGATAAGCCCACCCGCAGCCATTGCTGTAATTAAAAGGGTCTAATGAATTGAGAGCAACTAACAACCTCGTCGGAGCGCTGCCAGAATTCAATAACACCCAGCAAACGCAAACCAGCCGTAAATCGTTTTAACTTTCAAGTATTTCCGTTTGCATTGTCGCTGTTGCCATTTTAAAACCCATCATCGGTGTTAAGTCAAAAATGAAACCCAATCTCTAAAAACCCCCTCTGGGACGATTAATGTACACGTCCCCCCCCTTAAAGATGCAGAGACGCAATTGTTTCATCATTAAGGATGGTTACAGCACTACACCGACCTGGTTATAAGACGGATTCGTTTGGCGGTAACGATGAGGGTCTTTGGAACAGAACATTTAATTAATACGGATTATTGTTTATTATGTGAAAAAATTAGTTTCATTACGTTGCTTTCGACCGAGTTGAAAAGGTAGATGGAAGCTTCTTAATGAATGTGGCTTTCATTAAACCTTAAATAAAATTCATGGAAATAAATCGCTGGATTATCTCTTCATATAATAAAGAAAATGTCAGATATGCAATAACAAATAATATCATAGTAAGCTGTAAAATTATTAGTTTAATAAAAAGTTAGTTTAGGGGAAATGACAATTTTCCCACATTTTTATCTTACAAAGGGGAAATAAGTGGTACAACCGCGGGTTTTGTGTAACTTCACCCAGGAACATTAATTAGAAAGTAGCGAAATAAAAACGGTTTATTCTAACTCATGTAATCAACTTTTCTAACTCCCTGTGCTGGTTTTCGTTTCACTTTTTGTGGTGCATTTTTTATTTTTTTATGTCTATTTCTGGTGTAGCTATTCAAAGACATTTCACTTGGAACAGGTTTGCTAATTTTTTGTTGTAGGACATTAGTACTTCAGCAGTACTACTACCTAAATTATTATTGTCAAAACCGTTTCAATGATTACTTATACTGCAAATCTTTACATACTTTTTCGATCATTTAAAAAGATAAATATGACCTGACTATTATACCTAATCAAACAAAAATAGATATATGTATATTAGTTTATAAACGACTAAAATTTTAAGCACACACTATATTAGAGAGACAATTTCCTCCAGTAAATACGGATTCTCTTGGTGTAATTTGGCAATAAGGTGTTGCCTACATATAACCTACTGATAAAAAGCAGTTTGTTATCTCCAAATTAGATGGTCCAACAATACACTAAATTAAGGAAATAGAGAAAAAACAAGATGCATATAACGCTTATCTGTGGACAAAAATAGAGAATAAAGATGAGCATATTTGCTGATAAGTTCATCAGGGTTTATAGGAAACACATTAACAAAATTGAAAATGACATTCATGATACAACAAACGTTTGCATATACAATTATAAGAATGCTCGAGAGTAAGGAATAAAATGCAGGAGAATCAAATTATAAGTGTGGATAAGACACACATAGAACTAGGGTTTAATCACATGATCAACGAAACGGTAACAGTAGCAGAGAACAACGTGATGAGTTGAACAATGGTCAAGAAATCGAAAAAAGCCGTTGGACCGAATCAATTATTTAAATACTTCATTTTCATGTCGAAACAAACTTTGTAAACCAAGGCTGCGACATTGCATTATTTAAAATGAAAAACAACAATTAGATATAAAATACAAGAAAATTTGAAATAATAGTCTAAGACCATTGAAACATCACTAGTGCAAGAACAAATGGGTTTTAGAAAATGAAGATTGTGTATTGACGGAATATTCACTTTCACTATTAATACAAATACGTTGTGAAAACAATAAATGGATACCCGTGGCGTTCTTAGATTCTGAGAAAGCATTTGATAGGGTAAATAGAGAAAAGCTTTGGAAGATAATGGAAGAAGGATACAACTTATAAATACAACAACAAAATTTACAATGACAGAAAAATAATATTAGAAGCCGATGGTAAAATTAGTCATGCGATTGAAACCAACTAAGGTGTTGCACAAGGTTGTATATTGTTTCCGACATTCTTTAACATAAGTATACTGCATATACGTAAAGTAACACATAAATTTAATAAAATCGTAACAACATTGTTTTTAGAAAGGAAGGAATATGACATCATCGAATATTTTTTCTAATGGCACTCATACTTTTTATTACCTGGTTAAATATACATTACTTCTGTTAATACGACCTGTGAACAATGGGGTAGAGTTCATAAGAATTTTTTGAGAAAAAAACTTAATAAATGAAAATAAAAATTTGGGAGAGATTTTAAATTTAAATCATCAGTTTTGATGGTGTATTTACGTAAACCTAGCTTTTTAAGTAATCCTAAAGAAGAAAATCTATCCAAAATATATCCGAGCGTCAACTATCAATTCATCGAATCGGAAACACTTTATTTAAATTTTGTTCCAGTTCGCCGAGACTTACGCAAATAGACTATCAAAATTGAAGATTGAACGAATTTGACAGTCCCCTCCATGCCCTGTTCAAGAATATTTCTATTTATTTTCATTTATTAAACTTTGATAGCTGTTTTTCAATTTTTTTCTTATAAATCCTATCCCAATTTTTACTGGCCATATTAAGAGTGGGGAGGACGATTTGATCAAATAATAAAAAATATTTGTCCACGACTAGTCAATAATCTGTCAAATATTCATGTGTTTGGTCAAACATAATGCTATCCATTATACACTGCCAGCAGTGAATAATCATTATTCACGGTGTCATGGTAACATCATTGTCTATGGTGTATAATGAAGGAAATAGGTTATGTTTCTAATCCTACCACTTCGTTTAACATAGTCCTACCACATGGTTTTAGTAGCGTTGTTTTTTAAATTTTAATTAAAAATTCTTCGTATTTGTATTCCTGGACAAAGTATAGTATTCTTCTTAGAGTGGATACCCTTTACAGGGCGTTGCCGATCCTCTCTCCATATGCCTGTGGTGTGCGTGTCAAGTAGCCTACAGACATAGGGGACCTACAGTTTAGCGTGGGCTCCGAACCACGGAAGTGCTTGCTGGGAATTTTATGAAAGCAATATGACAGTGGCTATCTAACTGTCATATCGAAATATGGGGTGTTCCATTTAAAAATTCTGAAAAAAATCGAGATCGGCATTTTTCGATCACCCTGTATACTGGTAAACGCTAGTGTCGAGTTATCCTAGCTATTCGATGGGTGATAGAGTCCTTAAATTAAACCCTAAGAGAGAACGCTTACTTCGAACTAATTTCGCAGTGGCGTTCGTCCAAATTGAGGTTAGTTTTTTTGAAAACAGTTGAATAATTGCTGAACTGTTAGCGATAGACCCCTATAGTGCTATATCATTGCACTCGCCGTTAAAAGCGATTCTGAATATCTAAATATATACAGGGTGTTTTATTTGAAATAACGAAGTTAGTGTCTACTTCCGGTATAACCGGAAGCTGTACAATCTTAAATATGTTTTCAATCAATTTGTAATATCCCAAAACCCTATTTTACAAATTTTCATTTATGTACTATAAGTTTTTCTCAAGAAACGTCTAATCGACGGTCGTCGTGACACACCCTGTATAACTAAACGTGCTTATGTGCTTAAAGGGGATTAGATATTTTTTATTAGAAATGAAAGGTTTATAGCTTAAAATATATATAATTGAAATATCAAACTGAAAGTGGACATTCTTCCTCGATTTTTCTCAATGCTCTTTTTCTCTTCTTTTAACTTCTTCCATCATAATATGTTGGATCACTTTTTTGTACAATATAAAATCCGCCCTGTCAACTGATCTGCTGTTGTTGCTTTCCAACCATCTTTATATACTAGTTGAGACAAAAGTGCCCATAAGTGTTCTATGGAACGTGCCTGAAGCACGATAGAAGGATTTCGGAACAAAAGGTACTTTTGCTGTTTAGCCATTCCAGCATCAAATCCCCTTTCAAGAATTTTTAACGCAATAATATTCACTTGCATTCAACTATTTCTCGGTATGTTTAGGTTTGACAGTTCTTTTGTTTTTTGACACTTTATATTTCTTTGTAAGTTTACGTGTGCTCAGCCCGATCTTGTCTTCAGCATCTTCCTTCGGGTTTTTTTCTTGTTTTCTACATTACCGCTCCTATAGAATCTTGAAATCATTGCATACACCGTTCTCCTGTAAAAAATCTCCTTCTAGATAATGTTTTAAAACGAATTTTTTATTATAGGTTCCAAGCCTTTCAAATATACGTTTTCGTAACTGGTCCTATTCACTTACTTCCATCTTGACAGTTGTGCACTAATACAATCAAAAAGAATATTCAGGCCCTTACAACACCTTCTAAGAACAATAGCAAAAGTTATTGTCAGCTTCTCGGCACCGTAGAATAATTTATAAAGTGTGCAGCGACTTATGATACATATACCTTAATATCGTATCCTGAGTAATTTGTCTCTGTAGCTTAATTGGTACAGCACTAGAGGGTACAACTGAAGGTTGAAACACATTGCCATCGAGTCAAAGATATGTGAAATGCATATGCATAAACACACATAGCTCACATCACCTGAAGTCATACCGACATGTTTTTGTTTGACGTATTTTTTGCAGAGTCCTCACTTAGGTAATTCAAGTAGGTGAAGGTACAAAACGGACAAGTTTAACAGCAGTAGTAAGGTTTCAGAATGGGAAAAAGATATACATGTCACTGCAATTGTGCGTGCGGCGAAAATGAAAAGATTTCACTGGGTGCATCCAATAAATCAAAAAGTAGCTAGGTGAATATCACCGTATAAAACATGAAATGGGTGTAGGTACATCTTTATAGATTTTATAATTATGTACTTCAGAATGCAAAGAGAGGAATTCGATTGGTTGAACGATCTTATTAAAGATACCGTTTGTAAAAAGAACACACAATACAGAGAATCAATAAACACCGAACAAAGGTAGCTGCATGCTTAAGGTAAGAAATAAAAAAAATATGTTTAGAAAATAATATTTATTGACTTATGAACATGTAGAAAAGATCCAATGAACCGGTTCCAGTTGCAATAGTGTTTGTTCACCTGTAGAATCATTTAACGACGAAGAGTATCCTCTATCCTGGTCTTGTTGAACGTCTGATATTGTTTTTTCAGGAGATGTCATAGTTTGTAGTACGACTAATCTATAAGAACTATTGCTAGATGATGGACAAGACATGAACTGTTATGAAGGACTTCGTGTAACAATTTGCTCTTTTGCTTCGGCATTTTTTTATTTCACCTTGCAATATGGAGTCATTAAGTGAAAGCTTAACTCTAGCTTGATCGATCTCTGGCATACTCAAGTAAAACATATCTGACTCGTCCAAGTCATCTTGTTTTGGTGGTGTTTGTACAGAAGCAGTCTTTACTTGATATTTATGTTTTCTAACTTCTACAATTTCTTTCATTACGTTTACCATTTCTTGGATATGATCAACTTTTTTTTTCCCTCTTAATGTAGCTTTATATTTTGTAATCGTTGCATCATTTCATTTTGCTTCCCAGGTTGCAAATTTTTAATTAGGAGTTTCTTCATTTTTAGTAAGAATAATATAAACTTCAATATACAAGAAAATATACCTTTTAAATACCAATTTATAAAGAAATCGAAAAACGCAAAAAAAGTGTTGTCACGCCGATTAAAATTGTGTGGACTTTCATATCTCATCAGTGCGTTCCCAGCGCATTTAAAATAAGGAAATTCATCTAGCTCATACTTGTATAGTATAAATGGCTAATTTGGTAATGCACGTCATCAATCACATGATCAACGGTCGGCGTTATCAAAAATGCGCGATAAAAAAATACAAAATGTAATTACTAAATATGGTCCAATTTTCGAGCCAGGGAATGCACGTCATCAATAAATTTTATGACATCATAACTTGGTACGTCTACATGAAGTTTCAACCGATTTTATAACCTAAATTTTCTGTTGACATTTTCCTATTCTATCGCAATGACAATGACATACAACACGATCTGTCAAAAATTTGTAAGTGAAATAATATAAACATGCCAAAAATAATACTAACTTTACAAAAAGTAAATATGAGCTAAATTAGAAAATAAAAACCCGATTTTTTTCTTATTTTCAAAAATTTATAGACCTTGTGATTAAACACGGCTGCCCAGTCTTAGAAAACTACAAAAATAATTTATATTTAGCAATTACATTTTGTAT
This sequence comes from Melanotus villosus, assembly GCA_963082815.1. NCBI lineage: Eukaryota > Metazoa > Arthropoda > Insecta > Coleoptera > Elateridae > Melanotus > Melanotus villosus. The sequence goes on along the minus strand of OY720418.1, from coordinate 48,342,074 downwards.
TTTTTTCTCGCGCATTATTGGTAACGCCGACCGTTGATCATGTGACTGATGACGCGCATTACCTGAATCGCCAATTCGACTTTACAAATTATTTTTGTAGTTTTCTAAGATTAGACAGCCGTGTCTAATCACACGGTCTATAAAATTTGTAAATAATAAATAAATCGGGTTTTTATTTTCTAATTTAGCTCATATTTATTTTTTGTTGGAATATTATTCTTGACATGTGTATATTTGACAGCCAAAGTTTTGACAGATCGTGTTGTGTGTTATTTACTGGTTTATTTTTACATTTACATTACTTGAATTACAATTTATACTATATTGTGTCACACGAGCGCATATGAGCTCATGTGGGCGTACGTGACGCGCGATAATGTGTATCTGCCTTAAAACTCGTGGTATAAAGTTTCTACTCGTTGAAAATAGTAAAATACTTTACTCAAGTTATGTATTTATCTACAACAGTAAGAATTTGTGTGGTTTTAAAGATATTCGAATTGACATTTAAAAAACTACATATCATCAAATTGCAAGTGATTGAAGTGATCCCTTTTTCACTGTTGTACTTAGGTACGAGTAATATATTTTAATAGCTTTCACATATTTATTTCTTTTCTTATCTAGCATGGCAATATAAAAAAAAAACAAAAAGAAAAGAAAGACTATTAAAAAAAATCTAACAACTGCCTTCCAATTTGGCCTACACTAGTGGGTTACTTGACTCTAATACGTTTATGTGGGTTACTAAAAGGCAGGAACTGTATAACACTACGACTAGAAATAATGTGTTAAAATATCCGAAAAACAAAGATACCCCGTAACCACATTGAGGAGGCGGCGTAGTAAGGTCGATACAACGCACCAAACAAGGTTGCTTTTCCTTTTCATGTGGCAATCTTGATAAAACCCCCATTGTTGTTTTAATCTTTTAACGTTTTAATATATTATTATTATTATTATTATTATAAATAATTCTATTAAGGTGGTGTCCAAAACTAAACAAACAATAATATATTATGCAACTAGTATATCATAATAACTATTAATATATAAGTAGAGAGCAAATATAAATGAGGTGCATACACCATGTTTGCAATAATCAGTTATAACTAACAAAATCTATTTATTAAATAAGTTTTAAAATTGCAATTCACAATTATTCGCGATCTTAAGTTGATCAGTTATAAATCAAATGTGATATGTACTTTTTGGCGGCGATGGCATAAGCATTAGATCTCCTGAAACAAAGGCCACAGCTTTTAAAATAAGGGGATTAGTTATGGTTAAGGGCTCCAACTCAGACCAGAATCTAAGAAATATAGACAATCATGAGACGAGTTAACACAGAGAGGTTGAGTGAAATGTCTGTGTTACGTAAATTATACCATTATAAGTGAGTGGGTGAAATGCATTTTTGCGGAATTGGTAAAGTAAAGATGAAAAGCTGGTGGGTATTTATGTAATGATATGCATAACCAGTAACTGAGATTATTGTTGGCTGTAGTTATTGTTGTTGATGTTGGCATGCATTGAGGCTTGTCGGGCACGTATTTTGTGTGAGCATAAGGCTCATGATTTTTATTAGAGCATGACGCTGTGGATCCATTTAGCCGGCTATATGCCTGGGAACTTGGTAATTTTGCGTGGTTACCAAGAGCCCTTGACCTGACTGTAATTGCGTAGTACAGTGACTCCCGGGTGTGCCCCCTGGGGTGGTCAGGTTGTGGTTGTTCCATTGGCCTGCTAGACCTCATGTGTAACCTAGGATAGGTGGAACGTCGACATGGGTGGATTTGTCATTGGTTGACTATGTTCTGTCATAGCTTAAGGTGTACTCATCGTCATCACTCCCCAGTATCCCAGAGGGTTTACTACTAGACAGGACGTGGGATTCCACGGGAGAATTCCGTCCCACCTGTAAGTAACACTTTGCTTTCATGTATTACTGCTACTGCTATCTATGTTATAGATATATTTGCCTGGGTGATATGAGCATTAACATTTGTGTCAAACTTTGGGTGTTTACGAGACCTGGTCGGAGTTACACATTACTGTAACTTGGGTAGAATGAACGTTATTCGTTGGTAAATTGATCGAATGTGCTTTTGTAAATATAAATACGCCACCTTAAAAGTAATTGAACAAAACTCGAAACCGCAACCGCTCGCCCCATTCTACACAAACAAACAACACAAGTCATGTAACCATGGTTGCTAAACAAAATGCTGTCCTGGTATTGGTTATTTCACTCGTTGCATAATGAAAATTTCTATAATAATGAATCTTATTAAAGTACAGCTAGTGCATATTTAATACAAAACATACACTAAACGATGGGAATAGGGAAAAACTCTTAAAATGTTATTCTCCTCAGGCTGTTGGAAAATCATCATTTAAGTAAACTGATATCCATCTTCTACTTTATTCTATCCAAACACCTAATTTATTTTCTTTTATTAGAAATAAATGTATTTATATAAGAAAGTAAACATTCACTTATTTAATAAGAGTATTCTGTTATTTTCAATCTTCTTATACAAATGTATAATGTATGAGCATATTGACGTTATCAAAACAAATAAATAAAGTTAGGACGAACCCGATATAGAAAACCTTCAAGCATTATTTGTTTTCAACGAGATGAATTTAATATATTTGAATCGTTTGAAGTACAAGTTCATTGTAATTTTCTCCAAGTCCAGTCATTTCAAATTTATAATTAGACCCATTCCAAGATTCAATAGTTTAAACAGAAACGAGGTCAGTCAAAGCAATTGTTACTTATTCCATATGAAATATAATTCGATGTCAGTTTAGAACTGATGCACGTTTCGAATAATTACTGTTATTAATGAGGCTCTGTAACACAACTCTAGGCAATATGAAACCAACGACGGATTGTATTCATGTTTCATGATTCCTCTTTTCGACAGAAATGTAACAATAATTATTCCAGTTTTAAAAATGCAACGAATGCGAGTGTAACATCCTGTTATGTCGGGTGTCATATGGATGATGAATTTTTATTTAATTGAGGAACAACGAAGACTCCTTTTGCACTACCCACTTTTTTTTTTAATTTTCAGACAGTTTCCTGAATGTTCGTTTTATTACACTACTGTTTAAATTCAAAACTCCTACATTGCTTTGGGATCACACAAAGGAAAGTTTCAGCTCGGAAAATCGGTATGTAAACTTAATTTTTGAATATTAGCAAAAGCGGAAATCGGTGACTATTTGTTGGAGATGTAATTTTCATAAGATTTCGGTCGAAATTTCAGGCATTTGGGAATAAAGGCTTAATGAATTCAAACTGAGCAAAATTCAAATATCCTACTGAAAGTGAAGAAATTTCAAAACTTTATAAGCTGAATGGGACAAAAATATAATGAATAAATTTCAACAATCCTTTCAGCTAAAATAAATGAAGTGATAATTTAGGATACGCCTCTTTTATGTTTTGTGTTGGTGTTCTAATTTAGTCGCTGCTTTAAAAAAAAACATAACACCCCATTCAATTAGAAATTTAGTGGGTATAAACATTCAAGCGAAGGTGCGAGTAAAGAATAACAATGGGATACTCTTTGGTGTGAGTTGAATCCCTTTCAACAGCGGCTCAAAATGTATTTATTTATTTCATTGTTTATTTATATACTTATTTACTGGAGCGAAATCTAGGCTTGCGAGTACCAAGAATCAAACATTTATTTACTTATTTTTAATTAAGACTTACAGGATCGACCGCTGGTGTTATTGGCGAATGATAGATATCTTACCTAACAGGATTCGCATTTATTGTTATTATTCCTAAGGCATTTACATCACCCTGTTTCATCAAAACTGTTTAGGTATGTAAATAAAAAACTTACTAGGTTTTCTTTTTTATTTCAGTAAATAATTGTTGATTTAATAAATTTTTAATAACATTCCACTATTTTTAGTTTTATTCTGCTAGAAACGCCAATAGAATAGGCAGAATTTCTAGAATTCTAAAACTGAAAATTGAATTAAACCTTAAACGATCCATAAATGCGCATGTCTGTAATTGGGCAGTTAACCGTATCCTGTAAATGCACTGCAAATGATTGGACGAATAAACATATCATTGGCAATTAGAGCACATAATTTCAATCTACAGGTACCAACAGATTTGACATTTAACTGTAAATACAACTGTACACTAATGCGGAAGAGGAGCATCAGCTATTTAAAAATAACACGAAACATCAAAGCTGTTACGAATATTTGGCAGCCCTGGCAACGCCGCATCCCTTAAGTAAACTGACTTAAATTCAAGCAGTACGGTTGCAACCCCCGATAAGATTCCACGTTTAAAGATTCATTTACCAATTAGTTTCTTGTTATTTGTATGTTTTATTTGTTTTCTTTGTGTTTGTGCTTACATTTATTCAATTCCGATATTGTTAATGTTTTGTTCATGCATTTAAATCTAATAAAGATTAAAATCAAAGTTTTATTGTGTATAAACACAAGTTCTGAGAGAAATGAAAATCCAGCGTAAATTCAACAAAAGCCATGTTTTAAAATTTATTAATATTTATTTTCTAATCAACATAACTATTAACGAATATTTGTCTAAAACACGTGTAACTAAACTTTTCAGTTATTTTACTAAAAAGCAAAATAAAGCATTGCTTTCTTTAGCAAAAATATCTCATTTAATAAAATGTTGTTTGGTGGTAAAATTATTTCGAAAATACATCAAATTAATTAATTAATACGAATGAATGTGAAGCTTCCAGAAAAGTAAAAACTGGCGAAGTTGAAGAAGATTTTCACGGCCTTAACATTTTAAAGTAGCTGGCTAAACGTTTGATGATTATCTGGTAATTTCGAAAAGTGGTTATCGTCCTTTGATATTTATTCCGTTTTATAATTTATCTATTTACCCTTTACCAATTTAATAAATGTTCGGGAAAATTTCTGTTATTGTTTTTGGTTATAAAAATAACAGAATTCTATTAAATTGTTTTGTTTTGTTTTATCCTTCATTAATTTGCTTCATTGATTTCTAATCTAATTTGTAACTTCGAACTTCTTTAATCCCCTTTCCAAGCCTAATTTTAAAGAAGATAAAGTGCTCTAAAGTCCTAATAAAAATTATTCAACATCCTGAAGTTGTTTAGTACATAAAATTGAGCTACCGGTTATAATTATCCGGGAAAAATTGGAAAGGACGCCGCTACAGGAAATTTTCCTCCCATGTTAATAAATCATTTAAACAGAGTTTTATCTAACTCCTGGTTGGCTCATAAATTTTTTTTCTTGTCAAAGATTTCACTGCTGATTTAATCTATCATAAATTTTTGCTTCCGGATAATTCAATTTTAAAAGCACATTTTTACAGATTTACATTTTTTCAAGATTTCCTGAGACGACTAACTTAAAATCAAGTATGTTTAGTTTTAATGTTTTTAGAAATTTAGAAGCGGTTTTAGGTTTTTAGAAAATTAAATCAATACAACTTTTAGATTAGGTTTAAATCGTTAAATCGAGTAAACAAATTATAATCGTTTGTTCTGCCACTTTCAAGTACTTTGTTTACCTTTTAGCTTTGCTGCTTTTCTAATGGAGGACAACAACTACAAAATTTTTGAGCTACAAGTAGTACCGTAATCGGTTTAGATTCTCGACGTTTTTGCAGCGTAAACGCGTTAGTATATGCATTAATATCCTCTAAATTATTAAGAATATTAATGTGCAATAAAAGTGCTGCTCCATTTTGCTGAAAACTGTATAAATTTGCTGCTCTGAAAATTCTAAAACTTGTCTTCTCGTTTTCTCTTAATTTCTCTGGACTAAATTCCCAATTTTGTTTAGTTTGGAAATTTCATTAAAAAGTTATAAACCACAAATTTAAAGTTACAGATTTTCTTAATTATTTTAAGCCGAGGATATTTCTTACCTTCTATTATCATTTCGGTGAAAAACACGTTCTAATTATCTTACATTTATGGCCTGTTTTCCTTTGAAATTTCAAGCACCTATTAACTTCAGTGTTTATTTAGTAGAAATTGCACGTTCTCGCCGTTACTCAGAAGATTTCACGTTAACAGACGACATTCGTTATTAAGAAAGCCGTCCATCACGAGAACGTATTTTAATATACTATTTTCTGAACAACCTATTGTTAAAGCAGCCTCATTACTGCCTTTTAATTTGCAGCACTTTTTAATTACTCTTGCGTTTATTGCGGTTTCGTCGTTTACGTTAACATATAACTTTGCAGTCAGTTATTTTCAACTTACACTGTTGGGAAACAGAAGCAAAGTGGCTGGCTGCATAAATAACAAGTTGTTTCACGCTCCCTTTTTAAATTCGATGCCCTAAACGACGTCATTATAAATTTAAAAACGTGTATAGGCCAGGAGTTTGTTCTTTTTCAGTGCAAATGAGAAACAACCCTATAAATTATAAAACGCAGGACAGTGCATGTGATGTAACCTGCATGTTCCGCCTTGTCAGACACATAAATACTTATTGGGAATTATTTACAACACTTGGAAATGGAACGGACAGTCTGTGACACGTATTTCTTGCATGAACATTCGTTACTGTGGTACAGTAGACAACAAATCCAACAGAAAATTAATCTTTATTATAGAAATATTCAGCGATATCATAAATTTTAATTTAAATTTCTTCTCTAATAGGGCATGAAAAACGAACGTCATAATGAATTCTTCCGCACCGTTTAATGTTAACTGTCATTTTGAGGGTAAGTTACCAATTTCGCGTAGGTACGCTAGTTTATCTTTTATGTTTCGTACCAAGTTTAAGTGATTCAACGACAGTTCTATGATTATCGACTTCAGCTGTTATAGACACAGAATGTTGATTGGAAATGTAAAATGCACGAAAACTTGATAACGTTACTCGAAACATACAATTTTGTTGATCGCAGGATATATTAGATTCTGAGATTATAATAAGAAATAATAAATATTAACATGGAGTGAAGACAATCTTCCTAATTTTATTTTAGTCTATTTGCTATTTGATTGTAGTTTGAATTAAGCAGATATGTATAATATGTATATCCTTGTAAAATGAGACAAACCAAAATTTTTAACACTGTATATCTACTATATTACTTGATTTCAAAAATTTGGTATTGCTGTACGTATAGCCACTGTTATACTTTCATTTTTATTTTCAAAATAAAAAAGTATAAATATTTTTAAAATGTGACTTCTACATGATACTAAAAGAACCGAAAATACATAATAATACCAGTTCTGACATAAAAAGTATTTATATTCATGTTATCTTTATAAAAACAAACTGTAAATGTAAAATAAAGAGCCAAAATCAGTAAAGGAGGCACGTTGCGAAGTTTAAACCTTTCTTGGTCAATTCAAAATTCAATCACAGTACTTTTCTTCTTCAATTCAATTTACAAGCACTTTTGTACGGTAAAAGGAAACAATGAGTTACAAATTTTAAGTTCAAACCTTTCACACTGAATAACCTTCATACGAAGACACTTAGATGGAGATTCGTTTTATTCGGCTAAAAAAATCTTTTTGTTTGTAGGGAAAAATTGCATATTCAAATGTTTTTTATTTTATGTTTAAATTCGAGTTAAAGAAAGGCAATTTAATCGTTTATGTAGACGCAAAAATTATAATGTTTTTCCTTTTGGAACAGTTGGTTTTCCTTATGATTCATTGAAAATATCATTTTTTTGGTGTTATCTGAAAATATTTAAGCAAAGATAATTAATGTGAATTTCGACTTGGATCAGTCCAAATGGACAAGTTAAATAAAGTTGACTTCGTATTAACACGAAGTAGGGATATAATGAAAGAGGTGAACGTGCTAAACAACTGTACAGTAGGCAGGGATCACAGATTAGTGAGGGCGAAGCTAAACCTAAACATAAAACTAACGAAACTTAAAACAAACAAAAGTTCGACTCAAGACAAAATGACAGAAAATATAGACAAATATCAAAATGAAATTAAAAAAAAACAGGTAGAAAATAAAGAATTCACGAATATGGACGTAAACGAAATAAATAAAAATCAATGACGGAAATATAAGAAATGCAGCTCAATAAACATATACACAAGGAAATAAAATAAAATAAACTCTCACAGTCACTATCAGGCAAATGTTAAAGAAAATAAGATAAATGACATAACAAGGAAAATATAAAAGGATTGGATATACAGAGCTAAATGAATTGATACGAAAAACAATAAAAGAACACAGCACAAAGAAGCAAAATGACTTGATATAGGAGACAATTGAGAAGAACACAAATATGAAAGCTTACGATCCAAATTAGGTCAATAGAGGATAATAGCAGTAAAAGGCAAGGAAGGGAACGAATTATGACATACCGAGGATATACAGAAAAGAATCCATGAATATTACAGCGATCGGCAACAAACAGAACAAATGCTAAAGAAGAAAATTACAAATATTAACTCAGAAGACATGTCGGAAATTACAGAGGAAGAAATAATCAGTGCGATAACATAATGGACAATCATAAAACCCCTGGTAAAGATGATATTACAAAAGTACTAGTGAGAGATGGTGGACATGAAATATTGAAGATATTAAAAAATTTATTTAATAAATGTTTAGAAACAGGAATGATTCCAGAAGAATGGAAAGAAGCAAATACAATACTATTGTTTAAAAAGGGAGACCAACTAGACCTGAAAAATTATACAATATACGATCTTTACAAGAATAATTACAAAAAGAATGAATAACAAATTAGAAGCTTGCTTTACATGCGAACAGGCGGGTTTCCGAAAGAACTTTAGCACAACCGATTACTTATTAACTGTTAAAGTACTAATTGAGAAAGATCATTTACCGTTGTTGATCGCACTGATAGATAAAGAAAAAGCATTTGATACCGTCGACGAATGGGCTGTCCAAGAACAACTATGGAAAAGTAGGACAGATTATAGATACATGGCACTGATTCGCAATACATACCAACGAGCAACAACCAACATCGAAATACAAGATCACCAAATAAAACAGGTAAACCGCGTCACAGTACCTTAAAACAAAGGTCCTGTCCGTTTTAACTTACGGAGCACAAACATGGACGCCAACAAAGAAAAACATGGAAAGATTAATAGTCGCACAAAGAGCCATGGAACGACGAATGTTAAACTTAACGAAAACGAAAGAAACAAAGGACGCCAGATGGAACTTACAGATACTGGACTGGCGCCTTTGGCTGGAAAGAAAACGCGAGAACGCCCTCAGATGACATTAAACGTTATGCTGGCTTAGTGTGGAAAATAAGAACTTAAGACAGGACACAATGGAAGGAAATTGGGGAGGCCTACATCCAAAAATAGATAAAAGAAGGCTAGAAGAAGAAGAAAAAATTACTTAAACGGTGAGCTGCCTAACTTCCTAGTCACGACATGACATCTAACTTCAAACCACAAAAAGTATTGCTGTTTGCAAATGGTTTTTCATCTAACATTATAGACAACTTAATGAAAAGATAAAATATGGAGATGGAAGTTTTTGAAGAACTTGACAAAATCTTAAAAATCAAGGATGGCCATCAAAGTATAGTACTAAAATTTCTTGTCTATGCCGTCACAAGGCGCTTTGTGAAAAATTACAAAAGTTGGTCACGGCTTCAGTAGTATTATAAATAAATACTTCAAAAATTCCCAAGATAATCTAAAGACCATGGAGAAGGAAGAATGAAAATAATAACATTTTGAATAAGGATATCAAGTCCTCTTGACCCCAGATTGCAGCATTGTAAGTTTCGGCAATTTCCTTCTTTGTTAGTAGATTTATTGTCTTAAAAATTAAAATCAAAAATAAAAGCCAACATTATTTAGAAGTAAGTTTTTTATACGTTTATATCTAAATTAATTAAATTATAAAAATTTAAGCATAACAAATTTTTTAATTTCTTTGAAGCTTAGATAAAAAGAAGACATAAATCCCAAGCAATTTCCTACACCTCTGTACCAACATTGTGGATTTAAAGCGACTAAGTCGATTACAAATAACCGGAGAAGCTTGAAAACGAGAAGACCTTAATGGCATTATTATTTTGGTGACAACTACTTGTTACATTAGGGGAAACTGGCTAATGGTTAGTAATTCAGTAGAACTTCCAATATGCGACTGTCTTTTAAACGTGATTAAACCTTCATCATTTCGACAGGTGATTTGCACACTCACGTAGAACATTCGTAACTAAATGAGCAAAGTTACTCACCGAAAGCTTTTACTTTAAGTAGAGAATTTATTTAAAATAAAAAAATAGATTCTTCTGGGGTGCTATTTAAATGTATAAAAAAACCTAAAGCCGGATTTTCGTATTTTTAATGAAAATGAAATACCCATGAGGTGCGGTACGTATAAGGTATTCACGACCTTTGCAGGCCAATGTAGGCCATGTTAGAGAAACAGTTTCGTCGGTGTTTCTAGTATAAATCTGCCTTATCATTAAAAAAGTCACATTGAATTAATTTTCAGATTATGCCAGAGTTGCTAGTTATAAGCAATTAAATAATAAAAAAGTAGGAAGAATTATTATTAAACAAAACAGAATATATGAACACAAAGATATCTACAAAATAGCATGGATATCACCTGATGGCAGGACAGAGAACCAGATAGATCATATGATTATAGAGAGTAAACATGTAAGAGATGTCAGAGGTTACAGTTATGTTACTAATAGTAAAGATAAGACAAATCCCTAACAAATGAAAAGAAGAGACACGAAAATGGAAGAAATTTGATGTGAACAAATTACAAAACGCTACAGTTAAAACAAACTTTAAAGAAGCATTAACAAAAACACTGGAAAGTACAATTACAAAACATTCAAGAAGAATGGAACAGATGTGAAGAGATCATTAGGGAGGGGGCCGAAAACGGTTTAGGGAAGAAAAAAAGAAAAAGAAACGGAGTGGCATGACGAGTAATGCGGAAGAGCTCTAATGCAGAAAAACGAAGCAAGAATAAAGATATTAAAAGTAAACACTTAAGAAAACAGGAGCAATTTTGATACAGCAAGGCAAACAGAACAACAAATATCCCAGAAAAAAAAGAGAGAATATATGGAGAAGAAACTACAAGAAAATAGAAGAATGTTACATTAACAATGAGATAAGAAATTGTTACCAGGAAGTAAATAAAGGCTATACATGAACAACACAATATGTGTAGAATAAAGGACTTGCTTAGTTGGTAAAAAGAATATAGCGAAAAGAGAATATGCCCAATGGATGGAAGACGGCGGTTCCGTGTCCCACATATTGGGAGGTAATGAGACTGCCTTCGATAATTATCGGGGGATAGCACTGTTGGATGTAGTTTATAAGATAGTAGCAATAGAATAAGAAATTGATGGCATAAAATACAAGAAGATGAATTAGGCGAATATCAAGGAGGATTTAGAGCAGGACAATCAACAATAGACTAGATTTTTGTAATGAAACAAATGCTACATACATACCTATAAAATATACAAACAAAACTTAGGACTCCACATGTCCACATGTTATTTATTGATTTCACGAAGGCATGCGATTCCATATTAAGAAACAAACCACATGTAACTTAGGAAAAACTAAGAGTGCATAGAAAATTAATTAAGCTAATTAAAATGACATTGCGAAACACTACCAATAAAGTGATTATAGAAGGAAGATTATCTAAAGAATTTGAAGTGAGGAAAGGATTGAGACAGGGAGACAGGAATGGTCTAAGACAGGGGTTGGCAAACTTTTGAGTTGAAAGAGCCAATCCTGTCCCTCATAACAATTTAAAAATTATTGGAGAGCCTTACATTTCACATTCCGCCATCACGAAAGTTTAGCTGCCCTGCTTACCATGTGCTCAACCATCCCCTCCACTCTCATTCTCCCTTTACGCTTATAGAGTGTTCTATGCTTATGAAACAATGTTACACTCGCATCCTCTCAAACGGCTCCCATCTAACCTAATGTATTCTGTGGCTCCCATTAAGCAGGGCCCGCTAAAATACAATGTGTGGAGCTGGCCTTTCAATTTTAAATACTTCACAGCCACATGTACGTACCGAAAGAGCAGTATATGGCTCGCGAGCCGCAGTTTGCCGACCCCTGGTCTAAGATACAACAACAGACAACAATGCCTAGCCTATGCTGATGATATAGTGCTGATGACGAGAAGAAGAAAAAATGTTTAAGAAATTAGAGAGTAAAGCAAGAGCATATGGACTAACTATAAACGAAGGATAAAGTACATGGAAATGAAATCAATATCCACACGAGACAAATCAAATTAAATGAAGGACAGTAAATAACAAATAATATAATTTCGAGAAGATAACACAGTTCGTGTATGAAGGAGTCTTGCCAAGAAGACACGGAATTAAACAAAAGATTAGCAAAGGGCAGCAGAGCTTAATAAAATCAAAAAATTTATCCCGAAAAGCAAAATTAAGAATATAGGGGACGGTGTTATATGGACACGAAACTTGCATTCTGAATAAACATGAAGAAACGAGACTGAACATATGGGAGAGGAAAATACTGCGAAAATATTTGGAGGAAGTAGAGGACATGGGATGGAGAATAAGATCAAATCGAGAAATCATGGAACTATATGAGAAATCAATTATCGGACAAACAGCAAAACTGCAGAGATTAAGCTGGGATGCCTGATACTAGACTCGCTAGGAAAGTACTTACGGCAGGATAGGGAGGAAAGAAATGAAGAGGAAGACCAAAAACCCAAAAAGAATATGGTTGACAGCAGTGAAAGAATATCCGTCACGAGTGGACGTGGGTGAGTGACAAGAGAAGGCTAAGGACAGAATAAAATGGAAAAGAATAATACAAAGATTTGAAGCCATGGGACTACAAGACCTGTAGAGTTATATGCTATATTATTATTAAAAAATATATAACTTCAAACGACCTACGGCACTGGTTTATTCAGAGCAGTCAATGTAAGATTTCCCAAACTATTTAAAGGATTTTTTTTTTAATCTGTCAACTATCTTTAACTTCTAAATCAAACCTAACTTATTATTAGACAATAATAACGTTTTATATTAATTTACTCAATTTGGTTCCTACTTACTACATTCGCCGCTTTTTTTAAATAAATCTTCAAAAGCGGTGAAAAACCAAATCGTATATGAAGACAAATTGTGGTTTCTAATGAGATAAACTCGGGAGGTTTTAGGCTGTCCCGCTCGTCACGAGAATCCAAGGCAACACGGAAACCACCACCGCTACCGCCACCGACAACTTGGAGTTTATATCTTGCAACAATACCTTAATCTTAATTACGGTTAGGTCTCTGCTTTTATGATGTTTATTAGACAGTTTCAATGAATTCTGGCAGATTTGCGACACAACTGAATTTAAATGATAACTAACTGAAACTTTACGAAACACGCTAAATTGAAATAAATTTCAGTTGCGAATTGGCTTGCCGTGTTCGTTACTGATGTTAAATGAGATTAATATCCGAAATGGCATGCTGACATTTAAATCATTCTCGATTTTCTCTTGAGTTCGAATAACGACTTCAAAATACTTTATTGTTTTGTTCTTGTTTAACTTTAAACTAACTTACCATGTAAATTACTACAGAAATCTAATAATTGAAATTATTATAAAGTTTGTACTATTTTGTTCGGTGTTTAGGGAAACTACAAACTACCTGTTGAAACATTCTAGTCGGTTTTGTTATGCATTTACAAGTGAAACGATTTTGCTTCGATAAAAAAATCCCAAGGGCAGTCAAATCAATTTTCATCTCATCTTGGAAGATTTCTAAACTGCCCCTAATTTTTCCAGATAAAACGTTAAAAAATACCCGGCGTTTCGTAATAACCCGGACTACTTTATAATACGCTCGGGAAATAAATTATTACCGGTTTAGTATGTACGCTATTATGAAATAGCCACAGGCATTTTACGCTGATGAAATACAAGTTTACTCATATTTCCCAAAGGTTTTTCAAACTATCTAAATCTTATTTATGAAAATAACCACATTAAGAAGATATGCACATAAAAATTTATACCTACTGATTTTGTTCTCATGAAAAACATAATTCTCCTCGTAATTAATCTTTATACAATAAGCTTGCCATGATTGTTAAAGTAGTTCCGTAGTTTTTATTGTTACCAGCAGAATCTTGAATTTATTTTGAATCTCCAAAATAAATTCAAGAGGTTTACTATGCATTATTCTATAATGGACTTTTATAACGGGTGTTCATAAACAGTCGTCATCCCAGTAGGTTTTGACTTCAGAAACGTATGTCTATTAAAATCGAGCAAAAATGCAAACATCATTATTTACAACAGCAAGTTTTATTAACTGTCAAACAATGTGTCAAAAGTAAACCAAACTGAACTGAGATTACAATAACTGTTGGAAATGGTGACCATTTTCTTGAATACACAAATTAACTCTTCGCTTCATGCTTTCAAATACATTTATTAGCATATCTGGTGTTATTTGGTCGCACTGGTGTTGAATGCTGTTTTTCAAATCCCCCAATGTGTGTACTGGGTTTCTAAACACAATGAGCCGTATTCTGATCTTATGTTTAAAGTTGTCTCTAACTAAAGTCGTGTTTAGCGTAAACATAAAACGATATAGCTTTATATAATTTTATATGTGTATAAGAGAGATACACGATGTTGCCATGGTAGTTAAACATGACGTTAAATTTAAATATGAGATCAGAATACGGGCCATTATTTTTAATGTACGGAAACACGAAATAATCCAAAGGCGTAAGGTCGCAAGAACGTGGTGGGTAAAGGTCTTTACTTACTGCTTCCTAAACTGATTGTGGTTAAACACTACATTTGGAAACCTCAATCTGAATTCATTTTTAGAAGCTTCGATCGAGTATTGCCATTCTCCATTTTCCAGTACTCCATTGCGAAAATAACTTTCGAGCATAAATGCTTTCTGTTGCGGCGTAAACATGATTTCAAAACTGAACAAACCTAAACGCGCTATGACAGTACTCAATGACGTTTCATAAAACTAGTTGACGTTTTCCAAGCTTCATTGTGTTGCACGGATTAATCAAAGATATAACATTTTGTTTTTAAAGGCAACTGGGATGACGACTGTTTGTGAACACACGTTATTTATGAGCATGTGCTTTGCGTTGTCGAAACTTCTTAGTTTTCTTATAGAAACTATCGATTTGTTAAATTAGTGTTCGGCAACTTCGTAACTATGAATTTTCTACATTGTTTCTAAGATTAATCATCTCAGTCGCAGTAAATTTAAAGACTTCCCAAATACTACGTAAATGTAAGAAGTTATTGAATTTATATTACGAGTATTAATGGTGTGGGTATGAAAAATGATTGATTTTACACAAGCGAGTGTTTTAATAAATAGAAAGGTTGTTTGAGGCTATGACAAAAGTATTCTTATAGTTACATACGCTATGCTTTGAAGGTGATCCGTAAATTGAAACATGGTGCCCTGCCTACTATATTTACTTTTTCGAAACCAAAGAGAAAATTTTCTATAATTTGATTTTCGAAATCACTCAAGACGAGGAAGCCATTGCTTCAACAGAAGTGCAACATTGGTCATGCACTGCAAAAGAAGCGAAAGCAGCTACGTAGTATAACTAGAAAAGCATTCGTGTGGAAAATTACTGTAGAGACTTTAAAGGAAAATAAATATAACAAACAATAACAATATCTTGCCGGATCATGATCATGTTGGGAGAATAATCACTAGATGAAAACAGAACATTGCCTACTATTTTACTTGAAATTTTGTTTAAGGGAACAAGTTTTTAATCAAATTCTAACTAAAATCATAAATGGGACAAAAGCTACAGTCCTTAAAATGGTTAGTTTAACTTCAGATGTGAAATCCTCAATACAAACCCTTTGGAAAGTCCGGATTGTAACCGCAAGACGATATGTTGAAATTAAAAATTTCACCGCCACTTAGTTTACGAAACTAGAATTCTAATAGTAAATGTTCTGAACTTATTTAAAACTGCTACGAGCGCAGACGTAGTTAATAAAATTGTTACAATATCTGAATATAACATGAAGACCAAATACGCCTCACCTACAAGCACCTTACATAAACGTATACAGACCTTATTCAAGATGTTAGTAATAATTGTTAAAAATATTTAAACTTCAAACTAGCACTGAAGCTGCACGAGGAAGGTTTACTTTGTCAAAATGAAAGTGCTTTTAAATTTTTGGCTGATGAACGATACCAACTAGAGAATATAATAATGGAACGCCGGCTTTGCCTGTACCTAGCCCGAATTTAGAAATAGAAGGAAGAGCAGAATAACAACCTTATTATAGAATCAGGGGTCAGTTGGCTGGGCTAACAGTTCCCTCTAATGAATACTTTCAAGAGGCACGGGTGGAAACCCGCCAATGGCTTCCAGAAGAGGAAGGCATAACATCCATACGGGGAAGACAGCTTAGTTTTGCAAAATAATCTAGCTAGGGAAGTGCATTTCGAAATCAAACACCTGGTCAAAGTTGGGGGTTAAGCCATGGCCTAAGTACCTCACTTAAAAAAAAAACACGTCTAAACACTAAAACGAATAAAGATAAGCCAAATCTAACCAAAGAAATTAAAATGCATTAGAAAAGAGGCTATAAATGTATGAATATTAAAAAAGAAATTCTATCTGAGAGAGATAAACATACTATTGCCGTTCTATCTGAGGCAAACAAAAAATGAAAAGTGTTAGAAGAATCACAAAACTACACACATTTGTATGATGAAGTAGCCCAGGAAGAAAAAACTACAGCGGGAGTCTCAATAATAAAGATGAAGCTGCAAAGGTTCGCCAGAAATTGGAACTTAAAAGTGAGCATACTCCACATGAAAAGTGACATAATAGGACATAGATTAGTTATTATAGCAATATATGCCCCAAATCACAACGCTAATGTAAGGCAAAAAGATATGATTAATAAAGGTCTGACTAAAGTAAAGCTCGTCCCAGAAAAAATCGTACAATTTATTATATAACAAATTAAAGCTGAATGATACTGTAATTTTTATTGCATATCGCTAACGACACAATTGTTTTTAACAAATAATCCACAACTAATCGATTATTCTGAACACATCCAACATTTGCACTTTTCTTTTGACTGCTTTCATTAACTTCTGTATACCGCTGGAGTGGCCGAGTAGTTAAGGCATTCCACTACAGCGCAGAAGGTCTCGGGGTCTAACCCGAGTCGGATGCTCGGCGGGTGGCCTAATCAGTCACTGAAAATAATTGGGAACCGAAACACAGTAGTGGAGTAGGGAAGGTAGGCAGTTGTCAAAGACGCGGTGCTTACCACATCACCCCGTACGTCCGAGACAACCGGATATACCATTATCGTTGTAATACTAGTGAAGGATCACATTTTGAACACCTACTCTAACATGTATTCATCTTAGTTTTCAGTTTGTTCCCTAAATAAATACTGTTTTGTGTTTTAATTTATTTGACATTCATTAACCTCTAACCTACTGCCACATTTTGAAATCAGTCTTGCCAATCGTGTTGTACTAGTCAAGGCCTGCTCAGAATCATCTTTTTTTCGATCTCATGGTATAAGCGACATGTTGCTGGCCATACTGCCTCGCGGAGTGTAAGTGCCGTTACCTACCATCAACTTTTGTACAGGTTGATCTGTAATCATTTTTATTGCTTGTTTGCACTTATAGAATGTTTTTGTTTAATTCTTTGTACGGTAGATTGTGTAGTTCCATGTTTTCTTTTGTAAGTTTCTACCCGAAAGATTCGGATTTTTGGAAAAATTGCAGTATCTTTCTTTCAAGATTTTTGTTTATACAACCAGGTTTTCGTCCACTCCCGCATCTTCTTCGCACACTACTTGCATTACACTATGCACTAGTTTTTAACTCGGCAACAATTTTATTTTCTACGAATCTGTAGAAATTTTTTTGACGTTGTTTTGACAACATTTTGTAAACAGTTGTCAACTGGCTTCTTGATTGTCATCATGTTTAGCATAGTCACCTAACATAATGCGGCTATTTATAGAGCCGCCTTAAAAAATAGGAGATAATGAAATGGAATCAAAGAAGCGACATTTTTTTCTGAGACAAACTTTAATAGACGCAACCAGGGTGTATAAGTAAATACAATGTGATTTTTTAAAAACTCAATTGCAGCAGGCCGTATTCTGTCTTAATAACCTTAGAACTGTCTGTATTAAGTCAGAATACGGCCTACTGCAATTGAGTTTTTAAAAAATCACATTGTATATAATGTTGAGAGACTTTGATGAACGAGTTGGAAACCGAATAAATGGTCCCGTTGTGGTATAATTTTAAACGATAAAGGAGAATTGACTTACGCTAAACTAAAAATTGCGAACAGATGGTATAAACATAAGGATATCAATACATATACGTGGGTCCAATGGACAACGATTCAAGACTAATCTAAATCTAATAGACGTCAGAGTAAAAAGGGGTTTGAAATCAGACAGATCCTTCTTTTCTGGCTGCCAGAGTGTTTTTCCGTGCAGAACAGTAAAGCACAAAAAACTATAACAATACAAGGAAGGAACCGTAATATGTAATATAACATATGTAATAATATACTGGGTGGGCCATAAGTCACGTTACCATTGAAAAATTGAATAACTTATTTATTTTTCATTGTTTTGTTTTGTGATTGTCAGAAATAAGTAAGTGACAGTTGGGAAATTTATAATGGAAAAATTCACAACGGAACAACGAACTAAAATTATAGAATTTTATTTTAAAAATCAGGAATCAATTATTCTGACCCAAAGAGCATACCGTCATACGTTCACCCGACTTGACGGCACCCGACTATTTTCTTTGGTATTATCTGAAAGAGCGGGTGTACATGTGAACAACAATAGGCCCAAACAATCCAGCAGCTGAAGGACAATATCCACGCAGAAATTCGAGCGCTACAGCCAGAAATATTGAAATTTGTAATCTGTAATGGAAAATACTCTGAAAAGAGCTCGTCTTTGCGAGGCCGAAAATGGTCATCATTTGCGTGGCATTGTCTTCCATAAATAGATTAAAAATTTCTCCAATCTTGTGTTTTTATTTAGATTTTCTTTAATGTATTTATTCTTAAAAATAAATAAGTTATTCAATTTTTCAATGGTAACGTGACTTATGGCCCACCCAGTATAATATTCAGAGGCTACGAGGCAACACCATAAAATTTCTGTACCAGCTAAGATTGGCGCATCAACAAGACAGAGAGATCGAGAAGTTATTGATAAACCGTATTAAACAACATAGGAATACATCAATCTGTTTTTGAAGCCTTAGGCGTAGATTGAAATTTACAGAAGACATTAAGGCGATGATGAGACTCTTAACCGCAGTAAACATTAATTTTTCAGTTTATAAGAATATGTTTTATCATAACAAGCTGTTACATTTTTCTACTAATAAGGTTTTACTCCATTTTGTGGTAACAGGAGACACTTGTCACTTACCAGCGTGATTAATCCTTCGAATCTTTTCTTACGCCGATAAGTCTAAACGTCTCCGTTTGACCTGAACGACCCTCGCACATAGGAAAACCGGATGTTGGAATAAAGAACTTGAAGAGTTTGTTAAAGAAAAGTTTATATTTGAAACGGCTGTGCAAACAAGACAGTGAAAACGCTATACAAAAATAATAACAATCAGAAAGCAAAAAGTTAGTAAAGCAAAAAATGAAAAGCGGGAGAAAATCTGTTCGGATCTAAAGAAACCTTTGGGAAATACCCAAGCAAATAAAGCTTGCCAGTAATTAGAATCACTAGGCATTAAGTGTAGAGACAAACCGAAAATTAAGCCTAATAAGACTAAATATGTGAAATGATTATTATAAGAAATTATTACATGAACACAGAGAAAAAAATGTATAACCAAGTGACATAAAAAACAACATATACACTAAAATGTGGAAGAGTACCTGAGCATAATGAATGGAAAAATATTCATCCCAGTAAACATTTCATTGAATTGATGATATCAACGCCTACAGTCCTTACTGAAACGTGCACTACGCTTCTTTGTTAGGTTATCTAGTGGGCGAGAAATATGATTGTGGGTGCCAGAGAACTCAATGCGCGTCGACTACTATGCAATAAATGCATGAAAATAGATGAAATGCCAAACGAGCAGAAGGAAGCGAATCTCCAGTATACATACAATATTAGAAGCCAAACAGATTACAATAATTAGCGAGGTATCTGCATTAGAAGTTTAATTAGACGACTAAGTATATGGGAAAATTATAAAAATAGTAGGATAAAAGAAAAATAGAGGAGTTTGAAGAACAAAGCGCGTTAACATGATAACATTTATAATTAAGCAAGTACTTGAAAGGAGACTTGCCCGTGAATGATTACACTTAACATTTATTCACTTTCTCAAAGCATTTGTTCCAGTAAGCAAGTTGTGGTGCAGTTTACAAAATGCTGAAATACATAAAATATTACAATATTGTGCGGGATGTATACCTACAAGCTATGTGCATGTGTAAAATAGGAAAGATGTACTCCTAATAATTAAAAAACACTGAAGACTTAAACCAAGATACAATATTACACCTACGCTGTTCGAGTTATACAGGGTGTCATATTTCTTGAACGTTATGTGAGTAATTTTGACCAATTGGTCCAAAATGATAACAGTTAGCAAAAAATTAATTTGCATTAATCTGCGTAAAAATTATTTGAAAATTAAAACATGAAACAAACGTAAATAGATACGAAAAGACTGATCTAGTATGATCATATGTACGGTGCCTGATCAAATTATTAGCCCACCTCACCATTTTAATAAAAAAAATCAAGGCAAACCAAGAGGCCGGACAATGGTTTGATAACAATGAAAATATAGTTTTCCTGCAAGATTATGCTCCTTGTCATACAGCCAAATCAGTAACAAAGTTTCTGTTACATAGTGGAATATCTGCTCTAGACTGGCTGGGCATCTCGCCCCATCGAAGCCCTATTGAAAATGTATGGGAATTGTTTCAAAGTGAAATAGCGAAGGTAAATTTTGCAAATAAAGATCAACTAATAGAAAGAGTTGATCCGCACTGGAATTACAACCAACGTATGAAAGAAATGGCTTTAATTTGTAGTAGTAGTATGTCACGGATATTCCAGACTTTACTAAAAAATATGGGAAGCCAGATCAAATATTGACTTACAATAAATTAATATGTTGCACATATTTTTTTTGCTTTTTATTTCTTTACGGTACTCGATTTAACGCCGACAGAAAAACTTGTATAATGCAAAAAGTGAAATGCTGGGCTAATAATTCGATCAGGGATTGTATTATCAAGATCATGAAAAGAAGACTTCAAAGAAACCATGGAAGAAGATGGATTAGAAGGAGATAGGAAAGATAGAATCCTAGCAATTGAGAAACACCAAGGGACCACAAAGCTCAATCGTATTTTGTTAAAGGAGAAAGCTAAATATTTTCCCAATACCCAATCAGATATACAACGCCGATGAGACGGGTTTATTTTGGAAACTTTACCAGTCAACAGATATCTGTTTCTGGCCAAAAAAAAACACCATAGAAAGTAATCTTTTCGGTATGTACGAATACAACATGATTACATACAATGAAACCATTAGTTATCGGAAAATCAAAAAAAACTCGAAGTTTAAAAAATTCCAAAATGTCCATACACTACAGAAGTCCGAAGGGTGTTTGAATGACAAATTCATTTTCAAGGAATAGTTCCACGAAACTTTTATTTCTGAGGTAAGTACATCAACATTAGGCTCTAAACTTAAAGTTTTATGAGTAAAAATCTTTCTTCAGAGAAAAAGTAATCCTCCAGAAAATTAACTTGTATCAAAAGATGGTCGTATTGTGGCTGTTCTTATACCGAATGTTACAGCTCCAATCCAACCTATGGATTAAAATGTGATTAAATTAACAAAATGTTACTTCTATTATGTATCGTTCGAGTTTTATGGCGATGGCTGCAAGAAATTGATCCTCAAAAAATCTACCTTGTAGAAGATATCGAAGGCTGGGTCAAAGATATTTGTCAAAATCACAATGAAGCTATATTTCGAATCAGTCATATAGAAACATGTCAATTTTTAACAGAGGTCTGGAATGGGACCCAAAATAATAGTGCCTTCGAAGATAGGTATACATGTTCCCCACAAATTGCGTAAACACACTTTTAAACAGTCACCGTTAGTGAAGCAATTTGCTAATTTGCAATATATTATGTACAGAGTGATTTTTTAAAAACTGAATTGCAGCAGGCCCTGGATAGCCTTAGAACTGTCTGTAGTAAGCTTTTGCCCCCCCCCCCCTTATATAGCTATTTGAAATCTGAAGTAACAAAAATATTTGTCAGTTTCATAAATAAAAACTTCACATTTAGTCAGTTAATAATAATACAGACAGTTCAAAGGTTATCCAGGACCTGCTGTAATTCAGTTTTTAAAAAATCACTTTGTATTTGCATGGGTCTCGTAGGCTAATGTAATTTTTTATTTTTTGTAGACTGTTTAATAACTAAGTTACTTTAACGATTTTTTAATGTTAACGACTCTACTGCAAATTAACTATACAAGTATATAATAAAAAACAAAGTTTGTTTTCCTTCTTATTATCATCCAAGATTCGGTGTTAAAATTGTATTGAAACCATGACAGGCCAGAGTATTAAACTTGGTGGAACAACAAATCTATGTTAGTATTTTCTTATTTCACAAGATAATTTTATTCTAAACATTATTCATTGCCTGTGGAAACCAAACAATGCTCCTATCAAATTATCACATTACGAACATTCGTCGACTTCAACTTCAACTCAAATCCGTCAAGCATTTACAAAATTAGACTTTTATTGCATCTCCGATCTCTCATGATGTTGTCAAATTACCATACGATCAATAAACTAATTGTTAAATTCCTAAAATTTTATGTTAAAATATCCTCGATAGACAAAATATTCTTGGGAGGACACTGATTAGAAACACAATTTATCCTCGTGAATTTTTAGACAGTTCCCTAATGGAAATTCCAACCGTTTCAGTAACATGTGAACATTCATCGAATTGCTCTGCATTATAAAAATTCACTGTGCAGAATCTACAGTTCAAATAAACTGTAAGTCAGGATCACCCTTTAATTAAAATTTTTATTAATTCTTTCAGAAATAGTTTCCATCTTGTCTTGTTAAATACCACGCTTTAAATAAATGTTTTTATTTAATGTTGCACCAGCGGTGCATTTTAATTAAAGAAGCCTTTTCCAGGGGAACTTTCATTAAATTTGCACTGTAATGGAATAAGCTAAACTTACATTTGTAGAATAAACACCTAGAGAACATCAATTTTCAGTGAAGGTTGCCTTCCGGGCTATTCACAGATGAACTTGTACATTCCGCACTTCGTTCAATTTACCCTGAAGCTTGAATCTAAAACGTGAGACTTTTATAAGAGCAAAGCGCCATTTGTTAGTTCTATCGCACTTTCAGGAAGTTGAAAAGTGCAGACAAATAAAGAAGTGTTAAAATAATAAATAAACGTATTTTCGTTTTATGTTTCCTACGCAGATTTGTGTACTAAAAGATCTTGTGAGCAAAAGCAGAATGCACGTGCCTTTGTGATTTTTTGATATCTCCTTTGTCCAATTTCACAGGAAGTCCTATCCTCCTACGCTTTTCGGTTCGTGTTACTTTCAAGAGTTTCAGAATTCGTCCCCGGTAGTTATCATTTCCTCTGTCCGACATTTTCAGCACTGCCACGTCGCTATCACTTCATCTTCTTTCCAAGTCATTTCACATTGCTATTCTTAACGAAATATACCCTGTATTATCTTTAATCTGCATTCCTACTGTCTTAATCCAATTCAAAAATAACTTTGGTTGCTTTAAATTAATTCTTTTATATAATAAATTCCGTGAAAAAATAATGTCCCCTGTTCAGCATAATTTTGAGTTATATTGGTTAGTTGAATTACTTTTTTATGATCTCTAATTTTAAATGAACTCTTTAATGTTCCTTTAACATTAAACCCTCAATTTAGATAAATTGGTTGTTAGTTTAACCGAACCTTTTAAATTATAATCGAGATTGCTTTCCTAAGAAAACTAAATTATAATGGAACATTTGAACATTTTTTTTACACAAGCCACAGAGATAACATTTCATTTCCGTGAGAAAATTTAGTAGAAGAGGCCGGGAATCTTATAAGAAATCATGGAATACTCAACCTCAACAGAGTTTTTCTTTCTGTAACTACTTGGGGCATTGTAAATTTATATTTCTTACTGAGTTTACAGCTAAATTTATAGCAATACCAACAAAACGACTGAATATTTTTAGTTAATAATTATTCTAAATAGCGGAATTGTTAATAGTTTGAACGTTTAAAGTAACGTGATGATATGTCTTTAACAAAAAAGAAAAGTTATAATTTAAAACAAAATTAAAATAAACGGCGTTCACAGCAAATCGTTGGTTTAGAAAATTTTATATATTAATATTCATTATTTATAATATTGTATAATATAAACGTTATTTAAAAATTTAATTAGTTATCCACTGTGAACTTTACTGGTGGTTGAAACAGGTAAAGAATTGTTGTGTTCTGCGTTCGAAATGACCACGAAAGCTATTAAATTAAAGAATTAATTTCAGTTGGAGTATAAGATTAATTAACAGTAGATTGTTCTTCTGTATTTCGTAAGCCTGAAGAATTGCTGTAATTTTTAAATTAAAAATTCAAGTGATAGATTCTACAGGAAAAAGATGAAATTGTTGTATGAATGCTGTTTTTGCTATCAAAAAAGATATATAGAAGTAAACAGAGTCTAACCTAAAAATGCACTTGGTTTTTATAGATTTCGGAAAAGCTTTAGATAGCCTAGCGTACTTATATAAACAAAATATCGACAGATCCCACAAGCTACTATGAATTATAAACCAGAAGGACGAAGAAATGTTTAAATGACACTAAAGCGATGGGTGTTGGAACAGGTTGCACGGCCTAATCCGTGAAGTGTTGATTCGTACCTACATGTTGGCTTTAGAAAATAATCTTGAAATTATTTGGATCTTTATCCGCGTCTCCAAGTTTTTTGAATTGTTATAAAACCGCGCGTAATTAATAATCTTGGATTAAGAATTAACTTTC
The DNA here is from genome assembly GCA_963082815.1 of Melanotus villosus. Classification (NCBI taxonomy): domain Eukaryota; kingdom Metazoa; phylum Arthropoda; class Insecta; order Coleoptera; family Elateridae; genus Melanotus; species Melanotus villosus. The sequence goes on along the minus strand of OY720418.1, from coordinate 48,316,872 downwards.
AATACTAACAATTGTGTTAACTTAAAATCTCTGACTGCTGAAAGAAAAAGCAAACTTTATAACAGACAATCTGAATCTGATTTTGAATCGAATTCCAAAATTTAAATCTGATTTAAAAAGTAATTATAGATTGTTTTACACCGTAACTCAAATTCAGAACTTTTGATTTGTTACTGAACGAAGAAATTTAAATTTAGGATTAATTTTTATACCTTAGATACGCAGAAACCATTTTATTATTTAAGATGAACTTTTAAACTAGCATTTTGAATCTCATTTTGATTCAGATTGATAAATGTGAAGTGATCTTAGAGATAATCAAAATCAGGATTTTAATTCCAAATATGAAATGTGGAATTCGAGAAGCGAATTTAAATTCAAAAATTTAATCGAAATTCAATATTTAGATACCAATTTTAATGTTAAATCGCCAAGCCTGAATCATCTAAATTTTAATACTTTCTATACTCTCGGCTTTTCAGTTTGAAGAACGAAATAAAATTCAAGCCTTTTGTTGAGAAGTTTTGAATTTTTTAAATTAATTTCTTAAAAAAACTTTTGTTGATTTTTTACCCCCTTTTTGAATTCTTCCAATGCATGTCAGATTTTAATAAAACATTTTGAACACTTCATCTATGCATTTTTAAATTAATTAAAATAAATCAAAACACAAAACAAAAAGGTCGAAAACCTGAGAATCTGACTTTTGGATATAAGCAAAATAGGCTTCTGAAAGATTCCGAAAACGTATTCAGGCGTCCATATTTTCTTATTTATTTGAATCACGACCCTTTGATATTTCGAAGAAAACCTATCCTTTCTAAAAAAAAATCCAGGATTTTCTGTAGACTTTCTATTCCAAATGCTCAAACAGTTTACGGCTATGTAGATTTCTTATTTACAACCAAGGAGCAGGCCCTATAAAAGCAACAAAATTCTCACCAACACAAAAAAGATTTTCTACTTTTACGATTTTTTAAGTTTTATTTATTTTGGGTAGTTTTAAGGGATAATCCCAAAGAAAGACCGTGGAAATTCGCAATTATTCAATGATACGTGGCAAGAACACTTACGTCTTATATTTTACCCTCATAATAACCAAACCGTTTAATTTTTTATACTTTACGAGGGAAAATTGTTCGCGATCTTTCCACTTTATATGTCAAATTAGCACAAAAAGCGGTTTAGGTTTTCCAATACAATGTTACTTCGCGGTTTATTTATAGCCACTTTCTAGCGATTCTGTCATTTTTACGTCTTTCGTGCGTGTGGTTAATGGAATTCGAGATCGTAAAGAAATCTAGCACATTGATACAACAGGGAGAGAAAGCAATCGAACATACGGGGAAAAGCATCTGCTTTTTACGACATTGTTTTTCGAGTTAAGCTTCCGAGAGGGTTATATTTCATCTAAGCCGGAATTGTATCCCACATTTTGATAAAAATATGCCCAATTTATTACGGTAATTCGTTGCAGTTACTCAAGATTTAGTTCGTAGAGCAAGAAGAGTCGAGATTGTGTCGATCTGTGTCGAAATGTCGAGAAAATGCCACCGCTATCGGATGGTGTCGGGGCTGCGACAAATGGCTCTTCCATTAAATCAAATGCGGATATTAATTACATTACAGTCGCTTGTTACATCACTTACCCTAGTTACCTCCTGTCCATTTTCATTAATTTCTATTGCACTATATTCACGAAAATCTCCTACGACAATACCTTCACACAACTGTACTTCAAAGTCAATTACTGCAGGCGCTATGAATCCGGCTACATAATTAATCTACTCTATTTCCGACATTGCGAGCCCCTTTTACAATAACCCATTTTTGTTTTATAATTTGCTTTACGTTTATCTGGAAGCTTTTTTGTTCTTAAGTTAATCTTCCAACACTAATGGATATTAAAAGTTAAGTTTAAAATTACGGGCGGTAAATAAACAGGAAAATTAATAATTAATATTCTGTTTTCAGCTTATAATTAACTCTTTTAAAGTTTAATCTTCATTCCAGGAATTTCATTAACGAAAAAATAGAAAATCCAAGTAATCACCACTTTGCAACCGATAAAATGACGAAAACGTTTAGGTATTAAATTAAATAAAAACAATATTTTTTGAACTTAATCTTTTCTAAACAAATAAATATATGCATTGTTGCTTTAGGTTAAAAATAAATTAGTTAATTATAAATATTATTATTTTCTGTATGATCAACTAATTCTAAACAATTGGTTTAACTCAATCCCAACTAAATATATAACCCACAAAAACTAGAAATTTTGATTATTAAACACCTAAATTTCATTTCATTTCATCAAGCTTAACCGAATGCGATTCTTTTGAGTTACCCTTGTCTACAAGAAAGTTAAATTTAAAACGAGTTTAGAAACTTAGTAAATAAATCCCGATTTTCTACTTGTCTTGCAACAATTTCAGTCGATAAAGGCGGGTTGTAAACGTCGTGATATTTTACTGATAGCAATAAATAAAATCCTAAGCTTTACTGCGAAATAAAATGCTCCATCATCAATGATTCTCCAACCGGACACCCACACTTACTAATATAATTTAAAGAGCAAAGCGGGGTTTATTTTCCCAAGACAGAAAAATTGTAAAATTGTAATGCACATAAATTCATGCGGATTCATTAAAATCCACCCTCGCCGAATTCAATTTAACCTTCAAGTTGGAAATTCAAATAATATTTGAAGACTTTGAAAAGTAATCACAGAATTTTTGTTTCGGCTGCTTCAATTCTGAATTCCAAACTTTAGAGGCGAAACTATTTGAATTTTGTAGATAAAATATGAATCCTAAACATCAGGTATAAATTAGGTACAAATTATAAAAATCCGATCTGAATCCTGAAAACCAGCTTTGAAAACAAATTTCCGAATTTTCTTCCGGATGCTTAAATTTTGAATTCCAAACTTGAGAGACGAAACAAAATTGAATTTCCTAGAATAAATATTAATCCTGAAAATCAAATTTAAATCAGAATTCTAAAAATTAGATTTGAATTCTAAGACTAAAATAATCTCAGAATTTTTTTTGGTTGCTCCAACTTAAGGGATAAAATTATATTCAACATCTAATTTGAATTTCGTAAGTCAAATATGAATTCTGATAATTAAACCAGGTACGAATTCTGAAAATATATCGCGGTGACAGAGGATCAGGCCAGCCCGGCAGGGGTCGGCAAACTTTTGAGACGGAAGAGCCAACCCAATTTAAAAATTATTTGACAGCCATAAATATATTTTTACAAATAAGGAAAATTTAAAATAATATTGTAACAAGTAATGGTATTAATGATATCTTTATTAAAATAAGAATAATTCACATAAAAATTGCTCTCATTGGTTTTAATCAGTGTGAGCAATGAGCTTGCATTTCCTGAGAAAGTTTCTGTATAGGTATCCGGTTTCTAACTAGTCGTTTTTAATTTAAGGCACACTTCCAAGTTGGTATCAGTAATTTGGCTCCTCAATTTACATTTAATGGAATTCCTGTTAGAAAACGATTGCTCACATAAATATGTAAACCCGAAGATACTGAGAACACCAAATGCAAATTTTTTCAACTCATAATATAAGTCAGAAAGACTATCCCAAGTATTGAAAATCATTGAGTCTGTATTCTGTAGGTATTTTATGGCAGTCTGCTTGTGCTGTGAAATCAAACAGCATTTTTCTCTTTCCAATTCTTCTATTTCAATACTAAGACGTGGAAATTTGGAGTTCCATAAGTCTTTGCTTGACAAGTCCAGCAATTGTATTTCAAAATTAGCCGTGTAATTGGCATTAAGAGGATTTGTAATAAAAGCTAGAGTCGCTTTATCATTTCTGAATTCCTCAAACCTTTGAGTAAAAGATTCCCTCATGTTTAAAACTGCTGTCTTGAAATAATGTTTCGTTAATGAGGGCATTTCGGCGATATTGAGACAAGTTTGGGAAATAAACTACAGTTTCACTCTCTAAATCTTCAGCGAACAAAATCAGTATCTTTTCAAACGAAATAAACTTCTTCTACCATTGAAAAAGTAGTATTTCTCTTGCCTTATCTAATTTACGATTGAGCTGATTCAGTTGTGATGTAACGTCTACCATGAAGCACCATTTTTGCAACCACTGATCTTCTGTTAATTCTGGATATTGAACACCCTTGTTGTCGAGAAATAGTTTGATTTCATTAATGCAAGATGAAAAACGCATTAGCATATCGCCTCTGGAAAGCTATCGAACCCTGTTGTACTGGAGAAGATCTGAATACTCGTTCCCCATTTCACTTAGCACCTCCTTAAATTGTCGATGGTTAAGTCCCCTTGCTATAATGGTGTTGGTAAACTTAATTACCAATTCCATGATTTTACCAAGGTCTTCTGGAAATTTTTGGCACAGAGTGCTTCCTGGTGGAGTATACAATAGAAAGTAATCACTTCATGATTAATTTGTTCTTTTACAATTGAAACAAAGCCCTTTCTCGCACCCGTCATACTTTTTGCACCGTCGTTTGCAGTTGAAATAATTTTATTGAGTGGGATATCATTTTTTCCATGCATTCAAGGATGACATTTGCTATGTCCTCTCCATGCAGAGCTGGCCTTCCAATTTTACTTCAGAGCCATATGTAGGTACCGAAAGAGCCGCATATGGCTCGCGAGCCACAGTTTGCAGACTCCCGGGCCGCTAGTGTAACGTTACACCACAGAATTGAAAATTTCTATTCTGTGGTTATACCTTAGTTCCAATCTCCCGATGGACAGGACTTTCCTGCAGTCTGCCGACCATTCGTCGCACCAACTAACGATGATTTCCCCTGAATACAAGCTTAAAGGACGCACCAATCACGAAACATGCAGAATCGGCTCGGATTGTGCATTGCACCTGCCAAAAACCTCATACGCACCAGCCTCAACACCTAAATGTATAAGAAGTCGACGATAATCTTTGAACTTTCCTTCAGCTTCAATTTCGAGGTCCAAATTTGAGAACGGAAATATAATGTATATCAAATTTGAATTTCGAAGATTAAATATGAATCCTGAAAATACGATTTAAATCCTGAAAAACCAGCTTTTAAATTAATCTCGAAATTTTCTTTGCGCTGTTTCAATTCTGAATTCCAAATGTGAAAACTGAAGAAACTGTATTTAACCGAAAGGTGAATTTCATAAATTAAATATGAATTCTGAAAACCAGCTCTGAAGGGTAAATCAAAAGTTTCTTTCAAATACTCCCCTTCTACAAATTACAAACATGAATATAAATTATAAATTTATTAGAAAGTTCCAAAAGTTTGTTACAACAAGCTACAAAAATTCGTGCACCTCTTCAAGTACAAACGATGACTACAAAAACTGGAAAAGCATAGTAATTTTACAAACACAAAATGGTTAATAAAGGAATCACTCGAAGTAATCTTCACGAATTAAGATGTTTTGTAAGCGATGCAAACGACATTAAAGTAGGTCCTCCACATCTTAAAATACCTACAGGAGTATAATTTATATTTGTAAAGTTGAGCAAGTACGTGATAAAAATTGAAATATGAGGACTTAGGTTAGAATTTCCTGTCTGGCTATAAGGAACATTAAAATCTCATTAGGTATCCATGTATGGTTTTAACTTTACATGATAGTGGAGCGATGGATTTTGCAAAAAAAAAATGAAATACTGCAGTTGCTTGCGTATTTATAGCCAGGGAAAGAATAGTAAATTCTAACATGATTTACTGTCAAGCCAAGTATACATTATGTAGAACTACTAAAAACTGCAAAATATTCTTTATTTTTCTTTACTTCTAAAAACTGCACTCTTTTAAGAAAGCAACGAAAAGCTCTCCTAATAACTCTTGCCATTCATGCAATTGCTAAATGATATTTCTAAAGCGCAAACTTTCAAACCTCATTATGAGCTGATGAAAAATTGTAAATCAAATTTTGTATCAATCGGTCCAAGTGAAATGCAGTTATCCGTAAGAGACGATAATTCCTTGGGACCTAAGAGAGTTCTCCTAGCCCCTATTGTCCAGATAACGAGCTACATGATTGAAACAGTTCGTCCTTATAACTCGATTATTGTTATATGATAGCTAGAGGCTGAGATGGGCAGATTAGACCACAATAACTGAGCTTCCAGCATACACCCCAGAGGTTGTTTCTGCTATCGCTTTAATGTAGTTGCGGTATTATTGCAACAATTCATGCGATAAAGTAGGAACATCTCAATTACTTAAACATAAGGGAAGATGTTTACTTTCAGTTTGGTAATCTTTACCTAGCTTGATTAAAATAATTTTATGTTAGTTAAGATGTAATGCATAAATCTTAACAACAATAAAATTAAATACTTTCAAGGGTAATATAACAAGTGGTGAGCTTATTATCGATAATATTTTCAAAATGTCACGAATGTTAATCCCAACGACGAAAATGCAACGACTGCGAAGCAGGAGTTGCATTTTCCAAAGATTGGGATTAACATGAGTGGCATTTTCTAAATATTATCGATTTTTAGGCGAATCACGAGTTATATTTAGGAAGAGAATACAATGATTATATTTTTCACTAATCGGTGCTACAGTCAAATAATTTTTTGTTTGTACGTCATATTTACGTGGTTACTACGTTACTAGCGTTGCTATTGGAAATAACAAAATATTATCGCGGCAATAAATTATTTTCACTTATTGGTACAACATTTTCAAGCGTTGTGATTGGCTGATTTTATTAAGAATTGTATTCTCAATACAAGAAGAGATTGTACAGCAAATTTGTTAATTCTTTTGTTTTTTTTTTAAGTCTGAGCTCAGCTGCCATGATTATTTGCCATTTTACAGTATTCGTTAAAAATTTAGAGTTAAGATTACTTTATTTTTAATGTAATTATGTAAATTTGTTGTAGGTGCCAATAGGGCAGATACAGGGCATTGTATGCACTAATGTCCTCATATTTCTGCAAACAAAAATATATAGCAGTCTAAGTTGTTCTCCATGGTCTAACCTTAATAAAAATTTAGTAATTCTCTCTTGTAAAATAAATATTTTCCTTATACTTGTGAGTACTATTGCCCTAACATAAGAAACAATGTACAAAACTTACTAATCTTTAAGTTGCAGTATTGCTAACTTTTAATCGAAAATAAGGTAGTACGGTAACCGTTGTGCTTTTCCTACAAGAGATTGTAATCTACATGGAGTTCCAAAAATGTTGCACAATTTTCCTGTATCAATTATTTAATATCTTTGTGCATTCATAACAGGCGCATTAGGTAGATCTACAGCAATCTACCGTTTGAGAATAACTGTGGTTTTTACATATCGTACACCATATTACATACAGGATGTTAGGTAATGCTTCTGCCAAACTTTAGGGGTGGGTTTGTAACGATAAAAGGAACAAAAAATTGTTATACCATTTTTTCTCAGATGCATTTTTGCTTTTTGATTTTGTTTTTTTTTTAATTATTTTGTGGTTTTTAATAATAAAGTTTTATTGTTACTTGATGTATTAGACTCTTATTTATCCGTCACAATTTTGTTCCTGTATCTTTAACCCTTTGTTTTTGTTTTCCCCGAGAATAAAAGTAAAATTAAAGCATGCCTTTTCTCAGAAACTATGCATATTAGAAAAAATTGTATAATACGTTTTTGCTCCATTTGTCATTATAAAGCTATTCCCAAAGTTTGGCAGAAGCATTACCTAACACCCTGTATATTCGCAAAGGATGCAGAGATCTTCATTGTTTCCTTCAAAATAGTGATTTGGTAGTATGACTGAAATGACAGATAGTATCGATGAGGGAAAATATTTTTGAAGATACATTATTATTGTGCTATACTTTGTCAAACGGTTGTGGAGGGGTAAACCGCAGTTGAATTACGGTGTACAACTGAATGGAAATCCATGGAATTTCTATAGAAATCTCTGGGAGTGTACGTACGTAAGAAGATTCATCGTGGAATTTTGTGGAATGACTATGTAGAAAATTTTGTCAGCAGTTTATTCATTGACGCTTGTCTAATGTCCCAGTGAGTCAGGGATGGGGACCTTGATGAATAGAGAGGTAACGTCAAAACTGGCAAGCAGGTCATTAGAGTCTACGGTGAAATTGTCGATGAAGTTGTCATTTAATTTAAAACTCAAAGTCTGGTTCCCTCATGTAGATGACACTTTCATTATGCAAGACATCACCTTGCTTCCTTTCTAGAACATCTCAATAATCAACACCCTGATATCATGTTCACTATTGAAGTAGAATCGAACAGTTCTCTGTCTTTCCTCGACATCCTGATAATCCGCAAACAAATTGACTATATTGCCCACTCAATTTATCGCCAACCTACACACAGATAGATATCTTCATGCCAATTCACATCATCATCCGGCACAAAAACTCCGTAATCAATTCTCTCGTTCATCGTGCTATCACAGCGTCTCAACCCAACGGCCTTCATGTCGAGTTAGCCTATATCTAAGACAATCTCGTCAAGAATGGATACAACAAAAGGGACGTTAGGAAAGTCATCGAAAAACAATTACACCCCTCACACTCTGGAATTTTCAAAACACTTGTACACTACATTCGCCAAGTTACTGATCGCATAGGTAGGGTTCTTAAAAACATAACATTAAAACCATCTTCAAACCCCCTCCAAAAGTGTCTTAGATACTCCCTTCAGTAAAAGATAATCCTCAACCCCTGTCTCCCTTTTGTTCTTTTAGTACCCTTTTCCCTCCTGGTAAAGCAAGCGCCTTAAGAAAGTGGGCGAAATGTTAAGTTCTGTCTCAACAATGACACCATCCCAACCCGGAAGACGTTCTTTTAACACTGACACTGACCGTGGAAGCATTTGAATTCATTTCGGGATACGTTTGTTAATTCTGTTTAAATAGATATGTTGCCTTATAATACTGCATCGGCTTACTTTTTTTAACAGACTTGTTATTTTTGGAAATTCCTTTAAACGTAAAATATTGTTGTTTTAAGTTGCAGCTATTTTAGTTTATCAAGACCTTTTAGTAGATTGTCTTCATTTATAAGCTGAGTTGTTATACAGTTATGCCTTTCTATGAACATTTCAGAATGAAAGACGAATTTTAGTAATAATAGGGTGTTTAAAAAAGCCGAATATTAAATTTTTGGTTCCATGGATCAGCACTTATTATTTAATAAACGTATAAATTTATCTATATTTTATTGAGAAATTTTTCTTATAATTATTTTAAAAAATATATTTAGACATCTAAAGTATCTGACATTCCCCAAATTCAAGAAAACCTAGTAGCAAGCTCTAAAATTAGGAGGAAAGGATCTCACACGATCTTTTCCACATCACATTCATCATTCAAAGTGTAGCTGAAATCCCCAAACAGAATTTTTCGCTTTTGGGTTTAACTAGTAGTGGTAATAAATTTTCTAGTGTCATGTAAAAATAATTATCATCAACGCCCTCGTCTTATCAAGCCTCAAAACTTAAGAAAAAAGAAAAGACAAAATATGTAATTTAATTGAGAAAATTATATGAAATACCAAAACTGCTCATAAACGATCAATTACAGAGGGTGACAGCAACGAGCATTTCAACCTCAATTTAAAAGGGATTCTTTTAAAATTGCCCTGATCTTACCTCAAGACTGCCTTCTGGAAAATCAGTAGTGCTAGTATCAGCGAGATGTCTTCCCAAAGACGTAAAATATCGCAAAATTTCCTTAAATGCTTCCGAACTGCATTAGAATGCCCTCGACTACCCCATTAAAGATCAAAGACTGTTATCAGTCTTCAACGCCTTGATTTAGATTATTAAGAAAAACTCACATAATTCTTACCAAAATTGACAAACGAACATTCATATCTAATTTAGATTTTTTTCAGCATAATTATGTTTGGATGTCTTTCCAGTTAGGAAGTTACGAGTTTCAATAGCTTTTTACTACTAAAACTAAAGATTTGTGAGGAACAGAATATTTTCTTTTAATACTTTTAGTTAAGTGAAAGCCTTTGTAGATAAAACAAAATACACATTCTACAAAGTATGTCCCATTTACAGCAAACAGCTTACGTTTTTCTTTACATCTTACTCATCAAGAGGGGCTTTTTGGTTTAAGATTTCCAGCATAAAGTTTTTTTGTGGGCGCTTTCTCTTTTGTTTAGTAAAAGCACTCCTTATATTATTTTTTGTAGGTTGCTGTTACCGCATTTGAGAACACCAAAGCTCCATCCCTAAAGTCGCTGAAGTATGTATCGTAAACTACAATGTTTCGTGTTTAAAGTATAGAAACCGCAACGAGTTTCCTATCTGGCGGAGTTCTTGTGGATATTAGGTATCAAAGTATTGCAGCGAATTTATCTTATGTAAAGCAGGCAGGTAATGCGAACGAGCTGACAATTTCTACGACTTCCTAAGCCATTCACGTCACTGGTAATAGGATTACGAATTTGAACTCCCCCAGTTCGGTTGTTTATAGATTTCTCTCTAGTCTATGTATTCACCATCGACCGGAGAATAGAAAGCTTTCAGACCGGTGTTTACGAACATAACATACATTCGTTCAACCTAATTCAATTCCACATCACTACCAAAACTGAAGATTATATTGAACATACGAAAAGAGTAAGTTGTTTTACGTTAACATCATACGAGTATATAGATCGTGCTTTCGTGTTCATTTGCTTGGAAGTTATTCTGTGCTTTACTTACTTTATAGCCTCTTTACCTTTTGTTATAGTACTAAGGTTAAGTGCTCAGGAAAAATCAGGAATGTACCATCACATAATTTTTCCAGGCTTTTACAGAACATTTTATACTTTAGTCGTGAAACTATTTCTGAAATGGTATTGCAAAATTTAGTTGGAAATAACAAATGTAAAACGCAATAAACGAAAGGAATTTAGAGAACTTTTCCATTTTAAATAAAATACAAAATAACCAAAGTATTTCATCATTCTTTATACAAGGATAAGATTCAACAAAAAGGGCATGTAAGTAAAGCTGGCGTCTCATGTCAAGTTATAATTTATTAAACGCCCTTGGGAAACGCCAGTTGAGTTAACTGATTAAATCAATTACAAAATTAATGAATTATAAAGAAGTAAACAATAAAAATAATTTTAAATTACTTCTGCGCATCAAATATTTCAAATTTAATTTTTCTGTAGGATCATTACGTTGTAAATTCAACCATTTTTGCGGCCTTATTTGTTTATTAGCCATAATGTACGAGTAAGTTACACTTTTCAAAATTTTCAATATGCTAACCCTTTAGTTAGAAATCCACTGGGTTAATTCGCATCCTACCGGATTTATTTCAAAATTTGTAAAAACATTAAATGCTGAAAAGGGTTACTTTCGTCATAATTATGAAAACCTCTGCGCATAATAATGTAAACATGAGAAAACGTTGAATTTCCTTACTCAAGAACATTGAACTGTTAAAGGGCTAATCGTTGCCTATCACTTTTATACCAACTTTTATTACAAGACATAAAACCGTCAGATATAACACCGGAAATCGTTTTCAGACAACATTAAATGCTAGTTTCAGAAAGTTTCACCGTTAATGGACTGATTTTATATCGGCAGATTTCCCTTCCCAAGGCATTCACGTGGTTTATATTAAGAACAAAGAAAAAAGTTGTAGGTTATGGAATACAACATTAAACAGAGATTACGTATGAGAAAAGTTTACTGAGCTTGGATTATACACGTGTGCAAGGAAAATATTGTATTATGTACGTACATTAATCTGAAAATATCTAGAAGCTTAGTTTAAGTAGTCTAAGTTTGTGTTTCGATACGCGAGATTTAAATAATAAAATTCATTAGTTTACATGAATAACAAAAGATTGAACATTATTACTGGTACTATTGTTTAAGATTGTATCAGAACTTTAACTTGGAGTGTCTTTCAAAAAATCTTAGTATTAAGTAGTAGAAAATACTTTTAATAAAACCGCAAATTTCAGATCAAATTGGTTTTATTTTAAATATTGAACTTATTTTTTTAAGGGCTTCTTTCGGAAAATCGATTTTCCACAATTTAGTGAGAGTTTCCTTTTTCGCTAAACAGAACATGACTTAAAATTTTATTATAGAAGTATCTTTCAGCAATATACAAAATTATTTAAAACATTCTTCAATATTCACGTGTTTCGAATTTATTTTTTCCAAGCCCTTTTCGGTGATTTTCCCAAACATTTTTTATATTTTCAAATATTGTATATATTTTGTGCGTTTTTAATTTTTGTTATTTGAAGAAAGTTTTCGAAGTTTATAAAAATTTTGTGAGCATTTCTGAAATACTCTAAAATACATTTACATCAATTTACTACGCCTCCAATATTAAACTTGAGTTTTACTTCTTTCGAGGTTTTTTCACGACTTGTGAATTTTCGTCGCCAAGCTCTCTAATCACAATTACTCTAAATTATACTAAATTTTCCTTTAAAAATAGTTTTCAAGATTATACAAAATTATTCCAAAAATTCTTCAATCTTTTTGTATCTTTGGAGTTCATTTTTTACTTTCCAAGCAAATTTTTTATATTTTCAGATGTTTTATAAATGTCTGGGATTTTAATTTGCATAATTAACAGATTTTTGAAATATATTTTAAGCAATATTTTATTGAAATGCCAAATTTTAAACTAAAATTTACTTTTTCCGGTAAATCCTTTTCGATAATTTTCGAAGATTTCTGCGAATTTCCTTCGTCAAAACCACTAATTACAATAGACTCTAAATTATACTAAAATTTCCGTTAATCATATATTTCAAAATGAAATTAAATGTTATAGGATGAAACATAACAAAAATTCAGATATTTACTTGGTATAATCAAAAAACAATGCCACCAAAACAATTAGTAAGTATTTTCCACGCTTATGGAACCGGTTGTGATATGATTAAACAGAATATATCATGAACAAAACAGAAGGGATTTGCAAACAAATCCTTTGCAACGAAGCACGAAACTATTTTGGCAAAATGGTATATGGGATTTTATTAGATACCCGGGCAGTCTCATCCCCTGTAGTTTTCCAGTGCTTTGCTATTAAATTATATCTCCTTAATGAAATTCCCTTTCCGTAAAATTATTACCAACACTATAACATTGTACGAACAAATGCTTTTATTAGTAAATAACGTAACATTTTACGGTCAGGTTTAACACTTGAAAAATTTCAAATAATAACAGTAATCCTAGATAACTTAAAAACTACGTTTTTAGCACTTTCAGGAAAATCTCGGAAGGTCAACCAGACCAATGTTTTCCTGAAAGAAGCTTCATTTGTTTGGCTTTCTCGGTAAGCTCTCTGAATTTATATCCTCACTTCAAAGACAGTACGTGACGTTGCTTCTCGCATATGAAACCCAAGTTCAAATTTGGGGCCATTTTCATCGCCCCTATTTATCAAAGACTAGTCATGCTAAAACCGCCTAATCTCCAACAGAAGCCTAGCTGTAATAATAAAATTTTAACCTGTAATTTAATTTTCTATAACCCCGATTTAATTCTTAACATGTAAAACTTTGTTAACAATATACCATTACTGTATGCGCAAGCAAGTCCGATTGTTTTATCAAACTACAAACAGAAAAGAAAAATAGGTTTATAAAGTGGAAATACGGTATGTTAACAAATATTAAATAGCAACAAAGAGTTACGAGATGAAAATCCAACAGAAAAGTTTAAACGCCACATTTTCAACCGCTTTTCAACTAAACACTAGAAAAACAGATAGCGAAATTACATCAATATACACCGAAAATGGGACTAAAACAATTTTTCAGACTGTTATTAACTTTGTTGAATATTCAACGAAGGCCTTGTTTATTTTTGTGTATCTATTGAACGTTTAACGAATAGGTACTTTAAATACAAAATCATTAATTCTGCTCTATATAAAAGCGAATACTGGAGAGAAGTGCTTCCAATTTCCGTTGGCCATAAATTTGAGGCTATTAATCTTGCCGTTTTGTTACTTCATCACAAATTACTAATCAATTTTTTTAGATTAGTTTTCATGATTTTATTTGCAGTTAATTTATCAATCATTTTTTCCCAAACTTCTTTTCGTTGTTCTGGTACCTAATGTATCCAAACTACAAATAAAAACGAAAGTAAAAAATTCTATATTGTTTATGGCAATTTTGTCACTAGTTGCTAAAAATTATACCGAGAAAGAGTCTTATCCGAAACATTACGATGTTTTTAGTATGTAGTTAGATACACACAAACAATAAACAATGACGAGAAACTCGCCACAATAAACATTTCGAAAATACTAGAAAAGATATTAAAGAATAGCAATAATGTTTCAAAATCACTGTCGAATCCAATAACGTTATTTAAGGGCATCAGTAAACAACGTTGACAACGAAAAGCCACACGTATCAGACTAAAGGTTTTCGAATAGTCGGTCCGTCCTTTACTGTATTTACTTACTGGCCCGTTCGCTCGTTTATTAACCTACCGCGATATACGGATAGATAAAAGACTACTGGTTAATTTAAAACGGAAAAGCAATGATTCCCCAAAGGAGAAAACACTTTTCTCATAAAACATGCAACTTGGAGGTTTAAGAATACTTGTTTACTTATTCAACATTAGCAATTTAATACACTACGTTAAATGCAATCTATTGGCATTGCAGCTTGAGGAAAATCGAGATGTTGGTAACGATTGAAGGATAAGATACTACCTTCTTGGATTCTTGTACTGCTTAGGACTCTCTTGACTTCCGCGGAAATGTCGATTTGAAAAGATATAGTAATAACTACAACTAAATTTAAGACGAAAAATACCACCAACCAAAGATAAATCAAAATTTTCTGGTGAAAAAAACTTTTCCGACTACCACACGGTCTTCCTCAATCTTTTCCATAATATCATAACTAGTCCTCCGTGCAATGTCATTTTCAAACTGCTTTTCAGCGTAGTTTTTTCTATTTCCAACGTGCTATTTATAAATTTCGCCAATTTTAACTCTCTGCGATAATTGTCTTCAATTGCTTGCATTCTTCAAAGATAATGTATGTATTTCAATAAATTTAAAGGAGTACTAATTAACATCTGCTCAAAACTAAAAAAAAAAAAACTTTATAGATTGCTAGATTACATTTTTCTACAACGATTGATATTGTGCAGATTTTATAATTAACTTATTGTAGTTTTTAAAATAATGAATTAAAAGAATTTTTCGGGAACGATTTTCACAAACCGTTTTATGGCCGATATTTAAAAAAATTCACGAGCTCCTATGGAAGATCTAACAAAAATAATTAACGACATTTTTATGACAGTTAGTAACTTTTGTTTTGGTCAGTAAATTTGAATTGAGTTCTACTTCAGTCGTCAAAGCGCCGAGGAACGGTGATTAGCATTTAAGATTTAAGTTATAATTAAAAGGAGAAATAAAAACGCCAATATAGATGCTTTTAAAGTCATTGATTTCAAATTAATATGTTAATAAAGTGAATTAACAATAGAAAACTCTTTTGCCTAATAAATACCAGAAAACAAGCAAAAAACAAAAGCGTCGTTTAAAAAGAAACCAAAACATGAAAACATAAACAAAATCCAAACTAAACAAAGAGGAAAATTGTACAGAATCGAAGGCAAATCCAAATTCACAACAGAACTAAAAAAACTATACCAAAAGAAATCAGAAATGACATACACAAATTTAAGATCTGTCGGATAAAGGGAAGGTTTTATTAGGGAACTGTGGAAAGACATGAATACAACTTAAAAAGAAAAGGTAGAAAATTAAATATAAATGGCGATGAATCAAGGCTTGGAAGAAAAAGATCCGAATAAAGCTACGAAATAAATAAAAAATAGCATATCACCTGGAGAGGAGTAAATAAATAGTTATAGACCCTAAGAAAATTAGAGGAAGCAGCTGAAAGGAATAATATCATATTTGTTTGGTGTAAGCCAACCAAGCATTACAAATACCTATAAATGGAAAAATATTGCAACTGTAGCTTTACATAAGAAAGGTGTGGAACTAGATTTACAACTCAGATATTCACATTGTTATTGGCTGGCCATCTTTAAAGTTGTCAAAAAAACAAGTAAAAACATCTTTAGATGCTGATTTCTGCTTAATTATATGAAAAGTTTTTATGTACTCAGCAAATTCAAGCGTTTTTGAAACATGTATGCTGATTCACGTCATACGCGGTTTTATTTTGTCAACATTACGGACAGTCAGCCTCACGAAAGTAGCTAGTTTTTGTAGATAAGAAGAAAAATCTGTGGTTCAAGTCTCGTCGGTAGAGCGACCAACTTTCAAGAGCCGCCGAGATATGAAGCCTGTTAGTTAAAGAAGCCCCTGCGTGGACAGTCTTTTTCCAAACAGTGGTTACCCGGTGCATCCGAGAGCTGAACAATGGTGGTGACCTCACTGAAATAGCAAATCTTCTAAGACGTTGAGAATCGGTCATTGAACAGCAGGGGGACTATGTAGAAGAATTGTAAACAGATATTGCCTAAAATACATACATACATGCGAGTACAAAAATAGTATGCATTATTTATGAAATACCTCTCGTATAATAACAGTAGGATAAGCTACGGATGTATAAAACTTGTAAAACATAGATATGAAATTGAAGGAGGTATCCGACAAGGTGATGCCTTGTTGCTGAAACTGTAACGCTAGCTAGATCATATTGCCAAAAAGTCAAACTAAAAGGAAAATAAAGCAAATGTAGATAGAGAATATCTGACCAATGGCATTGTAAGGATATTGGATAACATCGGAGATGTAATAAGAATGCTAAATACTGGGGTTTACCAGTAAGTAGTGTGCTTCAAATAGCTTGAAGGCTCTGAAAAATTCCTAATCCGTTCCATGTCATGATAAGCAAAGTGATGTCTTTACTCTGTAAGAATGAAAGAAAAAATTAACCAGTTCTCAAGTACTTTTCATAGCAAGAACTTACATTTTTGTATGTACAAGTTAATGTTTTAGAACAACAAATCAACTAATTGTATTGGATACTTGAAGATTAACTATCATGAGGGCAATTTGGGCCTTATATACTAAAGCTCCTTTAAAGAATGAGGATGCACTTATAATACCATAACACTTTTGTGGGTTTTTCAGCAATGATATTTTTTTTGTACTTTAAGATTTTTTTACTTTTCCCTACATTATTAATTGCAGGAGGCGGTATCGAAAACCTTAGAAGTGGTTTATATCCAAAGAAGAAGAATTCTTTTGTTGCTCGAAAAGCAGACAAAATATGTCAATGGACATTTAATAAGGATTAAACACGATTAAAAAGTTTCTCAAACAATGACTATTCCCGAGGCGTTGACTACTTTTGTTTTTTTACTATGGCAATGTAGAAGCATTTTTGAGGTACTTGTCCTGGGGCATTATAAGGCAGTTTAGGGCAGTTTAAACCAATCTAAATCAGTACCTACAAATATCTCATCATTTATAAGGCAATCTGGGAGATACTTAGTAAAAATAATTTTGCACCTTCTTGAGAAGTTCGAAGCACTTTACAAAAGAATAAAACAAAGTCGGCCTTTTTCCTTGGATTTAACCGTAGTCGATCCTCCACATTAAGACAATTTAAAATTTAGTAATTTTCTCTTTGAAACCTACCGTTTTTTGTGATTCTCTTAAGGAAACAAATTAGATATTCTAACCCTAATGAGTAATCTGTCAGAAACTGAAGGGGTTTTGAGCATTCACATTCTAAGGTAGTTTGAGGAAGTATTAGGAAATCTGGAGCAGCACTTTTTTATCTGTTTGAAGCAGTTTGGCTGAGTTGTAATAAAAATGCTTCTTACAAAAATCAAGGCAACATCAAGGACATTTCGAAGTGGTACCAGATATTGCTAACCCCAAGTTAAAATAAACCTGCAATAACACTAATAATAATTGATAAAAACATCTTTTCTGCTGAAAGTTGTTTTGGCTTCCTTTTGAATAAAGTTTATAACTAAATAAATAAATAATAAATCTAAAAAATAGCAGTTTCGGCGATTTATACTTGTAATAATAATTTTGTATTTAAAATTTAAAAAAAAAAACAATATTTACAAGTACAATTGCTGAGGAATTCGATAAAACTTTTTTTAAATTTTTACATAAAAACACTTGATAATTGCAAATACACTAATGAATTATAACTTATAGTACAACCTTTAGAAAGACCTATAAAAACATTTGTAATTTTCTGTGGTCTTAAACAAAACATTTTAAATGGTTTTTCTTCTGAAACTTTTCCGTTGTTTGCTATACTTGTATATGTTACTGGCAATGTGGGAAATCCGGGCAGTGTTCACAATGCCCGGGCAATGTGGAAAATGTACTTAGTATAACGCTTTTATTTTTTTTTAACTTACCTTACTCTACCTCTAACCTCCAGTAAATGCTTCTGCCAAAACAGTAGAGGTGTTTATTGGAGGTTAGAGGTAGAGCAGTTTTTTTTTTTAAATAAAAGTACATTATCCACATTGCCCGGGCATTGTGAACACTGCCCGGATTACCCACATTGCCCGTGACATATATGTATACCATTCAAAACGCAGCAATAATTAAATTAGTTATTTCAGTGTAGAAAGAATAAGAAATAAACAGTGACCTTTCTAAGGAAGCCAGATTACTAAAATAAGAATTGCAAGGAAAACAATAAAGAAAACAATTTCAGAAACAACAAGTAACATAAAAACAGTCGTAAAATTAAAAGTGAACATCTCTTCACTATTATATCGTTTTATCTACGTTAGACAGGCCACATTGATCCAGTGAACAGAGATTTGTTGGCACTTTAAGCCGCTTTTGCTGGACTAGTTTTCATATTGTTTAAAAGGGGTTGTTTGAATTTTACTCGGTATTTTAAGTTCTCAGTTTCAGGGCGGAATCCAGCTCGTTAATTATGGTTTCGTTTCAGTTTGCTCCCGTTTCGAGACGCCGCGCCGGTCTTTGATTTCACTGCTGACGAAAGTTCTTAACTGTAATTTATTTTGGGCCCTACTTAATTGTACTGAATGCAACGAAACAAAGATTAAGTAATCAATTTCTTAGAATGGGTTTCAAACGTTATTTGCTTCAGACCCAAACTAATTCAATAAACGATTTAGTAGAAAATTCAGATGGAACTTAAGCAAAAACTGTCATCGAGCGTTAATAATTCCATAATGTTTAAAGGGATAAAAACAAAATTATGATCTTTAAACTGCCACAAAATTGAATGAATTAAATTGTAACAACCACAGTCATGAAAGATAATTAGACCTTTTTATAGGAAACTTACCGGATAATAGGCCTTAATTAAGGCTTAACTCTTGGGACGAGTGGTGTATTTTACATTCACTGAGGAGACAGATATGACAGTACCTAACCTTTATTTTACTAGCTCGTTACGTATCTGTATAAATAAATTAAGAGATGTTTTATACAGATTACAGCTACGAATGAGCGTAGTTTTTCCAATTTTAATACTTTAATTGAATATTTGAAATGGCAAGGCAAGAATAACCACTTAGAAATTATACCGGGATGGGCTTTATTTTCAGAACTTCTACGAATTAAAAAAATTCCAACGGAGAGCCAGTGACTTACTTAACAATGCCCTAATGAATCAAATTTAATTATCTAAGTTCCCACATACAAACTCGGCCCAAAACTGAAAAATTGTAGAATTAAAGAATCGAATCAGTCTTCTTTTTTAACAAATAAGAGTACGTTTTAATTACAGGCATGGTTCACTTAAATAATGAAGAAACACACTCGGTCACATAAGAAACAATCAGAAGAAAAGAACAACCTATCGATTTCCACTGCTACAAATCAAGAAATAACAGATTTAGATGAAGAACCAAGCTTCTCAAACTGGCTTCAAACCGGCGATGGCGTCGAATTAATGAAACTCTTCATTTTAATAAACTCAGTAGCGGTTTTCCTGACAATGAGTTGGCCACAAATCAAGGAAATCCTCAATGAAACTTATTATATATACCTTGGCTATTTTCATAAGGGAGAATTTTAAATCTGGAAATCATAATGTTTTCACTGTTGTTACGTGGGTTGATTTTTCTGTTTTTTATGTTTTGGTACTCCGTCATGGTTTGGAATTTAATTGACGAGCATTTTAACGAAAAATTCAGAAACTATCTTGGAAGTGAGGTTGAAAAAGAGACTGAAAAATCGATAGAAACTACTAATAAAGTTGATGGTAAAGAAGCTATTGATATTTGCAGCATGGGTTCTAAACAACTTGCTGATGATAAGTTTCTTTTGGTTTATAACAATGCGTGTGTAATATTAGAAGACAATGGCAATTCGTGACTGAAATTAATGTAAAATGACGTTGCTAAATACTGAGGAAAGCACTACAAAAATATATAGTATTTAAAATACAGTTTTTTTATTTGAACAGTAATTAAGATTCACTTAAAGCTGTAATTTTCAGGTATTTAGTTATGTTTTATTATGGCTTTTCTGCTGTATTAAATACTATATATTCCTACGTAACTAGGTTGCTAGAGTGATTATAACAATGTTGGTGTTTCTAAAACAAATAAATACTAACTATGGTATTGCACTTTTATTTTTGGGGCAGTCTGCTCAAATTTAATTTAATTAAATTAATTTAGCCTTGGCTTAAATAGAAAATTTCCTTGGTTGCCTTTAAATTCGTATTTTTTAGTTTAAACCATAGATTTTAGATAAGTTTGGTACAGACGGACTTTCAAGAAACGCCTTAGATATTTTTGAAATTAAAATTCATTATTAAGATTGATTACTTGCATCATAAATTCGTCTAACTTTCGCCATTTCAAATGAAAAATCCTTTTATAACAACTTTACAGTCATGAAAACATTAAGAATGAAATTTTTAGTCATATAAGTGAAGCACCAACAATAAGAGAAGGTAACAGAAAGGCAGATATTTGCAAGTGTGTGTGAACAATTCGGTCTTTTATCAGTGTATCGCAAATGTTTGGAAATGCTGAGCTAATAATTTAACGTGCTTTTAATTTGATCTACAGCTCTATGAATTTAGTTTAAAATATACAAAATATGTCGGTTATATTAACAGAAAAATGGCTTTAGAACACATTTAAAAGTTTACATTCAAATATCTGCACACTACAAGTAGAATACAAAATTAAACGCAAAAATTCTGGTAAATGACTTCAAAGAATAAAGAAGATAAAAGCCCTGCCTCTCCAATGATTACTTTAATATTTTTTATAACGTATTTTCCCAAACGACCGTTGATTTGTACAAATATTATTGTAATTGTAACCTTTTTAAAGATTTTCTAATTAATTTAAATACTGTTCCTAAAACTAAAAAGCTAGGGAGTGCATGTATAATACAATCAATAATTACAAAGTATTCTTCTTCCAATTAAATGATTAAAATTGTTTTAAAACGTTCCCGTCGCCTAGCGTGTAGTGTTTCAATTATTGGTTACAACTTAGCAATAAGGTAAATAAAATGTGTAATATACCAGTATTTAATTACTGAATATTATGTCACGTTACATAAATTTTTCTAATTAACCCATTTCATGGGTGGTATATTTCTACATAGCTTGCAATTAAAGGAATATTAAATTCCGTCATTAATTATTAATTAATTCCACGCATTCCTTATAGTCGTGGGGCATAACACATCCCGTGGGAAATTTGATGATGAAATTGTGGGACCAATTTTAATACATTCCTTATGCCCTCCACAATCATACCTTACCAGGTGCTATGCTTGAATTTGTGGCAGACGACCTATATGACGTCTTATATCCAAGATGGCGGCCACCCCAGACATCATCGGAAGTTCTCGATTATAACTCTTGATAGGGCCATCCTATCAATATTTTGTACTAAATCTTTTTTATTCTAAATAAAATTTTAAACAAAAAAGGTTATAAAAGTTTTTGTGGTATAACCTACCGGTTATTAGTTATAGCCAGTTAAAAAGGGTATTAGCCAATTTTTAATTTTTGGTTTTAAAAGATTTTTAGATTTTTAGGTTGAAAAATAACAACTAGTTCAGAAATTAATATTTATTTCAATATTTTTATTGAATTAATTGTAATTTTCTACTTATTGCACGTAAAATGTTTTCAGCTTAATATTCTTCGTCTGAAAGGTCATCGATATCAAAACGTTGGCCATGATTTTCGCATAAGTCTTCACCGCCTCCACA
Source organism: Melanotus villosus (assembly GCA_963082815.1). Taxonomy (NCBI): domain Eukaryota; kingdom Metazoa; phylum Arthropoda; class Insecta; order Coleoptera; family Elateridae; genus Melanotus; species Melanotus villosus. The sequence goes on along the minus strand of OY720418.1, from coordinate 48,294,680 downwards.
CATACAAAGCTCAGTGCATATAATGTTTTGGGATTTACATTTACAGGATACAGCACATTTCCCTTTTACACATGAACACCGAACTAATTTTAAAATGGTTTCAGGTGTACAAGGAAGCGTACACAAAACAGGAACATAGTAATTATCTTGCATTTTCCATCCGTAATCAGAAGGTGTTGGTAGATTAGGGTGCTGCTGGTCAGCAAGACCCCATTCCGTAACCTGGTAATGTGCTCTACGAATAAAAGGAGACAGTGACGCTTTTGTAGGAGGCAGATTTTCACTTTGCGTCTCGTGCTTGGAGAACATCCACCAACGAAGCTCCCCAATGTCTGAAATCTTGGTCCCTGGTATATATGCCTTAGAAATAAATTTTTCAATGATAGTTTCAGCTTTATCCCTGAATTCTTCAATGGATCCAAGTTTCCCAAGAGCATCAAAATGTCATTATCTGCGGTCTTATAAACCTTCCAAAACGATAGTTTTCCCTTCTTTGCAAGTGAACCTGTCACATCACATCCTGACAGAGCATGCAGACCTAGGAATCCTTTTATCTTTTCTGGTCCTAATGCGGTGCAAATTCTGCCAACGTCAAGCATTCTTCGATTATTTCCTACACCAGTGACAAACATGCTTGAACATTGGACATGTAAAAGATTTTGATCACCACAACGCTAGTAGAAATACGTCTGTATCAGACGAATATATATGAATAGCAATAGCTCCTTTTCGGGAGGCAAAAAGCAGTGCAGTATTATTTTAATGTCAGCTTCTTCATTTTGTGACATTTCAATTGCTTCTTTTAATTTCAGACCGACAGAGTTTGTTTTCACGGCAATTAATAGATTTCTTCTCTTTCCTTCTTCCAGACAGAAAAAACATTTATTTTTGTCACCCGCAGGGATTTTTGATCTTGTTGTGTAACCTTCATTACTATCTTCAGCAGCGGAACTAGAACAAGAACGCTTATTCTTTTCCTGTTCAAATAATCTCTCTCCATTTTGATTTTATGAGTACACTTCTTGTAGCAATCTGTATGCCATGATGCGTTTTCGTTTATCAATTCTTCAACAGTCACATTTCTTAATCGATTATCGATTAACACGTATTCACTATCATTCCATTCTGCTCTCTTTCTAACACACTCTAACACTTTATCATAGTTAATAGGTTTGACCAATGGTGACTTCTTCTTATTTTGGCATAAAATACACAGCTCGTAATTAGTCTGCAGCCTTGCCTTTTTTGCAGATGGAGGCAGGGATACTTAGAGACGAATTTGTGGTGGAGTAGACATTGTGTCCAAAGTTAATTTTAAACTATTGAAAGTATTAAACTGCTCGGCTTACGATTATCAATCCGTTTCTATCCGAAACAAAAAAAAATGAAATGATACGACTGATTACAAAATTAAAACTGTTTTTATACAAAACACCTAAACGGTAAAATATATCGATAAATTCCTAAGGATCTTTTTTATAGAGAATTTCCTTGTAAATAAAAAACGTTCAGTACAAAATATTGATAGGATGGCCCTATCAAGAGTTATAATTGAGAACTTCCGATGATGTCTGGGGTGGCCGCCGTCTTGGATATACGACGTCATATAGGTCGTCTGCCACAAATTTAAGCAAAGCACCTGGTAAGGTATGATTGTGGAGGGCATAAGGAATGTATTAAAATTGGCCCCACAATTTCATCATGAAATTTCCCACGGAGTGTATATTTCATAAAGTATGCCCCCCGACTATTAGGCGCCTTAGGGGAATTAATTATTTGTTTGGTAGTTAAAAACAGTTAAAATATTCAACGATTTAAGTTTTTAAATTTTAAGATACCTACAATGAATGCGAAAATCTTGCAAAATATTATTCTGAATATTTAACAAAACATGTCTCTCTTGTATCGAACTATTTAAAAAAGTTAGGGTTACCATATTTTTTCAATAAGAAAATTTGATTCCAGGTATTAATTACAATTGAGTAATCTTTAGGTTTCAAAAAGGTATGCGACAAATGGGAAACTGTTTCATTGTCAATTTCTGAAAAAGGGTACTCTTAATAAATGTAACCTTCCCTTAAATCAATGGCGGTACAACACACTGTTTCGAAGACAACAAAAACTATTAACACAAAAAAAGAAGTAACAAGCGGGATATTAAAGCAGAATAACACTAGGCGATTCCTCCGCCTAGGAGGAATCGCCTCAGAATATGTACCAGAATAGTTTCCCAGATCAAAAACCGAGTTAAAAACATGCTTCAAGGGCTTCTAACCGAGAAAAAATATCAAGTCTTCAGTTTGTTGACAAAATTTATATAACTGGCTATACTTCTAATATCAGATATTTGGAACAATATAAATACGGCCAGGGCCGCCGAGAAGGGATGACATTTGAGACTTTTGTCGGGGGCCCAACATCGGTAAGGGCCCGACATGTCTCATAACTGTGTTCATATAGTTTATAAAATGCATGGAAATTTAAAGTAATTTTATTTTTAGCGTCTAGAAACTTATCGTTTCGTGGTGCTAATAAAAAAATTGGTAATCCTCATAGGTACTGGGAACTTTCTGGGGATATTAGAATTAGTTGCACATTATGATCTCGTACTAAAAGAACATTTACAAATAGTAAAACAATTTCACAAGACCGGCTGACGACTTCAGGCCCATTATTTATCGTAGCAAACTCAAAATGAATTCATTGACATTTGCGGTAATTTGTTACTCAACTCCAAATTCGTCACATCATATGGAACAAAATGTGTTAATACTACGATATTTTTTCGGAGATTCTTTAACTCAAATTTGGATAATTCTTGAAAGGTTTATAGAATTTCTTGATTTTTATCGTAAAACTGGAGCAAAATCTTAAACTCGCTGAAGTTGTAGAATCGATGCGGTTCGACCGGTTGCTCAAAAGCTTCCAAGTGTTTTAAAAGCTTTAGAGTTTTTAGGATGTAATTTTGACTGGGAAATTATCAAATGGAGGTCATTCTGCAGCTGTTGTTCTAAAGCGGTATTTTTGAAGTTTCAAAGCAATACATTTTGCAGCAATTTGGTTTAAAAGTTTAGCTTCCATTGACAAATGAAACAAAATATTGCAATCTAGTGCCATATCGATTGATATACCAACAGCAAATATTGAATCTCTTATAAAAGAACTTGAATATTTTAGAAAGAAGTAGTAAGATGTTGTCTCTGAAACCACACTTGTTGAAACTGAATTGGGTATACCTAACCCGAATTGTCGAAGGCGAAGAGAATCAGCTAACAGATGAAGAAAGTGCAGATGAGGACGATACACAAGAACATTTTAAAAGAACTGTATAGGTATCTTGTTATAGTGGATACAATTATTTCCCAATCTTCACATGCGTTTCACATATTTAAAAAACATCCACAATTTATTTTCTTCTTTTCCTTTTACCCTCTTATACATTTACAGTGTGGAGGGGGCCGAACACACCGAGCCGCAGAGTGGTCACTCATTCAAGTTCAAGCAGGTCTTTACTTATCTTTCTATATTAATTTTCAAACAATGATATCACGAAATTTTTGACTCATGCAATAATTTAATAAACAAATATTCGAAAGACGAAATCTATCACATAAAAAAGATTTATAACGCCACATTTAAAGAAGTTATACAAGGACTAGATTTATTACATATCATTTATAGATTTCAACTTCACGGTGTTTTTCCCGAAATATGTACTTCAATCAGAATTTTTTGCATAATAGCAGTAACAGTGCCGAAGGTGAAAGAGCATTTAGTAAACTTTCAGCAATGAAGAGCTTCACTAGATCATCAATGCTCTAGCAAAGATTAAGCAGCCTAGCATAGAACAGAACATGACCTGGCAATGAAAACTGATTATAACGAGGTAATTAAAGGTTTCGCTAACCATAAAGTGAGGAAGTGGATGAGGCTATAAAAATTTAAAAATTCTCTTTTTATTTAATGTTTGTATTTTGTATGGTATGTAATGTATTGAATTTTGAATTTATTGTACAATTTTTTTAAATAAATGTTTAATGTTTTATATGACTTTTTTTATCAAACAAAATTGATGCACTTTTTTAAGTGGGGCCCGGACCATAGACTTGTCACGGGCCCGAAAATTTCTCTCGGCGGTCCTGAATACGGCTGTATTATATAAATATTTATTCACATTTCTCGACAAGAACAATAATATGTATTTATAAATACATAAATTTAGATAAAGACTGTACATTCAAGACCGAAATTGTAGACAGCGAAAAATTATTTTAGTCGGAAAGAAACCAAAAAACGCATTCGCAGAAAAACTAAATTGCAAGTATACAAAAGGGTAGCTGGGAATCATAAATAGAAAAACTAAATAATAAATAAACAAAGCACATAATAAGGAGAGGGTAGCATATTACAGAAAAAAAAATAGAACGAAGACAACTAGTATGGTATGAACCTATGAACACTAAAAATACAAATAACATGGGCGATCATAACATATAGAAAACGAGTTCGACCACAAAAAACATAGCAAGATAAAGTCAATAAAATAAAGGAAAAACTGCATAAGAGAAACGAACATCCAGGAGAATGGATAGACCGAAAAACTTGGAAGACCCATTCCTGGTGCACTATAAAGCTTTCGCCAAAAATTATTTGTTCTCAAGATATTGCGTATTAATTTATTTTTGCTAGCTTCGCACCTAGCAAAGTGTTTTTCTAAAATCCGAGGGAAAACCTGTGACGCGGTTAGTGCATCGTTAGTGCACGTTAGTGCACTAAAAAGTTTTCGCAAAAAATTATTCGCTTTCAAGATATTAGGTATCAAGTGCGGGAAGTTAGCGATTCCGTAACGAGTGCAGGATGTTACAGAAACGAGCGAAGCGAGTTTCTGTACCTGCATGACACTTTTACTCCTAATAACATAATATACTATTGTTCAAGTTGTCAAAAAAATGTAGTGTATAATTTTGCAATAAATGACCATATCTTTTTGACACAAATGGTTGGTTCATGTCAATTAGAAGTAATGCCTTTTACCATATCAGTAAAAGGTAAAAATTTCATTTTAAGAGCAGCTACACATTACATTAACTCCGAATTGTTCGAATTAAATACCATATGGCATTACGTTGCATTCCTTGGCGTACCTATAGATAGTATGTGGGAAAATTTTGACGATATGGTGAAAATGCAATAACATTAAATCATGTACACTGTGTCCCATTTTGGTTGCGACTGCGGGGTTTCTCGGTTATTAATAAAGATAGAAACTTACGGTTTTCGCGAACCTGTGCCACTTCTTCGTGAAACTTTGAATGCCGCAAACAAAACTAATCTAGCTTATTTAGTTTCTGAGATACAGGGTGAAAACGAAAATTTTTACTTTTCGGGGTGCTATCATATCTCTCAAACCATGAAAGATAAAAAGAAGGTGAAAGCTGCTTTTAAAAGATATTTTTGCGTAGAGTTCAGTGGCGTACTCGATTTTTTTTTTCGGGGCACTGTTATGAGATAGGACCCAAAGTTGGTATTTTTTAAATGGGACACCCTGTATTTTTTAAGGTCAAATTTTTTCATATTTTTTTCTGAGTGCACTGATGTGTCATGATCTATATATTTTTTTGTTTTTAGGTGTCAAAATCACAACAAATGTTATTTTTTAACTGTTTTTAATAGATATATCATCTATTACACCTACCTAAACTAATAACTAATAAACCTAATTAAATTGTTCAAACTGTAGACCATTCTCTCTTATACACAACCAACACACCTTTTCAATTCTCTTTAGAGCATTTAAAATTATAAAGGGTTGTCTCTGTAAATTTCGAAATGCTTCCTCGGTCGATGCTCGGAGTTCTTCATAACTCATCCAACAAATTATTAGTTGGCCATGGATACAAAATTTTGTTTTGTTTATTGTGTCAACGGTAAATGAGTCAGTTGTTAAAAACCATTAACAATGGCTGATGGCAGAGGAATGTCATTTCAAAATTTCGAAAAATACGATATAATTAAATGTTTAAACCTTTGCAACGAAAATGTCGAAGAAGCGTTGACAATGTATTTAACTAGGTAAGAACGCTACTTACTTCAGTTTGTTATAAAACTAAGAAAATAATTTTTTCCTATTAGATTTCCAGAAAGACGGCAACCAAATCGAGCTACGGTATTCAGAATAAAAAGTAATTTACTTAATTTTGGAAGCTACACAAAGCCTCGTCAAAACAATTTTGAAGAACGGAATGAAGCTGGCGAAATAAATGTTTTAGCTTGTGTGGGAGCAAGACCACAAATTTCTTGTCGAAAGATAGAAGAGGAAGTAGGAATTTCTAAAACTAAGGTTCAAAAAATTTAAAAAAAAACATAAATTTAAGCCGTATAAAGTAAACATTGTTCAAAAATTATATCCTGATGACACATATAGGCGCTTGGAATTCTGCAATTGGTTTCTAACGAAAATTCGGCGAGACCAAAATTTTTCAAGAAAAGTAATATGGTCCGACGAAGCCCATATAAGCAGCAGCGGTATATTTAATAGGCAAAATACAAGATACTGGTACCAAGAAAACCAATATATAACCTTCGAACGTCAACAACAGGGCCGTTTTGGTTTTAGTGTTTCCTGCTTTATACTGGACATTGTTTATCAAATTTTTGAGGGTGGCTTGACTGCCGAAAGGCATTTAGAAATATTGCAGAACGTTATACCAGAGTTGCTTGATGACGTACCTCTGGCACAACGAAATCAAATATTTCATCAGCAGGATGGGGCGCCCGCCCATAACTCAAGATTAGTAAGAGAATATTTAGATACTAATTTTGGCAGACGTTGGATTGGAACTCATGGACCGATCAGATGGCCTCCAAGGTCACCTGACATAAGTGTTTTAGATTTTTTTTTGTGGTCATATTTACACAACAAGATATATAGTAATCGGCACGACAATATCGAAGAACTCCGAGCATCGACCGAGGAAGCATTTCGAAATTTACAGAGACAACCCTTTATAATTTTAAATGCTCTAAAGAGAATTGAAAAGGTGTGTAGGTTGTGTATAAGAGAGAATGGTCTACAGTTTGAACAATTTAATTAGGTTTATTAGTTATTAGTTTAGGTAGTTGTAATAGATGATATATCTATTAAAAACAGTTAAAAAATAACGTTTGTTGTAATTTTGACACCTAAAAACAAAAAAAAACATAGAGTATGACACATCAGTGCACTCAGAAAAAAATATGAAAAAATTTGACGTCGAAAAATACAGGGTGTCCCATTTAAAAAATACTAACTTTGGGTCCTATCTCATAAACGGTGCCCCGAAAAAAAAAATCGAGTACGCCACTGAACTCCACGCAAAAATATCTTTTAGAAGCAGCTTTCACCTTCTTTTTATCTTGCATGGTTTGAAAGATATGATAGTACCCCGAAAAGTAAAAATTTTCGTTTTCACCCTGTTTCTCAGAAACTAAATAAGCTAGATTAGTTTTGTTTGCGGCATTCAAAGTTTCACGAAAAAGTGGCACAGGTTCGCGAAAACTGCAAGTTTCTATCTTTATTAATAGCCGAGAAACCCTGCAGTCGCAACCAAAATGGGACACAGTGTACTGAGATACTACCACATATTGTAATGTGTACTATACAAAATCTTGTGTTTTGTTTATTTCGGTCTTGCAATTACAATAACATAATTTCCAAATTTTGAATTATACACGCACATTTATAGCAACAGTATTTCACTAAAATAAAGTTTTGTTGACGTTTCTATTAGCATTGCTTATTATTTATTATTCATAACGTTTTTAAGTAAACTACTTCAGTTTAAAAGATATATTCATAAGGTGTTTACAATATTAAAGTTGCCGATTTAAAATAATAGCAAATGCTAATAAACTGTTCAAGAAAATTCGCTAGTATTTCGGTGTGTTAGAATGCACTGCTTCGATATTCCACAACCTTTACAAATAACCTAAGAAACAAGTTAACATTTCCTGCTCAAGTAAGTTTTGCTATTTTTGATAAATACGTTGTTAAAAAAATTAAAGCATAAAGATGTAAATACATATACAGTGAGCACGTAAAGGTTGGAATAAATTCGATAAATATTTATTGGGCAAGTAAGAAAATAATGCTCGGACACGTCGATTTTATTTTTCCGATGCGCAGTTTTTAGTATACGTATATTTTTTATTACGTCATACGTGTTCGAGTTATGACGTCATCATCAGTTTTTTTAAATGGCAATACCCTCTTTTGATAGTACCATTTAAAAGAGCGCATTTTTCTGCGTATAGACGCCAAATTTTATGGTATGTTACATAACAATATTTTCGAGAAATTAGTACCACAATTGTTGCACCATTTTTTATTGACGGCGCATTAAATGCTGAAAAACATTTGAATTTTTTACAACAACAGATAATTCCCGCGCTTGTAGCACTATATCCAAATAATCAAAATCCCCAAATGCCGGACGAATCCATATGGTACCAACAAGATGGCGCGTCACCACATCATTCACAGATTGTGCGTGATGATCTGAATCGCCAATAGATGGATATTGTCAAGAGGTGAATGATATGCAATTTCAATGTTTAATTTAATGGGTTTTAGTTGTATTTATTGGTTCTTCTATTGTTATTTCATTACATTGTTATGAATTCTAAAACGTTTTTTTTCTAAAATATTGTTATGTAACATACCACAAAATTTGGCGTCTATACCCAGAAAAATGTGCTCTTTTAAATGGTATTATCAAAAGAGGCTGTTGCTATTTAAAAAAACTGATGATGACGTCATAACTCGAAGAGGGATGACGTAATAAAAAATATACGTTTACTAAAAAATGTGCATCTAAAAAAGAAAATCGACGTGTCCGAGCATTATTTTCTTACTTGCCCAATAAAGATTTTATCGAATTTATTCCAACCTTTACGTGCTCACTGTATGTAATGCCTAACTGCTAAGCGTATTAATTAATAATGCCTTTATTTAGCAAGGTGTTCACCATTTGGCATAAAGATATTCCTTAATTATTGAAAGGAGACAAAATAATATTTAATTAAAATTAATAGTATATTTCAACATGAAATTGTTATCATGTGCCTACAGTTTTTTGCGAAAATTTTATATTGCCCTAACGTGCACTAACGAAGCACTAACCTCTTCAGAGGTCTCGGATTTAAGAAAAAAGCTTGGCTAGGTGCGAACGCGAAAAAAATTGATATCTAATATCTTGAAAGCGAATAATTTTTCACGAAAATTTTAACGTGCACTAACGAAGCACTACCGTACACTAACGAAACACTAACCTGTTCGGAGGTTACCCTCGGATTTTAGAAATAATTTTGCTAGGTTCGAACGCGAAAAAAATTGATACCTAATATCTTGAAAGCGAATAATTTTTTGCGAAAACTTTATAGTGCATTAACGTGCACTAACGATGCACTAACCGCTTCACAGGTTTTCCCTCGGATTTTAGAAAAACACTTTGCTAGGTGCGAAGCTAGCAAAAAAAATATTTTGCGATAATTATAAAATGCGCACTTTGCTGATGTTAATTTATAGTGCACTAACGATGCACTAATAATGTGCAAATTATAAACGTTAGTGCTTTTATTACTTTGCTAACTTCACGCACCCGCACTGAGCACTGAAATTATTTTATTTACTAAGATTTCAAAGGAGGCATGACTTTTTGTCACGAATAAACAATAAAAAAGGTTCCTATTTATAACTGAATAACTTCTGACCACAACGGATCTACAGCAGATAAACACATTAAACTTCATGATTAAATAATACGTCTATTAAACAAAGATTAAAAACTTCAAAAATTTCGTAAATGGTTAATAAAAATAAATACAAAGTTGAAAAATCAAATACATACGAGAATGGATAAACTTATTAATTTCTAAGCGTTTATATCGGGTAGTTTATGTAAAATTAATGTTTTCCTTGGTGTATTCTGAACACGAATTCGTGCACTTTGAATAATGAAGGCTTTACATGGTGTTGCATATAAAACAATTACATTCTCTTGACAATGAAACTATTACATTACATACCCCAAAAGAAATTACCGGACTTGAAATTACACACTGGAGAAACACTAGGAACAATAACTTCCCATTTCAGTTTAAATTTTAGTGGTTACATACGGAATGTTATGTGCTAAGCAAGAATATAAATATACAACACTCAACAAAGATATCGTGTTCGTTTCACATTTTAGCTTGTCGTAAATTTTACTTTTAAGAAGAAGAGAACTCTTAATATTTCTTTTTCAATTCGCAGATTCGGCATTAGATAATATATGCAAACAATTTTTTAGAGGTGGAACCGAGGATGGAAATATTTGAATTTGTTAAGTAGACGTGTTACCGGCAATAAAAAACTTAAATTTGCAAAATGTGTGATATTAACATGACGGAGCTCCACCATATTCAAGCGTTGCCTTAACTCGGCTTTTGAATAATGTTTTTCCTAATCGGTGGATCGGCAGAAATAGATCAGTTAAGTGGTACATACGACCTTTAGATTTCTCTGCAGAAGATTAGTTTCTGTGGGAATATCTTAAATCAAAAGTGTTTAATCACAGAAATATCACAGAGAATTTTATAGTCGATCAGCATTAGAGGTTAAGGAGGCCATTTTGTATATTTGTTCCATGAAGGTGATTTTGTTAATTTTATTTTACCAATTCTTTAAAATGTCTTCATTTTATTGCTGCATTAATAAATAATTATTTAGTACTTATTAATATTATTATTATTACGACCCATCATTCCCTTTTGGGACAGTGCATAATCCGTCCCTACCTCGTAGGCCTACATTCGGAGGAGAGCATTGATAATTTGGTGTCCAACGACGAATGACCACTAGGGCTCGATACCGAACTGCAGACTGCAGGAAAAGCCTGTCCATCGGGAGATTCGAACCAAATACTAATTACTCTAGCCTAGCCTAGCGCTATGCCCCTTCGCCACCTTGCCTTTATTTATGTCTAATGCAGTATGTTATTACAATGACTTTTGCTGACTTTAACAAATAAACCTAATACGAGGATCAAAAACTATTCAGAATGCTTTTATAACTTTGTAATGACTGGACACAAAGGGCTGTGGTTTTGCACGAAGTGTGCTTAATATTTGTTATAAACGTGCTGTAAATTATATCTGCTTTGCTCAATCGGTTGTTTCATGGTATGTTTCACATGTTTTTTGTTAACACTTGCGTAGTTGTTTGTTGCATTTATGTCGGAAAAAATGGATCAGTGAATTTGCATCAGATTTTGGTAAAAACTTAGCGAAACTTATTGAAACCTAGTACCTATCTATCAGGTTGCTATTATCAGTGGGAAACCCTTTTGATAATCTTAAGTTGCGTTAGCGTCTAAAAATAGCCTCTTCCTCATCTTGTAATAGTATAGGCAGTTAGTCTTCAAAGATTAGGGCTCTTAACCGGATTGCTAGAGAAGGTTAATATTTCTTTTTCAATTCGCAGATTCGGCATTAAATAATATATGCAAACAAAACCAGAATTAATATGGCCTTAAAAATTGGCTCGTGAAAGTATGGCAAAAAAAACTGCCTAAAATTTGTTCATAAAAAGTGTGATATCGATGTAAGGAAACCTTCTCATAGCACTCTGGAGAAACACGACGCGCTTCCACCGTAGTGTCGGGGGCGCAAGAGCGATATTCCAACTAAATAGCAAATCGGGCAGATCAACATAATGGAATGTACTAGCCAATAATTACTTAACGAGTAAACTAAATCAACTCAACAAAATAAATTACTGATTAGCATGACTACCATCTTTCTGCAATAACAAATAACTACTTATTTTAACGTTAAAAGTACGTTTTCCGGGTTGGGACCATGTCATTGTTGAGAAAGAATTCAAAGTTTCGCCCACTTTCTTAAGGGGCTTCAACAGAAGGCCAACTAAAAGAGCACGGTAACTCAACTTGTGAACTACGCCAGAGGCGAAACTCTTTTAGCAAGAGGAAGAAGGGTATGGTAATTCAACTTGTGAACCAAGCCAGACGAAAACCCGTTCTGAAGAAAAACGGGAGGAAACAGCGCTGATTTCTCAATAATGACACTGACCGTGGAAGTCTTCGAATTCGTATTATTTTAACGTTAACTACCCCCTCGGGCATGAAAGCAACTTATAGAAGGCCTCGACCCTCTATATTGCCGGCCATACTCCCTCGCGATGTGAGTGCCTAGAAGTATAAAGAAGCTAAAATCTTCTCGTCCTGCTGATTACTTATATCTATCACGTAATTTTTAATGATTGGATGTGTTTGTAAACGTCGTTGTTAAACTTTTCGTGAGTAAATTTTAGGAAGAAATAACCAAGTGCACGTGTACCTACTTTCTTATTTAAGAAACCACGAATGAAAACAAAAATATTTTCTTCGACTCTACAACGAATTCATACTCTTATCTGCGCCAGGTGAAGCATTTCTAAATGTAATGCTAAGGATGTTTATTTTGGAAGTTTTGCAACTAAAAAATTATCCTCAATTAGTGAAGTTTCCAGACAGACAATTATTGGAGCTACCTTTATATGTATAATGAACTCAGTGATGAACCTATCAAGGACATTTCCGAAATTAAACTCTGATATTGAACTTGATACTGTTCAGCTTAGTTGATTCATATTAAGATTTTTGTAATTTAGTAATTACAACCTGATAACTTCGTAAAAAAAGGCTCTAAAAACTTCTTAAATTTTTCTTACATTGATAGCTTTCAGATTAAATATTAAAGTTCGTGACTTACTGTTGCACTGGATAAATCATAAAGGCAAATACCCAGCACGAAACAACGTAGTTTAAAATTCAATTTAACTTTCCTTATAAAGCTTTACAAATCAATCAATTCTTACTCGTCTTCAGTTGATAACTTTCAACTTTATTGCAGGTAATAATTATGTTTGTAGGGTTCATTATATTTCTTTACTTTTAATTAAGCTCAAATTCGAGGCTGACGATCTTTTAAAAACTGCCTATCTATGTGTTTTTCGCAGGCTTCAAAGAAAGATACAGAATAATTCTAAAAATACACAAGTTTTTATTTTGCATAAAACAAAAGAGCAAATTAGAGCTGCGAAGAAGATCTGCAGAGAATCTCTCTTATCATAACTTAAAAATAACTCTTGCTAGTTGAACACTGACTATTTATGTAATGTTATTATTAATAATTATTAGCATACAATTGGAATTTGTGCTCACTTGTCAACACAATCCACGTGATATTATTACATTATGCTAGAGTCAAGGTTTAAGGATGAATCAAAGATAATAACAAGTTTCAAGGTAACTCTATTGTCATCAGTCATCACTAGCTTCTCTTTTCAATTTTACAATGGGATGTATTCTTTGTATTCAAACAGATACCTACTTAGTTAGGAGTTTGAAGCTTCATTGTACGTAAATTAAAAACCGTAATCGAAAAATTACATACAATTTTCACTTTTAGAAACTTTACTGCAATTGAATTCAAATTAAATCTGTAGATCTAGCAGTTACTTAGAGAAACGTCTATTTCGGTTTTTTCTGTTGCGTCATTCACCTCAATTATTGAAGAGAAGTTCGAAATTGAAATTTAAAACGTAATGTCTACGTCTCCATATTTCTTACAAATACGTACTTTCCTGTTGTTTATTATTTCTTAGGTGAGGAAACGATTAACATTAGGGCATAAGGAGTTGGTTTTACACCTCGTACAATAAAAACATTATTAAATTCATAATGTTCGTCTACACAAAAATCAACTCACCCTGCACTAAAACAATACCTTAACTATGACGTCACATTTGAAACGAATTTCAGGAGAATTGTTTTTAACATAAGCAAACGTTTTTAAAGGATTTTTTAATTACCTTATTATTTTGTATCAAGGTAAATTAGAATAAAAAAAATTGTTATATAAGTACTAGGTAATTTAAGAAGCAAAGTTATCCATTCTTCTCGTTTCAAAATTCATATAAAAAATGACAGTGCTCATTTTTTATGGTACACCATGTTTATTCGTGTTTACCTAATTTTAATAATAATTATTTATTTTTAAAAATACCATGAAATAACTTTGTTTGTGTCATAGTTTTAATTTTAACAAAAAACTTAGTTAAGTAACAATTAATATAATAATAACAAAGTTAAACAGCAACAACCAACAACACGGAATGTTTCATGATTAATTAATTTCAACCTAGAACAAGTACTTTTAATAACGCATAGCATAAAGTTACATAAAACTATTTTAACAATATTAAACGAAACGCCTCCGCTTTTCGGTTTAGAACTAACCAGACAAGTGTGTTAGGTCATCCCATTTGCAGATGTGCACGATTAAACCCATTTTGTCGTAATTATTATGTTATCCTGAATAAAAGCATTATGTAAACAAACGTACAATCAATCTACTTGTTATATAAATTGTATGGCTGAAGTTTAAAAATCAAATATTCATATTTATTTAAAAATAAAGAACAACAATTATAAACGTGCACAGTTTCTTACCTTTAAATTCCTGGTAGTGAGGTTATGTCTGCGACAACAAGAAGTTTTTGACAGTTCTTTAAGGCATAATTTTGCAACTTGTACACTAAAATAATCCGGCACTTTTACACATTTGTTAAAACGTTCACTTTGAAAACACAGAAAGGCACAGTGACTTAAGAAAACGCGAAAAACCTCAACACGAAAACAAAACACAACAATTTAAATGCAATAACAGTACTTTATTCCCATTGGTTACCATTCCGTAACAGGTGCCTATCTGTTTTACCTAGATTGAGGTATATGCTGTCATCTATAATAGTTTACTTGTATTAAACGTTAGCACTGTATAGATTACTTCTGAATTACAGAAAACTGTAATTTTGTGTTAAATTTAAGTTTTTAATATACTTAATAATATATTTTCGTAATCGAATGATACAAAAGCACTTGTTAAAATTTAACATATACTGATATACTCAAAGAGCATTAAAACTTCCAATAACTACATGAAATTTAACACATCGCGTATCAAGTGTTAGAAACAACTTGGCACAAAGAAGCACTTTGGGTGTTATTTAATATGATTGCAATAGCCAGTCATAATAAAACAACCCACACATATAGGTACTTGCTCTGGTATATAATTTGAGATGTAAATTTGAAGAACATCCTACTAAAATAACTATGCAAATTTTTGAAATTTTCAAGGGTATTAAGAACTATTTTGTGGTCTTCGGGAAAGTGATTGAAATAATTAAGCAAGTTTTGTTGCAAAACAATTAATTAATAATTTTCCGGATTCCCGGTCCCGGTTGGCCCGTCTTTCGGCTACAACGTAAAACTGTAGGTCATGTTTGGCACGATAAAGAACCCTTCCAGGAGTAAAAATCCTTTGGGTTGGGCAAAATTCTAGTCGGGTAGTGCCAATGGCCATAGTAGTCGACGCGTTTGGAAATCCCTGCCACCTGCAAGCCTAGATTTCTCCAAATAAATTAATTAATTAATAATCAAAAACGATAATTTGAATTTAGTTTATAACAGCTGCATAATTATTAAAGTAAATTACCTAAAGTTATTAGAGAAAATGATTTGATATTGATTGCTTTTATTAAAGAAATTTGAATTGTTAAGCTAGTCGCACAAAAAAAACCAAGAATAAAAGAAATTGATCCAACTTAAACTACAAACTGTTCCTAAGTAAAATTAAATTCTACAGACGACTGCTGCCTACATTTACTTAATTTCAGTTAAATGCATATTTCTCCTGTAGTGGTACACGTTAACTTTATAATTTGGAAATAGGTACTTTACAAAACAAACCTGCAGCATATCCTTGACGAGTTGGATTATGTTAATTATTAAGGCCAGAAAACAGCTAAAACATAGTTTGAAAGACTGTGCCAGATTTTAAAATGTTCTTTAATATACATTATACATTCAGTTGAAGAGTTGTGGGTAACAGAAAAATGCGAGAAAAACAGAGCGGGGTGCATGTGACGTCATCAGGCCATCAGCTGATCGCTTGTAGGACAACCAACGGGTAGATTTGTATGCACCGGTACACTAATTTTAGGTACCACATTTTAATTTTTATTGATGTTTGTGTGTCTGTCTACGGCTTAGCCAATACTAGAAAGGAAGTATTACAATATCAATCCAATTTAAGATGTTTTTAACCAAATTAGCCAACGTAATTTCGAAATTGCCAGTTAGGTACTTAAAATTTCCCACGATTAATTAATATGAGCGTAATCGATAATTTTGTCATGAATGAGAAAGAGGATTAGGAAACACGATATTTTCCTTAGAAATCAGTTAGAAAAAAGCTCTGGAAAACGAGGAACTCAAAATTTTTCCAGGTTATACATAAAAACTCATAAAATTTCTATACGTCAAGATAATTAAAAGCCGTTAAAGATAACGCCAAAGTTTTTTACAAAATGTTAAATTAATTATTTTATTTTGTTAACATCTCACGACTGAATAGGCAGAAAGGATTAGCGAAGAAGAAGACTTTCAAAGTTAACAAAACGTCTTCCGGATTGGGACCGTGTTATTTTGAGACAGAAGGACTCAACGTTTCGCCTACTTTTTTAAGGGGCTTCTTCAGGAAGAAAGGGAGCACTAAAAGAGCACGGTAACTCAGCGTGTCAAGCACGCCAGAGGCGAAACTCTTTTAGCAAGAGGCAGAAGGGTAGCGGTAACTTAACTTGTCAACCAAGCCACAGGCGAAACCCTTCAGAAGAGTTTTTGTAATAAACAAAGAATCGGTCATGTGTAACAGTTGAAGGACGAAATCGAGCATATTTACTGGGAGTAGATAAACAATTAATTCCTGCAATACTCCCCTCTGTAACAACAGATTCACGTCGAATCTTCATTTTTGTACATGGAATCGCTATTTTAATAAAGACATCTTTATCTTCTATATCCGTAAGCTTCAATTTTGTCAATAATTCTTCTCGTCGGCAGGCACTAAAAACGCCAGTGCTCAAAATTACTTTTCAGCATTAAGTACTCTTCGTCATTTGCATCTACTAGAAACTTGTATATGTCTTCTTTTGTAAAAATTTTGTATTTCGTAGGTTTATATCCCTCAGAGCTCCTATTAAGGTATGCTATAAGTTGTGTAAATTTACTAATATCTATATTTTTCTTCGTGAAGATGGTTGTTCTTAACATTGAATAATGCGTCCATAATGCCTTTTGACATTGTGATTTCTCAGAGAAATATGCAAGTAGCACCTTTTCCGATAAACTGTTTACTTTTTTCGATGCACGCCAATCTTCAAATTTCTTGTATTCGAGCTCATACCTAGTCCTTGACTTGGTTGAAATTAGCGTCGAAATGGCCATATTAGCTGCTGCTTCAATGTCGGATGTTAGGTTATCTTCGGAAACATTCATCTTATTTCTTCTGCCGTTTTTGCGTGCGAGAATAATTTTTCTCTGTTTCGGCATTAGAATGACTTCATTAAAGCACGCATTTTGATGCTTTAATGAGCTTCATTAATACATGATTTTTGGTGATATTTTGTTTTCAGGAATTGGTATGCTACATTGCATCTAAGCAACTAACAAAATAAATAAAGCCTGTCAATAAAGCTATGAATACTTTTTGATATTTTGATTTAGCAAAAACGTAAATGAAGGGGTTAGAATTTCGATATTTAAAACTACTATTTACTTGGTGGCAAAACCCGCAAAACGAACCAAGTGATTTTCGATGTTTTAAAGTCAACCATCGAGATCGACTAGTGAACTGAAAAAAGCGTGGAAACGCTTTAAATCGTATTTTGGTTAGGAAAATGAGTGAAAACTATATTGCTAAAGGTAGGACTTTATGTTATAGTATAAAAATTGTTTTATAATTTTATAAAATTTAAAAAAAAAAAAACCGTTTCAAAGGTTATTGTTGGCATAACCTAAAAATAAGTTTTTTATTATCACTTCTAGCTAAATGCAACTATAATTCTAGAGATTCAGACCAATCCAAATTGTTCCCCAACCTGAGGTCAATCAAAACCAGGATAATAGTGAATCGTCAGTAGTTCCGACACTAAAATTCATAGTACGTTACATTTAACTTCAAAATATTTTTTAATTTAATAATCGTGGTGAAAGTTGGTTTAGTTTGGCTTAGATTGAATCGTTTTTATTGTTTATATTCCTAGTTTTCATTAGATTAAAAAAAACATTTAGAAGCTAAAAAATATCTTTTATTTTAGTTACCGTAAAACGGGGCAACATCGTCAGTTTGGAGGTTGAATGTACGACACTGTAAATATAACCTGCACACTATCCGTTGTGGTTGCATTTCGCGTGTTTGTTCTTCGTAGGATTAGTACCTTTGTGAAAATAATGCCGAAAAGAAATAGAAAAGTGTTGGCAGGTAGCAGTTACCAGCGTTATGACCTCCACTTAGTTGAACACGCACTGCAAGATATTGGAAATGGCCTCTCGGTGCCTGCTGCTATAAATCAACTTTCGGCTTGGTCTTATCCGTTAACAAAGTTTGAAATAAGACTGATTATCAAAGGTTATCTCGTTACACAGGGAGTTGCAATTACGATTTTTCGAGACAATTTTCCTGTGTGGGTTAATGGAACGAAACAACTTGACCTAAAGATCAGCGACCAACATCAAGCGTAACCTATACTGTAGCCATTTTGTGCTTTAATATAACTTAAAAAAATAAAAACTGATGCCAAAATTTATATATTTTGTTTATACTATGTCGAAGTTGATTTTACAAACGTGCAACTTCGTCTTTAGGTGAACACAAGTTAGGCGAAGAAGTTGTCCCAAAATCGGTACAACTTCGTCAGGTTTTTTTCAGCAATTTTTCAGTCGTGTAAACGTTATTTATAAGAACTAAAAAATGGGTAATATTTGCCGAACTGGTTAAAATAAAGATGTTGATCTAATGTTCTTTTAGGATAATATTTATATATTAATAAAATAGTTAGCTTGGTAACAATATTAGTTAGTAACCATGACTATGTAAAAAATGTAAAATTAGTTCAGTAAATAAAATGGTTTTTTCACTACTAGTATTAGAAGATGTCATTATTGACCTTATTTTCGAGCCCAGAAGATGAATTTCTCTCCTAGTGGTCAATAATTTTTTATTATTGACTACTGGTTAATAATAAAAACAATTGCTATGCGCTCAGGTGCCTATTTTAAATATGTTTTGCCCAAATATCAATTGAAATTAACCTCTCCCCTTGTTTTCAAGTAAGGCTATTTGATTTTTGTGAATATTTAGAAATAAATATACGCATCTGTCATTTTATTTTTTATTTATGTAAAAATGATTAATTAAAAGGAATAAAGGTGCTAGTAGTGAAAAAAATAGTATATAAACCACGGTAGAGAAGACTTTTCTCAGCCTCACAACTTATTTCCCTCCATGCTTCGCATGTCGGGAAATAATACTGCTCGGCTGAGAAAAATGTCTTCTCTACCTTGGTCTATAATATACTATTATAGTAGACGTGTATCTAAATTTAACATTATTTAACAGAACTCTAATTGTTATATATCACCTACTTTTATTAGCCTAAAAAAATCCTACAGAGATACAGCGCGGTAAAAACCTGTCGGCTCCACTTTTAGGCGAAAACAGTTCAGTTTTAAGAAAATGTCGACTACATTATTTTCTTTACCAACTGATAAGTTATATGCTACGTATCCACTATTACAATAAAAAAACTACAAAATGTGTCTTTTCTGACGGACAAATATGTACCCAAAAATGATAAATGGTACTACGATACTGTAGCGAAAGCAGAAGAACCTGTAACCGACGATGTTGAAGTTGAAATGGGTTAAACATAGAGAAACTATTTTTTATAGCTTTTTCCTTAACAAACGTTCATAACACTCATTTTCTTTCGTTGTGTTTTATTCTTGCGGCAAAAACTGGACAGCTCCATTTGAGAAAAAAAAATTCTATACATTACTCTTGACAATAAAATCATTTTCCCTTATAACTTAAGATAGCAATATCTACATATTCCAACTTTTTGTGTTAAATTTTTCTTATCGTATTTTAAACAGTTTGTTTTTGATACCTACTGTAAAATTCAAACAAATGGATCTGACCCGTTGTTGCACCGGGCCCTTCAATTGTTCATCCAACATTACAATTTAGTTAATTTTATCAATATTAATAACAAATTCGAATTTACAAAATGCGTACAAAATACACATTCCAATATTAATGTGCAAAACCATAAACGTCAAACATACCACTGTTACCAACCTAACTATTCTACCAAAAAATTCCCTAATGGAAATTGTCAACTAATTTTATAAAAAATTATAAATAAATAACGTAAATGAAAGCCGAAACAGAGAAAATAGTATAAAAAACTCGTTACAGAAGGCAATTCGGGCACTCGTCCGTTCGGACACTCGTCGCATAGCGGCTCGTGTCCAAATTTCGGACTCGTGCGCGAAAATGTTGCCTTCTGTAACTTGTGTTTTAATATACTATTATTCAAACTGACCGTAACCAACACCAAATAAATAAAAAATCAAGCCTTAACGTATTAGATTTCAATGAAAATTAGAACAGTTACCTTTTGCATTAGGCAATTAATTATTGACAAATATTTAATTTTTTTTGCTAATTTCATGAAAGTAGATAAAGCGCATACATATCGTAACCTCATACTACGATCCTTAATGGATTTGTCAAACTCGATTTGCGGTCTCGTTTGACAAACTTTCCATCTCGTATCGTAATATGAGTTGTTACGATACTCATATCGTAAATAACTATTACGTTTTACTATGCTGTAAATATGGCCAAGAAGTCCAAGAACATCGAACTAATAACATTTTTATACAGGGTGTATTAAAACATGTGGAGAATATTTACATCACGCGATTCTACGGTGAAAACCAAGCAAAAAACTCTAGTACCTACCAATTTGGTCTAAGACGAAGAGTTTTTAAGTTATCACCAGTTTAAGATTTTGAAATCCGGCAACGTTGTACATCTCGTACAAGCGGATTATGCATGCGGTTGTCCTTGGCTGTATCTAATTCTGAAATTCAATCAAGTATGCTGTACATTAATGTCACTAATAATAATAAAATAGTTATTTATACAACGAGTAGCTAAAGTGCCACTTTTTTGCACGCGTGAGAAAGTTTAAAGAATGACCCGAAGGTGAATTCTTTAAATCTCACAACTGCAAAAAAGAAGCTTTAGATACGAGTTTTAAGAAAGATTACAAAAACGCCAACGTCATTTCAGATTGAAATCTCACTAAAAATCATGTTAGGTACAATACGTTTTCATTGTTTTAAATTGAACACTCGCTAAAAATCAAGTTAGGCATACTTTGGGTTTCCAAGGTATTATTGTTTTTAGTAAACAAAATCAGGTGTTTGTGTCGCTATAATTTTTTGCTTTTTCCAACAAAAAGTTACGTGAAATAGCGTTCTAGTGGATTGTTTGAACTATTTTTGAAGATGAGCGATAAAAGTGATGTTCCTGATGATATTCAAAAAGCAGCGGATGCTGCCACTCTTCAGCTTCTACCTGAAAAATCAAGGAAACTTTACGAAAAGGAATACAAACTTTTCATGGCGTGGTGCAAGGGCGTAAAGTGACTACTTTCCGCCCGCGAAGAAGGGCGTAAAGTTAATTATTGTAGACCTCGGACGCACTTTAGACCCGCGACAAATTAATTTAAAATATCACAAAAATAAGTAGATTTACCTTAGTTACAAAACAATGTTTATAAAATCACTCTTGCCGTGAATGCGCCAATTTGACATTTTTAAAAATGCTATTAGAAAAATTTTACTATAAGCAATAACAACGTGCTTTTGACGTATGCACGTATGGATTCTCTAACTGCATTATTTATACATTCAATAAGTTGTTCTTCGTTTTCGATTTCTGTTGCATACACAAGCGATTTTAAAATACCCCAAAAGAAAAAATCGAGGACATTTAAGTCGTTACTTCTTGCGGGCCATAGTATTGTACCTTCACGACCGATCCACCGCCCAGGAAAGTTTTGGTTTAGCCATTCCCTTGCTCGAACACCCCAGTAGGCTGGAGCTCCATCTAATTGCACCCAAATGTCTCTCCTGATAATTAACGGTACTTCCTCTAACAACTCCGGTAAAGCATTTGTTAAGAAATCGACATAATTTTCGGCATTTAATCGACGAGGTAAAATGTATGGACCCATTAGTATATTTCCAATGATTCCAACCCATACATTGACACTAAACCTAAACTGTTGATTAGTTTGGTGGAAGACATGAGGGTTTTTTTCGGCCCATTGGTGCATATTGTGTATATTGAACATTCCGTTGCGGGTAAATGTAGTTTCATCCGCCCATAAAATGTTTTCAGTGAACGGGCCGAGCCCTTGTTGCCGTATTAACCATCTGCAAAACTCTATCCGTCGCGGATAATCTTCTGGAGGCAACCCCTGGAGTCGCCGAAAGTGGAAGGGATGTAAGAGATTTTCTCTTAACACTCGATGTACAGCGGTGTGACTAACATCAAGTTTTTGAACTACAGAGCGGGTACTTCGTCGAGGATCGTCTTCAAATATATGCAAGGTGTTCTCTTCCATTTCCGTTACTAATACTTGCCTTGGATAGCCTCTACCTACTCCCTGCAAAGGCTACATTCGTCCTGTTTCCCTTAAGCGCTGATCTAATCTTTGAATAACATTAGCGTTCTGGTGCCTCCGATTTGGATAACGTTCAGCATATAAATTTGCAGCTTGAAGAAAGTTACCACCACATTCGCATAGTATTAAATACATATCTGTGTACTCGGGAAAACTGTATGCCATGATTTTTATCCAAAATCAAAAACACAAAACTGAAGAAAAAGCCAAAAACACAAAGCTGGAAAACACACAAGGACAAAAATAATTCAGAACAATGATAATATCTAATAACTAATACAAAACGAATCAAGAAGAGCTTTTTAATAAAACCAACAAAATGTCATAAATGGCAACATGTCAGCCACGTCAACCTTCCATAGCTTTCCAAGTTTATTATTAGAATGTGTAAAAACAACTCGATTCTGCCTGGTGTTGCAATATCTTGAAAACTATTAAGCTGCAAAGACTTCATGTTCTTAAAACGAAAATTATAAGTAAACTAATTACGAAACAGCGAAACTTATAGCTGGATATTTTATCTTACTTGCTAAAGTGTAAGTTACTGATATTATTTAACTAAAATTCTCAGCTATAGGTAAGTATTCGAGAACTGAAACTAAGATCATGGTTAACTCGGTAACCAAAGGGTTAACAACTAATTGGTACTAGAATTTTTTGCTTAGTTTTCACCGTAGAATCGCGTGATCTAAATATTCTCCGCATGTTTTAATACATCCTGTAAAGCAACCCTCTTACGAAAAGCCAGGGTTGGCCCTCTCTTCCACGACCAACGCGAACGGGTACATAACTCCAGACCGCAACAAGTATTCCGCGCCACGTTCCATGTTTTATATTAACATTGCGAATATTGTACATACTGTATATAAATAAAACTCTTAACGATCGATTACTTATTATTTAGTTAAAGTGAACTAAACCGCCACATTGGTGACCCCGATGAACAATAAATGCGATTTTCGGTACCGCGACCACGTGTTTTTCGGTTCCAACAATCGGCCATCCGCAGTGCACACAGCCAACCGTTATAGCAGCAATATACATCTTAGAAGGTCTGTATACATTTTCTTTTCGTTATTATAATGTTGGGCGACCACGACAACAAAGACCACGTGGAGGCAGGCGAACAAAGCCCAACGGCGCAGAGGTCAGCGTAGTCCGACAAATAAAGCTTCCTCCATTCTAGCAGGCAAATCCAACCCTTTGGTTCGCGCCGGTGGATGCCCAGATTTTTACCTTCCACGTGCGGGCAGACAATACCAGATATTTTACCGTTGTCGCGGCCCTGGATTCTTCGATCTTACAACAGATTTCCGATATCATTGAGACACCGCAGGAAAATGACAAATACGAAACGTTAAAAAAATGCCTAATTGCAAGGTTTACAGACTCTCAGGAAAAGCAACTACGAAAACTGTTGACAGATATTAACTTAGGTGACAAACGTGTGTCCTTCGCAATTACTTCGCGAGATGAAGAGCCTGGCTGGAAGCAAAGTCGACGACATCGTGCTAAGAACCCTCTGGCTACAACGCTTGCCCTCGAGAGTACAACTAGTTTTATCCACATGCGAACAAAACTTAGAGCAAACAGCGGAAATGGCCGATAAAATCATGGAAATCGGTACCGCAGACAACATCGCATCTGTTAGTCACAGAACGACAAAGGAAACCCCGCCGGTAGCGACAAACAACGAAGAATCGGCGCATGCAGCCCTTACGGCAATTATCGCGTCCCTGCAAAAACAGGTCATCATCCTCACAGATAAGGTCGATAACCTGTCGCGAAGCCATCTTCCTCGCCCTCGACCACGCTCCCAGGGTGCCCAGCAAGCATGAAAACCATTTTTGTTATGATTTTATGACATTTTTATCTTAATTTTATGACATTTTTATCTTAGTTTTATGACATTGACGGTATTACATAATGGTTTATATAGATTCTTGACGGTATTTAAAGATTATAATTTTTTTATTCAACTAATTAGTAGAAAAAAAGACCTACTTATTCTATATTTTCGTGTAGTTGCATAAAACGTTAATAGTATATTGTATAACTAGTGCTGAAAGTTGAATATTTCACACGAGTGTGAAAGTTGAGCTACGAGCCTCTGGCGAGTGGCTTAATCACACGAGTGTGAAATATCCTTTCAGCACGTGTTTTACACTATACTTTTCCGACGACCATTTTTCCAATTTTTCATTTAAAAAAATTTGAACCAGCACCACACTTGCAACACTTTGACGTTTTAAATATTTATTTTTTAACAAATGACGACTTTTGACGTCGCCCGCCGACTGCTTTGTGTGGTTTAGCGTGTGCAAAGTTTTGCACACGGGCATTTCACACAGTTTCGTTGCTATGCGAAATTTGTTATTTTCAATACTAGTAAACCGTGTGAAATGAGTCATTTTTCATAGTGGTCGTCGGAAAAATTTGTTATATAACACACAAAATAGTATCTCTTTCGGAAAAGCATTACACCTCCTATTACCAAATTGGTAAACAGGCTACATCATAACTACTGTTACTATTATTCGAAAAAAAAAGACAACGAATGAAGCAAAACCGTGCACAATTACCGCCGCAACATGAAACAATTTTATTTAGGTTAGAAACAACAACTTCAACTATTTCACACGTGTTCCGCGCATTCGCGCAATACAAACCAACTCAACCAAGATCTAAAATGCGCGTCATTCTAAAACTACTTAAATGCGCATGCAGAACGCTTCCTATACTTTAATCAATCAACGGCGGCTATTGGCCTGTTATTATGGCGCTAAATATAAATTTAAACCTTACGTTTAAAAACGCTTTTTTTTCTTTGTTCTATTTGTAATAATCTTTTAATTTTCGATAATAACTGTATCTAGTACATTTTTTATGAATTTTATGACTTTTTACAAAAAATTATGACATTTTATGACAACATTTCTATTTTATGATATTTTATGATTTTATGACATTTGGGCACCCTGCGCTCCAGTAGCAGAAACCGAAGTTGCGAACGAAATGGTGATTGCTACTACCTTTTCAGATTTGGAAATCGAGCCAAGAACTGCAGAGCCCTATAAAACGGAAAAATCAGACCAGGGAAACGAGTAGCACCGTCGTCAATAGGGGCGGTCAACGACGATCCATCCCAGCAGAGCCGCCTTTTCGTTACAGACAAGGTCACAGGCACCCAGTTCCTCGTCGATACAGGAGCCGATGCGTCAGTCATCCCCCCGCCAAAGGCGAATAAGTTAAAGCAGGAGACGGACTTCAAACTTTATGCGGCAAACGGTTATACCATAAATATGTACTACGTACGGCCGAAAATTAATAAGTTTAAATTTAGGACTTCGGCGCGTGTTTAAATGGGAATTTTATGTTGCTGACGTCTCCCGTTCCATCATCGGCGCAGATTTTTTACGATACCATGGACTACTAGTGGACTTAAAAAACAGACGCCTAGTCGACAGCACTATGCAACTTTCAACCCTTGCGGAAATAGCAAACTCTCCAGTACAAAATATAACCACCGTAGTTAAATGTACAGTTTTTCATGAATTACCTACTAGCACAATATCCGGATATTACGCGCGTGACACCGATCGGCTCTAGGATACAACACTCGATAGTTCATCGTATTATAACCAGCGGCCCGCCTATTGCAGAAAAGGTATGCCGATTACCCCCAGAAAAATTCAAAGCCGCGAAAGCAGAATTCCAGTATATGATGGAGCCGGGGATTTGTACCCCATCCAGCAGTCCTTGGGCCAGCCCCTTACACTTAGTAGCCAAGAAATAAGGCGAATGGAGGCCTTGCGGCGATTATCGACGCCTTAACGCAATGACGGTCCCGGATCGATATCCGATCGCACATATCCAAGACTTTTCATACAAACTGGAGGGTAAGAAATTTTTTTCCAAAATCGATCTAATTAGAGCATACTATCATATACTTATCGCACTAGAAGACATAGAAAAGTCTGCAGTGTTTACACCATTTGGACTCTTCAAATTGCAGTTTATGACGTCCGGGTTACGTAACGCGGCACAAAGTTTTCAGCGATTTATGAACACGGTATTACAAGGACGTGCTGCACTGGTACGACAAGTATCGACGTTCGGTGCATGACCGAGTTAGGGGAGCGTAAAGCAACCCTCTAACGAAAAGCCAGGGTTGGCCCTCTCTTCCACGACCAACGCGAACGGGGAACGGGTACACAACTCCAGACCGCAACAAGTATTCCGCGCCATGTTCCATGTTTTATATTAACATTGCGAATATTGTACATAGTGTATATGTTAGGATCAAAGACCGATTTCGGCCAATGGCCGAAAAAAACGACCAGAACGCGTTCCGGCCATTGCCGAATTACCAAAGTCCGACATATCGCTTTCTGGCTGCTTTAAATAGACCAGAACGCGTTTTGACAATTTCTGAATTCCCAAAGTTCAACATATCGCTTTCTGGCATTTTAAGAAAACCACAACGCGTACTGCAGTTTTTGCAATTACCAGAACACGAAATCGTAGCATAATTCGCATACTGGCTTGACGTCGGAAGCCAGAACGGGTTCTAGCATTACCGTGAATGCCAGCACGCGGCAAACACGTTTTCCGTGCATGTTTAGACTTGTATAATACCCAAACAGTATCCCCATCCAAATACACTGTCGCTCTCAGTTGCAGCTGTGTAGATGAAGCCGAAAGAGTGTTTAAAATTAATAACTGTTAAAATTGTGTGCCATGGAAGTTATTAAGTTACGTTTTACGGAAAAGTTGCAAGAAATAATATCCGAAAGCAATGATCGCAGCAATGTTTTTACTATACAACGTTATGACAAAATACTCGAAGAACTAAAAACAGCGAAAGCTGCTGTGAGTGGAGGAGGCGTGATTTCTTCCAAACAAAGACGGCGACTAAAGAGGTACGATATTTTAAAAATAGGAGATACAGAAAAGTTAATAGAAAGAAAATCGGGGGAAACTACGGAGGACTTTTGGAGGACATACGTTACTTCTGCACTACTGACGAATTATTTGACATTATTCATTTAGCACATGTGGAGGGCGGACATAAGAGACTGAGAGGTAAGTAGGGTCAATAAATGCATTGCCTGTCTGATCAGTTGTCAGAAATCTTGAATGTATTCTATTGGCAACCGTTGGTTTGTTGAAAATAATGAAGGACGTGGACAGACGATAATATGTCATCGGTGTCTTCGAGGTATGAAAATAAGTGATGTGCGCAAAGATGCCAGATGTGGACTAGAAAAGCAAGCTGAGCAGATGGTTTCCCTTTCGAATTCGAAGTTACGACCCATTGATGTAGGAAAAACTGTTGTAGTACCAGTACCTGATGTAGATAGAGGACGGCTGGCACCAAGAAATGTTTTAGCTGTAGTGCTAAATGTTAATGATTCCGGGCTCTATCAGCTTGGTAAAGATATAAATTCAATTAATAATGATACCTATAATGTATAATCTATTTCAGGAACCAAAGATGGCACCTTGCAGACGTTATATTCTCGTAATGAGTTTACCTTAGCAGACTCCGATTTTTTAGACACTTCATCTATTCCGTCAACATCAGTATCTCTTCGAACTGCATCTAGTACTGCGTCTGGATCAAAACAGGGTTTTATACACTGCAATTGTAAACTTTATTGTATTAATAAAAAATGTACGTGCCGTACCAAGAAAGTAATCTGCAATAGTAAATGTCATAACAACAGTTCTTGCAAAAATAAGTAGGTACTTATTATTTAGCTACCTACAGTTTATTATATCTTCTTCTGTGTTTTGTGTTATGTTTTTGTAGAATATCAATGTTAGGTTTATTAGTTATAGAAATAAAATTGTTTTTTGAATATTTAATCTAGTTTGGGCATTATTATCGGAGTGATCAACGCGTGGAGGCAATCACGGTAATGCTAGGACCCGTTCTGGCTTTCGACGTCAAGCCAGTATGCGAATTATGCTACGATTTCGTGTTCTGGTAATTGCAAAAACTGCAGTACGCGTTGTGGTTTTCTTAAAATGCCAGAAAGCGATATGTCGAACTTTGGTAATTCAGAAATTGCCAAAACGCGTTCTGGTCTATTTAAAACAGCCAGAAAGCGATATGTCGGACTTTGGTAATTCGGCAATGGCCGGAACGCGTTCTGGTCGTTTTTTTCGGCCATTGGCCGAAATCGGTCTTAGATCCTAACATATATAAACAAAACTCCTAACGATCGATTACTTATTATTTAGTTAAAATGAGCTAAACCGCCACAACCTTAATGAAAAACTATTTTAACGACTAGGAATTTCTAACCATCATTTTTAATGAATAAGTAGTAAATAAGTATTTGTGAACATATCTACTCTAGATCAAACATTTTTTTTTAAATTTGAAGACATTGCTAGTAGCTTTGGAAATATGTATGCTTGTTGGGTTGCATTTGAAGATTTTAAGGGGCGTATCTTACCGCGTGAATTACCCATACCCAGTATAATTATGTAATAAAGCAATTTCAGGATTAATTAAGTTTAATTCATACAAAAAATAAACGACGCGGTATGTTTATTATTATTTTTATTTTCATACACCACATTAAATACCTATACGAATGTGCAACCTACAACATGGTCCTAATAAAACAAGTCCTAACCTAACTGAAATTATACAGTGCGAGTGTAAAGTCTGGAACTATCGCAATAAATCTTTTATTAAACGTTTTTGAAAAAAATCCTCGAACACGTCAATTTTTATCTTAAATGAGACATATTTTACTGTAATCGTCACTTAAAGATCGTCTTTTGTTTTTGAGTTATGACGTAAGCGATAATTTTTTTAAATGGAAACCCTAATGTTTTATGATGAATTTGGAAAGAGCATGAAATTCTAAGACCAAATATGCTAAAAAAGTATGGTACTGTATTTTGAAATTTTCGAGATAATTGCCGTTAAAGTTTTAAAACAAAAATCTAATAACAGTAATAACAATCAAGAGTTCCAAGTTTTAATAAAAAAATCAAGTAGCCATGTAACAATTGACAGCGTTAAAATTATGACAGTTCTTTATCAGTTTCTTTATCTGTTTTTATTGTGGGCTTTTTTACGTGTTTTCGATTTTTCATTACTATTATGTACAATATCTTCCAAATAGAAAAATACAATATCACACTTTTTTTATCATATTTGGTCTAAGAATTTCATGCTTTTTCCAAATTCACCATAAAAAATTAGGGTTTCCATTTAAAAAAATTATCGCTTACGTCATAACTCAAAAACAAAAGACGATCTTTAAGTGACGATTACCGTAAAATATGTCTCATTTAAGATAAAAATTGACGTGTTCGAGGATTTTTTTCAAAAACGTTTAATAAACGATTTATTGCGATAGTTCCAGACTTTACACTCGCACTGTATAAACTTTATATTATAACTAAACGTGGGACGACTACATACAAGAGATAAAAGATATAACAGATGACAAAATTATGTCCAATTATGTTATCAACGCAAACAGGTCTTAAATTAAGTTGACTGCGAATAAAATCTTTACTGTCGACTGTCGTTGTTATAAGTAGTGCAAGAAATTCGTAAAACTGTCGGAAAAGGAGGTTTGTGGTCTTATAAGAATGCCGCCCGGGTTCTCAACCCTAAAAAGGGGCAGCATTCAAGTGCAACGGGCCGCAAAGGTTGTTAATGGTAAGTTCGGTTCTAATTATTTCGTTTGTTACAAACTTTTCGTCGATTTCGAAGTGGTGAGTGAGTCAGCATCAGAGATGCAATTATTCAATTTAAAGTGCCTTTTTTCTGTAACTGTTAAATATTAGAAACATCTATCTGCTATTCATGTTAATCATTGCGAGAAGGGCCATTTATCAAACGCTAATTAACTGAAAAGATAAATACAACTAATAATGATAATAATTAGGCGATTTCCTGCCAACCGGAAGTTTAAAGTATTTCGACAGAAATATTTAGTTCGCTTGAATTTTTTTTTGTTTATTTCTCACATTAACAAATATAGACGCACAGAAACAAAATACGTGCAAAATGACGATTATTATCGATTTTACAAGCATTTTAAGCGATGATGATGAAGTTCGGTACAATATTTTAAAGTTTTTCTTTGTAGAACAAATCGGATCTCGGCAAGTCTTGGCGGTTTTCGTAATCACAGGATTTGTTCTTTGTGGTATTGTAGAACAAAGCGCATCTGTGGCTTTAAGGGCGAACATAACATCAAGTATTACAGCCGAAGAGTTTGCCGAATATGTTGAAAATACAAGTTACATAACACGTTATTGCCAACCTGAAACCAGAAATAAAACCACAGGAGGACATGTTGTTCGGTCTATACCGCATATTGAGGTAACTTGTTTTACAATCCTCCTTAAGTAGCTTCTCCTGTTCCAACTTTGGGAACAAGTCTTGTCTAGATCATCTTCCATAATTTTTGTTTATTTACTAATTGGGCGGGATTTTGGCTTGTGGGTGTCAAGTACATCAATGCTTGTAGACTGCTACGATAATGCCCGATAAGAATTATAATAATTTTGATCCTGTACAATTTTGATCCATTCCAAACTTGCTGTTGTATTGATATCGGCCACCCAGAGAATTTTTGAATTTCCCGTACCCTCTATCCTAGAATCTTCAGCCTTCTGGCTGATTTGTAGCAGTTTTCCATTTATCTTGGTCGACACTCTTCTTTTACTTTCTCATTCCTTTTTCTAACTCTGCGGCGTTGGAATGGCCTCCATCCAGGTTTTCAACTCTTTCCTGTTTGTTGCCATTCTTCTAATGATTTTGCCAGTTTCCCTTATTCTATCTTCCATCGACTTTCTAGGTCGTCTTACTTTGCTCTCTTCATGTCTCCTGGTGTTTATTATTTTCTTGATATATCTTTAACTCCTGCTGCTCCTTCTATGGTTTGTTGGTTCATCCATCGTTTTAATTTTTTTCCCTATAGCTTTTCTTAGAAAGTTCATTTCTATCGCGCTTATCATACTCTCATGTGTTTGTTGAATTGGCCATATCTCACTACCATACAGTATTGCCGAGGCTACCATTGCTTTGTAACGCATTTTTGTTTTTAAATTTCTTTCTTTTTTACCTATTGGGCTATTATTTAACTGATAATAGATTTGGTTGGCCTTCTTAGTTCTGATTAACACTTAGACGTCTATTTTCCCATTCTCCCTCATAATCAGAGCTCGGATTTTAGGACATAAAAAATCATGGAAAAGGCACCACTTTTAGGCCTAGAAAATATGTAAAATAGGCAAAAAATTTTACTCATACTTTATTAATAAATCATACAAAAATTATTAATTATTGTTGAAATTTGGCGTTTACATAGCAAACAAAATGTTTTTCTAAATTGTCGGCAGTAAAACTTGTTCTCCTGTCCGTTAAAACAGTTTTGAATGAATAAAAGGACCTTTCTACATCACAAGATGTTGTAGGACAAAATTTGTAGGTGGACCAGTCAACATTACTGTAGTCGGTGTTGATGTTTTCTCCATTTAGCAGACTGGCAAAGTCTTGCACCTTTTTGGCTCCTGGATTTTTCAACATTATGCGCTTGAATTTATCGTAGGCCAGCATTCCAACCGTTCCTGATGTTGTTCTTAGAGCCATTTCTACCTCGTCCATGATTTTGCATGATTCGGTTAATGGTACGCCAAATGTGTTTAATTTTTTAATATTCTCTGTCAATATTTTGAAATGAGTTCTGATATACTCTAGATTACTCTTTATGTTTTCTGCATAAAAATACATCTGGGCATTTTCAATAGATTTAGCACCACTTTTATCAAAGCTCATTACAACCGCAAACAAACAATATTTAGAATAATATATTAAGTTATATTAAAAATTATGTATATTCTAACATTTTTTATAGCAGTATAATGTTCAGCATAAAATAGGGCAGCTTCCATCCAGGTCCCCCAGCGGGTTAGAACTGGTTCAGAGTTCAGAGGTACACCTGGTAGCCTCTTTTGATAAACTTGTACCCGTAGAGGAGCTTTCAAAAATATTTTTTTACGTTGGATATCAACCCATTTACATTCTCGTATTGATTGCGAATAAATTCATATACCAAATTTAAACCATGTGCGAAACAAGTAAGGTGGATAACATTTTTGTAAAAAATTTTGATGTTTATGCCACATTTAAGCATATAGGGAGCACCATCTGTTACCATAATCCATAATCCTTTCAAAGATGTACTTAATGTTCGTATAGGTAGGTACCTTGGTATAACATCTTGGCACGAAAGATTTCCGGAATTTAGATTCGCTTACTAATTTTCGGTTGCAATTTTTTTCCAAAAATGCCAACAAACGAGGATTTTCTAATTTGTGTAGGGGAATATTTGCGGCCATAAAAGCCTCGCACAAATCTTGATTAAATTCATCCTTTTCAAGTACATAGTTGCATTGCATCTGTAAGTAGTCCGTGCAGCAGCATGCTGTTCTAAATGGTTTTTCTTTTTGCAAAAAAACTATAAAAACATTATATTGTTGTCATAAAAACACGTGTAAGTTTTGTCATATTTACCATTTTCCCACAAGCTCTACAAAATAGCTGCTCATCTTTAGTAGGATGCTGTTGGAAAACTTCACTATTTTGTAACCCTCTTAACCACTTTGTTGCCTTTTCCCTACATGTTTCTTTGTACTTCGGCATTGTTTATAAAAATGCGGTATACAACAAAACAATACCCAATGCACGTAACCTAAACCGCCAAACAAACAACGTGCACAAAAATTTGGGGTTACGACGGTTAAAACGCGTAGGTGACAGTGCTATTGTACGGAAACTAGTCAAGATGGTAGCATTCCGATCACTACTGTGAATTTCAGAGAAAATTCTATTTACGCTAGAAAAAAAACCGTAGTGCCTATTTTAAGCATGCTAATTTTAGTGTTAGGTTCAATAAACATGTTTTAGGCATTTAGGCAAAATGAAATAAGGCTCAGAATGTTAAGTTTATTTCAAAACGCATTTCTATTTAACTAGTTTGGAAGTGCCTAAATACAGAACAAAAAGGCAATTTGCCTAGAATCCGAGCTTTGCTCATAATTATTGTTCCCCAATATTGAAATATTGTTACTTTTTCCATTATCTCTCCATTACATTTTATTTTGTCTTCTGTGTGTCTCTTCTTTGCTTCTTCATTCGCATCATTTTGCTTTTCTTTATATTTTTTTCATTTTCGGTTCTGCTATTTCTTCTGCCTACTTATTTATTTGTCTCTGTAATTTTGCTATATGAATCTGCCCCTAATATTATATGGTCTGCTTTAGACGTTAGATTTTGGTAACCTACTTTTGCCTGAGGAACCTATTTTGCATTTTTAAATCGCTCTGAAAATT
This sequence comes from Melanotus villosus, assembly GCA_963082815.1. Classification (NCBI taxonomy): domain Eukaryota; kingdom Metazoa; phylum Arthropoda; class Insecta; order Coleoptera; family Elateridae; genus Melanotus; species Melanotus villosus. The sequence continues at coordinate 48,260,614 of OY720418.1, read as the reverse complement.
TCCTGTTTTTTGTCCATCTATTCTTCTACATTTTGCTAAACGTTCTTTATGGCCTTATTAGCTTTTTGTTAACCTACATTTTCATTAATATTAGCCATAATTTTTCTCTTGATATAATGTCGAAAAGTCGAAATGTATTTCCTTTCCTTTTTGGCATTTACTTTTCTTTTATATTCTTTATTGTACATATAGGTATGTTCCAGTACCTCTTCCCGGTCTAACGGCAGTCTGTTCTTCCTCCAATATTTCTTCTATTTTCTCTCTAAGTCTTTATTCCTGTGTATATTTTCAAAATCACTTGAGATAGACAGGTTCTATAATTTTCGCATTTTGTTGTCTTTTTTTTATGTATGGGTATTATTGTATTTTGTTCCAAGTTCTTTGCCATTTTGTAATCCTTCCGTACTTATTTACAAATTTTGAAAATCCGCTACCTTACTTTTCCGCATTTCCATTATCATTTTTGGTGTAATGTCGTCCTCTCCGTCTGCTTTTTTACTGAATCTATCAATTACTTCTTCTACATCTCCTTGTGGTATTTCATCTTCTTCTTCTAGTTCAGTTTTGTCTATGTCATTGTCTATCTTACTTATTTGTTTTGGAAATTCCAGTATTACCTCCTTTTCGATACGCATTCGTTTTAATTCTGTATAGTTGCCTTGGATGTTCTTACTATGTTTCCTTCTATGATTACAGTAATTAGCCTCACTCTTTTTAATAACTGTCGAATCTGAGTGTCCATCCAATTTTTATATGTATAGCATCCCCCTATAATATCATAGCTCAAAACACTTATCTTTTTCTTAGCTGATATCTCAATTGTCTAAAATTTGTTTTCAGATACCGATACGTTTCATACAAAGGTTGAAAGGAATTGTTTTTTGGTTAGTATTGACAAGGCGTTTGATACTAAAAACCTTTCCCTTGAATAGAAAGAGGTTTTTGCTAGTCGAATAATTTCTCGCTGTCGAGAAATGCCAAATGCAGATGATTGTATTTTCAAAATGTCTAAATGTAGTTCTAAATTCAGCCTGTTGTTAGTCGTCTAGTTTTTTTATTTGACCTATTGCTATTATTTTTGAATTTATTGGGGTCTATAATTCGCCAATCTTATACTGTCACCCTTCTTCAATAATAGCATAACTGTTGCGTTTTCCCAGTCCTTCGGCATTCGTCATTTATTTAAGCATTTATTAAATATAACTCTTTTTTTAATTTTAGGTACCTACCGACTATTGTAATATGTAATATATACGGTCTTATCCGCTAAACAGAACTCTTCAAGCTTTGATTGAGCTTCGCCATCTTTTCAAATTAGTAGTTTCCTTTTTTTGGGAGTTTCAATCGTTTAGGATGCAGAAATGATTTTACAAATACGTACATACATTCTATTTTCGGTAAGATTTATAGTGCTTTATTTAACCTTGGTTATTTTGTGCACTAAGCTTAACTTATATGCTTTACTCGTATTTTCAAATGAAAAAAATATACTCCTTAATAGCGAAGCGAGGTTAACAGTTTTCTGTAATAAATAAATAAAATGGGATTAGCAATGACTTGAACAAAAGGATGGGGTTATTTTTTCTTTTTCACGTTCTTTTTTTATCCTTATTTTGCCTCCCCTCTTCTTATCCCCAATAAATCATAATGCTTTTGACAAAATTTAAATTAATTCTACATCTTTTTCAGCACTATTTTCAGGATTTTTTCCACGTTTTTCCCCTTTCTGGCTGATGTTTTCCATCAATGGTTCCTGTTGCTACAAAAACTTATCAAAATGATAATAAAAAGCCTTTTTTTAAAACATTAACAATTTATTTTTGTCGGACTCAATTCGGCGCAAGGCCAGGATTCCAATTAATTACAAAAAAAACAATAATTAAAGATTGATTAGAACATGAATTAAGACTTGTCAAATTACCTAAAGAATTTAAATGTACTTAAAAATACAATGTTAAAGAATACAATATTAAAGTTAAATATAAAAAATTATTATCAATTCATTCATGAATTAGCAAAGCAAAAAATAGTGAAAATTTATAAAAGATAAATCCAAAACTAATTCATAATTGAATTGAATTACCATGATGAAATGCACACTTTATCTAAACAATGAATATTACAAAAACGAACAGGTGTACACACACCTGTGCGATATATAAATTTGAATCAAAAAGTAAAATTTTATTAATTACAAAATAATAGAAAAAACACTTATCTCAGGCTTCAGATGATTAGAAATTTAGAAAATCTGGAATTTCAGCAACACTTGATTCCAAACGGTGAAATATGGTTCAACAGATAACACAGCAGAACGCATGGGAAAATGGCGTCCCTCCACGTGCAAGCGAAAATTACCAAAAGAATTAATTCCCAGCGGAAATTAAATTAATCCAAGCAGGAAAATACCCACAGCTCCTCCAAAAGGAAAATAATGTCAATTAACACCATTAAAAGGTGTAACTTGAAGCTGAAAATTCCAAGTGAAATCAAAAAAATGAAGATTAAGCAAAAATTAATAAAAAATTATCTTACCACCAATTAGTGCGAAACGAACTGTTAACAAGCATAACAGCTATAAATCCCAATATTACTTTAAAAAATGACGGTCATTATAAATGAACGTACTAAAATGATGAAATTTTTAAGTAACTTAGACGTTTGTTCACATTGAAGATCTAACGCCAAAAAGAAAGAACATCTGAGTTAATCCACCACACCCGACAATGAAATACTGCGCAGGTCAAACATAAACAACTCAGATAGCGCTTATGCAATTACAGTTGCATAAAACTAGGCGAAGATTTTACTCAAAAATGAAAATAATCCCAGTAATGGTAATTTGAACAACACAAAATAGAATATGAAAACAATAGACTCGGAAAACCCGAAAGAATTACTTTTAAACGATAATAAAGACAAGCTATTGCCCTAAATAACCAGGCATCGCTTAAAGATGGAAATTTAAGCGCCGGCACAGTGGAAATAAGGTAATCAAAAGCAGTCAGAACCACGAATAAAAGAAAATCTTGCAAAATAAGAAAAGGGAAAATAATGAAAGGAATTAATCAAGTAAAATGGGAAAGACAACACAGAAGAAGGAATAAGAAGGATACTGGATAACCAGATAAAGGATCGTAAGATTGTCTTGTGAATAAACAGAAAATTTCTAAGAAAATACCAAAAGAGATGAGGATATAACCACAACTAAAAAACCAGGCATCGTTCCCTAAAGAATGTCAACATGCAATATAATTTAGAAGCAATGATTATAAATAAATCTTACCCACCATCTTACTACCTTAAGGAAAGGCAATTGATTCAGGAACAATCAATCCCTAAAACTACTTAAAAATGACATAAGCAGAATGATAAATTGGCAAAAATAGCAAAGTTTTAAATGTAGGGTAACAACCACAATAATATGAGAGGAAACCTCTTTTACAAAAAAACATATAGCTTATCAATCAACCATGAATATCGATTGACAAGAAAAAACGAGACAATTTGACACGTACAGCTGGAAAATTGTAACACTGTCTAATACAATTTTCGGTATTTCAACTTATTGAGTAATGACTCCTTTGGAGATAAATTTTGTGGTTTTATAAATTTATATTAGAAATTATAAATTAATTCTTTTGAAAAAATCAATTCAATTTTTTTGGGGAATTAATCTAACTTTCAAAACAATTACAATTTATTAAAATTATACGATTTAATGTTTCATCCTCATTCTTGTCCAGTTTAAGCTTGATGCACTTAAATATAACTCACGTTTCTTCAATTTAGATACCGATGACAAGAACAGATAAAACCGAATCAGTCCTAAGAGAGGCCTTCATGTGGGGCACCTTAATATCGCCACTTGCTGCTAGTAGAATAGCAGCTCGCGTGGGCGCTGAAAGATTATTTGGTGCAGGGGTTCTTGGTACTGCAGCGGCTGCCGTGATGGTACCTGCTGCTTGGTTAACACCATGCCACGTTGGTGTTCGAATAGTACAGGGAATTTTCATGGTAATCCTTTTACAGTACCTAAATCACAAATTCTTTTATACTCTGATATTTTTAGGGAGCTACGTGGCCAGCAGCGCACATGCTTGCTGTTACGTGGTTCAAACCAAAACACCGAAGTGGATTCGTTTCAATGTATACAGGTATAACTTGTTAATATTGTCTGAATATCACCTATTTTAATGGTTTTTTTTTCACCTGATACCACCAACAAAATAAATTGTTAAACGTAAACAAAATATTATTTCAGCTGTAAACCTTGGTTACGCAATAGTGGGAATACTAGGAACCCCGTTGGTTCGTTTCTTAGGACGAGATTCCTTAAGTTATATTATAAGTTTATCGTCGTGTCTTTGGTACTTTTTATGGTGGAGGTTTGTCGAAGAATCCTTAAATCCAAATCGACCTAAACGTGATGCAAGTTTAAGCCTTACTTCACAGAAACAATTAATTAACAGGAACTAAATTTTAGGAACATAAAATGTTACCATGGAGGCGGCTTTTATTATCAGGACCAGCATGGGCTTGTGGTATAGCTGTTATTGGTAGCCAATGGGCTGATGCTACTCTAATGTTGGGTGTTACGAAGTATTTGAAGCTCGTTTACGGGTTTAGCATTGAATACGTATGCCAATAATACAAATATAAAATTACACTTATTCGTTTCTTAATCTAATCATTCCAGGATGATGTTTTAGCGTCTTTGCCCCATATTGGTCACTTCTTCGCAGCGTTAACTTTCGGGATAGTCGTAGACCACGTTCGACAATCAGGGTTGTTATCTACTACTTCATCTAGAAAATTATTTGTGTACATCTGTGAGTGTTCAGGCGTGAAGTGAACCATCAGCTTTGGTTTTATAATATCATTTTTGTAGCGCATTTTCTACCAGCGGCCCTAATGTTTGTACTGGGTTACACCGGATGTGATCCTGCAGCACCTGCGGCCTTATACACAGCGGCATTGGCTTTAACTGGGGCTACTCCAGCTGGTGCCTTTGCTAGTGCTGCTGACATTGCCCCAAATTTTGCAGGTAAATTTATTGGTTTCAAGTAACCTCTTACGTCACGAATTCTCTTATCTATTTATATATAATATCATTGAAGCTTTCTTGCAAATTTAAAATATATCAGTCCTTATCCTGAATTCAGATTTCAAGTTTGCTGTAAGGAAAGTTGTGATTAAAATAGACGTAAAATGGTATATGGTAGTTTTAAATGTGTAAGGCACGATGTTCTCATGTCAGTCAAACTAAATTGAAACATGAGATGAGAATACGAACTATCTTGTTTAAATACCCACTAAATGCAATTAATATGGTCCTTTAGGAACTGTGTTCGGATTATGCCAAACAGTAGGAGCAGCGGGGCTTTTGGCAGCTAATTATGCAGTTTCAGAAGGTTTACATGGCTCTGTAAGTTTTATATTGTAATAGATGTACAATATTTTAAATACATTATACAAAAGTTGAGTTTTAAATTAAGCCAGAGGAATAGATCTTGCAATCTATATAAAATGACTCAGATTTTTATGTTCTTTGTTACATTCTAAGTTCATTATTAAGGCTTTGTAAAAAAACGCTAAAAACTAAAAGCAAAATAAAATAATCGAAAAGGTTTAAAAGTTATGGAACAAAAGAACTTTTCATTGGTCTGAGTTATTCATCATAAACAAAATTTAATATCAGAAATTCTTTAAACTATTACTTTAGTCATTTAGATTTTTATCTAAAAAAAAAAAAAATAATTTTATTTAGATTATAAACTAATATAAATTATGTTATTAGTTTGCAGGTTGGTGGAGACTCGTATTCGGTGTCTCATCCGCGGTTTTGTTAATCACAGCCGCATTTTTTATGGCAATGGGAAGCGGTTCAGTTCAGGACTGGAATGCACCAGGTGATTTGCAACAAGAATTCGAACCAATAGAAGAACCATCAAGATTAGAATCTGTACCCGAATAAACAATTATTACACAAAGGTGTGAATGTTGAAAAAACTTAAGTAATAAATTCCGTGAATATTCATAACGTGTTTTATTGTAACAGAACAATTTCGTTTCAAAAGAAAAAACGACATAGTTTAAATTTCCCACAGATTGATGAAATTCTTATGTAATTAAGTAGAACGCATATTGTACAAAACGAACATTACAGGTTGTCAACTAATTATTTCGCTAAGGTACAAAAATTACAAAAAATATATATATCTACAAAGGGCTTAATTTATAATTAATTAAAAAATAGTTACAAGCCTTAGATGTCTAATAAATAACAGGTATAAATAAAAGATTATGAAACAAGTACACATAAAGGACCAAACAATATTTTTGATTTTGCTTTCGATAGTCTTGTGTTGGTCAAAAATACAAGCCTAATTTAAATCTGAGAAACGTAAAACTAAAATTTGAGGTCAAATTTCTCCGAAATCTCTTGTAAAAAGAAAAGACGAGAAGGAACATAGAAGAAAGAGAACGCTACAAAAGATAGTTAAACTGACACACACATTAGAACCTGGCAGTCAGCACATATAATATCACTCATAATAGTCATTTAAAAGCCTAAACCTCTTGCTCCTACTTGACCTCTTTGTGTCATCATCCTCTTCCCCTAATACTTCTACATTTCGCACTCCCGACTTTTTGACATTCTGTTCTGAAGTTACAGAATCTTCCTCTTCATTATCTGAAGCATCGGCAGGAAGTGCTGGATTTATAGCAAGTTGGAGCATTCTCAGCAACAACATTTCGCGGATTTGTGGTGGTAAATATTCTTCATTTACGTCTTGCTCCTTAGGTGGATTGGACTGAAGCAAGCGGGCTACCCTTTTAGTGGGTGTATATGGTGCCGGAGTTGGTGTATAGGTAGCCGGGGCTTCTTGCACATATACTTCTCGCGTTTCTTGTGTTTGTGGACGTACAATTACACCCTGTTGTTCTTGAGGTTGAGATAATTGCATTTGAGGGACGGTTACAAATGAACGAACTCTTGGAATGTGAGGTTCCGGTAGAAATGTTACAGGGCCGTGCTGATGAAGTTCTTGAGGTGTTCGTATCAGATATGGTACTGGTGTTGGGTGAGGTAGTACTCTAAATCGATGCTGATGCATCAAATCTCTTTGGTGTTGAGCAGTTAATAAAGCATTCACTTGTTCTAACTTTCTTTGGCGAAATATTAGTAATTCTATAAGTTTTTGGAAATCTTTTGTACTTACTGGTGGTTTTATATGGTCTACCTCATTTTGAACTTCGTTGTTGATGTATCTCAAAGGAGGCGGCGTTATTGGAACTGTTATGGGATGAGGGGTTGGTGTTACGATCTGTGGAGGCAGAGGGCGAACGTATCCGTTATCGTCTACGTGAACGGGAATTGATCTTAATAGTGGAGGTCTTTGAATAAAAACCGGCGCAGGATTCTGGGGATGTTCTGGAGCTGGAGTAGGTGTAGGACTAACTGGTCTAAACAACTGGCCGTTTGCTACAAAATATTGAGGTTGGTTATGTGCGGGTTCTTGTACTCGAAGTTGATTAAAAGGTACTAAAACGACTCCTCCATGAAAAGGATGTCTTACGGCAACCAAAGGATGTTGTCCATTTTCAGGTTGGGCAGGTGGTATCTGATAAGCAGGTGCAGGAGATACGGTATTGGCTTCACTTACTGCAGCTTCTGTTGTCGTGGCTTCTTGTGTATATTCGGTTGTTGTTTGTTGCTTTACTGATGCACCACTTTGAGCGTTGATATGATACCGTGGAGTGGGCCTTTCTACGACAACTGGAGCGCTTGATAAAATTCGAGGACGAATTGTCGTAGTGAATAATGGTCGAGGAGTACCCGTTGTTAAAGAAGCGCTATAGACATCGATGGCGTCGTCCCCTAAACTTTGCTGTAAGGTTATAACATGCTGGCGTGGATCAAAGGTAGTTGTTTTTTCTTGACTTAACTGTCTTCTTAACAGGTTACCCCGCACTTCTGGTTCTTCTGTTACCGGTTTCACTGTGGGCGATTCGTTATCTATCAATGCATTTTTAAAGGCGAGACGTCGAAATACTGGTAACTCAGTTGGTCGACCCGTTACAACTTCCGGTCGTATAATTTGTCCTTCTGATTTCTGTGCTTCCGCCTGTGGTGCTACGGTGGATCTTAATAGCGGACGTTGCTGATAGAGAACACTTCTGGGAGGTAAGGATGTAGCATACACTATATTAGTTGGGCGACTGGTTGTACTTTTTAAAACTTCGGCGCTGTTTTTAACATATTCTCCATAACTTGGTCTGTCGGTTTTTTGAGTTGTTGTGGTTGGAGACGCGGTGGTTGTAGTTGATTGGGAAGTAGTTCTCCTCCTGGGTATCGCCTGAATTACAGAGGTGCTGGTAGGTGTTGAAGGAGTTGTCGGATTGTAAATAAGGACGCCTGGCCTTCTTGTTGATGAATATGTTTTATTGGTTTTTGGAATACGTTGCACGACTGAAGGGGCTTCTGAAAGGATATCGGTAAGATTGCTAGTACTATAGGAAACCCTTTTTATTTCTCCATCTTCATCTAAATATCCATACGTGCCTTTAACATTCCCCAGAACATCCCTACTTTCTATTTTAAACGATCCATCGTCGGCTTCGTATCCGATAGTATAAGAACCATCGTCGTTGATTTTCTTGATGGTTTTTATGATCTCCAACTGTCCGTCTTTGGCTTCCGCTGCCGCCAAATCTTCCTTTCCTTCTTGGGTAGTACTTTCAGAATTGACGTAGTGGCACAATAACAGCAATGTAATCCACGATAATTTCTGGAAAATACGAAAACGTCTTATTTCTCGTATATTTAAATAAAAGTGTACCATTAGTACAAAACAAAGGAAGATTAAATTAGGTACTCTCACCGTAAACACAATACTTTTAGAAAAGAGATGTGCCTTAGCTAACAAGTGAAATTTGGATGTCATCAACAAACTCACTCTGTCGTAGCAATAATTACAGCCAATAAGACCACAGCACACCATCTAACTTCCATACAGCATTGTTTTGTTAATAAAAGTGCACGCTTGGGATAATCCAGAAATAATGATGGTACATACCTGTCTGTTCTTCGTCATCGTGGTAGAGATCCATCAAGTTGCACGTATCTTTCACTTACTGCCGCGGGTGCGCTTCAGGGGTTAGCTATATAGCCATTCTTGGGAAAATTCTTGAGCAAAAGCTCTTGGAAGGGAAGACGACCTTGACGACGACGCCCACACGCTACGTTCAAAAACGCAAAACTCGGAATGCTTTAAAACCAGTGAAAGTAAAGTGTGAGATATGAATTGCTTTGCCGCTCGTTACCATAATTTCACACGGTTTTACTATTTTATTGTTCCAAACCGTTAAACTGCTTTATTTATACAGCTGTTAAATACCCTAATTTTTTTAAAATTATTAAATAATTAAAAAAATTCATGTAGGCACCGGAAAGTATATATGAAATATAATGCGAATCTGCTATTTAATAAGAAAATATTTCTTTTAAAATTAAAAATTGTTAATAATTTTATTAATAAAGGTCAAGATTTATTACATTAATTTTCAAAGGTTGCTGATTGCACCTGACTATATTATTCGTATTACAATCGCACCTTAACAAATTGAGTTTACATTATGTACAACGAAGTTTACACCATGAAAAAATGTTGAAAATTTGACACAATCGTCCATAAACTACGCATAAAAATCCGTCTCACTTTATTTCCCATTTAGGTTTGTAGGATGCAAATTATTAAAAGGAACAAAACTGAATGTTGTTAAGGTGTTAATGATGACGTTACGGTTCGATGCGCCAGAATGCTTCCTTATCATCTTATGAGATCTGCTAAAACTTCGGCATGCTGCTGTGTTTTGGGAAATACATGTAACTGTATGGTGTTTTATTTGTACTGCGACAGAATTAACCGGAAGAAAAAGAAGGAAGTTACAGAAATACTATAATTACTGCAATGAAAACGTTTGTAAAGAAATAAATATTCAACAGGCGTGCATGTACGTATACAAAAATAAATAAAAAGTTAGTCCTTTATTCATACAAAATTTAATATGGAAATATCGTTTTAGAGTTTTTTGTTATTATATGAACCAACAGGAAAGTTCAAACTTGCCACGAGGATTTTTTAGTTCACTATTTTACATAGAAAAGCATGTCAAAATTTTTCTGGAACACGTATTAGCATAATACAAACTTCTACCTCGTATTGATGTTGCATTTTTTTCCTATCTAATACTTCCTTACTTGTTTACAATGAGAGTAAACTCAGATTGCGTAAAAATTTAATTTAAAAACGGCAGAAAGGGGCAACATGTTAACCGAATTAGCAATTCCATCAAGATAGCATTTCTGTGGATGTTTAAAGTTGTGATGAGTAAAAACTTTCGAATTATGTTACTTTCTGTATTTAAAATTAAAGAGTGAGGTGAGCGTACTCATTTAAATGCATAGGTAACCTACGTGAATTGGATATATGTCATGCTCGAGATTAACCACACATCATTAAAAATATCTTTTAGGGTTTTGAAACTAAATTTTTTAAGTTTTTTGATTGTTTTTGATAATATTATGACGTACACTACTATACAAATTTTTGCTCTAATTGCTTATAAGTAGTTGCATTATATTATCACTGAACTGTATAGTAACACCATAAACTAAATTTTGAATTTAAAGCTAGACTTTTGATATTTCATTTACCTTAGCGTTGAAAGTTATCGTGGAATTGTAGATTTTAGTAAATTTACGAGTTTCTAATTAGGAAAATTTCTTCAAGCATCATAAGAAACCCTCAGCATTAAAAAATTACTCTCTGCATATCAAAAATGGAGTTTAATGTCTTCTTAATAGGCATTAAATTAACCAACCCTACACTTTCTTATTGTGTATACCATAAATAACAAACAATCTATGATGATTAAAATAGCATGAGCAAATAGAAGCAACTTATGACATATATTGTCACTCCCACACAAAAAATGTTCTCAGAATGAAACCTAATGAGTAATTTAATTAGTTCTAATAACCACACGAATGCGCAGGTAAAAAATTTGTACAGAGTTCTAAGTTAATGAGATTAAAACACATATTTAAATTTCTAAAAGAAAAACAATTTTATTTAGAAAAAATACAGTTTCGTTCAACTTAGAAAGTCTAGACTTACAAAAACTATCAAAATTCTCTCATGACTCACGCTAAAAACTAACATTGCAACTGCAAGTTGGTATGTTTAATTATATTTTTATCGGTCATCTCTAGATTAGGTGCTTTAGGAAGAATGGATCTCAGCCTTGAGTTCAAGTTTAGTGAAAATGTTTTTTGTTTTTACTGAGTTTTAATGAAAACTTGGAGAAAACGACTCACACGATATCAAGGCTTTTTGTTTACTTATTTATTTAACACAGATAATGTTGAAAAAATTCACCTAAACGAATCACCTGCTTTTAAATTTTTTGATTTACTACCGATGATTGTTCAATTTAAAATTGAAACGCCTGATAAAGAAAATTATTTTTGCGTTTATGATTTCAATGAAGACATTCAACATTACGCTTATGTTAAAATATAATTTAATAATTACAAACCTAATTATTTGATTTCAGGTATCATAAGATCATAAACTGCAATTTCATTAAAATTATGCTCGAGTTGACTAGAAAAAGCAGGTTATTTCCGCAATCTATTGTTCGAGATGCACTCATGAGCTTTTTAATTGTGTTAGTGGTAAATAATATCTCTTCGTGCGATTATATAATTGACAGCTAACGATATAAATATTATTCTCATTGTGTGTTCTGATATCTAAGTGCGTGTTGGTGTTGCTTCAGATTGTATCAAAATCCGATTTTTTCCCAGAGATATTAACATATACGTGACCTAGGCGGGTAAATTACTAAACGAATATTTCATAAATAATTGGGGAGCTTCTTAAATAATCATATTTCAAAATTCCTAACAGTTTACATACGAAAATGAGAGTAAATCCTAATACCGGTAGTGAAATTTTCACACATTTATTTTTCTAGGCGGAAATACTATTGGTATTATGAGGAATGTTTTTTTTTTATTATGACGATTGTTATGAAAATTTTTAATGATATTTGAAATTTTTATGTTTTATACGCGCTTACGAAACAGGTTTTGGAAATCGCTGTGGATTAACGGCTTTATTATGTTTCTTTTACGAAATCTTAACGTAAATGGTAAATAAAGTTTAGCTGTGTTTCGCACGAGAGCTATAAATTACACATTGTTTTGTTTAACTGGACGCTTAGAAGGATTGCGTGTTGCTGTTTCAGGAATAATTCTGTTACTTGTAATTAATCACTTTGGAAGATCATTTGCTTGTAATAAATTGTTTTTCTTTAATTTAAATTTGCACAACAGTAGTAATAAGCAACAGGGTGTGAATTATCTTTTATTTTGAATGGTTGTAACTTAGATTTTTCAGATATCTTCTTGTTTATTTATTTTTTAAGATGACACGAGGCAGGGATGATAAGTAGTTAGCCTTCGCATAGGTGGCGCTGGTAGGTAACATATTTATTCACGGTTTGAAACTTCGATCTTTGATTTGGCAATACTGAAAATATAACGGCCATCTTATTATACAGATTATACTCTGCAAAGAAAACGCATTTTCTATTTGCTTTGGAAGCTATTAAACATCGCACCGGTACTTAATTTGTTTATTTAAAAATTTAAAAGGTGCAGATATTTACGAAGGGACGAAAAGTGTGTTGGGTGAAAGTGCTCCATCACATTCGACCGTAAAAAATTGGGTGGCTTAGTTTAAACACGGTCGTACAAGCATCCAAGACGAACATAGACGAACATGGCCCTGGACGCCCAAAAAGAAGTGGTCAACCAAATCCACGATCTGGTGTTAAAAGACAGATGGCTCAAACTAACCGAAATAGCTAATGTAAACGTAAACTTTTAGCAAGATGGGTGCCGCGATTGGTTACACCTGATCAAAAACGTCTTCGAGTGCAAGTTTCCCAAGAGTGTTTGGGTCGTTTAAAAAAAATTCAACTGATTTTATGCGACTGCAGATGAGACCTGGGTCCGTTAATGCAACTCAGAGATGAAACTACAATCGAAACAATGGCCAAAACCCAGGTGCTCAGCGCCGTAAAATCAACTAGCAATGTGATGGCGTCAGTTTTCTGGAATTTCAGGGATTCTGATAATAGGCTATATCCCAAAAGGGCAAATTATAAATAGTGAATATTACCTTGTGGAACGATTGCACCAAAATGTAAAAAAAATCAGATTTAGCATGAAAGAAAACCATCAAGATAATGCACGTCCCCACTGCAATGGCTAAAATCAAGAAACTAAACTACGATACTACGATTCACATCCGTATCCAGCTTATTCTCCGAATTTAGCTCCCTCTGATTTCCATTTATTTCGTAAGCTTAAAATTTTCTTGGAAGGGGAGAGATTTGCAACTGACGAGAAAGTCAAGTCCGCCATAGACACCTATTTTGCTGACAACGAGGGAAACACCTTTCGTGGTGGGATCAGAGTATTAGAACATCGTTGGACAAAATGCATTGCATGTCAGGAGATTATCCTGAAAAATAAATAGTATTTTAAGACCATGTTACTAGTTTCTCATTATTAGGCTATCCACTTATCATGCCGCATGCCGCCCTCGTGAAAACAAAAATCTTTGAATCTCTGTCAGTAAATGCGTCCAGTCAATAGTAATTTACGATATTAGTAACGTTATGAAGCATTTTACATTACGAGAGAAAAGTTTGAAAGAACGAGGGACGAAGGAGCGAGTTCTTTTAATTCTCGAGTAATGTAACCAGCAAATAACGTTACGCGTGTCGTAACACGGTTTATATCATCCTATAATAATTTTTTTCAAAAAATAAAAAAATATTTTTAGCCACCTTTGTTCGAAAGTGACATTTTCCATACCTTGTCAAATGAATTTTTGACATCGAAAGTAGACGTTTGTCACCCGGCAGTTAGCACCGGGAGGAAAAGTACTTTGCCTCCCGTTGCCATTAGAAACGGGTGGCAAATTGAGTAAACATGTTTTACGATTAATATTAATGGTACAGTCACCATGGAAACATATACTCAAGCTATCTACGAGTTTTTTTTAATGAAACCGAGTTTTGTAGTAAAATGTCATATTTTTAGTTGTCAACATTAATAATGTCAGGTTCGTTTAGTGAAGGTGGCCAAAAAATCATATGTATTACTCTGGAGGAAAGTGTTATCGCCTCCCTTAGATTATATTTCTGACCTCGCTCGCTATCGCTCGCTCGTGCGTAAAAACCATCTGCGGGAGGCAATCTTACGCTTTCCTCCCTAGTAATACAAATAGCTATTTCAGTGACAGTTCAATGACAATTCATAAATAGTAAATCAGTCATACCGTGCTGTTATAAGCTTTACAGCACTAGTGCTGTTAAATGTATCATAACATAACTCGTTGCTAAGGAGTTATTAGCATGATAACGTTATAAGATGATGTAAAATAGACATAACAGTTCGGAATAATTCGCATGGAGCAGAATTTTTTGTGTGAGCCTTCATGTTATAGTTCTAAATGAGATGTTAAAAGTCCCCATCGATTCGAGTGCTGCTATAGTTATTTTCATAACAAGTGCGGGAAGTTAACGATTCCGAAACGAATGCAGGACGTTACAGAAACGAGCGCAGCGAGTTTCTGTACCTGCATGAGTAAGTAAGTTTTCAAGTTGTCAAATTTGACATTTCCTTTTAAAGTAATAACCCAGTAAGGATGGTTGCTATGCGATTTTCTGATTTTTCAGAAATCGCTGTCACTTTCCGGCACTCCGTGCGGGAAAATGGACTTTCCCGCACGCAAAATGAGTGTGGGAAAGTAACATTCCTAAACGTTTGTCGGAAAAAAACTTTACGCGGGGTCAAATGTCATAAAAAACGGTATTTTGCGAATATCTCATTAACGGTTAGTTTTATTGTAAAAATAGTTATTACCGAATTTATAGTTTATGCAATGTTTCATAAGAAAGGTTTAATTACTTTTTTTCATAGGAGTGACCATTATCGAGATATTGCGATATCAAGAATTGAAACTGTCATCTTTTTGAAGAAATGCATTCCTTTCCACAGCACCTTCGAGGTAGAGTACTCGGCGCGTTTTTTTTGTAATGTGGTATCCATAGAAGGCCCAATCCACGATTTTTCTAATAAAACAAGAAATTAGTCTTGTTCATACTTCGTTTCTAAAGTTACATATTCTTTTTCTTCCTCTTCCTCTAGCTGCTGTATTTCCACAGGATGCGCCAAGAAACAGGATAACACAATAATACTTGTTCTTGCATGAGACTGCTCTATGGTTGTATCGATTATTATAACAACAACGCCATTTTCCGCTCGTGTTACACAGATATTATCAGCTATGAATTTTTCGCGCAACATTGATAAATCGATTCTTGTTGAAGATTGGGGTGGGCATGGAAAAACAACGTTTTGGAGCCAATTCAAACTCTGCTCCCACCTGCTCCAGACATACTGCTGGACACTATTTTTTGCAATTGCAACAAAGGCTGTAATTATAATTGTGGTTGCAGAAAAGTAGGTTTGCATTGTTCAGCAGTATGTGGCAACTAAAGGACAACGATGTGTGCGACATCAATGAAGATGTAATCGATCCATAGCGTTTATTGGCGCAGCCTGTGGAAATACAGCAGATAGAGGAAGAAGAAGAATAAGAATATGTAAGTTTAAAAATGGAGTATGAACATGACTAATTTTTTGTTTTCTTAAGAAAATTGTGGATTATGCCTACTGGGGATACCACATTATAAAAAAAAACGCGCCGAGTACTCTACCTCGAAGGTGGTGTGGAAAGGAATGCATTTCTTCAAAAAGATGACAGTTTTAATTCTTGATATCGCAATATCTCGATAATGGTCACTCCTATGAAAAAAAGTAATTAAACCTTTCTTGTGAAAAATTGTATAAGCTATAAATTCGCTCATAAGTATTGTTACAATAAAACTAACCGTTAACGAGATATTCTCAAAATACCGTTTTTTATGATGTTTGACCCCGCGTAAAATTTTTAGCAGCACTGGAATCGATGGGGACTTTTAACATTTCATTTAGAACTATTAAAAGTTAGTATGAACTTGTTTACTAAATAAATGTTTATATTATTATTATTTTTTTTTTATCACCACTACGTAAACACAGCTCACAGAAAGCATAACACTGGGCGCATTCAGGGACGCTCAGCTGCTTAGCTAAGCGGTAATTTAGTCAGCTTATGCTAAATGTCAGCAAACAGTATTTTCCTGAATGAAACGTCTGATAGTAAGCCGTTTTGACAGTTTGTTATTGGTTTTGTAAGGTTAGGTGTTACTTTCACTATTATGTAATAAATCAAAAATTAAAGAAATTATGGCTAAATCTTCAAATTATGGACTACGTGTATCAGCTCACCCTAATTAATATGTTTTTATTCAAATTATTAAGTTTGTGTGTTTCCCGTTCCTTTTTTTGACAGCGCTGACAAAGTCAGCTAACAAATTATACGCTGAGCGAATTTCTCAGCGGTTTACTGCAAGCTTTTTCACAGCGTGTCTGTTCAGGGACTTCGCTAACTAAGCGCATCAGCCGCTGAGGTCCCTGAATGCGCCTACTGTTCGAAACAAAATATTTTCTTTAAACACCGACGAGTAACTATCTAACCGTGCGCTACTTTGGGCAGCACGGTGGAAACGTAAACCTTAATGCTTTAAACTATAATCGGGTATTTCCGCACGTTGTTCGGTAATTCAAACCGTGCTAGAAATTTCTCCGCCCGTAAGCTTCGAATTCATGTATTTATTGTGTTATGATGTACACGGTATTTCCGGAAGCGATTTAATTAATGTCTAAGTTGAAAATATAATGTAATGTAATGCTGTTTTAATTAATACATAATTTCGGAAATTACTTTTTATTTTTGATTACTGCTAATTACTTCTGTAAAATTTAGGTCAGTGCTGCAGCCCGGCAGCCCCTATACGGGGTGATTCACGTAAGACGCGCCCCGTAACAATTGAAATAGATAACCCAACTTACATTTTCAAAAATAACCTTGATCTATGTTAATCCCCAATTAAACTTATGTAATGAGAGGTAGCTTACTTTAGAATGATAATAATTAAATGCATGTCAAGTTTATACCATGAGTTCAAAAAGAAATTACATAAGGCTAGGCCATGGAAAAATAAAATAATGTCTACTGCAAGCTTTACACGAGTATACCAATTGACTGACGTTTAGGCACAGTCTTCTTAGCGCAAGCGCCGGTACCTAACCGCCACTGTGTTAATGTTAGGTTACGTTGCATTGTAAATAAACCAATTTTTGAAGAAATGAGTTCTTTTATTTCAAGTTAGACGATAACAGTAAATTGCTACACTGTTAAACAAATCTTAACAAGTAGGTAATCATTAAAATTGGAAATTATAATTTTTTGATTTCACAGGTACAGAAAAAGAAACATAAAAAACTAAAGAAGCTGTTCAAAATGACTACCGTTTTCCTGCAGACACAAACTTACTCGTCTTTTCATACTATTAAAAGCATTTATAAGAATTTGAGGAGCTATATTGGCACACTGTATGTAATTTCTTTTTGAACTCATGGTACTTCAAACTGAAAACAAAATAAATTTACATCAATTGTTAGTCCAAAAATATACAAACAATGACAATTTTATATACAAATTACCTTAACGAAAGATTATTTTTACAACTAGAAATTTCTAACTGTCACTTTTAATGAATAAGTAAATAATAATTGTGAACATATTCACTCTACTAGATCAAACTTTGTTTTTTAATGCGCATGTATTTCTAGTAGCTTTGGCAACATACAGTGTGTCCTAGGATTGATGTTACAATAGGTGCGATAGACTAAAAATTTTTGAATTTTATTTTAAGATTGTGGGATTACGTCCTGCTTGGTTTGAAGAGAATTTTAAGAATATTTTCAGTTTTTGAAAAACAAGTCGGCCTTGACATTGAAGCTAAAACTATTTTATTTTCGGGTAAAGTACCCTTTTTGTTCATGATACGGCAAAATTTTACTAAGAAAAGTTGTTCAGAATGAGAAATTATGGTCCTATACAAAATTTCAGGAAGATCTACGTATTTTGATTAAACCGTCATTTTTTTGAACAAAAAGGGTACTTTACCTGAAAATAAAATAGTTTTAGCTTCAATGTCAAGGCCGACTTGTTTTTCAAAAACTAAAAATATTCTTAATATTCTCTTCAAACCAAGCAGGACTTAATCCCACAATCTTAAAACAAAATTCAAAAATTTTTAGTCCATCGCACCTATTGTAACATCAATCCTGTGACACACTGTATATGTTGGGTTGCATTTAAAGAATCACCCAGTATACCAGCCACCACTAGCTATGCGTATTATACTACAGTGTTCAAAACTTACTAAAATTACTTTGATGTTGGATATCTTACAATGGTTAAGCATAAAACAGCGAATTTATTTTAAAACTAGTATTAGTCTTATACGAGCCCCGTCCCATTTCAATTGGCCCACCTACTGAAATCTTAGTTGTTTGGGCACCATCAAGAAAATAATAAATACTACATGCTTTTTTAGGTCAAAAATTAATTAACAGGGCATATTTAATAATATGCAATAGAAAACACCAACTTTATCGTTTCCTTTTAAAATTTTTAGCAAAAAATCAAAAATGTTCCAAATAAGGTATGTTTTTTTAATACATCCATCCATTTCTATTTTGTTACAAAGTAAGCCTACAACCGAATTGGCTTTAGAACAATGGTCCCAAAACAATTGCTAATAACTGCTGCATTTCATACATTTTGAAGCTAGTTGTGTTCATTAAAATAGGCAAAGGAAACATTATCGATGAAAAAATTCGTTCAATTATTATTAGATTTTTCAATTCTGGGAAATCTAACTTGAAAATTGCAAATTTATTAAAGTTATCGCGATATAGTGTAAGAAATATTGTTAGAAGATATAAAAAATTACTAGTTGAGTCACCACAAAGCCCCGATATGTGGGAAAAACTAAAATTACAGATGCCGATAGAAGAGCATTAAGAAGAATTATTGAGAAAAACCGTCGTACCAATTACCCTACGTTAAGCGCTCTGTGGGGTGATTCTGTTGGAAGGCACAAAGTGGGAATTGGTACTTACAAGGTAAGTTGTTTGATTAAAGAAAATAAAATGGAAACAGAAAAATATTTTTTTCTAAAAAACTGTTCTTAAAATTGGCAATTGTGGCCAAAGGCCAAAGAAAATCCACTTTTAACGCCAAAGCAGAAGAGAAATACAGTAAGATTGGCAAAAGAACATAAGGTTCGGGCACCTCAGCAATGGTATGCAAGACTTATCGCTCCGATAAGGCTCGATTCGAAGTGCGTATTCGAGACAGTAGAGGCCGAGTTATTTGCAAAATACACGAGGTGCGTCAGGTCGACTGTCTCAAAAGAAAGATCAAATTTTCTGCATCGGTCATGGTTTGGGCCGTTGGGCATCATTCTGCTAGAACAATCCCCCAACTGAAGCAAAGGCTTCAGAAAATATGGGATTCGTTTGCAGCAGAATTTTGCCAAGGCTTCGTTAATACTATGCCCCAAAGAATTTCGGATATTATAAAAAATAAAGGGGATATTACCCAGCGGTAGACCTTAAAATTATTTTCTGGTAATTTTACGTATTTATTCACATTTTTATTATTTGTCCTCATTTTGTGTTAGTTGTCAGTTTTAGTCACTGAATAGGCATTTGTTGTGGTTAAGAGATTCTAAAGCTGTTGTTAAATGAATAAAACAATTTGAAGTTCATGTAGTATTTGTATTTTTTCTCTCTAAAGACGAATTTTTGAAAAATCCTAAGGTGGGCCAACTGAAATGGGACGGGGCTCGTATAAGCTGGTGGTTTCTTAAATAACAATTATCCGAAATTCGGACATGAGCCGAGCAGCAGCGAGTAGCCGAACGGACGAGTGCACGAATTGGCTTCTGTAACCAGTGTTTTATACTCATACTATTTTCCTGTTTCCGCTACCATTTACATTATTTATTTATGTTTCTTTTTTTTTATCAATTTCCATTTGGGGAAAGGTTGATAAAATAATTAGGTTAGTAATAGCGATTTATGTTTGACAGTTTTCGGATGTTTGACATTTGACATTTTTATTGCCTAGCATTGAATATAGAACTGCAATGATTGCCCAGGTACTTTGTATGTATATTGTTTAAAGCAGCTTATCGATTCCTGAAAACAAAATGTCGCCAAAAATGGTTTAAGAATGAAGCTCATTTTTCCACCAAAAGCGCGTTAGAAGAATGCCATTCTAATGCTGAAGAAGAGAAACCTTTCCCATATTATTTTTATTATCCATATTTAAACTCTGAAATCAGATTCGAGATGAAATTAATTTTATACCTCTGAAATTTAGGTTCGATCGTTTTGTAAAGCAAATTTAAAGTACATAGGTAATGTAATAGAGTGTTATTAATCAGATGGGGTTTGACTAATTATTTCATTTAAGTCTAATTTTCAATTATGCCATGAGTTCAAAAAGAAATTACATAAGGTTTCGCCATGGAAAAATAAAATAATGTCCACTGCAAGCTTAGAATTTATTAACTGCCATCTCTGTTGTTGTTGTTGTCATAAGTTTATTTTGAAAATTCAATTAAGCTGCAATTTTAATGGTTTCTACAATATAACACAAAAAATTTATGGTTGAATTATATTTTCGAAATGGTTTTCGAGAGAACGGCGAATGGATTTACAGTGCGGTGTCATGTTTAGAGGAATTTCGGCAACAATTTCCAGATATTCCTTTCCTTGAAGGGGATTTTTACAGCGCACTTAGAAGATGTGTTGATTTATTCCGAGATACAGGGAGCATTACTCATAGAGATAGAACTGGAAGGCTAAGAGTTCGTACTCAAAATACAGTTGATGGTGTTTGTCAACGTATGAACGAGCAACTCAATACATCACTACGTACACTTTCGCAAGAGACTGGTTTATCATTAGGAGCTTACCATACTATTGTCAAAAAAGATTTAAAGTTGTTCCCATATAAAATTCTTGCTTTACATGAGTTGCTGCCAGCAGATCAGAATAGGCGAATTGTGTATTGCCAGTGGTTTCAACAAAATTTAATTAATAATGATGAATTGTTAAATTTAACGTTTTTTTCTGACGAGGCCTGGTTTACCCTTTCGGAATATATAAATTCACAAAATATGAGGTTATGGAGTGCTCAAAATTCCCATACTTTTCGCGAAACTCCTTTTCACTCGTTAAAAGTTGGTGTTTGGATTGCTGTGTCTCGAAGACGTATTATCGGACCCATATTTTTCCACGAAACTGTTACTGCTCAGAGATACCGAAATATTGTACGTGAATTTATTAATCAGCTTCATGAGGATGAGCTTCAGCAAGGCTACCTCCAACAGGATGGCGCGACTGTCCACACCACTAAAGAGACCATCAATTACCTTCGTGAATTTTTTGACGATCGAATAATTAGTTTCCACCTAGATCACCAGGCTTGACTATTTTAGATTACTTTATATTCTCTTATCTGAAAAATAATGTATACAAGACCCTTATTAACAATATCGGGGAACTGCAAAACAGAATTACCAAACAGTGTGCCAATATAACTCCTCAAATTCTTATAAATGCTTTCAGTAGTACCTATGAAAAGACGAGTAAATTTGTGTCTGCAGGAAACCGGTGGTCATTTTGAACAGCTTCTTTAGTTTTTTATGTTTATTTTTCTGTACCTGTAAAATCGAAAAATTATAATTTCTAATTTAATGATTACCTACTTGTTATGATTTGTTTAACAGTGTAGTAATTTAGTTGTTACTGTTATCGTCTAAATTGAAATAAAATAACTCATTTCTTCAAAAATTGGTTTATTTACAATGCAACTTAACCTAATACCATGAGATCGAAAAAAAGATGATTCTGAGCAGGCCTTGACTAGTACAACACGATTGGTTACACTGGTTCTAGAATGCCTATGAATTATAATGTGACAGTGACATTTCAAATGTAAGTCAGTTTTGCAATCTTGTTTCCAGAATTATTTAAGTTTATCGTTGTAATACTAGTGAAGGATCACATTTTGAACACCTACTCTAACATGTATTCATCTTAGTTTTCAGTTTGTTCGCTAAATAAATACTGTTTTGTGTTTTAATTTATTTGACATTTATTAACCTCTAACTTACTGCCACATTTTGAAATCAGTCTTGCCAATCGTGTTGTACTAGTCAAGGCCTGCTCAGAATCATCGTTTTTTCGATCTCATGGTATTAACACACGGCCGGTTAGATATTGGCGCTTGCGCTAAGAAGACTGTGCCTAAACGTTAGTTAATTGATATATAAAGCTTGCAGTAGACATTATTTTATTTTTCCATACCCAAGCCTTATGTAATTTATTTTTTCTACTCCCACCATGGAAAGTGGGATTTTCAGACTTCGTCTCCATAGATACGAGTATTGAAAATGAGTGTTTGCCGAACAGGTGAAATTAGCGTGCGGAAAATTTACTTTCCGCACGCACATGCATGATTTTCGGTGCGGCAATAGTTATTTGCGCTCCAAGTTATGGTAAGTGAACTTTTTTATCCGAGGTGGTAATTTGTGGACCGAAGCGCAGCTGAGGTCCATAAAGCCACCGAGGATAAAAAAGAAACTTACCTACGCGTTGCGCATTACGTTTTTCTCACTACCACAAAATAAAATTCATTAATAATTTAACAAAAATTGTGACGTTTATATTTATGACAGTTTAACGGCGCTGTTGCTATGGTACAAACAAACACATAAACGCAATTTCTGTTTTCAGTAACGAAAAGAATGAAATCAAACATTTTGTAAATACACCTTCATTTAACATTCAACGTTGTTCCAATTGTAAAATTAGTTTTAATATTAATAAATAAGCACGTATTCTCCATTATAACTATTTATTTTTTTTATATCCGTTATGGTGTAGGCGTTATGGAGTACCATGCGCGGAAAATGACCTGGCGCGGTAAATCGTCTTTTTTGCCCTTAGATACAGTCTGTTTTTGTTCAACTAAATGTTTTAGTTTCCATTATTGTCGACTTTTTGACAATGAAATGTCAATTTACCAAGGTGGTAGTGAGAAAAGTATAATTTTGCCGCACCGAAATCAAAATGTCATAAATGACATTTGATGAATGTCAGATTTGATTTTGCAGAAATATTTAAATTTTTTTATGGAAATGTGGTTGTAGAAAAAATAGTGTGTAATACATGTGTTAAAAGCTTGTATTTGCCACTCTCATGTGACTGCAGCACTCACTATCGTTCGTGCTGCAAACTTCACATCACATTCGTGTGGCAAACGCAAGCTTTCAACACTTGTATTACAAATTACTATTTGAACTCATGGTAGGTACTTGTATCGTTATTTTATAATCAAAACTCAGATTCGAAACATAAACTTAATAATTAAACCTTATTTTAAATTAAAATATTAATATGTTTGAAGTTTAAATTTTTGATGTTATTGAGTTTGGAGCCGATTAAGAATGGCGGAATGAAGCTCTTCGCTAGATTTTTCTTTTATGCCGCATTTAAGTAATTTAAATTTTCTTTGTTTACAAAAACTCCATTGTTTATAAAATGCAAATTAATTCTGCTCGTATCTTACTTATGTACCTGTAATTCTTAGCATCCGTCTGGTAATAACACTAATAACATAAGAAATTGTTGAATGAATAGTTTTCTGGCGCGCTTGTCTCAGAGTTTGTGTAACAACAGTTGACAGTTGTAACAACACAATGAAGTGTTTCAAAGGAGATAAGTGAAGACATTAGTTTGCATAACCCAGCCGGGAAAGGTTATGATTGCGGGGCATTGTGCATTGTCCGCACTCGTTATTAATACAGAACAACGGACTGTAAAGCCTGGGAACGGCCTATATATGACTGCTTGCGTGAATTTTAAACACAACTTTTTTTGGGTATTTAATATTTTCTTACGCCGTTCTTTCGTGTGCTTAAACTAAACTAAACTTATGCTTAGGTTAAAGCCATTAATTCATACTTAAGAATGGTATTGACATTGAACTTTTACAGTTGCGTGCTACACGCTTAATGTAATTTAAACTTAAAATAATATGACTAAATTTTATTTACTACATTGCAGTTAGGGATGTGGAAATAGAATCCATAACATAAGTTGTAAAATTCACGGTGTAACAGCAGAATAGATTAAAATATTCATAACAAAAAGTCAGTATGAGAAGTTAAAAAACTACATTTTGGATTTATGATTTCTGTCAATTGTGGAGCATTATCCATAAAACTAAACGTTTTCTTTGAAGCTCAAGTTACCATTTTAAAAACAATGTTAATACCGGACTTGGAACTAAACAATAGCAAGGCCTCCTTTTACACAAAAACATATGGAATGCTTTATAAATTTAAAATTTGAAAACAAACGTTAATTTACGTTTAACAAAGCAATCTAATACATTTTATGTCTTGACTTCTGTTGTGATCTAAAGCTACCACACTACTTTTATGTATTGTATCGTATCAGAAGATATCGTAAATAAGGAATAATGCACAAATAACTTTATTAACTAAAGCGCTTACTCACGCTCGTATATATTACATGTCACAACTCAGGCGTTGTTGCCAACTATATAAAGTATAACTAACAATACACAACAGCTCCTCCCAACTTAAGTAAGAACAAAGTCTTTTAAATGTTTTGGAGGATGATGCAAACGATTTGACTTCCTCTCAACTGGCACTGAAGCTGAAGGTGTACAGGACTTCTCATCTTGTAACGCTACGGATGCTCCAGATGTTTCTTCCCTTGGACTCGTGTACCCAACACGACTTTCTCTCCTTGGAGTTTGGGATGCCTCTTCCGTTGATGGTAGCCATGTGTGTTCCGTCGGAAGTGGAGTCACCATTACCACTTTTGGTTCCATCTCTGACTTGGCCTCACTTCTTGTATTGCACGTTCGCTTTCTTAGTTGATCGATGTGTCGTTTAACACAACCTAAACTTGTTTCTACCCTGTAGGATACTGGGCCCGTGAGTTCAATAATCTTGCCATTTAGCCATTTTTCTCCTTTTTGATAATTTCTCACATATACCAGATCACCGTCTTCGAACGTTCTCACATTTGCCTTCCCCGGACTGTCTTTCCCTATCGAATCTGGATGTAGTTTGTCTAATGCTGTACGTAGTTTTCTTCCCATTAATAATTCTGCTGGGGTTTTTAATGTTGTCTGGTTAGGTGTTGTATGTTGCTTGAACAATAATCTTGCAAATTTTAATTCAAAATCCCCTTCTTTCAATTTTGATAATTCTTGCTTTGCATACTGAACCATGCGTTCTGCTTGGCCATTACTGCTAGGATGGTATGGAGCAACGGTGTGACTTTTGATTCCATTAATTCTGTAAAAGTTTTTAATCTCTTCAGAAATAAACGCCGTGCCATTGTCAGTAATTATTGTGTCAGGTATTCCGTGGGTTGCAAATAGTTCACGTAAACGTTTAATAACTTCAGCAGATGATTGTGAACTCACCAGCTTCACCTCTAACCATTTTGACATTGCATCGACAATTACTAAAAATATTTTCCCTTGGTAAGGACCTGCAAAGTCAAGATGTAGCTTGGACCATGGATTTAAAACTGGTTGTAGTACTTGTATAGGTGCTTTTGCTGGGTTGTTCCTATGAATCTGACAATTTACACATTCTTGAACTGCTTCAACTATGTCTTCTTCCAATTTAGGCCACCACACATAACTACGAGCATATGCCTTCATAGTTACAATTCCTGGATGGTTTGCGTGTAACAATTTTAACACTTGCTTTTGGGCTTGTAATGGTATTACAACTCTACTTCCCCACAACAGACATCCTTTATGAATAGATAGTTCATTTCTCTTCCGTAGATAGGATGTATATTGCTCTCCACCAGTATCTGCTGGCCATCCATGTAATACCCAATGCTTAATTCGATTTAATATAGTATCTTTGTCTGTTAATTTCTGTATTTCTTTTGCAGTTATTGGGGGTTCATCAAACGCTTCTAACAGTAGTATGTCACCTGGAGGTATTCTTTCATCTCCTGTGCCTGCCAATGGTAATCGACTTAAACAATCTGCATTACCATGCAATTTCCCCGCTCGGTATTCTATTGCATATGAGTAATTTGATAGCATCAAATTCCACCTCAGTAATCGTGGCGAAATCATGACTGGCATTTGCTTGTTTGGGTTTAGCAATCCCAGAAGTGGTTTATGGTCAGTGATTATAGTAAAATCTCTTCCCGCTACATACTGATGAAAATGTTTAATTCCATATATTATGGATAATGCTTCTTTATCTAATTGCGCATAATTTCTTTCACTAGTTCCTAATGTTCTGGATGTAAAAGCAATAGGCTGTTCCGAGCCATCCTCATTACGCTGAGCCAAAATTGCCCCCACACCGTAAGGAGATGCATCACATGACAGTATCAGTGGTTTAGTTTCATCATAATGTGCTAATGTTACTGCTGATCGCAACAATTGCTTCAGTTGTTTAAAAGCTAGTGATTGTTTATTTGTCCAGTTAAATTCTTGATTTTTATCTAACAATCTATGTAAATTCTCTGCATGCAAAGCCTTATTTTCTAAAAATCTATTATAGAAATTAATCATACCGAGAAACGATTGCAACTCCTGTTTGTTTTTAGGTTCTGGAGCTTGTAAGATAGCTTTGACTCTGCTTTCTGTAGGTTGTATACCTCGTTCTGTAATTCTGAATCCTAAAAACTCAATTTCGTTAACTGCTATTCGACATTTCTCTTTACACACTGTTACATTTGCTTTAGCCAATCTCTCTAATACACTACTCAATGCTGTATTATGTTCTTTTTCCGAACTTCCTGCTATAATTATATCATCCAGGTATGCTGCTACACCTGTAATATCTCCTAACAATGTATCCATGAATTTCTGAAATATTCCCGGGGCAGCTGCAATACCAAATGGTAAACGAGTTACACGAAACAAACCCTTGTGTGTGTTCACCGTCAGGACTTCGGATGTTTCTTCATTGACCACCGGTTGTTGATATGCTTGAGATAAATCCAAACATGAGAATATCTTGGCATTTTTCCCTATGTTGGCAAATATCTCTGTAGCAGTAGGAAGTGGGTATGCATTTTTCTTGATTACTGCGTTTACTGTGCTGCGGTAATCACCACATAACCTGTAAGACTTGTCCTTCTTCCTCACAGCTACTAACGGTGTTGCCCCTTCCGAATAAGCAACTGGTTGTAAAATTCCCTGCTCCACTAGCTTGTTAATTTCTTGTTCCACTGCAGGACGTATGGCAAATGGAACATTCCTGAATTTCTGGAACTGCGGTTGAGCTCCCTCTTTTAGCTGTATATGTATTTTTGCACCTGTATGCGCTCCTAATTGATTTGTAAACACACTTGGATACCTAGATAAGATTTCTTCTATGGTTGACCCATGGACTGTATAAATCCCTTGTATCGATATGCCTAGCTCACCAAACCAATTTCTTCCCAGGAGGTTGGAGCCTTTTCCTTCCACCACTACAACAGGTAATACGGAATTAATCTTGTGAAATTTTACTCTTACCTTGGCTGATCCCCTAATGGTAAGTTTCTCTTGAGACCATGTATGTAGTATAGTGCTGGTTCCCTGTAACTGTCGATCTTCTTTAACTCTTAACCAGGTATGCTCATTGATAATTGAACAAGCTGCTCCCGAATCAACCAACATTTTCACTGGTTTGTCGTTAATTTGCACCTCTGCAACAATTGGATTTTTTCTTTCTTCTTCTTTCTCTATCACATTCAAGGAATGCAAGCACTGTATCGTATCCGTATCTTCTTCTTCTACATTATTACATTTTGCTTCTCTGGATTTTCCATTTTTCTCCTTCCCTTCACGTTTCTTCTTAAAACACGCAGCAGCAATGTGTCCTTTTACTCCACAAAAATGACACAGCACGCTCTTAAATTTGCATGTATTAGCATTATGCTTGGCACCGCAATGAAAACAATTGTTATAATTTGTTTTCTTTTTATTTCCGCCTGATTTTTCAATTACTAATACCTCGTTTTTTGTATTTATTCCATTACGCATGTCTGACACATTTTTATGGGCCATTTCTGCTGCAATGCTTAGTTCGTACGCCTTCTTGAAAGTTAACTTATTTTCAGCTAATAGCCTTTTTTGTAAATTCTCGTCTAACACACCACACACTAGCCTGTCTCTTAGCATTTTTTCAAGTTCCGCGAAATTACAGTGTTCACTTAACTTCCTCAAATCAGCCACAAAGTCAGCAATCGATTCATTTGGTCGTTGACTACGTTTGTTGAAATAGTATCTCTGAATAATTTCATTTGGTGCAGGATTGAAATGATCATTAAGTTTCTTTATTATGTCGTCAAAACTTTTACTTTTAGGAGTATCTGGGGTTAACAACGACCGTAGAATGTCGTATGCAGGTGCCCCAATAGCTGATAGTAACACTGCACGTTTTGTATCATCATCCGTAATCTTGTTTGCCTCGAAATAGAATTCTGCCCTTTCCTGGTACGATGTCCACGACGTTTTTAGGTCAAAACTACCTAACACACCTATTTGAGTCATCATAACGCAGTTTCTTAACAAATCCTTTGTATTTCGCCTTGCGTATGTATTGTATAACCTCACTTTTTAGTATCCGCCTTTGAATAATATTCAACGATTTCCTGTTTATTTTTTTATCCTCGTCGCCAGTATTTTTATGTATTGTATCGTATCAGAAGATATCGTAAATAAGGAATAATGCACAAATAACTTTATTAACTAAAGCGCTTACTCACGCTCGTATATATTACATGTCACAACTCAGGCGTTGTTGCCAACTATATAAAGTATAACTAACAATACACAACACTACTATTGTTTGTAGAAATATAACATTAAGCTGTTAAATAACTCCCGTTCTGTCTCGCCACATAAACTTTTGTACAACAACCTGCAACACAATATAGTATTAGTAATAATAAAATAAAACATTAGGAAAAATTAGTTCTGATGCAAGACAATAAAGCTATGTACATTAACTTTCCTGACAACTGAATTGACATAATATAATTTGGTTCTCTTCGCCGTAATTATTGTAATAAAAACTTTTACAATAAGAAACACAGGAATCGTTAAAAAGTATAATGGTTATAGGAATTGCTTATAACTCTTCTAGAAACTTATTCGGTTGCTCAATGTCTCTCTTATAAGGGTTGGGGGGCATTAATTTAGACAGCGATTAATTATGTTTTTGTTTTTGAAAACATTTTTGTTTTTGGTAACCCAGCTATCAAAAAAAGGAGAAACATTCTAAGATATTCTTTTCCTTTTACATTCTAAGCGCAAATTATATTAAAGAAAAATTAAGACGTTGGTATTTTACAAAAATTATTGCATAATAATGAAGATATATTTTTTATCAATATCAGTTTCTGAATTATAACATTATACTGAAATTATGCACAGAGCATCAGATGCAAAGCATGATTTAAAGACCGCATAGACATTAAAATCAAGTTTAAATGACACAATAAAGGAAATTAGTACCCGTTACCGAAAACTTAAGTGAGAGTAGACGATGTCGGAAATTCACTTTGGGATAATTAATTACAGACAATACCACCAATTACATTGTCACGAAATACCAAATTGTTAAAAAATAATTCCGGTAGAAGACGAGCTGTTCTTCTTGAAGAAGACTAAGAAATGATGGTGGACTCTTCTTACCAAGAGTTCAGTGTAATTTGTTCTTTTTTGCTTGTTATTTTTATTAAAAAGAGCAATGTAGGTAGTGATTTCAAGAAAATTTTATAGCTATGTTGTTAAATAAAACGTAATTTTATTTTACTAAAGGGCCTTGTGAATGGTCTACCTTTTAGTTTTAAAATTCGTTTAAACCATAGATTTCTTTGATTACCATTACCTTCTTCAAAGGACGTTTGAGTTCTACAGTCTTCAAACTACAGCCCGCAACAGTAATTTATTCAGCCCGCTAGGAATTGAAAACCACCAACCAGTATTCTCAAAAAATGCATCAGATATAAAGTTATTTGGAAATACATTTGATTTCCGATTTCCACATACATTTACTAAATCTACCGCTTGCTCTACAGAAGGCGTTAATTGATATACAATGCAACTTGCATCGTGTGTTACAATGTTATACATACAATGTGATTTTTTAAAAACTCAATTGTAGCAGGCCGTATTCTGTCTTAATAACCTTAGAACTGTATGTATTAAGTCAGAATACGGCCTGCTGCAATTGAGTTTTTAAAAAATCACATTGTATCTGTCTCAAGGTAAGTACCCAAATTTGCTCAAGGGTTAATTTCGGTGTTTGGCACTACATATACATAGTGGTCCATAAGTAATGGGGCACAAACCAACGTTAGATT
This sequence comes from Melanotus villosus, assembly GCA_963082815.1. Taxonomy (NCBI): domain Eukaryota; kingdom Metazoa; phylum Arthropoda; class Insecta; order Coleoptera; family Elateridae; genus Melanotus; species Melanotus villosus. The sequence goes on along the minus strand of OY720418.1, from coordinate 48,230,055 downwards.
GGAGTCAAAACATTACGATTTACATATATAGTTCAAAAGTTAATAAGAGTATGATAAGTGGTTAGCCTTCACATGGTTTGAAACTTCGATCTTTTAGTTGGCAATACTGAAAATGTAACAGTCATCTTTCCAATAGTTTGGTGTCAGTTACTCTGCAAAGAAAACGTATTTTCAATTTATTTTAAAATTGAAGCTATTGAATATCGCACCGTTAAAATTTTTTTTATTTAAAAGGTTTAAAAGATGCAGAAATTTTCGAAGTGTGTTGGGTAACAAATTGGGTGGCTGAGTTTAAATGCGGCCGTAGAAACATCCAAGACGAACATCACTTTGGACGCCCAAAAAGTGTCACAACGCCAGAAATGGTCAATCAAATTACCGATCTGGTGTTAAAAGACAGGCGGCCAATATTGAGCGAAATAGTTAATATTGCAAACATCTTAAAAGAGCGAGACACAATATTTTAACAGCAGAACTGGATATAAAAAAACTTCAGCAAGATTGGTGCCGCGATTGCTTAAACCTGATCAGAAACGTCTTCAAATGCGAGCTTCCCAAGAGGGTTTGGACTGTCTGAATCTGATGATAGACTATCTCCCAAAAGGGCAAACTAGGAATTTAGTGAATATTACGCTAACCTTCTGGAACAATTGCACCAAAAATGTCTAAGAAAAAAGGCCATGTTAAACACGAAAAAGAAAAGATTTTACATCCAGTTTATTCGCCTGATTTATCTCCCTCTGATTTCCATTTATTCCCTAAGCTTAAAATTTTCTTGGAAGGGCAGCGAATTTCAACTGAAGAGGAATTCATGTCCGCCGTAGACGCCTATTTTGCTGACCGCGAGCTTTCGTGATGGGACAAGAGCATTAGGAGATCGTTGGACAAAATGCAATTGCACTGTCAGGAGACTAAGTTGAAAAATAAATATCATTTTAAAACGTATAACTGGTTTCTCATTATCAGGACAACCATTTATCATCCCGCCCTCGAATTAAAAGAGATACAGGGTGTCAAAGGCAAAATTTAATTTTGATTTTTTACCGTAATTTCTAAAGTTTTTGCAGTAATCATAAGAAAATTAGCGAAACTAAATTTTTAGAATAGGAAACAATAATCTGTCCTTAATTTTAATGTATGTAGCTCTTTTAAAAAACTTTACTTTGCTACAGTGAATGACTTAAAAAATATTAAGCTTTTTTATGCTTAACGTTACGGCAGATTTAATGAAAAACAAATATTCCCCTTATCATTTCTATATAAAAACGTATACTGTTTAAATATCTCTAAAGTTAACGGTTTCCTAGATATTGAAGTACCTAAGTGATGCAACATTTTATTCGTTATTTGAATACATTTTAACGCAGAAACTTGAATTTAAAGAAGTTCCCTCAATGTTCTTAAGACTATTTCAAAAAATATTATTAAGAAAATTAAGATTTTGACTTTAACACCCTGCGTCTCGCTTAATATTAACCTTTGGACCGAGGTAATCGTAGGTAAATCGTAATACTTTGGTCCTACGAATTTACTGTTGGCCTGTGTCCCATTACTTCTTTACCACCTTATACAGGGTGTTAAAAAAAAGTGTTCGGAAATTTTAAGGGCGTATAGTATAGACCAAAATAAGTGAAAAAAGCCCGATAAACATGGGTCCGCAAACTAACCGTTTCAAAGATATGAGCTAAAACAGAATAGAACAAAACAAACCAAATTACTACACATGCAATCAAGTTTGCTGTGATTAACAGTAAAAACAAATCGCCAATACTTCTTTCCTTGGGGATATTTAAAGAGTTTAGTTTATTCTACTCCAATTAATAATGTAGCGCACTTAGAAGAGCGAATAGAACATGCCTGTGAGATAATTCGAGTAAAACCGGGAATTTTTGAAAAGGTGCGAAACTCGTTTATAAGAAGATGTGAATCATGTATTGAGATGGAAGGGGGACATGTAGAACACCTATTGTAAAATGGCTGAAATAAAAAACGTAAATTTGATACCACACACTGTTTTCTTATTTTCTTAGATAGTACTAGTACATTTCTGGAAATAGCTCATATCTTTGAAACCGTTAGTTTGCGGACCCATGTTTATTAGGCTTTTTTCACTTATTTTGGTCTATACTATACGCCCTTAAAATTTCCGAACACTTTTTTTTAACACCCTGTATATTATGTGACGCAACATTTTCAAAACTGAAATATGTGAAGTCAAAATTTATGTGATGAACAATATGAACATTTACAATTAATTTTCAATATTAATAGCTAAATTTAAAAAATCATAGCTTCACACATCTCATTAATTACAATTTTATAGATTTTTTTAAAATTTTTTATTATGTATTAATATCAATGTTTATTGTTTGTGTATCTTTATTTGAAATAATAAATTTTGTTGGGGTCCTCTTTTAAGTTTAATCTACTATCTACCTCATAATTTCCCTTGTGATCGTCCTGGAATTTTGAATTGTAACACTTGGCGTTTGTCTTAAAAGTTTGGAGACCCTTTTGTTTTAGATGCGTTCAATGCAACTACTTTGATGAAAAAACCTTCATAGAATATAAATGTCGATACAGCTGTGGTTGAAACTATTTTCCTTACAAAAAAAATCGAAAATTTTGAAAATGAATAGTTAATATTGGATTTGCAGTAATGTAAGTAATCTAAGTTTTGTATTTTTACATCACATAAAAGTCAAAATCTTAATTTTTGATTGCTCGAATTCCATAGTTTTAATTATCAATCACTTTGTGTTAGAAGGTTGATATTAATGTTATTTAAATTTAATAGCAGCTTCAAGGCAAAATAATTATTTCATTCATAAAGTAAACAATTTTAACATCAAAGCTATATATTTGAAATTCTGCTGCTTTTATACTTAATAATCCTTAATTACAAGTATTGCAGCAATTCCTGGTAGTTGGAATATCGGTTAATTTGAATGAAGTGCCGGTGAGAAATCTGATTCTATTTATTCGTCCCTGGAATGAATGCTCTCGTTCATTAATTATAATGAATCGGTTCTTCGGCTATACAGAAACCTTGAAGGAAGGATATTATTATTGTTGCGAAACTATTTCCTTTAGGTTATACACCAATCATTGTTACGAGTAATAGGATGTCTTTTTAATTTTTTTTATTATTATATAAAGTTTGCTACTTGCACTTGACATTGTAAGCGTAATGAAGACATGAGAAATTTCAACTGTTTTTCATTAGGTAGGTATGTTACTAGTGTAAATATACAAGAAAAATTCGTAACTGTTGCTGTTTTTTAATGTTTTAGTTGAAAGAAAAAATTAAGCAATACACTTACTACTAATTCTTACAATGTTAAGCATTAAATTAATTTAACTAAATGTTTAGCTAGATATTCTCAAGTCTTATAGTATATTATATAACAAGGTAGAGAAAAGTCTTCTCTACTGTGGTTTATATACTATTTTTTTTCAGTACTAGCACCTTTATTCCTTTTATTTACCTAATCACTTTTACATCAATAAAAAATAAAATGACAGATGCCATATATTTCTAAATAGCCACTAAAATCAAATAGCCTTGCTTGAAAATAAGGGGAGGAGTTAATTGCAATTGACATTTATGTAAAATATGTTTACAATAGGCACCTGAGTGCATAGCAATTGTTTCCATTATTAACCAGTAGTCAATAATGAAAAATTATTGACCACTAGGAGAGAAATTCATCTTCTTGGCTCGAAAACAAGGTCAATAATGATATCTTCTAATACTAGTACTGAAAAACATATTTTTTCTTCAAGCGTATCATAATTGGTACATTTTGCTACTGAATACACAAGGTAAAAATACTCCATTATGTTACTAATACAATAATGGAAATCATTTTGTTACTAGTAACATAATGTGTGTGCAACTCGTCACAAGTGGTGGCACCACTTGTCATTGTTTTGATTACAACGGTCAAGTTTGGATAAATTTAGGCAGTTGAAAAGGTAAAATTACTTCAAAAGCGTGTTGTACGCTTCGAAAATTATTTTCGAACGATATTTCTTTTGTGTAGAAAGATCTTTTCTGTGCACGCGTCTACACAAGTTGTTGACAGTCAAGTAAGTACTTTTCAAATGGTCTGTCGTTTTCATTGATTAACATGCAAAATAGTTGTATAGCGCTTGAAGAAAAAATAGTATACGTCACTCGGAGCAGAAAGCTCTTTCTTGTGCTTCGCCCAGATTGCTTGGTCTCGGCTGCCGCCTCGACCGCAACCTTCTGAGCTCAGCACAAAAAGTGCGATTTCTACTCCTAATGACGTAATATACTATTAAACTTCACGGTAACGATTATTTACATAGCAAGGGAGCAGTGGGTGCTGTTTCCGTAGATTCGTAAAATCCCAGGATTTCGGAATACCAAGTTTTTTTCATAACACGTAATACCAGTGGAGTCGTTATTGACCCCAAATATTTATCATTAGAGACGTTCCTTTAAGCTTAGTATTAGTATTTGGACGACTTATGGTAGTATCAAATAAAATCAGAAATTTGTACTAATAGTTTATTTCAATAATAATAACGAGATTACGACAATAAAAAAACGAAACTATTCTAATGGTATGTTACGTTTACATGTCGAACAGGTAACTGTCTGGTGATTAGTACACAGAAAATGATTGCAAATGTTGCATCTGTTTGAATGTTTTCTAACGAAATTTCTTTCACATTCCAGGAATCTCCCACGTTTCAGTTTTTGAGATTCTTGTGACTGTCTCTGCGAAGTTGATGGTGGTTGTAGCTCTGTTTTAGAAGCCACTGGCTGTTTTCCTAGTTTCAGAAGAAACTGTCGTCGTTTGTAACCCTTTTTTGGTTGCCAATCTTTATTTATATTATACACAGGAGAATATACCGAAAATGCGAAGAACAACTGTCCGAGCAGCAGTTCGGTTTCCGAGAGGGATTAGGCACACGAGAACCACTATTCTTCATGAGAATACTGTCGGAAAGAGCCCGCGATGTAAATAAAGACATCTTCCTTCTCTTTATCGATTATGAGAAGGCTTTCGATAAATTACAGTTTGAAAAACTTTTCGAAATAGTACTAAATTCGCAAATAGATAAAGCGGGCATTCGAATCATAATAAACTTATTGTTCAACGTGTACTCGGAAGAGATATTTAGAAGAGCTCAATCCAACTCCGATGCAGGCATAATAATAAATGGAGAAAAAATCACATCAATACGCTATGCTGATGACACGGTTCTGATAGCAGAATCAGAACAAGAACTGCAAGAAATGCTAACTAACATCGCGACAATTGCGAGGAATACGGTCTTCAAATAAATGTCAAGAAAATAAAGTCTATGACAATAACTAGAAATCCACTTATACCTCAGATGACCCTACAACAAAAAAATGTAACTATAGAAAACGTATCCCAATACCGCTACTTAGGATCAATGTTAAACGACAGAAGTGATTGCCTCCAAGAAATTAAGTGTCGTATCGAAACTGCGCGATCAACTTTCATGAAAATGAAAACAACATTATGTTCTAAGCAGATACATATTAAATTAAGAACTAGACTATTGAGATGTTATGTATTCTCAGTTTTATTATGGAGTAGAAACATGGACATTAAGCAAAGATGCACTGAAGAGAATTGAAGCTTTCGAGATGTGGACATACCGAAGAATGTGCCACATTTCTTGGAAACAAAGAATAAACAACAAAGAAGTACTAGAAAGAATGCATAAAACAACCGAATCCGTCAATACTATTCAAAGGCGCAAACTTGAGTATCTAGGCCATATGTATAATGAGGAATGATAAAGATCGCCTACTACAGACTATATTACAAGGTAAAATCAATGGCCGCCGCCCACCAGGCCGAAGACGCATATCCTGGCTCAAGAACCCCAGGGATTGGTTCGGATTAACATCGATAGAACTTTTTCGAACAGCAGTGCTGATGATCGCGAACGCTCTTCTCCGAAGAGCACGCACGTGAAGAAGAAGAATCTTTATTTGGTTGACACCATCATAATATAGGCATTGAAGGTACTAATATCTATAATATTATAAAAAAACTGCTGCAGGATATCTTCGCGTTTGTCTCTTCACGGTATATGTTCGAACCAGCTTATCCATGGTATTTATGCCTGATTTTGTTTTATTGTACTCGATTATTATTTGAAGTTTCATCTTATCACCTTCAGAAATTTCAGTTTCGTGTGTAGTTGATAGTAGCGTAACAAGTTTTCGTTCTTTTGGACAGTAAGACACTAATATAGCAAATTTAGTTGAATATAAGTCTCTTCTACTCGGATCTACTAATTCCGTAGGGAGCTCTGGTATACTTTTTCGCATCGTACCAAGCAATGTTAGGTTTTTCTCTTTCTAGTCTCTTGCAAGTTCGAGACTCATAAAAAAATTATCGGTGGTAACATTCCTCCCTGATCTCTCTAACCCGTTTATCAGTTCTAAAACGACTCGTTTGAATTGGCGTTGGTCACCTGTTTTACCACTGTATATCTGGCCATTGTAAACGTATCATGTTCTGCTATCGCAGGCTGCCCAAACATTTATACCATATTTTCCTGGTTTAGATGGTGTGTATTGTTTGAAGGGACATCTACCTCCGAAAGTTAGCAGCTGTTCGTCAACCGTGATGTTCTCATACGGCATGTATGCATCTTGAAGTGTAGGTAGCCATAATTCAAAAAGTGTTCAAATCTGTGATAGTAAATCTTTTTTACTTTGCTCGTGAAAGTAAAAGTTGATTACTTACAAGTAAAAGCTGTGTTGCTGATTGTTTTCCTCACGAGGGCCAGATTCTACGTCAGATACGTTTTCGGAGTCGTATTCTGAATGCACTTCAGTAAAATCGACTTCACCATCGTCATCTGAATTATTAGTATTGTTCCCGTAACCCTCATTATGACTCTCAGCTTTTTCAATCCACTTTAGCAACGTTTCTTCAGCACCTTTATTACCTAATGCGTACCGAACTTCTTCCGGCCATGATTACCGACTGATTGAGAACTCAAACAGCGAATTTACTGAATTCCCAATAGCAAAGAAAAAGGGGAAACATCGAGATAAAAACAAACATCAGTAAGAAACTAAAGGAATCCCTACATTCAAATTACAAGGCAGCTGACTTTCCAATACGCGCACAGAAATAAGGGAGGCACCGACGTAAAAGCAGTTGTAAGTAAGGAACCAGGGGAACCCCCGCAGCCCTAGTGAGTGACGGGCGGCCAAAAAGATAAGTTTGGACTTCATAAGTATCGTAAAACAACATTCACAAATTAATGCAGCATGCTTAGTATGTAGGGCACCGGTGACCCCAGCGGTATTACGTGTAACATATTTAATTTTCTCGAAAACGGCACATGCTTCAAAAATTATACCTTGCCAAAGCATACAACCTACTGCCACGCACAGTCATTTTTTTAAAAATTTTTAGGGAAAACTGTTATAAAGATATACCCCTCCAAAGAGCGTGTGGAGTCTCCAGTGACCCCACGGGATTATAGGGGTTAAACCTTTGATATTATAGAGCAATTTAATTATTTTGATTGAAAGAAAAATAAAACTTAGTAGAAAACAAAAGCATATATTTATTATTTCATTATTTAAAAAATTTAAAAAAAAACAACAAAAAACATCCTTTTTTAAAAAAACATTAAGCGAAAATAAATTAATTTTTTTAATCAAGTAAAAAAAACAGGAAATAAATATTTAATTTATACCTACGTCTTGTTGATTTTTAGAAAACGCAGAACATCAACAGAATGATCAAGATAGACCAACGCGTTTTTTGTGACAATTGTGCCAGAAATTGAAAAAACGTGTTCTGATTCTGTCGATGTCGGTTTTATAGTCTCGTCCCGGGATTTAAAACGTGAATCCCGGGAGCCGAGATTATAAAAAGCACTAATTTCCCGGATTTCGCTCCCGGGAGGACCTACTACAAAGGAGGTATGTGAGGGTAAATAACGTAATTCCCCAGTTTAAATAATTATTGTCATAATAATGTTATTAATTGCCACTAAATTAATTTCCTAAATATATAAGCAGTAGATAGGTACCTATGACTTCCAAAGTGGTTGTTACTTCCCTAGGGAGGTAAAGTAAACAAACCTACCTCCTTCAAATATGGCCAAATGACATATGAATACCGAAGCCCAAGTGAAAATTAATTATTCAAATTTTAAAAGGTAATTAATTTTATTATTACTCATTGATATTACCATTTCTGACTTATGTAACTACATTCAGAAAATTAAAAAAAAAGATAGATTTAGTCTTACCTACTTTAACTAATTTTAGTTCATTTTCGATCTACAGTACTATAAAAGATAAGAAATAGTTTATTCTGTTCCCAGCATCATTTTTAGTGAACATTTAGACAGAAACATTAACTATAAATTCCTGAAACAATAGTGTATTGCCAACTGCAAATTAATGAACACCTTACTTGATGTGAAAGTCAATACAAAATTATTACAATTTGATAGTTTTTTACTGGTTAGTTTATTAAGTTAGCTAGCTAGTAATAATAATAATAATACATATATGTTTCTAAATTTCAAAAATAGATAGACTAATTACTGTTTTATCGAAGTCAAGTTTTTATAAAATTTATCTAAATTCCAGGTCATCTTAATCCTGTGATAATGGGGGCAAAACAGTTAAAATAAAACTAGTAACTTATTTTTCCTGCAATTTTCTTGAAAGGGGTTGAAAATGGGTTGAACAATAAGGATAAAATAGAGATTTCTTATTTCTTTCAATATCATCAGCTTAATTACATACAAGGCAAAACTGTTATCATATCTGCTCAGATTTAACATTTTATAAGGGAACCATAAAACTCACTGGGAACGGGCAAACAAAATCAACTAATTAATAAACGTCACGTTTGAATGCCTTTTAAATTGCAGTTTTATTCAAGAAAAACACCATAAAAATTACAAAGCCACTAAATTCAAAACCTAAAACAATGCGAAATGTTCTTACCTAATCAAACAATAGCGATTTAGTTTAGTGGGAAAATATGAAATGTAAGGCATCTAAATTTGGTAATGTTCAAATTACCAGTGTCTATAACCTTGGTGCACTTAATTCACTTCAGACACAAATCTGGCGGATTTTCGTAACGTGGTTTGCTTAAATTAGATTTTTGTTAGGTAGTTTATTTTAGTATATGTATATGTGAATTTGCTTTGAGCTTTTTGCATGTTTATGTTGAAATATTTTGAAGATTATCGTTGTATAATTTTTATAAATTTTAAAGTTTCTGATAACTACGAATGTACTGAAGAGAATGATTTTTATACCTACTAATTTCGCAAAACAATTTCGAGATTAGTGAAAACCAAGAAAATCAATGATTTGACACCAGTATTTTAGCCATCTTTTCGAGAATTTTCAGATTAAACATTAAAGTAGCTTGGGTGTATTTGCTGTTGCCTATAGACAGGCGTCTACACATTTGATATTTTATGTCATACTCGTTTCTAAAGCAACGTTTTTTGGACGATTTATAGAACAAAAAGTGACACTTTAAGGGTGCGATTTTGGGAATAGAGAAGTACCTCTAGAAAAGGACAAATAAAAACTACTTCATAAAGTGGTGTCATCTGTATGCGATTCTAAATAATAGCCACTTACTAGTTTTGGTTTGCATACGCGATTGCTGGACTTAAACCGTTAGAATTGAGAAAAATTTGTACCTGCACTTGTCAGGATTAAATTTATGACAGGAAGTCGCCCTTTCAAAAATCGTAAGTAGTTGCCGCTGGTTCAGGTCACAGAATATCTGAAATTTGAGATATTATTCTGTGTCCGGTCGTCGACCGCAACGTCTGTTTTTGTTTGTTATTTATATTTGTGAAAAAAAAAATCATAAAGGCCCAAAAAATTAATAAACTTTTTATCAATCCAAATATTTCTATAAAGTTAATTCTTGTTTTTGATTTACTTGAACTGCGTTTATCAAAAATTCTTATAATTTTTAAGCTGTTTATAAGTAAAACGTAAATATTTTTTTCAAACAAATAAATACAAAAATGCCTAAAAAGTTAGTAGGTACATCCAATGTGTTGTCAATCTATTTATACTGAATTTATCGAGAATTTTAAACTTTAAATGCACTTTTTAATATAAGCTAAAAAACATTCTCAAAAGTTAGTAAACACTCCACAAATTTCTGCCAAATTGATTTGTGTTATCAACCGATTTATTCTAATTTTGAAATTTTTGTTTGATAAAGATCAAAAATTCCGACAATTGTGCAATTCTCCTGGCTCTTTTGAATTCCAGTAAGACAATTGGAGCAGAGTAAAACCTAAAAATTGTTGGATTTTTGGAAATCGTTAATGAATTTCTACAAAACCTATTCTTACTGAAAGATAATCTTAAGCTACTTTAATGAATTTTAAAAATTCTTTCAATCAATTTTTAATGTCCCAAAACACCTAATTTGCAAATTTTCAATTACATATACTCGTATACTTACTAAAAGTTTGTTTTAAGAAACATCTAATCGACGGTCGTCGTGATAAATTAATTTTAACTTGCAGTTGTAGGGCTGATCGTTCCATCTCCTAGTAAATTTTTTATTTATTTTTCGTCGTAATCTATGTTAACACAATTCTTTCCTCAATAAATAGTTATATATTTATTAAATAACTTATTACAAAGGTAATAATTTTTTTTTTGTGAAATGTTTATCAATTAAGAAAAGTAAATAATAAAATTATTAATAACTGATAATAAAACGACTGTCGTCTTCTTCACAATTTAAATGTTTAAATTTGATTAAGATACTCCACTATGAGTAATGAGTATGGATTTTAACCAAAACAGAGTAGGTAAATAATAATTATTCCGCAAGGAATATTTGTATACTAAGAGCTATGCTAAGACTAATCAATGTATTTTTACCGTCAAGAATCATTTGAAACTGCATCAAAAAATATCTTATCAGTGTAATATATTTAAGGTGACCATAAATATTTGGATCGAAAACGGGACATTTTTAAAATGTATTTTTATAACACGAAAACGGTCACCACAGTTGTTTATTAATAATATAAACTACATAATATAAACTAAAAATGCCAAGGACAACGATAACATAAAAACAGAACAAAAACTCTTGTCATGTAATAACAAATAAAAAACAAAAACAATTATTGATATTTTTCCGTTGACGAAATTTGTTTTAATAAGTCTTTTTGACTCTTAAGAAAATTGTAAAATTTCAGACAGTCCATCTCAATTTTAATTTTTGTTGCATCACTAATCTGAAATTAGTTTTAGGGTGCGTTGATTGGTTGGCTTGGCGACTTTATACTTCGTAAGCCAGTTCATAGAGGGTAACATGTCATAGCATCTGCTACAAACATTTCGAAAGTTTCGGAATACGTGAAAAATTATGGAAAATATTATTGCTTGTTAAAAAACGGGACAAACGCCCGTCCCGATGTAATTCATTGGGACAACGGGACACACTTTAAAACGCGACGTTTGGTCCTCGGTTTGTTCACCTTAAATATATTTCGTAAAAAGCCTAAAAAAACAGAACGGGTACATGTCACGTCACTAGGCCAACAGCTGATCTCTTGTGTAACAAGCAGCGGTTAGATTTGTATGCACCGATATATCAATTTTACCAAATTTTAATTGTTATTGATGTTTGTGTGTCTGTATACGGCTTAAGCAATACTAGAAAGGAAGTACTTATTACAATATCAAATCAATTTGATATTTAAACAGATCCGCCAATATAATTTTGAAATTGCCAGTTACCTACTTCAAATTTCCCGCGGTTAATTTTGATATGAACGTGATTGAGAATGTTGTCATGCATTAGAAAGATGATTGGGGAATATGCCTAATTCCTTCCCCTGCCCTCCGTATCAATGAAATGTGTAAAGTGTAAATGTTCAGTAGGTACTATTGTTATTAAGATTAAATATTTTACAAATTTGATATTGCGTTTGAAGTTTTTACGCGCCAAAATATCCTTATTAGCGTATTTGGGGGCATAAAATATTTTTAATCTAACACACAACTTTATTAAGTAATTGCACCGGAAAAACAATGCAGGCTGGAGAAACAGATATACAGCGTGGAAATTAAGTAAGGAATCAATTCGGTAACTCCGTTAATCTTTGTGATAGAGACGAAATTTAAAAGACGTGTATCGATTAAAATTACAGCGCATCCGAAATAGTAGTAATTAACGTCACAAGTCCGGGAACTCATATTTTACAGTACGAGTGAGATGTTTAAAGACGAGGCGACGAAAGGAGCCGAGTCGTGAAACTCGAAAATTCTTTGTTTGTTTTACAAATGAGCGCTTAGCTGTATGATGCATCCAAAGATCCAAAGGTCCCGAAGACAAGTACCTGCTCTAAACGGGGAGGGAGAGCAGAATATCTAAACATTCACTGTCTCACACAGGCTATCTTTTTCTCTTGGTTTGACTACCATCTACAAGCCGATCACTACATTAAAAATTTAAATATTAGGGTAGGAGCTGTTAGATACAGGTTTGTATCTGCGATTAATACACCATGCGGATACAATTTCCGGCGGTTTTAGAAATTCCTGATATTCATTAAATCTACTGTATAAATTCTCACCAACCATGTTTTAAACTTTTGTCAATATGCCAAGGATTGTCGTGGATGTAATATTATTAAGTATTATATTACCTTTTACATTATTATGATAAGGTAGAGGTGACTGAAAAATACGTCTTTTTCAGTAATTAATATTTCATTTTCAGCATACTCTGTTTCATTTAAAAAATATGTCATTACAATCCTTAAACTCCGTAGATTTTAAAGGTAACTTTGTTTTTCTTCTAAGTAAAACCGTCTAAACAAAAATTTAGAATCTATTCAGGCATGTTTCACATATACAAAATGCGTCTAAAATCGCAGCCTTAAAGTGCTACTATCATTTTAAAGTTCTAGAACGAAAAGTGTCACTTTTCGTTCTATAAATGCTCGTTGCTAGGAGATACGAATTGTTGCGCCGTAGATTAGTTACTTAAAACTAATACTGCTACAAATTGCTGGAGATTTCTTTTAATAATTTAACAACTTTAGAAACAGCATGACATAAAATTATGTATGTACCTCAGACGAAAAGTGTCTTTAAGGTACTCGCAAGTAATTACGGCCTCGGCTACCCGCCTCGGCCGTAAACAACTTGCTCATACCTTAAAGACTTACTTTTCGTCCTAGATACATAAAATACTATTATAGTGCTCGTGACCTAATGAATTAAAAAATATTAACGTAATTAAAAATTAACGAATTAGAAAATATAATATTTTAATTATTCTCTATTGACTTTCCCAATATGCCACGTTTTCATTAATTTGAAATTGCCTAAACGGTATTGTTTCAAGAATTTGCAGTTAATGTTTTGTCTTAAATATTCATTATAAAGGATGCATAACAAACTGTATCGACATATCATTTTTTAATTGTAAGCACCTGACTGTCATATGCATTATTTACATTCCCTTTTTTGCTATTTAATTTGTTTTAGATTTTTCTTTGTTATGTCTGATTTATTCTTTTTTCCTTCATACTCATGTATCCCAGCCATTTTCTCCTTTGCATTTTTGGGCTGACCCCATAAAGCCCTTATATTCTTGTTTGTTTTTTCTCCATTCAATTTTGCTCGCTTTAACTCCTTCTTAAATACTCCTTACCTTCTTTTTTATTTTTATTTTAGGATTAAATGTTTAAACTCTTACACCTGCTCACAGGTTTATTATTTATCCTCACCCTTATCACTTTTACGTCAGTATCTCCTCTACTGCATTTGCCCCACCTGTAGGTACTTTGCTTTATCTTACCTGACTTGTGGAAGAAAATAAATAAGTGTAACTTGCTTAGAGAAACTTTGATTGCAATTTTAATTGAATGTCAAACATTTTCAACACCTTTTTAAAATTTATATCTCCCAAAGTATTTATCAAAGGAGTTGAGATCAAATCTAAATAAAGTGCATAGTTTTCAAATACCTCTAAGAATTGGTTGTACTGGCAGAACAGAACAGAATAAATCTGAAATGGGTTTCAGTTTCCACCATGTGGAAGGAACTGAGGGGCATAGTAGGTAACAAAACTGGGAGCAGATAGCAGATAACACCTTTAACTGAACCAGAATCTATTTGTTACCACAAAGGAATAACTACGAGAAAAATATTGCAGGTATTGAAGGGAAACTACTGTTATTAAGTACGCAACAAGTGAGGCTGGTACGCAGGACACTGCCAATTCAAGAGACATAGGTACAATATCTTGAAAATAGAACTCAAGACTTAAGAATAAATAAGTCTTTCAAATCTAATTAATCTTGAAAAAGGGTACCCCAGGGTTCAAACCTCTGCTGCTCTCATAATACTGTTTCAACAAACTTGTAAAAACAATGGTTCTAAATCTTGTAGTAGACATTACTTTTGTTTCTCATGGCCAACTCTTATCTACAATTTTTTGAACTCACGGTATAAGTACACGTAACATTTCCAAATATAATCAGCACATTAGCAGAGACTGGAAAATATGCAAAGTGCATATCTCTAGTTTATAGCATATCTTTTTGAATCTTTCTATGCGTTTCACATCATGTTATTGCGATTTTGGACTAGTTTTGTAGTGCATATTTGTACATATTACCATTATATTGCACAATGCATAACGCTATAGTGCATATTTTGGCTCTTTTCGGTTAATTTGATGCATATTATTTTTTGTACAAATGCTTGCATAAAATTATACTAAACACATTTTCAAGTACTGAATAAAACTTAAGTGGTTTCTTACTTCTTAGTAAATTTTCCAAAGCACATTCTTTATTTTATGAAATTTTTCTAGAATATCATTTAGGAGATTAGGATGATAACTGGATATTTATTTGTCAACTAAAAGGTATTTCCCATACCTGCCATAATAAAGTGCTCCTTTTTAGAAGTAACCTAACAAAGTGTCCACGCTGGAGGCAAATTGTCAAATACTCCTTCTTGCTCGTACATTAAAGACAATAGTAGTTTGTGTTGAGTGGTTCATTTTTCATCAAGATGCCTAAAAAAGCAACCGGAAGAAGCGTTCTTCTTAAAAAGTGGTTCAACAACAAAAACAATTTGAAAATTATTGATCAAACTCATGTGTTCTGTGTAGTTTGCAATAAGCGAGTAAGTTTAATAAATTTTATTATTTCTTAAGCAGTAGAAACTAAACTTAAATTTCGTATAAACTTTTCTTTTTCAGTAAATTAAAAATGTTCGATTAACAGTGTTTTCTTTAGTAGATGTCAAAAATATCTTTGATCTAAAAATACTTATTGAATCATTTTAATTTTACGAATTTATCTTGTTTGGAATTAATTAGTATTAGTGTCTTACAGATTGCTAGCGATAAAAAGTTCCAACTAGAGCACTGCAGGGCATACTACCAAAAAGAACAATCCAAATAACTTAATCCAGCAACTTCTTAGGGATGTACCACGTTCCAACACAAAAGACTAATTTTCAAAAGACTTCTGCATTCCTTTTTTAGGCTGTAACATTCCGCCTCCTAAACTGGATACTCTAATTTTTCAAAAACTTATGAAAACCTGAAACTTTTGAAAATGTCCCCAGTTTTTCAACGTTACGAATAAAACATGTACCTTTAAATGTAGACGGTATTAAAAACAGGGATAAACCTAAAGCTTTGGTTTCCTAGGAAGCGGTGCCGTCATTTAGCGGCCGTACAAGTACGGTGGGTGACGTCACGAAAAACGGTGTCGTGTTTTTTAAGCGAAGTGTTTTCCAAAAGAGCGGTAGCGCACACCCAACGTAATAGAGCGGTGCCGTCTCATCTGAAGCGGTGGGCCAGTACGGTACGAATCAGTTCAGCAACGTTTTTTGGCGGTGTGTCTTGTGTATATAGTCCAGTTAAAATAGACAGTTCGGAATAATTCGCGACGGCCATATTTTTTCACCGTTTTTCTGACGTCGCCCACCGTACTTTTACGGCCGTTAAATGACGGCACCGCTTCCTAGGAAACCAAAGCTTAACTGGATCATAATGAACGGACTCAATAGGACGCTACATTGCTCATTTGGTTGTAGAGGTTTTAAATGCCAACAAACCCGAGAATGGTTTCTTTGTTAGCGTCAAAGAGTTAGAAAAACCTAACAATGTAACCGTAGCTAGGTTTGTTAACGATTCGTTAATTAATTTTTATTTTCCCGATAGGGTTCCAACCGATAAAATCTTGTTAATGGCTACCAAGGCTGCACCGTATATGAAAAAATCTGCAGATAATTTAAACATATTTTTCCCTAATTTAATACACTGTACGTGTCTAGCGCACGGTTTAAATAGGGAGCTGAGTTAGTTAGCTTAGAATTTTCCATAGTGAATAAGTTAGTATCTAATGTAAAAAAAAGTGTTTGTTAAAGCTCTTAAAGTGCATACTAAATAATTTTTATTTGTTTGTTGATTTAATGGGCGAAATAATTAATTAATGACAATTTAATTTTTCATATAAGTGCGCATATTTAACTAATTTTCAGTGCATATTTGCATACATATTTTCTGATTTTTTGGTGCATATTTTCAGTCTCTGGTAATCAGTATGCAGACAATATTGAAATGTGTTTTTCTTTTTCAATTAACGCATAAATCGACATTATAAAGTATTCCAAACCTTATTTACTTAACAAATATATATACATACGAAACTATAGTAGTTGAAGTAGTTACAACTTAATCCTTTAATTTGGAAGACCGAAAGTGAAAGGTGTTAGTAGCCACGTGGTGAAGGGCATGCAAAATTTTTGGTCTGAAGATATCTTAGCAAAAATAGTTTGGCCACAAGATAAAAACATAATAAAGTAAGGCTGCTTGTTGATTAATTAAATCAAAGTGATGAAAACAATAATTAGTCCATTTGCTGAGAATACTTCTGTATGTCATTCATTTACCAGAGATTCACCCACTTGGACATTGTTCGTAACCGTGTAGTGATTGAAAAACGATTGGGTGTTGGTCTGTGCGAGTGGCCATTTTGGAGAATAGACGCCATCTTTGATGCTTATTGAAAAGGCACTGTATAGGCATGTGAGATGTTATTTTACATGTTTTTTAGGGTGCTGAACACGTTAAAGATACTATAAATACTGAAAAGTGGTTACTAATCATTATTTAGTAAGACAGATACGAATCAACATCTTTTATTTCTATACTAAACAGATTTACATTGCTTTATAAAACACGATGTAACATAAAATGAATAAGTCAATGACATCACTAGTTTAAGTATATCACATGACTAACATACAGGGTGATTTTTTTCGATGTCCACTATAGGGATCTCAGAAACTAGGGCAGATAGAAAGACGGTTAAATGGGGAAAGATTTGCAGTTTTATGAGGCCAATTCAATGCACTGTTTGTTTTTTCAAAAAGTCCAAGGCTAACGAGATATTTCAAAAAAACTAATTTTCTGTAATTTCTTTAAATGCGTATAACTCCATTATTTTCATTTTGGAAAAAAAGTGGAAGGAAAAAAGTTGTAGATAATTATTTTTTTTTGTTGTTGGGTTACGACATAAACATATTTGTTTTTAAATGGAAACCATAGTTGGCTATGACTTTTTAAAAAAGGTCTTTTTTTGGCCTTTCTAATGATATAACATATGACATAGTTATTTTGAAAAACTAAAGAGATACGGCTGTTTTTACGGATTAATTTCAGAATTATTAGTATGGTTGGCCATGGAAACAAATGTTGATTAACAAATGTTAGTCATATTACTTTGACGTTCAGCACCCTAAAAAACATGTAAAATGACACCTCACATGCTTATGTAGTGCCTTTTCAATAAGCATCAAAGATGTCGTCTATTCTCCAAAATGGCCACTCGCACAGACCAACACCCAATTTTTTTTCAATCACTACACGGTTACCAACAATGTCCAAATGGGTGAATCTCTGGTAAATGAATGACATACAGAAGTATTCTCAGCGGTTGTACTAAATAGTTTTATAAATAAATACTTCCAACCACTTATTAGTAATTATTATAACAATTGAAACTAGAATGTTTTTTAACAACTCCCAGATGAATATCCTTTCATTGATAAATAAAACTGAACACATTATCAATATTTTATAACCTCTAAATATTTTTGCTTTTATTCTGATCAAACTCGGGAAATGTAGTGTCGAACCCTACACTAATTTATTATTTTCCTAATAACTATCGCCGCAAAATTCCACTCGAAAAGTAATGTTTTGTTAGACTTTGCTTTGTTTTCATTTAATGGCAGACAATTTTAAATCTAATTAAAATAAGCTTCAGTACATTTCTATCGATTTATTTTCTAAATTTTTATGTAATTCTGCAGGTAACTAAATGAATTTTATAAGTGTAAAGTAGGTAAGTAAATCAAGCTAACTGAAAATATATTACTGTAATAGTTTTATAAAAAATGTGTATCTAAAATTTTATGACTTTAAAGATCAGTAAAAGCTTTGGTAAAAGTCAATAAAGCAGTGTCACTCTTTTATAAAAATTTTATATTTCTACGTAATGGAAGTTTAAGTTACATAAATGGCAAATCCTTAATTTAATTCATTCATCTTGTAATATCACGTTGATAGTTATTTTTCCCATTCGTTCATTTTTCGGCACTTAAATAAAGTAATTAACCAATACAATTTACACAGACATTCTCAAAACCCAAATCCAGAATTAGCCGAAACTTTTTGTATTTAATACCTGCTTGGAATTTTAATTATTTAAGCTAAAAATAATTTCAAAATCTACTAATTTTGCTACCAAATAAAATTTCTGAAGCAATAAACCGTAAGATGGCGATATTTCCTAAAGGTTTTTTTGAACGAATTGCGTGGAAACTAATTTCTTATAGGCATTGGCTTTCTAGAGTACCTACGTATATGTTTAATTGTTATACCGGGCGATCCAGAATAAAAGGAATTAGAGCAGGCCCTGATTACGCTGTTAAGGTTGGTAACATTGCTTCTCATTTTTTTAAATTTCATATCAATGGTAATCTGATTTATTACTTGAAAAATAAATTTGACATTTTATAACCTAAAATAAAAGCATTAGTGGGCGTAATTACATTTATGGTTATTAAATAAAGTAAAATTATTTATTTATTTATTTAGACTGCCTACAAACAGGTAATTACTTACTATTATTTAAAACACGGACAATAATATTGTTGCATGATTTTGACAGTTAACGTAACCTCTTCAATGGTCAATAGTGCCTCTGTTTACGCTCACGGTAGGCGAATCACGGGATACCAACTTTGGTAACTAGGTCACGGCCTGCTCTAATTCGTTTTTTTCTGGATCACCCGGTACGTATACTATCGCGTACCGAAGGCTGCTATGATGCCAGCTGCACGTTTTGTAAATATTATTGTAAATGGGCAGACGATTGAAAGCAGTCACATTTAATTAAGTCTGCTTTCAGTACCCTAAAAACGCTATTTTCACATAGAAAAGTTCACTAAATTCTAAATTTTACTCCCTTACTTTCTGATTCAGCTTCTTATTGCAACATTTTGCGACGTTTACTACTATAGTTATTAAAGATTAAAACTCTCCAATAGTGTTTACAATCTTTAAAGGATATTAAATTAACAATCATGCAAAGTTTATTTTATTATTGTAATGCCATTTTGGTGACAGATTTTAAGTCGTGTTTTGTTATTTACTTGAATTGCAAACGGGCACAGCAATTGCTAAGCATTCTTCCAACTCACTAAAGCTATTATTTGTATGATTACATACTACGACACGGTCTTTTATACATGTTCCCTTTATGTTACTGTAACGGAATACGTCTATGAACATTCGATAAGGACCTGGATATCCTGCAGGTTTATTACAATCTAAAAATGTTAAAAGTTATGAAAAATATTCTAATAAAAATAAATTCTTAACGCTCCCTAGCAAAATTAATTTATAGTATAAAAGTAGATTGATACTGAAATGCAGTTCTAAAGTATTAATTACCTTCTTTAGTAAAGTTATAGTTCTTTGTTAATATTCCACCGATTAAAAAGATCAAAAATAACATAACACACCATCCGTATTTCATTTTAAAAATAACACTATAACAGAGTTATTTAACAAAAGTTGCTTGGTACAGCTTGAAGAGGTAGATTTTGTATTTTATTTCGTCTGAAACGATTGTAAAACTTTAATAAGCATTTAATGTATTTATGTCTTACTGAGTAAACGGTAGTTTTAACTACCAATCAAGAAAATACAACAATACAACATTACACTACGGAAAATTAGAGCTAAATTAATTTACAGTGTTATCGATAACTATGTGCTAAAGTCATAGTTTAAATAACAAGTCGTACAAGAACTTAATGGCAATATTTAAATCTTATTTCTTGCGATAATGAAGAACCTTATAAACAGTCCAACTTTTATTTATTTGTATTAGTAGTTTTTGACAAATTACACTTCGAAGGTGTTGCTGCTTTGGTGAGGCATTGCAATATGCAGGGATTCCTCTAATGTGTTAAAGTTGTAATGTGTAAGAGCGCAACCTCCATAAATGACTTCTACACATGTTTCCTCTGTACTGCTGTAGCTGTAGGCTTGTGTGAGCTTTCGACAGAGATCTGGTTGTGCTGCACGTTGACTACAATCTAAAAAAATAGAAAAAGTTATGATAACAGCTAAAGAAGAGTTGTTATACCTCCTTTGATGGTTTTGATTATGTACGAAATTTAAAACCTCTCACGTTTTCTTGCAAATAGATATACCTGTAAAGGCATAACTTGGTGTAAATATGAGTATTCAAAATGTAGTGTACAATACTGAAAAATACCAAGCGTATTTCATATTACCTTATAGTTCATAGCAGGTTTGATAATATCTGAAATACATTTTTGTAGATCATGAAACGTTGCTTAAAACATAATTTGAGTTTCGTATTTCTTGTTATATTACATCTGAAACGATCGAATAAATCAATTAACTGTTTAAAGTAGTCCGGGAAATTAAGTTTCATTAGATGACGTGATGTAATTCGTTTATCCTGAATATTAGCAGTTTGCAACCCGCAGACCAGAAGAAGCTGATATTTGATATTCTGAAAAGCAAAAAGGGGCAAATCACATAGAGATAAACTTGTAATTTAAAAGAGTTTCTTACTTGGTTTTGTCTAAAAATACAAATCTTTTCTTGTTGCTTCAGTTGCTTCAATTAACAGTTTTGTCCTAAAACTGAAAAAATGTGATAATTGATTAATATGCGTATTTTATCCTAAAACTTACCTATATTTACAGGATGATTATTGTTAGACGTTCTACCTATTTTTTTTTAAATAGTTTAATTGTTTTAAACATAAGTAAGAAGCTTATTCCCAAGACCTACTCAGTCCAAAAAATTACTAAATTAGACTGTGGTGGGAATTTTATTCGTCGTTAGTGCCGAGTCACTTTTGTAAACAAATTTCGTTTTAAAGAAATGATCTTTTTTCCAAACCCTATTAAATTCAATGCAGTTTATTTCCAAAACCAGCGTGTAACACAGTAAAGTTAATGTTATATTTTAGGTAGATTTGTGTACTCAAATATCTAGAGGTGTCATATACAGGGTGGGGCAATAGTGCGTCCGACTTCGATAGCTCGAGTTCTATCATAGCTAGAAATTTGATTAAAAAACATAAATAAACTAGAGAAAAAAGTCTATAACCGGAAATTATTTTCGAATATAAAGGGTGGCCCAAGACGATTGTACAGGGTCAAGTGACTTTTTTTTAAATGGAATGTTGTGTATAAAAGAAGATTTTTTGAAGCCTCTTCCTAGACTCTTTTCACTCCCATATTATTATTGACTATCTCCAAACCACTTGGATGTAGTGATTTTTTTTGTTCAAATAATGGCATCTGCAGATGCATATTAAAAAAATCACTACAGTCACAATTACGGGTTTTAAGAAAAAATTATGTAAGTACCAATTAGGAAACATCTGTGCGATGTCTTTGAATCATTTTCACTTCCTAAAAATTATACAGGGTGGCAAAACATGATTTTTCAATTTAGAACTTTTTGAATTGAATTTTCTCAATTTTTTCAAATAGAACACCCTGTATATTTTTCAACCATATGATGTAGAAACTAAAAACGAACATTTTTTGTATGTACATCCCTATGGCTATTTGTAACCATTTTCGATTTATTGAGCAATAAGTACAAAATTCAAGGATAATTTAAAATATTAGATCGTTTTTCAAATAACTCAACAGATAAAATTATAACAAGTGATCCACATGTTGCCCATGAAAGAAAAAACACCAACAACAATCCAAAATCTGAAGGAAAGAATAATAACTGCTTTTAGAAGTATCACACCGGCAATTTTAAGAAAAGTAGAACTCTCATTTCAAAGGCGCATAGAGATGTGTGTCAATCAAAATGGGCAACATATGGAGCACTTATTATAATTTTATCTGTTGAGTTATTTGAAAAACGATCTTAATATTTTAAGATTATCCTTGAATTTTGTACTTATTGCTCAATAAATCGAAAATGGTTACAAATAGCCATAGGGATGTACATAAAAAAAATGTTCGTTTTTAGTTTCTACATCATATGGTTGAAAAATATACAGGGTGTTCTATTTGAAAAAATTGAAAAAATTCAATTCAAAAAGTTCTAAATTGAAAAATCATGTTTTGCCACCCTGTATAATTTTTAGGAAGTGAAAATGATTCAAAGACATCGCACAGATGTTTCCTAACTGGTACATACATAATTTTTTCTTAAAACCCGTAATTGTGACTGTAGTGATTTTTTTAATATGCATCTGCAGATGCCATTATTTGAACAAAAAAAATCACTACATCCAAGTGGTTAGGAGATAGTCAATAATAATATGGGAGTGAAAAGAGTCTAGGAAGAGGCTTCAAAAAATCTTCTTTTATACACAACATTC
Organism: Melanotus villosus; assembly: GCA_963082815.1. Taxonomy (NCBI): domain Eukaryota; kingdom Metazoa; phylum Arthropoda; class Insecta; order Coleoptera; family Elateridae; genus Melanotus; species Melanotus villosus. The sequence goes on along the minus strand of OY720418.1, from coordinate 48,207,054 downwards.
CATTTAAAAAAAAGTCACTTGACCCTGTACAATCGTCTTGGGCCACCCTTTATATTCGAAAATAATTTCCGGTTATAGACTTTTTTCTCTAGTTTATTTATGTTTTTTAATCAAATTTCTAGCTATCATAGAACTCGAGCTATCGAAGTCGGACGCACTATTGCCCCACCCTGTATAATAGTCAATAATCCTCATATTTTTGACTGAAGAATATTTGGTTTTAGTTTGGTTACACAGTTGAGGTACACCCTATATATTATATATTAATTAGTTTGGAACGATTGTACCGTTTTTAGGTGGAAAGTAGAACATTTTGTGGAGTAAAAACTCGAAGAACGTTTTACAGCACCACCATTAAAGAAACCAGAGGAGGTGCAGGAATACCCCATAATACAAAAGCCTCCTTAAAGTTAGATATTATAAATTATGATAATAGAAATAGAGAGGCTGCAGCTCTAAAACTGATACCAGAGAATGAACTGCTGTTATGTTTGTTTACAATTAGTAAAATAATAAGACGATGCTTTTAATTTCCCATCATCATATTTATTTCCAAAGCCTGATGCCGTTTACGTTGATATCAATTTTTTTAACATATCATCAAGTTGCCAGTAAAAATGAAATTCAAACTTATTGTAGGTAATCTAATAGGCTATCCTAATGTGTCGTATCAATCAAATGTCATCTAGTTTTGTTTGAGCAGTTTTTTGGCTCTTCTAGACATAGTAGATTTTTGATCTTCAATCTCTCACTTTACAGAGCTGTAAAGATGCAACTAAAAATTATAATTTAAAAATGTGACATCTTTTCTGTAAACGTTTAAAGAAATTTGTTATTCAGAAATGATATTCAGATATTCCTTCATGTAATATGAACAAATTCAGCAAAGTCAATTCACTCAATTCTATTCTTTAAAAAAAAAAAAAATTATAGTTACTCTCACTTACATTTTTCTCATTTTCTTGGATGTCACACTAAACCTCTAATTTGTGTTAACATTACTTTTGTATCAATGTCTGACCCTTCCAAACAACTGAAATAGTTAATAAAGGTATAACGCTAATGTGTATAAACTTAGAAACTTAACTTTGTGCTATTATTTTCCAAATAGTGGTTTTTAAGTGAAGAATCATATCTACGAAGATAAAGGAACAAAAGAAACTGAATAATAATTACAGAAGTACAGCATGCAATAAAATATAAAAGTAGGCACAGTAGCATGTAAAACGAAACACCTCCAGTATTAATCAAATATGGAGAAGAATAAGAAGTGGGAAATTGGACACAGAAAATTTTCAAAGAAAAGACCAGTTAAATCAGATAAATAGTAATCGACATTATATAAATAATAGATATTAATGAATTTAATATCTCAATATGTTGGCCTTGATACTATCAAATTTAGTATACTTGCCTTCTAAACCGCAAATTTCAGGTTCGTTTCCCGGTATAAGTCGATGAAAGTTTTTCTGCAAAAAAATACCCTTCCAAGAGTGGAACTCCCTTGGGTTCGGCTAAATTCTAGTCGGGTAGTGACAAAGACCATAGTGGTCGACACGTGTTGAAATCGCTGGCACCCGCAAGCCTAGATTTCGCTTAATAAATAATCAAACATAAAACAATCAAACATCTGAAAATTGAAAAAGGCCAAATATTTAATTAGTTTCTTCGAAAAACTCATTAATAAACAATACATTCTTAACTTTTTCCTTTGTTCTAAATTGTATGTAGTAAATTTTTAATGCTTGGATTTAAAAAAATTAAATAATTAAAGTATAATAAATATTTGTTTCGTTCAAAACGTTACAAAGTTTTAAATGTAACAGCAGCAAAAAATCGGTTTGCAATTTATAATTAACGTTACAATCTGTTCGTGGTCTATTATTAAAACTAAAAATTACGAAATCATCAGACTTCAATCGATATAACAGCACCACTTGGTTTTAATTATTAAACTGCATTCTTTGCACACCTAAAAAATCTAAATTGCAATCGCATCACAAAGCACATGTTTTTCTCATATTAGCTAACCACATTTAGCGAGTTATACATAGAGTCTTCTACAAATGATGCAATTTCTAAGCAATAAAGAAAACCTTTCTCCGATCCAATTTAAATAGCTTTATCAGATTCCGCAACAAGATGTTGCGACATTTATAATGACACCCAACATGCTTTGACGCCGCAAACCATCATTAATTTCGTTACACGCTTAACTCGAATTTACGAGACATCGAAAATAAGTGCTCTCTGTATATCTAGAATTATTTTGAAAGTATCTTTTTTTATTAAATGACAACTAATTAAATCTATTTTCGTTCATGCTCTTTTAGACAGGAATGCTGTATCAGTTTTAATCATCAGACGTACTAATCTTAAGCGGTGCAAGTCATACAGGAAATGCAAGACTTTCTTTTGGAACAAACGAATTGAAACATGCAATTGAATTCGAAATGATCCAAGATATGTATGAATAGTAGCTATAAAATAATACCAGGTGGGTCGTTTACCTTGTAAAAGTGCTGATTTTGCAGACCTTGCAATCTATTGAGCGTTTAATGAACGTAAAAATTTAATTGCTGGAAGATTGCAAAGTTTTAATAACAATTACAGAAATGCTAAGTTGGTTTTTATACATTAATTAATTGCAACTTGATTGGAATTTAGAGAACTTTATTAAATTCTGTTTTCAGTACTGAAAGGTGCGATATGCTTTAATTTACATCAATTTATGAAATAAGTTAAAGATTTCCAAAAAGTTGGGGTTTTTAAATGACTTTTGAAATATAAGTATGAACTTGAAATACGCCAAATTTTAATACTTATAATTATCGAATTGCATTAGTCTTTGGAGATCGGTAAAATACTATTCGAAATATTTTTTTACAGAAAAATCAACTCAGATAATATAAAGCTATTAACTAATATACATAAGAAATCCGTCTCTTGAGTATGCAAGGCTCCTATATAGCAGGATTACATAAGCAAAAGCTCAATTTACAAGTACATAAAACAGTTAGGTTGTTCAAATATGATTTAATTTAATATGTTTCAGTAATACAAGAGTCAAGAGGTTAACTGCAACAATGTTATATGCAATCTACATATAGCATCTGAGAAGTCATTATAGGAAACTCATTTATTTCGTGTACACACCCTGAATAATATAATAACAGAAAGCCATTAATATTCTCAAAAGGCTGTATTTTCGGAAACAAGTCCCTGGAATCAATTATTAAATAATTAGTTGATTTTTATATTACATACTCATCTGTCGCCTGAAAATTTTTAATTAAATTCCTGTAAAAAATTAAATTAATCCGCAAATAAACCAACGACAAAGGAGAGCAAAAGGATTTCGTTAACTCAAATGACAAAAAATATATATTGATGCTCACAATAAATTTCTGGGATTTGCCTTTCTAAGACTTCTATAAAATCTATAAATAATTTGTTAAAAATAATTAAAAGAAGGTTTATGATCTGCATTACTATATGATTTTCTTTAGTATTGTCCTCTTTCCCCTTTATTGCGAAGTGGAGTTGTATTTACTTCACTAAGCTAAAGGCCTCGCAAAACAAATGTAAACGCCTAAAAAATGTTTCGTGGTTATTTTAAGTATTTACAATGCAAATGCCCTTGAATTAAAAAAATTATAGTCCTTGAAGTGACAACTGGAAATCGAATATATGCACCATTTACTAAGAAGCGGAGCGCTTACTCTTCTAAGCTAAAAAGAGCCCCACAAATCAAATCTTTAATTTAGCAAAAACTCTTAGTAAATAGACTATACATACATATTCCTAAGATTACCCCCTTCCATAGTTTTTATTTTTAATTCAATTTATTGTAAAAACCATTAAAAATATTTATCCTTGTACCTCCTAGCATTAAAACTCTGACTCAGTACATTTTTCCAACTAACCGCAGGATAATTTCGCAGTAAACGCATTATAAATTCCAGGCGTGCAAATGTGTTATTTTGTAACACCACACGTTCCTACAACCTACAAAGAAACCAATAAACAAAAGTAGTGTTAAATGATGTGGCATTTATTTATAACAGGAATGTGCTATTAAATTCATAGTTTCACTCCAGCTTTAGATTATACATGAAAGTTACGGAGGAAACAAAATGGAAAGTTAAACATGAATGATGTGTAGATCTTTATAAGGCGTTACGGTGCCTAAACACAACATTTGTACCTTTTTTGATCGAAAACCTCCCATAGCAAAATCATGGTTGTTTGGTTATTTATTGGGTGAGATCTAGGATTGTGGGTCCCATGTATTATTTTTACACATAAAACAGTTGCTTTAAAGCGTGAATCTGTTTTTAAGCATTCATATACGTAACAAATAAGCTGTTTCTAATTATAGATTATGTTTGACAAAAGTAGACAGTTTTTTGAAAATATTTTTAGGGAATTCTAACTAAGGTTAAAATTTTTTCAAAGTAAGATTAGTTCTACCTTACTGTAATTATTCTGCAGTTTGCTCTAAAGTAAAGTTGGTACCTTCACTCGACCCCCCATTTAAAACAAAGCTCAGTATATACATGTTTTTATTAATAAACGTGCTGAATAAAATGCAAAAAACTATATAAAATTAATAATAAGTACTAACTAATAAAACAATAAAGTCTTAATACAATAATCTGATAAAAAATAACCTGTTTATATACACTAAAGCTAACATAAATAGGTTACGTGCCTAGAAAAGAAAATAAAAAACAACAGCAGATCGTAACATTAATTATTTGGCAATTTAAAGTAACTTAAGGCACATTTCGATTAATTACATCAAAAATAAAAAAAGGAATTTCAAATAAGCGAATCATTTCGTACGAGCAAGGACGTATATAACGGAAACTAAACGTAATTTATATACGGCCTTGTAAAAGCAAAAGAAGGAGCAATGTCGTGTCACGTCTGTGGTTTAGCGGTACTGGAAAGCATTAGAATTAACAGGGAAAACATGTTTGAAAAAGTGAAACCAATTGACACCGCGTAGAAGTCTTTTGAAAATTGCGCCCGCGTTCTCGGATGTTATTGCATAAGATGGGCGTGATCCGCTTACGAATGGATATAGAAGCACGAAGACTTTCACTGGCGGGGCTGTGGAGGTCGTTCCGTTGCCTTTAATTATCCGTCAACAAAGTCTAATTTAAAGTGACACAACTCCAATCCAAATTCCTTTTGCTTCGTATGTTCCGCTTCTTCCGTTTGCAATAATTCACCCAAGTTTTTTTTATTAAGAAAGATCACAATAATACACTAAAACTGAATATTTTGTCCTCTTAAAAATGCATCTATATGTCCTCCTTGTAAAAGCGATTGAGAGGGATGTAAGGCAGAAGGCTGAATGTAATAATATTGTTGTTGCTGAGGCTGCGAATGTTGTGGTTGCGTTTGTGCGACGTGGGCTTGTGGCGCGGGTTGAGTTGGAATTGCCTTTGCTCTTTGCTGTTGTTGCTGAGCGTACAACTGGGCGGAATTTTGGAACTGTAGCTCAGCTTGTTGTTGTTGGTATATAGCTTGAGTTGGTTGTGCCTTTATTGTTCTATAAACGGGACTCTGCTGCTGAAGTTGCTGCACGTTCACCAATTGTGGTTGGGGTTGATGCACGTAAGGCTGAATACGATGAGATAAACTGAAGTCTCCTTCCGTTTGTGGTAAAGTCTGATACAACTGGGTATTATATAAGCCAGATACAGGATCGAATACCAATTCCGATGAATAAACCTGTCCACCAGCAGTTGGTACAGCAGCCGAAGGGGTAGGACTAGGTACTTTAGTGATGATCCTCTGCGTAGTTTTTGGGATCGTAACTGGGCTTGGTGAAGGCGACGATATAATGTTATTATCGTGCTGGAATTTCTGGAATTCGGACTCAAAATCAAGACTACTGCTTCCACGTGTAACAGATAAAGGCACAGGAGAAACTGTCGAAGGAAGGATTGCTGGGCGAGGTGTTGCTGATATCTGTTTGGTATACAACAAGGAAGGTCTTGGAGTCACAGCAACTTGAAGTAGTTGAGGTCTGTATGTGGTGGCTGGAAGCTCAGTTCGAGCCGTTGCCGTTGTTATTGGCCGCGGGGTTATATTTACAGGGGTTACACTTTGCTTGTAAACCACAGAAGATGGGGTTGTCGAGGGCAGGAGACGGGGTCTCTGGAAAGTCTGAAGTTCTTCCTCTGGATCTGCTTGTAGTTCGTGGAACAACTGAGGACGAGGAATATATTGTGGGCGCACAGGGAAAGACTGAAAATGTTCAAACGTAATCTTTGAATATAGAAGAATAACTCAGAAGTGATAATGGAAAATGAAGATGTCTACAAGCAAAGTTCCAGAAGTTATCGCTGAAATTATGAAACCATCTATGTAAAAGTAAAAACCAAGAAAGTTAGAGCGCTAAGTTCTTTTTAGAAGCATGGCCGTTCTCATCTGTACGTATTTTTGGAACAGACCAAGAAAAACAGGAATAATACAGAGTTGTAATAATGGGTAGAAGTGGTTAGGTAAGTTATGAAGTTGTGTGGACGAACCAGTTCTTTAGAATGCAGTAAAGCAGGAAATGAACTGAGTCTGATGTTATTAGATGGTTAAGTATTCGAATCGTAAATTACTGTGACTTCGAAAGGAAGAAGCAGAGGATGAAAATGAAAAAATGGAAAGATTCAGTGACGTGCTCTTGTGTTATTTCAAGTGTTGAATAAAACTAATAATATTTGTCTATTACTGATTGACTCTTATTGTGTACATATGCACACTTGACAGATTATGATTAGCTGTTCAACAATTGAAGAGTTTTCAGTCTTTTAATGAGAGTACAGGCCTAAAGGTAACCGTTTGAAAAAAAGTTTCTCTAATCTAACAGATTATAAGAATAACAAAAGAGCTAAGGTAAGGTTTAGTGATGACAGATGGATTAAATATTTACATGAGACAGTTGTAATCAATAAGTTATTATTTTTTTAAGCCCATAATTTACAGCATTTTGCTGAAACCCAAAACTATAAAATTGCTTATCTTCTTTATTAAGCATAAAGCTCAAAATTCCTTCACTTTTTGAAAATATTCATTCCAAAAATAAATCCTGCAATAGCTTCAGAAATTTTTTTATCATTTGGTCAGAGTTTTACCCCTGTATAATGGAGAAATGTACGTACCTTATATTTACTTACTTGGAAAGCGTGTGGTTTAAGCACTTGTTCTGGTTCAGGTTGTATTTCTTCCCCATGTTGTTGGTAATTATTATGGAACAAGGTAATCGCTGGCTTGGGTGCAGCAGTGACCGGTCTCAATGGTCGGATGGGTTTAGTTGGGTAGTTAGCAGGTACATTTTCGGGTTCGTTGCTCTCTTCTTCGGGCAATTCTTCTTCCTTGGGGGCATTGGGGTCACAAGGGTTACCAGAAACGTAAGTAAATTCCCTCTTGTTGCCATCAGGATCGACATATCCGTACTTTCCCCTTACAACGCAATCAGTACCACGAGTTTCCTCCTTGAAACTTCCATCAGCAGCTTCATAACCGAAAGTGAAGGAACCGTCATCGTTTACTTTGTTGTAATTTCTGATGGTTTGTACTGGTGGAACCTTTGGTGGCTCTTTTACTCTGCTTGCTTTTACATGTGAGGCGGTATTTCTAGCTGCTTGAATGTAATTATCTTGCGAATGCCTGGAGGAAGCCGTGGGTTGGCCATAAAGTCCGTTATACTGATCTGCGGCTGAAACGTAAACAACACCTTGACTTGCGCCTTCACGTGGTTCTGCAGCTGCGTAATACTGGATTGTTTCTTCTTCTTGTTCTGGGTCCCGGAGTGGACGAATGCGTACCCTGCGAGCTTCTAAAGTGGATATTAAGGTTGCTCCGCATACAAGGAGCAGCCACATCTGCAATAAACAGAATAAAAGTGAGCTTAGGAATTCGTCCAGTTTTATAAATATCTAATAAATATAAATTTTCCTAAGAAGTTGTGGGGAAGTGGGTTTTGGTTTTGATTCTCCATTGTCTTAAGAATGTTTCTGTTAATAGTTAGCATATCAAATGTTTTTCGTTGTTCTGTTTAGTGCCATGATAAGAATTTCTAATCTTCTTTTTTAATTTTTTTTAAAGAAAGGAAGAATATGGATGAATGACAAAAATAAGGAGAAGTCGATGAAGGGGAGGCGGAAGAATAAGAAGAGGAAAAAAGTAGGAACAAAATTTTCAAGCATTAACTTGAAGCATTTATTTATAGAAGTAAAGTAGTCAGACTGAATTTTTTCTGTTTAGATGAAGATTCCTTATTATATAAAATTTTAAAGGTATAACTACAAAACCCTAACGGACGTTTGTATTCGATGCGTGAGCAGCACACAAACATTGATTAAATAATCAGTTTTTTAAAGAAGATTTCTGTTTCTTGTTTTGTTGTATAATTTTGCCTTCTTTACAATCAATTAACTTTCTACATAATGTAAAAAAAAACGGGCCAGGTTAACCTTAAAGCAAAATATAGCGTGAATGCCAATCTTTTGCGAATTGAATACAATTACCCTAAAATGGATATGTTTTTAGGCTTATACAATACATTTCATTCCTTAAACTTATTAAACACGACGTGCAGTTATTTAAGTTCCTGGTACAACATACAAATACGGTTTATCTGAAAATAGAGGTTTGTGTAACCACGGTGGGTTTACAACGAAGGACATTTGAAGCGAAGAGATAAATATCTTCCAGTTATTCGCCTGCGCTTTCAGTATTTTTAATATCCCATCGGCGCATTGTTAATACGCGTAATTTGCATAAAATACGAATTCTGCTGATGTAAGTCCCAAGAAGAAAATTCTTAAAAGGACATTTGCTTATAATAATTACTGGTTGCTCATTGAAAATTAAACCGTTATCAAGTACCTTTACTACAGTTTTCCAAACTAAGCTTTTTATAATTAAAAACTATGTTTAAATGATATTTAATCGATTATTAACAGAAAGTGTTATATATATAAAGTACTACATTTAACATCTGCACAACTTTCACACTGCTCTGTTTCTGTAGAAAATCTGCGTTGCTGAAGACCTTAGGTTCCGCAGTTTATACATTCTAGCTTGTCACACTTCATTAAATCATGCCTGTTTCTTTTCTTACCCATAAAGAAACCGCAAATTTTCTTTTATGCTTGCATAACGTACCTAACTCACGCGCAGATTATTAGTTAAATGAAGTAAATCGCTAAGTTTCTGCAAATTATGTAAGTATCATACACAAAGGCTGAGACTAAACCTGACTTTCTGCTTTCTTTGATAATGGGTAATGGATTAGTTCTCAGCTTGGAAATAATAATACGGTAAGTTTGAATAGTAACTACTTATGACCGCTATATAAGGTTCTCAGACTTTTTCAAATAAAAAATTCCTGGAACGGATAACATCCCAGCCTGTCAGATATGAAATCGTATCGCTAATTATAAATTTACATACAATCAGACCAAACAGGAGAAAATGCACCATGCAATTGTACAATGATACCTTTCAACGTGTCGAATCTGTAACGTTTCGGTGCCGTTTTCGTATGATTACACGATAAGTAACAATTATTCGTGTACAAGCTGTTATCTCCAGATGTAAGTACCTACAAAATTTAACTAGGATATTAATTACAAATATCCAGCTTTCTCATAATCAATGTGTTAAGTATAAAAGGTAATTGCACAGTTTTCTTAGTTGAAAGTGAGAAATAACGTTCAAGAAAACGGCGACAGTCTTTTATAAAGTTAATACGCAGATAATTACCATAATCTGCAGCTGCTGTTTTATAAAGAATATAGTTTTACTGTATTATGCGTTATTTAAGGCACGTAAGTATTAATGAATTTTGATTTTAAAAACCATGGTAAGAATGTTAACAACAAAGCTGGTTTACGCTTTTTAGAAAACTAAGAACAACCAAGTTTTGTTTAGAAAATTGTTTAGACTTAGACTTGTCTATTGTCTGAAGATGTATCACTCCGAAACTAATGCCCAAGCCTTTTTTTTTTACTGCAGATTCATTTCTATAGGTTGAATATAACCACATGAATTGAAAAATAATTTATTTTCAATTAAGTTGCGTTGTAATTCCACAATTTTATTTGCAAAAACTATTACATCAACAATATTAACTAATCATTTCTAATTAATCTAAAACTAAAATCAAACTCCAATAAATATTCAGAAGAAAGTGCTTAGAGAATTTATACTCAGCTAATTCACGCTCATTTCTATTTATTAATTTTAGTTAAATTCTTAATTTGTTTTTGTTGGTCGAAGCGTAACTGGTTTTTATCAGACGTAAGTGAAAATTGCTTAATTAAAATTAACAAATTAAAAGGCTTAAATTCAAGCATTCTGCGCTTCGATGCTTTTGATAAAATGATTGAAAGTTTTAAAACTTTCTTTGGGCAGATGGTTAGTACCACTAGTTGCTTAAATATTAATTAGGCTTGTAGACGTAAGGAAAATGTTCTTTAGATGATGAGTTCAGCAGGGAATTAAAACAAGATCAAAAGCTAGCAATATGAGTAAAACTCATGTTGCTTATAGACTGTTCCTACTGTTAGTAACAGCAAAGAAAACGAAGAATAAGCCCAGCCCTACGTGCTTAAACAATCATTCATAAATTATATAATGTTGTTTACAAAGAGCATTTTTGTATCTCATAGAAATGCAACTTCATGATGTTCAAGGAAAGGGCGCGGTTTACCTTGATCCCATGCAACTACAAGCAAGGTGTTTGCTTTAGTGCTTAGATTAACAACAAACCTAACATAATATTCAAATTATTTAAATACAATTCAACGATTGTTCTTGCACTTTTGATACTTTCATGTTTTTATACTAGTTGTTCATGTACAACACTTATGTTTCCATACATCATTCGATTAGATAACAATTTGATACCCTTATGTTGCAAACAATCACGAACCATAAGTCAATATCGTTGCTAAATCTAATACCCGTAGGCTGGGCACGACTTAAGAGTGCAGTCATCTACCATCTAAAGAATATCGAAATAACAAATCACCACGCCCTTCTACAGCAACCCACTCACTGCTGTAGCTAGTAAAGGAATTAAATAAAAATACCTTTACTTCTCAGGTTTTGAGCTCATTACATAAATTTAATTGTATGCGGCTCCTTTCTTAAGAAAATGTTAGGAGAACGGTAGAAAATTAGAAATGTTGAGGTTATAGATACAGCCAAAGTATCATAAGTGATAACTATGAAATTCGTACGTTATCCCGCACGTTTATTTATTTATTTTTTGGTCTCTGTCCAAACAATAGAGCAAAAGCGAATGTACTTAATTACATATTTTCTGAAATATAATAATGAAAGCTAATAAACAAAATGAATAAATCCAAATCGCAATAAGTTTGTAACAAAGGAATTGACAGGAAAATGTTATTGTCATAAAATTATTCCAATTATTGTATATTTAATTAGACACGCTATTCAACTATTTAACATTATAAAAATTGCATGAAATTAAAATTTACTTCAAATTTATTATGATATTTAAAATAAATGAAGTGATATGTAAATATTTGGTATTTAACAAACTTGGAAAGCCTTCGTTATAAATATTGTTTGTTCAATTTCTTTTTATTAGGGTTAGGGATTGTTGTTGTTCTTATTTGGGTTCTATATTAGCATACCACACACTCATTTTCTTGAAATGTTAATTAACATATTTTGTAAAATACTCCAAAAACGTATCAAAACTGGGTGTGTTTAGAAATAGTTTTTGTTGATTGTTAAAATTTAGGCCTTTCTAATTCTCAATACTCCTAAAACATCTAATTTAATTAATAAACTTTGAGAATTAAACCTTAAACATTTAATTTCTAAAATTTAAAATTTGCGAAACCCAAATTGGTCTTAACTTAACACAAAATGTATAGAAGCATAAATTGCCATCTTCACTGAAATACTTCTCCAAAACAACGCTGATTAGAGTTAATTTCTGAAAATATTTCCTTCGCTAATTATAATAAGGCGGAGATGCTTTTTCCTAAATAATTGAAGGAAATTTTTAAACTAAGCGTTGGTTTCATATTTGTTTTTCCTTAAACAAATATTTAACATTTAAGAAATATCAGAGTCAGGAAAAGATTAACTAAAAATAACAACTTTTGAATCAGACAAATACAAAACCTTCTTGTTTTACACTAATATTATTTAAGTTCTTTAATTTATGGTTTGTACGTAAACCACAAATTACAAAAAATAGATAAAAAGCAACGAATGCGGGAATATGGGGCAAATATTAAAACACAACGAAGAAAAGGAAAAAAGACAGTTGAAATAACGTCGTCTATAGTTGGACGAAGCGAAAGAAGGAAAAGAAAGAGCAACTGAAAGTAAACTTCCATTAAAATGATTATGGGAATCAAATGCACTTCAGCAATTAGTCAAACATCTTAAGAAAATAAAATGTTCGAAAAATTGCTTATATGATTGGCGAATTGAAAATAATAATTCTGACTACACAGCTAGGCAAAAAAATCTAATATTTTATGAAGGTAAACTCAGCAAAGGCACCACATTACGTTAAAAGATCGTATTTTTGAAACTCGAATGTTTGTCTCGGAATTTATAGAAAGAGTTACATTTTATATCATAACCCCTTATTCACTCTAAAATGAGAACCATTTATACCACTTAATTGAGTTCATCAGAGATTCTCTACTCTTAATTAAAATAATCATTAAAGTAAACTTAAAACACGATAGCTTTATTTTAGGTGTGCGGCATAAAGGCATGCATTGTTGCCATGATAATAATTAAACATGGCTTTAAAATTATTAAATGCAAGATGATAATTCGAACTATTGTAATTTAAATGCTTTGGGATGTAATGTGTGTTGCCTATATAATTTCAGCTGAAGATCGTGTGGTTTTATGGTGAAGTAACATTTAAAAATCAAAATGATATTCTGTGCGCAATTTCCGATTAAATACCCTAATTTACAATTATTTTCTCATCGATTGCCCTTATTTTAAATTCATATGAAACAGGAAGCAGTTAAATTCAAATATCATTCAGAAAGTATTAAATTTCATCCAAAAATATTAATAACTTATAAAATTACGAAAGTCTTCTAAACTAAACGAAATATCTGAATTTAAAGCAATGAAGCATCACCTACGTCTCTGACATCATTTAAAATCTAACGTATTGCTTCGTAGATAAACACTCAAACCTGTTACAGCCCATTCATCAAAAGCTTAATGCACGATTTTTTACAAGCCTTTCTATTTATTATCACAACCACTTATTATATTATTGTATTATTCATTAAAGCAAAATGCGTTCGTGTTATAGATTTCTTAAGAAAGGTTAAGGAGAATCGTGGCAGGTGATCATTTCTGCCTTCTACAATTACTTAAGTGAGTGGTAAATTATATGCAGTAGTTTGGCAATCACTCCGCATAAATGAGAGGCGCCAATATATTAAAGTTAGTTGACTGTTGAGAAGCGAAATTTTAAAGCAAATGACAAGTTGAATGCCCTACCTTTTTAGTTTTTTTTTTTAGACGGTAATTTAATTAGGGAAAGACTCTTAAAATGCACCTGTTTTTTTGTCAGGTATTTTAGAAGCATTTCTTGATTTCATTTCCAGTTTGCTTTTGTAAACGTGAAATCAGAAGATTTATTAACCTGTCTGCTTATGAAATTTATGTTTTCACATTTTAGTTTATCGGAGAAATGGAAACTTGCTGATTTTTTATTTCTAAACGATAATTAGAGATAATAACAATCAATAAATTATTTTTGTCTTTCTCCTTTCTCTTTCTCTCTCAGTATTATGTTTAACGTTGACTTAAAAATCAATAATTGCTATTCTGCAAGTAAATGAACTGTCCGGTAAAGCGATATGAAAAACAGTTCTTTTATCTGACTAAACCATGTAATTTCTGCAAAAACATAATTAAACGTCTTAAAATATACAAAACAGCCTAAACTAATATACATCATTAATTTACAATCAGTGTTGAAATCGTGGTTGAAACTGAATTTTTTAAACGATTTTAATGGACTTATAAGACTAACGATCACTAATTGATGCAATACTGACTGAATTTGGTTAAAATACAAGCAACTGTGTCAAGTGAGTCCGTCTAAATGTTAACCAATTTACATAACCGTTAGTAAACGCGATTAAGACACAAATTCTTGGATAAACCAAAGCTTTTTCGAAATTGTTAAGTCCGTACAAAATTTATCTTCATTTTAGTCAAGCACAATAACAAGATAAAATTTACGAAATTTCTTATACGTAACGCTCTGTGTAGCATCGATTCAAAAACAATTTGCGACCAGATAAGCAATAACACGTTTCAGTTTGCTTGCGAAATTTGCGTGTTTAGATAGGAGAATTTGGACAAGCTAAAGTTTAGAAAATAAGGTTGCTTGTGAGGTTACTGGTCTAGAATTTTAATTGGGATTCACCGTCTTTTGATGTCTGATGTTTTGGTGATCTTTTGAATCTCACGCTTTTAGAGTAGTTTATATAGTTTACTGTAGAAAACAGATGAGAAATTGTTTTATTTTTCTATTGATTTCAAACAAAGATTGTTAACAAGCGAGAAAATGAGCTTATCAAACATGTAGAATATAAAAAGCTAGAAAATAATGAGTATATAGAAAAATTACCAAATGAAATGGGCGAATTAAATGACGAACATAGTTGCTGAAGAGAGGAAAACAGACAAATGGAAACAAATAAATGAGAAGCAACTTCAACAAAAAAGAATAAAAGAAAGAACGATAAAAAGAAAGAAAGGTAAGAATGAAAGATTAAGTAAAGAAAAAAAATGGAAAACAAACAAAAAGAAAGATTGACAGAAATAACAAAAACATTTAAGAAAGAAAAGAAAGAAACGAATGAATGGACGAAAGAAAAAAGTGAGAATTAGGTACTAATAAGAAACAGAAACATCCTTAAATATTTGATAACAACATACATGATAATTAAATGCACATACTTCTTCAAAATGTGATGTTTTCAGTATTCAAAGGGGTTTTTATACTAACAAGATTTTAAAGGTCATAGAAATTAGAAAACGATTTTTTAAAGAAAAAACAACTTACATCAATTAATGGCCTCATAAAATAGTTTTCTTCGATGTAGGTCGAGTCACTCAAGTAGCAATAATATAAAAGGCATCATAACAATAAACAACTTCTTGCAGACAAGATGACTAACATAGTCAAGTATAATAAAGTAATAAATAAAATGCCCCTGACATTTGGCGCATTGTTAATTAGGATTTTAATTTTTAATATATTTCTAATGCCTACACATGCTTTACAAGAATTTTTAATAGAAAGGCAGATAAATAAGTACAAACTGCAAAAATAATTACAGGAAAGGAAAATATATGTTGTTGACTTGTTTAACCTCCTCGATATTGTTTAACAAACCAATAACCTCACGTTTTACAATGAAATTGTGTTTACGGAAATTCCCAAAAGAACAGTTCTACATCTCAGGAATAAATTTAATAATTGCTAGCCAAATCCTAAAATGTCAGAAAGTTGGTCAGTTGTTAAATTTTATTAACCATAATAATTTTTTCTGACAATTACAAAACTAAATTAGCCCATACCGTTTCTCACACCTACCAAACAATAAAGTTTACGATTTCTTAACAGCAACAAAAACTAGTTTTTCCTAAAAAAAATGTAGGCTTTGAAGAATATAAGGTAATGTCAAGGTGAGTATAAACATTGCGAATTAAATTAGACTTGATACTTCTAGACTATTATTGTATGTTAAAGTATTAATTATTTATTGCCGCGATAATATTTTGTTATTTCCAATAGCAACGCTAGTAACGTAGTAACCATGTAAATATGACGTACAAACAAAAAATTATTTGACAGTTGAGAATAAACTGTAGCACCGATTAGTGAAAAATGTAATCACTGTATTCTCTTCCTAAATATAACTCGTGATTCGCTTAAAAATCGATAATATTTAGAAAATGCCGCTTATGTTAATCCCAATCTTTGGAAAATGCAACTCCTGCTTCGCAGTCGTTGCATTTTCGTCTTTGGGATTAACATTCGTGACATTTTGAAAATATTATCGACAATAAGCTCACCACTTGTTATATTGCCCTTTATAATTAGCTTTTACTGAGTTTAATTCCTTTGCAAAACCGTGAATTTGAATTTTAGTTGAGAATGGGACGTATAAGTAGGAAAGCTAATCCATGGACCTTAACCTTTAATTTTGACGCATTTATCTAAAGAAATACTATGGGAAACTACAAATTTAGGGTTTTTCATTGGGATATTACAATAATTTAGATTATCTTTGCTTGTAGAGGCAAATGCAAAGGATTCTCTTGGATGAAGGCCTGTGTTTAACTTTAGAGGTCCGTATCTAACCTTAACCTCTCTTTCTTTTTCTGTCCTGTTCTTTTCTCATCTCTCGTTTCTTCTATGCACCTGTTCGAGTCTGTATAACCTCAATATTTAAACATTTTCAGTTGTAAAAAACATCGATCATCATTTTTAAACATCACTAATTGAATTTTTATTATTGTTATTTATTTAATATAACTTCAAAAGTAACTTTAAATAAATTAAATTGCCTTAAGGTATGTTGCATGATTGTTTTCTAATTTGCTCCAAGCTTCCTGGTCATTTCTACTAAATATAAACTTTTACTTATATTATTTTAGCAATGTTGATGATGTAGTTTAAAAGCAAATTCTCTGTTTAATTAAATTAAATTTATATCAAAAATGATTGATTGCTATGATTATGAATTTGATTATTTCCCACGGATTTAAAGTAGGAAGTGAATTAAATCGGTTTTGTAAGGATTACTTTAACTTTTTGATTGGAACAAACAAAGACCATCTGACTGGAATTATTAAATTTGACTGCTGAAAATAGCAAAAGTTAAAAGAAAAAATAAACCACATTGTTTCAGGGTTTGCTGATATTCATTTAGAGATAGTTGATTAACAAGCCAGATTAATACCAAAACTTATAAAATGCTAATTAAACTATGTTTTTGGTAAAAGCCTAACTTTCGTTTTAATTGACTGAAAAACAAAGTTAAAATATTTTTTCAATTAATAGTTGCTTTTGTGATATTTAACAATGTGTTAGTAACTCTCATATATTCCATGGAAAGAAACTGTACCAACAAAAAATCAAGTTCACGAATTCAATGCTCGATTTGCATCGTTTCTCACGTTACAAATACAAACATCAAAATAATTATTGGAGAAATCTTCGTAATTAAGAAGCTCATTTTAAAATAAATGCCAAGAAATTTAATTTGGTATTTTAACGTTCTGCTTTTGAGGATGGGCAACAAGCTAAATTTTTTAAAGACGCAGAAAAGATAAATTTGAAGGTTAAGCATTATAAACACACAAACACTCACACACACATAAATAATTAGAAAGCTCATCTTTATAACGAGCCTACCAAGAGTCATTTTTTTTAAATCATCAAATAAATGCCAGGAGGATTCTTGTATTTTGCATTTCGTTTTTGGACTCGGCAAGGACTCAAATTTTTAGTGGAAGCAGAAAAATAAACAATCTGAAGGCTGAGATTGACTTAATCTTTAGTTAAGATTACAAAGGGAATTTTAAAAATGGGTGTTGAAATAGTTTGTGTGTTTGAAAGTTTTTAGAATTGCGTGAAGGATATTTGCAAGGTATTATTTAGTAATCAAATTTGCCAGAACGTTTTAAATAACCACTTTGGTTACTAAATTTCACATCGATAAACTGTTAAAAAAAACATATCTTATATTTGGGAATTTTAAAATTCTCTTTTTATGAATAATTTTACTTTCGTTCAGTAAGAAGTTGGCACTTCAATACATCAATTTTTGTTGCAACAGTGTAATGTCAAATTTTAGTGATTGTTTTCATGTTATCTATGTTATCTATCAGATAGAAATTTACACAAATTTCACTTTCACTGTGAAAAAAATACAAGCATTACTTTCCCTTTAGGGCAATGTTTAACTAAATTAATAACAATTGGATTAGATAGTATGAAGGACGCTTATTTGTAATAACTGTTTTTGATTAAATTACGTTGTTTAAATAATAGAAAAGAAAGCGGGCGTTTCCTAGATTAGGAGTTTATTTCGACAATTGTTTAAATTTATTTTAAAATTGTTACACGACTATTAATACTAAAAACCATTATCACAACGAAACAGTGAAAATTCAGGCTTATTTGGAGGAGATTAAATAAATAAGCTTAGTAGTAAGCTAGATGTTAATTTTAGCCTGTCTGTATTTTATGTATTTATATTTAACACTTGTAATTTCTACAATTTCTCCCAAAGAAGGCCTAAACACGTATTTATATAAATAATAAAAAACCGAAAAGGTCGCTTAACTGTTAACAAGCTAATTTTCCTAACTTAAACATATATTTATCAAATCGACAAACTTTCCGAACATGTTCACTTTCGCTATCTAAACAAGCACGCGGCAAATCAACTCTTTAAATTCTTTTTATTGCGTTAGCCCTAAAACCATTTCATGGGTGTTTCCTTCACTTTTACACACCTCGAAATATAAATTATGTAGCAAATTGAACCATCAATCAATTGAGGGAGTTTTGTTTGTATTAGAAAATATCATGTATGCATAAATATCGAGACAGGTTTGCTTTTTTTTTAATAGAAAGTGAAGCGTGACGTTTTCTCATGTTAGGAAATAAGATAATTACCAGAGTAGAAACTGCTGATCTGGTATAGGGAATACAAAACGCATGTGATCTAGTTTCCCGCGGAAGCCAATTCTTATGTTCACCATTGAGAAAGTGAGTTTAATCCTTCGGCTATTAGTGCTTATTGGTGAGAAAAGGGAAAATGTTAATGGATTTATTGTTGTTCAAGCATCCGCAGACCGATAAATTATTATAATTAAGAGTCGGGTGCAACCCAGCCGATTATCTAATAATTAATAGCAAAATTCTAAATTCGCGCAAGTTTCAATGACCATCATGCGAAAAAGAATAGCATAATATTAATTAAAAACTCAGCATCTGATAGGAATCTAGTGAAAGTGTATTAGAGAAAGAAAGTAAACGCTTTTTTATAACTTTTCGTATGACATAAAGGCTTGTAATAAATCGGTTCAAATTTCCTAGAAATTTCTGTTTTTTTTCAGTCTCGAAATAACATTGAGTTCCCGTAATAAAACAACAAACGTCGATAAAGCCTTTGTGATTTCTCAATCACATGCTTTCCAGGCTTTGTTTAAAATTTATGATTTCGCGTAGATATAACTAACAATGCACACATGAAAATTACAAGATTAAAAAATGTCGTTAATTGTTCTTTTAGTAAGATTTTTAGTTTGAAAGGAGAGATTTCATGTTAAAGAATGCAGCTTAGCTTGTGTTGTGCAATTAAAATTTCTAAAACGATTCTATTAAAACTCTTTGCATCTGCATTTTTGGACAATTAATACCGAGCTGAAACAAAAAACATCGCGTTATTTTAAACATAACAAATGGGCAAGGTTGCTTTGATTGGCAAACTTATGAGAAAGGTCAATTTTAGCAAAAAGGTCATGAGGAAAATTGGGCCAGTTTCCCATATAATTTTGGTTTCTTGCCTTCTGGAAGAAAAAACAATGCTTTCGATATTTACCACAGGAATTACTCAAATTAAACGGTAGCATATTTTAAATTTTTTTGATTTTAAGGGCGCCTTTATTAGAAATGTTAAAAAAAATTAATTATTAAGTATTAAGTCTGACATATTAAAGAGTCAATAGTTACCTCATAATTTCTATAACAAGAAAAAAATTTAGCATAGGTCAAGGAATGGGAAAAAATCGAGAACATATCCGGGATATTGGTTTATTAGGAGGTACTTAAGTTCCTGGTTGCTATTAATAGCTTGTTATGATTTCGTAAAATCAAAAATCTATTGTCGAATTTCCTGATTATATTCGGCCGTTTCTTCTAAATTTGTATAAAAAAGTAGTAACTCGACTTCCTACTTGCTTTTTCTGAAATTTAATTAATATATTGCAAAATTCAGAGCTTTCTAAGTCCAATGATGTTGAGGATAAATATCCTGACTATCAAAACCCCAAACTATAAATATGAACCTCACAAAATGCAGTAACTTCTAATTTTTTAATTTGCTATAAAATGCCCTTCGGAACATTTAATGCTTATTCGTTAATAGTGCTTTATTATAAGTATATTAAATGTTCTGTTCGTATATTTGTAGTTGGGAAATCTCAGTATTTTCGGAAGATTCAAAAAATGATAAAAATTACAAAAAACGTCTTGGAATATTCTGTATAATTATTATTGTTATACAAACTTTAACGTATTAGTTTATAATATCTTAAATTTCCTAGTTTTTAACAATTTAGAAAAGTAATTAAATTTTATCCAAGGCTACATCAAATAAAATCTAAAATTGTTAAAAAATTGGGTTTGTAACTTGACCTACCGTTGAAGTCTCCCAGAATTAAACACGATATTTTTGATATTACAGTAACAGCTTTAAATTTTAGGATTTATTACAGTAATTACGGGCACTTAGATGATATTTAACAAAAATTTAAATTGTTAAAGGTCATTTTCGTTCAGTTTATCTAAAATTTATATTTTCGCTTGTTTATGGTTAAATATAATGTTGGCTGACTTTTCTTACTTAATTTTAAAATTAAATCCCCTATTTTTGAAGTTTATTTAGTAAGAATATTTGCAACAGTCACTTTATAAATGTGTGCAACAATTTGATTTTGCTAATTTAGTAGAAAGTTCAAATTTAATAGTCTTACAAAGCAGTATAGAATTTTGAAAATAAAATGATTTTAAATAAAGAAATTTCTCTTCTTCGTCTTACATTATGATCAACATTCTAAAAATCCTAAGTTTGTAAAAATAGTAAAATCCGTGAAAATTGTGTGTGCGTTATTATTAATAATAAATTAACAATAATCAACTTTAACCTATTAGTTCATAACATCTTAAATTCCCAATTAACCTTAATTGTAGACCTTGTAGCGATCGAAATTTATTGCTAAAATTTTGAAATTCCTGCATTTTTAAAGTAATTTACAACTCAAGCTTAAAGTGCATATTTTTGAGATTACGAACCCATAAAACATACGTTTTGTTTGTTTCTACCGCCCCCAACATTTTATGTTACGCTTGGTGATAAAACAAAGACATACCTAAAGTTTTATATTTACACTACTAATTTCCAGCCTGAAATTGGAGTAAGGTTCCAGACTAGTATTGCGTAAAGTTCAAGGTCTACACTGTTGTAAAATAATCTAATCTGCAAGGTTTTCCAAACTTGTTGTTCATGGCGAGTCAAGTATATCTTAATTGTAAAATAGGTTTGTAGTTTTAGGGTTGGTTTCTTCATCATTTGTAAATTGAACTTTCTATGGTTACCTTTGTTAATGTGATTTATTGTTTCCATAGTAGATATATGAAGGTCAAGTATATTTAGAGGTGTAGAAACCATTTCTTAAGGGAGTGTATCATAATATTACAGTACATGGTTATGTCAGAAATTTTGCTGTAGACAAATAAAACATTAAAAAATTCTAAAAGAAAAAGTTATGTTATACGATAAGGTACGGTCGTTTAAAGTTTAAACCGTTGCTAATACGTCTAGTTATTTGCACGTTATGCCCATTGGAGGTTTTGGTTGTGTAATAATTTCTCATTTCACTGATTTTATTTAGGCTGTTAGATATATTTGAAAGTGTATAAATACACAAGTTAAATGTATTAACTATCACCCAGTTTATTATTTTCTTTTGTAGTGAATTTGAAAAGTTAGTTTTAGAACTATTTTAAAAAACATGTATTGCTAAAGGGGAGTTATAACTGTAAGATTCCAACGCCGGAATAGGGATTTTGAGATTTGTTGTTAAATTTATTAATTTCTAAGCGAAACTTTTCGTTTAGTTAGATTTATAAACACGTGAAATGGAGATTTTATTTAAAAGCAAAGAATTTCCAAATCAATTCAAGAAAAATTGTAAACAATAATTAAAACTTTGACTTAAAAATCACGTTTACCTAGTAACAGCATCCAATTAATTAAAACATTATATTTTCGAAACCGTATAGCGTTGTGAATCTTTCCACATCCCTGAAGGCAACCATCACACTAATACGTTAAGGCTGAGTTTTCGCGGTTTTTGATTCACGTGGAAATTTAATTACTGACAATTAAAAAGAGATGTGTAAGATGTACGAAACTAAACTGGTATTTGCGGATATAGCCTTAAACGTCATGTCATTATGCTGGTTGCATTCAGCAATAAGATTCACAATAACATATCTAAAACCATTATTACTTGCTAGAAATGATGGTTGTTGAACCCAGAGTAATAAACATTCGAGTTTTAAGACCAAAACACACAGAATTTTTTGCGGATGTTGCTAAATTGAATTTGAAATTCCTACATTTACGTAGTCTTAGTACAAATTCAATTTTTAAGAAAAGAAAACAACCCTTGGGTAGATAGGTATAGGTTTGCGTCGGCCTAAAAACTACATTTTCCGTTCCATTCTAGTTATATTGATTCTTCCACTCACTAATCTAGCAGTTTTGTTACAGAATTTGGTATGCAAAAGCGTGTATCCCAATATTTTGTTTATTTTTCCCGTTTTTAATTAGCAGCATCCATTCTTTTTCCATCCTTCCAAGAACTCATCTTTGTTTTTAGTGATTTTTAGACATTACTGAAACTGGCCACATGGTGTTATTTGAACTACTTCTGCCAGGATTTATTATTTCGATCAGTTTTTCCATTCACAAATAGGTATACTAACTGCTGTTCTTGAGGCTTTTCTCGTTTTCTGGGAATGACTTCGTTAGTATCCATGTACCCCTTTCTCGCATTATTTTTGTTGTTTTCCTTGTTTTAACGCTAGGCTCCTCTTTTGCTTTTTGAATCTACCTGTTTGTTAATCTCTCTGGCCAAATTTTAATATTCGTGGTTGTTAAGATTTGCAGATTCTAGAACTATCCATCCTTTAATATGTATTAATTGGTCATTCAGAGTGCAACATTGACGTAAAATTCGTGTTACACGTTTAATACTGCTAGGTCTTCTTCAGTCAGTATGTTAACAGAGGTGTTTAATTTATCTAACATAACCTGGCCCAATTAAGCTAACCTAACTTAACCTAGTTTAACATAACCCTATCTAACCTATAGAGCAGGTGCACGTGACGCCATTAGGTGGTCAGCTAATCGCTTATTAGGTATATAAATCAAAATTTGAATGCAGCCGTTTATTAATTTCGCCAAATTTTAATTGTCATTAACGTTTTGTGTCTATGTACGGCTTCGATAATAGTAAATCGTTACAAAAAAGGTAATTATACAATATACAAACAAACTAAGAAATGTTTAACCAAGAAATGGTTTATACAATCTTCTTCTTCTTTAACGACCGCTTTGTATCATCTGCTAGATGTACGTCTCCCCTTTCCATTCCTGTCTGTTTTGGGGTAGCTAGTGCCAGTTTCGTCCTACTATTGCTTTTAATATCTTCCAGCCAACGTCTTGGTGGTCTTCCGACACTTCATTTATGCGCTCTTGTTCTCATTGGATGATATTCTTAGTCCATTTTTCATTCTCTATCGGGCCACATGTCCCACCCAACGCCACTTCAGCTTCGCAATGCTACCGATTACATCTTCCATCTTCGTTATTTTTCTTATATCTTCGTTCCGAATGTGTTGTGTCGTTCTTAAACGGTTGGATAATTGTATTGTAAGTGTCATTGCCTCCATGCCGTAAGTCATAAGAGGCAGAATACAACTATTGAACAGTTTACTCACCGCAGTCCAGGTCCAGGTGATGCGTATTCTTCTACTAACGTTTGCAGGTTGGTTTTGCTGGCCAATGGTAATTGTATGTCTTAGATATATGTATTCATTCACTTTCTCAATTTCACTTCCATCCACTTCCGTTCTAGTATCTTCCTTTGTCATCACTTTGGTTTTATTCCAATTCATCTTCAAGCCGATTCTCTCTGACTCCGTTTTCAGTTCTCTCGACATTTGCAGCAGTTCTTCTATATTGTTGCTTACAGCTTACAGTCACAATGTCATTGACAAATTTAAGTGTCAACCATCAATCTTTACTCCACGTTCTTCCCAATTTAATTTCTTGAATAACACAAGGGTGAATAATTTTGAGGAGATCGTATCTCCCTGCCTGACTTCTCTCACAACTTTTATCTTCCGTGTTGTTGTCTCCTGCTATATTTATTTGTATGGTTGTTTTGTTATATATTTGTTTCACGAGTTCCTTATATTTTGAATCTATCAATCATTGGAAGATTGCCCACAGTTCTATGGAATCGAACGTTTTATTGTAGTCCGCAAAGGCCAGTTAAAGGGGTACGTTGTATTCATTACATTTCTCTATTACTTAGTATACGTATTGTTTGTAGATGCTCTATAGTGTTGTAACCTTTGTGGAACCCCCCGTTTGTTCGACTGGTTGATAGTTTTCGAATTTATACAATAACCGAACTTATTTAGAGTTCTCTTGTAGTCATTTTATATTAATATAGGTAATCCAAATATTTTTCATTCATTTGGAAAAAGGTGAGAGAACACGCGATGTTTCCAATAAAAAATGATTAGGAAAAGGCTTTAGAAGAGGAATGATTAAAAGACTTGCCAGGTTGTTTATACATAGAAACTCAACATCAATAAGATTAACAGTTGTTGAAAATTACGAGGGATTTTCTACAAAGTATTAAATTTATTATTTGGTTTAGTTAATCTTCCAAATATTCGTGACGCTTATTATTTTCAATCGAGGGTATTATTGTTATTAATATCATTTGTTGGTTTTAATGCAAGTATTTCAATTTTTTAGCGAATTAAAAAATATTTGCATTTTAATTAACTAATTTTAATTTAACCTTTACAATATTTATATGTTTTGTACCCAGAAATAAATAGTTAGTTGATTGAAATCAATACATAGGTACAATTCAGCAACATTTAATTTACAACAAAATACTGTTTTTACCTTGAACGAGTGTAAATCTATAGAAAATAAATTGAATTGTAATTTCAAGAATGTTGTTAACACTATTTGTTTAAATAACAAAATTCTAAATTATTGGATTTTGTAACATGCTGAAAGTTTCTTGAAAGCCTTACACCACAATTTATATTTCAATTTATTTAAAATTGCATTGATGGCCATCTTCTTTTAATAATTAAAAGTACGTACTTTTTTCTTAATTTTTGTTACTTAAATCCTTAAATTTTAAGCTCACCAACGTGATGAAACGTCAAGAAATGACTCTCTCTACTCATTCTAACACCTCAGAAACAAACTAAAATGGAAAAGGCAAAACGCCTACCTAAATACAGAAAAACCAAATCAATATTTATGATTAATGGTCTTCAATAGAGTAGGATTATTAGGAAGCAGAGTAAGAAAAGTTTAACAGGAAAAAGTAGGTGTTACAAAGGATCAAAAATCGTTCTATTGTTTTAAGAAGTATCTGTTGGTGTATGTGAAGGTTACCTTTTTGCCTTTTCGCAGATATGTTTCATCACAAATTATTCCGTTTCGGTAATATTTCCACATTAAATTAAATCAAAAAAAACTTAAGCGTATTTTTTTAATAGTAATAAATAAATTTGAATAAATATAAAAAAAGTCTGTACAACTATTTAATAACGCAAATTTATTTACAATCTCTTGGCTACTGTAAAACCTAATAGCTGAATTATACAGTGATAATGCTAAATTGGATAATAGAGGCTTGTCACCTTAAAAAAAGCTGATAGTGTCGTAAGTGTCTACGTACTTTTCGTTGGTAACTACATAATGAATAAATCAGGTTTGAACTTTTAAATTTAAATTTCACACAACATCAGGTAGTAAATATTAGTGTGACTAAACAAATCTATTTATTTATGACATTCAATACTTAAAAGTTGCACTTCTTCATGAAGGATGAGGTTTAGAGTTGTTTGGTTTCTGTTGCCGATTATTGCTGTTGTGTGAAAACTTTCGAAAAATTCCAAATTTCTTGTCGATTATCTAATGAATGAAGATGTTGAGAATTTTTAACTAATTCCTGATAGTATAAGTATTACCGCATTGAGTTCGCGAGTTCTAAAGATAGAAATTTACGCATAAAATTTAAAATTGTTTTTAATATTGAATATTGTATTTTATTATAATTTACTATTAACTATTACTTTCTAACCTGTTTCTCGTATATAGTTAGATATCCTTCGATTTACAACTTCTACTTGGTTCCTTCACACAGTTAAGTTTCTACTGGTTGACATTTTTATGCTAATTATTGTAATTTCTTTGACTAGCTAATTGGAACACGCTATTTGTTTTTTAAGAAAAATGTTCACAACTATTTTCAGAACACGAAGAAAGCATGTTTAGCTGTATTATATTAAAAATCAAAAATGACAGGCATAAAGTATTTTCTTTAAATTACTGCTTCAAAGCACATAAATTCAGATCATCCTTAAAATATCCTCGTTTTGAAGGAATTCAAATGGAATTAAGAAAAACAAAAATGCAGATTTAAACTCAGATTATTACCAGCTGATTAATTATTCTGCATAATTTTGGTTTAATTAACTTTGAACTTAATTTGAAATTTAAATTAAATTGATTCAATATGTTTATTTTCAGTGTTATTATTTATTTTGTGTAAAGTGTAAAGCATCTTTATATTGTTTTTTTACATAAAGCTCCAATGAAATGCTTTTATTAGGGAAAACTTCCTATAACGAAAGATGAAGAAAAAGAAATCGCATTGTTTTCAAAATCTAGAAAATGTTTCTGTAAAGACGATTTTAAATTATAAAGACAGGAATTTTATGATTTTTCAAAATGTTCGTTTAGATTAAAAGATTGAAAACGAAGAAGAATTAAAAGATTAGAGTCTGCACAACATTATTTTCAAAAATCTAAACAGCGTTTTGAAAGAAACGATTTTAAACTTTGATCTTCGCAGAATAAGATTGTGGCGACAATTTCACTTTGCATATTTGTATTTTACAGCATAAAATATCTTCTGGAAACGAAATCCCAAAACGGGCGACTTTATTGTAAAATTACATAAATTAAATTATTTAACAATAAAAGTATAAATATAAGAGAAAATGTTTTAACTTTAAAATAAGTTCGGCCAGAACTTACATTTCAATTAAGTAATATTTCTACGCTCTTAATTACTGCTATAAATTAATAGATTCAAATCTGTTACAATAATATTCGAAATATGCTATAAAATACTTGGAGACTTCAATGATAGGTCAAGCTATATTTCAACATTTTAACAATTTTTACATTGTATTTAATGCATCTTTAGATTAAATTTACTTATTTTTTTTAGGTAGATTAGGTGGTATGGTGAAGGTACCTATCTGCACAAAAACGAAAGAAAATCATAGAAATCCATTTAATTGGCTATTTGCCAAAATAAAAATTACTTTACAGTTAAATGACCGACGATAGTGCCTTGTTCGTATTTTCACCTTTACTTAACAATTTTAATACAGAATCATCTTGTAATCCCAAATTGAACTAACTATACCACTGCATCTAATTAAGCTGTATTAAAAAAATACCCTGTTCATCTAAAAATCGAATTCAATTTGTCTTTAATATCTTAATTTTACATTTTACAAAATATTATTTCCTTAAAGCAGTTCTTAGTTGCTTACAATTTAGTTTATTGTTACATTTAGTTATCCCTAGACTTCGCGATATCGGAAACAAGCTGGAGACTTCAACGGTAGGTTAAGACATAAATCCAAAATTCTGAATTAAATTTATATTTTATTTGTGTAATTATACAGGTCTATAATTTATTATAGTGACTAATAACTAAAAACCTTTCATATTCACACGTACTTTGCGTTGATAATTTTAACAGCGAATCGTTTTATGAAGACAAAGTCAACAAATCGTATTTTCAATTACTACAAAATTAAACCAGAGAGATACGTTAGCCGTTTCTAAAAATTTAATTGAAATTGTTATTCCTGAATTTTATTTTTACGGAATGATATTTAACTAAAGCACTTATGTGAAAATATTTAGAACTAGCTTAAACAACCAACCTAAACATATCATCGGAAGCTGTACATCATTTTTAATATTAAAGTAATATTCCTACTTCTTAATAACAAGCGCAGGTATCACCCAATAACACAAACAAACAAGCTTGTTAGTAAAGCTTGTTATATGGCTGGCTATCGATCCCATGAATCAAGTTAAAAGAACAATAATGTTTTGTTTGTGA
Organism: Melanotus villosus; assembly: GCA_963082815.1. Lineage (NCBI taxonomy): Eukaryota > Metazoa > Arthropoda > Insecta > Coleoptera > Elateridae > Melanotus > Melanotus villosus. The sequence goes on along the minus strand of OY720418.1, from coordinate 48,178,713 downwards.
TAACTGATAACATTTAAGTCCAAAATGTTCCTTATTCATAATAACTTGGTTTATTGTTACATTTAGAACAAAATAACTATTGCAATATTTGAAATACAGGAAGAATACCTGGAGACTCCGATGATAGATCAAACTACAAACCTCAAAATTTATGTTTCGTTTGAAATATTTAAGTTCTTTTTGTCTTCTGTACGACCTTACTTTATAATTTGGTTTACTGTTACATTTAAAATCCAATACCTGAGATAATAGGATTTCTTTTGGGGAAGTAAAATTGTAGTTTTATCTTTTTTAAGACCATATTTAGAGAAACAGATAATCATCTTTTATAATTTGGTGTGCCACAACCTGAAAGAAAGTTCAAACTACAAACTTAGAAATTTCGTTTTGAGATTTAAGTATTAGTTTTATTTTATTTAAGATAGTCTTCGGCTGATCATTTTTCTTTCTAATTTGGTTCAGTGTTATATCAAAGACTAAAGTAATTTTTAGCATGTTTGAAATACGAGAAAAATACATGGAGATCTAAAAGACAAATCAAGCCACAAACTTAAACATTTTAGAAGAGTTATACTATTTTTGGAAATTTAAGTATAAACTATAAATGAATAACTCAAATAGCTCTTGGATAATCTATTCCGTAAATATTAAATCATCATCATAAAGATGCACAACAGGTGAGCAACTGAATAATCAATAAAGATGCAACAATAAAGATAATCCTTTTAAAAAATTGCACTCACGACGTGTCATCTGTAATTGAAAATTTGATATATTTAACCTTCTGTACTACAAGAAGTACAACAAATCAATTTAAATTGCATTTACAGAAACAACAATATTGATTGTGGGCGATGAGTCAACGTTTCACGTTCACTACAGTGTTTAATAACACACAGCGTGAATTTAAAAAGAAACCGTCCAGAATAGTTTTCGAACCATAAAATGAACAGTTTTTGGAGCATTAAGAGTCACCTAATTTCACTTTCGATTCTCTCTCACGTATTCTAGAATTTATCAAGGATTAACTAATTAATTTAACTCCTTTGCGTCATCCTGACAATTAAAAGGCCTTTTAAACTAACATTTCACTTAGCCTTGCCCACCCTTGTTCCTGGAATGGAAAACCCGATCTAAGTTAGTCACAGAACATCCAGGAGGGGTTATGAAATAAACACAATTATAACTTTTCCTGACCTGATCCTAGTTAATCCGACCCCGCAATAACATTTAATCCTTTTAAGGTAGCTCTGTTTAAATATACGCTTGTAATTATTGTATTTCGATACACATAAACCGGTTGAGTTTCGAGCGTGGATAATATCGCGCGGATCATTAGGTGATTGGGTGAAGGACGTTATTAGAACTCGTAGCAGTCGTAACATCGGTAAGGGCGTGGACTGTTACTTATTCATACACTCCATTATTCATTTTGTAAGGCGAAAACGGATTAGATCCTGTCAAAGTAGTGTTCAGCAGCTCATTTATTTTAAAAACGCAACAACTACACACTGTTACAAAATACGTTAAATCGCTCATCTATATCCGGAACATGGTCTTAATTTTTTTGCAGCTGTGAGAAATTTACGAAGGACTTTTAGTGGGAGGACCTCTTAAGTATTTTGATTTTTTTAAACGGAAGCTCTGGTATAAATCGTAATTTATTGGTTATTGGGTCGTTGTGTTTTTATATTGGCGTGGGTTGAATTTTTTTCTGCAACTCTCACTGAAGAGTTCTGACTAATACAGACGTCACTCGCATTTTGGATTAATTATATCCATTTATGGAAACAATAATATTTTAGTGCTATCCTACATAATATTTTAATAATTTAAAAACTAATGGCAAAGCCACAGTTATGTAATTTTTAACTTTTTGTTATATGTTTAGGGAAGCATTACAATTAAATAATCGGAGCTTTGTAGATCAGTGGTTCAATTGACAAACACAGACGTGCTCGAATGCTTATTTAAACCAAATCACATAAGAAATTTCCAATAATTTCTATTTCGCACCTTATAAAACCTTACTCAAAACATGCACTAAATTTCTCACCTCACCAATTTGCACCTACTTACGAAGAAATTACTTAAAAATTTTATCACCTTTAGAATGCAGAAGGTTATCGAAAATATTATAAAGTTCATAATAGGTGAAGAACCTGAAGGCTTTGAAACTAAATAATACGCAGGTATTAAGCAATTAAAATAGTTTAGGAAGCTATAAATTTATGTCGTGCGAAAGTTTAAAATGTAATTTACAGTAACATTGGACTGCGAATTACAATAACACCTTAAGGAGATTGTTAGACAAAGATTTAAAGATTATTAAGCCGCTTAGGGTACTACATTTTGGTTGTTTAGAAACGTAGGCGTTGATTGCTCTCGTAACTTCATTATACCGGGTGGTTTTTATCTTTTTTCATAAGTAGTAACTTGTTTTGTCATATTGATATGTTCCATTGAGATTACTGGTGGTGTGGGCTAAGCTAAGACACGTGCTTAAATTTTCTTAGTAAACCTTGCTAACATATTCTTTTTAAATCGCCCGTTATATCAACACCAAATACAATCGTTTAAAAGAACAAGTTTGCCAACAAGCCGTACTTAAACTGCCCAAACAAGAAATTAAAGCCCAAAAGAAAGTATAACCCAGTAGAAAATAATGTTTTATAAAAGGCTACTTAAATGAAAATAAACCACCAATTAGCAAGCGCTTTAGCTAAAACGCAATCCTTAAATATCAGATGGTTGAAAACTCGTGCCTCAAATCTTGAATATCTACTAATTTTAAAATCAGCATATGTGAATGCCTACCAGCTGATATAATTTATCAAGATATCTTGAAATACGAGTAGTCAGTTTGATTATATAAAGTTAAGCATTTAAAGAGCAAAAAGAATTAATGAGGATGAGTTGATATAACTTGTATTCGTCGATATTGTATAATATGGCATACGATGAAGACGTGTTAAGGTTACTTTCAAGCTGAGTACCGCGATTTTTGTAAGATGTGCAGTTGTGCACCTGCTCTTTGTATAAAATTCGACTTTTTGAAATTAAATTGATCTTAAAATAACTTAGCACCTTAGAAAGTACTGCGTACAGAATACACATAGTTTATTGAGGTAACAATCACAGTAGCTAGAAAAATTATTAATTCCTTTGCAAGCACAGTATTAAAGCTTTGCATTTTAGAAAAAATAAATTTATGAGTAAACAAATAAGATTAATCCCACATTAAAACAGCAATTTATTTCCAAAACCCTCAGTAAATTATTAAAACTTTTACTCCATTTACATTTGGTATAACATTGCTGCTGTAAACAATCAAAATTTCGGTAAAATACTGGAGACTTTAATGAGGTGTCTAACAGAAAACCTCATATTTTAATTTATGTAGTAATTATGTTCTGTTATTCTTTTACGTTAAATTAATTAATTATAGTGCGCTACAAAGCCCTTAGAAATTTAAAATGTATTCAATAGTATTCAATAGAAACCAGATTTATTTAAACAATTGATTGAGTGATTGTACCAGACCTAGTTAATTAGATTTAAAATAAGGACTTTCTTTGTGAACATTTTCCGTCAAGCTGTTATCCCTTTTGTAGATTCATTCATCAATTTGTATGTTTTATGAGCGTTTGCACGGCAATAATTATTAAATAAGTAAGTCGGGATTACAGGTACATAAATCGGAAAACACCACACTTAACATAAGGGTAATCAAGGAAATTTATATAAGCCAAGCTCAAATTTTAAATAAGTTCGGTGCAATAGAAGCCCTTGGCAGTTTTAAGTCCAATTAAATAATACCCCTATGACCTTAATTACTTCGATGACTCATCAGATTTGACGCTATTTCTATATAGTGTTTAAAACTTCTTAGAAAATATTTAGAGACTTCAATGATAGGTGATGTTACAAATTCAACTTTTTAACAGTTTTGACATTTTATTTGTTGTAGTCTTGGATTATATCTCTTTTATTTGTTATTGCGAGATTAGTTAATATAATAAAAAAAAACTTAGCTGCAAATGAAACGAAAGAAAATCATAAAAATCATTTAATTGGATATTCTTAACAAGACTAGTTATATTTAATTGTTGGATGGTTATTACATCAATTCTGCACCTTGTAGTATCTATCGTTAATTCTCTAGTTTTGCGCTTGATAGACTGTTATTTACCGAAAGTATTTCCAATTTGACTTTTTGCTACATTTAAAATGAAAACACATATGGAAATATGCGGTAGAACAGGTGGAGACTTCAACGGTAGGTCAAGCCACAAACCCAAATATTTAATTTAAATTTGAAAATTCATGTGAAATCTAATTATGCATAACTCATATTGACTAACAAGCTTTCTGCATCGACAGTTTGACCTGCCAACAGGTATACTTCTTTGGAAAAATTTAACTTATATTTCATAAATTTTTGTTTTTATAGAATGCTGTTGAACAGAGTAGCTAGTCTTTATTTTGTTGTTATATTTAAAATAAAATGATTAATCCTATGTAAAACATAAGGAAAAGATAACAAGAAGCAATAAACCTAAACATTTCATCAAAAGATTTACTTTCATTAGAGTGATAAGTGTTAGCTTTACCTTTTATAAACAAGAATTTAATTGAAGGTATTTCTATTTATTAATGATCTATGTTCAAATATGAATCCCATTACCTAAAGTGATAGTATGAGTTTGTGGTATAAATTAATTTAAAAATTATAGTTGGGTGTTACATTTAAGCCAAAATGGTTAGATCTATTTAAAATAAGAAGTACACATCCGGAAACGTCGACAATAGTTCAAAGCATAAATCTAAATATTTAATCAAAGTGGCCTTTTATAAAGCGATTTTCAGTTGAAATTGGTTTTTAGTAATAAATTAGTTTATTAATTGTATTACATTAAAAACAGAACAATTTTCAGATATTTGAAGTAAGGAGAAAATACGTGGCGACTTCAACGGTAGATCAAGCAACAAACCCAGCCTCTATATTATTATACTTCGTCAAAGAATTTAACTGTTTTATTATGGCCGACTGAAAATTGAAAAATTGATTGTTCTGTTGCTAAGCCCAAGATAGTTTTCACGTTTTCTTGCTACGATAAATTCCTACAATAAGTTTTTAACCAATCACGATGCAAAACACTTGAAAATTCAACCAATGGGAACAGTATTATACTGATAAAATCCCTTTACACCGATAAAACCCTGTTACCAAGTAAATAAACAGTTATTGTCTATAACTATCAGTGTGACAGTTAATTAATATTTCAAGTTTAAAAATAATTTACATCTACATATAATTAAAATTTGTTCTAAAATCATTAAATAAAATAATAATAATTAAATTGTTTTATTTTGCGTTGTCTTTAGAATTTATCTCAACAAATACCACACGACCCTCTGATTTTCTCAGATAAACTTTTATTTTGAAGCACTTAGTTTTTTTTTTGCTTTTAAGCAACATCACTCAAACAAACTGACATTAGGGAAAACCCCTCCTCCTTCAGAGTCGAGATTTACCATGCAGTTTGCTTTCGTGTTTGTTGCTAAGCAAAAAAAATTCGTGCAAAATAAAAATGTATCGATACAATCAGGAGGTCTTGTGATATTACCCCTGATAAAAATCCAAACTTTAGAAGCGTAGGTTTTTAATTAAATTTGTGTTGTTTGTATTTACCTGATTGAACGCTCATTTTTGGTCAGAATATCTTTCGGTTTAATAATAATATTAAAAACACGATAACTATTTCGTATTTGAAATACGGATGAAATACATATACAAACCCAGAATTGTTCTTAAAAGTTCAGTTCATTCAGAAAATTCAATAAGGCTATATAGTTAATTGCTTACAATTACGATTGAGTAAAACGGTTATTTGTGTTGTTAAAAGCTCTCGTTTTTCTCAGATTTTATATAAATTTAATCTTTAGAAATGCTGCTTGTTAAAGTTACTTTATTTATTATTTGTTTATTTAAATATATCTATTTACTCAGCCAAATTTTGCAAAATTGACTTCAATATTTGTTTTTTACATTAAATTCTAAACATAAAATTTAGAAACAAAAGAAAATGAGTGGGATGTAATGCTTAGTTTCACATAGTACCTACTGGTATTTCATAAAATATAGATTTTGCAACCATACTTAATTTTTCCACTTAGTTAACGAACTAATAGCGTTATAAGTCTAAAGAATATTTCATACATGGACCGTTAACTAAAGCAATAAAGTAAATGTAGCATAACATACTCTCGAAATAAAACATAACAAGAAAAGTACAAGTTATCACACACTTTTGAAATTTTTCACAGGTAAGATACGTGGGATTTTATCTTTACCCTGTCATTAATTTTCACAAGTGTAGATTTTTAGCACATACTGTAAACTTTGAACTTAGTACAACTCAATGGAATTTTGAAACTAAATAATAAAGAGTTGGGCTAACGCTAAGTATCTTGTGTTTACTCGTGAGAACATGTGCCATTAACCAGTATTGTTCAACTTAGATCGAACTACTGACCTTTCGTGTTGCAACTGCGTTGTTATGCAATTTCTTTTGCAGTTACAGTTAGTCAGATCTGTACTTGTGGGCGTTTATTTATCTTTATCTCCGTTTGAATTCATTCAAAATTTTTCGTCTAATCTATAATGGAAAATATATCGAGTTTTTATAAACCATCAAAATTAGCTTGACTTATTAAATTTTAATTAAGCAAAATCTTTTACGACTTTAGCAAGAGTAAAAGGAGTTTAATTTTATAATAGAGATTTATCTAATCGATTTTTTTCTTGTTAATTTTATATAGGTTAATACTTTTACCGAGTTTACATAAAAAGAAACAAAAAAGTAACTTATTTGCATGTAATCGTTGCAAACCGTTGCACTTGCTACACTTTCTTCTCTGTCGCAAAATAATTTACGTTTACTTCGGATCTTGTTTTCGAGTAACTATTACACGGCACAATTTAAAACCTTCCTAAATCGTAAAACTAAACATAAATTCAAGCAGGACTTCATTTGTTCATGTTGTGGCAATAAATGTTTGCTACTGACTGTATACGTGAGCTTGGTATTTCTTAGCTTAGATAAGTATTATTTGCAATTCTTATAAGTAGCAACTTCCTTTATGTGTTGTAAAGTTCAATGTTTTCGTTCGGATAATTTTATCTTCCGCTCTAATAATAAAATTTTTAAAAAATCAAAATCGGTCATTAAATATTTTGCAAAGCTATCGAGGGCATGTAATTGTAGTAAATTTTCTGATATTAAGAAATGTGATTTGACCTTAAATACGAGATACTTACTGCAAATTACTGAAAGCAAGAGCGACCTAATTTTCGCTTGCAATTTAACAAAAAGTAAATGAAAGCTTAAGTTTTACTTTACTTGTTCACCTTTTAATAAAAGTGATACCTTGCGATGAAACTTTTAAATGTGTTATATAATGAAATTAAAATTATTTCACTAATCTAAATTTCGTGTTGCTCTTCTTAATAATGTAGATGTGATAAACGTTTTTAAAATTTTTAATGTACCTAAATCATTCAGCTATTCGTACAAATATTGCCTGTGAAAATTATTGCATAAGATATGAGTAAAATCAGCCAATTAATTAACTAATTTTTTGTATTAATTAATAGACATCGGGCAGAATTACGGCGCTAATAAACTGGGTTCATCCTAAACTTAACTTTGAAACAATGGAATGAATGAAAAGTATAGGGTGGAGGTGGTTAAATATTTAATTCATTGTTAATAAAATTATGATGTAATGTTTAACATTAGTCATACACTGTGATTATGGCTTTCATAACATTGTGCATTGTTACGTATGTTACGAAAACTTCAAATTCTAATTCTTTCTAGCACAGGAAAATGTGTAACAGATATGTGTTGTTTAAACTGTACCTAATTTTGAGCCAGTTATAATAGTCACACAATGGCACTGTTAAAAAGATTGTACGAGGTTTTTCTATGATACGGATGCACATTCGCAGCAAAATATCTTACAAAACGATTATAAGCCAGGTCAAAGTTTCCACCTTAACAGTTCGATTGATTCAATCTTAAGAAATAAATAATTCGATTTAAATTTTTAAAGTAATTGTGTGGAACATATAAGAAATTACAAAACATTGCGAAAATCAGGTCCTTTCAAACGGCGTATGGGCTTAATTAACCCAAATATTATTAGCCTTTATAATTGTTTTTATATTAACTGCACGTAATGCACTGGCGTTCCTAATTAAACGTTGGTATTTTCAGAAATTCTTAAGCCAAGGTTTCAAATTTGAGGCATTTTCTTCTGGGAATAACCTTGAAAATTCTAAATATATGCACTTGTAGCAAGAATGTCTAATGCGTAGAGGAACTAACGTTTTAGACATTATTTTAGTAAAAGTTTTGAAACATAAAGCCTTGCCTCTTTTTTCCTTAAACTTAAACTACTTATCACGCCTTTCTTAAACCAATTATCCCACTTTTCCTTACATAACATTTTCATACGCACATACTGAACTGTATAATACATGTTATTATCGAGTAAACACAAATTGGATTTGTAGAAACTTAAGTATGCAGTGTAAATATAATTCCTAACTTGAGGTAGTTATTGCAACATGCTGAACATCCACGAGACTTATAAAAAAGGAATTTTAAGTTTATTTACAAACAATAAACCTTGACTGAAAGTTTTAAACAATCATCTGCCAAAATCCGCCCACATTAAGCAATAAAAAAATCCTAAGAATTCGTCTTTTTACTCGGAATTTACAACTAAAAGATCATCTTAACAATAAAATTCTAAACGTTTTGATTAAGATCTGCGTTACGTGGGAACTTTTTCTGTTGTTAATATTAGTTCTACTCTCACGCAAAGTTTAAAAAGAAATTAATTTAGTTTTTATTTTAGAGCTTCATATTTGGCTTCGACTACAATGGTCGTTTGCTAAAAAATTAATTCCCAACTACCTCAACGAAAAAATAATTTAAATTCAAAACGAATAGAATCTTCAATAAAGACACTTGAATTAGTGAAAGTTTCCCCAACAGGTATTCTAGAAGAAACAAAAAGTAGAACACTGCAATTTAATATAAAAAACAAACAAACCATAAACAAAAGCACAAATTGCATTCATTATTAAAAGTGAAATGCACATTTCAGAAACGAGGTTCGTTCAATTTTAGGATAATCAAAACCAGCTTCTTTTGCGATACGTGATTAAATAAACCTAACGATATATTTTTAAAATTTGTAATTAGTATTTCGATATACGAATTTATGTTTATGTAAGGGATAAGTGCTTTTTTGATGGCATTCTAAGAGCATTGCTTTAAGAATTCGAATTTGCTTTAACAAAAGTTGCTATCTTCTTAGTTTTATTTAAAATAAGTAAGTAGATAGTTCTAAAAAGGCCTACAGTTTGGATTAGATCGTTGTGCACTTAATCCTGACAGATAGAAGGTAGAAGCAGCTAAGTAACTAGTCAAGAACTACATAAACAGACTAACTATTTTCGATGAGTTTTAAAGCATTAAGCTTGCAGGTAAACTAGAGGTATCAACAACACAGAAGTTAAGACCGAGTTCAAATAGATAGATGAAGCAAATTACCTGAGAGTCTATCATTATCTTGTCTAAAGGTATTTACACTTGGTAAACAACTGCATTACGAACCAATACACTTAAGTATAGTTCATTATAAACCAATCTACAATTTGCACCGACTCCAGGAATGAAAATTTCAAAAACGTGCAAAACACACCTAAAATTACAATTAAAAATAATTAAAACTTAACAGATCCTGTGGCCTGCATGACTGAATCATTAATTTTTTTTATCCACCGTTAACTGAAGTTGAAATCTTAATTATTTGTTAATAATTACAATTTGCTGAACGTTAGTAAGTAGATGGAATCCTACTGATTGTTGTTGCTAAAACCATAAAAGAGAATGTCAGGCTAAGATTGCAACAGGCGTATGGCTATTAAATATTTATATTGCATTCTTTAGATATAACTGGATCACATCTACGCATTTTATTTTGCATTTATAATAACAATAAAATTAAAAATTCTAATTCAGGTGCAAATTCAACCGGATTTGTTGCAAGTTTTGGAAAGCCATTTTATAATTGCAGTAATCACTAAAAATCTTTAAAAATTCTGTGTACGTTCTTTAACTTCTTAAATATTCATGAAAATTTCAAAGAGAATATTTTAAATAATAAAACAATAAAATACAGTTAATTACATACTTTACAAAGTAAAATAAACAGAATAAAAATAATTACTACAGATTACAAAACATGGAGTTTATTACGCATAAACAATTACAAGTGCATTGGTTAACTCGCTGCATAAATAATATTTCTTTACAGTTAGGAATATGATAATAGCCACCTCAATGAAATCTATAGTTTTTTGCAAAAATACACAAAATTACATATAAATCGATTATGAAACATTATAAGAATATTACCTCCCCCTGGGATTAGACCTGCCATACGAATGTATGCCCGAATCTTTAAAAAATAATCTCTGAAATTAAATACTGTCTTAATGCCTGTTCTCTAAAATGAAAACTGCCTTGGCAATTAACGAATTAAGTCAGTACAATCCGGTTTGACAAATATTATTATCAAATACAGTTGAATGAATTTAATAATCGTTTGACTGAATTTAATAATCGGCCTGGGTATATAAACTAATCCTTGGCCATTATTAACAACATTAAAATTTCTAACAACAAGGATTAACAAACGAACACGGTTCCTTATAAAAATTACCTAAGCAGTGCGCATAATTGGATAACGATCGTTGCGTGACTGAATTATTGCCAGTTTTCTTTATTATTCTTACTGTTATTTAATTTCTTTATTCATAACCTGACACGTACATTTTTCTAACGTTAATAATGTAAAGTTGAAATTGAAGCCCAAACTCTTGGTAATAATGGATGCGAATAATAATCGGTTAGGCTTTTACAGATGGCCGTGATTACCGTCTTAACTCTCAATCTGCATAGATATAACTTAATTTAAAAATAATATTCAGCTTATTTTATATGCATTAAAAAATTTAGCAATTATTTGACCTTATTATTGTTGAAATTACCATCGCACTTTGAATTATAATGTCAGGATTTTCTTACAATGGATTAGCAATTATCTGAACTGAATTGTAATTGCCTAATTTTTAAGTGACAATAATTTTAACCTTTACCTTTGTTAAAATCGAATTTACATTATTGGTGAACGTGGTAAATACGCTAACGTAACAAAAGAAATAAACTGTAACGTTTTATTACCATTTGTAGAGGAAGTTAGGTAATAATGGTAAGAATTACGTAACCCTTTTGTAAATTTGTTATTACATAAATATTAATAGGTTCGTGTTCTAATGCGGAATGTTTATATGTATTGCTAAATGATATTTAATTGAAGTTTGTTGATTTTTTCAATAAGATTTCCTGCATTTCAGAGCTTTTACAATGCATTCACGTGCGTGCAACAAGCTCATTATTATTATTGAGGGAGGTTATAAATACCTTGGAATTAAAAATTTACTCTCATTCACTCTTATTTTCATACAAACTAGAGTTAGTCAATAATATGTTCAAAAAAGTTTAAAGTTATCTTAAGGAACAAGCCTTGAATTTCGTGTTATTTCTTATTTAATATTGACCTGCAAACACTCATCATTAGTGCAACCTTGTCAGACTATTTCTGGCATACATTTTATTTCAAATTAAATCTAGAAATCCAATTTAAAGAAAGTGAAAACCTATATTTATGTATAATCTGTCAGGATAGCTAGTGTTAGGAAAACTTGCTAATGAGATTTCGTAAAACCAATTTTTTATGTCTTTAATTGCAATGCCCCTCTTTCACTGCTTGCGCACTTCTGCTTTTTTTGGTAAACTAGTGTGGAAGAAAATTAAGAAATCTGAAAACCAGAACTTTCTTTAAGGGTTCCCAGATTATTTTTTCAGTTACTTTTATTTTATGAAGTCACAACTTCCAATTCCGATTAGTATTATTGAGGGACCGCAACAGTTTAAAAGATTTGAACAAATCAAGCTCTGAAAACTCCACAACACATCTTTTAAAACCTAAATTTATAGAATATAATTACAGTTCAGTATAATTGCAAACAAACCAATAAGAGAAGAGAAAAAGTAGTGTGAGATTCGTTGTATCTTCACACGGATTCTTGTCTTATTCGTAACCTTTAATAAACTGTGAGATTAGCTTAAATTTCCCTAACTTAATTAAAAATTTCATAACATTACAAGGATATTTCACTTTAATAATTTCGTTGAAGATTTACTTCACATTTTATGAACCCAAAGATCTCATCGAGGTTTCTGCAATATTCATAATAATTAGTGGGAACTTGTGAATGAAGAAGCTTGTGTATATATTTTATTATAACGGCCAAGGTTGGTAACATATCGTTGGTTTCCTGAATTGCAAATTTTTTTAATTTTGGGAATAATATTTATCATTCTTAATAAATATTTAGCTTAAAATTAATAAAAAATGCATGAATAATGCAATATGAAATTAAATGGAAATAGCAATTAATAACAATTTTCTAAAGCAGGCATTAAATTATTGTATTACTTAATTACGACTAATATAAAATTTAAAACTTAAAGTGGAAATAAAAGCATGTTTGCTATGTATATCCTTAATTTATGCTTATGCATATAAAAAAATTTAGAAATTAATTTTTTAAGGATTCATTCCGTTTGGAAAATAACTTTAATGCGATACATATAAATAATTGTTACGAATTAGTAAAGAACGAGCAAAACTTTGGTGTGAAAAGTGCAAAAGACATTGAAACGATTAACACTGGCTAACTGTAAAATTCCCACGTACTGCCCACAAAGAAAAAACGTGAGTTAATTATTCGATTTTAAATCGTCCTATTAAAATCATTCACTGTAGCTATGTGAAATATTTAAAAACAAAGATGTTTGCATTCAGGAAGTACTGTTAGAAATATCAAATCGGCTATAAAAGTCAAATCGTTACAAAAAATAAATTGATAATAAATCAGAACGATTGTCCTGTATAAACTGCGAGTTCAAAACTATGAAGTCTTTAAAAATGTTTAAATTCCTTGAAAATAAATACATTTCAGTACTTTTTTGATTTAGCTGGAACAATATAGGAAAATAATGAACTAAATCCTAAAACCACCAACTCTATGCATAAATATAATGTATCTAATTATTCTGACTTAAACTAAAGCATTTCACCCGCAAAAACTTTAATTAAAGAATTACCAGGCATGTAAATATCCTAAAACTAATTAGATATTTTTTCCCGAAGGTTAAACTTAATATTTTCTTTAAATTACTCATATATTTAATAGAGTTTTAGTAGTAACAATTCAATAACAAAAAATTAATTGCAAGGAAAGCATTCAGAAGGACGCGTTTAGGCAATTTTAATTTTACTTTCAACTAACATTAAAGGAAAGCAATTTTGATTTAGATAAAAATCTTTTAGATTTATCAGAAGTGAAGAACTTCAGAAGGCTATATTTCTTCATAAAAGTAATTTGACGAACACAATACTATGATTTCTTTCAAAGCTTTGAAGACTGGGGAAAGCATGTTAAATTTAATAAGGAATAACATTATCACAACCACTATCAAAGACGAAGACCTTTCAGTTATCTACTAAAACAAGAATTATATTTTCAGAAGGTACAAGGAATGTCGATGAATATCCACTACATTTACCTAACGTTTAAGTCGTACAAGGTGAAAGCTAAAATTTAAATAAACAAGCACTAATAACTCCCCAACACTTTTCAAAAACCAAAAATCATATGTTTTTAGACGTTTATGCTAATAAACAAGGCTTTAATAAAATTAATTCAAGAATTTTTATTTGTACCAACGCTTTTGCAAACCTAACTAAACCTCAGTACACAGTCCAAGCAAAGAAATCTGATTTCCTAATATCAAATATTCATAAAGTGTAAATCATCCTTAATGACTTAATAAATACTTCAATGGCGATAATCATAAGAATGAAAATTAACGATTTCCTGTTATTTCCTATCTGGGTCGTCGTAAATTTAATCATCCCATACAGTCCACTATAAAAAAGCAAAAAAATGCCGAAGGTACATCTTAGTAGATTCACTCACCTTTTAATTGAAATTTAATGAAAACTTGGTGGCCATAATAATTAACCCAAACTCGGTCAGATTAATTCAGGATATTAACTATAACGACGCAAAATAATCAAAAGTGCGATTAAAATTAAATTACTGTCATTAGAAAAGCTAGTCGGAGTTGCTTAATTAAATTCCAAGCAGTTCGTGTCTGAATCCATTCTACTTCGTTTTTTTTTTTTTTTTTTTATTTAGTTACATCAATAAATAATACAAATTTTTTTCTCTTGACTAAATGCAACAGTTGGTCTAGCTCGTTACTGCACCTCTGATTTAATTAATTGCGTTTCCCATAACAAGGAAGTATTATTTAATTATTAAATAAGAATACATAGGAAATTATGATAATAATGGAGAAATCAAAACTTTCTATATAAATTTTAAGATTGTGAAGGAAGATTGGCGCATTAAAGGCAATTTCGAGAATTTTGCAACTTGTATAAACAACAAAAGTGCATTTAAGTGCTAAATTAAGGAGTAATTTAGAAATATTAATATAATTTGGTATGCTAAAAGATAAAAATTAAATTTAAGGATGACAGCAGCTAAATGTTATATTCTAACGAACTTAATTATAAACCTCTTTAGAATAACATTAAAATTCAATAACACATTTATTTATGCACACAGAAAATTAATTAAAAGCAACGAACTCGATTAGGCACCGTTACAAATCATCACAAGAAAATAATTGAAATTTACTTTTTAAATTCAAGGTAGTCGAATGCCAGAAATGAAGACGCCTAGAGCGAAGTACTTATTTTTTTTTATAAAGTAAACCGTTACCTACTCCGATCTTAATAAATATTTCATAAATAATTTGAAGAATCAAAAACCAAACCCAATAACCTATAACACTAAAACAAGAAACTCAAGCATTGAAAAAATTTAGACTTACTTTCTGTTGAAGTCGCATATTAGCACAACCGTTATCAAAATCCAACAAACACTAACTGGAACAACTTCTTGTACACGAAATTGTAGAAAAGAAAATCACTAGAAGGTCGGTAACTGTGCGTTTCACATCAATGTCTTTGAGGTGCTACTTGCACTTGGCTTTATAACCTGTGTTCTGTTAAAGAAGGGGAAATTCTGGAGCTGAAGAAATTGTGCAGATTTAATGTGCTACGGTTGGACAGTTGCCATGAACGTAAGGAATTCTTGCACATTTTTTCATATATGCAACATTTTGGAATTCCATTTCTTTTTGATGATGCACTGCACGAATTAAAAGGTGAAATTATCCTTGGAACTTTTAAGTAATCCAACTTTATAACAAAAACCAATATTTCAATGCGAAATTCTAAACAAGCAATTCTTTGGAAAATCCAAAAACTGCTGGAAAGCTGGACTAATTAAGTTACAAAGTAAAAAATTGGGTGCGCCTTATGTTAAGCACACCTTAGATATTTTTAAAATTGCTTCCATAAAAATTAAATTCAATTAGCAAACGAGATTAAACGAGCGGAAATTACCTGATATGTAATTTCCGTTAGAAGTGCACTTGCATATCCTAATCATTCTTCTAAACGAGCCTCCGCATATTTTTTCGTTCTTGTAGGCGGTAATTAACTCGTCTAGCTAATCCCAGGAAAAGTTATATTAGTTATAAAATAAATAGCAGTCCAATTAATAATTATCAAATTAGCTAGAGAAAGTCAATCGAAAAATATTGAAAGTAAAATGTTGATTTCAGTGACGATGAACTGTTAATGTAAACTCAAAATAAAAAGACAAACCGATGTTATTATGTTTATTAAAGTAGATCTTTATCAGCAGATCTGCATAATTAATTTTCTTTTAATTATTGCCTTAACTTACGTTCATCAGAGCAACGAATAGAAAAACTAATTCCAAAGGAAAAGCGCAAAGAAAATTCTGGAAACCTAATATTTATAGCACTCATATTCCTTAGTTTCGGTCAAGGATAAATCACTGACATTCTATAAAATAGAAAATCTCAGTCTCACAAACCAAA
The DNA here is from genome assembly GCA_963082815.1 of Melanotus villosus. Taxonomy (NCBI): domain Eukaryota; kingdom Metazoa; phylum Arthropoda; class Insecta; order Coleoptera; family Elateridae; genus Melanotus; species Melanotus villosus. Next base: position 48,162,517 of record OY720418.1, on the reverse strand, counting down.
CCCCCTATGCAAATTTTTCTAAAAATTTTAATGATGTCAAAGAAATAGAACTCGTTTAAATTTATACTTTGAAATTAAATCTTTATACGATTTTGTAAGAACGGCATCCGTTTATTGGGAAATTTTATTTAAATAAATTTTATGTAAATTTCCGTTGTATAAGTTGGCCATTTATAATAAATTATTAAATCATTCTGCGTGTTTCAAATTTAGCACCAAAACCCGAATCAAAACCAAACAATAAAATTGTTGTAAATTTGCTTTGTAACATTTCGTGTGATTAAGTTGTCAGCATTAAATTCTGTACGTGTAAACCCTACATTAAAATTATACCATTTGTAATAGTTTTGTACCAAGTACAATAAACTAAAATTTCGCGTGTTGATGCGCAATTTACGTGCTATTAATTAATTTGTCTAATTAATTTGAATTTTATGCAAATAAGTACGCCTGTGTTCCTTCACATGGTAATACTCTAAATTAAGAAATTTCCCATATCACACTGAACTTTTGAACCCTGTCGTTGCCAAAATACTCATAAATCATGTTGAATTAAAAAGAGACTGCGAAAGGTACATGTGTAATGGGTGTATAAAATTATGTAAATAGAGCATTAATGTCATAATAAGAAAGATACGCACTTGTCTGGGATGTAATTTTATGCATATGGACAAACAGTTTTATTCATTCTAACACACGCGTTTAGAAATTCAAAGACATACATTTACTAGATTTACTTTGGAGGCAGTCTTTCTTTGTGTAATGAGGAAATAATGTAAGGCAATTTAAGGCGTTAGAAGTTAGAGGGTTTGAGGCAGAGGAGCACTGGCCCGAGGCGCCTTTTCATTAAGAGCTCTCTTCTACCTTCTTAAATAAAGGAATTTTGAGCAGGCAAATTATTTCAATAAGGTAATCTTTTTGACTGAAACGTACTACTTAGATTTAGCGTCCTTGAATAATAATTGTTCTCAGTCCGCCCCTGGCCAGGCAGTTTTTCCTTTGCGAAATAGTTTAATTGATATTTATAAATAATTATCCTATATTCTGTAAAAGACATTCTTGAGGTAAACATGCCAGGAATCAATCTAAGTGAAGACCACTCCGCAATTATCACTCCGGTTAACATTACGCCGGTCAATTCTGCTGCAAAGAAAATCACGCCAACAAGTATCACTTCGGTGAAATTGATCGGCGTAATGTTAAGCGGAGTGGTTATTGAGGAATGGTATTGACCGGATCCGGTTTAGAAATGTGGCGTTGATCCATCTTGCCAACTGCTTTTAAGGATGTAGCTATGTAGCATATGAAGAAAATAAATAATGCGTAACGAGTACCGTATTTTTGTATGGACTGCATAAAACTCAAGGCTGAAGTTGTCAGACATATCTCAATGTACTAGATGTCAGTTGTTGTACGGTGTAAAAATTATTGAAAACTCACTTCACGTTGCGTTAAATGCAACGAAAACCACCATTACTAAAACTGTACAAAACCCCTCAGGGTAGACCCCGGTGGCGTATTGGCATTGTTTACTATGGCACAACGCGACGCATGGTTCTACTGCAGTAAACAATGTTCAAAAATTACGCACCCCGGTGTGTTAATTGTGGCGGCGAGCATCCGACCAACAACTATAAGTACGAATTTACCATCAAGCAATATTACGGATTACCAGCAGTAATAAGAACAACAACAACCATAACACAAGCACCAAACCCAATGATTCCTGTGATACCAATAATACAAATTTCCCACCCCTACCTAAAATAAACCGGAAGTGGTCCGAACCCTCAGCATCCAGGAAATCAACCTCGTAAAATAACACTAGTCAAAGCCAAGAGGACAGCCAAATCGAAGAACAAACGGACTTCGTTATATTAATACTTCAAGCCCTGCTAAATCTTCTTAAATCGTACATGGAAAAAATAAAAGCCATCGTATTATCACTACTCCCAACACTGCTCAACAATGGTATATAATCTCAGTATTCTAAATAATTTAACAATTGCTAGCTGGATTTCAGACGTCTTAAAACTTAGGCGCTCAAGTTTCACAGCATTTCTAGCTAGTTATAGCACTGACATTGTTTGCTTGTGCAAAACGGACTTAGCAACATAGAAAAAATTAATATACCTGGATATAAAATATTCAGACATGATAAAACAACTGATATAGCACCAGGGGTTATTGCTATATTGACAAAAAAAAAATGTATAACTATAAATCCTCCCTACCAATACATATGCAAGTATTGAAACTGTAACTAAAATTAGCAAACAATCCTACTACAGTAGAACTCGCTTATAACAACATCGGTTGTTACAACAACTTGATTTTAACGTCATGTTTTAACAGGTCCCAATAATATTCCATAAGTTTAAATGTAACTTTTCTTGGTTATAACGACAATATTTTTAACGACAAATCTGATATAAAAACACAATTTTGAATCGACTTTTAACATCTGACAACGGTTATAACGACAATTCTTAATATAATTACACTTTTAAATAGAAGTCATCAATAATTTTTGTGATCTTCATTTAGTCACGTTTGACAAGAGAAGATTTGCATTTTTAGCGGAAATGAATGCCTTGTAGTTTATTTATCTGAAGTGCTGTTAAAGAAATTCAGTTACCCCTTTGCTCCAAACGGTTAAGAATATCGAGTAAACGTAAGCAATTTTCGATTGAACAGAAAATGTTGATCATTAATGAAATAGAAAAAGGCGGCAAAAAGGCTGATGTGTGTCAGAAGTTTGATAGGTATATCAAATTTTACCTTACAAACAATATGGAAAAGCCGCGAATCTTTTCGTATTGCATTCGATAAAAACGAAATCAAATCAAAAAAACTGCGTAAACCTCAACACGTTGCCGTCGACCAAGCTCTTCTTGAATGGTTTAAGCAGCCAAGAAGCCTAAATTTTATTGCTATAAATGGACCCCATATGCATTGGTAAAATTAGTGGGGAAGCAAATTCTGCAAAAGTGGACGATGCTGAAACGTGGATTAGATACTACAGTATGGTTACAGATCAGTGAAGGCTACTCTGCTGGTGACGTATTCAATGCCGACGAAACCGGCCTCTTTTATAAACTATTACCCGATAAAACTTTAAAGTTTAAGTTTAAAGGGAAAACCTGTTCGGGGGGGGGGGGGATTATCAAAAGACAGGCATTTTGTGCTGTGTCAATATGGATGGCACCGAAAAAAGAACACCGATAGTTATTGGAAAATCGCGGAATCCTCGTTGTTTTAAACATCTACGACATTTTTCCGATGTCCGGTATAATGCTAATACTGGGAGGAAGAAATTTTAAAGTGGGTCCGTGAATTAAACTTGAAGAAACGTAAAATTCTTCTATTAATCGACAACTGTCCCGCTCATTCGCACCCCAACAACTTAAAAAATATTAAGATTGTATTTTTACCTACCAACACTACAAGCATCTTCCAGCGTTTAGACCAAGGAATAATAAAAAAAATTAAAACACGTTACCGTACATTGACTTTATACAAAATTTTGGAATGTGTAGAAAAAATGCAAAATTATTCAGTTATTCTTCTTGATGCCATTAAAAATATCGAATTAGCTTGGCTAAACGTAACGTCGAATACGAGTAAAAACTGCTTTGCTCATGCAGGATTTAAAATAAACGACAATAATGGAGACTTCACTGAAACTGTTTTCGACGAATTAGATAACAGATAGCATGCCTCTTTCAAAAGTTAAGGAATTGCTAACAACCATTTGCAACGGTGTGCTGCTTGACGCATACGTATCTATCGATAACAATCTTGTTACAAGTGAATTGATAAGTGACTTAGAAATCGCAAAAACTGTTCAAAGTCGCATACACGATGATGACAGCGAAGAAGAACAGATCGAAGTTCCACCTACGGATTTAAGCGACGCTTTAGAAACTGTTAGGTTGTTAGAAAGGTTGTGTGAAGTATCTGCTGATACAGAGTGTGTTGATAATGTTTGTATTGTAAGAAAAAAGCTAGAAAAATTTTGCTTATCGCGATTATTACTACTGACAAAAATTACGAGTTTCTTTCCACATATAAACTTACCTGTGCAGAGCATTCCTAAAAGAACCGTTAAAAAGGCATAAACTCACTAAGGAATAAAAAGATTATCCAAAACATTTTTAAAGTTTTGTAATTCTATAGAAATTTCTGGACTTCAAAATTTCTTTAAATAGCTAATTATTAATCTTATATGAAAATATTTGTATCGCAAATAATCGGCTTGTTCTTTTTAAAGGTGTATGATGTTTACATAAATTTAGGTCGAAAAGATTAGAAGTAGTAAAATTGCATCAAATAAATCAGGTATTAATCCTCAGTGTTTACGGAAGTGTTGAACAGTTATTAAATTCTTGCCATTGAGTCTTCAGGTTATATGTTACTAAAAGTTCGCTTCAGCTTTAAGGATAATTGGGTAGGTATGTGCTTTAAGGTAAATATGAATTACATTATTTGTGTGTCTTATAAACAAGCGAATAAACAGCAATAGCCCTAAACGAACAGATCAAAGAAGAAACTACTACATGGAAATTCCTTAAAGCTGCAATTGTAAATGTTCAAACCTAAAAACTGCAGGGAAGACAAGAGCAAGAAAAGATTGGATAATAGAAGAAATTCTAGTCCATATGGAATAAAGAAGAATATATAAGAATAGAAACCAAGAAAAGTATAGAGAAATGCAGAGAATCATAAGACGTCTAATACGGAAAGCTAAAGAGAACTGGATGACGAAAGAATGTCGAAAACTGGAAGAACTACAGAAAAAACATGATTTATTTAATATTTATAAAAACGTGAATGAAATAACTGGACAGAAAAGGTACAAGACAGTATAGTTTAGCAACCTTAATACGAAATACATTCAACTTGTGAGTGATCAAAAGAATATAGAAGCAGAATGACAGAAATATGTTAAAGAAAGGTTTCGCCTCTGGTTTGGTTGACAAGTTGAGTTACTGTTCCCTTCTTTCTCTTGCTAACATAGTTTCGCCTCTGACGTGGTTGACACGTTGAGTTACCGTGCTCTTATAGTGCTCCCCTTTTTCTCTCGAAGAAGCCCGTTAAAAGGTGGGCGAAGCGTTGAGTTCTTCTGTCTCAACCTGGACACGGTTTCAACCCGGACTACGTCTTCGAATTCATGTTAAAGGCCTGTTCGACGACGAGAGGGAAGAACCAGAGATTGGAATAAACTCAGAACAAGCAATGAGAAAATTAAAAACAGAAGTATAGCGATCAATTAGATTAGCAAAGACCATAAAAGCCGCAGGTCCAGATGACATAAATATATGGCGAGATGCTAAAACTTCTGGATGACAATTAATAGCGTTGAACAACTTACATGACTTATGATCGCGTGAAACATACTCAACAAGTCAATCTTTCACATAATCAAGGTCTCAATCAACAAGACCTCTACTGGAATTAAACTGCATCGATCAGAGTTGGGACAAACTTGACTCAAGACATTCCTATAAGAAGAGGTGTACGTCAAGGATACGGACTATCCCCCATACTCTTCAATATGTATTCGGAAGAGGTTTTCCCAAAGGTGTTAACGAACAGTGATTACGGTGTGAAAGTTAACGGAAAAACAGTAAATAATATAGATTGCTAAACTAATACTTGCAATTGGAGTGATTTATAAAGCTCCGAATTTAAATTACAAAATGTTTTGCGATGAATTAGAACAAGTATGCACCCGGCTGTCATTTGTATCTGACAAGCTTGTATTTGCTGGTGATATTCATATTAATTTATTGAACTTTCAATCACCTGATACCTTGTACTATAATTCTATGTTAGGATCTTTGGATCTTACTAGTTAATCACGGTACCAACTCGATCTGGAGTATTCCTCTTGATTACGGTGTGGAAGTTAACGGAAAAACAGTAAATAATATAAGATACGCTGATGACACTGTTATAATAGCAGACAGTGCGGAAAGATTGCAACAGCTGTTAAATGAAATTACCAGAGAAGGGTAAGCTTTACGACTATTAATAATATACAAGTAGAGGAAGTGAGGAAATTCAGATATCTGGGCACTTGGATAACAAATGATCTTGAAGCCGAAGTTGAAATTCGTGTCCGTATAGAAATGGCCAGAGCAAACTTTCTTAAAATGGGCAACGTGCTGAGGAACGTTGCCACTAGATATTAGATACCATTTGGTGAAGACGTATATTTATTTAACCCTATTATATGGAGTAGAAGTCTGGACAATGGAAGTACGTCCCATGAGACGTTTGGGAGCATTTGAAATGTGGATTTTCCGAACTTTTGAAAATATCATGGACTGAATGTATAACTAACGAAAACGTTCCGAGAAGAATGAGAATGGATAGAGAGCTTCTAGGTATCATGAAGAGGCGCTAATTCAGCTACCTCGGACATATTTACACAGGATCAAGGTGTGCCTTCCTCAAGTTGATTATGGAAGGAAAGATCGGGGGATGAATAGGTGTCGGAAGAGGGCAATCTTCCTGGCCGAAAAATGCCAGGGGATTGACCGGCTTAGTAACACACTCTCTTCTGAGGATAATTAGTCAGCATTGTAGTTAACCTCCAGTAATGAAGAAGTAAAGGAGAAGAAACAAGTTAATTTTTCTGTGTAACGCTTACCAGGTGGGTTTACCTGCGTACAATAGGATAATCGTTATTGCAAATTAATATTATCTGTTTTTAAAAGTTATTCATTCTTTTGTTCTGGATGTCGATTCTCGGATTCTAAATTAGCAAACGGTTCATTATTATAACAATTGCAATTAGATTCTCGTTTTTAAGAATTTAGAATTCTATCGTTTATTCAAAGAATTGAATTCCAATTTTGAAGTCTAAGAATCAAACTCCGATTCTGGATGGATTTTAGAATCGAATTTCGATCCCCGTTTCTTAAAATCGAATTTCGATTTTTGATACTCAGAATTGAAATTTAATTCCCGATTCTCGAAATCGAAATGGGGTTCTTATGGAATCGATTATTTACAGAAACGAGAATCGATTCTACTACGTTATCGATTCTTGTCAGCACTATAAAGCAGCTCACATTCTGTATGGGATGTCTAGCTTGGTATAGTTATGTCTCTTTGTTTTGGTATAAAACTGATATTCATATTCATTCATTATAATGCACCTCTTTTACCTGTTAACTGACTTGCTAATTAGATATTCACACATTTCATTTAACACCTTTGTCTGTAGAACTTTATAGCGTTTCAAATCATTCTACGAAGAAATATTCCTTCTAACAGAATATCCCTGAATATAACTTGTTGAAACACTTGTTGCAGAGACAAGGAATATACCTCAAAACATTACGTACAGTTCGATACCTTTTGCTTTCCGATTTTATCGCTGTTTAATTTTACTCCATTATCACCCAAGTTATATATATATATCTCGGATATTATTCGAAATATGTATGATTACACACAGGTTGTTTACTCCTAAAAGCACGTTCATAATAATTATTGTCCTTTTTGTAAATTTAAATTGTCAAAGTGAACATGGGATAATTCACTCAAACTACCATCGTCAAAAATAGATTCAAAATACAGGCAACCACTGAAACACGGTATTCAAAATTGTATTCTTATAGTTTATAAGGTTTTTTAACCTGCCGTGCCCAACGCCACCTTAACCACAGGGCTAAATGGGCTATAGCCCCGGGGCGCCAGCCTTTTGGGGCGGCAATTTTGCAATACGTCGGCAGAAGTTGAATTTGATGCCAATACCGAATTCCGCATAAATACATATGTATTATGTTATTATTGATAAACTTCTATCAGAAATAGAAAAAAGAAAGTGTGCCTATGATGACATTTACTCAAAATTTGGCTTTCTGATCAATTTGAAAAATTTGGATGAAGACACAATTAGAAAGAATGCTGCAGTTATGTAAAACATATGTTGACGATCTAGAAAATAATTTTATCGAAGAATGTCTTCATTTTAAACACGTTTATTTATGTGAAAATAAAGAAAATATACCTACTGTGGAACTTAGTTTGAGGACAATAATTGATTCAAAAATTGAGTCTATATTTCCTAATGTGGCCACAGCAATGCACATTTTTTTAAGTAGGTATTGCCGCCACAAATTCCAGCGGCGAAAGATCTTTTTCGGCACTTAAAACAATAAAACATTGTTTTTTGTTTATATAGTTTGTTTTTATTTATATAGTTTATTAGAATTTTGTATGAGTTATATATTTTTATTTGTTTATTGGTAATATATTCACTTTTTCTAGTTCTTAAACTTTTGTAAAGCTGCCCCCCCCCCCGTGTGTTTTCTTATGAAGAGGGGCGCATTATTGTTAGTAGCCCGCGGGCGCCACATATCTTAAGACGGCCCTGGCCGTGCCGGATTTTTGCTGCCAAGGTAGGTCGTTCGACGATTAAATATTCAAATACCCTAAATAGTTTAAATTGAGTTCAAGTCGGGTTCTAATGATTGGAAATGGGGTATTAAGACAAATAATGAATAAAATTAGTAAATTACATAAATAAGATTTTTAATGCAGGAAATGTTCTAGAGTAATTGTGGAAAAATATATGTATCACTATATCAAATATGTACATTCAGATAAAATAATAATAAATGATACTTAAAAATTGTGAAATATAAAGTTAAAGTTAATATGACTATTGAAAAGCTATGCTATGTGACTTATAAGGGCTTTGACTTTGCTTAAAAAAATTACAGTTAAGGAAAACTCAAATTTCTGACGATTAACAACATCTACATAAAAAAACAGTATCTAATACGAGATCTTTTAAAAAGAAACAGAAGGGGAATTTTGGACATTGTACCAGGGGTTGATGGACGAATTCTGAATTAAAGGAGAAATTAATCTCGTAGAAACAATACTTCGCTGCTATGAACTCTTTTATGAAACTAATAAATTATTTCAACGTAACATCTTTACAACACTCATTAGAAACATGACAACTTCTGTGAATAATGTAACGGTTGTGAATCTAATTACCACGCAGGTCTAGTTATATAACTTCTGCACAATTAGACACTTTCTGAACGGCATAATTTTCTAGAAATTAATACATTTCTATATTCAATTAACATAATGTTTACTACTGTTATTCGTCTATTTACTTCCTCTTTAGTTATGATGTAAACATTTATACTGTAAGATTGAATCATTGTATTGTTTATTCAGAATGGTTAATTATCACTTCAATATCTGAATTTGATATTTACAAATGAGTTTGTAGTATTTATAAAAAAATCAACAAAAAACTAACTTAATAAGATTTGTGAAGTTACATCACTATGTGCTCAGTAATTTAATTAATGTTCGTCTTGAAAGTGTATCATATTAGTTGCGTTTCCTTGTATTAAGTGCTTGGTATGTAAGTTCATTGTTAAGCAGTGCATTTGTGATGCAGCTATTTACTTCCAGTTCTATTAAATTGTTTACACAACGCTGAATACGGCTTTATTTATTTAAGTATAAGTTTGTTAAACTAGAATAAATTTAATTAAACGAACTTTCATCAAATTATAACTTCGCCAATTACTTTAAAATAATGCAAAAGTACTTTTCTCTTAAAATACAGAATTTAATCGAGTTGCTTTTGAAATTGACTTACCAAAATATTGAATGGGATATTAAGTTAATTTTAGACTTTTGTAATTATAAACCAAATAAAACTACCCAAGCGACAGAACTTCTTAACAATATTAAACTTATTTAGTAATCTCGGCCTAAGTCATGAGAATAACTGAAAATAGTTCTTCTTCATGAACTCCCAGTTGTGAAATTTTCTTTTTTAAAAATAATTTAAGTAATCCTTTTGCTTAAGTAATTCATTTACTTCATACACTACAGCTGCAAGCAAGTTTAAAATGCAAGACTACCTTCAATTTGATATTCACTAGTGATAATCCATTGCCGTAAAACAATCAGATAAAAAAAAATAAAAAAGTTTTGAAAAGTCAGCTTAAAATTTCCAATGCGTCCAGGATATATGAAATTATGTCAATTACAAAATTGTTTGCAAAACAAAATTACAACTTGTAACGAGTTGTACCTAATTGATATGCACCAACACTTCACCAAGGCAGGTTTAAAACAATCATGAATTTTAAGTAGATAGCTATACTATTATAAGTATTGCATGCTCAACAATGCATGAAATAATTCATTAGTTTCATTTTTTTTTGGGTGCAGCGCCCTCTGAGAATTGTGACTTTCCTTGCATCATCAAAAATTCGACCTTGAATGAGGCGCCCTAAAGCTATATTTAAGTTTGGCTAATATGGTAATTAATTTTCTTCGAATGTATTTAGATTTAAGTAGCATCAGCAATGTGAGTTTAATCCTGGAACAACCCACATAAACCTAGAAAAATCTAAAAGAAAATACGAATAACAATACAAGTGATTATGCATAAGAATTAAAGATAAAGCGATCCTTAAAGAAATGTCCGGAAAAAAGGGGAAACGAATTTTGAAAATTCGAATATTCGAGGAAGCAACTTTGCAATACCAGGGAAGCACTTTCAATTTCACTTTAAATGCCGATGATACAGGAAAAGTTCTGCGCAGGAGCGTAATAAAATAAACAATAATTAAAAACTTAATGATTTAATATGTAGCTTCAACTTTCTTTTATTAATAAAACGGCAAATTCCTGTCTTATCGCAAAACTAATTTCTTAGCGTGAAAATAACCATCAACCATCAAGTTAACATCAGAATTTTTAAACACACCAAGAGGAATTTAATGAGTTAATTAAATCATCCTTACTGCCTTAATGAGACAGAATATAAACATCAAAATTGTTAGGTTTTGTTTAATCGCGCGTGTTTCCTCATTATTAATCAATGTTTCAAAATTGGGATAAATTTTAGAGTTTTATACGAATTTGCATAAAGATACAATCTGGTATTAAGGTCCTTGCCACCTGCGATCGTTGTGTCTCCATATGGTTATTAGGGTATTACACAAGTGAATATGTTTTGGTGTCGACCGACTAAACCCAATAAATGAGATAATCGGAAATTGCAGTTAGTATAAATGGAAATACATCAAGGAGAAACTTATTGTTATTTATGAGAATTCCGTCCAGATTTTTCTGAAGTTTTAATAGAAAAAAATAAGAATGCGAATTGCAGTGAAGGTTGTTCTGTTCATCGTTTTTAACGCACACACAATGTGCTTAAGTTGGTTTCACTTAAAGGTTAAATAAAGTTATTTTAGTTTTAATTAAAACCGTTTTATTTATTTTAGTGACCTTTTTGTGTGGGATTTTGGTGTATTTACATTTGAATTATGTAACGTTCTACAATTTCGAAGTAAAATCTAATTTAAGTTAAAGAATATAACAGAAATACAACAAATCGGCTAATTTTATTAAAAATTTTAATTTGAAAATTTCAATGTAAGTTACTCCTCCAAATATTGAAAAGCTTAAAGTATGCGATTTTCAATCGAAGCAAAATAGGTCCGTAAATGTTTAAATCATCTTATATGTTTCAGGCCTGTTAATTAAACTTAGAACTGAAACACATATTTCGAACTTCAATTAAACTTTTGGATTTAATTTTTTTTAGATTTCCATATTTCAAATATCAACGATGTCTTTAAATTCTGCAATTTGGGTAAAAAAGAGACTCAAAATATTGTTTTAAAGGTTTAATTTCGCCTAAAATAATCAGAATGTAAATTGCAAAATTGAGGGCCCCTGGAAAATCAGTTAACTAATTTGTAGTAATTTCTGTGTTCAAGTAACGTTCATTTGTGTTCAGATTGTAGTCAAGTTTAAGATATTATTTTGTATTGTGTTGCATGTGTGAAATTATTTGGTGCTTATTGAACTGTTAAATTGTTATTTTAATATTTGTGTTTCCTATCTTTTGTTTGGAATTGAGGGACCAAGCTTGTGAATATCTTTGCCGAACTTAAAGTAGATGTAGCACCCTCAATTCGCGTTTCTTTAGAGTAAGAGTAACGTTTGTGATTTGTATTAACGTAATATTTTTGATTGTCTTTTCTGTAATTTCATGTAGGTGTTCATGCTTGCTTTTGATTCATTAAACATTTAGTATTCAGTTCAGTTTGGTCTTGTTATTTTATTCAGTGCTTCCCGTTCACGTCTTGTGTTTTAGTGTTTTGTTTAAGATTTACGTGTAAAGCAGCAGAAAGTAGCTACGACGACCCCTTACTCCGAGCCCTTGGAAATCTTCTATAATGGGTTTCCTCCCATTAGATCTTTGGGTGACTTAACTATCGTAGTGGCGCTCAACAATTTCCATCCCTATTACAACTACCCTTAATTGAAGGGTCTTTTACCGTTTCGAACCCCCCTTCTCCACTGTTTAGTCTATCCGCGAACTTAAGGAATTTCATCATCCCCCATTTAATGTCGTAGTGCAGGATTGGCACGTGACAGGATTTTTAAATTAAGGTTTAAATCAGTGCATAAATCAGATCTAGAATTCAATAGACAGATTTTTTGAATCCGAGATAAAATAAGATTCAAATTGTCAGCTTTCCTTTAACAAGATGATCAAATGATAATAAGTTTATACAATTATACACGGACTCTTGATTTTAAGATTTTGATTAGAAGTGGTTTTATAACTGTTCAAAGGGTTTGAACTAAACTAATTAATATTGAAACTATATCTTCAAAGCAAAAATTGTATAAAGACTTATTGTTGTTTTGAATTTCGGAGGTTTTAGGATTCGAATATCTATTTAAGGTTTGTGATCATTTTTCCAAATATTCTTGAAAACAATCTCAAGTTTAATTTCTCTGCGAGAAGGAAACAACAAAAGTTTAGGAGAAATATTTAAAATAAAAAGTATTTCAGTAATTTAGAGGTCATAAAAGCAGTGGATCTTTCCTTAATCAGAAATAGTTTAAAGCTTAAACAGCTCCCAAAAACCTTTATATTAAAAAGAAGATATACACAACATCTTAATATTCTAGAAATTTAAAAATTAAAGCAATTCTTCACGCTTAAAGAATATATTAAAGAAGATTCCACAATTGATTAATCTTAAATTCCAACTTGAAATTAATATTTTAATTTAATAACCTCCATGGCCAATTCGAATACAAACAATAATTCTTTGTTTGTTTCAACCATAAATAATGTTAATAATAGATGATGGATTAAATTATTAACTAATGCTTATATTATACAATATTATGGATGATGTATACGGAATATCTCAGCATGTTAAACATGTTATAGCCTATTATATTAATATATAAAATTACAAAACGACATGTGTCGATAACATCGACCGATAGTAAAAGAATTATGTTTGTCCTAGTTTCAAGTCACCTTGCAGTCTCTCAACGAATATCTAATAAATAACTAAAAATAAAGAAGTTGATTTTTGATGGAACCATCGCTGGATTTCCTCATCGGCAACAGGTCGAAGAATTTGAGTTTAGGTTCCTTTTTTTTATATCTGAACTTGTTTTTTGTTCTTATTGGCGAAAGAAGATTATTCATTTAAAATATCGAGCAGGAGGAATTTGACAACTCAAATTGAGTCTCGTTGACGTAGTTATAAAGAAACAAGGAATTTATGTATTTTAAATTAAGCAAGAATTTCACTTCAGTGACGCTACGCTGCTTTGCCTTTTTTTAATTCAACAGAGAAATGCTTGATTTTGGTCAGCAATTAAACATAATATTTGGATTGTAAGTGAAATCTGGAATTTCTGTGATGTGGCTTTTAATTAAGTTCTGGTAAGTTGCATAAATGATGACTTTAATTCCAATGTTGAATCCTAAAAATAACTCTTGTAAACGCAACAAGTTCAATTCACCCAAATTTCAAAAGATATCGTTTGAATACTGTTACTAAGTGAAAGCTAATTGTTCGGTTTTGAGAAATGAAAATAAAGCAGTGTCTCCTTTATAAAAATGAGCGACTCCTATTTTATCTTATCTTATGTTTTCCTTAATTTTGAAACAAACTGGGTAACAATTCTCTTTTGTAGTAATGCCATAATAACACTAAAATATATCCAAAGTTTACATAAATAAAAATGTGCGGAAGTTGAATTGCTAGTTTGGAAAACCTCAAGATAGAACATCAATAATCCTTAAATTTGTTGTATAACCTGAAAAACTGCCAGCAATCTGTTCATTATTAAAGCTTCTTATAATTGGATTCCGCATATTTATTGCATGTAAGCTATAACCACATTTTCTTTTGTGAGTTGGTCTGACTTTGTTAAACGCTTAAATGCCCTTAACAGGAGCTTTTACAAAACAAACTATTTTTTCACACACTGAACTGATATACAAGCTTGGTAATAATTATACAATTAATATAAAAGAACTCAACCTTCAAGAATTAACAACAAAGAGATGACCTTTAACTGCCAATGCTTTTTTTAAATTATCAATTATGTTATTGGCAAAAAAATAAAGTATTTCAGCAATTTTTTATTCGTTATGTATAAATATAATAATAAATAAAATATAAAAATAATTAATTCGCTTGTTAATGTTAACAAGAATATTTTGCTTCCAACGTTAAGGTTCAATAAAAGTTCGAGGTTAGTTTATCGGGCAAGAGTTGTTAAAAGATAGATTGTTTCTAACAAAGTCTTGACTCCGTCTTACTGATGACTAATTTACTAATCAATGCAATTTTTATATTTTAAACGACTTCATAATTTTTAAATTTTGTCTGCTTCCTTGAAATACGATTTATGGTAGCAAAGCTTGTATTTTATAAATTCTATCGTTAAAAATTAGGATAATCTTTCTAAACTTTTCTTGAAAATATTCAAAATGCAATCCTACAAAGATAAAAATTTTATTATAACAGAAAGTTTCCAATTCAACAAGAATACTTTCTTGCTTACACAGAATATTCACATCCTTTCAAAACGTTAAAGACCTCTACAACCAACGAATGAACTAAACAGAGCGAGAATCAATAAAAAAATAATAAAGTAGCAATGCCAAATTTAGCTCGAAGTGCTTGTCAAGTAATACAACAGGGCCAGGGTCAGTAATTGTTTTTCAATTAACGCAATCTTCCTGTCATTAATGATGAGTTCTTTGTATTTTTCAATTACGATTTTACACACTTGTTGGTTTGTATTTACAACTAATTTCAGCTGAAACTAATTGAGGATATGACTAGACGTTTAATAAGCTTAAGTCCGATTACATTTGTAAGTATATAAATGCATAAATATTGAGATGATATTTAATTAGATGTGTATAACTAAAGGTTATGTTGTTTGTTTAATTAATTAACGAAAATATTATTTTACAAAGTAATGCAGATTTTTAAATTAAAAAAAAAAGAATTTGTAATATAATTTTAAGATAGCTAGATTAGATTTAAGTTATTGTTCTGATATTTGTTAGTAAATAATTTAGCTAGATTTGTAGTTGTAGAAACGTTGTATTAATTTTAAAAAGTGAAAAACAAGTGTGGAATAAAATATCCAGGAGACAAGAAAAATAAATAAAAAGTTGTTATTTGATAATTGACGGATCAACAACAACATTTGGTTTGCTCTTATAAAAATGAGTAAATATTATAAAATAATCAATTATAAAAGGTGATAATTAAAGAAACCAGTGTCCAGTAAAAGGAGGGTGAATTTTGAAACAAAGAAAAATAAAGATTGAATTTCAAGCAGTTAAACGAGTGTAGTTCAAATGAAAGAAGTTCAGAAGTTGGAGAGAGAGCAATTAAAATAAGGACATTTTTCAAGTGGGGACGAATCGAGAGCAGGGGAAAATTGAAAAGGACAAATTGATAGCAGGGGAAGATTGAAATTTTGGTTATTAAAATAATTGGAATTTGGAAAAGAGGAAGAAATCAAGACTGTATAGTGAGTGTAAAGAATAATTTTAAGTTAATTATAAGCAGGGTTGATAGGGAAACTGGACGTAATAAAATAAAAATCTGCATTATAAAAGTTTGAGTAAAGTTTTATTTTGGTTAAATGAATAAATAATAAACAACGAACCTATTTAACGACTTTGAGATAAGAGCCATGCAAACAATTAACTAAATTAATGAGCAAAGCAAGGTATATTGAATGTGAGGCTAATTATAATAAATTAAACTTAATATTTTTTTAAAGGAAACACTCACATAACAATATACAGCTTTAGACTTTAGATCTTGCATAGAATGAAACATAAATGTTAAGTAGAAAATTTGTTAGTTTTGTGAATTTCGGAGGATACAAAAAGAAAAGAAACCTATCAAAGACAATAAATCTAAACCTAACCGAAGCCTAGAGGCATTATGTTATCAGTACATTGTATGACTACATTTAATTGTTACAGTACGACGTGGGATGCTTTCTTACAATTTTTAAATAAAAGCCAGGGGAATCTTGCACCATTCTTCTTGTAATATTCAAACAATTCGGTAACATTTTTAGGTTGGCTTTCAATTTTCTTCCTATCTAAGTAATCTCATAAATGCTCGATACTATTTAAATCTGGGCCCTACGGCGGCCACTTCATTGCTGACAACTTTCTTCCCATATAATTTATTTAACTAATCTTTTACTACACGAATAGTGTGTTTCGGATCATTTTGTTGAAAGACAAAATTTCTTTCAATTGAACGCTTATCAGAAGGGACTACGTGTTTTTTTTTAATATCTCATTGTAGCGGCCCGCCAATTAGTTTGTCTTCAATTCGTATCATATTCCCAACTCCACGTGAAGATCCTCCAACAATTCAAATTTTGATTCGTCTGACCATAGTACCTACTCGACACCACTGTTCCTGATTCCACCTCTGGTGCTTTTTGGAAAAATTAAGCCTTTTAAGTTTATTACCTTTATGAAATAATGGTTTTCTTAGAGCAATACAGCATTTTAAAGTAAATTTTGGTAAGGTAACCGGGACGATTGAAGAATCTACTCGATTTGCAGTTGCTTGTTCTAGTTTCTGACGTAAACATTGCACACACTCGTCTCTTGTTAACTTTTTAGGCTTTCCAAACAGAGGTTTATTGGCAGTTCATCCCAATTCCTTGTACTTTTTAAGAGTGTTATGTCCGGCTATTTTAAACTTTGAGAGTATTTGCAATTTTTCAGATCTAAATTGGCCAAGATCTAACACACAATAATTTGGTTAAATTGGTCAAACGTGAAAATAACCAAAGAAAAATTTAACCTGTGGTAATCCATACAAAACAGTGCGGAAAGTCGTCTTTAACTTAAGCCATTCTCCGACAGGTAAGCAATTCTGTATCTCACTTCAGTAGATACGTATCTTCGACATTTTATAAACTTTATACAAAACATTTACTTAAATATTTTAAAATTTACTGTTTCAAAGCACGACTTACAACGAGATTCAAAAATTATAACAACTCACGTTCAGACACGTTTAATGAGTTATATTAATAAAGTCTTACTAAGAAAAATTGAGTGGTCCAAGACTTTCGCACAGCAGTGTATATTTAATATATCTCCAATGAGATGTCACAAAAGTTAGCAGAACTAGAAAGAGAATTCAAACATATGCAATGAATAGAGACTGGATTTTAGGTGACATTTTTAGGTGATGAATCGTCCAAATAGGGAAATTTAGCTAAATCCATAGCCGTACTAAATATTTTTATAAATAAGGTTACCCCCACCTGTACCGTTATGTTTCTTCAATAACAAATTATTGGTTTGGTGACTCAACGAAAGCTTGGCCACGTCTATTAAATATACTTATTGCACCATAATGATTGGTGAAGTTTTCCATCCTTTTTTAGGAAACACTGCTATAATTTCTGGAGAGCGACAATAGTAAACAACTGTTTTAAAACTGCTACTTAAGTGTTCCGCTCTACTGAAATGATTTTACTAAATTTTTACTTGATCCGGTCTCTAGCAATGAAACATGGCCTATAAGAATTTAAAAGAAAAAGCAGCAATACTTCTAAAATAAAAAACATGCTTACTATATCATGAAGATACTAATATAAAATAAGTAAATGCTGTTCCAGAAATGCCGTGGCATCCACGCAGTGTTACATTTGATCTCTTGAAGAAACTTGGTTGTTCGAGGTAGAAACCTTTCTATCAGGGAAACTGCTGATAATTGTAAATCTCATTAACTACACATTTAAATCTATAAATGCCGGCAGCCTTAGGCGTGATTCCTAGAATTTTAAGATGTCTCTTCTTGGTGGCATTGCTAACGACATATCCCAAGTTCATGCTCCAGTGTGGTTGACTCAGCACTTCCGATCTACTCCCGAGGCTTATATCTTCAGAGTGTTGCTAGAATATGAGTTCTGAGCTTAATTGGAAAGGCATTCCGTATTCCTGGGATGCGCCTGACTTTTTGGATTCACACCCTCGCGGTATCGCCACCGTTATATCCCAAATCCAATTTCTTTCGCTTTGACTCCGGTTGGCCGGCAAACTCATGATCTTCAAGGTACTATTAATTATCAGCACCCAGCTTTTCTTGTTTGCTGTTGGAAATGTTTTCATGAATCTCGGCCCTTTTCTATGTTTCTTTTGTTAGGCTACCTCAGTGTACATCTGTCGTGACGTAGATATCTGAATTGCTTTACTTCCTCATTATTCCCATTACCTAATTTTATTATTACCCCAAGAATAAGGTTTGTCATAATTTTTATTTTTTGCTCATTTATCCGTAAGCCAACCTTCAAGGTGGGCTGTATTGATTCGCGTAAGTTATCTGCAAAATTTATTGAATTTATTGCCATAGGATATGATTGATATTCTTAGTGGTTAAGTTTGGACTTACAGCTGACATCTAAGGTTCCTTTTTAAGGGTCTCGTTAAGATACAAGTAATGTAACATAATCCAAAGAATTCTTAGAATTTGGCTGCTGGCTGTGGTCTATCTCAAATTCATCCTTGTTTAGTGTTGACTCTGATTTACCGGCATACTTGTGGGGTTCAAACGCTTAGGATGTCAGTAGGTATCAACGCTTCTCTAGCAACTGGTAGACATTTAAGCTTCACGTCAGTGACTTCCTATCGGTTATCACTGGAAACTGACAGGTTCCTGGGATTCATATCCCAGGGTTATGCTAACTCTTTGGCCCTAACTATCCTGGACCCTCCATTACAAGCTATTGAGAACTTCGGGAATCCACTGTGTTCCATGTTTAGAACAAATTATATTCAAGGCAATAAGCATACGAAAGTGTTCTACAAATGTTGGGGGTAGCGAGTTTTTCGACATTTTTAAAATTAAGCTTACGCCATCGACTACTAGCGTCATTAGCCATCTGTCTTACTTAACTTCGTATCTCGGTCGTTTCAGGTTCGACCACGATCAGAATTTTAGCCTGTATTTTCTTGGTGACAAAACAACCTTTCTTGTGGCTTTGTAATCGCCAGTTGCTGAAAATTAAAAGTTAAACATATGAAAGGTTTGAGTTGTTTTTAAATATTATCCAACCTATTTAGCATTACTTAAAGCAAAGATATGAGGAAACGATCTACATAATTTTATATTAAAGTGCTATTATCTAAATGATACATCGTGAAAATCATTCGAGCTTACGTCTCAGCATTGGAGCACGATGATTAAAACATAAAAGTATTTTATGATAAACTCATCACAACACTTTTGCATATTCACTTTCAAAATCAAAAGTTACGAATAAGTGAACCGGAAAAGCTCAAAAGAGGTGCCTAACTTTGGATAGAACAACAAAACGGAACAGATGAAATACCTATTTAGAAGGTAAGAACCTATACAATCCTACTTTCAAAGGAAGATACAGAAAATGAACATGGATGGGTCCAATTATTCATTTGAAACGAAATACTGACAGAAAGCAGTAAGAATGGATAAATTACGAAACCGAAACGAAGCAGTAACAGAAATCCATGGGTTAATTGGACCCGACTAAAAATATATAAACAGCCCATAAAAAAAAAATAACTAAAAGAAAACGAATAAATAAAATAATAAAATGGATTATAATTATGAGAACAATTAAGAGGCCAAATAAAAAGCAAATTATAAAAACAAAAACTAAGGAGACGCTGAAAATAATAATAAGGAAACAGAACTATGGAAATAAAATATAAATATCAGGTTAATAGCATATCAAGAACGCCAACCAAAAATGGTATTCATAGATGCAATAGAATACAATGTAAAAGTAAAAGCAGATGAACAGGTTACGCTATGCAGCAATGAAATATAAAAGGAAGTGGAAACTGTTTACCGCGCAGAGAACACGAACAAAATAGAGAAGATGGACCAAATTTCTTGGAATCCAAAAAACACGAAATTAAGATCAATGACAGAAAGAAAAAGAAGTTTATGTTCTATACCGAATGAACTACGACAAAAGAAAAAATATCGCACTTAAAGTAACCGACAAAGTAAAATGAGAAGAATTGCCAAACCTGAAAAATGATGGAATATGGGTCAGTTGAAACCGAAATTGGAGACCGAATCAAGAAGACATGTCGTCTATCAAACCGGCCGGAGGGTGAGAAAGAGAGGAAGGGAGGAATAAACAGAGGAAAAGAAAGAGAAAATATACAATCAAAGTCTAAATCTAGAATCTAGACCAATACATTTTTTCTTGCAAGAGGGATTTACTGCACCCTTTAAGATTTTTTCATGCTACAAAATATTCGTTACTAACTCAGACATTTAATATGTCTTTGATTTAATTAGTTCTTGTTTTTTACCAAATGTACCAAATCTAAACAAACAGGGGTCCCCCAAATTTACTTAAAACAACTTAACTAATTTAACGAACGTCACATCGTAACGTTAATGCAATCGCATCTGAACGACTAGTGCGCAATGATGCCTCATCAACCTTTCTTAATATAGAAAATTCTTTTTAAATTCATTTAATCCAGATTCTAAATATAGTTAACTCAACATTTCCATATAAAATTTAAATCTCATATTGCACGAGCAGCAAAAATTTCCATATTATTTGTTCCTTTTGTAAGTGAAATGGCAGGAGACTTCAACGGGCGATGTGTGGACAAACCTGTCGTTTTTGTGCGACTTCTGTCCCGCGATCGACCGGTCTTAAGAAACTTTGAAAGTGTTAGCGGTCAACTACGACATGCTCAATGGTTAATTACGAAATGTTCGTCTACGTACGCACATCCTAGTAAGGTCAAACGTATGTGATCTACTATTGTACGAAAGGGAAATCTAATCCACTTTCTAAATCGTGCATCGACCGATAATAAAATGTTTCATTGACATTCCCAACAATTTTCGTTTACACGAGATTAAAAGCTTATTTATTACGCCTTGAAGTTTGTACAGGAAATGCATATGTTTTGAAAATTTGGAATATGATCGGTTATGGTTTATTTTTTATGTTTTTAGGAAGTGATTTTTTGGTTCCTTCACTAACAACATACTTAAAATAACTCTGCAACCTTTCAAAGTTTATAATTGTTGGAGAGTTATTTCCTATATTTAACCCATAAAATTTATGTGATACTTAAAAATTATATTTCGAAGAATTGTATGAAGGGGAAACGGATTAGTAAGTGTGAACCTTGTTGAATAAGCGTGAGAAGGTTACGAATTTATAAATTTGTAAGTTGGTGTTAGATAAAAGAAATGGCTTAAAATTAAACCATATATTTAGGCTCGGTTTTTTTAAAACGCAACAATTTGTCAACGAAATGGAATGAAAAGTAAAAGCTTTTCATTCGTTGCTATGTTTAAAAGTTGTTAACATTTTCGGAACACTAACTTAAAGGACATATCTCCGTTTGCAGTAAAATAAAAGTAAATTATGGCTACATTACAAAGCACACCCAGTGTTTTTTCGGCTTTGACTTAAATAAAAACGTGTGAACTGAGAAAAAAGCTTTTGAATTTAAATTCATTCTAAACGTTAATTTTTAAACAATTAATTAATTTATTTTGAAACTCTGACGTCAGTTTCATTCATAGTTTCATTCAACTAAACACTTTCTATGTAACAAGTCTTTTTCTTTGAAGCAACTTTCATTATTACAGGTTGATGTTACTACACAGAATGTACGTTTAATATTAAGAATTTATCAGGGCAATATCCGACTAACCTATAAGAAAGTGTTCAAAGAAATTTAATTATGAACAAATTAACTTCTCTTACAACAAGAAGTTTTTTCTTAATATGTTTTATTCGGAAACCTTATAATCGAGTTTGAGTATATTCAAATATTTTTAAAAGGATAATTAGTAAGAAGTTAAATAAATTAATCAAAATGTATTACGTAAGAAAGTTTAAACAACCCTGGAATTTGAAAGTTCAGGTCACTTCGTGTATCTTTCACCTCAGCTTTTACTGAAATATATAGAAACTTGTTCTTAATCTTAAACTACGAGTTTAGATGAAAAATTATTAAGTTAAATCTTTCCGAATGAATAAATAATACTTTTTGAACAAATCTGACTGCTTTTACTTTCTAATTTTACCTATAAAGTTCGAATTTTATGGCCTCCTTTTCTGTGACAAAACTTGCGTGAAATAAAATACTTTATAAGGTTCAAATAGAGAAAAAGGTAATCAGTTACAATATTTGCATTTATACAGTTTGGTGTTACATTTTATCAGTTCTCTATTTAAGATTTAAACTTGTTTAGCTTCTGATTAGTCAACATGAATGAATCAAATTGAATGAAATGCGTCAAGCTAGGGGAATCAAATTGAACAAAATGCAATAATAATATAATAAATCAAATTTTAGTCAAAGCCATGTAACAGAAAGTAAAAAATTAATTGAACAACTTTGCGATTAAGCTACTCCTCAGTTCAAGGTTAAGTCATAGTTAGAATTTTGTATAAACTTAACCGACAAAATACATGTTGAAGACTGGCAATTAAAAGCCCGGAAAATTTTTAAAAGATTCTTAAAATTGAGCAGTCTTTATTAACCAACGAAGCATTTTAACGAGGAAACCTTGCTGGGTTATTGGTTATTGCTAGTAAAAATTGTCGAATTTAATGATTCTGAGGAGTTTCTGATGTATAACCTGATTTAAGCCGCTGTGGCAAGGTCAAAACTTTAATTTATCATACGATGTTTACTTTAGCATCCGCAAAAGCTTCTCATAAATCGCCTTCATGTTGTTTGTTTTAATTAACGAAGGAAGTGAAATGTTTTTTAAGTTCAAAGAGTTAACGTGTAAAATATAAATGAGGAGTGTTACAATGTTTGTTGTGCCTGTTATAATCATTTCTAAATTTTAATTCTGTAACATAAGATACGGTTTTAATTTTTTAATTTCTTAAAAAAAATAAGAAAATTAATTAATTCAGCGTGGTTGTTTACATATGATTCAATAAAAATACAGTTAATATTAGAATTAAACTTTAATGAAAAAGTTTCCAATACGGAAATCAAATGCTAACCTGATTTAACATTTAATCTAAAGCATAATTTTGACGTACAAACACAAGAAGAAATTTGTAAAAAACAAGCCATGCTAGTCGGATTTTACAAAATAAATACCGCAAATAGATATCCCATAAATCACGTAAACATTTACTACGATGGTGCAATTATCTGTTATACAAAACAGCTATCTAAATTATTATTTATCACAAATAAAAGTTAAACAATCCTTGACATTACCATACTTTACTTTAGATTATACCTTTCGACCTTTTAATTATTTTCTGCCACGTTTCATTCCATTTTATTTTTTAAATTCCGAACTTAACAATTTATAATACGTATCTATCATAATAACAACAAGGATATTAACGAAAACAAATATTTTGCCTTTGGGTAGTAACAATTGTTTTAAGTTTGACTACTAAATGAAACAAATAAACGTAATGATCTGTTTTTCTAACCATTTTAAATCGAACTTAATTTTTAATAATACAAGTGCAATTCTTCATTTCGAAACTCAAAAAGTCTGCGTATTTTGTGTAAGATTGACACATCATGTACCCAAAACAAGGATGTGGAATTTTCACCGTTTTATAATAACTCATTCAGAATAACAGCGTATCAACACGTACGCCTAGAACAATAACTTTTTTTACAATAGCGTGACCTTATTTACCTTTTGACCTTCCCCAAACTGTGCATTCTCGTTTTGTAAATGTTATAGTAGGACTCTTTCCAACTACCATACATTCACCAACAAACAAAACGGTGAAGGTATCGTACGCTTCTTGCCTATTCTAGTTTCGTCCGAATATCAGACTACAATAACTATTTAATACAAATGCTCATTGGAGTGGATCCATTTTATCTACCTATAAGGAGTTGTGAATTTGTAATTAGAATACGAGAATATGACCTTGCAATTTCATTACGTAGGAGTACTATTATAATATCTTTTAAGTGTATTGTATTTATGTAATTTAACCTTTGTAAAATAACAGTTTTAATTACTAATTTTACAAACAACCGCGGTTTCTCACAGAATTAATAATTAGTTGCATATTTAAATACACTTCGGGAAAGATACGGTTTCAAAATCGTAATAAAAGAAATTATGTGGAAGTTATTTATTATCTATTAAATACCGTAGAACTTAATAAGCACAATGTAGGCGACATATAACTAACCCCATTTTGAAATTAATCGAAATTTAATTGTTAAAAATTTAAAAGTTTCCTTTTTTTAATAAACCAATTTGTAGATTTTATTGTTAAGTTAGGTATTTTCCATGCTTTTGGGCTCTAACATTAATATGTGTATTACAGAATTCCAAAGATAAATTACTCTACGAGATTGAGTAACAAAAACCCACACAACATAACACATTTCACACAAATGTCACTCCTACCTTAACGAGTACAAGGGGGTGAAGTTGAAGGAAAGGAAGAATTCAAAGGAGTAGATGTATAATTATATTTCTAAAACGGTATTCTCAAACTAAATAATATATTAAAGCAAAGCTGAGTCAATCAATTAAAAACCACCCTACATATTATAAATAAAATATTTTCTGGACTAAGTTTTAGATGAAATTGTTGAAAATGCGAAAAATACTACAATTAAATTATTTAGCGATATTGAGACTTGTGTAGTTTAGAAAATATTGTGCTGATTACAAAATATCTAACTGAAACCTTTAATTAATTTATCTCAAGCATCCAAAATATTTAATGCAACCTTGCAGTTAATTTTTCATTTGTTGTTATTTTGAATTTCATAATAAGCTTCACAAACGTTATGTTTTATATTAATTTTGGATCGTATGAAATCAGACTATATTCGAAGTACAAAAATACTAGGAGATACTCGAAACTGAATCTACGAAGATGAAACCCGCAGATTAACAGAATGACGGATGAAATCAAATCTCTTCAGTTTGGTAAAAGTAGTCAGAGGCAACAGGCCAAAGATATCCAACAAAATCGAGAAACAGGTAGAGAGAGTCCATGGAATAAAGAGCCTATGAGCCTATAATAAGTAAAAGAGTGGGGAATATCAGAAAAGGGAACTTTATATAACGGTTTTAATATGAGTAGCATAGAAATCATGATGACAATGGTAGCCAATAATCCTGGAAATAATTAAAGGTAAAACGATGCCTCCTAGAAAAAGCTTCTTAGTGCTATAAAAGATTATTTAAGATATGTTACAGCAAAAGCAAATAAGTGGGCAAAATAATGCAAAGTAAACAAAATAATAAACCGCCGATTCACAAAAAAGAAACAAATAAAAGCGGAACTGAAAGTTGTAACCATTGTTAAATCAGAAAGCAGGAAGGTATAAAGTAACAAAAAAAGGAGGAACCAAATAATATATGATAAAAATATAAAAAGAAGGCTTAATAGAGGCAGAAGATAAAGATTAGAGAAATCGTCACCTTACACGTAAAAATGGAAAAAAAACAAGAATCAAAGGCGGAAATGATGAAGAATCCTATAAATGCATTCAAGTTTAGAACATACAATCCTGTTTCCTAACTAATAGGCTTTCCTCGACTGCTTTGTAAACTGGTTTTAGCTGCGAGTGTACGGTGTAAATAAGTTTTAAAAGGAAAATTGGTTTCTCCTTAGGTTATAAATATTTAAGAAACAAAAGTATTGCTATTTACTAGATTATTTATTTCCTTCCTCTAAGGACTTTTATTATTTATCTTTACCTTTCAAGAACTTCGCTTTATTCTAGAATACCTGTAGACAATTCCTTGCAAAGTCATTTAATATATAATAAATTGTTAAAATAACTCCAATGAAGTAAGGAATTTCCACCAAGATTTGAAAGATGTTAGGTCAACATCAACAAGTACTGTATATTATAGGCAAGAAGATGGCACTTTAAGAGGAGATATAGGGGGGAAGTTAGATTTATAGGCCGAATATTTCGAAAAGTTACTCAATTCTGAGTGGGACGATGTCGTGACAAGTTCAACTGACGAAGAGGATGAAAATACTCCAGAGACACAAGAGAGAATAGATGAACCGGCGGAACAAGCAGTTATGTGAATAATAGGCAATATGAAAATAACAAAAGTGGAGGGGAGAACGGACTAGTAGCAGAAGCTTTGAAATTGGGCGGAGAATCTACCAGTTGACAGGAAAGGTATGGAAAGAGGATAAGATGCCTGAAGAATGGAAAACATCAGTAATATGTCCTATGCACAAGAAAGGCGGTAGAAGTGTATGTAGTAATTATAGAGGAATATCATTAATGGATATATGTTACAAGATCCTGGTGCTGGTAATAAGGGACGGGCTGAGTACTTACGGAGACAAAGAGATTGAGGAGTATCAAGGAGGATTTCGGAAAGGTAAGTCAATGATAGACCAAATATTTACCGTGAAATAAATTCAAAGCAATAGCTACTCACAAAACATTGGTTTACATATGCTATTTATAGACTACCAACAAGCATACGATTCAATAGATAGGAGTAAAATGTATGCGGTGCTATGAAAACTGAAGATCCCGGAAAAATTAATAAACCTGATTAGAGTGATTAGCTTGACAATCAGTGAGACGATTAGCAGAGTTTCGGTGGAAGGCCAAGTGTCTAAGTCATTTATAGTAAATAGGGTATGAGACAAGGATACCCCCTCTCTACACTGCTTTTCAATTTGGTTTTGGAATGAGAATAAGGGAAAGTAATATTAAAGCTTCTAACATCCTCTATTACAGTAGACACCAAAGAATAGCCTATGCTGACGATATTCTGATTATGGCAAGGTCAAAACACGAATTAAAAAGGGTGTTTGAGAAGCTGGAAATAACAGCAAAGAGATACGGATTGAGTGTAAATGAAAACAAGACCAAATGCATGGAGACCGGAACAGCACAAGGAGTTGGCGAGCAAAAGATGAGGATTTTAATAGAGAATAAGGAATATAACTTCGAAAAGGTTCAGCAGTTCGAATATTTAGGGGTCGTTTTAACGAGTAATTGTGAAGAAGAAGTAGAAATAGATAAAAGAATAAATAAGGGCAGTAAAGCTGATTAAATTATTAAAATCTAAGTACGTCGTCAGGAAGACAAACGTAGAAGTACATAGGACCGTCATTAGAGCATCAACTCTTTACGGACCTGAAACCTGGATTATGAAGAAAAGCATGGATCAAAAGTTAAACATATGGGAAAGTAAGATATTAAGGAAAATCTTCGGAGGTATTAAGAATAATAATGGAGAATGGAAGAGGATGACAAAGCAAGGGTTAGCAGATAGATACGATCACCCAAGTATTACCAGTATCGCTAGGAAGCAAAGAGCAAAATGGTTAGGTCATGTGTACAGAATGCCGGAGAAAAGGTTTGCATGAAAATCTCTGCTAGGTGGTGAGAGAGGGAAGAAAAAAAGAGGAGAGGAGAAAAAGTGGTTGGATGCTGTTAAAGAAGATTTAAGAAACCAAGGGGTAGAGGACTGAAAATCCGTGGCAATTGTTGGAACCCAAGGGTTGCCTTATTTTCTCATTAAAATAAAAATGTTTGGATAAAGAAACCACGCTTACACTAAAACGATCTTTACTTATCGATGACTCTTACAACTCTCCTTTGTTAAACTTACTTAAAATTTGGTTAACCACCCTTGCTTAGTAAAATAGAGGGGGTTATTTATTCAGACGGAATAGCAAGCAATGATCAGAGGAAAATGGAAGAAGTTAATCAACAAACTTTAAGCCATGCCTCCAAGGCTCGCAGTGCTGATTATTATTATTATAATAGAGGAACTCTGAACCAAAATGAATTCGAGGACTTTAAAAATACTTAATAATTAATCAAAATCCTGTGTAATTTAAAGATGTAACACTTCACATTTTTTAATTGCAATAATTATAACAAATCTAAAGTATAACAGTAACTGAAGGAATTTCTCAATTTGTCTGTTATTTCTTATTAAAATTTTAACACTTTCAGTAAATATGAAATCTTCGTTAATGAATGTGCGAAGAAGGAAGCATCCGCTGCTTTACAAAATAAAAACTAAAACTAAAAAACTTTTCAGGAATAGATAATCTCAGGAGTGTAAGCGTTTTTGACACGACAAGGTTTTTCCTAGAGACATTTAATGTCATTAGATTAATCAAAAGTGGCCATTCCACAAATGGTAATAATGGTACCTCAGGATTAGTGTTAAAGTTATTTTTTAAAGGAAACCACAAGGGTTAATATTTACAAAAAGATTTATTTGCGTCAGCGTAGATATACATGGCATCGCAATTAAAATTTTTTAGGACAGTTTGCATAGATTTACATTTAAGCTGTCATAGCAGCACAAAGCCAACCAAGAAAATTTATATTTTAATTCAAACCCGGCTTAAAACTTTAATGAAACATCGTTAATTTTAAAATTGACAAATTATTTGGGGATAAGCGAAACAGTAGTTTGTCGTTGAAGGTCGCTCTAAAATTTAATTAAATCTTTTCCTTTTTGTTTCGTAGTGATTTTCGCTATCAATTGCTAAAATAGAATTACATATATTAAAGTTTTTCTTCCTTTTTTACCTTATAATTGTTATTATTTAATTATATAAGAAATGACAAGTTTCAAGCAACTCATCATTTAATAACCAAATTGCCCAAATACGGCTTTATAAATCATCAAAAATAAAGTGTGAGTTGTTGTGAATCCATTGTTATATAGTACTAACACAGTTCAATAAGCAGCTAATAATAAAGAAAGACACAATTTTTTTTTGTATACCGGGTGTCAACGAAACCTGGGGCACCCCCATAATTTTTTTATTTTTTAAGATATCTAAATGAAATTTTGTATATGTAATATACTCTTTAATTGGCATTTGTTGACATAGGAAACAAGTTTCTGTCACTTCCGGTTTCGCCGGAATTGACATCAACTTTGTTATTTTAAATGGAATGCCCTGTATATTTATACATTTTTGGAATCTCCATTCAATTTTAGGTATGGTAGTGTCAAGTTTGAAAAATTTTGATGACAAAGTAAATACTTGCAGAATAGTTTATTTATTAATCTAGAATGCCATGACTTACGCAAAATGAAAGTCAAGGTGCCCCAACACTCGAGGCAAATTGTTTTAGAACTTTAACTATTTTAGTTGCTGTATTAGAATGGCCTAAAGTTGGCAAAAATGCTTTTTCGAGAATAACTCTATTTTTTCAAATGGCACTAGGGTGGGACACTAGGATATTAAAAACGAGCGTTTTTCAAGGATTTTATTGATACCAATAACGCGGGATTAATATGAAAATTTAATTCGGAATAGCACTCGCCGTTCAAAAAAACCGTATTTTGGACATTTAAATCTAGATACTGGGTTTCAAAACAAGTGAAACAAATGAAATGCACAAAAAAAAGACAGACTTGCTACAGTTGAAGTGCTAAAATAATTTGTTTTGAATATCGTAGCACCATGACTTCCATTTTACGCAGGTCATGGCATCCTAGATTAATAAATAAACTATTCTGGAAGTATTTACTTTGTCATCAAAATTTTTCAAACTTGATACTACCATACGTAAAATTGAATGGAGATTCCAAAAATGTATAAATATACAGAGTGTTCTATTTAAAATAACAAAGTTGATGTCAATTCCGGCGAAACCGGAAGTGGCAGAAACTTGCTTCCTATGTCAACAAATGCCATTTAAAGAGTATATTACATATACCAAATTTCATTTAGATATCTTCAAAAATAAAAAATTTATGGGGGTGCCCCAGGTTTCGTTAACACCCGGTATATTATGTCTTTTAAAATCGGTCATGTCAACGTACAGTCGTTGGGTACCGGTTTTGATGCACTCAGAGATCACGTATATCAACACGGCTATAATATAGTTACCGTATCAGAAACTTGGCTTAATGCAAACATCCTGGATGTTACTTACCAAATTAAGGGTTACCAATTTATAAGAAAGGATCGTCAGACACACGGAGGTGGCAGTATCGCTTATTATATTAAAAATAATATCACGTATGCTGTAATAAACTCTGAAAACAACGCACATTTTGAACGACTTTGGTTATCTTTTATATGAGACAAAAAACGAATTTCTCTTGGTATCTTCTATAGACCGAGTTGGAAAGACTTTAATGAGTTTTTTAATGCATTAGAGGAATCTACTGCATCTGTTTTACCTACTTGCGATGATTTGTTGTGGGTAGGTGACTTTAATATCGATTTTCTCAAAAACAACATCTATTGTTTAAAATTTTTAGATTTTTTATAAACGTACGGCTTGAAGTAGTTAATAGCCGAACCAACTAGAATCACAAAGTCTTCATCTACACTTATTTACTTGATTTTTACATCTAATCCTAAAATCGTAAGTGTCAGAGCGGTGTAAGAAGTATGAATGGTATATCGGACCACTCTTTAACATATTGTAACTTCTCTTATAATCATTCCAATACACAAACTACAGAGACTTTAAGAATTTTAATTTCGAACTGTTTATGTCAGCTTTGGAGTCTCTACCATGGCACTTACTGTTTCGATTACCAGATATAGATTCCAAAGCTAAGTTCCTCAAATTTTATATCTATTCAACGAATTTGTACCTTTACTTTTACGCAATGCTAGATTTACTACGAAAAAGCTCCGTGGTTGACGGATAATGTCCTCCTGTTTAGGTTAAGAAATAATGCCCTGTTAAAATTCAAAAAAAGTAAAAATCCTGTAGACTGGAATTTTTATAAAAATTTACGTAATTTTACCACTAGTCCAGTCAGAAGAGAAAACAGAGCTTATTTCCAATCGCTAATTGATGATAATGTTAATAACAATAATAAAAAGAAGAATAATTTATGGAAAGCTCTTAAGTCCCTAGATGTACAATTTAAATCCAAAAAATGTGATATTCCTATTGAACTTTGCAACGCTGATGGGATTAATTATTTCTTTGTCGATGAGATACGCAGAAATAAGGTGCAACCTGATGATAAACTGAAAAGTTTTTATCAAAATAATTTAAAAGACAGTATTACCAACTCTTTTAGTTTTACTCTTGCTACAGCTGATGATATTTTAAACTGTATTCTTAATATTTCTTCAAATTCGGTAGGCGTAAACAATATTGGTATTAATATGATCAAAATCTGTTGTCCTTTTTTGATCAACTATTTACTCCATATAATCAACTGTTGTCTAGAAAGTGGTTATTTTCCTGCAGGGTGGAAAATAGCATACGTAATTCCTCTTCCTAAAATTAGCTCACCAACTGATTACAAAGATCTTCGTCCTATCAGCATTCTTCATGCAGTGTCCAAAATCTTAGAAAAAGTAATGGAAAAATAAATTCGTCGGTATCTTTCTACTTTCAACATTCTACCTCCAATTCAATCGGGTTTTCGTAGTACTGATAGCTGCGCCACGACCCTTTCTTGTATTACCGACGACATTCTTAGCGCATTATGTGTTGAGGTGACCAATGAAATATTTTGTGGTGATTCCTGTGACAGACATGATGATTGGTACTATTTTTACTGATTCTTGTTTCCAGAGCTCTTTGAGTTCGATGGCTAAGGGTAAATATTTTACAACTTTTTCTTGTTCTTTTTGTGTAACATTTAGGTATTGCAATGTCTATAAGATAAGTTTTATTTTCTTTTTTATTAATTAGTGTGATGTCTGGTCTATTGCTTGCGATTGTTTTGTCAGTGTATAATGTTCTGTCCCAATATAGTTTATATTCTTCATTTTCGAGGATGTTTTCGGGTGTGTATTTATAGTATGGTGTGCGCGTTAGTATGAGTTGATGTTTAAATGCAAGTTCTTGATGTATGATCTTGGCTGCTGTGTTGTGTCTGTCTGTATATTCGGTTCCGGCGAGTATATTACATCCTCCCGTTATATACTCGATTGTTTCTTTGTATTGATGACATTTTCTGCATATATTTGAGTCTATATTTTCTTTGAGTATGTGTTTTCGGTAGTTCCTTGTTGATATTACCCTGTCTTGTATTGCTAAGGCAGAACCTTCTGTTTCTGGAAAGAGTTGTCCTATGGTAAGCCATTTGTATGACAGCTGTTTGACTATTGTTGGATCTTGCATAAAATAAACAATATCAAAAAGAATTAAGCAAAATAAAAGTCTAAAGGGAACAATTAATTTCACGGATTTTGCGTATAGGTAGTGCTAAATAAAGGAGAAACAAAAGTTCCCTTCGTGGACAACAGTATTAAACAAGTTTAATGAAAGGTCGATGATATCGAGTGAAGAAACAAAAGAAAGAAAGAATAAACTGAATAAAGTACAAAAAAAAATAATAGAAGCTAAATTGTGTGTTAATTTTAAATTTGCTTAAAGTAAAGATAAAAGAACTGAAACAACGAGATGAAAGAATTCCAATAAATGACCCAAAAAAATAAATAACTTAATAGAAGGTAGGTACTAGACTACAAAAGAAAATAATAAATAAAGCAGATTAATGTAATAAATACAGAGAGCAAGAAGAACAAACACTGAAAATGAACAAGTAGAAATGATAATACATAAAACATAAATGGAAACAAGCTTACAGAGGTAACAATTAAAATTGACAGAGAAACCAGTAAAAGATGACGAAAATATAAAGGTAGTAAATACGCGATAGACTACAAAACAAATAGAATAGGATGAGTGTAGAAAATAATTAATGAAGGAGAAGAAAAATGCAAAGAACAAAGATCAAAAGTAGATGAAAAAGAACTGGCAGTAACGCCAAAAATAGGAAAATCTAGAAAAAATACAAAAAAATAGGAAAGGTGAAACAAGGATAATGATAATAATAATTCAGAAAAGAGGTCAAGAAGAAAGTGGAATCTCGAAGAATTTCGTCTAAATTGTTGTTATGTACAGTTGTGGACAGAAAAAAATAGGACAACTCGAAAAATCAAGTAAACTTTATTCTATAAAATTTAGTTACTTGATTTTGGCTTTATAATTATGATATTTGTCACATTGACTTGCAATCAAATTACAACGCAGGGGCCATTTTAAACTAGAAAAAAAACACTGTCCTATTTTTTTCTGTCCACAACTGTACATACGAGTACTTGCTATAACAGTAAATTAACCCCTGTGATTAAAAGAAAACCCCCACGCTAAACAAAAAGAAAGCAGTAACAAAATTATTAAAGTAAATCTAAGGTAACTTTTAAATATTAGAATATACTTTGTTGTTTTAAAACTTAACTTTGGAATTACAATTACAATTTGAAAATATAATGAAAACTTTCGTAAAAATCGTTCAACCAACAAAGCATTTAAATATATTTCAGATACATAGCTAATACCGACTTTGCCTCTGATTATAAACAAAATAAATACTTGTTTATATTTATAAAGCTTCTAATTTTAAATTTTTTCTTGTTTGTTATTTTAAAATTTCGCTTTCCCTCTGTAAGGCTCATTTATCTTCACTTAAATGCCTAATCCAGTTAAATAATATAATATTACAAGGAATAAAGTGCCACTTTCTATTTAAAAAAGCATTTTAAAACAATAAACTGAAAGTTTACTAGTAACTAAACTAGTTTATTCTCAAATCTGTTGTAATAAACAAGTAAAATCGGGTAAGTTGCTCTATTGCTTTATGAAAAACATCAGCATATCACTCCACTTATTGGGAAAGCTTCTGTTAAGTTCATGTATAAATTATAGGTTCAGTTACAATCGTTTCAAAGACGTTGTACAATAACTGAGCCTGATAGAAAGTTAGATTATAAATACAGAAATTTCTTTACAATTGTAGAATCTAACAGGTGTGAAGGGTAGGAAAAATAGGTTTTTGAAATTAAATTAGTTATAAGGTAGGTATTTATGATTTTCTTTGAGCTGCAACTTAATTTTACTCGGGATTGTAAACAGATTTCGTGTTTACATTTTCACATCAGATAAAAGGCTACATAGTAACTTTAATTTGCTGAATTAAAAAAATTTGGGCCTATTTAGACAAATATGAGCATACTTATTTTAAGTTCATGCATTTTTGCATATCTAACTAATTTTATTTTATAACTTCAAGTGTTGTTTTTCAATAAAAGCTATCGCAAAAACATCCGAATTAAATCAAAAATATTTGGAAGTCCTTAAGTTCTCTCTGGGGGAAAAATATCTTAGTAAAACCGTTCAGATTCAAGAGATCAAATAACTTGGATTTTCAGCGCGAACGGAAGTTAACATCATTGACCTAGGCAAAAATTATCCGAAGAAAAATCTGTCCTGTAAGATAACAAAGAAGCATCCAACCACTGGCTCAAATCTTCTAATAAATAAATCGAAGAACTCTATGTTGACTGTTTTACACGCAAATGTGAGTAGTCCCCCAAAAAAGTGTGACCAGTTTAGTATTAGTATTAGTGATAGTGATAATAATGTAGGGGGAAAATCTCTTAAATCTCTTAAAGTATTAAACTTAAATATTCGAAGCTTGCGAAACAAAACGAATATGCTTGAGGTCTTTTTGGAATCTTTACATTTGCCAGAAATTATTTGTTTAAGCGAGACTTGGTTGTCT
This sequence comes from Melanotus villosus, assembly GCA_963082815.1. Classification (NCBI taxonomy): domain Eukaryota; kingdom Metazoa; phylum Arthropoda; class Insecta; order Coleoptera; family Elateridae; genus Melanotus; species Melanotus villosus. Next base: position 48,127,613 of record OY720418.1, on the reverse strand, counting down.
ATAGATGAGGTAACCCAAATTAGGATAAACAAATATAATCTTGGTTCCTATTATTGTCGTTCTAATATTGGAGGCGGTGTAGCTATCTTTGTTAGATCCGATTTAAATGTTATTGTAAAAAACCTTTCAAACGTAGAAGTTGCCGACAAACTGTTTGAAGCCGCATGTGTCAACATAATCTTCCAAAAGGTGTCTGTAACTGTATGTGTTATTTATAGATCTCCTAATGTAGATTATGAATTTTTCATTGAATCACTTGAAACTTTACTCATTCATATCTCTAAATATCGTGGTCTAAAGTTTATATGCGCGGACTTTAATTATAATCTATTAGAAAATTGCAGAAAAACTCAAGGTATTTTAAATACGTTTGAAGCGTACGGATATTTAATGAACTTCCATGACTATTCGCGTGTACAAGGCGGAAGCAAATCCTTGATTGACAATATCTTCTCCAATGTGACCCATAAAAGTGCTATCACTTTATGCAATACGCTCAGCGACCATAATGCTCAGTTACTAGAGGTGAAAATGGTTGAAAGTCTATGTGATACCAATGTAATAACCAAAATACGTAGGAGAGTCTTCTCTAATGAAAACATTAACCATTTTAGATTTCTCTTGTCTAAAGAGGATTGGGTTGAAGTTTATGAGGAAACAAACGTCGACTCTCAATTTTCCGCGTTTTATAAAACATTTTTAGAACTATTTAATATGGCATTTCCCATTACTACTCTTCAGCAAAAGTGCGATAAAAATCAATGGATTACTACTGATTTGATTGACGAAGGTAGGTTTTTACGTCATCTCCATAAACTTAGTAAGGTTTCTTCCAATCAGTTCTTAACTGAACGTTACAAACAGCTTAAAAAAGTGCACGAAAAAAAGGTTAACACGAGGAAAAAAAGTTTCTATGACTGCAGAATCAAAAATTCAGAGTGTAAATCTAAAGAAATTTGGCGTACTATCAATCAGGTTGTAAATACTAAAGTGAAAAATGTAAACTGTCCAGGTGCTATGCTAAACCTACACAATAAAGAAATTTCATGTCCTTCAGAAATTTCTAACGAATTTAACAAATTCTTTATAACGTCTGTCTCTGAATTAACTTCTAAGAGTAGTCCTGGTATAAATTCGGCTACTAATCTAATAAACGTTAATCCAAATTCGCTATTTTTATATCCAGTTGATGAAATAGAGATGGCCAACCTTATAATTTCCATTTCCAACAAAACATCATCGGGACTTGATGAAATTCCTTGCTCTCTTTTAAAAGAAGTATCACAACACATTGTAAAACCTTTGGTATTTCTTTTAAATATATCTTTTTCGAGTGGAGTATTTCCCAAGAATTTGAAATCTGCAGCCTTAGTACCAGTTTATAAGAAAGGTGATTATTCGAGAATGGAAAATTATCGACCTATTGCTCTTTTGTCAGGTTTCTCAAAAATATACGAAAAGGCCTTTAGGTCTAGATTATTGTCATTTCTCAGTAAGTATGATATTTTAACAGACAGGCAGTATGGTTTCTGTGAAGACAGAAATACTGAAGACGCTCTCCTTTCTTTTTACAATAAAGTCTTAAGTAACCTCGACAATGAATTGAAATCTGTTGGTATCTTCTTTGATCTCAGCCGTGCTTTCGATACCATAAACCATAATTTATTACTGATGAAATTAGAAATATATGGAATTCGCGGGCTTTCTAAAATGTGGTTAAAATCATATCTGGACGGTAGAACTCAAGTCGTAAAACTGTGTAAAGATGGTCGTACATATCTTTCCGATTCGCTTATGGTAAAAAGTGGCGTACCTCAGGGCAGTATACTTGGCCCTATCCTTTTCTTAATTTTCATCAACGATATAGTGAAACATATAAATTATTTTACTACGTTATTTGCTGATGACACGTCCACTGTTGTGAACGAACCAACTGTAAGTGTGCTCAGCAAAAAGGCATCTTTATGCTTCCACGATATGTCCCAGTTTTGTCTCCAAAATGGCCTTGCTCTAAATGAACAGAAAACCGAGTTACTTCTTTTTGACAACTCTAAAGATTCGGGTCAATACAGCTTACTTGTTAAAGGAAATGGCCACTCTTTAGTCCAAAGTAAGTATGTAAAATTCCTAGGACTCACTATCGACTTCAAATTATCCTGGGAAGCTCATATAAGCGAAATCTGTAAAAAACTTGCTTCTAAAAACTTTGCCTTACTTCAGTTACGAAATAGCGTTGGTGTAGACTCTCTTAAAACCTTTTACTATGCATGTATTAATTCCATACTATGTTATGGTTTGCTCTGTTGGGGAAATTGCTCAGACATTCATCGTGTCTTTGTTGCGCAAAAGAAAATTATTAGGACAATGTTTCGTCTTCGCCCTAGTAGTTCCTGTGTTTATTATTTTAAACATCATGGTATTCTGACGGTTTACTCATTACTTATTTTAAATTCAGCATGTTATGTGCGAAAACGTTGGAATCTGTTCGCAACCTGTGGTCAAATTAACAATTACGTTACCCGGTCCGCAAATAAATTATATATTCCAGCTCATAGACTAACAAAAGTCGCAAAAGGGCCTATGATTACTTCAGCTAAAATTTACAATCAGTTGCCATTAAAATTTAAGAATATCCCGAGCTTCAAACGATTTAAAATAGAACTAAAGTCATTTTTAATCGATAAATGTTACTACAGTTTAGCTGATTTCTATAATGAAAGGTTTTGATTGGTACCAGTATGTAGCTACTAGTTATTGTTGTAATTATGTACATTTATTATTTTCCTGTGACAATTTCGAACATTTGTTAAGCAAATCTAAATGGAAATAAAATTATTATTATTATTATTATTAAGTTCTTTTTACAGCTATTTTTTATTTAAAAGCAAACTATTTTCAAATATTTTTTTAAATAGTGCCGAGGGAAAAGTTCCACACAATGTAAGTACACGCATGAGAAACAAAAGTTACTATTAATTTTATACATAAAATTTGACTTATTCTGCATATTACATATTTCAGCAGACCCGCAATATTCTGACTGAATAAAAACGCTCAGATTTCCACTACATTGCCTGCACATAAAGCCGAGCTCTATTAATCATCCATCAGGGTATCTACTACTAAGTAATTACTATCCGAAAACAAGTTAACTGCTGTAATTAGCGAAGCAAAACCAAGGATCATAACGGAGGATGCCCCAAACAATTTCAAGTATTTGCTGGTCGAAAGAGTGCGTATTAGTTTCCACACAGTCCCAACTAAATTAGTTCTAAGCGTCACATTTAAAGTTCTAGGTCAAACGAAATGAAAAATGATTTTAAGAATAGGTACTCAATTATTTTAAAACAAAATGCCAGCGAATGTTGCCTATTTCCCATATCAGAATGGTACCGCCTTCGTATTCGTAAACGATACGCCCGGATTTAAAACAGAACCATATTAAGCGTTCCTAAATCCGGCACAACCACACAACAAACGTTACTTTTTTTAGGTTAAAAGGTTTTAGAAACGGAAGCAGCATATTGTACTAAAAGTCTAGGAAATTTAATTACGCAAAACGTTGGTTAAATTTCATTTAGTGTAATTACACATGTAAACAGAATGTTTTAAAGTCTTGTGGCCTTTTCTAGCTTGTGAAATAAACACTTTGTATGCACTTAACGAGGATTTCTTAACAGCTTGTCACCAAATTAATTTAAAACAGTAAAATATTTAATCCCGAAATGTTTCCATCTCATTACTTTTTTCGCAACACGCGATCCGCTATAATTATGGGGTAAATAAATTGTAGGCGGAACAATTCTATTATACACGTTTGTATAATCTGAGAACAACAAAGGCAAAGAAATTGGGCCATTGTCATTAACTGTTTTTTAGAAAAGAACTTATAAAACATAGAGGTTAATTCAAACATCAGACAAATTAAATGAAGGTATACCTAATTAAATCATAGGAGCAGACATAAATGCTTGTGTATTTCAGAAAGTAAATGTCAGGTTTAATTGGCCTTTTACTGAATGCAAATCACTTACACCTCATCGCATTTTATTATAAGTTACTGGGCTTTCGTATCTTTTGATTACAAAGAATGCATGGAGAATAGCAATGTGGGTGCCTAAAATCTGTTTTAAAGCTTTTCCACTACAAAATGTGATAATAAATCAAAAATTGGTTATGTGCTGCATCAAACATGTAAATTGTTTGTATCAAAACTTCCTTCCGCGCTTAGATATGAACTGTTTATTTGTTATTTGTTCTTTGGCGTTTTTGCAAATTTTCTACGATTTTGTGTTCATTTTCAACATTTTTAGAAAAAAATCTGTTCTTTTCAAAACAATTGAATGCTTTCTTCTTCAGATAAACTTTAGTCAAGTTTTTAAAATATAGTACTTTATTAAATTACAAATTGTAAAAAGAATATTTACAATATTTTCGACTAAGCATGGCCGATTTTTATTGGAGGCCTATTTTTGTAGCGGCCAGTTAATGACGGATTTCTGAATTTCAGTTTGGATTTCGATGTTAAGGTACGGCATGTTTACCGTCTTGCAAACAGCGAAGAGGAAACCTTCAGGAAGACTGCGTGTTTTTATTCATGGAGTTGTTGAGGACATTCGTAATCAAAAGAAAGTAAGCCCTAATGAATCACTTAGAAAATTGAGGAGACAAACTGGTACATATTTTAAAATGTTCTTCCTACTCACAAAATTTTATTAATATTTTGTTAACAGACTTGTCGTACAGTTCTTGTATATGGTATGGTATATGGTTGTATATGACTTTTCTCTCAGATGAAGCATGGTACTATTTAAATGGTTACATTAACTCGCAGAACTATCGCAGGTGATCAGCTGAAAATCCACGCGTATTTCGAGAGGATTCTTTACACCCTACTAAGGTTGGCGTTGGTGGTAATGTCCAGGCGACGATTAATTGGGGCTCTATTTTTTAACTACACTATAAATATATAAAATAAATATTGAATCAATTTATTCAGCAACCCCATGACAAGGAATTGAAAAACGGCTATTTTCAGCAGCACACACAAAACGTGAAACTTTAGAATACCTTCAGCAGTATTTCGATGAAAAAGCTATTTTCCACTGTTTTGGAACCCTACTAGCCTATTTTTATTCGGTTACTTAAAAAATGAAATTTACAAAGTAAGACTGCATATCGTAGAGTAATTACAAGAAAGGGTTGTAACGGAAGAGGTGGTTGTGGAAGTGAATATATTTAAGTAGGTGTAAACATACTAAATGAAGAAAATTGTGAAAGAACAAGCTATAGTGGCATTACTTAATAGCAGCTATAAAACGTTTTTAATTTTTTAAAACGTCGCGTTCAGCTATGTATTCAGAATAATTTGTCAATTCACTGCTGTGTCGGATTGGATACCACTGAAATTAAGACTGTTCACTTTTATGGTCTGGGTTTGAACCTGAAGGTAAGAGGGAAGGTAACAACGAACGGAATTAAATATCTGAGACGACTAACAGGACAAAAGAAAAAAGACCACGTAAAAAGCATAACACGTTCAGAAGAATTAGACAGATATGTAACTATTAATACATGAAGTTTAAATAAATAACTAAAGTGGTACTCGTATTTAATCGAAGTGACTGGCAATAGAAAGCCGAAGAGACTTTTAGAAGTCACACAAAAAGGTGAGGTGAGGGAGGCCTCGAACTGGAAGAATTTTTATAAAATAATAAGAAGAACCACCATGCACCATTTTGATTATTGTTTATTTTCCCCAATCTTTGAGATATAACCTACAGCGTTTCAGTACCTTCAATCTACTTCTCCCTGAATATGATGCTTTAAGCAGAGGGTGGCAAGTCCCTTGGTTTTTAAAAATATTTGAAACGCGTGAGCGGTCAGTATGACCGCACGACAATAAATGATCAACTTGGATCATCCAAAAGGGCAAAAATTGAAAAAGGGTGGATATTTTTTATCTAATATTTGACAAATTCTTAGAATGATGCCTAGGGCGTAAAAATTATTTTACTGATGAAAATGACACTGATGAAGAAATTCATGAAATTCAAATCTGGCCTAATAAAAAAAGCATAAGGCTTTCCATCTTCTAAAATTAAGAGGAAGACGTACGATCTTTATTTTCTATGCAACAAAACCATATGCTTAGGGTGTAGTACAAAATAGTGTTGAAATTGCAGGCAAAAAAAGCCCTTGAACCGTTGTAATTTTTGTGATTTTATTTTTTTTTTTTCCTTAAATTTGGTTTTCATTATAATTTTGACTGCATTAAGTTTAGACATTTACTATTAGAAATTTTAAACTTTTATCGTTTTCAAAAATAATAGTTTATTATACAAGACGATAAAATTGTATTTTATCTTCGGGGGCGTATTTTAGCGTCGAGACGTCAGTCGAGACGCTAATTACGCTCGAGAAGACAATTAAATTTTATCGTCGTGTATAATACTCTATTTTTTTCTATAGCATTTATTTCAAGGAAAAAAATTATAAAATAAATTTTATTTGACATTTATTTGACATTGACTTTTAAAAAATTACAAATCGAGTCACGCTTTAAAATGTCATTAGTATGGGCGTACAGTCGTTAAAGTAGTACTTTATCTACCCTTGCTGTTAAAGTGCTACTTTATCTACTCAAATTAATAGATAAAATAGCGCTTTAACAGTTGCTATAGAAAAAAATAAATTTGTAGATTGTTGTAGTATTCAAGCATGCAAGTCCGAAAATTAATTTGGCCAATTGAGCCACATAATGCATTAGAAGAACGATTATTCGCAAAAATTGAGAAACAAAAAAAAGTGCAGCGGTCACTATGACCGCACGACGGTGACAATGTAACAAAATATTGACGTAACTGGTTAAGGGTTAAATGGTCGATGTTTTGTATGTTTTATATGAGTCAAGTAGAAAGATGAAATACTTCCAATGATGGTTAAACAGGAGATTGGAGATCTAATCTGGTAACCTCAAAATTTTCAATTATTGCGTTCATACGGTTTGCCGGCGCCGGTACGCGACGAAACAATGGAGGTTTATTAGCGACGAAGTAGTACTAAGGAATAATTCTCTGCACCAAAATCAATATGCCTTTTAGATAGGTAAGTCCCGTGAAGTAACCATACATGAGCTAACTCAAATCGTACAGAAGTACATTTTTATTATTTTTGACACCAAGCTTGTTGCCAGATTAGCACATCTGCTGTACGTGACTTTTAACACTCGATCATTAACATTAACGATAACATTAGGTATACATTAGTTTAGTCAGCTTTACAGCTTTGCAGCTCCTTAATCATTAATTATTTTCATGTTCACTGATATCGCTGTTAATTATTGACAGAATTATGTGTTGTTTGTATTTTCTTAATGTTGGTCTTCAATGTTGCACCAGAAGAAAATAATTTTCTTCGACTTATAGCACGGGTAATGTTATTTATCCAAATAGGATCAAACACATCTTAAAACTAGTGAATGCTGTTCGTTCTTTTATCCTTTTTTAATGATTTCTGTAATCCGAAGAAGCAGATGATTTGTAGAATAATTTTTTTAAAACCTAAATTGAAAGTGAGGCGCTATGTTGGTTTTGTTGAGTTTATTATAATTAGGGTCGTTTGGTGATATTTTGAATTTATCCAGTTCATACTTAGCTTGACGCACTAATTCGTTTAGTCGAGTTTTAACAAAGTCTACAGAAGCACAGAAAGCTCTGTATAGTCAAAAAATAGCATTGGGGAAGACCCCTAAACATAAAAGGGGCATTTTATAACACCCTCTACGAAATGTTGAAAATAGCTGCAACAAGAAGTGTAGTAAACCATTTTGAAATCAAGTGGATGGGTTCTATGTTAAAGAATAGAATAATCAGCACTACTTTCAAGACGGCGACTAGTTATTATTATGCGTTATCCTTTGAGCCTTGGAACAAAATCCTCTTTCTGATCAAGGCATTTTTTCTGCACCGGGCATTATTTTAGCAATTCTCTTCATCTTCGAAGTCCACCACCAGCCCAGTTAACCAGTTTTTTTGCTTTTGTTGGAGAGTGCGCATGAAGAGATGAAGAGATCGTTCCTCATCATAGACGTTTACTCATCAGCTTTCCCTCATTTAATATACCCATCAACTTCTACGAGTTGATGAATTTTGAGGTTAGAAAGAATAACATTTAATATGTAATAACGCTTTCCAGTTCTAAAATAATTTTTCTTGAGAGTTATGGAACCCTGACTTTCATTTTACGCTGGTCACTCTAGATTAATAAATAAATTTATTTTGTCCGCAAAATATTTCAAACTTGATACTAACATACGTAAAATTCAATGGAGATTCCAAAAATGTATAAATATACAGGGTGCTACATTTAAATATAATAAAGTTGAGGTTAATTCCGGTGAAATCGAAAGTGGCAGAAATTTGCGTTCAACGTCAAATAATGCGGTTTTAAAAATGTATCATATACGAGACCACATTTCACTTTGATATCTTAAAATATAATTTAATAAATAGGGATGCTCCAGGTTTCATTGACACCCGGTATACTATCCAACAGCCAGGTTGTAGGAGCAGTTAAGATTAAAGCTGAAGTAGTTGTCGAATATCTCAAAGCACTTGTTACACTAACAGCACATAACAGAACACAACCCTGAAAGAAGCGGCAGGACACCAAAATGCGCTGGGAATGAAAACATAGATCAACGAACAAAACAAAATTAGGTGCAGATACCTCTTTAACAGAACCAGAACTGACTTGCAGGCTTGCATAGGCAACCGCAAAGATGTTGGTAAATGAACGCCTTCGAGAAAATGCAAATATTGGAGAGAAGATCAGGGACAGAGACAATCTCGGCTTTTGCTGAGAAATTCATCCAGAATCAGAGCAGCAGAATTACTGCTATTAATATTAGACAATAAATGGGGATTATAGTGGTCTGTTAATAGGACAATATCAACTCAAGCGACACCTACATACATACCTATAATCGACGTTGAGAATCACCCAATCTGCAAATTCTTGTGGGGAGGAAGAAGAAACTTGATGCTGGGGCTTTAAAAATATTTTCACTTTTGGGTGAGTATAATGGAACCCAAAGATTTTGTAAATACACTCTACAGATTTTACTACGTATTTTAGATTTTACTAAGAGCTAATCGGTAAGGAAGGAGAAATCCGAAAGGTCACAATAAGCTACAAAACTCGAGTGCAATAGGCATAAAAACCACACCACCCCATGTGATACAAACATAATTCACACATGTATCAGGTAAATATGCATTTATCACCAAAATATGTAGAAAGTAAAAGTTCGTATTGAGTTTCGGGAAAATAATATGTAATTATTAATGTCATTTAAGATTTCTAAAAAGTTAGCAGAATGATAAGTAAAACAATTTCACGTAAGCTATTTTTAAAATTTCTAAAATTTTGTTTCTCTGACATCCTAAGCATCTTTAAAAATCCACATGAAGTTTGATATAGTCTTTTAAAATATTTTTTCTCGAAGAGTCTTGTTTAAAAAAGCAAGGATTTTTAAATACTTGAGAACAACGCATTAAAATAATATTAGCCAACAACAAAGGAAACCCAATAAACACTTACATAATCATAAAAAAATCTTATCGATTGCAATCAAATGACCTTCAGTCATTATTAAGGCAAAAAATATAATAAGAAAAGTATTGTTACAAGGAAGATAAAGAATGAGTTAATGAAAATGAAACCTGAGAATAAGGAAAACATTGAAATTACTTCACACTATGAAGTAATCATTGATTAAAACGCTTTGTAATGTTACAAATATCTGTACTTAAAATTATCAAGACAATTAATAACAAATTGTAAACCGATTTTCTGTATTTTCCCGTCAAAATAACCATGAATAATTTCAAATATTAATAAACAGTTGAAATCGAACTTGATTCTAAATTCAATCCATATATGGTAAACAAATGTGTTGTTTTGATAACGTCTTAATAATATATGATTACAAGGTTGTTAACAAATCTTCGTGATGATTTGTATCGGAATCATTGACCTTACTAACAAATTAGTTATTGTATTGTTTCGCGGATTTCCTAGTTGGAAACGTTACTAAATTTATTACTGTATTTTTTTAATAAATCTTGATTGCAACTGATCCTTTACGGTAAGTAAGGTTTAATTATTCTTAGGATTTAGACAACTTTAACCCTGAGTTTATTAATTACATGTTATTACTTTTAGTTTTGAACTTGGCGTTTTGCTTTATTGTAGACTGCCTTTAACGTAATTTAAAACGATTTGTAAATGTGCATGTCCACTTGTCCACGGCTAATAACTTTAAAGGCAAATTGGGTTTGATCTAACCAAATTTGGAATTATATCATACGGGGGAGGGGTAATCTCTTTTTATTTCATTTCATTTCCAAAATGGGATTTCCTATTTTTAGCCAACAAGGTTTTATTTTAGAAATTATTTTTTTAAGGATTCATTCCTTAGAGAAATACTTCTAAGTTAAGCCGAAGGTTAGTACTTGTGCTGAGGTGATATCTTTCTATGCACAAAATATTCGTTAAAATACAGTACAAGGTTTTAGTTTTAGTTTCAGAAAAATTATTCTTTTATTAAATCTATCCTTGGCAATCTGGCTAATACATGAATTGGTTTAAAAGATCTTCGAGGTATATAGTTTTAAAAATGAGCGTTTTGTTTTGGTTATATGAAACACCCAAAAATCAAAATAAAGAAAATAGAATTTCCCTTATTTGCTAATTTCACTGTTTTAACAATAAATCTGCCTTTAGAAGGTAATCGTAAATTGACGTAAAAGGCTAATTTACTATGTATTTAATATTTAAACTTGGCGGAAATATACATTAAAATATTATTTATACATTGTATCTGTATCGTCTCTGTATCGCCAACCCTTCTTTTGAAAAGTTTTTTAATCGGGTGTCACGTTAATTTGTAGATATTTAAACGTCAACATTTTCTTAAAAGTTCTGTATTTCGTATTCAAATATATCGGGATGCTATTGATAATACTGTTCGTTTTGATATATTTTTTGTAGGAAGCTAGCTTTTACTTTATATTTTTAATAGAAAATTGCAGAAGTAAGTAGACTCTTTTAGGGATATTTTTTATTTACTTTTGAACAGCATAAAAATAATTTTCTATAAGATTTCGTAGATGTCACAGTTCTAATGGTTGAAATAAATACAATAAAGAGAGAATACAAAAAGAGGCAGAGCTTACAGAAACTAATTTTCTATATGTAAATAAATTTGATATGAAAACAATTGGAAGGCATGATTTCGCGACTTGTATCTAACTTTCTTCGGCATTTCTTTCTTGGAACAAATAAATTTATCGTTTAATTAAATAACCGTTAACAATGAAGTTTTAAATTAAAACGTCTAATGCATTGACATTTAGAGCATTTCAACTGTTAAGCTGCGTATTCACTAGAGCATTTTTGCGCGCACAAATGTTTGCGTGCACGCACGTTCGTTCGCGAAAATTTTAAAATCTACACATAATTATTTTTACCTTTTTGTTTGTACGCGCAAATATCCGCTCCAGTTGTGTTTTTACTTAAAGCTGTTTGCATAAATTAAAAATCTCGTCCAAACTGAGCAAAACTTGCGCGCAAAATTCCTTTGAGGTGGTCCTGAGACCGACAACCGATGGAGCGCGTACGTGCGTGCTCAGACCTTGCGCGCACACCTGTTCTGCCGGTACTCATATGATCATTTTTGCGCGCAAACCGTTTGTGCGCGCAAAAATGCTCTAGTGAATACGCAGCTTTAAATTCGTTAAAGTTAGAAAGGAGGAATTATAGCAGAAATAAAAGTTTGAATTGCTGGAATTGTTATAATTTGAGGATCAGTGAACAACAAGAATTATTAATTATACATAAAGCTTGTTACCATGCTTCCTAATTTTTCTTTAATCTTAATTAAAGCTACTTTTTCCTTAAGAAGACCTTTCAGAGAAAGGAAGGAAAATTTTCTCCAAAAAACATTTCATTCCGTTTTTCATTTTAAAAACAATAATTTAGGGCCGAAATGATTAGAAACACCTTTATTTTTAATGATTTTGAAATGTAAGTCCAAAAATTAATAATTCAATTAACGAGTTAATGAAGTACATGTAACTACTGCCTAAAATTCAAAGCGTGTGGATAGTTTGCATTAGGGTTCTAACATTAAAGGCAATCAATCCGGGCTTTTGAAAAACTGTTAGCGTTTTACTGTAAACAGGTATTTATTTAGTGAAAAATATAAAGTTTTGAAATGTGTAGGTTTGAGAGTGCTTCACTGTATCTCAAGCAATCTGAGCCAGATGATTAAGACGATTTACATAAGTTAGTAAAAATAATATTTTCAGAAGACATTTCCTATAGACATTTTGGGGATTGACAACTGAGGTCATCTTTTGGATGCAATTTAGAGTTATTAAGGATTTTTTGGGTCAGTTTTAGACATTCTGAACTTGTTCGGCTCATTTTGCTGCAGTTTAAAGTTTTCTAAACCAGTTCGGTAGAGCTTAAGGGAGTCTGGAGCAGTTGTAGTAATTTGCCCATTTTTCAAGATGGTCCAACCGATATTTTGCTATAATTTGTATGTCCGAAGAGGTGTTTTTTAGGAAACTTTGGAGAATCTTAAGGACACTTTAAGTATTACAAAAGAAATGCAGGTTTCGACCACTAGAAGAATTTCAAATAAGTCTTTAAATTTGTTTTGTAGATATTAACTACTTTGTTATAAAATCTTTTCATTTCTCTCTTGAGTTGACCCAATTAACATAATCTAAAGCAATTAATGATAAACAATTTTAATTTGTCTGGAAGTTTCTTTTTCAACCATCTAACAATAACTGCAACTGAAGTAACCAAAGTAACCAAATGATTACTGATTACGCCCAAATTTCTCTCCAAATAAAAATTCCGTTCTGATTATCTGTCTCAGTATAATAAATTATAACCAGACATCTGAATGCATAAATAATATTAGTGCTATTATAACCGCGGTGCCTAACAGACGACCTTGTGTAACAACTAAGAAAGAAAGGCTTTTCGTTGGGTGGGTGCTCACGTTCGTCTATTAGAAACCGCACTATCATTCTGCGTTACTACCATCACGACTACCGCTTATTTTGGAATTGTATTACTACAATATACGTAGCGTTGGCTTTTACGTAGCCACGTTTCCATCAGTCATTAGTCATATTTCATAAAACAGCCTTAAGTGTAATAGCAAAATAAAATAACAGGCATTATAATTCAAAGAACTCATGCCTTCTGTTGTTATACAAAACGGAGTTTAATAAATCATCGAAAAACATAGTTGTTAGTTTATCCTGTTTTGAATATATTTTGCCGGAAGGTCTGTCTGAACTAAAAATGCCCAGAAAATAGAGAGAAATGCATCTTAAAATTCAAGGACTATTAAACGAGTAGTGTGTAAATGATTCTTATAAAATATTTAAGCCACACCTAGAGGACCTGTTTTGTTAAAAAACTATAAAATAAAAAGTTTTTGATGTCGGCACGATACTGTTAATTTTCGAGGTCGTCTAAATAGCAACAATAAATTGAATTACATAATCTTAACCTAGTCATTTTCACGGGTTATGAGGTTTATTAGTTTATTTATTTGAAATTTGAAATTAGGGCCACAGTTCTCTTTAATGCATTTTAACCATTATACTTTTACAACAATTCTGTAAGCAATCGAGTAGCTATAAACCGCAATTTATGCGTTTATTTTAGATGTATTAATATTGTTTTCATTTTATACAATGAGCGTGCTCAATAAAACAATAGCCTATTTCATTCATCTCGTTAAAAAAATAAGGGAAACTTCACGGTACTCATTCTTACTGATAAAGCTAGAAATTTAGATTTGCCATTAATGACGTAGAAAACATCTTTGTTTATTGTTTAAACTGCTAAACTGAAAACGAAAACGTTTCTATAATAATTCGAAGCTTTTACGTATTCAAATTGAATTTAAAAAATGTCTGCAAAAAAATTTCACAAACATCGATAGTAAAATTTAAATTTTGTTTGCAGTGCAATTGTTTTGAATGTCTACACGTTGTTTGCACTTATCTTCTCATTGTTGAGGAAATCTCACGAAAATTTTCATTCAAATACATTTTTTAAGTGCAACTGCAGTTTCTTTGTAGAACAAAAGTGGGAAAAAGAAATACATGACGCCTAATTACACTTAATTAAAATTGCACAAAACACAAGTGCTGTGTAATTATTTACTTTTAGGTGAATAACAAAAAATGTTCTTTGTTTTTAAAATAGAAAACAAGCCAAAATTACTTTTCTTCTACATTTAATGCTGAGAGATTCAAAGTTTAATAAAAGAAAACTTATTTAAAGTAATTGACCAAGAAGAAAGCTGATTACGTAGTATTCTGTGTGTAAACTATCAAAAGTACACCTAAGGAAAATGTATATTTGTTGTACTATCGATGGAAGGGGTTGGAAACCGGCGTTTAAAAACTCTAAATTCAAAAGCAGCCCTTTAAAGGTTAGTTTGTTTCAAGGAGTCTATTGCTGAAGATTTTGAACGAAATCTACCCTCTACATTTTCTAATGCTTAAGATCTCAATGGCGAGCCTTTTATTGGGACACTATAATAATTGAAACTAATAATCTGTACAAATACATTACTTTCTGTTTTAGTAAAATAATATTAACAATTCAAGTATTCAAGTTAAATAATTAAATTCGTTCCAATTTTTTGCTTTAATAAATCAACGTTCTTATTCAAATCACTTGCATTCTTTTTGGCTTCCGATAAGCCCACAGATGAACGTCTAAAGGCGCCAAGTCTAGTTCACAGCGGCCAGCTATCTAGATTTAACATATTTGTGAAATGTGCGAGGTGTACCCCACCGGATTTGGACAGTACGAAATTAATTATATTTCTAGATATGATCTAAGTCTTCTTCCAAAAACTTTGTGTTTAGGATTTTTTCATTAATTGAAACAACTTCGTTTAATATAACTTTTTAAAGATTACTTTAGTATTTTCAAATTGTCTGAGCGAACCTCAATGGGAACACAACCTTTAAAATATGACTTTTTTCGACAATTTAAAAATATCGAATAGGTAAGAATGAGGTACTCGGGGGAGACACTGTATAACAAAATCATAAAAGTCACTAAATCAAAATGATCGTGGTAAAATTTGCTTTCACATGCTCTTTAACTGCCCTAATTTTGTAAAACAATGGTGTAACATAAATAAGTGTTATGAGCATTGAAATTACTTTAATTGTTTTTAAAAACCATTCTATATTTATGTATGTTGATAGAAAATCGTCCCACAAACGAGTCTACAATTTATGCAAAGAAATATATTATAGAAATTTAACGTTTTACCTGCATATTAACGAAATTTCCAGATAAATGAATGTATTAAATGTAATTAAATATACACAGATATGCAAATAGAAAAGTTCAAAATTTAACAAATCGTAAAGCTAATATTTAAATGTAAATTTAATAGTCGAAGTTTAAAAGTCAATCTATTAAAATAACAATTAATAATCGGCGCTTATTTTAGATGCCAGAATCTGAATACTCAATATTTAAATAATGTAGATCACCTAATACAGCAAAATGTCAGTCTCGAATGTTCACATATAAACAATAAACATTCTAAACGTGACTCATACTTTTCATCCGGATTTCTAGAAAAACAAAATTGATCGTAAATTTTAAATAATTTAAAGTGGCAGTAAAAATAAAAAATTGCTTTTGTGATTTTTAGATCAACATAAAACGGATATCAAGATTAGTATGTAATTAAATCAATAGTAACTATTCAAAAGTTGTACCTTTTGCAGTTTAATGTTATTTCAAAGTGGAATTCAAAATATGTTTAATCAAAGCTTGGAAGACAAAAATCACGAAGTACGACCCGCTTAAAATTAAGCAAAGGGTTGTTTTATGAACCCTGTGTAAGTAGCTGTATAGGTGTGGAGTAAAAGAAATTTTAATAATATTTATTTTTTACAAATTTACCATTTACAAAAAAAATAACTTACATCCTAAGATAAATAATAAATAATAAATAAAATGTATTCGTACTTGTGCCAATAATAGGATGTACACGTCAGTAATTATAATAATAATAAAGGAGCATAACAGAAAATATGTGAATAACATCCTTATAATTATTATATACAATTGTCGTAGAGAAATTCGCTAACAGAATAATAGGCTTTAGCAATTAAAATTGACTTTACGGTCTTTTTGAAACATGTAAGATTTAAGCTACTTATATGCGCTGGTAGCTTATTAAACAGCCTTTTGCTGGCATAATATGTTTTTTCGTATGCTGAATTCTTATGCGCGTCATTGGTAAACATTTGGCAGTGTCTGGTATTGTATGAATAAAAGTCTAAGTTACGTGAAAAATTATGTAGGTTAACTTTAGCGTACATTAAACATTTAAATATATATATTGATGGAAATGTCAATAATTTATGTTGAACAAAAGCTACTCTGCAGGTATCGCCAGCTCTGATATTAAATATCAATCTAATTATTCGTTTTTGACAAAGATAAATTCTATTACAATACGACGCATTTCCCCAGAGTATAACGTTGTTTATGTAAGATATGGATACGCCAGACTATAATATACATTAACTAACATTTTTGGTAACAGTATATGCTTTAACTGAGAAATAGCATAGTACGAAGAACTCATTTTTTTTGCAACAACATTTAGTTGATCTTCCCAATTGAGGCAAGAATCCAGATTAATTCCCAAAAATTTAATAGATTGTTTTACGGACAATGTTATATTGTTAAAATTCAGATTGATATTATAGTTAATGTTTCTGTAGTTGAAAAGTACTATTTCGGTTTTGGTTACATTTAACATCATGTTGTTTGTTTTACACCAGTCATTAAACCTACTAACAACCGCCGTTAAACAAATTTGAATGTCATCAGGAGTAGATGCTGAGACCAGAATAGAAGTGTCATCCGCGTACATAATTACGGATGCCTTTTCGGGTACATATATGTAGAGGCAAATCATTAACAAAAATTAAGAATAGAAGTGGTCCCAGTATAGACCCCTGTGGCACTCCTCTGTCTAAATCATAACATGCTGATACAGCATTTTCCACCTTTACGCATAATTGTCTATTGCTTAAGAAAGAACGCAATAAATCATTACTAGTGCCTCGAAAACCAAAAGTATGTAGTTTGTCTAATATAAAATTTAGATCTAAACAGCTGAAAGCACGGGATAGGTCGAAAAAGAGACCCGCAACCTTCGTATTCTTATCTAAGTTTTGATTAACTATATTGATTAACTCAGAAGCAGCACTCCCTCTCCGGAATGGGACGTTTCAGCGCCGCCTTCTCATCGCCGCCATTTCAGCGCCGCCGTTTCATCGCCAGGAGATTTCAGCGCCGGCCGATTCAGCGCCAGGACATTTCATCACCGACCATTTCAGCGCCGAAGTTTTTTACTTTTCCTAAAAAATGTTTTAAATCGATTGAAATTAACATCAAACTTCCCTTCTCACTTTTCCAGAGTCCAGACTTAGGACTGGCATCGGCATAATAAATCGATGGTGTGATCAAAAGTTTGTTTAATTCAAACGCGTCAATAGTATTTTTTGTTTGTTGTTTTTGCTTTTTTTGAATTTTTTGGTTAATTCCTTTCAAAGGATTATACTGCTCTAATGACTTTCAAAACGTTCGAAATCTTCTATGAATTATTAAATGTAAATACATAATCATCTTTTATTTTACCTACTTAATGCATAGTTAATGAGTTTTGGAAATTAGAAATATTTTTAAATATCCAAAAAATTAATTTATATTCGAATAGAATAAAAAAAAATATTCGTATTCGTAGTCGAATAGGATTCGACCCAGTTCTGAAATCCAGCAATAACTACATTTACTGAAATGACCTGGCGATGAAACGGCCGGTGCTGAAACGTCCTGGCGATGAAACGTCGTGGCGATGAAACGTCGTGGCGATGAAACGGCGGCGCTGAAACGGCGGCGATGAAATGGCGGCGCTGAAACGTACTAGACCCCTCTCTCTCGACCTTCCCGCGCGGAGACCATATTGAGAGTTCGTAAGCAAATTATGATTATTAACAAATGTTAACAATCTGTTATAGATTAGTTTTTCCAACATTTTTGATAAGACACTTAATATCGAAATCGGTCTATAATTATCAACACAAGCTGGGTCATTTTTTTTAAATATAGGAACTACCATAGCAATTTTAAATGCGTTAGGGAATGTGACTTCTTGAAAACATCTATTATCGGTTCCACAGGCACTTTTATTTTTTAGTTTGGTAATAGTATTCCGAATTTCGTATTTATCTGTGGGGCACAGAAAGCAACTGTAATTGTTCTTGGGACCCAATGTACACTTTTTGGAACGAGCGTCTCCATAATAGTTATTCAAACTAATATCAGCAATCGACGAAAAATGCGATGCGACGTTTCTTAACATTACAAACACAAGTTGTAAACGTCTGTAGGATGGCTTAGGCGAGGGGCTGCGGTTTCCATCTTACTCTAATTATTTTTATAATGGCGTATTCATATTTACTAAAGCACATTCGATCAACTTACCAAGAATAAGGTTAATTCTACCCAGATTAGATTAATGCGTAGCCTCGACCAGATCTCTTAAACACCCAAAGCTTCATACATACATTAATGCTGACATCACCCAAATTATTTAACACAGATAGCAGCGATAAATGAAAGCAAAACATACATACATTACTACATTTAGCAGTATTGGTTCGATTAGTGCTACTTACAGGGGGGAGGGAGTCCCCCCTGTTGAATCCCACGTTGCATCTAGTAGACTGACCCTCGGGAATGTTGAGAAGTGATGTGTTGGGTACCTTTAGCTACTTATGAACCTGAAACTGGAAGCTACGCGCGCGAGCCAACTATGACAGGACACAGTCGACAAATGGGAGATCCACCCATCACGATGTTCCGTCCAACCTAGATGACCAGTATTTCTAGGAAGTTCAACAGAACAAAGAATATGTGGAGGCAGGCCTACCTTGTCATCTTGGAGGGCACGTTCAGGCATCACTTCCATAGGCAGGTCGAGGGTTTGTAACTACACCTAGTTACAAATACCCAAGCATATAACTAGTAATTTTCAAGTCCCAGAGCTCTCACAAATCAACAACAACAACAGCAACATCAAGCCTCACTGCTTGTCCACATCAATACCTAACAAATACAGCTGTTCATACCGACCTTATCTCATCGGACACACAATCACATCTATTCAACAATCTCAACTACTGGTCATTACTAAAGCTCGGATTTTAGGCAAAATGCCTTTTTTTGCCTATTTTGCCTATTAACCTGTTTTCTGCCTTATTTTGCCTTTTTTTACATTGAATGCCTATTGCTGCCTTTTTATTAAATTCCACGCCATATTTTATAAATTTTAGCAGAAATGGCTTATTTTCCGTTTCTGAGACGAGATTTTTTTAAGAAACACTTCGCAAATAATCGCAGTGTGAGGTATAGTAAGCCGTAAGTAAGCCTTGAGAGATTGTAGACTATTATCTCTCAAGGGTTTCGGCAATAAATGAACAGGTAGACTGTTTTCCGACTCGTCCATCTGCACTTTCTGGAATTTATTAATGGTGGTGAATTTCCTTAATTCCCTTATTGTCTGAGGATGAATAGAAATTTGTGTATTTACGTTGTACTATTTCTACGTATTTCTATTTCATATTTGTGGTAATTTTGCGAGAGGGGTCGAAAACGTTCATGATCGAAAAGTACACTTCATTTGCATTTAAGTAGTGAAAAGAGTAAGAGTTGTCTTCGAGATGTCTTTAAAACTTTGTGCGTGGATACGTTCTCATCCTGAGCTTTGAAAAATAAAATAATAAACCCAAAATAAAAGTTTTATTATGCTGATACATACATAAAAGAATAAATTTTGTAACCGTAATTCTGCAAGTTGGAACAACTAAATGACTTTAAAAAAAGGTTTTTTACAATTCGCCTTTTTGCCTATTTCGAATTTTAGCTGCCTATTTATCAAAAATGCCTGCCTTTACAGGCGCCTATTTGGCCCTTTTATTCTGCCTATAAATCCGAGCTTTAGTCATTACAATTACATAATTACCGACCAGCTTCTCATCCTTGCGTTACTAATTATACAGAAATGTTTCTTACAATCAATGCAACACTATTTCACATTATACACCAAACTTGGTCCCTTCATTATCACATGTGTAACCTAACGGGTCCCACGACCGACTACCTACCCCCCGAGTTCTGACCCGCAGTCGAAGCCTCTAAATCTTAACTAACTCCCTTATTTTAAATGCTCTCGTTCGAGTTTTGTAAACATGCGGTCGTTGTTTTAAGAAATTGGACGTTTACGTCATCGTCACCAAAAATTACGTACACCACGTCTTAATCGATTAACTATTTTAGTTACACGATTTGCTGGACTGTTAGTTCCATATACAAGTCTGTGTTGTTCTGGTTACGAACATTAACTTGTGACTCAGAAAAACCAATTGAGCATCTATATTCAAAACACAATTCAGAATCTTCTTCTAATGTGCAATAGATGGAAACCAAAACATTGTAGTAACTGAAAATAATTCTGGTCATCAAATTAAACATTTATAGCAAAGTATTTTGACCCTTTTCTTTGAACATTTTGAATTCTATCGACATGCACTTTAAAAGCTGGGGATCACATGATACAATTGTAATCAAGAAGTGAACATAGAGTATTGAAGAAAAAATCCAAACACGTCAAGTCTCATGAACCGGCTGACCAAAGTTCTCTACGTATCATCATAAAATTGTGTTTAATGATTGAGTGAGTGTTATTTGGGCGGTTTTACTCCATCTTGTTGGAAATAGTCTTCCTGCATTTCGTCGCCATGTAACTAATTGATAAACGGTTCAAGAATATTATTCCGATATCTTTCCGCATTTAAAGTTTCGCCAAAAAAATTGAATCAATAAGTCTTCTTGTCGACATTGGAACCCATATTCCTACCTTTAGGGGATGTAAACCCGTCTCGACGAAGTAGTCAGGATTATCATTGCTCATTCGTACGAAAGGTCTTATCAAGGATATCTCTGTTGTTAAGATGATTTAAAAAACAATTACAGTAAACTCTCCTTTTATTATAATCAGGAGGGAGTAGCTCTTGGTACACCTACATATGCACTTTTTACGGATGCACTCAAAAAATTTTTTTTTGAGAATGTTACAACTGCCATAGCTAAGTTCTTGTTCCGTTATAATTCTAACTTGCTCGACATTTTCTGCATTTCTAACTACTCTTAGTTTGACATCTGAATTCATTATTATCAACAACAACGTTCGGAAATTGTTCTCTAAACTCTAGTAAGCAGCGGCAGCAGAATAAGACCATTCCTGATTTTCAAGTCTTTCTCCATTTCGAAAATAACTTTCGATTATGAAACTTTTTGTTCTTGATCGAATGTTATTTCTAATGTTAAATTTTAAACTTGGCACTTGTACTGTTGTAAGTGTCATATTAAACACAAATAATCAGAAGTAATAACGCACATGACTTAATGTTTTCCAAGCCAAGTTTGATTTCGTTTTCATTTGCTCACAGAAGAAGAAGCCTACTTCAATAATGTCAGCATTCAAGCTACAATAACGTACCATGTACTTAATACTCTTGTAAGCGAGTAGATTGTAAATATAATGCACTTTTACCATTAAAAAAAATTGCTCATATGTTATAATTATTCACTTGAGCTAATTAATTTACGACTGTCGAAAAAAGCTGTCCATTATAATAAGGTTCAATGAATACCATATCCTCTCTATTTAGCAAAAATATTTCAAGGTTAACTCTATCAAATTCCTTACTGAAATCAGTATAAATAGTATCAACAACAACATCCGCTTTTAGTGAATCACTGATAACATTGATATAAGGAAATAAATTAGTAGTAGTAGATATTGTTGAATAAAATCCTTCCTGATTATCATTCCGATATTCATGAAAAGTGCTTGAAAGAACTTACTGACTAACTTACCTAACACTTTAGGTATGCAAGATTGTGTGCTTACATGACTTTAATTTTTGACATTGTGGCGATTGCTGCTTATAAAAATCCAAACTGAAAGAAATACACCATTATTAAGAGACCTATTGTATAACATAGATAATGGTTTAACTAATTCCACAGAACAAAGAATACTAAGGGGTACTCTAGCAGAATATGCTCCATGGTTAATGGAAAGCTCGTTAAGACATTGTAAAATCTCATCAGAAGATACGAGATATATGTACATTGTAAGAACTCCCATTCAGTAATATCTCAAAATCAATGTCATTAGGATATACCTACAAAAAGGATCGGCAATAGCAGCACCTCCAATAACAGTTACACCATCATAAGACATACTACATGGGACAGTTTTAACATCATTGTTTTTCTGTTTAACAAAGTGCCGAAAGCTTAATATCAGTTACAATGCATTTTGCAACTTGTCTGACATAATTGTTTCGGGCTGTTATAACAGAAGTTTCACATAATTTCTCAATCGACAAAATTCGTAATTATCTTGTGTTTTATCGCATTTTTGATATTCTTTAAGAGCAGTTTTATTTTGTTTAACCCTTAACCACCGTCTTCAAATATATTTGTTACATTAGCACCGTCGGGCGGTCATAGTAACCGCTTCCATTTTTCCTTGTTCATTCAGAAATTTCGCGGCTGATTTTTCTTCGGATGCATTATGTGGCCAAATTGGCGCTCTAGTAAGTCGGAAAAAAATAAAAATTAAAGAAGTAAATAAAAAAATTACAAAAAATTAATTTCCTAGCTTGCATCCGTGTATACTATAACTACCTAACATGTCTTACGCTTTTTTTATTGGATCAGATTGGAAATTCTCATGAATTTCTTCATCTGTCAGCGCTACTTTCAACAGTAAAATCATTTTCACACTATAGGAACTATTTTAAGCACTTTTCTTCAAATTTTAGATCAACTGTATCCACCCTTATTCATAGTTTACCCTTTTAAACGAACGAGATTGGTCAACCGTTGTCGCGAACTAGAGAGTTACACTAACATCGTCCTGCAGTCACAGCGACCGCTCACGCGCTTCAAACATTTTTCAAAACAAAACCAAGAGATGCACCACCATTTGCTTTTAAAGCATCGTACTCAGGGACGGCTAGATTGAAGGTACTGACACTCTGTAGGTGATATCTTGAAAATTGGGGAAATAAACAATAATTAAAGTTAGCTGGGGTCATGCGAAGGCGGTTAAGCGTTGATTAAACTTACCCGTATAATATCGGATTTAAACCAAAAAGTAACTTAAAAAAAATCAAAAGCGGAATATAAACTATCATGAAATATATTAATGGGTATTTAAATCATTATTGCGAAAGAACTTAACCCAGTTAATGCCATCTAAATAACCTTTTAAATTGTCATATTTAATCAGTATTTTTAAAATCAAAATAATATCCTTTAGCCTTAGTTCGCTTTAAATTAGTGATATATAAACGGAATAAAATTAGAGGGTGACGCACATGAGTAGGAAGTAAAGGTTCAATTTGTTCAATAACCGAATTTTTTTAATTAGCAGGAAAAATACCAAATCAGGAATAATTTCATTAACATTTTTAATATAATTAAACTGACACAAACCACATGAAGAAGTATCGTAGATAAGCTGATCAATTTCACTTGTTATAAGAACTGCAGTCTTCTTCACGCTACCGATGAATATTACGTAGATTGTAATTCCTGCGATAATAAATATACTGTTTTGATTATCACATACACAGTTTTCCAAAAGAACGCAATGTTCGAAATATTTTGCATAAGATGTATCAGAAGAAAAATAAATGGTACATAAAACAAACCTTTTATTACCTTTCTCTAAGCCGAACCGAGCTGTTTCAAATCTTCCCCGAGTCGAACCGAGCTTAGAAGAAACTAAAAATTCCCACCTCTACAATGAACATCTTGTTTATAGCAATAAATACACCGCCACCAATCAACTTACTACTTGTACCTTCAGAAAAGTTTTTACTGTACACTACATATTTTTCATTTGCAAATTCCTTATACCTAATAAAATCATTTAACCAAGATTCTGTTGTAATAAGTAAAAATAACATCATAGGATTCTGATGAAACTAAATAGAAATCATTTAATTTATTCCCCATCCCCCCAGTGTTCTGACAGTAGACATTTATTTCCGTTTCTGCATCTAAGTTTTTGAAGGATCTAAATTGTTATCAACAATTTTTGGAATACCCTTTACATATTTAATGCTTTTATTCATAACTGTTTCAACTCAAGTTTCAACACGTTACCCCCACTTTCTATGTTTTTTCTTATACCGTAGGATGTTTAGAACATCTTTCGAATTAACTTTGTGGTATTAAATTTAACTAAGCGAAAAATACTCAAATTGTTAACATCGACCTCAGCAATATCACTCAGAAGGTACCGTAAAGCATTTCTGTCGTCAACTATCTTGCACTTGTGATTAGAAGCATTAGATTATTTAAAATTAAAAACGATGTTCAATTCACGATCTTTTCCATCTTGAATTTCAGTATTGATTTCCTCAAAGGAATGTGGCTGACTAAGCTTTCCTTCTAAGGAGGAGGCTTGTATGCCTTATGGTTTCAACTCTCTAATTTTATTTTGTAAATCAGTTACGACCTGCTTCGGTTCATTAATGCTAGCCAATTGCAGCTTTAAATCTTTACAGCTTTTACAATACAGCTGTAGTTTTCGATCTTTTGCCTTCATACATGCGACCTCATTTCTACATAAACCGCTGCATGCGGAATGTACGACCCCCTTCCAAAGATCTCGAGAGATCTCCTTATCAAAAACAACTTCATCTGTGCACACAGTACATTTCATCGTTACTTAACATGTTTTCTTATTAGAAAATTTTTATTTATTCAGTCAGGATGTCTATACCACGTGCGACACGACCAACGCAACTTGTTTGAAGTATAGGTCATGAAGTATAGGTCATTGATGTATAAAAGAGACCATTTAATTATAAATAAAAACATTTAATAAATGTACCTTTTTTATTCAACATTAACAAAAATCTGAACTTGTACTTATAAGAAGTGTTTTTGTATTACGATTTACGCCATCCTTTTGGCCTTTTTAAACATACTTAATTTTTATTGTATATTAAATACAGGGTCTTAGGTAATGCTTCTGCCAAACTTTGGGAATAGCTTTATAATGACAAATGAAGCAAAAAAGTATTATATAATTTTGTCTAATTTGCATAGTTTCTGAGAAAAAGCATGCTTTAGTTTTACTTTTTATTCTCCGAAAAACAAAAACAAAGGGTTAAAGATACAGGAACAAAATTTTTACGGATGAATAAGAGTCTAATACATCAAGTAAAAATAAAACTTTATTAAGAACCACAAAATAATTAAAGACAAAAAAATGCAACTGAAAAAAAATGGTATAAAAATTTTTTATTCCTTTTATCGTTACAAACCCACCCCTAAAGTTTGGCGGAATAATTACCTAATACCCTGTATATGTATAAATGCAATAAACGTAACAGTAATTCATTTTCGATTGTTAACTTTTCCTTGTATATTTCTACTACCTATTAGAAATTCTATTTTTCATATTCATTCACTCTATAATATTCGACTTCGATCTTTAATAAACAGAGTACCCATTTCATTTCATAACTTTCTGAATGGACAACCACCTACATTGTTTCCATAAAGTTTACCGTTCACGTGTGTTGCCTATACATACTTAGTAAAAAGGTTGTCATAACATGGGCACACTGCATACGTTTTTCTACAATGTCGATGTCGCTTTGAACTTTTCTTGGTGTATACACTTATGAATGCAAATTTTACATGATGGGGAACATCGTATTTGTTAATTGCATCGAATAAATTAATGACAAGCATTACATGTAAAATTGTATATTTCTAAATCAGCTTACAGTACTTAAAACGAATTTTGCAATATCATAGATTTTGCTTTAAGTTTTTAATGAATTCTAACTTATAATTTGCTTGCCAATAATAATATTTCCTTTGTGACACTCTTCTCTTACCAAAATGATCCCCTTTTGATATACCTATATTTATAAATACCGTAAGCTAACGCACTAATGTTTACATCAGTGGTACTATTCGTTTTGTGAAAAAATGCTGTATAAATCAGGAATATTCGTGCTTTAACTTCTCACTAATTTTGGTCAAGAAAAATTTCTAATTTCTTGTTTGAAACTGTCCTGAAATTGTGGATTAAAAAAACAACGATTCAAGTTTTGAGTTCGGAAAAACCTTCATTTTTGTTTTTCTATTATTATTTCAGACGATTACAAAAGCTTCCAAAGTAAAAAGTCAGTTTAAGCACCAATAATCAATAACCATTCCTTCGAGAACGTATTAATAGGTTATTGGTTAATTTTCGATAGAAGCTTTCCAAAATTGTTTGTCCAGAATTTTTATAAACTCCGCACTGAAGATGATGGGACCATGCATTCCACCATTTAACAAAAACATTTATCATTTTTGTATCACCTAGACTCTAGAGCGTTCTCGTCCAACGTCGTGCTAGTAATAATTGTTTGTTAATGTCCCATCTAGACAGCTAGACTTCTCAACTACCTTAATTTATAATTTTAATAAATCAACTATTACGGAGATTCGTGCCTGACGAACAAAACGAAAAGTATACTGCTTGCACAGTTTTCAAATTCAAAAAGTTTACC
Source organism: Melanotus villosus (assembly GCA_963082815.1). Lineage (NCBI taxonomy): Eukaryota > Metazoa > Arthropoda > Insecta > Coleoptera > Elateridae > Melanotus > Melanotus villosus. The sequence continues at coordinate 48,100,803 of OY720418.1, read as the reverse complement.
AGTGCTATTATCATAGTTGCTACAACAACTGGGATGGGAAATACTGAATCATCCAGCCTATAGCCCCGACATATTTCGTGAACTGAAGAAATCTTAAAAGTCACCACTTCTTCTGGGATGCTGTATCACTTAGTTACACAATATAACAAGCATCTACATGCTCTTGATAACTTTAAAAAATACTATTGTAGGCTGTCAAGAAAAGGCGGGTTTGAATTGATTAATCCTCGTACATCACATCAAACACAACGGCGCATGTCCTATCACTAATACTATTTAATTTCAATGCAGCATTTTTTAGATCTTCTGTTGCAAGGGTTAAACGTTATTATCATCTCAACGACCTGTATAGTCTGTGGTAACTGTAGGTAACCTTCCTCTGTGTCATCTTTAACCATTCTTATAGAAAGTTTAAAAATTAAGAAAGTTTACAAAAGTACTACCATTATTTATATGAATACCTCTTACTAGCAGTTAAATTAAACACATACCGCTAATAAAACAAAGAAAAGTATAAAAATTCATAAGAGCGTCTCTAAAACAATGTAAATTTGTATTATTGTACAATAAGTAGTAGAATTTAACATAATTCAAATTAGGACACGTACGCGAATTTAATTTGAATGGAATTTTAATAATGCAGTTCTGGACAATTTAAGATTCAAGGTAGTTTGACTAGGTGGTTTATTTTTAGCGAAAAAAAAACCAAACTGTATAACAACAAATAACAACAAATAACACTGTACACCTTACCTAAATAAACGAATTTAAGAGTTATCATTTTACGAATTTTATATTTGCTTGGGGCGTCTGTAAAAGGGAATAAAATACATATTTTATTGAATGAATTATGAAAATTCTTTAGGACAATCGTTGAAATCCCTACGGAAGTGATATTTTTCTACCTACAGAGTCTTCATATGTCATTGAAATATATCATAAAAGTATTTCCCCAAAAGAACAAACTCTTGAACTGTAGTCTCTAGAATATTTTAAATGATTATAAAAGAAAAACACAGTTTTAAACTTTAATAACTTCATTGCTATTTAACAGATTTTAATGAAATATCAATATATTTGAAAGCTCTATATTTGCAGCAGTTGTAAAAGGTACGTGTTTTGGATATAACTACATTAATGAGCTTATAACCTTCAAACTGATAAGAAGAAGCTATAAATGTAAAAAGTGCTCCCATTCTCAGGGTTCAGCTTTATTCTGTAATATTTTTTGATTAATAGATTCAAGTTTTTCCTAAAAACATTATATTTAATTACTCAGACGTTAATTTAATTAAAATATATAATTTGGTTACATAATTTAGTACGGCCGAACAGTTCACAGGGATATACAGGGTGCCTCTAAACCTACTGCCATAAATTTACCAGCCGATTCCTGACGCAAAAATAAGTCGATAAAACTTTTGTCCTAAAATGAAAATTATGTTGAAAAAACGGAAAACAATTGCATTTTAAAAACGGTTTGAGATAAAAGATCGAAATTTTGCAGGCGGTCTAAACTATTGAAAGTATAAACTTCCTGCTATTCTATCAAATGCTTTTTATTGATTTGAATTTAAAATCACAATCACTGCATTTTACACTCAGACAAACAGAAAACCTGAATTTTATAGGAAACGGTTAGTCCAGGCGAGTTGAAACAAGAGTACCTTTTTTGTTAATTAAGCAGCAGGGAATTCAAATCTGTAAACTAAAATGGAAAAAAACAAAAGGTTAAGAAAATCGGGTTACAACGAAAATGTGATAACCCCCATTCGTGCCGCCCCTGGTTAATTAAAAAAAAAAAAAATAGTAGGAAGTTTATAGCTTTAATAGTTTAGACATTCTGCAAAATTTTGATTTTTTTATCTCAAACCGTTTTTAAAATGCACTTGTTTTCCGTTTTTTCAACACCATTTTCAAAGACTTGTAGCTTCCACATGGAGCTGTTTAGGACAAAAGATTTATAGACATTTTCGACTTATTTTTGCGTCAGGAATCGGCTGGTAAATTTCTGGCAGTAGTTTAGAGACACCCTGTATAAATTATAAAAATTTTTGTAAAACAAGTGTACTCCTTAAATCACTTGAGAAATGAAAATCAATATCTTAACTGTTGAATAAAGGGATCAATTCAAAAAACATTGTTTACAAAAATTCGTCAATATTTTCACAACATTTTTACTTGACCATTTGAACGGTTTTAAATTTGGAGTTCTAAAAGATAATATCTATCTAAAAATTTTCCACATTTCTTTTTCAACAATAAAAGCCCATCCCAGGCTGTACAGTCTTACCTCGAAAGTTAAATAAAAAACTTTGGGGGCAACCTTGAGGCATTTAATTTTAAATTTAAATGTTTGGCTTATATTTTGGCAAGAAATTCAAATTTAAAACATAGAGCACACCCTTCTGGATTTCGTGATCATTATTAAACAATCACGAAGTCCGTGTTTTAACCAAAATCATAGCGTATTTTGTATTTTGTTTTGCGGAAGATCTAAACTTGAACAGCTTTATAATTTCGTGTGAACTGGAGAATTTGGAAAACAATTTAAATTTAAATACGTTCGGTTTTAAAAATGTGTTACATGCTTTTAGTTTTTGACAGAAACGCATAGCAAAGCGAAGCAAAGCATTTCATTTTGTAAAAATGATTTTAAATCTTTTGGCGGGAAATTTAAAGTAGTTCCTTTACTCCCTTGTTTTTTAGAAATTTGGGAAATGAATTTCAATTTTGAATTACAAATTATTTGTGGCTAAAGTATTTTTTTTTTAAATCGGTTGAACAGTAACAAAGTTTAAACTCTATTCCAACTTAATTTAGAAAGATGAATTATTGTTTACTTCTTATACACATTTTATATAACGTACGATTTTCTTGCGCTTTATTAATAAATTATTTTTTGTTTATATCTTAGTTTAATTAAACTAAGATATAAATAAAAAACAATTCCGATGCAAAATAGGCCACTTCACCCCAAAAGTATTAACTAATCTTGTCACTATATTTTCTATTATACTCAAATTAAAACTTACCTTTGTATTTAGCGGACATGAGAAACTCAAAATAAACATCGCAGGGCCACAATTCGGCCATAAACTGAAAAGTGAGTTTGTAAAGATGCACATTTTCTAACATCCGATATTTTTTTTTATTGTTTAAGCTGTAGCACTAAATCTAATTACACAAATAACAAAAATAAGCGACAGTTGTAACGTTAAATTCATACTCCGTCGTTATAAAACTTAAACTGAGGGCCTAAACCTGCATTTTGCCTTATCTGCCAAAAAAATTTCTGTATTATCCTTGCAGCACAGCTGACTTGTTAATCGCAGCTATCGCACGTGTGCAGCTTCGGCTAGGAAAATATTTCTACTTTTTATAACCTTAGTAAGTTTAAAAGTAAATTTTAGTATTATTCACACTCAGGTATATTTAAATAAAGACGGAACAATCGATTTTATGATAGAAATAGTGCAACAGAAAATCCATACATCAAGCAAACTAAGTTATAAATTAAATTATACTACCGACATTACTAAATAACAACCAAAATCTAGAAGAACTACATAATGTTTATATTGAAGTGATATTAACCTTTTGGAAAATTTATATTTATTTAAAAATACAAATTTGGAGTATACTTTTAGGATGCAAGTTTTAAAAGATTAATTATGTAAATAAGTTAAGATTAATTTAAGTATTTATTGTTATTTGTTGTAAATATTGTTATTTATTGTTATTTAGTGTTAATTATTGTAAATAGTAGTCATAGTTATATTTTATATGCATGTATGTGAAAGAATGAATGTTATTAAAAAAATTCAAGGAATGGGAGATTTTGGGGAATAACTAGGGAAGGATATAAAAATTGAAGAACGAAAAACAACAGTTGTTAAAACTGAAATAAACGAAAAAGACGTGTTTTTAAAGTTTTCCTCTGAAAATTAATAATAATAAAATAAAATCAACGGAAACTTTAATACAAATTAATAAAGAATAATTACAAGCTGGGATAAACGGATAATATTGATTTGGATTTATTGGATAAAATTTTATAATTGGAAATTGGATAATCAAATTTAATTAAAAGAATATTTGGAACAAATAATAATAAATTGGACAAGGAACTATATTTTGGTGGGATTTTTCAAATTCGGGGATTGGTTGTTGTGAGTGAGTGTTTTTAGTTTTAGATTTGTGTTAATTTTAAGTTTAGAAATAAGTTTTTTGTTGTTATAATAAATCTTGCATTTTAAAAGTTGATTGAAATTATTACATTACTCATTTTCAAAATTCAAAATCGAATCCTTTAACGACCCTGAGATGTCAAAATTTCATTATTAATTTCAAAATTTCAAAAATATTAATTAGAGAGTCTGAAAAATTGTATGGAGCTTCTTTTATTGATAAAAAGAAATTAATTTAAAAGACTGCAACCATAACAATATATACGGCGGCTGCTACAACATTATGTATAAATGGTGTAAAGATAGAAAATAACCTAATAAAAAAGAAAACGGCCAGGGAAAAGCCATGGGCGAGACGATTGAAAAACAAAATCGAGCAATTAAGAAAAGATCTAGGAAAGATAAAATTAGTCAATAATATAACAAAGAGCAATACAACAAAAGTAATACAAGAAATACAAAACACACACACAAGTACAGAGGAAAACCAAAATGATACGGAAATAATAGACACCATCAAACAGAAATTAACAGCATGTGTAATATGTGTATCTAGACTTAATAGCTATAAGAAAGGCTAACATCGAAGAGAAGACAACAAGAATTTCAAAAATAATGAAAGGAAATTCTATACACAAATAGAACAGCAGTTGATAAACCCCATGAAAGCACCCAAAGTAGAGGAAATAAGGAAGTACTGGAATAAAATATGGTCGAATAAAGTTAAACATAAAGAAGCAACATGGATAATAACAACAAAGGACGTACCACAAACATACTGAAAACTAATAATAGATGGACTACAGAACTATTGATGGAAAAAATAGACTTCTGTACACCCATATCTAGCAAGACAATTCACAAATCAACCATCCTGAATTAACACCATAATTCTTAACTGAAGGCAAACATTACCTAATTACAAAAGACTTGAAAGATAGTGATAATCCAACGACTATATAGATAAATCACATGCCTTCTCACAATGTACAAAATATTAACATCTTGTATAATGGAAAAAATATATAAACACATATCCGATAATAAAATAGTAGAAGAACAGCAAAAAGGATGCAGAAGAGGAGCTATATGTTGTAAAGAGTAGTTTCTGATTGACTCGGTCATCATGGAACAAGCGAAGAATCAAAAAAGGAATCTACACGTTACCTATGTAGATTACCAAAACGCGTTTGAATCTATGCCACATCCTGGTTGATACACGTCCTAAAAATATACAAAATTCATCCGATGCTTATGACATTCCTTAAAAACATCATGCAAACGTGGAAAACTACACTAACTATAACATCGGGGGCTCAAATAGGCTTATTAAAGATATACAGATAAAGAGAGGTATATTTCAACGTGATTCCTTCATTGCGTTGTGGTTTACAATCGCTCTAAATCCACTAAGTACGATGCTAAACTTCACCAAATTAGATTTAAAGTAAAAGAACAAGAGAATACCAACTACATCCTTTCAGATCTTTCATAGTACATGGACGATTTAAAACTTTACGCGTCAAACGAAACCCAACTTAAACAAATGATAAGTATCACACAAAAGTTTAGCAAAGATATCGGAATGAAATTTGGATTAGAGAAATGCAGAACGGTACACATAAACAAAGACAAAATATCAACAAACGATGAAACCACCATCCACAACATTCCGCAAATGGAAATTGGAGAAAGATAGAAATACCTCGGAATACAACAAGCAAGAACAATTAGTCATAAACAATAAAAGGGAATACAGCCAAACAGTTCCGAAGTAGAATATTTTAAAAACACAACTTAATGGGGAAAACGCCCTAAAGGTCATTAATACCTACGCCACTCTCATCCTTACATATACGTTTTGTATAATTGAATGGACAGAAACAGACCTAGATAGCTTACCAAGAATAATAAGAACCAATCTCACAGAGTTGGAGGACACTATCCACAAAGCCAGTGCCAAGGGAATGATAATACCTAGAAAAGAAGACGGGCGAGGTATAATCAACATTAAAAACTTACACCATAAACAACTTCTAACACTACCAAGATACTTTAACCAAAGATATGACTCCCAATTTCATGAAACGATAATAAATTCGGAAGTATCTGAGGTCATTGAGAAATGGGCATCGAGACCAATTCATGCGAAATACTACCGGGATATAAGCAGTGACAATGTCGATAAAATTGCATCGAACAAATGGCTACCAAGGTGAGCTTTTCCACGAGAGAGAAGCATATCTGATAGAAATTCAAGATAATATCCTTCCTACGAAAAACTGCCAAAAATACATAATGAAGACACCAAATACCTATAAGAGACAAATGCAGACAATGTGGAGAAAAGGGCGAAACAGCTGAACACATAATCAGCGGATGTAAGGCAATGACAAATACAGAATACATAAAACGGCATAATGATGTTGCTAAAATAGTGTATCAAAAGCTAGCACTAAAGTATAACCTAATACAAGAAAAACTACCCACCTTTATATACCTACCTTCAACTAACTATGCTTGAATCCAATGTGTTTAAGATAATGTGGGATCGCAGTATCATAACAGACAAACATATACCTGTAAATAGACCACATATAACATTAACAATTAACAGACAAACATAACGGTGTTACATACCTTATAACCCTAACAACCACAATCTCACAAAATCCTACAATGAAAAAATAAACAAATATAAAGATGATAAAGCTGAAATTATCCCAATAATCATGTGATCAACTGCAGCCATACCTAAGAATCTTCTAAATTCCTTAAATAAACTTCATTACCAGAAAATATTGAGTTGCAAAAGCAAGCCATATTAGGAAATTGTCACCTAACAAGGAAGTTTCTTTCAGATAACTAAGCATTAAGTTGCTTGGAACTACCCCGTGACTTAGATAAAAACTCCAGGTACTGCTGTGTACAAGAAAAGTAAAAATAATAATAATAATATCATCATAATTATCATGGCAAGAGCTGATTCCAAGACTTTTGGGAAACACGCTAGGGAATTAAACGTAATGAGATAAACACGAATATTTTCAGTAATCCGTGGTAAAAATTTCAGACTTCCCATTTTTAATTACTGCAAAAATTTCAATCGCGGTCTAGACAAGAAAATAATAGAATTAATGTTAAGTTTACATTAAATTTCAAAACCCTGTCAAAATTATTAATTATTACAATTAATAAAACAAGATGTTTCGTATTTAGAGCAATGCCGATTTTTTATGTTAAATTATAATTTCTAAAATTACAGATTCTGTTTTCAAGGATGTTACAGATACACTTTAATTTGTATCAATCTCATCATATCAAACTTTGTACCCGAGTTACATCACTTTTTATTAAACCGGTACAGATCGACATTTGCCAGTAAAAATTTAGTTTATGGATTATAAATTTCCTTCAATTAATTTATGCATGACATTGGAGAGTAAATAAAAGGCCTAAGATACCTACTGTAATATTTAAAAATTGTAAAAATCTAGAAACGTTTTTGTTGAAATTTTTCAAAGTGGCTGGATTAATAAAGTAAGCTTTCTGAAGATCCTTTGTTGGCCAATAATCTTTAGGACATCAGTTATTTCTTTTAAAATATTTACTATTGGCAACTTCTTCATGAGCTTTAAGATTTAAAACCAGGAGTTTTAATTAATTACGTTCAATAATAATTGTAGTTGCTTGGTGAGAAATGCCACGTCCTAGAAAATATCTACAAAAGCATTAGTTTGTCAAAACTCCAGGTCATAAATAAAAGAATAATTTTAGTACTGCGTAACATGCAAATAAAACAAAATGCATTATCCCATAATGCAATTTGTATACTCAAACCTTGTTAATACGACTTAATAGTTCATTCAGATGTCTAAACTATTCATAATCTGCTTATAAGATTCTAGCACAGGACGTGTGAAAAAATTACCACTTGTTTTATGATGCAATTAGTCTTGTCGTTTAATTTGCATGCATTTGCATTCACTTGACTCTTCTGATTTGATGTTGGTTTTGTGGGCTTTGTGGTGGTTTATAGTTTTACTTTTATGATAGAAAATTACTCGGAGCTCAAGTACAATATTTTAAAATCTGCTGTTAGTTTGACACATGTGCAATAAGTAATTAGACATGTGCAGATGTAGGATATTAAATATCTAGGGTATGAGGTCTGCAAAACAAAATATAAAATATTTTGCTAAACTGAATACTTTCTTTATAATTTATTGACAATAAATTATGGGAACTTACATAAGTTTATACATATCAAAAATCTTCGTTAAAATTCTGAAGAAATAAGATCTTGTCTTTTAACATTTTAAACAACTGGTTTTAATAAAAACGGGAACAGCATGAGCTCAAGATGATTCAATAATTAAACTCGTTCTAAATATTTGCATTCTGCAAGTATTACAAAAAACTGATTTACTTCCCCAGATAAGTTTAAGTACTTTATATAATTTCTAATAATGAAATTTTATCCTTATTGATATAAATACAGCATTATTGTTAAAGATTCATTTATTATTAAATGTACTAAGAAAATTTGAAGAAATAACCTAGCAATTCCGACAAATCTTAAGATTCGCTTTTGCTGGTTGACAATGTTTTAAATTCTGAAATAATTTTTGGTTTTGTAATAAAAAAAACTGTAATGTAATGTTATTTTTAATGTTAGATAACTTGAAGTAGGCAGCCCATCTTACTACCCAACATTGACAAGTAAAATTGGTTGCATAACTTCTGTAATTATTATTAAACAATAGTATATTATAGACTAAGGTAGAGAAGACATTTTTCTCAGCCGAGCAGTATTATTTCCCGACATGCGAAGCATTGAGGGAAATAAGTTGTGAGGCTGAGAAAAGTCTTCTCTACCGTGGTTTATATACTATTTTTTTCACTACTAGCACCTTTATTCCTTTTAATTAACATAAATAAAAAATAAAATGAGAGATGCTTATATTTATTTCTAAATATCCACAAAAATCAAATAGCCTTGCTTGAAAACAAGGGGAGAGGTTAATTTCAATTGACATTTGGGTAAAACATATTTAAAATAGGCACCTGAGCGCATAGCAATTGTTTTTATTATTAACCAGTAGTCAATAATAAAAAATTATTGACCACTAGGAGAGAAATTCTGGGCTCGAAAATAAGGTCAATAATGACATCTTCTAATACTATTAGTGAAAAAAATAGTTTATAGATATCATAAAAAACCCACATTGGCTTGTTTCCTACTTGTCTTAGTTGTGTATCCTACTGTCAAAACGCCTACTGAATGTCTCCAAGAGACAGATTCAAAAAGAAGCCTAAAAGAAATAGCAGAAAATGATAACATTAAATTATTATAAACTTTATGGTCTTAAAATTAACGTAAGACTCTTTTTAGAAGTGTTTTAGAATCTAATGCTTATTTTTGATTTTAGGTATAAAATCACATTAATCGAGATTATTAGCACTTACGACTTAGGAGGTAAAATTGCCATCTTATTTTATACAGGAAATTAAACTGTAATTACTGCTGTCTAGGCATATTTGCTTATTTAACGAAAAGTAAATGCTTTTAAACAGGTTGTAAACCTTCAGTCCTTTTAAATTTAACAAAATTGTATTTAAACGAAAAAGTGCAGGTGATAAAACCTAGCCTTTTAATTCAACTCATTTATGAGCTTTGGCCTCGCATAAGTACATGAAAACCAGTTAGTTACAACAGGCATTCTGGTGTTGTTGTTTCATCATTGTTGCTTCTCTCCTCTTTTATCTCTCAATCTTTCAAGTGCAGAGTAAAAGTGCAGCGTTAAAGTAATAATATCAACTGAAATTTTACTAAATATTTTTAATTAGTTTTTAAAAATAACTTTTGTCCACGACTACTCAATAATCTGTCAATTATTCATGTGTTTGGTTAAGTATAATGCTATCCATTATACACTGCCAGCAGTGAATAATCATTATTCACGGTGTCAAGGTAACCATCATTGTGTCATGGTAACCATCATTGTTTATAGTGTATAATGAAGTTTATAATCCTACCACTTCGTTTAAATATAGTCCTACCTTTTAGTAGCGTTGTTATTTAAATTGTAATTAAAAATTCTTAGTATTTGTGTTCGTGGACAAAGTATAGTATACGACTCGCTATAATGGCTACTATTACCTCGGATAATTGCAAAACTCGCTCGCCCGCTCACTCGTATTGCAAAAGTTATCCTCGGTAATAATAGCATTCATTATAGCATCGTGTATAATATACTATTTAAGGCTTTGATTTAGTTCTGATTTAAATAAGTTAATTATTGTTGTCTGAGCATATACAATGGTGTAATAATTTATAAAACTATATTACCAGTTATTATTTCATATTTAGTAATAAAGATTAATCTTGACATATATTTACAAAGTCTCATACTTGCATTTTTGCAACGAGCTTTAAGAATATAAAAAATTAACTTCAAATCTAATTTGTGAAATATTGAGATGATATCAATTGGTATTATTTGCGTGTTGTGTTGAGTGGAGGTTGCTCTTATTGTTGATAAGTTGAAGTTAATTGTTATTTTAATGCAGATTTAAAATAATTTAATAAAATGCAAAATTAAATAAATCTAGATAATTAGTGTAGAATAAGAATGTTGTTACAGTAACTGCAAAAATTGTAATTTGAATTAGCTAAAAGTAGGCATGTATGTTAAAATATTTGAAAAACCAGGCAACGAAAAACAAGGAAATAAGAAGAAATAATAAACAACGGCAAGATAATGGCCGGATATTTAGAAAGGTTTTATCCTGATAAAGAAGTGAAAATAAGCAAATAAATAATAAAATAGATTATCCTGTTTATGAAAATATTGGCCTTTATTGAAGATTCTTATCCAGTTTACTAAAATAATTGATATTCATTGGAAATTGTTATCTTGTTTATGTTAATATTGGCTTTTATTGAAGATTTATATTACTTAATGGGATATTCGAGTAGATTGGAAGATCATCCAGGTTGTTTGGATATTTGGAATTGAAAAGAGGTTGCCGAATGTGGACTTTGGAATCTGGAATTAATTGAGCTGGATAGAATTTACAGATAGGTGTCTGCAATTTAAAATATTAATTATTAATAAAACAGTGACAATGTAAATTTTAAGAAGTTAGGGCAGATAGGGCTTAAATATTGTAAATAAATCTGCATAAAAGTATCATTTGTTGTTATTGAATCAATTATTAGTATACAAGTAAAAAGAATAAATTAAAAACGAACCTCATCAACCACCCAACGTGAAAGACAAGTATCATAGCAATATTTTTGATTTTATGCTCATTTGAGTTTGATCCTTACATAACTAACAAAATCCTTCCTATTTAAGAAAGGCATTTAAATATTCCATATTTTATATGCGCATACCACCGGCGTTAAATAAACATCTGTTCTTTTAACATTTATCACGCCATGTTTTTGTTAAAACAGTAAATTATGTTGAATCTGATAACAATTCATTTGATTGTATAACTAATTTTTAAAGTTGTTTACAAATATTCGAATATTTAAATATTAATTTGTTTGATACATTTTTCGGAGACATTGGTGGCATTTATTTCTTAATTATTATTAGTTTCGTAAGTTTGTTTTTATTGTAAATTTTTTACTTTTTGCAATGTTAAAATGAGACATATTTTACAGATATTAAATATTAACATTTCAGAAATTTAAATAACTCATCTTTAGTTTCTAATAAAGTATTATTGTTTACTGTATCTTGACCATTGATTCCGCTTTCCCTTAAGTGTTTTTTTTTTAATTTTAAAGTTTAGGTGTACAAGTTTTAAAGCTTGGTGTGTCAATATTGAATTATTTTGTGTTTTAATTTTATATTTTCTCTATCAATCTATTACTATAAAATACTTTAAGGTTCTGTTGTAATTGTAAATTATGAAAAACTGAAAAGTATAAAAGGTTTTCCATGAAAAAAATAAAAGGTTAGATGATTTTTCTAGTTAATTTCAAAGACACTACTATTATTGTTGTTATTATTATAATAAGCAGTGTCAGTTTTAGTCTATTATTTTGAACGTTATTATCAGCTGGCAGTACGGCACGTAATACTGAAATGTAGAAAGTTAAGCAGATGCCTGCTTGGCTAGAAGTTGAATGGGTGATCACTTTGCAGTTCGGTGTGTCCGGTCCACTCGACACTGTAAAGATATAAGAGGATAAAAGAAAAATAAAGAAGAAAGAAATAACGTTGTTACCAATAAATTATATATTTTGTGCTGCAATTGAGGTATTCTGAATCAATATTTGTTCATTTGCAAAGTGTGGGTGAATGCATAAAATACATTTTTAAAACAAATACTAAAAAAATTAAATAGCATAATTAACAGAGAATCTAATTAAAAACGCGATTACTAAACAAATACTAACCTTAAATAGAAACCACCTTATTGTTAATGTTGGAATTCAAAATTAATAAATAAATCAAATATTTTTTTATTGTGTTAAACTTTCGATTTGTAATTCTGTGAATGTAGATGATTATAATGATACACTAGGTACTGTAACTTTTTATTTTTTTGACCTCCACCACCTTTACTTTATACAGAAACTGCATTTATTTTAATGTATAGTGTTGGACAACAGTATGAGAATAACAAAATACCCTACAAATCGTTAAAAATAATCCTTCACCTGCTTCACCAGTTTAATTGAAATCACAGATTCCTAATATACGAGGGGTCCTTTATATATTCCCGGAATAAGTACTTTGTAATTAGGTTGGAATTTTTCTATTTCACTTTTTAAAATCATTATGCCTTGAAACAACATATGACAATTTATAAAACAATGGTCAAATTTATAGCTTAGTTATCTTCTGGTTTTTGAAGACGTGTCAAGCTAAGGGGTCAAAATGAATAAAGTTGAGTATCGCTCGATTATAAAAGTCCTCACCAAACAGTCCTCAAATAATAGTTGAAGAAATGAGAGCCGTGTATGGTGACCTGTGTCCTTCCAAATCAACCATTTATGAATGGTCCAAATTGTTTAGATCTGGTTTCAGCCCTCCTAAGAAGTTTAAGGTCGCTGCATCAGCAGGAAACATAATCGCCACCATTTATTGGGATTGTGAGTGCATATTATTAATAGATTACTTAAAAAAGGGCCAAACAATAAATGGGAAATACTATTCGGGCTTATTACAACGCTTAAGGGATTCAATTAAACAAAACAGAAGAGGAAAGCTAAGCAAGGGGATACTGCTGTTGCACGACAATGCGACTGTTCATAAAAACAGTCAAGGCTGCTATGGACAGTTGCGGCTTTGAAGAACTGGACTAACCGCCCTATAGTTCCGATTTGGCTCCCTCGGACTACTTTCTATTCCCAAATTTGAAAAGAGACATCCGAGCAAGAAAATTTGCCCATGATAATGAACTCATAGCAGCAGTTGAGAGCCATTTTAAGACTAAAACAAAAGAATATTTTTATCACGGTTTACAGTTGTTATTGAAACGTCCTAATACCTACCTTGTTAAGGGAGGGGGTTATATTGAAAAATAAATTTTTCTTAGTTCTGTAGTTTATTTTGTTTTCTATTCCGGGAATATAAAAACGACCCCTCGTACAAACTTCAGTATTATTGCGTCAAAGTTCTTGCCCAAGATTGCAATTTACCATGAAGATCTGAAAATAAAGTTTGGTTAGAAAATCGATTTGAATTGAACTTAGAAAATGGAATTTCTATTTAGTTATTAGTTCGATCCCAGTTTTAAAAATTTAGTTTCGGATTCACTCGAAAAGCCTTCTCTTCTTCTACTCTGCGGCTTATTAATAACATATAAATAGTTATTAAAGAGAATTTTTATCCATTTTTTTTTTATTTTTAACTTATTAAATCTTTATATGTTTGTAGTTGTTTTCAAATAATCCGGGATGAACTACAACCAAAAGTATATATTTATATTTCTTACTACAACTGAAAAAAGTAAACGTAAAAACCTTTTGTTATTTAACTTGCATAGCTTCCTTAACTTATGGGTTGACTACTTCTTGTTTTGCCTTCAATGCCAATGTCATTTCCAACAGTTCTTCTATAAGATTTAAGTAACAATGTTTCTTCCTATAAACGCTCATAACCACACAAACCCATTTGAAAGCGCTCCTTTACGAACACGGTCAGTGCACAACATTGTTTCTAGCCGAACACTTAATTACCCTACAAAAACAAAACATATTAGTTAAATCTTAAATCAAAAATAATAATTAAAATACTAGTAGAAATTTGAAAATTAAACATTCATCTTCCACAGTTTTAAATACTTATATTTTGAACCATATGGTTGTTACCTGTGGGATTCATTAAATTATATTAATTACAAGAAAAAGCAAAATCTTTCTTAGTTATGATGTGTTGCAATCATTTTATAATTAAATGAAACAAATTTATTAAACTAGCAATTTATTTTAGTCGGTAGTCTAGTAAAAACTACACACATGTTATTATTTTTCTGGTCACGTTTTGTAAAATAATTAAAAGGCTTCTTGGTAGCTTGGTAGAATGGGCGTGTGCTTTGTAATAATTAAGAAAACACAAATTTGAATCTTAGTAGTAAGTTGCAGGTTTTTTTTTAATATGAAGCGATTTAAATGCGAATTATTTTAAACTTCAGCAGAACGATACTAAAAATTATGACCCAGACGTATACATATACTCGTACATAATAGACGACCCATATTGTTAATATTTTACTTCGAAAGTCACTGTCAATCTAATTTTAATCCACCTAAAAACGTAGCATAATTGTCTTAAATTTAAAAATCTATCACTAACCTGTGCCCCTTTGGTTGCAAAGCAGACATCTAGTTTTCGAAGCTACTGCAAGGCCTTTACCATTTTTAATGTTTTTAAATTTATACGAGGGTTATTCTCTTTCCGCTGAGCCTTTCTAGCAGGCCATTAAAATTTTGTTTGACAGTGGAAGCTAGTTCTTTACAAGTTTAATGACAGTGACGGTTGACAAATTAATATACTTGAATATTTTAAAATACATAAGCTTAAAGTCAGGCTCGCTCCTGGGAGTCAAGCGCCTGCGTGCAAGATATTTTTTTCCGCCCCTTATATGTATTTTCAAATATTAATTTAACTAAAATAACTAAAGCGGTTTTAGAAATATTGGGATAATTTTTTTTTTATTATTTTCAACACCCTGTATCTCAATAATAAGGCCGTTGTGGACCTATGCTCATATGAACTCTTTTGATTAGAGCAATGTGTACTATACGCCCACAAAGTGTGGTAGATTACAACTGGGACACCCTGTACATATTATTACCAATAATACATACTTACTTGCAAGACTTGCTTTACCAAACACCAAATTTAAAAATAGAAATAATTTTACAAATGATTACTAATCTAGTTATACAGGGTGTTCATTTTAAAAGCGAACGCCTACCAGCTTCTGAATAGGCAACACACATTGCATTCCAGAGATAACTCTGTAGTATAATAAATTTCAAAAACGTTAACAACATAGTAGTCTTAAACCTATTTTATGTCAGTGTCAAAATCGCAAATCGCTAAAAAGTCAAGATGTTCAGCGATTCAGAACGAACAGACATGTTACTTCTTTTAGGCGAATGCCATAAGAATTACGATGCTGCGGCGATGTTGTACCACCAACGATATCCAACGCGAATTACTGAATCGTGTAGGTCAATTACTCCTCAGATGTCAATTGCCGTTAGAAGTAATTTTGAACAAAGACTTAGATTATGTATTGAAAATAATGGTCAACAATTTGAACAGTTCCTTTAGTACTGGATTATGGTTATGTTGTTAAAGATTCTTATTATTATCTAATTTGTACTTGACTTTTATATTATGTAATTAAAAAAGTTCAAAGGCTACTGTGTTGCATAATACTTTTGAAATTCATCAAACAGAGAAGTGATCTTTGGAATGCACTGTGTGTTGCCTATTCACAAGCTGGTAGGCGTTCACTTTTAAAATGAACACCCTGTATTAAATCACGACAGTTAACTTTGCGTTTTTATTATCAATAATTTAATAGTTATTTTTATTAGATCAGATCAATTCACTAGGGCAGCGGGCAGCTAAATGAACACTAACAATATCGAACATTTATAACAATACCGAACATTTAAATCTAATACATTTTTCTAGCTTTAGCGAATTCGGTTTATTTCGCGAGTTTTCATAAAGGCATATATATGCAGGTGTCTAACATATATTAAAAGAGCCGACGCGCAAAAGCGGCGACTTCGCAAGCAATGCAGCACGCTGCCGAGTTAAAAGGAGCGCGGTTGCCGCTTTTGACAATCTCCCGACAAGACAAAAAGGCGGTATTTTAAAAGGATAAATGAATCCAGTTATTTTAGTTTTCATTGGGAGTTTTTATTATAAAGATAATAATAAAATTAAATAAGCCTTCTGTGTTTACTAAAATTAAAATGAGTACCGAAATGGCGCCCCAAACTTTTGCCGCCTGCGTGCGGTTCATTCGCTGCATACCCGCTAGGAACGGGCCTGCTTAAAGTAATCCTTTTCGCAAGAAATCATGGAGTTAAACAAAGAACACTATCGAACTGAGATTTTTTACAATTTCAAACGTGGCTTAAGCCGTAAACAATGTTTTGAGGAAATCAATGGAGTATTTGGTGACAAGTCGTGTTCTTTAGTTGTCATAAAGCGGTGGTACAATGAATTTCAACGTGGTCGACTTTCCTTAAATGACAGTTTTCGAGCTCTCAACCCAAAAACAGCCGTTACTGAAAAGAATATTTGTCTTGTTCGGAACATGATTGTAGAGGACCGGCAAGTTACCGTAAGGAGTATTCAAGCAACTCTAATGATTGGTGTGAAAGCAATTAACACAATTTTACACAAACATTTGAAGGTACGTAAGCTTTGTTCCCGTTGGATGCCCCACAATTTGACTCCAGTTCACCAGTTCGCCGTACTGTTAATGCTTAATAGTACACTACAGTTTGTTTGCCTCAAGTTCTCCAAAATACTCGCGAAAAGCGTCCAAGGGGAAGGATCATCTTGCATCAAGATAGTCCTCGGCCACACACGGCTGCTCGAACGATTGAGTATTTGAATGCCTAGAACAGTGGTGGCGAACCTTTGTATGTTCGCGTGCCACAAATTTGCAAATAATATTTATCCAGTTGCCCACGTGCCAAATAGTTTTTATAGAAGAAAAAAAATACTAAAAAATTAATTAAAAATTAACAAAAAACCGTAAACTTATAAACAAGTATTAAACTAAATACTAAACTTTGAAGAGCTTTTTCATGGCTTAACATCAGACGTTGTTGCACATAAGTAAACCATTGTACACCAAGTTTACCTCATTTAATGATTCTAGCAATTTTCATAGTTACTGGTACAATTTTAGAAAGAACTATTTCGCTTTTAGCAAGTACATTTACAACAGCATTGCATTTATTCCTTTTGATGTTAAACTGGTCAATTGTTCTTTGATATTATTCTCAATGCAATAATGAATAAAAATTCCTAAACGAGCTGATCCAGTTATATCACTACTCTCATCAAGACAGAGAGAAATTAAACCAGAAGATTTTATAATTATGTAGTTTTTGCTGGTGATGACTCTCGCCATGTTTCTATCCGAAGGCATATTCTTTATTTTTTAATATTTTTTTTAATTTTAAAAATCTCCATTTTAACCATGCTCCTTTAATATATTCCCCATTACTAAATGGTTTTCCGTCTTTAGCAATTATGTTTGCGGCTGAAAAGCCAGCTGCAGATATGTTTAAATGACTCCCGATAAATTTCACTAGAGATGTATTTTTAATTACTCAAGCAATAAAATTATAATACTGTCAACCCTTCGCGTGCCAGTGAAATTTTCGTACGTGCCACCTTTGGCACGCGTGCCATAGGTTCGCCATGCCTGGCCTAGAATATTAAACTAATGGCTCATTCGCCGTATAGTTCGGACCTGGCACCTAATGATTTCTTTTTATTTCCACGTGTAAAGGTTAAATTACGGGGTTTACGTTTTATATCGGCCGAAGAAGTGGTTGACGCATTTAAAAATGAAATAAAGAACCTAACGCGGGAAGATTGGAGAAAATGTTTTGAAGATTGATTTTCACGGATGCAAAAATGTATTGACTGTAGAGGGGAATAAATAAATGTTTTTTATTAATAAATTGCATATTTTACTAGACTCAGCGGAAAGAGAACATCCTATGTAGTTTGTTAAAAGAACTCATCTCAAAACTTAAAGATATTCCTATGTAAAATTTGATTCTCAGGGTCAAGTATACCATTTAACAAAACAAAATGAGTTTTAAGAAACTAAGGTGTAATAACTGGATGAAAAAAATAAACAGGAAATACATACCGTGCCCAATCACGTGTTTATAAGTATAATGCAATGCAATTTAAACTGGTTTAAGTACAGAATACGACCTTCAAGTACCGTTATTGAACAAATACGTAGGAAAAAACGGATCAGGTTTTTGTATTTTTATTTATTTTAATAAAACCTAAATTTGTCGAATCGATAGCTGTAACGCTCTACTTAAACAAGAAATTTGTAGGCAATAAAAACAGTAATATTAATTACACAATATCAATAAGTATTTATATACATTTACAGTCTATTTAAATCAAAAATAAGTTTAAATATTTATTATTACATCACGGTGTGGATAAGCTGCTTACGCAGAAAAATTTATTTTGGGCAGATTTTGAAAAATATTTTTCTATCATAGATCTTTTCTATCTTACATTTACGTTTGTATATTACAAATTATAGGAATCTTATTGTGAGTTATTTTTTTAGGTTGGCATATTGATGTTAAGAAATTCAGTTGAATATCAACTGGGCGAATATCAAAAATCCTGACCAAAATACAATTAACTTGACAGGACTAGTTGAACCCGAGTAGAAAAATTAGAAAAAAAATTAAAATTACTAAAACTTAATAATATCCGAAGCTAATATCATGAAGAGCGGGAGCTCCATTAGGAATTTCATAGTCTTTGGCCAACTGATCTAAGATTCCTGCACCTCCACCACTCTGTCGTGTAACTGGTGCTGGTCTGGGTCTTGGAGCTGGTGCGTATTGTGGAACAGGAGCTGGTCTGGCAAATTGTACTGGTGGAGGTCTCGATTGTGGGGCTGGTCTAAAAGATTGAACGGGAACTGGTCTTGGAGCTGGTGCTGGTTCTGCGTAGTTATCTTCCTCAATGGGAGCAGGTTCAAATGAGAAAGAAGATGGTCTAAAGGAATGTTGAGGTTGAGGTTGAGGTTGAGGAGCGAAACTTCTGCTTGGTGCTGAAGGTCTTGACTGAGGTACGTTGAAATCAATGTCGGTGGTTAGGGAAGATCCTGAGAATGAAGGTTGTCTGGGTGGAGGGGGGTGTGGGCTACGTTGTGGTGCAGGAGCAAACTGCAAAGGTGAAGAGTAGCTATCGTAAGAAGGTTGTGGACGAGGTTTGGGTCTTGGAGCAGGTCTTGGGGCAGGTTCTGGCTGATAGTATTGGTCAGCGTATGGATTTATGCTACCGTCTTTGTTGGTTGTTTCATCGACGAGTGTTGGTGGTGCAACGGTGATTCCTTCACCTTGTGGTTCAAATCCGTATTTCGTAGCACCATATTCTACCACACGCAATTTACCAACGTCATCTACGAATCCGTACTTTCCTTTTACTTCACCTGTTGCCAGTTTGGTTTCGATTTTGAAGGAACCATCGGCGCTTTCGTAGCCGTATGTGTAGGAACCATCCTCGTTGTGCCTAAAAATTATAAATTAACATATTTACAACAAGATTTGTTTTAATTTTTCGCTATCAAATTTCCTTGGAGGAAAGATGTTCTTTAATTTTTACTACATATTTCGGTTTTCTACGAATGCTGCGAAAACTAAATTAACTAAATTAAGGAAAATAAAAATGTTTAAGACTGTGGATCGCAACAAAATTAATAATAAATCTAAGTTTTGCCCACCTCGGCGGCGTAGGGGAGCGCAAGGTTGCTATGTATAAAACAAAAGACTCGGGTTCGCTTTCGGCCGAGATTCGAGTGCGATTTTTTTCCGGAAAATGTTGAAACTTTGCCTTTTCCTTGAACCCCGCAAACTACCCAATAAATAAACAAACATTCTTTAACATCCTTAGTCGCATATTGGTTGTTTTAATAAAATTTGTCCCAATTAAAGTGATTAATTGATACTCCCGTATTTCAAATTCTATCCTAAAGACAAGCTAAGGCTGTTGTAGAAATTAATGTACTGTTTAAAACAATAACCTATTTTCATTTCATGTAAACTTTATAGATATAGGAAAAGAGAAAATTATGTAGCTTGTATTGCACTGACATTTAAATCTTCAAGTAGCAATTAAACTCAACCCACAAACAAATTTAATTAAATTTTAAAAGACCTGCTGTCATGCAAATAAAGCCAAGTTGTCAATTGCAAACTCACGCCATGATATTTAAAAGATAAGACACATAAACTAAAGTGAAACTGGAACACAAACGTTTCCATTACTTCGTTTTGAATTTTTTGTAGCTCTCTTTTATTTTTGTTTTTTTTTAAGTTAGTTAATCTCAAACCTATTTTGTCCTCTCCTTGATAATAATTTATTGAAGTTGGCCAACTCAAATGCAAAAGAAATAAGTTCAAAGTCACTAAATGTCATCAAAAACAGATTACCGGAACCAAGTGGGCAGAATAATATTCAAATTAAGCACGTTTTAGTATTCCTTACGGTGTTCGAACATAAACTTACGAAATGTGTACTTGCTTTCACAAAATTATATTTAAATACAACAAAATTATATAATTTTGGAAACATTGACCTCATTCGAAACACTTCTTGCCTTATTTTTAATTGAATGTCGTTTGCTGGTTTGATAACTTATTTAATTCGTAAAGCAATTAAATAATTTAGTAATAATATGTAAATTTAAGAGGTTTGCATTTAAAATATTAGTCAGAAGATTCATTTACAATAATGAATTTTAAATTGTAAACACCCTTGACTTACAACAAAAAAAAATTCAATGCCCTTTAGCTGGTATTTTGGCCTTGCGAGAGGTAAAAACTCCTAAATCATGGTGAAATAGTTCCTATAAATACTGTTTTGTAAAAACGAAAATCATCCCTGAGTTTAATTTAGTTAAATTTTTTATAGTTTTGCCTCTTGTGCAAGCTTACGACAAATTAAATTCGATAACTTTAAGGTATTTTAATCGCGGTGCCTTAATTTTAATTAATTTTTTGCCTTATTAAATATTAACTATCCAAAATCAGAAAATTTTTTAATTTCAAAATTTTCAACGTTTTGCTATTTCAAGTGAAAACGCCACATTTTAGTTAGTCAACGAAACGAGTAAAGAAAGGGAATGTGAGAAAAAGAAAGAGAATTAGGGAGGGAGAGAGAGAGAGAAAGAGAGAAAGGGACAGAGAGACAGGAGAAAGAGAAAGCAAGAGAAAGTAGAGACAAACGCAAAAAGAGGAAGAGAAGAAAAGAAACAAAAGATTAGATATTTAAAGACTTTTGAATAGATTTAGTGTATTAATTCACAAATTGTTTATGTTGTTGGATTTTGAATAAACACTTTTAATGTAATATTCAAATAATAGTTGAACCGAAAAAATTTCCATGCTGTAATACAGAAAAACGTCTTAAATGAAAAATATTTTGAAATTAACAGCGGGATACGCTTTAAAACTTCAGTCTCTGAAAGGGCTATTGTACTGCATATTACAAAATTTTTATTTCAGCCCTAGTCATGCTTCTAAATAATATACTGTAAAGAGTGTAAGGCAAAGCTTCTAAATTTTACATTTATTAATATTTTGGTGATAGTTCCAAAGGTAATTGTTTATTTCACAATCCACTAAATCAACTGTAATTATTCAGACTAAAATAATTATTACTGAAACACCTGGATCCCAATAATTGCACTTTCTGTTATATTTACCTCATTCAAGAATTCAATAATCTAGCAAGGACGCGTACTTGACTAAAGTATAGAGTTCAGTGAGAAATTATTGCCAAATCAAGGACGAGTGATAATGATACGGTTTACCAATATTAAATTCACGTGAAAGTGCTAAATCTGGGAATGTTTATTGCGACCGTTTTATATTTCTTGATACATTTTTTCATAAATGCTTTACAAAATCAGTTGTTTATATTACGCTAAGTATTTAGTATTTGCATGCTTTTACAATTTTCTTGAAAAGGTTATTCATTAATTCATTAGTTTAGCATTGAACAAAGTTAATCAAAAAGTTTTAATGTTATAGGTTAGCTTTAGTGAACAAATAAGATAAGTTTAATGAAAGATATTAGTACTATGCAATTGACATAGAAACTCTAAAATTTCTAATTAATACAAACACAAAAATAAATAATGGAACTGATTTTGAATAAAAATTTAGATAATTTTCTCCTGGTTAATATTCACAATTCACTTCTTAAAAAGAATTTCAGTCTAGTCTAGAATCGTCCACGTTATTAATATTTATAAATGCAAATCATGGAAGTATTAATAAAACATGGAACGAAACATAAAATTTAAATTAAGAGCACAAACTAACCCATTTGCATTAATTAACAAACTAATAAAACAATAAAATCTTACCTATTAATTTGCTTAAGGATAGCTACGGGTGGTGGTGGTTTGTTAGAGGAGGATGGTCCAGAAAATCCAGGGCGAATCCTTGGTGGAGCTGGTCTTGGTCTAGGATCTTCATCATAATCATAATCTTGAGCCACTGCTACGGCTACGGCTACGATAGCGAAAACTGCAGCCTGAAATACGTTTCTTTTAACGTTTACACGCACAATACCCCCTTGAAATTATTTGCCAGAGATAAAAAACCACTTTATATTTTCACGGTGACAAGTATGAGGCAACATTTAGTAGGCTTTTAAGTCAATGAAAGTAAAAATGCGACTGTAATCGTATAGGTGGAAGTCATGTGTAAAAAAAAAACTCCTATAACAGAGAACCACGCCTGAACCAGATATTTCTATGTAATAATATTCCGTTAGATCGCCTGGGGACTTTCTAATTACCAATAATTTATTATATCGAATTTATGGATTCCTTTTGTTTAATATGCGTCTATAATTTCACTCGTTAGAAGTTTTAATGGGCCACTTGTGAAATAATTACAGACATCAGACCATTTTTTGCTAAAGAAAAAGCATGTTACATAATTTATTTTACGATTTCCCTAAAATGGTTGATAAGCTAAAAACTACAGAACCCGGTCAATCAATCATTTCACACAAAGCGTGGTCAAATGTTTATTAATTATAAATTAATGCAATTAATATGAAACTGTTAAATATGGCATTGAAACTGCATTCTTGAAAGGGAGGAATTGAATGACGTTTATAAACGTGTATGCAAGTTGATCAAGGCCGTTTCCTTGTTAAGTTTTATTATAAAAAGACCGCCATATAGAATTTTAACAAAAAGAGAAATATTAAGAAAGGACAGTAAAATATTTAAATTCTTTCCATTAATGACCGTAACATTGGGTATAAATTAAATGAATGGGTATATTCTGATTTATATTGATATTTATTGCGGTTAGATATATTCCTTTTTAGTTGTTTTGTAGCAAGTTAGCTGTTTTTGTTAAACAAGGATGATGTCATGGCATTCACATATACACGCCCTTTTCAAATATTTAAATATTTCCCTTGAGATTTATTTAAGGCAAGGTGTAATGCTTTACTTTTTTATACAAAAGCGATTATGATAAACTTGCACAGTCATCAGTCAGCCCACCATTCTGCAAAAGGTAATAATGAAAGAAAAACCTCATTAATTGAGATATATGACGGTAGATCTCTAGAAAAGAAAGCAAAATAAACAGAATAGGGCGAAGAAGAAGGAGCGACAATAGAAGGAAAACGAGAAGAGGAAGACGGAAGGGGAAAGAACAAGACTAAGAAGATGAAACGGAAGCAAAACATAGGGAACAAAAAAGAAACACAAAAAGAAGAAACGTAGGAGGAAATAAGGAAGAAGGAAAAGAACCAACACCCAGGAAGACTGAATTAGAAAAAGCAGAGAAGCAAGAAAAATACTATAGCAAAACAGAAACAACGCTAGGCCAGAACAATTAGAAAAAGAATAATAGTAAGAAGGAAAAAAGAGTTGAAGCAAACCAGTTGGATAGAAAAAAAAACAAAGAAATAGTAATAGAATTATCAACTTTATATTTAAATTATTTAATGGAAAGAACCTACTATTTTAAAGTTATAGTAATAACAGACATTAAAAACAGCATCCAAGTTTATCTCTGACACAAACAATTAAAATAACAGTAATTCATTACATTTGACATGAAGGTTACCCTGAAAATCTTTGTAAACAGAATTACCGAAGTCGAAAGTACATTTGCACATTTCTTTTCGTATTAATAAATTAAAAGTGAATTTTAAAAATTGGCGGTAAAGTAATTAGCTTCGAAAGAATTGATTTTAATACTAAAAAGCGTTTATGTTCTCATAAAAATACGTTCAAAAACAAATAAAAAGGTGTTAAAACCTACCCAGATGAACTAAATTAAATTTCATTACCGCTATGAAGTAACAACACACTTTGGTTTGTTAAATGTTCGAAGTTAAATTCGCAAAAATTGTTATTTTAAGAGATTGTTGTCCCCTTATAACTGCATTTTGAGTCAAGGTTTAATTGTAATCATGAATATGTTGCAAGCTATTGATTAACTATACAAGCAGAACTAGAAATGCCAACTGATACTTCTTCAAACCGGTAAAGTAAAATTTCAACCGACTAATGAAAACCTCAAACCTAATTTAATGTTTCAC
This sequence comes from Melanotus villosus, assembly GCA_963082815.1. NCBI lineage: Eukaryota > Metazoa > Arthropoda > Insecta > Coleoptera > Elateridae > Melanotus > Melanotus villosus. The sequence goes on along the minus strand of OY720418.1, from coordinate 48,075,749 downwards.
CACCTAAGCTTCAAGGAGCCGGTAAAATTTAATAAAAAAACTTAAATCGAGAAATACGAATAAGCCTTGTTAATCCCCAACTGCAAGAAGTACCCATTTAACAATATACAATATTCCTAAATTCAATGAATGAAGTGATACATATTTGTTGATGACTGTCAACTTCCACCAAATGTCTTTTAATCCTAATACGAATGAAGAGGGTGGAGGGTTACTTACAATTTTAAGTAGCATGGTGTTTAAAGCAAGTAGGCACAAAACTAAAAGCACGCGGGGGTCGTATTGAGACTTATATAAGCTCTAAATGTCAGCAGAAGTAGGGGCAAGGTCCCGGAGTCTACCAAGAGCCCCGGTTCCTGGTCTGCACGTAGCTTATCGGCTTTGCCTGCCAACAGAACCTTTCACTGCTTTGTTATGGGTATTGTGTTCTCGATGAGAGATACTCGGTTTGCAAACTAAGTACTTTATTAAATTTTGCGATTTGTAACATTTTTCTGGAAAAGGTTGGGTAAATAATATATAAATGCAAAAATGGAATTTAAGTCAAGGCTGAGCTTCAGTTAAAGAAAATTGATGCTTTTGGGGTAAAAGGAGACGTGAAAAGTGGAAAGTAATAGAAAATTAATGTGAAAAATGTTGATAATCTAAGTCTGAAAATGCAACATTGACCCACACCTTAAGGCATGGGTGTGAGCTACCGGGTGTTAATCCAAGCAATGTCACGCATTTGATGGTACATTTCTTTTCCAAATTTTTATAAAGCGAGTTAATATCATTAAATACCTACTGAAAATTATGACACACTTATTATGTAAAATGCGTACGTTACCGTATCTAAATGAAACCAGTACATTATTTTTATGAAACAATCAAGGACAAACATTTTAGATTTACCAAATATGAAACAGTTTTTTGCATTGCTGTAATAAAATCGTTCAGTATCCGCACAGACACCTACATTTTCTTTCACTCTCACTATACAGATATGAATGTGATATTAAAAAATATGCTAATTTGTCAGTAGTTTACAATGTTTAACTGTTACCAAATCGTCTGTGAATTGGGCCATTACAATAATTAAAATCGATATGATTGTAAGACATAATACATTGTAAAAGTATGCTATTTAATATTCTTAAATTTCATTTGTTCAATGAACGATTGTTTATTGATTAAGACATAAGATGCGAAGCAAATTAATTGAAATTATAAATTTTATTTTATAGCTTCTCATTTATTATAAATTACTAAATGAATAAATTGAGAAATTACTGAGAATAATATTATGTTACAAAAATTTGTAAATAAAGGTAGTAATTCGAAAAATGTAGGTGTTTAATACCGTTATACTTTTGTATATTATTTGTATTTTATATAGTACTTGTATTTGTTACATTTTTGTGTTTGTAAATGCTGCAGCGCCACTCAGCAAATTTTGTTGCCTACCAAGATGTCACCCTCAAGTTAGTTATTCTTCGCTGGTCAATCTGGTAGGATATGCATACATACATGTAACTCCACGGATAAACTGTAAACTGATAAACCACGTGTTACCCGCTTCAATCAATTAGTGAAATAATATGAATATTCAAATGTTAATTAAAATTTTCGTAATAGTTCTGCTGTGTTTATTGAGCCCTTCTGGGGTCGAACTGTTTCTACTGTTAAAATCGATTAGGGAAAAAACAAAAGGCAGAAATGAAGATTGATCTCCATTCTGCAACAGAAGGTCTCGTATGCATTTCTTTTAAGAAGAAAACCGTAAGCATAAAGTACATTTGAAAATATGCAAGATGAAGTGTCAAACACGAAAGGATTGGAATACAGAAAGTCATAGTATGTTAATAAACCAAATAAAGCGTTCAGATTCGAATTGTATTCAAAACAATTGTATTATTCGAAACAATTCAGAATTAAAGCTGAGAATCCAAAAGGACTCATTTATAACAGATTTGAATTTTATGAGACTTTGGATTTAATATTTCATTGCACAAGGATTAAGACCTGAAAGTTGATTCTTAAAGTAAACATTTAGAAATTTAATCCAAAAGACATAAATTCATTTAAGCCTATTATTCGAATAGGGTTTTAGAATTTGGATTTTCAAAATTAATATCAAAACATACGTAATCGAAGTTGGATTGAAAGATCCAAACATAGGAACCTTAATATACGATTCAAAAATTTTAGAGTTTGAACTGGTAATCTGATCTAAAGTATTTTTTAATCTAAAATTTCGGATTTAAATTTTGAGATTTGGTACAAAAGACTTGTTTTTCGAACTCTGGCAATAATTTAACTGAAAACTCATATTTACCATTCAAATAGCATCCAGAAGATTTAGAACGTAATAATTCAGATTCAAAATTTAAACGTGATTTTCATTCGATCTTTAAAGATCAAATTTTCTAAAAATTCAAATTCCTTCAAAATTCAAGTTTAGTCCAGACTGAGAACTTATTATCGATTTCCAGTTTCAGGTTCCAAATTCCAATCTTTATTCAATATTGAATACTCGAACTCGAATTGGATATTTTAAAAATAAAGTTATATTAAAATGAAAAGCATGAACCAAATTAGAAACTTAAATCCTCGTTACTATAGATTTTTGAATCTCAATCGTAAAAATTTTAATCGCATATTTGGTTGACAAAAATGACTAAAATTACATTATACTCTTATAATATTAGATTTAAAAATTGAATTGTCTCCTGGTTTAAAAATATTGACTTCAATTTTAGATTATAGATAAATGCAATCATGAGTTCGAATATCAAATGCTGCGAAGTTAACTCAAAATATTAGATATTAAATTTCAATTCCTTCTCAAGATTTACAATTTAAATCCTGAATTTGACCAACAGCTGATTAAATTTAACTTAAGTAATTTAAATCTAGCTTCTGAATATTAAATTGAGACAATTAGAAACTCTATTTTAAATGTTGTTTTTAAACCCAACAATCAATTCGAATGTTAAATTTGTCAGTGCAAGATTAAACTCCAATCTAAAATACGAGGGCCCAGTTTGTCATGGTTACAAGGTTAAAACCCGAATTTGAATTTGATTTTTCGGGCATAAGTCTACAGCGAAATTTTAGACTTTACTCTTATTTTGTAATATATATTTCAGTAGGAATCGTAATCTTAGATTTAATTGATCATCATGATTATTTGTTATGAAATTGTTCAGAAGAAGTAGTAAATGGAAACAAAAATTAAGATATTCCACTGTTAGTAGATGAGGAGAAAATAAAAATGTGAAACATAATCGAACACTAAATAGGTAAAATAATACAGAATCTAAAGGCTAAGAAGAGCCCCAAAGAAAGTGATATTATCGGATAAGTTCTAATTACTACAATGGAGGGTACAAAACTTAATTAGAATTGTATTTAGAGAAGAAAAGAAATTACTAAAAATATACAAAGGTGCTGTAATATAAGTCATTCACAAAAAACTAAACATATGCAAATAAAGTAGAGAATATCAGGTTGCATTCAAGAAAAGCAAGTCAATAATCAACCAGATATTTAAAATAAGACAGAGTCAACACAATAACTACAAGCGAAACCAGAGTTTGCACATACTTTTCACCAATTAGAAACAAGCCACATCCCAATTGTTAGAGTGAAGTTGTTGTACATTACAATAGAAAATTGAGGATCCCAAAGAAGATAACTAATTACAAACAAGCTGGCTATAAAAGGAGGAATAATGCAGAAATATTAGACAGATGGAAAAGAAAAATCTTAAGCGAGATGTGTGAAGTGTGAAAGATAATAACGATCGATAATGAACAAGCACCAACAGAGAAGTGATGGACATTTGTATGGATGCACTGTGCATTCATTTTTTGTGCATCCATTTTTTGTGCATCATGCACAAAAAATTAGAGCACAGAGGGCAAAATGGTTAGGACATGTTTACATCTCCACAGGATCGGATAGACATCTACAACTTCGGAAAGGAATGCTTTTAGGAGGAGAAGAAGGGAAAACAATAGTAAGATCGAAGAGATGGAGGCATGAAAATAGGCCTTTAAGGCCCGAACAACGCTTTTATACATGGCTATTCTTTAAATACCCCAGGAGTATGTAGGCAACATCCTCCAAAATTTTGTCATTCCACTATCCATTTAGTAAGTTGTACTTACTAATGTGTATTAGGTTATATTTGAAAAAGGTGGGCTGATTTTAACATTTGTTTACCATTTGTTTATTAGCTGACTGCCATGATGAAAAGTATTTACCTCCCTAGGGTTTTGGTTTGTAATAAATCCATGTGTGGTAATTAATATCAAGTTACTTATTGAAAAATTGTTTTAATTTTTAATTGCAGTTTACATCCAGGGGGTGGGAAAATCTTGATATGTAGTTCGGGAGATCTATTTCTTTGACTAATCTCGAGCCTTATTGCCAGCCGTTGCCAGACTGGAATATGTTTTTTAAATTTGTTTAATTATGGCGTTAAGAACTTGTCATCTCGCAATCTCGCACGTTTCACAAAAATTTTCAGCCTGTCCATCTTGCTTTTAGCACATCTATTCACGTATTTCTACATACTATATTTTTGTATTAAATAGTGGTTTTGCAATTCCGTGTTATTTGGGAAATTTAGAGTCATTTTAAATTTGTGGCAAATTCTTTAATACAGTCCTGCCTTTCGTAATTTTAATTTCGTGCTTTGTCATGTTATTCTTGCTACAGTTAATTCCAATTTAGTCTGAAGTGTACGAAAGGTTAAGCATGCTAGCGCGTTTTCTTTGCTGTTGTACGTATTCTTCAAGTCATTTCAGTATGTTTCGTGTTTGTGAAACAGTTCCCTTTGTTAAAAACCCCAAGGTGACCTAAATTCACGTGTATTTTGTCAGGGCATGATCTCATCTTGGTTCAGTTATGGCAGCTTCTCGTGATACGGTGCGGGGGAATCCCAGTACGTTAGGCCACGTCAGCTGATCTGTGGCGTCCTTTCGGTTCTTCTATACCCCGCTTCCGCAGTGCGTGACAGTCTGTCTACCATATCGGACGTCTTTTAAGACGTGGTTCGAGTTTATCGTTTGCAGGTTGAGTCCTTAAATAACCGGAAGGCCTCTATTACCGGTAATCCTCTGGGAGGATTACAATTTACGACTTGGTCGGAGTCACAAAAAGAGTGCCACATACTCCGGAAAGATATAGTTTTCTGTGAGAAGTTTTAGTGATTGTTTAAAGTACCGTTCCACACAATTTCCTCGGTTGAGGGATTCAGAAAACCCATAGCCATTGGCTTATTCTTCGTCGTCTTGCACTCGTCTTGGGGGGAAGAACATCGTAGCTCTTCCAGTCTCACGTCCGTCACGTCACTCCATGGCTTATCGTTTAAGTACCGACATCTCGTCAGATAAAAACTATCCTCCTTTATGCTGCCCCTGCTTTGCCGTTTATGTTTTTAAAGTCAGTTTTCATTTCTACGTTGCCTCTTGCCGGTAGGCCTTCATCAATGTTAATTAGTTGTTTTGAAGTTTAATAAGTACCGCCTTCTTTTGTTTTTGTGTTTTGTTTGCAACGTATTCTTTTAGTAAAGATTAATTGTGTTCAGAGTATAGTTCAAGTTTTAAGTCAAGTAAAGTTAATATTTGTATTGTGTTGCATGTGTAAAGATTTTTAGCTGTCTTGTTGAATTTTTAGTTTAGTATTTATTGTTCCTATATTTTGCCTGGGAATTGAGGGGCCAAGCTAGTAAATGTTTTGCAGTCCCTAAAGTAAATGTAGTGCCCTCAATTCTATCGTCCCGTAACGTAAGTATAGTTTTTATGATTTGCTTTTAATGTAACATTTTTGATTATCTTTTGTGTAATTTCTTTGTATTCATTTTTGTGTCTTTTGATTCATTAAATATTTCATTGTCAATTTAGTTTGGCTTTGTTACTGTGTTCATTCCTCCCCGATCATATTTTTGTGTTAGTGTTTTGTTAAAGATTTACGTATACAGTGTTAGCCTGCCTACAAGTTTTTAAGAGTTGCAGTAAAGTAATTTTAGTCAAGCAAGGTAAGCCTCATCTTGCAGTAGGGAGCAGTCTAAACCCCAACTACCTTTCAGCCCTTGGGAATCTTCTGTGGTGGGTTCCTATTTAGACCTTAGTGTGACATATCACAGTGGCGCCCAATTTCAGCTAACCGCGCGCCTAGGGTACTTGACACAGTATCTTCGTTATTTCGCCATTTTACGTTTTTCTTGAGTGCTTTCTTGTTTAGAACAATAGAGAATGCTTACTGTATCCGCGCTCTTCTTGACATGTACGAGGGAGGGCCCAAAAGAAACGGGAATTGTGTTCTGGTGATGTTGGTCCGCCCGCTAGGGTGATGTTGTTACACTCTTCCCGCGTCCGTCTGCCAAGTGACATCGTTAACGAAGGTTGCGTGCGGCTCCTGCAATTGTATTTGTAAAAGTTGTTTTGTGTACTCGTCGTTTTTTACGATGGGCGATTCTCGGGAACATGCGATTTTTTTTGTTCCCCAGGATGAACAGGAACCTGAAAGAAAAACATTTTGGTGACATAGCAGAGGTAAAACTACAAACGGCACAGGCTCTGAACGGAATTGGATTAGACGAATTTAACAAATGCTTTGAACAATGGAATAAACGATTGGAGAAGTGTACTAGCTCCAATGGAGAGTATTTTGAAGGAGACTAATAGTTGTTTGTAGAAAAATTTAATAAAACTTTTTAAAAATAAATTCCCGTTTCTTTTGGCCCCCCCCCCTCGTATAATAATATGTATATAGTAGTTTAAGTTTTAGGCTAAGTATCTACATAAGATTTATTTATTGTCCGTAACAGCGGACAGATTGTACATAAATTAGGAGATAATAAAAAAAAATTAAATTTTATTAACCTTCCCGTACCTGTGGTCCAAATCTTCCTTTAGAACCCATGCGGGGTATATTAGATACCCCAGTGTTTTTTCGTTCCTATGACTTATTTTGACGTTGTTATTGCTTTTTATCATAAAATTAATACTCCTACAATTTAGTTCTTGTAACACAAAAGTTTAGTGAAAAATACAAATTAAAATTAAAATTAATGAGGTAATTGAGGTAGGTACATAATTGTACGCTTTTACATGACTCAACTTGTGCGCAGCTGCACGAACTAGTTTCATCCGAGTTTTGTCATAAACGGGTAAAATATTTCAAAAACTAATTATTATACCGACAAAAATTAATTGTTTTAACACGCTAACAATAATTTTTTTTTCAAATCAAATTTTAGGTTATAACGATATTTTATATCTCGGGGAATACCTAGAATTTGAAGATTATTTTCTTATTTTTTGCTAACATATAATATTTTATTTTGACTAATACTTTACCATTCAGATAAAGATTTATACCGAGGAATACATAAAGGCTCAATTCGATTAACAAGGTTATTAAAAAGTTATAGTAAAAAAACTACACTGGGGTATGTAAAATACCCCGCACAGGTACGGAAAGGTTAAGCATTGATAGGTAGGTTGTGAAACACAAAAGTGTATTAGACTTCAGTTTAATAGAGCCTTACGTAATGCTTGCGATAAATAAAGGTTCGTATTCTACTGGAACGTTGAAGTCTCCTAGACTTTTTCTATAAAAACTGCGGCAATTTAGAGATGTAACAAATTGTTTGTGCTGATATGTTTCGTAAATGTAAATTTAAGTTAATTCAAGCATTAATTGGAGCACGAAAAGGACATGTATGTAGGATTAAATCTTAAATCGCTAGGGTTTCTAATCAGAGGATGACTTTAAATTGGATCACTTGATGTGTCTGTTTATGTGAGTATTTTGGTTTCAACATTTTCAACCATTTTCAACTGAGTTTTTAATTTAACAAATTAACAGAAATTATTTATCGTCAAAAATACAGTTATGGATGGATTAAAAGCGATTAGGTTTCCTATGTTTGCTTTCTTAAATGTGTGGTTTTAATGTAGCAATCTGTATTTAGTAATGTTGGATTGAATATTTTGAGTAAAAATCAAGCAAATTTGACATTATTTCAAAGTACGTCCAGAAATAGGTTTTACTCAGTGGCCGCACTTACGAGTTACATTACAGCTTTTATTAATTATACTGGTAAAGTTTGGCAGTTACATAAGTTCTGCCATCAAACTCATATATGATATATTTTGAGTGCGTATCATTATATTTTCACTAAACCAATTGCATACAATCCCTAGCTTTCCTAATCAGCTTTATGTATGACAATTTGCAAGACAAGTGAAAATAGCTGAACGGATTTACAAATGTATGGGAATACCGAAATTTTTCACCCATAAGGTACCAAATTTAATAAACTCTAGCAGTTGTGTTTCCTGATATACAACGAGAATGGATATTTAAGGTTAATAACTACAAAAATCATTATAGAATTGGAATAAATAAACTTAAATTATATTCTTCAAAATCTGGAAAATAAAAATTCCTTTAAGAAGTTTAATAAAATTAAAAAAATAAAGGAATTAAAAAATGGTGAAGACTCAAGGATTGGTTACTAAATTTAAATGTTCAAAACCACACTCAGTTAATACTTACAATAAAAGATGTTACAACTTTCTACAAAAATTATAATAAATTATCGGTTGCTATGAAGAACCATAACAAAATCATAAAATTTAAATTATGAATTTGAATTTTTGTTAAAATTAAGTTTTATTCGCAATAATTTACAGAATTTTATTAAATTATTAATTAATTTGACCTATTAAATTACTTTTTCTTAATCATTCAGAATATTTTATATCATTTTAATTTTACAAATTAAATTATTTCTGTGAATAGTCTGGTTTGCTTTCACTATTAAATTTTATTAACTTTCATTAAAATTCGCCCAAAATTTAAAATAAAATCAACAAATAACGAAATCGTTAAGCCATCAAAAATTATTTAATTAATTAACAATTAATAGATTTGTATCTGTCCAAACTTTAACTCTAGATATTAAATTTTTAAGTCTTCGCTCCCTTCGGAAAACACTTTAAAAGAATCTTTAATATTACACTAGCTTTTTACAGAAACCGTATTCTCCAAACTTCTCATACAAATTCAGAGAGTATTTAGAACAAATTGCTGATAGTTAAAAGCAGCCTATACGCCTTTAGAAAAATGTTAATACAGTGTATTTATGAATTAAATAAAGTCAACTTTGAAAGGAACGATTTTTTGTTACCTTATTTCTAACAATTTCAAAGGTCAATAACGAAAGGCAATCACATGTAGGCGATCCAAAGTTCGAACAAAGGGTTTGTTGGTTCATTTTAGATAGCAACCATTCCATAAGGTTAATTGTAAGACATTATAGATTAAACATTGTACCTTAAAAAGGTTACGTACTTAAAAAGAGAAGGTTTTTAAAACGCTTCATAGAAATACAATCCCAGGTTAACTTAAAATTTATGAATTAAAATATTAGCCTGTCTGTATTTGTATCCGTCACCTCTTTTACCTTTCGATGTTATCAGAAAATAATTTGAAATCTTTACTGTTTCCTATTTATTTATATACTGGGCAAGATCTAGGCTTCCTATTTATTATTGTGTGTTATATTACGATTAATTAATTGATTTCGTTTTAATAGTTATTTATGTACCAAGGGCGTAAAGATGCTTTTATGGTCTGAGACGTGATTTTGAGCCCGAGAAGCTAGTCGAGGGCTAAAGACACGTCGAAGGCCATAAAAGCAAGTTGCGCCAGTGGTACATACATAATTTTATGCACGATCGAAGATTTTAAAACTGAAATAAAAGGAATAAATTAATTTTCTACCCACATCGAGTAGTTAGTTGCTCGATTATTTTAATTTTTTACTGACAACTGTCAAATGGTTGAAGCATTTACGCCTAGGAATATTCACATAAATAATTGTGTTAACTGTGTTGTTAATACAAATTACCCTAAATAGAGTTCTAATAAAGAGCATACATTCGATTTTAATTTAAAAAAATTCTTTATAAGACTGTTAAACTGTTTATCAATTTTTGACGTTTCATTATAGACCGGCGGCCTATAAATACACCCATGGGCTATAAAGAGACGTTTATGTCAAAAAAATTCAGACATAATTGACACATTATAATGCGATCGTGCATAAAAAGGTTTAAAGTAACACTTAAGCGTTTATTTGATTTTTATGGAAATCTCACAGAAGCACAGAAGTAAGCCTGAATAATACTTGGTTGGAGTTTCAATTCTACAATTTTAGATAAATTAACTGTTTGTAATTTAAAATGTAAAGTAAATGTATGGTCTATTCACTCTTCAGTACCCAGCTCCTAATACTAAAGTTTTAAAGGGCTTTATCTTAACTTACCAAGTGATTTTAGAATTTTGTGATTGAGATCCGTATTGGAGCAGACGAATGTCTTTAATATTATTTTATTGATTTTAGAATTGTTCAGTAAAGTTCTGAGTTATTCCTAAATTTACTGAATTGCCCAAAACCGATTAATTAACTTAAGTAACTAATAATTTCTTAATAATTGCAATTTGAAGCCTATAACTATTTGCTAAAACTTTTAACAACAAACTGTTAAAAGCCTGTTAATCCTTCTTGAAAAGTTAAAAATATAAAAATATCTGGTTATTTTTAGTTAAGAAATACACAATACTTTTAAATGACGCGACGTACAAAAGCAAAGCTTAACAATGTATTTACAGTTAAATGTCGAAATTAATAAGCAATCCTCGCGTTAATTAAATTGCGGAAGAAATCTATGTTAATATATGGAAACACACTCAAGCTTTATACTTAACGTTTTCATTATTCTTCTAAATAAAGTCTTTATACGTAATTAGAATAACAATACAAAGTTACAAAGCAAGAATTACAAAGCAAGTTTTAATAATTTTAACAAGTTGTTGGACACAATAAAAAAGTCCACTTATGCAATTTATTAAGGTTGAAGTAACTGGCTACAAGAATAAGTTTGATACTTTCAGAATTTTTGTAATAAACAAAAATTCCCGAAGCTTACCAAATGTTAACCTCAAAATGCATAACGCATTTCTAAATTGGTTTAAGTGAAACGATTTGGTCGTGCTACTTGGATCATTGCGGATGATAATTAAATTTACTGAAGTTCATGGACATTTGCTGCAAATAAGAGTAACACGAATAACAATTTCGTTATCAAGGACCTTGCGCTTGTGTTTTATGGTTAAATAAACAATTTGTTCAAGGTGGCAAAGACATCAAATTAAAAAGTGGCGTAAAAATAAGTTTGGATAAATAGAAAGTTTGAAGGGTTGATCAGCACCTTTCCATATTTGAAAAGACAAAGGTTCTAAACCTAGCATTTTGAAATTTCGAAAAATCGTTCCTTTTACTAACAAAAAGAACGTTCAGTTCACCTACACAGTAGGTTATTGTGACGATGCCTGGTCACACCTCCACTCCGAGTATTAAACTTTTGAAATAGTAAAATACAGTTTAAGAAACGCTTTGTTCTAATTATATTACTTGTTGTATTCACAGCAGTATGAAATAAATTTTCTCTTACATTACGTTAGTAACAAACCACATTTCTTTTTAATCTTAATAATTCGAAGTCTGCAACTATTTCTTTAAGCCGCAAATGATTAACATTTTCTACAAGTACCAATAACAAGGTCAGCGAAAATACTTTTATAGCCTGTTAGTATAATAAATTATTTTTTGCATAACACGTGAGTATCTTTAAAGACAGCCGATGATAAATCCAAAATTTAACAGTTATATTTAATAACCACCAGAATATTCAATTAGAACATTACTACAAAACATTGCAAGTATTCTGAAGATCTGGACCAGCTGACCTTTAAGGTTTTTCTAATATTTTTTTTTTAACATTTAAATTCAAAAGTATTTAAACTGAGAGAATATAAATTTAAAAGCATTTAAGTTCAAGTCATTCAAATGTATTCAAATTCGCAGATCTTCAATAAAAACCTGAACTGGTTGAGGAAATGTAAATCAGTCGATTTTAATTTTATTGATAGATTTAAACGGTTGGTAATTAATTGCACTTTGGCATTTGTTACATCTCGGAATCTCGTGTAAAAGTTTCCGGTTATTATTAAGATAAATCAAGTGTGATTTCTTGTACCTATGGTGTTAAACTGTTAAATATCGAGTAAAATTCTTAAAACCGATTTAAAAACTCGCCAACGTTAAAATAAAAGGAAATATTTGAAGGTGAAGAACATTTTTCAAATAACTACTCCTATGACTAAGTACAACCTGCTAAAATGTTTGCATATTCATTTTGTGGAATTTTTAGGGCAAATCTCAGAGCATGCATTTAAATAAAGAATAAATTACAGCCACGATCTACCTTAAGTCATATAAAGCAAAATAAAAACTGAACGATATGTTAACTGATAATTCAGTAGTGTATACGTGTTTCTAAAATCTAAATCGTTTAAATCTAGCAATTCATTGTGCAGATTTGGCTCGTTATATTTAACCTCGAATTTAAAAAGAATGATTGAATTTAAAAGAGTTGGTTGGTCGTGATTTCTTGAGGTGTAATAGTTATTTGCTACCACAATATGGGTAATTCTACGTTAAGTTTGAACATAAGTTCAATACAAGGTCTAAAGTTTGATTTACGAGGTCCTATTTTTTAAGTTACTGTGGTAAAAGTGTCTAAAATTGTTGTTAGTCATGGATATAGAATAGATCTGATAAAAATTTTGTTTCCCGGCAAATTTCATATATTTTCAAATCTGTAGTTGAGGCGAAGGGGCTTTAGATTTAAAGGAACTTAATAATTAATATGAATATTACTTTTACTTTCAAACATTTACAAGTGAAATTTACAAATTCATGCTTTTCACAGAAAAGGTGTTGAATTTCATTTATATAAATTAATTTTTCAATTGACCAATAATTTGAAATTAATACTCCATTTTTTGTCTCTTCAGACACAAATTTTGAAATTTAGTGGTCGAGGAAATTATTCAGTTGGAACATACTTCGACTATTTTTGTGACAAACAAAAATATTTAAGAAAAATTATTTTACAGGCTAAATAAATTTTACCCTGTAATTTCAACTAATATTTTCGTTTCCAAGACAATTTAAAAGCTGGTAAATGTAATAATAAGCAAAACGTGCAAAAGTATTCGGGGTAAAAATAGGCAAGAACAGTTTTTCAGCAAGTAAAAGGTGAAGGAAACGAAAGTTACTGAGTTGTAAGTTTTTAAAGTAGTGGAGAGGTTAATGTATAATTCAGAGGATGTAATTTTTAACACAATTCTTGTAATGAAGATCGAAGGTTGACTTCTCAACATTGAATTCACAGAAATTAAAAATGTAAGAATATTTCTTATGTTTTTGTAATTAGACTAACACTTTGGTTAATTCTACTGTGAGAAATAATACGTATATCTGAGTGCATATTATGTTGCCCGGAGAATATAGGTGCAATAAGGAGAGTCTGCAATTTTACCTAAAGCCGAAGTATAAGTCATTTATGGTGCATATTAGCAAAGCAGTCCTTCGATTCAAATTGGACAGAGATTATTGGAGTCATTTAAAATTATGGTAGGTCAAATGTTTCTAGTTTTTAAATCATCTCATCGTTACCATTATAAAACCTTCCCCAGTTCTTTAGTTCTTTCTGCATTGGCAGTGTTATGCCGATTTTTGATAACAGAATGCTGCTTGTTTCTTAACGTTATCTGTCTACCTCATTTGAAAAATTATCCTTGATCTTTTATCCATCAATGGACATCACAACTGGATGACACTATTCACTCTCATGTCAAAGTATTATCTCGTATTTCCAAAATTTTATTTGAGTGACGGCCCTTTTTCTTTGTATTTCTGTTGGATTTTTATCGGATCCACCTTATGCTTTTGTAGCCTCTCAGGTTGATATGCAACATTTGTCTTTCCATAATATTCAGGTTCTTCAGTATAAATCTTAGTTTACCGAAGATTGTCCACCCAAGTTTTGATCTACGAATTATCTCGTATCTCGTTTGTTCGATATTCCTTTCCAAGTTTTAGAATTTGTTCCAAATTTATATATTCACTTGGTTGTGTTTTTCAGAATATTTACTTTTTTTTTATCATATTTAGGCCAACTTTCCGGGATTGCTCGTAGAGATCAAAATATGTTTTGAAGTTTTCCCTGTGACGATGTACTATGGTATCAACGTATTTCAGATTATTTAATTCTTCCTCGTCTAAATAGTAAACACTTAAGAGCATTTTCTAGGGCAATAACGAATAGTTTTTGAATAAAGATGTTACCTAGTCTAACATGTGAGCACACACTGATTTTGTTTATAAAGTAACATAAGTTTTGGGTAAAAGTTTTAATCAAACAATAACAACATTTTTATTGAAACGTTAACATAAGGGGTTATTCCTACTAACTAAGGCGACAAGAAAATTATTTTTTCAGTATACCTATCTGAAAACAGTTGTTTTTCTGACGGTTTATGGGTTGCGCAAGGATATCTTTCCCGTGCACTGCACGGGAATAGTAATTATATGTTCGACTGTTACAAAAGGACGTCATTTTTGACAGTGTTTCATGTCCAAAAAGACCCACTTTTTTGGACTAGTGCCTTTTACTTTTTAGGTAGGTAGTCATAGTAACAAAGTCATATCAAACTGTCATATTAAATTAAGCGTCATTATTTTAAGTAGAAATAGTTATTTTCATAACAAGTGCGGGAAGTTAGCGATTCCGAAACGACTGCAGGACGTTACAGAAACGAGCGCAGCGAGTTTCTGTACCTGCATGAGTTTCGGAATCGCTCTTCCCACACGTGTTATGAACAACGTTTTTCCTACAAACGTTTAGGAATAGTCCTAAACTATCATTTTGTTTTCAAGTTGTCAAATTTGACATTTCCTTTTAAAGTAATAATCTAGTAAGGATGGTTGCTATGCGATATTCTGATTTTTCAGAAATCGCTGTCACTTTCCGGCACTCCGTGTGGGAAAAGTTACTTTCCCGCACGCAAAATGAGTGTGGGAAAGTAACATTCCTAAACTTTTGTCGGAAAATATCATTCCAGGGCAGTCGAACATAAAATTATGTATGTCACTCGTACAAAAACGGACTTTTAGACTCGCCTTATTTATTTACCTCGCTCGCGCGCTCGCTCGGCCATAAAACGCGACTCGTCCAAAAAAGTCCTATATTTTGTACTTGTAACATAAATAACTATTACGTTACAAGTCCGTGAAGTGACTTTAATAATAACTTCCCGGACATGTATCGTATAACGTTTTATTTCATAGGTACTGTAAACAATTTGATTTTTTATTTTTACATGTGACATTACGATATCGACGATATCAGAGCCGGATAAGTGTTGCGTGGTTACACTTTTACGGGCTCTGATTGGCTGCATAAAATAACAGTCCGGAAAGTGTTGCTTGGCAACACTTTCCGGCTCTGATACCGTAATAGCTCACTTTCCGGACTCAAAATGGCGCCGGGAAACTGCATTTACCAGACAGTATGACATAATAGTAATTAATGTCACAAGTCCGGGAACTCATATTTTACAGCACGAGTGAGATGTTTAAACTCGAAACGAATACTGTAAAAAGAGTTCACGGACGAATGTCGTTATGTATTTTATTTCATCCTGTGTCAAATTTTGTTTTCAAGAAACATTTAAATTAATTTCAAAATAATTTAACAAATGCTCCAAATCTAGTTACATTTTCGGAACATGATTAGCAACGGCTGTTTGGCAATTGTTTAATTTGTTGATTCCGCTGTAATAATTTGGTGTGTTTCCAATAGCAACACTTTACCGGATAAGGCCGTTTTTTGCGTTTTCCCGGAGTGAAACTGTTGACGTAAAGTATTGGAATTTGACACAGGATGAATTAAATTTTTTTCCCGGTTTATTCCACCTCCATCTGTTAAATAAACACTCGATAAACAATTCCAAACAAGCGTTGGTAAAGAAATCTCAAAAGCATCTCAGTGGCGGTTGCTATGAGTAACAACGTATATTTTAATCTACGTGTTCTATCGCCGTTTTTCAGAGACGTATAATAAAAAATATCGTTCATTACACGGCAGAAACTGCTTTTCCCGTTCTCGCATGACTCCCCGAAGAATTGTTACGCTCGCCCGGGAAAAACCTTGTTTCTCGCCTTCTAATGAAATATACCGGGTGATCAACGAAATTTATAATTAGAGCAGGCTGTGATATTTACCATAAAGTTGACAACACAGGCTTGCAGTTTGAAATTAAAAATTTTAAGTGTCAGAATTGTGACATTTATTTTTAAAAATGTTTGATATTCAACATAAAATTTTTCTCACTGAAAGTAATTTCAATTTTTTCTTCAAACTTATTTTACTTCTGCGTTTCAGCAAAAAAAATGTTTACTATATCATCAAAGATCGTACAAAGCACGAGCATAACCTCAAATATAACAATTGTCAATTTATTATTAATTTCTCAGTGTGTCCAACCACACAGCATAAAATAGCACCAATCACAGACTCCCCCTAATTATAAATTTCATGTGACTGCAGCGCTCACTATCGTTCGTGCTGCAAACTTCACATTCGTGTGGCAAACGCAAGCTTTCAACACTTGTATTACAAATAACTATTGTTCTCCATAAAGATAAGATCACTCTGTTTTCTACACAATTTTCACGCCTTAATGCTCTGCAGCAGCTAGGGATTCGGTCAAGCTGGGCCGCTGAGTATTTGAGACACTTCTTTCTTTTTCGATATTCTAAGTCATTTCGGGCCAAAGGAAAAATACTTCAGGATCGGACATGATCCCTAACATTCTTCTTAAAAACCTACCCAACAAAGCAGTAACACATTTAAGTATCCTACTTAATTTCCCCAAAGTCTGGAAATATGCAATACTCCTTATGTTCTCTAAGCCTGGCAAACAGAAAAATAATCCAGCACATTACAGACCTATAAGTCTTCTATACACTATGTCTAAACTAAAGAATCGTCTAGACCCGAATAAATAATTGCCTGGGCGAAAATGATTTTCTTCCAATTCCAATTCGGGTTTAAAAATTGTCACCTCACACATCACCAGATTTTACGTAGTACAGAGAAAATTGGGCTAGGATTTTCAAATAAAAAGGACACACTAATTGCTTTCATTGACGTAGCACATGCATTTGATCGACTGTGGATACATGGGCTAATATATGCGTATAAATTGCAAACTTTAAACGTGCCGACGTAGCTGTTGATGATCATTCATGATCTGACAGAAGTTTCCAAGTAAGAATAAATGTCTGTACCTCTTCCATACATCACATCAATGCTGAAGTCCCCCAAAGTTTTATTTTGGGCCCTATTATTTAACATCTTTATGTCTTATGCCCCAGAACCGATTAACGTAAATATGGCCATGAATGTAGATGAAACGGAGTTAATCAAACAGGATTATGATATTAAGCCAGCTGCACGGAAACTTCAGGAAAGTGTAGATCAACTGGCTCAATGGTACCACAAGTGGCACATTCTGATCAATGCTGATAAGTGCGCAACAAAAAGATTTACTCTTCGCCGGCCACAAGAACCACCAAATATAACAATCAACAATGTTCCTATTCCATGGAATCCCAAAGACAGCGTCATAAAATAGCTTGAAATTTACCTTGATCGGAGATTAAGCTGGAGCTTTTACATTAATAAGGAATTATCAGAATCTAATACGAGAATAGCCATGCTAGCCCAGTAGCAGGGTAGTTTGAGGTTGCAAAAGGTCGCATAGTTTTTATTCTTGGATATGTTGTACATTTGGGGCTCCTAATGAAGCATCCAAGTTTGTGACCTCGGATGACCTCCGGGACAGCCGCCATATTGGACGAATGGTGCAATATTTCAGTTTTTTCGAAATATCTCGTCACGGATGGGCCCTAGGGTAAAAATACGTCTAATCATTTTTGAATTTGACAAAATTCCCCACTACTTTTGTCTGAAACATTTTTTCGTACGACAAATAGATAGCGAGCGAGCGAACAACACGTCAATAAATACCATGAGATCGAAAAAATGATGATTCTGAGCAGGCCTTGACTAGTACAACACGATTGGCAAGACTGATTTCAAAATGTGGCAGTAGGTTAGAGGTTAGGTATTAAAAGACTATCATGCTGTCTAATTCAGACGAAATAATGAAAACAAATGCGCTGAAAGGAGCGTTGTGTGAATGTTTAATATTTTTTTATATTTTACAGCGCTACAGCTCGCTATCTATTTGTCGTACGAAAAAATGTTTCAGACAAAAGTAGTGGGGAATTTTGTCAAATTCAAAAATGATTAGAAGTATTTTTACGTTAGGGCCCACCCGTGACGAGATATTTCGAAAAAACTGACATTTTGCACTATTCGCCCAATATGGTGGCTGCCCCGGAGGTCATCCAAGGTCACAAACTTGGATGCTTCATTAGGACCTCCAAATGTACAACATATCCAAAAATAAAAACTATGGGACCTTTTGCAAGCATATGTCTCTTTTTTGTACCCTGCTACTGGATTATGCTGTATCCTATCATAAACAAAAAATCATCACTTAAACTTCAGTGTGGTAACCTAATTTTAACAAAGTAGTAGAGCTTGACTTAGTTCGTTCTACTATTGAAACCGAAACCGAAACAAGACGAGAAAATAAAAAAAAATAATAATAATAATAAGTTTGTTTGACAGACTTTCAAAACTTTTTCTGACAAATTCGACATTTCATATTACGTATTTGTTACATCCGGTGGCAACTTTTTCCCAGAACTTATGTTACAAACGTTAATTAGTGTGGATATACATTTAGTTTGAAGTAGGTCTATGTATCTGTAATCAATTTATAGTTTTGCGAAGCTTCCTATACTACCCACAAGTCATGTCAAGAAATTTTTCAAAGTCTGTCAAAACTACAAATAGCATAAGAGGTATTACGTCACTTTCTCTTTGAAAATTCTCATTGTTAAAGGTGATCCTACGCACCTTTTCTAAAATCTGCTTATTTGCAACATACTTAGGTGCTTATCGAGTTTTAACATAGAAAATGTTTCTGTTTTCGCATATACAGGGTGATTCGTGAGGAACCCCCCATATTTTGATAATGTGTTCAGGGAACTAAAAGAAACAAAAAAAGTATAATAAACATATGGTCAAATTTCAACCGTTACTGAGATGTTGTGAAAATAGTTTTTAATCAGGTGGATTTATTGTAATGCATTAAGAATGAAAAGTGTTTATTTCATAACATAAAATACAAATTAATTAATTGATTTCTCAAAAATATCACCATTCACCTCGATGCATGCGTCAGCTCGTTTGTGAATTGCAGGAGTAGCTCGTTGAAGCGCACGGTGATTATCTCTGATGAGTGCTGCGCAGTTAGTTATTCTATCGAGTAGTGCCTCTCTTGTGTTCACTTTTATTTTATAAACTAATGATTTCAGCACTCCCCAAAGGCAATAATCTAGAAGAGTGAGTTCTGGTGACCTTGTTTTGTCTGCATGCAGGGCCACCTGATTAAAAACTATTTTCACAATATCTCAGTAACGGTTGAAATTTGACCATATGTTTATTATACTTTTTTTGTTTCTTTTAGTTCCCTGAACACATTATCCAAATATGGGGGGTTCCTCACAAATCACCCTGTATAGGGGCTTAAATTCGCTTAAAATTTCGTGTTGCATTTGCTGCTTTTCGAGAGTAACCGAGCGGCGTTCGGAGCTGTTCGGCGCTGTACTCTGACCGATAACTTAGACTGTGAGCGGCGCGTATACAAAGTTTCTATACTAGCGTCGTATCCTTCCTAAGACTGTGTATTGTTTAGACTGTGACCTTCTTGTAAGTCGAGCCCTATTGGACAACAGTTCGCCCATTGCTGTTTTATATTTTTAGTGTGTTATGTTATGTCGAACAATTGGTTCTTACAAGAAAACACTTTTACTTTTTAATTTAACTTTAATGATTTACGATTTTAACAATTTTTGAAGACTATGTACGTTATTTTTGGTAGTTAATTTATCTATTTGACTTTTAATTTTTAGCACTGGTAGCGAAATACCCATAAACAATAAAAAAAAACGTCAAGAAACTTTCCACAACAAACATTCAAAGAATATTTGAGTATCTATTACATTGCCTGATTTTAATTTGTTCTTTAAATATCTTTTTCACATCTTTGGGCATGGGGTCATTCTCTCTTAATTGCTGGCTAGCTTGCCACTGTTGTCATTTCAGTTAGTATGTTATTCATACCTTCCAATAGCTTTAGAACTTTGATTTTGCTATATCAACTTGTTGATTTTACGAAAAACAAAATAATAATAGAAACTTGAAGTCAAAATCCCAGTAACAAAAAAGTATCCCTTGCTCCCCAAAACATCCTTCTAACAGACAACGCAACCAAAAAACAACGGAATAGGTTTCTGACTTAAACGTATCTGCCTTTTCTTCGGGTTACTTGAAGCTTATTAGTGTATTGTGATAAGCTGATTAGTCTGGGATAATTTCAATTTCCCAAAAGTGTGCTGTGCTTAGATGGATAATTCTTGTACTCAAATTCAGTTGTCGGTTACTATTTTGTATATTTTAAAACACGATCCAATTTAAATTACATTAGCAACGTCCTTCACTAAAAACTAACCCGCTAGCAGAACTTGAACTTGAACTTTAACCAAAAAATGTAAATGGTTAAAAACTGGAAATTTTGATACAATCAGTGCAGCACATTACTAAAATTCAAGTTTACTTCTTGATATAAAATCATTTCATTCATTATTTGGGATTGGAAATTTCGAAATATTTATTCACGTTGTGAAGAACCCAAAAAGGAGACTAAAAACATTAAAATTCTTTTATAACTCACCGAAGAAAGATAATATTTTATATCCTATAAGATTTAACATTCGATGTAGAGCATTCAAACAAGAAAATTTACGATTCGTTGTAAATAATAGCAAGTTCGTTCAATGGTATTTAGTAACAATGGAAATGAAGCTTTCGCTTTCTTTACTGTTTAGAATTCTGCATTCAGTTATTGGCAACGCCCCTGATCAATATGCATGTTCTTTGTTGAACGAGTTTTTCGAAAATTAGGTATGCACCCACCCGCACCCAGTAGTAAAAACAATTACATAATACTCATCTTATTCAAATTAATACACTGCAGTGCATAAACATACCCAAGAATTAAAACAAAAAGCTCGATGAGTAAGACCGACCTGATGTCCGTGGTAATTCTGTTGTGTGAAAACCAACGGAATTGAATTCTTCCTCTTTGTTGTTCTGTTATTTTATAATTGTAACAACTGCATAAATAATGGAAAGTCACAACTGTGGTTAGTGGTTAACCGCGGGATACTTTTAAACTAGCCTTGTATTCCTGTTTCAAGATGGACCAACCCAATAAATTTTTGTCCAAGATTTAATAGTCTAAGGTGATATTTCGTTCATGAAGATTCTAGGGCGTCGGCGTCCTCTCCTAAATCGAGTTTAATTCTCACGGTCGACTTTAACAATTTTCAAAATAAGTCACTGGATTACCTACCGCTATCTAGATATGACCAAATCGACCTTGGTTTCCGAAACATCACGCATAACACGCGGTAGTTTACCTCGTAAATTAAACGAACAATGATTACACGAAGAGATAGCTAGAATTTTACGGATTGCACGTTTTCTTAATTTTTATTAATTAATTAAATTTGTACGAATGCGAATCTGTAATTAAATATTTAGAAACGTAGCCTAGGCCGAAGCGAAGGTCATTATGTTTACTATAATGTTTTGTAGTAGTATATGGTTTTCTAACTAATTTAAATAAACGTAGCCGAAGTTGGAAAATTTATAAGATAGTTTCTCTCTGAGTATGTAAATTTGGATCAAAATGGGTGTACCGTGACGACAAATTAGTCTATGATGGCAATGGACACATACGGAAAAGGAAGTAAAAATAACATTTAATAACTTATTCCGTTCCTCGATACGTCATATATAACATTAAAAGTATTAAAACCGTAACGTTTTCTTTACCTTGCAAATTACAGGGCCTGTTTTACTTTTTCGCTTACAAAAGCGTTTATAGTTTTATGGTTGATCGAAATTTTTAAGTTACCTGCCGAACGGTCTTTGATTCTTCTTAACAATATGTCTAGCAGTATTTCATATGTTCTAAAAATCCATGGATTATACATTTACTTTACATTACGTGTTGAGCTTTTTCAAAATTTTATTTAGATTTTTTCAATACATAAAAATAAATGAAAAACTTTCCCACAGATTGTTACATAACGGGATATTACTGGGTCAAATAAAGTATTTCATTTTTATTGTTCATTTAGAAACTGCTTATATAAGATTCTCGATTTCCAAAAATGGGCAATTATATTAATTAAATAAAAAAGGAAATATGTTAATGTGAGCTTCCTTTATTGCTTAATAAAATAATTTGTGAATAAAACGATACCAGTTATTAAAAATACATGGCAATATTGTTGCTTAATTTATACACGTATGGCGTTTAGAAATGAAGGTTCTACACAGAACGATAAAATAGGTACACAACTTCGCTTTATTTAAGAAGTTTCCTAAATATGTATAAAATGATAAGCTATTAGTCTACATGGGCAATTAAAAAAATATTACCTAATTTATAACGAATCAGAAAAAAGACTAAGATAATGTTACTTCATGTCATTGTCAATTGTACAATATAACATGCAGATACAGACACAAGTTATATTTTTACCAACTGCGGGGAAATATTTTAAACCTAACTTAATGAGTCTTCAGTTGCTACTAATGTAAACTGTTTTTTCAAACCAGGAATGTACAAACGTATTCATGAAGCTTAATAATATGATGACTTGAAGTTAACCTTTTATTTATTTTATAATTATCTAAAAAATAAAAGTATTAAACCTGCCTATTTCATAAATTAATCGTTTTCTTTCTTTAAGGATTTTTATTGTTCATGTTAACCTTCAATAATTTCAGTTTATTCTAGAATATTTCTAAGGTAAATTTTTGAAAAATAATTCGGAAGGTTATGAAACAATTAAGGACTTCGCACCAAAAGCAAAGAATTCGAGGACCTTAAGAATATCGAAGTAATTAATCAAAATGCAGTATGAACTTAAAAATGTAACATTTTAAGTTTTGAATAATTGCAACAAATTTGAAGCGTAGCAAAGATAAGTGAAGAACCATTTCGGTAAAAGTGAAATGATCGTTAGGAAATGTACGAAGAAAAGAAAAGTTACAGATTTGCAGAAAAAACAATAAACTAAATTTCTGTTCATATGCAAATGAAGTCTCAGGTATAAAGGTCACTGACATCGCAAGATGTTTCCTAAAGAAATTTTATTCTACTTATATTAATCAGAAATGGCGATTCCAAAAATAGTAATAGTGTTACTGTAGGAGTCGTGTTAATGCTAATTTATTTTATTAAAGGAAATTACAAAGGTTAATATATAGAAGAACTATTTGTATGCTTCAGCATTTGTATAAATGAAATTCCAATACCTTTTTTCGGATAAATTGCATAGAATTTGCATAAAACATTTTAATTTAAAAGTTGGAAATGACAAGGTTAACTAAACAAAAGGCAATAGTTTTGTTAAATTTCTAGCTATTAATTATAGTACTAATAATATTTTATTTAATAGATTAAAGTTTTAAGGATTCATTCCTTGGGAGAATACTTTAGTGCATTTTAACGAATATACACCTTACTTATATGTAATTCATTAAATTAACAGCTATTTATGCAACGAGTTGCAAAATGATGGACTTTTTATCACCAGGCGTGAAATTGTTCGTCGAGGCGAAGCCGAGATGAACAACACGCCATGTGATAAAAAGACATGTTTTGCAACGTGTTTCATACAAGATTTTATCCAATTCAGATAACAAAATGTAAATGCCACATCTTCTTAAAACAGGAGTTGGGTCATCGTGATAAAATGGGAGTGATAAAATGGGAGCATATTTTGTAACTAGTTACAAAATGAACCACTTTTCGCAACTAAAATCATCTTTTTGTAACTAGTTACAAAATGAGAGCATATTTTGTAACTAGTTACAAAATGAACCACTTTTCACAACTAAAATCAATGTCCAAATGTTGACATTTCGTAACTGAATTGGATAAAAATATTTTAATAATCTAAGTATGGATTTTTAAACATTTCATCAAAAATAAACTAAATTCCATAGTTTAATACTTGAAACTTGACACGCACACCATAGGCATATAGAGGGAAGACGGTAACGTCCTGTAAAGGACAAGTCACTCAAAGAAAGTGAAGATAGTTTAATATACTGTTGCAAAGTACGAAACGTGCGGAAATGAAGGTCTATATGCCCTGCAAATAATTTCCAAAGGAAGCCAATATTTAGTAAACCACTGATTATAAAAAAAGAAACAAATAAAGAAAACAAGAAGAAGAAAAAGTAAAAGGCAACTTTTAGGTAAAATAAGCAATTTAGGGCTCGCTACAATGAATAAAGAGGAGGTCAACATAACCACAGATGAAATTATTGAAGTTGATAATTTAGAATAATAAGAAGAACAAATCCATACCATTGGGGGTGGAACTAAAATACATATAACCGTCTATTACCAGTTCTAGAGACACACTAAACGACACAAAAATAGCAGAAATCTCAGCCATACAATATGGGGGGATAAATAGGTAAAGAAATAAATCAACTCGAAAAACCCAGAGTGTCCATTTTTAAACATCGATTCTGAAACGATGAAATACGCAGCACGCATGACTATGTACTAAGCTTATTTGTTTGTTTATTTATTGGGCAACGGGTACCAAGGATTACAAATGCTATGTTCATTTGCACTACCCGACTAGAATCTTGCAGACGAACGATTGCGTTTTTATTAAATTATGAAAATTCAGAAATTAAGATCAAACTATCCACTGTGGCGTTTAAGGGAAGAAGGATTGGGCCACCCGAAAGAAAAAACAAGTAAAGTGATATTATTCAGTTATACGGCACAGAACTGCCTGTTAGGCAGAAAAAGAAGAAGAAGGAAAAGAATAAGGAAGGAGAAGAAAGGAAAAAGAGAGGCGATAAAGAAGGCGAAGTAACCGATTTAAAGTTTGCATTCTGTGTTAAATTACAAAAAATAAAAAGAAAAGTAAAAAAAAAAGAAAAGTTAAGGGAAGTTTGAGAATAGTATCTGAGAAAAAATGATGGACCGAATAAAACACGAAAACGAAGCGGAAGAAGAAAAACTTTCATCAACGGCAAAACGAGATGATTGGGGAGTATTCGAGAGTAGATTATTTTTTATACATATAGTGTAAAGATGTAAAGAGTAGGGAAATTGAAGGAGGAGAATAGAATTCTACTGAAGATTCAATACAATAAACAATGAAAAAAGAGTTTAAGTTGCTAGATAAAACTGAATGAAGAAAGGAGACTAATGAAAGATCAGTTTAAAATAGAATAAGTAAGTACTTCATCACGAAAGTGAAGAAAGAAAAGTGAAATGTCAAAAACGTTATAAGTAAAACTGTCGAATACGGATCAAACGAAACACAAGCAACAACAAACAATGTATAAAAATGGAAAAGATTGTAAAGGTAAAAATTAAAACCTGATTAAGAAATAAACATCAAGTTAAATGAATCACAAAGCAGCGAAACGCGAAACAATAAAAGGAATAGAAAAGAAAAATGTCAAAGACATGGTAAATCAACAATTAAAATTGACAAGAAATATGACGAAAGTGAACCAAAAGAGGTAAAAAAAGGACATTCAGGCAGCAAAGAACAAAGACATAAAGTAAATAAAAGATTAAAAACTAAAGCACAAAAAATGATGACAACGTAAATAACAGGAGAAATAAAATAACATTGAGAAAGGATTAAAACGTAGTTGATAATAATTATAAGAATTTTAAGAGAGGAGCATCATAAAGAAAAACAAGAAGAAGAACGCCGAGTTTAGAGTAATATGAAAGATCTGTCTAAATTGGAGTCTTTTTAGCAGTATTAAAGGAAAAAAAAAATAGAGACCTAAAATAAAATATGCAATATTTTTGTCTGTCACTATACGCTTTAATATAATTAAATATGTCAGAGCAATTTGGTATATGCATAATTACACGTTTAGAAAGAATTTTCTTCGAAGTAGGTCAGTTCAGTTCCTTGATAAAGACTTGCAAAGCGTAGGCTGTTGCTTAATTTTTTATGAAAACAAATTTTACATAGCATTAAGTTTTAATTACAAACACCAAGAGAAAATTGAATTACACAAGTTCGATACCCAATATTTTTCTTGGAAATTACTTTACGAGTTTTTGGATTTCTACAGTATGTTTGTATATGTTACAGTTAAAGTATGTAATACGTTATTCTATAGAATAACTAGATATTGTATAGAATAGCGAAATTACTTAGATAAAGTGTGTAATGAAAGCTCATTCTACACTATAACTAGGCATTGTATAGAATAACTATTGCAAGGCAGTTAAAGTTTCAAATGATTATCCGCATTCTACACTTTACGTAGATATTAATGTGTAGAATCGTCAAATGCGCACGATCAACCCTCCTATTTTTTCCGGTTATGAATGCCACGAGGCGGAATTAGAGGTTAGTTTACTAACGTGCGCTTGTTTCTAGCGTGTTTCAACAAAATGTGTATGTTTTAAACTCATTTTGGCTTCTGGTATATTTTGTGAACTAAACAATGAAAGTATGAAGAATAGACTCAATAGTCTATTATCTAATCGCGAGACAAGGTCAAATAACTTTATGCTTTCCCGTGAAAAGTATCTTAACCTTATCGAAGAAGTGAAGAAAGCAAAAGCTATGATTAAGAAAGTACCTCTAGATTAATGGCTGCTTCAGCATTATAATGTGCTGAATGTACAGGGCAATGAAAAATTGATAGTGCCATTAAAAGATTCTACTTCAGATGTTAGTTTTTATTGCGATAGTGATGAACTATTTGACATTCTTTAGACTGCCCACGTTTCAATCGGACATGGAGGCAGGGATCGCATGGTTAAAGAATTAAAACTAAAATACAGAAATATTACCCAGCATGATATAACAACATTCTAAAGGGTTTGTGAACCTTGTCAACAGAAATTGAAAAGGGAAAAAAGGTATTGTTGTGAAGCCAATGGTCTTCTCTCAATTAAATTCTCGGTGTCAAGTTGACTTATAATTGATTACCAATCGCACGGGGGCGGCAAATACAAATTAATTTTGGTATATCAGGATCACTTGACGAAATTTGTAGTTCTAAAACCACTTGAAACAAAACGAGCCGAAGAGGTTGCCTATCATCTTCTTGATATTTTTCTTTTAATTGGGGCGCCCAGTGTTTTGCAATCAGATAATGGCCGGGAATTTTGCAATAAGATTGTTGAAAATTTAAAAGTTATGTGGCCGGAATTGAAAATTCTCCACGGAAAACCCAGGCACAGCCAGAGCCAGGGCAGCGTAGAACGCGCAAATCAAGACATTGAAAATATGATCACAACATGGATGCAGGCCAGTGCTACGAGTAAGTGGGGCGAAGGAGTTAGATTTGTCCAGTTTATGAAGAACAGAGCCTATCATTCGGGAATAAAGAGAACTCTTTATGAAGCTATGTTTGGAACTGCTCCAAAAATTGGACTTTCGAGCACATGCCTACCTACGAACATTATCACTGACATCAACGGCGAGGAAGGTTTGGAACGTATAATTGAAGATATGCAGTTAGCTCAAGAACCCACGAATTTGCAAGAGGACAATTACATTCCACAAGATGATTCGCAGCAGTCGATCTCCAGTCTTTCTGCCAAATGTTATATTTGCTATGTTGACGTGCAGGATGCAGACGAACACACGCATGAATTATTTTTGTGCTCACTCTGTAAAACTAAATTAACATTAATATAGAGAAGCAGAAAGCTAAAGAGTGCTTAGGATAACAAGCCAAGAGGATAAAACTGTACTCTGATTCTTCACATTCGGAAGCTGATGTTTATTCGACCGTTCGAGTGCCAGTACCCGATGTAGATCTTGGAAGAGGTGATGCTAGATCCGTACTTGCTATTGTTTTGGAGAAAAATGATGGATTTTATAAGCGTGGAATAAGAAATGGAATTATTAAACAACTCTGTGTACGGTCTCAATTCAGTGTCTGCACAGAAAAATTAATATCAGTCGAAGAAGTGCCTAACATCGAAATAGCTCTTCGCTCTGTTTCCAGTGCCCAATCTACTGCTACTGGAAGTGGACAAGGCTTCGTAAAATGTTCCTGTAAAACAAAATGTGGTTCCAAGAAATGTGCGTGTGTGAGAAACAAACTTTTTATACAATTCAAAGTGTCATTTTAGTAATCCATGCTATAATAAATTTAAAAAAATGATACTGTTTTTGAGTCTACTGTGCCTCCTGTAAATTTAACAATTGTATCAATAATTGTGACCATGGTAAATATTAGAGGTTAAATTTAAACGAGATAAACAGACATCTGTTGTTCGTTTATTCATCTTTTTGTTTTGCTCTAGTGTGGTTTTCTTAGTTATGTTACCATATTTCCGTTTTAGGTTTATTTAAATAGTAATTCATTTGTCTGTCTATCTCTTTCAATCTAAATGCTATTTTAGTAATATTGTCACTATTATATGAACCATGTTATCTTTGTTAGAATTTATTTTATTTAATAACAAATAGCCAAATACAAAACGTAAATAACCATTTTAATTTAAACACACGCGACTTATTTTTAAACAACGCTTGACACATTATTTTAATTATAATTTTGTTATATAGCCTACCTTATAAAATATGAATAATATTCTATTTAACAAACTGTTACTTTTATAAGAGAATTTTATGGTCTCCAACAATCTTAATAAAATTAAATTTTGTTTTCATTACTTACTTTTTTGTTTAAATCTCTTGATTCTATAGTATTTCACACTTTAGCTGATTTTACACTGTTATTCCATAGAATAACTAGCTAATCTATAGATTAACTAGGTAAAGTGTAGAATATTATTTTAATTTCAAACTTTAACTGAATGGATCAGTTAATTCATAGAATACCTAGTTATTCTATAGAATAACGGCATTTTATACTTTAACTGTAACATATATACCAACTTTCTTGAATAATTATTATAAATGTTGCTGTACTTTAGGAATAAGCAAACGATAGGTAATTTATCATTAGTAATTAGAAAGATTGAAAGATTTTTAAGAAATGTTATTGACAATACTAACTTTAATAAAAATTATAGGACAATACAGAAAAATAAAGTATAGGTATTTTAGATAGAATAGCTCCAGGGCTGCATTTATGCAATTTAAATGCTTTCATTTTTTATTATATTTTAATTCTAGTTATGCCGAACACTTCATTTATTATAATTAATGAAGAAATACTACATGAATAATAAATACAAAAGAGATCTCCTTAATCTCTCACAAAAAAATCATTTTGAGTATCGTTTTTATCATGTTTCTCCTTGAAATCTCACATTTACAAATTCGTGGACTTTCTTCTGCAGTTCACTTCTAATCTAATTCAACAACCGACAATCAAAAACCACTAACAAAGTAGGCGTGATCAAATATGCGGATAAGGATAAATAAGCGATGCCCTAAATAAATTTTTTAAAATCACGGCCTACAAGTTTCTGATATTCAACCAAATATTTTGGAACGATCTGCACTTGACATTTAAATATTCGAATACTGGGAATACACGTTAACACAGTAAATCTTCCGTTTCCTACATAGGAACTGGACTGTTTGTCGATTTTCTAATAATGTCGCACCTTTTATTATTGCTTAATGTGCTTTAGTTTAATAATTTAATACGAGGTAAACTGCTCTTTTTTTGAAAGCAACCTGCAGCAGTTCAAATTCGACAAATAATAACGATGTTCTTCGGAATATTATAATTAGGAAGTACTTCCTACTTCCGGAATTTTTAGATTATTATTAACTTTAATTAATGAATAATATGGAGACAAACAGTTAAATACCCAGACCAATAATATTGGTCTGAGATTAAATACAAGACAAAAACATTCAGAGAAAATATGGGAAAACGTAAGATTAGATTCGTGTTGTGCCTAATACTGCACTGATTAAATTACCTATTTCTATTTATAAGTTCGCCTTTTTATGAAAGCGCCAGCGGAAAAAAACTGTCGCTAGTTGAGTGCCATAGTACCATGAGTACCACGAGTACCGCTTCAAAGTAATGCCGATCAAAGTCGCATAACTGCAATTCTATAGTAAAGAACGTTCAAGGCCCCTTGACTCCACCCAATATCTCAGAAGTATTTGTTCCACAGTGGAGAAATACAACATTTGCATCACAAATTCCTGGTGCCGTTATTGTGTTACACAATTTTACACTTTCTATGCAGGTGGATTTATTTTGTTAAATATCTAGTTCATTGGCACTTTTACTGTTTTAAGCTTTCTTTTAACGTTTTCTTGCATCATCTACTTTGTATGGGTCACCGCTTTACAGGAAAAACAATAAAAACACTATCAATATCACACTGTTTATTTTATAAAAATAATTTGCCGGCTAAGATCTTCATACATGCAGTATAGGGTTTAAAGAGAGGTAATAATATAACAGATTTTTAATAACATCAAGTAAGAACCCACACGACAAACTTAAGACTAAAATATTAGAGTTTTCATTAATTGACAATATTTGTACATTTTTCCTTTTTTCTTATAACATACTTACATACAAACTGCATAAAATAAACATAAAAATATATAAACATACATCAAAAGACTAGGAAAACATGTCAGTAGAGAAAATTATTAAAGAGGAAAGCTAGAAGGAAAGCCCAAATTTAGAAAGAATTGTTGATAGTAAAAAATATTTACAATAACTAAAGAAACAATGTAGACGAAGGAATTAAATATGTACATACATACTTAACAGAAAGTTTTAATTATTTTTGTGTTTTTCTTTACGAGTCCTAACAGACTGAAAAAATTTACTTGAATTAGTATCAGAAATAATAATTTAATTCTTAAAATAGAAGTTAGTTCTTTTGTTTCTGACAGAAAAGAAACTAAAAAATTTGAAAATGCCTCCAAAAGAAAATCTTTTAATAAAAATATCAAATGTAAAAAGGTTCACCAAACCAGAAAGAAACCCAAATTTAAAAAAAAATGTTTTAGAAAACTATAAAAATCCCCATATGTTAGATTAAAAAGTCCTTAACACGGTAAACAAAAAATTAATCAAATGTAAAAATATATAATACCTATGCAGTTGAACAATTACCGCCTCTTATAGTTGACTGTGTAAGATCCAAGATCAAGATTAACATTAGCAGCAGGATGTCCACCGTAGTGCCCACCACCGTAATTTTGTGTGTAAGGAGTTGGTGTAGGGGTGTAGTAACTTGGTTGGAAGTTCTGTGCTGGTTGTGGTTTGTTTTGAATAAAATCATCGAAACTAAATTTAGTTGTTGGTCTAAATGCAGGTTGTTGGTACGACTGTTCATACGAAGGTTGCTGGTAAGTTGGATAGGATTGTTGGTACGATGGTTGATGATAAGACGGTTGGTAAGCAGGCTGCTGATACGCCGGTTGTTGATAAGATGGTTGCTGTGGTTGTTGATTATAAGTGTTGAATCCATGCCGAAAAAGAGGTGCCTGTGGTGGGCTATTACTGTATTTTTCATCCTTGTAATATATAGCTGGATCTTCCCTGTACTGCCCATCGTCCTCCTCGTTGGGACCCAAAGGTTTAACTGGATAATTGCTATTAAGGGTCGGTGGGGCAACGTTAATTTCGTTACCCTGTGGTTCGAAACCGCGTCTACTTGCTCCATATTCGATTTCTCTTTTTTCTCCTTTATCATCTACGTAACCATATTTACCAAATACTTCTCCATTGGGATACTTCGACTCTATTTTATAAGACCCATCGGCTCCTTCGTAACCGTAACTGTATGAACCATCCTCGTTGTGTCTGTTTATCTGTTTGAGGATTGGTACAGGAGTTACGTAATCCTGCTGAGCCGCTGCTGCAGCCAAAATACCCAGGAAAAATATCTAAAATGGTTTTATTTTTAATTCATTACATACTTCCTATTTCCCACATTCTGAACCACCACCAACAGGTTAGGCCTTCGATAAGCTTATAGTTTAAGAAGCTAAAAAAACCACAAGACTTCCGATATCTAAGTGTTATTAAACAGGAATTCCAATGTCACCGACCTTGACAAGAAAAAGTATACCAAGTTTAATTTTGATATTTTAATTTAATTCCACTAAAAGAATTCGACATTAACCATTGCTGTCAACCCTGTAATTAACCACCTCACCTCGGTATTACATTCTAATAATGATTAATCAGTTTTAAACCTCGATTAAGAAAGTTGTCAATTATTAGTAATTTGCATCGTTTATACATGCTAATTTACATAATGCAAGTAGCGTTAAAAATAAACCAAGCTACATTGTCTTAAGACTTAATGTAAACTGTTAATTTATAAATAATTCGCGTAACAAAACAATTTAAAATTATTTAAAAACAACAAATTTAAATTATTAACGAATGTAAACTAACAAAAAAAGATTAATTTGTTTAATTTGAATATCAAAACTTAACTCTCGATTGTTTAAGTACACAAATGGGCGCGGTTCAC
This sequence comes from Melanotus villosus, assembly GCA_963082815.1. Classification (NCBI taxonomy): domain Eukaryota; kingdom Metazoa; phylum Arthropoda; class Insecta; order Coleoptera; family Elateridae; genus Melanotus; species Melanotus villosus. The sequence goes on along the minus strand of OY720418.1, from coordinate 48,043,094 downwards.
TCTTTTTTCTTTTTTTTAAATTCCATATTAAACGAGTCATTGATTTTTTATTTAAGTTCACAAAAACCGAATGAGGTTAGTCAGCCAAATTTGGTTAATTCACCCACCACCAATTAAAAGGTCCATAGAAAGCTTTAATATTAAATTTATAATAACTACTCACATAGTACTTCATGTCGTTCACTATAGGAAGTACAGAATGGTAAACAGCCGCACCTGTGGTCGTCCAGAGCTTATATAGTTTAGTCCCCACAATACAAGGTTAATCAGCGAAGTAAAATTTCTGCCTTCCGCCTGTGCAATGTATTGCATTCTGAATTTAAATTCCTTATTTTGTACAAGATGCATTATTTAAGACTAGGATAGGGGTTGTTCAAAATACGTGTGATAATATAAGGACGATTTTTTAGTCTGATCCTGTACGCACTACTTCTCCATCAATCTAAAGCAAGGTGTACGAGTTATACATAAATGGCGATCATTAAAGGACACCTACGATGAAGGTAGAGAAATATGAGTGGAATTTACGCAAAACGTGCGCAACTAAGTGTAATCCGGATAGTTTTTGGGGTTTATGAGCCATAACTGTAAGAATAAGCAACAGAAAAGGGAAAGTTAGTACCTATTACAAATAAAGTCCCCTTTAATAGAGGCTGTGCTAATCATATTGATAATTAACAAATATTTTATATTACTGGATTTAATTGCTTACAACCAAACTGCCAATTAATACATTTGTTACATTTGAAATTTCATAGAAATTGAAAAGATCGTCTTATCTTACACATGACTCAGTTTTGTTACACCTTTAGCAGAAAAGTAGGTTAAAGGTTATATTAAATTATCTAAAGTTCAGGTGAATACACGAGCAAGAAATTGCTTTACAAGATTCCGGAAAATCTTTGATTACAACAATGCTTTAGCCAGCAAAATATCGAAATGAGAAGGTAATTTTAACTAACATTTTGTAACCAACTTAAAGGTACCCACAACAAATTTCTCCCAATTTTCTTCTACAAATAGACGAACCTATCATAAAATTAAAAATTTCCTTGTCTGAAGTTAAAGTAAATATTCCAGAATGAATATAGTAATTGTGGGCAAAGTAAGATACTTAAAGAAATAAATATAATAAATAAATTAAACACGGATTTCAACACTTCGATATTATCATTTTTCATCGCAACACATTACAAATCAAGGAGAAGAGGAGTTTTAAACAGGATGGCATTGAATTCTACACGTAAAATATAAGCGAATTAATAATATCAACAACAAAGGCAGTACCAAGTTACTTGACTTCGTAATTCCATTAATAAACTGAATCATAGAGCACATCTGAGAAGGTTAGATTTTTAATTAGTAATTAACAAGAAATAAAATTCCAACAATTTATGGAGGCTCTAAAATGGGGATTTAATCTGTTTTTAGTATTTATTTATTGATAGTAAATTATAACAAGTTATGAACAAATAGTACATGAATTTTAGCATTATGGTTAAACTTAATTCATCTTACAAACAAGGCAAAATTTAAATTTTTTAAACGTTTATTTTTAAAGCTGAAGTAGGCAGAGTTATTTGCTTGCATTAAAAGTTAGTAAAAACAATAATAAATCCGATGGCTAAAGAATTAATATTTACAAATTCAAAGCAAAGAAAGAGCACGACAAGAATGCATTTTTATTCAGAAAATGTATTCTAAAAATTTAATTTAAATGTTTGTAATAATTCTCGAGTTACTTCTATTTTATGCAAAGCATTACGCACATAAAAGTGTCTCATTGACATTTCTAAATTTATAAAACGATGATTTGGATTATGTTACTTTTCTATGTAAATCAAGAGACATTATTAAGTTCTTTACAGTCTATAGTAATATTAAAATGTTCTCATCATACAAATATTTATTAATTGCCAGTATTAACATTTATCCTTTGCCAAAATAAATTTGTTATGTAACATATTTTAGCCAATACAGCAAAGTTTTTCACAACTTTCATTTCTGAAAATACGATTTGTAAAAGTAAGATATTAACCGTGGTCCCTTCATGCAATTAAAACAAATAATTATAAACTTAAATTGAAAAAGTTGTCGTCTTTGTACATGAAAGGATTTTGAAATTAACAACCTGGAGACTGAAACATTACAGATTTTAAGGACCCATCAAAATAATTAATTTAATCTGCAATTTGAATAACAAGAAGTGGAGCGGAGGAAGGACCTGGAAACGAAAGGAAAAAGATGAAAATCCCATTATTTTGGAGTAAATGATCGAAGTCATCGGAAATATGAAGTTAAAATATGCAAATGGCCAAAATTGGATTAGTCCCGAAATGATAAACTACTGGGTAAAGAAGTAAAGACATTTATAGTTTATAGAGAAAGTTGGTAATGAAGTATCAACTAATATAAATTTCTGTGTTTTTTAAAAAGGTTGGTACTTATATCACAAATAAAGAGAAGTTTGGTATAAAAAGAAGGTTCTGCAACGGTTTCTTAAGTTAGATACTGAGAAGTACCTAGGAACCTAGGTACGAGGTAGCGACTAAATATTCCTGGCCTAACCCGCTTGCAATTGTTTGAGAAATAAAAAAATCTGTTATTTTTCAACATAATCAGATATCACCCTTTACTTCAACACACTTCTTACATCTTTTAATAAGCAGCTCTATACCCTTATGGCCTTATAAAAATACTCTGGAGTTTTGTCTTCAAAATGTTGAAAAACCGCCGCCATCAATTCGTTATCATTGGCAAATTTCTTTCCCCGTGAATCCTGCTTAAGTTTTGAGAACAAATAATAATCACTGGGCGCTAAGTCCGGACTGTACGGTGGGTTATCTTTCACTGACTTCTGTCATACCCAAATGTTCATGGAGGATCCTGAAAATGGTAGTAGACGAAAGGCCTGTCTTTTCTGAAATTTCTTTCTTCTTGAGTCGCCAATCGGTAAGAACAACTTCCTCGACTTTTTTCACCATTTCTGATGTGGTAGCCTCTATGGGGCGTCCTGAACGCGCATCATCTTCTAGCGACTCTCTTCCTCAACGAAATAATTTTGACCAAGTTTTTACAGTTGATAACGATGGTCCACTGTCATCGTAAACTGCATCCATCCTTTGTTTAATTTGATCTGGCATCAAACCTTCTTTAGTGAGAAACTTAATCACTGCGCGGTACTCTAGTTTTTCCCTTTTTGGAAAAATACTCCACTTGTCGTCGATCTACTGACAGCTATTTGTAAACAACGCAATGGAAACAAATGAAAATTTATGTGTAGCCTGAGGAACAATGTAGCCTACTATTACTTATATTATTTTGCATTTCACGCTTCTAGAAATAGGTTGGGCCAGGAACATTTGGTCGCTACCTCGTACGTAGAATGGTCAATTATACCAACCAAAAAAAGCTGGACTTGGAAGTTTGGACGTTGCAAAACTAATTCATAATTTGGTCGACATCTCGAAGCACAAACGGCAGAAATAGTTTAAGCACTAGTTATTTGCAAATGAAAAAGCTGTGATTAAACTTTAGTTTTTCTAAACTTGGTATATATCAAGCAACTGCTATAAAAGTAATTTCGGCTTAAAAAAGAGTATTTTAGTGAATTATGAAAATTCTATATATGTATAGAATAATATCAACTCTCCAACAATTTGAATTAAAGGATTTTAATTATAAGAAAGAAAGCTGTGGTTTAGATTCCCAAATCACTGAAATTTAATAAAGTCCTTGCACTCCTTGCAAAACATTATGTACAGGCAGAACAGAGAATATACAAACTAGAAAAATCTTATTTGTAATTTTCGAATGATAGAGAAATGCCATCTTTATCTAACCTCCGCAGTGTGACCGGAAGACATCGTCAAAAAGACTGAAAAATCAACAAACAGAAATTTCTATACATACTCGTATACGTATAATCAAAAGAAAATTTGGAATTAGCAATAGTGATGGGGTAGAAGGACGATTCAAAATGATCTAAAATTTGAGTCATATATTGAAGTGAGGTCCTGGTCCCAAAGGGCACAAAAACTGGTACTAAGGGATTACCGAATAAAACTCTCTGTTTGCTAAGACCATTCAAAATTATTTAAAACCTATTCGATTCGTGGAAGAAGATCGTCCTAAAAATTGAGAATCTGGGAATCCAAATATTTGTGTTTGCTAACAAACTATTATAACAACTATTTGAACAAGTTGGGTTTAAAGCAAGATATGTGCGGTGAAGTCCACAGTTACTGATATCTAAGGAAACCCGTTCCAAAAGACTGTTGTATATTGAGGTTAGAAGCCTGTGCGATGCAGAAATAGATTTAACATCCTCTCGACCCTTTAAACCATATACGGAAAATATTACCAAGTTAATGTTAAAGGAGCAACGATTAAAACTCTCTCTCTGTCTCTCAAACAAGAATAATCAAGACTATTTGGACATTACTCGGGGAACTATAGTTAAATTCCTAAGTTATATACACCTAAGGCGAACCTTGTAAAAAGAACGGGGAGAATAGATAAAAGCAACCACAAGCGAAATTTGAGAATAATAGCTTGACGAAGTAGAAAACTTATTTCAAATTTGGCCAATCCTTCGAAGTATGCATGAAAGGGCAGTTCAAAGGATTTAAAAACTGGTCTAGACGTTTCATGAAAAACAAACTTCGGGCATTTCCTAAAAAAGATGGCATGCCATCAGCAAGTTTTGTACTAGAAGAAGATTTGGGCATAAATGAGAGCTGTGTAATGAGCTTTCAAATTACTGATATCTAAAAAGTCCTTGCAGAGAACCATTCTTTCTTTCTTTCTTAGCTCATACATATCCCTATATAGTGCAAAGTCCTCCTTCACTTTTTAATGATGAATGTTTGGTCTACTCTCCTATAGTGACCGATCCTCGTGAGAGAGAGGTGACGCGTTAACAGAGCAATCGAGCTATCCATTCCAGCACTGACCAGAGACAACGACGCTTAACTCTCCTAATCTGGACTAGGATACCTAGCTGCCGCAACTCGGGACACATAGCAAAAATAAATTGAGCTTAGAAATTTGTACGATATAGAAAAGCAGAATACTTCAAGATTTAAATAATACATAATAGTAAATTGACTTTTTATCGAAATTAGAATTTAACAGAACTAAAACTGAATCTATATGGTTTAATCCAAGGGAAATAGTCCTGAAAACCTAAAAAAAACCCTGAAAACTAGGAATATTTAACCTTCTCTGATAAGTAATTTGATATAATTATAATGCATAAATATAAATTAATAAAAAAAAAATAGAATGCAAGCCTTGGGAAGAAAACATTTATGATGGTTGCACAATATTCTTAATTGGATAAAACACCGACAGATTTACCCTTGACTCTTCCGAAAAACCGAAAATAGAGAGTAGTACTTCACCATGGTGGTAGCTGATCTTCGAGAACGGACAGGACATACAAGAACAAAAAGATAATTTCATGAAGAGGGTCTCCAAAAGTTGTTTCAGCTAACTCTACTTTGTAATTTGTAAAAAGAACCATCTTCAAAACGTACTTGCAGCCAACCAACCAGGTTGCAAAAATAGTAACAATACAGATACAATAACATTATGCTATTAGCAATGCAATCTGCAGAGGTGTGTATGCACCTGTTCGCAGCTTGGTTTAACAAAAATTAAAACTAAAAGAAAAAACAAAACAAAAACAAAAAAATTAGAGCATTCCATAATCTATGCCCTATAACATAAAATTTGATAGCTCTGAATATGATTATTAAATATTTTTGTTTCTTGAAATCAATTGTTCTCGACACTGTAAAGGTATAATAGGGTAAAAGGAAAAGAAAGAAAAAATCACAGGTTAATTATTTTCAATAGAATTTATTATTGCACCAAATTACCATTTAGTAGCTAACAGAAGCCTCTGTGGTAAATACTTTTGGTCCTGCCAAAATGTTGCAGTATTACAATACTCTTGAGTACCTACCTAATTCTTTTTTATACATATTATGTAATGTGGCGGGTTAAAAAAAATAAATTTCGATATTTCAGAACAGGTTTAAGGGCAGTTTCCATCGTTTCTAATTAAAATTTAACATCCACCTAAACTGAAAGTCCCGGGAAAGTTTGTAATTTAAGTAACCTTTACATTTTAAACAAAAGGGGCTTATTTGAAAAATACTGAACTACCACATCTTAGATATTTAGAATTATTTAAATATTTAAAATAAATAAATTCAGGTTGAGCAATAAGGTATTATTTATTCATCGTACATCACAAGATCATTACGTTGAAAAACTACTCACGCTGCATTAAAGTGAGCTATCCGGGTTTGTTGTGATAACACCGGTTGACTTTCCTTTTCGGAAGTAACCAATTACATAAAGAACAATTACTCTACCTACATCATATTTATATTCAAAGCATACCTACTAAAACCGGTTGATTGCTAAATACGCCCAAGTAAGTGGCATTTCTCAAAATCTTTACTAAGTTTTAATTACCGCACTGTTGACAGCTTACACAGCCTATTACGAACTCTGAAACATTTATTTCATAAAACGAATAATTGTATAATTTGTTTATTAGTTATGCAAAAGAACAAATTAGGCCGTCGTGTTTCTGGCTGCTTTCGTTGTTATTTGAATATTCACTTTACTGTAGGTCAGTATTAACCTTTCTCTAATCAAGGAAGTTCTTTCGATAAAAAGGGGGTCTTAAATAAAATTTCCCTGTTCGTTAAGGTTAAGTTCATAAAACCGGTAACACATATAACCCGTTGCACTTAATATAATATTCCAAAAAATGTCCGCGTTCATTCTTTATTATTAGATTAGCAAAACTAATTGCCATTTCACCAACCTACAAAACCAGAATGCAATTTAAATTTGGAAGAATTTTAACTAATAACATTTTCGGGTTATAAAATGGAAATTATTTTACCAAATCAAGGTTTGTTGCTTGTATCACAGTATAAATTACACGGCAGCCAAAATTAAAATATTAGAAGTTTATGAAACTCCAAATAATGATCATTCTCGAGCTATTTTTGGTGACAGTTTAGGCTTCTAATCTGAATACATCATTTATAATTATAACCAATTGCTTTAATGTTTAACTGTAATTAAGTTTAAGTTATTATGAATTATGGCCATTACATATTAACGAAACAACAAACTGTTCTGCAAATACCAGTTCCGTATAGTTTAAGAAATGTGAATGAATTTAAGTTTAGCTCGACCTTAATTGAAATTTACAGAACTGTAACACGTGTTAAAATTTGAACATAAGAAGATAAAAACATAAATTATTAAACATAAAAATATTTAACACGTTCCTCGGCGACTGTATAATGTGCACTTATATATCGAAACATGCAAATGTATGTATTCAACTTGGACTTGTGGATTTCACACTGAAGAAGAAATAAATAACTATTTTTTAAAGTTGATTAAATTATATTATACGAGCTAAGTATAGTCATAAAAAATAATAATTTCAATTTAACACAATTATTTATGCAGGAATTGTAAAACAAAAAATTTAATTCGTCTGCAGACCTACACAAACCTAAAAAAACCAGCAGGTGCCACTATGCGCTTATAAATATTTATTATTACTAAAAAATTAATTAGCTTTACTACAAGCTTTTTAGCCTACTGAGATTTTAAAAGAGATAGGAAATTTATTTCTATATGAAAGTATTTACTGAATGAAAAAGAATGTTAGTTTAAATAAAATAAAATACGCGTATTTGTACTAAGAATATGCATTGCCTAAAAGATGATTGTGAATGCCACAGAATATGTAAAGCGTGTTGTTTTGTCATGTCACCAAGCTTAATTGTCTTGCTACCTACTAAAAGAAATTTCTATACCACCGTAATTCGAACAGTGCAGTTAGCCAAACGTCCCTTAGAAAAATAGAAATATCGAACGAAGATCAACAATACGCAAAATTCGAATTCGATTCCATGAAGAACCGAATCCTCTATATTCAAATTTTCAATTTAGAACTCAATACAGGATTCTTCGAATTTATATTTCAGATTAGGATTTTGGATAACGAATTTGAGATCCGATTCATTCTTCTTCTTCGTATTCCTCTTTACAGAGGAGTTGTGAGCTATGGAAACTCGTTTCATTTACGAACTTTTCGGATTACCAGCCAGCGTTCTCTGTTTCTAGCTTCTTTGGTTGCATTCTAGACAGATGTACCAATTAGGTCTGTCCATCTTTTTGGAGATTTGCCACGTGATCTTAAACCCTGTACTATTAATTTTTCTGGGTTATTGCCATTCCTACGTTCAATATGGCCGAAGAATCTTAACATTCGGTCATGAACAATTTGGGATATCCTTGTGGGTTCATTAATTTCTTGGATAACCGATGCGTTTGTTCGTCTGGCAGTTCATGGAGTGCGAAGAATCCGTCTCTAGCACCAAAGGTCAAAAGAATCAATGCGCTTGAAGTCTTGTTTTTTTATGGTCCATGTTTCAGCGGAATATAGTAAAATTGGAAAAATTAAAGTTTTCACTGTTTCTTCGTGTCCAGTGTTATGTCTTATGTACCTGTCCTTCCAGATCTTCTGTAAATTTCGCATTGTACTTCTTGCCATGTCGCTTCTACTTCTGATTTCATGAGTGTTACCACCTTCATTTGATATTAGAAACCCAAGATAGATGAACTGACTTGCCACCTTAAATGGACCTATTTGCTTGATGTTCGGCATGTTGTTATTTTAGCAGTCAATAATCCTTATCTTCGTTTTCTCCTCATTTATCTCTAGGCCGTAGATATAGCTTTCATCCTTAATCTTATTAATAAGTAGCGTCAGTTCTTCAGCCGATCTTGCGAGAAGTGTGGTGTCATCGGTAAATCGTAATTTGTTATTTTAACACTGCCAATAATGATACCGCCTATTCAGTCCTCGAGACTGCGCATGATGTATTCACCATAAATCTTTTTTTTTTTTTATTGGCATCAATTGTGATTTTTACATCTACTCTGAGTGAGTATTAAGCAAAAGAGTTGTTAGAGTACAAGACATTGAAGGAGATAATCATCCATTGATGTTACTCCTATATAAAGTACATCAGATTAGTGTACTATAGTATGTATTTTACTTATGGAGAGTATGTTTTATTACAACAATAAGTCGGTTGGCCATGTTCTCTGTAGTCTCCTTGGTATTTCTTCATTTGATAGGTGGCTCACTAGCTCATTCTGGTGTCCGTGAGTTTTTGCGTGGTAGTTGACGGCAAATCGGTGGATCTCATCTTGCACGAAAGGTACTCCCAAGTCTTCGTGGATGGTCTGGTTAGTGACATACCAGGGTGCATTGATTATTGCGCGTAGGATTTTAGACTAAAACCTCTGGATAATGTTGATGTTGGATTTCTTGGCACATCCCCACAGCTGAAGGCCATACGTCCATATTGGCTTTAGTGTTATTTTGTACAGCAGCAGTTTATTGTCAGTTGTTAATGATGATCTTCTACCGAGCAGCCAATACATCTGTCTAAATTTAACGTCTAATTGCTGTCTTTTTATTTGTATGTGTTTTTTCCATGTTAATTTCTGGTCTAGGTGAAGTCCCAAGTATTTCACTTCATTCATTACAGGGATGGGGGTACCATCGATATTGACTGGCGGACAAGTGGTAGTTTTCATGGGGAAGGTAACTTGCGTAGATTTGGTTTTGTTGATGTTAATTCGCCATCGGTTTAACCATTCGTTGACATGTTCAAGTGTTCTTGGAGGCGTTCGCTGGCTACATTTGGATCTTCGTGAACAGATAAAATGGCGGTGTCATCAGCGAAGATGGCAATTAGGGCGTTGTCTGTTTCTGGGATGTCGTAGGTGAACAGGAGATAGAGGATCGGCCCCAACACACTGCCCTAGTCAAGGAAACAAATGTATACGGGATGGTTGACTTATCTAACCTTTTCAATTGTTTGTCGAATATTAAAATATCTGTTCACGCGCACCTTCCCCCCTGACGAAACCAGCCTGTTCTGGAGGAATCTGCCATGATAAATAAGATTTTAAGCGTTAATTGATGATGTAAACCTGCTTGTGCAATTAGAGCCATTTTAGCCATGTTCAAAATTCAAATTCAGGGTGCGCATTTAACCCTTGAAGCACTGGTTCGGATTTCAAAATTCGTATTTTCAATTTCACTTCTCACTTTATACTATATGAGATAGCTTATTACGTTATAAAATTATTCCAATTTTGAATTTTAAGTTTCAGTTTTGGCATAAGTACTTAAGTAGTCTGTTTTTCATTTTTTCAAATTTTACTTAGGTTAAAAAACCATTATTATATTCACTTCAAAGTTAATTCTCTGAACTGGCAAATTTACGCACAGAAAAAATCAGGGGACAAACATGAAATTGGAAAATCCAGTTTGCACTCAAAATTCACACAGCTAGATGGGAGGGACAAGAAGACGGGGGGGGGGGGACCACGACCCATACCCATAAAAGAGAAACATATTTAAAGAACAAACTAAAATCATATGGGTTGCTAAAAAAAAATAACTAAATAATAATATAAATCTTTACAGAAAAATTAGAAAGACGATCAAAGACCAAGAGATGAACAAAAATGAGGAGTTAACCAGGAAAATCTTAGGCAAAAATTTCAAACAGTGCTCAAAATAACACAGACAAAATCCTAGTTGCTCCGTACCGCTAATTTGGTAAAGATGGAAGGAGATTATAAATACCATAGAAACACAATTACCAAAATCGTAACAGAATTTTATCAGGAATTGTACGTGTTTAAGAATGAAGAAATTCCGGAAACAAAGAATAAACTAAAGACGAAAGTAAAGTATGTAAATTCAGCATACTTACCAGAGATCAACAAAAACGAGATCAGAGCTGCAACAAGATAAATCAAGAGCAGAAAAGTTTTAGGTGATGGTAAAATAATTGCAACGATGTTGAAAGCATGAGAGAGAAGAAGTGCTGGCAAGAAGATGAGATACCTTGATACCTTGAAGAGAGTCGTATTGATTTTTTAGAAAAACGGGAAGTAAATGGAAAGTTACAAACTATTAACCTTTTAGACCTGTTTTATAAACTGCTTATGAAAATACAGAAACCCACAAATAAACTCCATAATAACCTAACTCAGGAAAACCTTCCTCTTCTTCTTCTTCTGCTTATGTTTCTCCGTCTTTTTCTTCTTTTAACCTTCTTCTACACATATGCAAATATTCTTGCTTATCTGCTTTCTTTTTTATTCTATATGTGTCCGCCCTATTTTCCGTGTTTTTCCTGCAACTCCTTGTACGTCGTCAATTCACCTGATTTGAAGCCTTTATGCAATTTTCATGTCTTCAACACAATAATTTTTATACCATCTTTTGTCGATTCAGGCTACGAATGCTGTCTATTTCCACTTTAATTTGGTACTCGCTTAGCAACATGTTCCACTCTCGTTCTTGGTCTTATGTCTTATCCATATATTGGCTCTCCACTCTTTTAAGAAAATCCCTAGCAATTTTCTTTTCACAGCCTATAGGGTTTTTCAAGGGGCCACAACACAAATTTCGTGTTTCGGTTATCCTTAAAAGTCCACAACCCGTTCTGTGGCTATTTTGAAACGTTAACGATGCAAAATTTCTTTGGATATTTGGTAGAATGCGAATTCAATCTTTAGTCCTAACATATACACCGATCAAAAATCTTTGTCTTTAGATATAAGGTTACTTTCTGCATAATTATGTACAGTTTTTCGAATACAGTTATCCTAATTTTATACTTCTTTTGATCTCTACTATTTGGTTATATTTGCAACAAAGACAATCAGGCTTCAGTAAAGTTTTTGCACATGGGATAATATCCTCACAAAGAAAGTTCTCATAAAGAAAGCCACATAATACTATCTCAACTTTGAGAAACCTTTCGATACGATCGATTTGTGGACAGTACAGAAGGTTTAGTTAGACTAGTGTATTAATTAGAAATACAGGAATCTACTCAAAAATGCAAATCAACAAGCCATAATCAATTTCAAAAGCAAAATAAAGACCAGTACATATTCACATAGCTAACTGACCAGATAATAAAATTATAATTTCCCCAAAATTATTTATCACCGATTTAAAAAAATAATAATACTTATTGTAGGAAAACAAGAGTATTCATATTAATTAATTGATAAAGATTGTCTACAATATACTGCAATATAGTATTAATAGGATCGTCTTAGGAATATTTACAGAATGTATTCCTCGAGCTTCGGGAGCAATCGCAGAAAATTTATTTTAAGACAAACAAGAAAAATATTACAATCATAACAAACACAGCAGAATACCTAAGCTCAGAACTGCAAACCTTAAGTAACTAAAAATATACCTTTGGGATAAATTCTAAACCTTGGAAAGGAAAACCAAATTAACAAGGTAGTACGTAAATCGTAACTTGGATGGACAGTCTTCAGAAAACTAAGCTTTATCTGTAAAACTTGAGTATTTAGAAACATTTCAAACAAGAATATTTGATGATATTCAATGTATATTTTCAAGTCTGGAGTGATTAAAGTGGCAATCTTGTTATATTAAGTTAAATAGATGATCAATAATCCGATCATTTATGAAACTTAACTTTAGGTTGAAACCTTTATCGACGAATTTTGATTTGAATTTTGTTATTACTCAGTCTACACGTATTTTTAAGCCAAGTAATAAAAGCAACAATTTAGTAATATGAATTGGTCTGATAAAGAAATAAATGTGGATGGAGAATACTTTTAGTCGCCTCAGGCTTGCGAATGATATTATTCTGATAAGTAAGGCTCCACTAGAACTTTAATAGATAGTTAATGAACTAAACTACTGGTCACAATTTGTCGGTCTAGCAATGAACATTGCAAAAACTAAAATAATGTCTAATACAGAAAGACAAACTAACATATAACGAAACACACAACCAGAACTAGAACAAGTAAACTCCTACATCTACTTAGGACAGAAAATCACAACTAAAGAAGACAATATCAAGGACGAAATTACCAGGCGTATAACACTTTTATGAGTCGCATTCGGAAAACTAAGTTGTGTTTTTAAATCAGAAACATCTAACACGTTAACAACTAAGTTGTACCAGTGTGTCCTCCCAGTACTGAGCTATGGATCGGAGACGTGGTGCCCCACAAAAGCATATGCAAAAAAACTTGCCACGAACCCAAGAGCACATGAGCCCATAATGTTGGGAATTTCTCTAAACGAAATGCCGAAAGACAAATAATGGATTAGACAGCAGACCAAAATCTCCGATGTTATAGGGAGAATAGCCCAACTTAAAAGCGAAGCTGGACAGGACATACTGCAAGAAGAACAGATGATCGCTGCTGTAACAGAATACTTGCATGGAGGCCTAGAATAGGACGTAGAAGCGTTGGCAGGCCTAATACTAGATGGGGGGATGACAACAACAAGACCGTAGGAACAAATTGGATAGCAAAAGCAAGAAATAAATGGAAATGGAAATGTAAGAGATGTTAGGACAAGCTAATGTTATGTAGACATGGCCACTAATAAATGTTAACTTTTAATAACGTATTGTTGTATTAATTAACCCACAAGTATACAACATGGCATCAGGTAGTAAAGTGGTCTCAAAACGAGAAGGACATGTACGTCATCAGCAATCTGCGTGGCGGGATAATTCCAGTGGAGGCGCGAACGAAAGAAATACAACAAACACTGCGAACGCCAATGTAAACACCAAAGAGTCTCCCCTTCCGTAAGAATTTGGACTCGCCCGAACGCTTTCTGATGTACAGCGCATGATGACGTACATGTCCTTCTCGTTTTGAGACCAGTCTACATAAAGTTATAAAAAACATGAAATAATAATAATAAATAAATAGAAATAACAGAAGTTACAAAAATAAAGTGTTTTAAGAAACGAGGTAAACATAACTTAAAAAAGTGCAGGTAGACATAAAAATTGAAAACTTAAACCCTCAGAAATAAGTTTCGATGCAAAAAATAATGTAAAAAACTGGGACAAGTTTAAACAACGCTTTGACATATGAATGAAGGCATCAGTTAAAAATAAATGCAGTAATGAGATTAAAGTTGCGATATTCCTAAATGTGGTGGGAGATAAGGCAATTGATGTGTGCAATACGTTCAAGTTCGCAGAAGGTGAAAGTAAAAAAAGACTAGCTTACTGATGTTATAGCCAAATTCGAAGCTTATTCTAAGCCAAGGAAAAATCTAGTATATGAAAGAGTTATGTTCTTTAATAACATTCAAAAGGAAAGGCAGTAATTCGACAACTTGTTAACAGAATTAAAACATCAAGCAGCCAACTCTGAATTTGGAGATCAAGAGGAAAGCTTAATGAGAGATCGTATAGTCGTATACAGGATAAATCAATTCAAGAATACTGTTAAAAGAAGCAGACTTGGAAGTAAAGAAAGCAACAGATTTGTGTCGTTCAGTGGAAGCTAGTAAAGATCAACAGCGGCAAATGGGAGAATTAGGAACTTCAACCCAAGGATTGGAATAAGGTGTTGTAGATGCTATGTCCAGCATTTAGCAAGCTTTGTTCAGTGTACGGGAAAGAAGAATGAAGAATCGCAAGAAGCTGTAAAAGTAATCAGAAAACCAAATAAAATAATTTCAAAAGTTATTACTGTATTAGGTATGTTTAGTTACTTATGTAAATTCATACCTAATATGTCTGCAGTGTCAAGTCATCTTCAAGGATTGCTAAAAAACATTTTAGTGGTTATTAGAATGTGAATATAAGTACAAATGTATTATCCAGAAACTTTATTGCAAAAGAGATTAATCAAGATCCTACTCATGGAAAATCGTTCATTATCACTATCACTATCAATGAGCAAAGAGAGAATTAACATGTTTAAAAAAGCAACTCTTGAGAGTGAGACTTTACAAATTCTTACCAAATGCTTCCTGAATAGACGGCCAACAAGTACAAACTTTACGAATATAAGGAGTGGAAAAGTTTTAAGAAAGAAAGATGTAAGCGAGTCTGCGTTGTAAACAAATACATGTAAGGAGATGTCGATATAATTTTCAATAAAACCATGGTTTTCCAGTATAGAATATTACTAGATTTTTGAAAGTGGTAAAATAACAAATCTTCACACAACTTCTCTACTACAATTTGAAACCAAAATGACTGAAAAACGCACTTTTATTTGTGCAGGAAGCTTCCCCCTTACAAGATTAGTTGCAGTCGTCACTATAAGTTTAAAAATAATAAGATTAATTTAAAAAGAAAACTTTTCTGAACAAAATTTTATCCGCATTCATTCTTCTAAGTAACAGAATCTTCAATCTCAATTTAAACGACATTTTGATAAATTCTATAGAATTTCCCAGAGTAAATTGCTGATTTTGGGTAGCACCCTGTATCCCCCAATTTAAAAACAAGCACTCTTTTTGAGCCGAGACCTAAAATTTGCTAAATTTAAAACAAGCTTTATAAAAAAATGCATATCTTATAAATACTTTTCCGCAGGCTATCCTAAGCAATTATTATTGTTTAGTTTCATTCACGTGGATTCACACACTCATAAACGTATCTTACTCCAACGGTTACCAAGTTGCTGCATTTACTAACATTTACCTACCGAGAGAAAATAAAGTTGAACTTCAAGTAAATTCCATGGCAAGGTTGCTGGTAGACCATGACGAGTAAATATCAGCGCTTACAATACAGAATTCGGAGATTGCCTTTAGTTTGTTTTTTATACTTTAGGCGGACTAATTGTAACTAAAAAAAGTTTAATTACATTGATCAAAATGTATGAAGACTACGAAGAATGAAGGACATGAGTGTTGTCTAGAATGCTAGTTCCTCTGTGTATTGTTCTAAATTTCATGCTATAAAACCGATTATTTTCACTTGAGTTTATTATCATTGTTGATTTTTCAGGTAATGAATCGGTTAACGTTTAGGTAAAATAATCGTACGAAACTTAAATAAAACCTATTTACTCAGACATTATTGTTATTAATCAATCAGATTAAATTCTTAACTTTGAAATTTTGAAGTTTGAAATTTGTTTTGAAATATTTTTTAGTTGAAAACTTTAAGGAAATAAAACAAACGTTTTTCCTGGAAATTTTTACAATTTGTGTAAAAATTCTCGAATTTTATTTTTATGTAAAAGTTTTGGATAAGGAAAGGCAATATTTCCCTACAGGTCCAACATTTACCATTTTTGAAAATTGTCACACCAGACTAAGCTTCAAAGCAAATGTGATAATTACGGATAATATTCCGTAATCAATAGAAATTATAGGCTTAAAGTACGTATAGAAATGACACATTAAAAAAAACAATTTACAAAATCTTCAGCCCCGTTTACAATGTTTAAACTGTCAACTTTCCATGGCAAAACCTTTATTTAAAAACATTTTGGAAAAAATATTATTTCTAAATAGCACTTCCATGCTTACTACATTGTAATAACTGCAATAACTGAATTGATTTGCATAAACTACGAACTTTTTTAAAAATTTCATATCAAGCCTTCAATAAGTATTTAATTCAATAATTATTTTAATGAAACCAAATTTAGCGGTTTCTGAAATTAATAAATATTAAATTAGAATTAGAATGTGTAGTTTAGTTTACTATTCTCTTTACATTTCCAAAACTCAATTAGGTGCACGTTTGAATTATGACACTAATTAGTGTGATCTTTTCATCTTATAAGGAGTTGACATAATTATAAGACAAATTAACTTATCAATACAATCTCCATTCGTGTTTGTTATATAACCACCACAAATTAAATTAAGAAATTAAGAATTATACATAAATCAATCTGATTTCTAAATAACCGCATACTTAATTAGTGCATTTGCAATTTTAAATTCTATATAATATTCAAGTTTGTGGTGTTCTTCTTTGTAATTATTGCATTTTACGAGTACATTCTCTCAAAGAATATTTAATAATTTTTTGATTATTAGATATATTCTTTTAGTCATAGGGTTTTGAATAACTAATGAAAGTAATGGATATTTTGTTTTTTTATTATGATGCACTAGTCTTGTTTATAACATAACACCCATGGCTAATATTTCAGTACAAATGTAAGTTAAATTTAGCTTAAGCCAGCCTTTGCTATACTTAAGCTAAACTTAACTTCTTTAAGCTTCTGACGTTTATTTAAGCTTTCATTTTAGAGCGTGCCTTATGAATCATTTATTTGCCAAATTAATTATACATGCTTATCTTTTATATACTTAGCAATCAATTAATGTTTCAAGTCAAAAAACTAATTTGAATTGAGAATATCCTAATGCAACGATTATTCTGGAATTTTATGTTCATGGAAAATTATATCCCACCTATGTATGCTGATAGATATGCAACAAAATATAAACAGTGGCAGTTAAATTTAGCCTTATACTTTGTAGAAGGTAAGACGTTAATAATGTGAAGCACATATTAAGGAATGTCGTTCAGGTGTTTTTCTTATGTTGTGTCTGGGTGTGCCTAGTAAAGTGACCTCCGCAGACGTCTCTGCATTTGACTTGACGTACTCCATTTTTACCTTGTTAACGGCTATAACATTTTAATGATTTTCCTTTCAATAAAAATAATTTTTTTTAAATAGCCGCGATGTGCTTGACCCAAGGCAGCGAAAGCATTCAAAATGTTTAAAAGAATACGAAATGCGAATTTAAATAGTTTAAACAATATAAACGATTTTTTCTTAATGTTTTTATAGGCGTAATCTCTGCCGAGTATTGTTTTAAGTTTATCCAACTCACTTCCGTTTGTAAGAACCTACATAAAAACTGTAAGTCCCGTATGTATTTCACTTATTTGTTTATTTCGTAATATGTGAGCATATATAACAATGCAAAAGACAAATCGTCACCTTCCTATAAGGCGTATGTTGTTTAAATAAGAAGGACGTATTTAAATTGATTCAAAATTATTCATGCAAAGATATACAGCTATAATGGCAATATTTTTGCATCTAATGCATTAAAATTGTGATTCCGGAGTAAATTGTTTCTATTTCTTTTTAAATTAAATTGAAAACAGTGATTGAGTTTTGCGCTAACAATTTAAGAATTAAATACAAATAAATATTTACATACAATGTGATTTTTTACAAACTCAATTGCAGCAGGCCGTATTCTGACTTAATACAGACAGTTCTAAGGTTATTAAGACAGAATACGGCCTGCTGCAATTGAGTTTAAAAAATCACATTTATATCAACAAAATGTATTATAATAACCTTGTCGCTAAATTATTATTTTTTTGTGCTAATCAATAAACCCTTTACTTTATAATAGCACAAAGTAACACAACACTTTGAAAAAATGTTTTCTTTCTAATTTTTATTTAATTATTATTAATATGAGTATAAATAACAGAATAACAGCAGCAGTCAAAGGGGCAAAACAAAAATCTTGAGAAAAGCTCGGAAACAAAATGGAAGAAGACTACTACGACAATCAAAAACTGTTCTACCGAGTATTGAAAATTATAAGAAATGGAAAACAATACTAATAAACAATAGTACAAATAAGGAATCTGAAAAGAGAAATGCTAAGCGTTAAAGAACAGATAACAGAAAGATGAAAAGAATATTTCAAAAATCTACTAAACCCCGAAGAAGTAATACAAGATGGCACGCAATGGAAAATGAAATCTTTCAGGGATAGGATAATGCAGGCAATAAAAAAGTTACACAGAGGAAAATCTGCAGCATACGATCAAATTGCGGGAGAAATTGTAAAGTACCTAGAAAGAAATGAAAATGAAGGAAACGTGCCGAAGGATTGGGAAGTAAGCATTATCGTCGGGAAGCAAACATGACTGCACAAACTATCGGTACATTACCCTATTGAGCATAGTTTTAAAGGTTTACGAAAAAATACTAGACCAAAGACTAAGGGGAGAAATCGAACCAAACATAGAACAACCACAAAAGTGTACTCGATAATATGGGAAAAATTACTTCTTGGCCTTATTAGATCTACAAATGATTAGATCTTCGACAAGGTCCCAAGAGATATAATAATATAAAGCTTAAGGCATAGGGCAATAACAGGAAAGCTACAACTAACCATACTAAGTACACATAAAAACAACAGGAATGTGGTCAGAACACACAACATGGAATCACAAGAATTCAATGTGAACGTAGGATTGAGACAAGGGGGGATACTAAGCCCAGTACTATTTAACATGGTAATGGACAATGCCATCAAAGACACAACAAAAAAATCAATTATGTAGGTCATAGGAATCTAAAACCAGAGTACATGAAAGAGTGTGCGTTCTCTGATGACTTAGTCATATTTGCAAAGAACGAAAATCAGCTGAGATCCAACTTGAATAAATGGTAAAAACACTATCAACCAAAAATCTACAAATTAACATAAACAAAACTAAAGTCATAGTTTTAGGAAAAGCAGACACGAAACTGAACATTCAAATACATACATATATACGACAAGACGATTAAACAAGTTGATACTTATGTACTTCTAAATATTTACGAGTAAACATAGATAGTTGCAATACATAAGAAACAGAAATATCCACTAGAATAGAGAACGCATCAAAGCTGTACCACTCATTGAGGAATACATTCATATGGAAAAAAGAAATATCGAGGATGAGTGTATACAAAGCTATATTCAGACCAGTCCTAATATATGGCTGTGAAAGGTAGGTGCTCAGTAAAATAATGAAAGCCAGAATACAGAGTATGAAAATGAAGTACTTGAGAGGAGTTCTAGGAGTGACAAGGAGAGACAGGATAAGGAGTACAGTAATAAACAATCAGTTGAAAATAGAACCTGTTGTTAAGAATATTGAAGAAAAGATCCAGCTGAGATGGTATGGTCATTTAGTACGAGTGAGATGTGACAGACCAGTGAGGAGAATATGGGAGGCAAGGATACCAGAGAAGAGAAAGAGAGGAAGACCAGCTAACACATGGAACAAAAACGTGCAGAAGATATTGGAGGGACGTGGCGTAACGAATGCAACAAAGAGCAAAATGGCAAGAGACAAAAATAACTGGAGGAAGTTGTCTATAATGAGCGGTAAATGAAGACCAATGGCGGCTGGTGTATAAGGACTGTCGGGCTGCAGCACTGACCTAAATTTTGCAAAGGTTAATCAAAAATAAAAAGTAATTTCCGAAATTACTTTTTATTTACATGATAGTATATTAAAACACAAGTTACAGAAGGCATCGTTCTCGCGCACGAGTCCGAAATTTAGACACGAGCCGCTTAGCGGCAAGTGGCCGAACGGACGAGTGCTCGAATTGCCTTCTGTAACGAGTTTTTTATACTGTTTTCTCTGTTTCGGCTTCCATTTACATTATTTCTTTTTATAAAAATACTTGACAATTTCGAGTTGGGGAAATTTGGTTAAATGGTTAGATTGGAAATAGTGATTTTTAATTGACAGTTGACATTTGACGTTTTTGTTGCCTAGCAACTGACCGGTTGCCTAGCAACTGAATGGTTTCCTTGGTATTTTGTGTAGGTATTATTTGATACAGTATCACCAATTTTCAATATCACCAAAAATCGTTTAATAATGAAGCTCAATAAAGCATCAAAATGCATGTTAGAATGCCGAAACAGAGAAACGAAATTTAAATTTCTTTTATGTATTAATTGAAACACCATTCCATTATACAGGATGTATCGTAAATGGCGCATAATATTTCCACCACGCAATTCTGCGTTAAAAACTGGACAAAAAATTGTATAAATGTTTTAGGCCAAAACGTGTAGTTTTTGAAGAATTATTAATTAAAGTCTTGTAAACTCAGCAACACTGTGTGGTCAGTCATACTACGTCACCTGCCATATCACTAATAGCAACCCGCTTGATTTAATATAACTGCATTGTACAACATTTATGAAAAGCACAAGCACTGCAAAAATTTCAAACTTTGGATGGAAATTCTAATTAAACGAATGAAATATGACACGACAAGCAAACCAGCATACGACTTAAGGCTGCTAATAACTCAATAACTAAAGAGTTAGCAGCAAATTGGTACTAGAGTTTTTGCTTGGATTTTGACGTAGAATCGCGTGATAGGTATACATATTATGCGCGATTTTTTATACACCCTGTATTTTCAACTTAGACATTTATTAATTAAATCGCTTCCAAAAATACAGAGCACATCATAATACAATAAATACATGAATTCAAAGCTTCCGTGCGGAGAAATTTCTTGCACGGTTTGAATTACCGAACAACGTGCGGAAATACCCGATTATAGTTTAAAGCATTAAGATTTACGTTTAAACCGTGCTGCCGAATGTACCGCACGTCGGTGATAAGAGAAAATGTTTTGTCTCCAACAGTGTCATGCTTTTTGTGAGCTGTGTTTACGTAGTGGTGATAATAATAATAATAATAATAATAATATAAACATTTATTTAGCAAACAAGTTGCTATACAATTACAGAAATACTGCATAATTATGTAGATACACTATACTTTACTTACTTCTAGTAATGCACATAAGCTGTGTGTTTACGTAGTGTTTTGTTTATCGTTGTAGAATTACCGAAGTTCATTATGAATTCCGTTGAAGAACTTTTAAAAATCACATTTTCAAGACGGAGCTTTCAACATTCTTAAGAAACACTATGTCGCAAGAACGGTGAAATGCTTTAGCTATGTTATCTATAGAAAAGGTTTTGCTTCAAAATATTAAAAACTTTAATTCTGAAGTTGTAGGCGAGTTTGTGTGTTACAAAAGCCGTCGCATGGATTTTATTTTCCGCCATTAATAAAATTAAGGTAAGATTTTCTCATTAATTTAAAGTTATATTTTCTGCAGCTCTTACTCCTAAAAACTCACGAGTCGCCACTGCTACACACCTTACTCCTAAGGGTTCAATAAGGATCGATTATATATTATATTATTAATATGATATATGTAATACTTCTAATAAATAAAAATTAGAAACATTAAAAATTTGAATGTCAAACACTCAAAGATTTTGACTAGTGTGCCATCTAGTAATAAAATGCTACACTAACCTATCTCGTGTAAATTTCACTTTATTTCTAATAGTTCTTCACGCAAGCGGTAGTGGGTGCTAGCTGTACGAAAGTCAATCGACAATGAAAACATAACCTCATTTACTTTTCGAAAAAAATAGTGCGTTGTACATCGTTTTATACATTTTACTCGTTCTTTTACTTTAATTAATGATACGAAATGTTAGCTTTACAAGGATATGGTAGCAGTGACGAAGACAATGAAAAAAATGAGCCTGCAAAGGTAGAGGATGAAGAAGGTCAGGAGCATCTTAAATCGCTCGACCCCAAACAAGCTGAATATTCAGTACAAAATAAACTGCAAATATGTGCGGCTCCCATAGTTGTTCCCACAGTAAGTTATTTAATGTAAATTATTTTCTCTGCAAGTGTAATACCTATGCATTTTCTTGCTTGCATCTCATCCGTTAAATCTGACGATGCTGGTCTGCATCAATTCTATTATTCAGCACCACAATAAATAAATTGAAAATATTTCAATATTAGCACTTCTACAATGTAATTCAAATTGAAAAATTTCTAGGGAGTCGACGAATGTGTACGACATGTAGACCCATCTGCAACGGAAGTATTACACAATCCGAAATATGAAGAACTATTTGCTCCAGTAGTAGGTCCTGAAAACCCATTTAAAACAAAACAAATGCAAGCCGAACGAAATATGATATCCGGTTACGTTGAGCCAGCATACATAAGCGAATTCCAATTTGAAAATCAAAGACGTACATTTAATAGCTTCGGGTATGCTTTGGATCCTACTGTTGGAAATATTGTAGACGGGGATAAAATTGTTGGTTCAGCAGAATTAGCAGAAGAAACAAAGGGAAAAACGGTGTTTGAAAGTACAAAATTAAGACCTTTAGATAAAAGAAAACGTAAGAAAAATAACGATCCCAGCGATATCGAAGGATTTTTGGGACCATGGGGTGGGTATGAAAATGAACAAAGGGTTATGAAGCCAACAGAAGAAGAAGCAGCGGAACTTGAAGAATTAGTTGCGAAGAGAAACAAACGGGGCAAAGTTGTGGAAGAACGACCTATCGAAGAAAAAACTACGTTGCATAGTATGTACTCATTCTTTAAATTAATCGATTAAATTAATGTTTTGTATCTGTTGCAGTTCAAGATGCAGTGGATTATCAAGGCCGTTCATTCTTACATGCACCACAAGATGTTGGTGTCAATTTGCGTTCAGAAAACCCACCAGAACGGTGTTTCCTTCCGAAAGCTCACATACATACATGGTCTGGTCACACCAAAGGTGTCGCTGCCATACGATGGTTTCCACGTACGGCACATTTATTACTGTCTGCTAGTATGGACTGCCGAATTAAGGTATGTTTTTACAATTGATCAAACAATAACAACTTCACTTAGGCCTGTTGAAGCCCCACATCAAACTAGAATCTTGTTGAAATAAGAGAGTAATCATTAAATTTAACTTCTTACTTTACTGTTTAAGTTATGGGAAGTTTACAATGAAAAGCGATTACTGAGAACGTATTATGGTCATCGACAAGCTGTGAGAGACATAAACTTCAACAACTCAGGGAAACTGTTTTTGTCTGCAGGTGGGTTTAACATCTTTTAATATAACAGTTACTGTAATGTATAGATTTGTCTAACACACTTCCTTTGTTTATAGCATACGATCGTTACATCAAATTATGGGACACAGAAACAGGCCAAGTTGTTTCTAGGTTTACAAGTAGAAAGATACCATATTGTGTTAAATTTAATCCCGATCGGAACAAGCAACATTTGTTTGTCGCAGGGACATCTGACAAAAAAATTATTTGCGTAAGTTCAAACATTAATTAATTGTATAGCATAAGTTCCATAAATGAGCACAATTTTGTTGCAAAAATATTTTTTCAAAACTATCAACTAAGGTTGTATTACATATGCAATTTTATCTGTAGAATTCCTCTTTTTAGTATTGCATTACGTTATTTTACGTTACCATTAACGATATCCGCTAAAGTATTTCGAAGTCCTTATTGTTGACGTTTAAACAAAATGTGTGTTGCTGGTTCGTGAAATATGTTTAGCACCTGCAGGAGCTTTTTGGCCGAGGTTCTAAACAATCATTTTGCAGCCTAGCCATACAAGTAACTATTATTCATGCTAGAAAAAATGGCTGTCACGTTCAGCATTCAGCAGTTTAATAGGCTTATAAGTTACAGCAATGAAATTGGTATGATGCATAAGAATCTATGTAAACATCTTGAAATTGTTTTATTAATGCAAACTTTAATATAAATTAAATTTTGTATGATTAACAGTGGGACACCCGTTCCGGAGATATAGTACAAGAATACGATAGGCATTTAGGAGCAGTAAATTCCATTACATTCGTCGATGAAAATCGTAGATTTGTCACAACTTCCGATGATAAGAGTTTACGTGTTTGGGAATGGTAAGTCTTCAACATTTTTATCATGAATAAGTCTAGTAATCATATGTACGTATAGGGATATCCCAGTTGATATGAAATACATTGCCGATCCAACCATGCATTCGATGCCAGCCGTAACTCCAGCACCTAATGGAAAATGGTTGGCATGCCAAAGTATGGACAACAAAATAGTTATTTTCTCTGCTCTTAACAGATTTAAAATGAACAGAAAGAAGACATTTACCGGCCATATGGTTGCTGGTTATGCTTGTACCTTGGATTTCTCACCTGATATGAGGTAAGCAACTCCTACATTTTAAAAAAGAAAACGAATTAAATTTAATTAATCCAATTATCTAAAATATTAATTGTAATTAATTTTTAGTTACCTAGTATCGGGTGATGCCGATGGAAAATGTTATATATGGGACTGGAAAACGACGAAACTATATAAAAAATGGAAAGCGCATGACAATGTTTGTATAAGCGTTTTATGGCATCCTCACGAGCCTAGTAAATTAGTAACAGCAGGGTGGGATGGATTAATTAAGTACTGGGATTAAGTCTGTTGTCTATAACTTGTATATATAATAATAAAGATATTTTTAATAACTACATTTTTTCCTTGAACGTTCTAATGAAAATATATAAAATTTATACTTCTGCATACAAACAGTATAAATGTATAGGTACAGGAGTTTTCCATTACATTCTGCGATCAAATCGTATAGCTTAGCCTAAATAATATTCTCTGAAATTCAGTTATTTATGAATGAATATTTCTATTCTATTTTCAACTACAGTACTACTCGTATTTGTACAGTGCCGCGTGTTTGGTTCAAAACAAATACATGCGAAGGTTAACGAAATTCAACAATTTCTATGATTACTTTTTATAAACCATTTAATAATTATCAATAGTTTTGGTTTTGGACGAAGAACTCAATCGGAGAAGAATGAAGATTAACGTGAATAAGACAACGCATAGGAGTGAAGCCACTGTGGAAACACATAGAGAACAGCCAACTCCGTTGGTTTGGACACCTCATTAGAATGGAAGAAAACAGATTACCCAAGAGAGTGTGGGAATGTAAACACTTTGACAGAAGGAAAAGGGGTCGTCCCAGGACAACATGGGACAACACGATAGGATATATCTTGAACGACAGGGAACTGGACTGGGTGGAAGCTAGACGGATGGCAATGGATAGAAAGCGATGGAGGACAGTTTGTACAGCCTCATAACAGTCCAGTACCCACAAACCCTGACACCGAAATTCGGTAACAGAGGGTCAACGATTATGTATGTATGTTTGGTCAAGTACAAAAATTACTTCTACTCTAAGTAATAAAATATTCGAAAAACAGTGAAATTTGCTGACACTTCTATTCTTACAGTTTAATAATCGACAGCTTACTATAAACAAAACAATTTACTACGTTTGTTCTAATAATTGGTTGGGTTGCCTTTGTTATTTATGACTTATACCGTTGATTGAAGGAATAGGAAAGATACGCAGTCTTATGGGGCGAAATGTAACGCACAAATGGGTCGGTTGACAGAGGGCGTACACGTATTTGTGGGTCGAAAATTCTCAGTCTTGCATGGAATATCATCGAGGAAGGTAGAGCAAACTGATAGGGTGTAGGTGTACAGGGTGGACCATTTTCGAAGAAATTCCAGGCTACCTCCGTAACTATTACACCTACACAAAAAGTAATTAAAGGGCCTGGGGCCAAATTCTTGAGACAAATCTAACGGTGTAAATTTAAATTTAATATTGGCTTTTGTTTTCAAGCTACAAGCGAAAATTGGATTTTTCGGAAATCCTTTTCGTAGTTGTAACTCGTTTGTTTGTAGGGATAGAAACAAAAAATACAAACGTTCTTAGGGGACTATTTCTTGTAGAATTTAATGGTGCAATTGAAATATTAATTCGCTTAATAAGTTTTGTGTTATATCAAAAACTTGTGTTTTTTCAAATGGCAACCGTAGTAGCTTTGGCACGTTTAAATAGGCCCATTTACGACATTTTCAAATATATGGTTTAATATACTTATTTTAAACAACGAATAAAATATCAACAATTTTCTAACATTTCAAATCTCAATCGCATACATGACTATCAAGCAACCCGTGGAACACAAAAAATGAATAAAAACAAAATAAATTACTGTTCTATCAAATTAAACAGTATCCGTTTAGTTATGTTTATGTAGCTTGATTTCTGTAAAAGTAAGTTTCCCACTATAAAAATATATAACAAACTTGAGAATAATTTAATTGATTTTGGATCTTTTAACAAATATGTATAATGTATATCTATAAGTACATTGTGGATCCTAAAGGAAAATAAATTCATCCCCTATAGAATACGTTTAAATCAACATTTATATCGCAATATTCTTATATATTGATAAATTTATTGAGATTTAATTGGTACTCCTCACCATAAGTGTATGAAACTGTAGGTGTTCTTCAACCGTCACACTCAAATTTATGATAAACGAACATTGTAACTATAAAACAGTTACACTTGACACTTAAACTTTTATTGTTAAACCTTAGAATAAAAATGTTTTTATTAAATTACGCTTCTTAGTTGTGCAGCATTAAGCACTAAATTATTTAATAAAAGTAATTTATATAACCGTTGATTGAAGGAATATATGTATAACATACGGCAAATTTCCCTACCCGGTTTTTTAAAGCCTGTATAACCAAACAATTTGAAAAATAGATTCCGAATATCAACCCAGCAAAATATGTTTATAAAACTTCAAATAGGAGTAGACTCTGCAAATTGTCAAGACGATCAAGCCGTAAAATTAGAATTAAATGAAGAGTTGGCGGAGCCAGAAAGTGACACTATTGTAGAAAATAATGTTGATGTATCAGATAAACGATTACATTTAACTGACTCGAAATCAATTATTTCCCCAGAACCAAGCACCTCTAAAAAATGCGTCAATTTAGAATCTTGCAGTACAGTTTACCTTGCTGGATATTTAGCATTTAAGTTGTTAAAAAAATACGACTGTCATACATGCAAAAATAAATTATTAAAGTCAGAGGAAGATTTATTTACAGAAAACGAGTTTTATTTATTGTGTAAGGACTATGGAACCGAAAAAATTAACTATTTAAAGAGGCCATCTGATGTGTTTGTAGATTTTGTATATAAACTATTATTATTATTTAATTCGTCATTTTCCACTTTCAAATGTTCCAAAAATGTTGCTAAAAATATCACAATGTATATAATATCAGAAAGTGAACAACTAAATGAAGAGTTTTGCAAGATACATATAAAAGAAAGTATTTATTTGTTAATTAAGCTTAAGATTTATAGAAATCTTAAGTATGAATCTAAACAAATCGAATTTACACGATTAAACACTAGTAAAGTACGAAAAGAACACAAGAAGCTTAAAATACTATCCTAAATTTACATTTTTTTTGTTGTACATATATTTTAAAAAGTTTATAAATCAGAAAATTATTATACTTTTTTTATTTTAAACTGCTATTTGCATTAGAGTGTTATGTACTTTTCTATATTTTTCCTTACAAACACCAATTTTTAAAAATGTTCTGTTATTTTTAAAGAAGAATAAAATATCTTATCATTTACAGTATAAAACGTTTAAAATGTAACATATTATGTAGTTGTATAAGTAAGTATAAACAATTTTTGTAAAATATTTATAATAAAGATTGTTTTTGGGTAGGTACTTTGTCGCTAAATTAGAAACAAAAATAAGTAGTTGTAAATTATTTATAAATCATTCTCGAAAAAAATAATAATATTCTTCAGGTTAACGAATGTGCTTCGAGAGCCTTTCACAGGTAGAACTTTGCATTCCCTTTGCGCCAAATGTACAAATACAAACGATCTTTTAGCGTTGATTGAACTTTTAGCCTCTTGAACGCATCTTGAACGAACCATTTTAGTGAGGGCGACACTTTCTTACTTACTAGTTGCTAGATAGGGGGGTACAGGGCGTTTAACAAACTGGAGGGAGTTAGAGTACACATTTTAACTAAGGGCTGCGTATCTTTCCTATTCCTTCAATCAACGCTTATACTGTGTACTACTGAAAGATCCGAAGTGCTGAGACTATTCGACGAATATTGAGAAAATATGATTACAATGGTCGAATAGCTAGGAAAAAACACTTATAAGTTGTAAATGAGAGGAAACACAAAAAGCGTTTAGCATTTGCCAAAGAGTATCGAGAGCAGATTTTAACACGTTGACTGCCGTGAGCATCACCGGTGATTCTCACTAATAGTTCACCTTGGTGCCGTGAGCATCACCAGTGTTGCACAGTAGGTACTCTCTTCAATGGCTTGCAAGGAACGCGGCCTCTTACTAATGGTTGCAAAAGTATATATGGCCTGTAGGGAATAAAATAGTGTTCAATTTGCTGCATAATTGAACCCGCTAGCGATATCTGTTAGGGAGTATTCCAAGTTTGAATATAGAAGTTCATTATTTATTTATTTCTATCCCGGCACACGGGGAATGCAACTTTTCTCTTATGGCGGCAGTCAACGTGTTAATAAGGCACATGAATAAATTCCTTATTAATACTAGCAATAACTGGCACCATATTGGTACCGAATATGGTTACATTTGAAAAGATTGTGTTTTGTCCCAAAAACCATTTTGATGAACTTTATTTGCTCATAAATCACATAATTTAGTATTTTCGACGGGATTTCGATTTTTCTAGTATTACACGGCTCAATTAGAATAAATTGGAACAGTCATGGCGCACTTAAATAGAAAACTAAAAATTAAATTAAAATAAATATTGAAGACTGAAATGTCACTTACGTGGTATCACTGGATTCAGAAAATCATGCAGAATCCAAAAATGCATTAATATACAGGGTGTTTCTTAATAACATGCTAATATTTAAAGAGATTATTCTTGGGTCCATTTTGAGAAAAAACTTCATATGAACATATGTCCTAAAGGTCTTAACTTTTGAACTACCTACAGGGTGCTAAAGTTTTAAGAAAAAAATCTTTTTTTTATGATAACTTTGGTATGACCCTAGATATTTTTGTGAAACGTAGTACGCATCTTTTATGCATCAAAAGGCATTTTCTGCTGTACAACATAATTTTTTATTCTTGCCAGTGGCGTTCGTGCGGGATTTGCACTGAATCATTTTTAAAGAGAAGTGATACGCCACTACTTTTTCTTAAAGTAAAAATCATTTTTGAAATCCTCATTCCCTTCTGAGCAAATCTGGTCTCTTGATTTTTTTTCGTTTGACGTACGGTTTTCGCATAAAAAAATAAAATAAAATACGGAGGTAGATCAGTCATGGTGTGGGTGTGTTTTCCTGCTGCTGGAGTGGGAACTTTGCACTTCATCGATGGTATTAAGGATGCCGATAAATCTATAGATAATAATAATAACGCAGCACAAAAGGCCTCAAAGGCCCGTGACTTTGGAATTCTTCCATCCACTTCTGTCTCTTGCCAAAATTTCCCATTCGTCTGCGATACCCATTTTTTGTCAAATCTTGGGTGACTGACTCCAACCGCGTTTTGGGGGATCTTCCTCTTCTGGTCCTCCCCTCTCAGGTTCCCCTTTAAGGATCATCTTGGGTACTCTGGTCTGAACCATCCTCGCTATATGCCCTAACCAACGGAGTCTTCCTTGTTTCAGGGTCTTGATAATGGGAGCGTCTTTGTACAGTTCATAGACTTCGTCGTTGGTTCTACTTCGCCACCCCTCTGCTTCCTTTACCCCTCCATCGATTTTCAGTAACACTTTCCGTTCCCACCTAGCTAGTTTGTTCTCCGTTGATTGTGCTAAAGTCCACGTCTCACTCCCGTACATAACTACTGGTTTTATAACAGTTTTGTAAATGCACACTTTCACCGCCCTTGATACTACTTTTTATTTAACATTGAGCTTAATATCGCACGCGTTTGCATTCCTGCCGTCACCCATTTTTGAATCTTTACAGTTTCATCCCCATCGCTGGTTACTTCCGCTTCTAGGTAGGTGAAATTTGACATCCTTTCAATCTCATAATGCCTCCGTTCTTTACACTTGATGTTTAGTGCACCATTGATTGAATTTTTTGTGTTGAGGATCATGCATTTGGTCTTTTTCTTGTTAAGTTTCAGTCCAAAAATTTTCGCTTCTTCCAGTCTTCGAAACATTATTTTTAGTCCTTCTTTAGTTCTTGTCAGGATTGTGAGGACATCGGCATATGCTAGCACCTGACTCGGGCCATTAAATAATTTGTTGATTGTTTTCATTTTGCGTCGGGGACATGGTGTCTCCCTGTCGTAAACCCTTCTGCACTTTGGATTTTCCTGAAGTTATGCCATTGATTCCCACCTTGCTTTCTGTGTCCATCAGCGTCATTCTTACTGACTTGACCAGCTTTTCTGGAACTTGTATTTCTAACAGCGCTTTTATTAGTTCAGTTCTGTTCACACTATCATATGCTTGCTTGAAGTCAGTCGATGAACAAAGCGTGGATCTATAATCCTTTCGTTCTTATTTTTTCCTGGATTATTTTCAGGGAGAATATATAGATGGTCGGCACCGATCTTTGCTCTTTAAAACCAACTTGGTATTCTCCTATTTCAATCTCTTATTTATTAATGACGCCAGTAGCTTATAAGTAGGATCCATTTAGTAATGAGATTGGTCTGTAATTTGCGCACTCTTGTTCGTCTCCCTTCTTATATATTGGGATTATCTGGGCTTCTCTCCATTCTGGCGGCATTTTACATGTTGCCCATATCTGTGTCAATACTTCTAACATTTTTCTTTCAAAGGTGCTTGAACAGTTCTGCTTCCACTTCATCCGTTCCAGGGCTTTTGTTGTTTTTAAGTTTCTTTACTACTCTCCTAAGTTCTTCTCTCGTCGGTTTATTGTTATCATTTTCTGATACCGAAACTTCCTTCCGCTTCTGCCATAGTCATTATTTCCTGATAGTGTTCTTTTCATCTTTGTGCTGTACGTTCCTCACCAGCTATTATGTCTCCGTCCTTGTCTTTAAAAGTTAGCTGTCTGAATTGGTAATTCTTTTTACCGGTTCTTAACTTCGTGTAAAACATTCTCATATTGCTATTGTTAAAATTCTCTTCCGTATCCTGTATTAATTTGTTTAACACGTTTCGTTTCTTGCGCCTATACAGTTTCTTTACTTCCCTTCTGTTTTCCTTGAAATTTTCTATGTTTTCCTCAGAATTGTAGTTTAGCATTTTACGTTTTTTCCGCATCATTTCTTGTAAAGCCTCCTCACACTCTTTATCAAGGCATTTGTTGCAAGTTGTTTTCCGCTGACTTCTTTACTAATTTTTTGGTTGTTGTCCAGTCTTTTTCCACTCTATCTGGAACTGTGTTTTTTTTTAATTCTTCCTCTAAATACTCTTCACAACTTCTTCCTATCTTCTCGTCTCTTAACAAATCCATTTGTAATTTCCTTCGCTCTCTTCTGTTGGGTGGTGGTTTGTGGTCTACCTCCGTTTTTATTACTGCTTTCACGAGGAAATGGTTGGATGCTATTTCCGCACCTCTGCGGCTGTTAATGTCGGTTACTATCTTTTGGTGTTTTGCCTCTATTAGCACGTGGCCTAGCTGGTTGATTATTCTCCCATTGTAATGATGACAGGTAACTTTATACAGGGCGAATCCTAAATGGGGGATAATAACATTCATACCACGTGATTCTGCATCAAAAACAAAGCAATAAAGTTTTGTACCAATTTAATGTTAACTTCTTAATAGGTGAGGAGTTATTGGCAGCCCTAATTCGTATTTTGGTTTACTGTACTAATAGGAATGGGAGCCACTGTAGACTGTGTAGACTGTATAATATAATAAGTAATAAGTAAAGCACTATAGGCCGTTGAGGCCTATGACTTGGTGGGTTATTCTTCTCGACTCCTTTCTATCCTGTACTTTCTGTTTCCAGTTCTGTATCTGCAGTCTTCTTAGGTTGTCAGTTACTTGGTCAATCGATTTTATTTTAGGTCTTCCTCGTTTTCTGGAATTATGTGATCTGATATACAGCACTTTCTTTGGAGTTCTGTTGTCTGGCATTCTTTGTACATGACCCCCCCCCTACCTAACCCTTGTGATTTCACCATTCCTACTATGTCCACCACCCCTAAACTGTCAAATATTTCTTTATTCGCTCTTCTCCTTCAGATTCTGTTTTCTTGTATACTCCTTAGTATGCTTCTCACTATTTTACGCTCCCAGGTGCAAAGCTGATGTTGGAGCTTTATGTAAACATAAGTCACAATAGGTTTTATCACAGATTTATACACTCTCAATTTCACTTTGCTTGATATGTGCTTTGAGGTAAGCACACTGCGTAGGACACATTTATTTCCACATTGTATTCTTGATTGAATTTCCAGTTCTTGTCTGAATGCCACTGAAATCGTTGCACAAATTCTTCAAACTTCCTCAAAGTGGTACTGTTTAGTGGTGCTCCTGTTGATAATGTAACGACCTGTGTTTCGTTTCAACTTTCCCCACATTTGCATGTATGTACTTTGTTTTTTGTTCATTTCTAGCCTCTATTTCCAGTTTTAGGAATACTTTTTCTAGCACTGTTTTTGATCTTGCTATAATTACTAGATCGTCAGTTCGTCAGCATAGGTACCTAGTACATTAGTATTGTTTCGTCGTTATGGTGCCATCAGTCAATCTGCTCTTTCTAATGATCCCTTCTAATATAAAGTTGAATAGCAAAGTTGACAGTGGGTCACCCTGAAGTAATCCGTTGTTGGTGTTAAATTTTTCCGCTATTTCTCCCTATAAGGAATTTCTAACTCTTGCATCGTTTTGTAGAGCTGTTTTCTGCATCATATACCTGTTTAATATCCATAAAGAAGAAGTACATAGGTATTTGATATTCTTCACTTAATGCTCCTATCTATTTTAGGATGAAAATTTGGTCTATTGTAGACCTTCCATTTCTAAACCCTACCTGATATTCCCCTTCATTTTCCATATACCGCTATCTCAGAGTCAAAGTGTTCTATGTCCATTATTTTGAGAAAATGAGATATTCAAGCCATGCTATGCTGTGTCCGCTTTGTCGTGTATTTCTGCATTTAAATCCTTGCTAACTCTCTTCTGTTCAAAGAATTAGATAGAACATTTTTGTACTGAAATGTCCATTGTGGTAGTAAACTTAAGAGTCAAACTGTACTACGTCCATTAGCCAATGGCAGAGTTGAACGCAGTTGAACATAGAACACGCTGTCTCTTAATTTTACTACCACAATCGACATAGTACAAAAATGCATGATTTAATTCTTCGAACAGAAGAGTGTTAGCTAGGATTTAATTTAAAATTTAATATAGTGTTTTCTAAACCAAAAAAGGTTTTATGTGATGTTTGTGCGGAATACAACAACAAGGTTCGGAATAAAAATTTAGATAATGAATTTCAAATTAAATACGAACAACATATCACAGAGAAAGAATTTGCACGAGTTGAAAAGAAAAATGATATAGAAGATTATTTAAAATGTAATACTGTTGCGGTTGTATGCTTTGATATGCAAAGTGTTTTGACATGCCCTCAATCTAATATTTCAAAAAGTTATTATAAGAAGAAGTTTGCGGTCTATAATTTGACAGGATATGATCTACACAAAAAATAAAAGTACTTAATGCTATGGAAACAAGGTGTTGCAGGCAGAAAAGGGACGCATATTGCAAGTGCACTTATTATAATGTTACAAAAACTTCTTCAAGACCGACCTTCAGTATAGAAATAGTATATTGTAATACAAGTGTTGAAAGCTTATGTTTGCCACACGAATGTGAAGTTTTCAGCACGAACGATAGTGATTTTCTTTTTACGATGTGTATGAGGGTCAGTGGTGAGTCTAAATCAGGATTTTCGGGGTGGTAATCCCCTCCATTCGGCCGTCATCTTGAAAGAAGGGTTAATTAGCCTTTCGGCTATATCTCTGTAGTCGTGAGTCTTATAAAAGGTTTGTTTGGAGCTATTTTGTAGAGAATCACATTCTCTAAAATTTCTATTAATAATAAAAAAGTTATAAGCCCTTAAGTTTTTGTCTTTTCCGGCTTATAACTTTTTTATTATTAATGCTATGTAAAAAAAGTTATTAACAAAAATTGTACATAATACGATTCTCTACAAAATAGATTTGTACTAATTTTTTGTAAGATTTCCGACTACAGAGATATAGCCCAAAAACCAATTAACCCTTCTTTTCAAGATGGCGGCCGAATGGAGTGGGTTACCACCCCGAAAACCCTGATTTGGACTCATCACTGACCCCTCTACACACCGATAAAATAAAATAGCTGCCTACCCAAAATGCAAAGTTTGTCTTTTTATTTCGACCATTTGACTGGACTAATGGTACACTTTGACTCTAGGTAGCGATATGTGTTTAATCTTATTTTGAACACACTAGTCAATACCTTATAGATGGTATCCAAGAATGATGTGCCTTTGTAGTTTGAGCAGTATGTTTTATTCGCCTTCTTAAAAATGGGAGTAATGATTGCTTCAGTCCATTTTTGTGGTATCCTTTCTTCATTCCATATTTTTGTAATTATGTCATGTAGTATTTTTAATACTTGTTCTCCTCCATATTTCAGGAGCTCTATTAGAATCTGATCTTCGCCCGGAGCTTTGTTATTTTTCATTTGTGCTATTACTTTTCTAACTTCTTCAACTGTGGGTGCCTCAGTTTTATCTTGCTCGCTACCCAGATTACCCAATGGTTCTGTTTCTATTTGTCCATTCACATTTAACATTTAACAGGTCTTCAAAATCTTCAACTCATCTATGTAATGTAATGCCTTACCTGTTTGTCATATTAGTTGACCATCTTTATCCTTACAGTATGCAGTTATTATCTGAAATCCCTTCTTTGTAGAACGATCTTGTTGCTCTTCTATTATAATTAGTTCTATTTCGTGCATTTTCTTCTGCACAACTGTTTGGTTTCCTTGGTCTTCTTCCTATACTGTTCTCGATTATTTTCTGTATCTTGCTTTAGTAGTTTTTGTTTTCCTCTTTATTTCCGTTACAGCTTTCCAGCACTCGTCGTTCATTCAATCTTTTTTGGTAGCACATTTTTTGCTGCTTCCTTATACGCTTCTATCAAAAGGTTCCAGCTTTCGTTTATTTCATCAGTGCCTTCTGCTTTTTGATTTATTTTCGTTAGTTGTTCTTCCATTATTTTATGTATCTTTTTGTATTATTTTCATCTTGTAAACTTTCATACTTTGGTAATTATTTTTCTTGTACTATTTTGTGGGAGAGGCACGTCTGGTGTTTCTTCTTGCACCTTTATTCTTACTGGGTAGTGGTCCGAGCCAATTTCCGTTCCTCTACAGACTCTTCACGATCTCACATCTTTTATTCTTTGCATATATGTAGATACTTATTTTCCATTTGGTTGGTTGATTGTCTGTTAAGCACTGTCCAAGTGACTTTATGTATTTCTTTGCGTTGAAAAGCACATATTTTCATCCTTTTTCCTGTTGCAAAGTCTATTAGATGTTCGCCATTGTTGTTCGTGTTCTCGTGTTTGCTATGCCTTCCTATTGTCGATGTCGGTTTGAATCTGCTTTTCTTTCCTATCATGACATTTGTGTCTCCTAAAATTATTTTTATATCATGCCTTTGCATTTCATCCATTGCACTTTTCATTTTATCGTAGTAGTCAGTTTTTTTATTTCCTCTGCTACTTCTGTTAGGGTGTGTATATTTTTTTAATAAACTTAATTTGCGTTGCATTCCTTTTACTCTCAAGCAGCACATTCGATCATTAATCGGTCTAAATTCTTGAACAAAATTGTTTTATTTTTCTGTGTACATGTAAGTGAGACTTAAATTTATGCACCAAGGATTATGAAATGTAGCATTTACTCCGCTGTGAATTACTACTTGCGCATCATCGCTGCTTTTAACGCTAATATTCATTTAAGAACTTCTAATGATGTAATGCAGTTCATATTGTCTTACAGACCACCAAAAATAGAAACAGTACGAAGATACTGTTGCTTCTAATAAATTCGATTTAGCATTAGGTACGTTAAAAAGGAAAGAGTTACTTTGGAAAAAAATAATTCTTAATACTTACAATAAAAAAAATTCAACTTTAAAGTAAGTTTTACGTGCAACGTTAAACTTTCAAACTTTAAAATTAAAAACAGAGAATATAAAGAGATAATACAATAATGCGAATTTTAGTTTCCACTAAATTAAACTGAGTATACATTATACAGAAAACTTAAGGACCTTTCCTGATAAAAGTACGTCTTCAGTTAATTACAATTTCAGATTTTAAAGTTAAAATTTTGGTACTTCAGTTTCAAATATACCACTAAAATTTCAAGAATGCATAGGTGGGACAGCAATTTTAGATCAAAACTCTGAAAAGTTATGTTAAAATTCAAAGTAAGATTGGCTTAAAACTGAAATTGCATTTTCAAAGCCAAGGTTACGTCCAACACGAAAGGTGAAAGTAAAATTTAAATTAACGTTTTCGGCGTTAAAAAAGTAGGTACTTAAAAATCTTTGTGAATTAATTCAGACAGATTTTCCCAACAATCAATAGAAAACAACTTAAAAAATAAAGAAATTTAAAAGCAATTCGCCTTTCGTCGTATTTACAGTTGCAATAAAAGGCAAAAATGCTCAGATACACTTAAAGCTGGACGTCGCGACGCGCAGATCAATACCAAACGATTGTAGTATCACGAGGCCATCCTTATTTTGCTGTTAGTACTTTAACTAAACTGTTTCGTTACGTATCTAATAGTGTCGATATAAAACTTTATAATCCACTATTGTGATTACATACTTTACAAAGCAACCGATAGTAAGGTAATAACTTTTTTGATGTCCTAGTTCCGCATCATCTCAGCTGTTCGGCTGCGTGGTTAATTTCCAAAACAGTCATATGAAACGCTATTTTTTTTATTATTATTTTAGAAATTTGTAAATATTCAATCTTTTGGAGAAATATTGTCGAGGGGATGTTTACATAATTCCTCAAAATACTAATTTTGTAATTCTAGAAAGTTCGATAAGCATTCAGTTAATTAATATATTCGGTTGTTATGAATTGCGTATGTCTCAATAAGAAATAAAATGTTTCAATTTTTAGGAATTGAAATTTAAGGAGCTATATTTCAATGTTTAGAGATTAATTGTTTGATTTAGATAATAAGAAAAACATGACCAAAATAGACGGTGTTGGATTAGGTTATTCCTACCATTTACCTACAGCAGGATGGAGTTTAAGGATTAGAAACAGTTTATCACAATTTAGTGATTTGTTTAGCGAATTTAATAAATACATAGCCCCTGCTTATCATCACGATAGATGCGAAAGGTATTTGAGTTACTTTTCTAATGCTGGTCTTGTATTTATTTATATTTTAGGTCCGTTCAAATGCGTTTATACTCCATGCATAAAAGAGAATTCGTTATGATTTTTATAGCATTTTTTGGATGTTTCGGTTTAGCCTTGTTTATAGGATTAGCAGGTAAGTGTAAGTCTTCTATACGTTGAATGTCTAATACTATGAGTGAACATTCATTTCGTTAATTTAATATTTTAGAAAGAAGTAGGAGACCTAAAATTTTGTTTCCAACATTTTAAATTTCGAAATTTAAATGGCTTATTCAAATTCAGGAAAATTTCTTGATATTATTGAAATTAAATTGAACTTTTACACTGCAAGTTAACTTGGATTTTTAGGAAAGAGCAGCCAAAGTTATTATTTAATTACCACAACTAATACAAGCTAAAAATTGTATTAAGGTCAATAAAGATATAAAAATTTACACAACAAATTATTAAAAAAAATCAATCCTTTACGGCAATAAACGTAATTAAAAACGCAATTTGGTTTCGCCGGCAGTAATAACAAAAATAAGGAATAGAAAAATTCCCAAATGAAATAATCAGTTAACTTGCCAAACTACTTTACAATGTTAAGGACATTCTCAAGGATTCAATTTCTTTAAAGTTCAGAACAATTAATTTCAAAAATTAGATTTTAATAAATCAAGGATTTATGCAAGGTCGTTCATTCATGTAACAGTTTTAGGACTGCTCCGTGCGTATATAAAATTAGGTG
This sequence comes from Melanotus villosus, assembly GCA_963082815.1. Classification (NCBI taxonomy): domain Eukaryota; kingdom Metazoa; phylum Arthropoda; class Insecta; order Coleoptera; family Elateridae; genus Melanotus; species Melanotus villosus. The sequence goes on along the minus strand of OY720418.1, from coordinate 48,004,483 downwards.
ACCCAATTTTCCGCTAGGGGAAAATCGTTAATAATGTAAATAGACGGCCAACCTTTCCGGGTTCATTTTAATCCTGCACTTTTACTAATAGTTATTTATTATACATGCGGATTAAATTAATGTTTAACGAGCGGTACGTTCAACCGCGCGAGCGGCGGTAGCCGCAAGCGCGTTGATACCGCGAGTTAATAAATTAATTTAATCCGCAAGTGTAATACAACTGTTTATTCAATTTTGACGTTTATTTGACATTTTTAAAGCGATTTGACATTTTTAAAGCGCTAGCGGAATAAAAATTTTAAATCGCTAGCGGAATAAAAATTTTAAACGATTGTTTATAAAACATCAACTTTTATGGGCAGGCCAGAAACAAATAAACGTCAGTTTATACGGCAAAATTGAATAAAATATTTAATAGTTTCAAATGTACATATTTGTATAACGTAGAGCCTTTGTCACGCCGTCACGTCCCCCTTACAAGTTTACCTTACTTGATTTTCGTGTTAATAACAACATTTTAAGCTTTATGATCTTTTCTCTTCATGTTTGAAGCAACTGCACAAGGAAGATCATAAGTTTATTACTTGGCAAGCTAATTATAACGGACGTTAATTAAAGCCCCCATTAATTTAGGCGTCTTTGTAAAACGCTTAATTAAATATTCTAAAGTTGAGTGAAGTAAATACGAGTTGTTTTTCAGGCCCACCAATCACAAGTACAACCGATGTAAATGGAAAATCGTTATTACCGAAGGATAATCACACAAATCCTTCAGATATAGCAACAGGTCCTTTTATCATGCGTACGCCTGCAATGAGTACTTACAGTCAGCAATTGTGGGTCATTGCTAAATTAACAACCGATAATAATGATGGTAAATATGTTTTTATTGTATTTGAGGCTGAGTTTTGTTGATTACTTCAGTATTATTTGGATCTCTCTGTCCATAAATATACATCATTAGATATCGTTTCAAATCCGCTTTTATTATTGCTAATAAGGCAGTATGAAGGATAAAACAACTTTTCTTCCTAACAAACGAATTTTCTAGAAATTGCGCACTAGAAATTAATTAGGTTTGTTATGAATTTGAATTAGTTTTAAAAATCTTCAATACATAATTCGTTTTAAACAAAATTTCTCAAAAAAACGTAATAACTGGCTTAAATTCTGAATATTGAGGAAATTCCGTTTAAAGAGTAGAATAAACTGACAGTTGTTATTTTGGTTTCAACGCTAACATTACTACAAAATTAAAGGGTTACATACATTATGCTAACAGTTTTAGAAAATATCCTTCTCTTGTTTAAATAATTTATTACGACTACAACTGCTTCTTTTTTACTCCCTTTCTGGTATTCTATTTTATCTTATTGTCTGTTCTTCTTGAAAGAACGAAATGTAAGAGCATTACAGGTAACACATAATTCCGAACTTTTGGCTTTGCATCCATGTTTATTATAATCTTGGAAACGAGTGTAGGATAGTGTAAGCGAGGGGGAGTGGTCTCCATTTTACTCTAATTATTTTTATAATCGCGTATTTATATTTACAAAAGCACATTCGATCAAATTGCCAAGGAATAACGTTAATTCCACCAATGTTAGATTAATGAGTAGCCTCGACCAGGTCTCGTAAACACTCAAAGCTTGATACACATTACACACATTAATGCTCACATCACCCAGGCAATCATATATCACAGATAGCAGCGATACATGACAGCAAAATATGCACACATTACTACATTTAGCAGTATAGGTTCGATTAGTGTTACTCACAGGGGCGAGGGGGTCCCCCTGTGGAATCTCACGTTGCATCTAGTAGAAAAACCCTCGGGAATGTTGAGAAGTGGTTAGTGTTGGGTACCGCCAGCTACTTATAGATCTGAAAGCAGCCAGAGATGTGCCGCAAGCCAGCTATGACAGAACATAGCCGGCCAATGGGAGATTCACCTATGACGATGTTCCGTCCATGCGGAGGCGGGCCTACCTGACCATGTCGAGGGGCTTAGCCCGGGCATCACTGCCATAGGTAGGTCGAGGGCCTTTATAACTACGCCTAGTTATCAATTCTTTAAGCATATAACCGGTTATCTTCAGGTCCCAGAGCTCCCAGAGCCTCATGCTCTCAGAAACAACAACGAGCCTCGTGCTCTGATAAACAATATGCCCCAACAAGCCTCGGGGATTGTCCAACAAAAGAATAACAACAATATCAACAACAGCAACAACAAGCCTCACTGCTTGTCCACATAAATAACAAATACAGCTGGCTATACCGACCTCATCTCATCGGACATACAATCTCATCTATTCAACAATCTCAACTACTGGTCATGCATGCAATTACATAATTATCTACCAGTTTCTCATCTTTACGTTACTAGTTATACAGAAATGCATCTTAAACCAATGCACCACTATTTCACATTATACACAAACACACTTCTTCATTATCACATGTGTAACCTAACGGGTTCCGCGGCCGGCTATTCCTCAAATTCTGATCTAAGTCGAAACCCTTGAATTGTAACTAATCCCCTTATTTTAAACGTTCTCGTTCGGGTTTTGTAAAAAAGCGGTCCTTGTTTTAAGAAATCTAATGCTTACGTCACAGTCGCCAAAAAGTACGTACAACACGAGTTTTGATAGTCTGGCATTTCACGCATAAACGAACTATAAAAATTTAATTTGTTAACCAATTTCTCCTTCGGATCTTCATATTTTTGTAAAAGAGCAGTTTGATTATTACAGATTATGTTTATCATCTGGTTTAACTATTCCAAAACAGTTAGACTCAAAAGTTTTATAATTCAACCTGTCGATTGCTACTGTTTTTCTTCAGAAGCGTTTTCGCCTCTGGCTTGATTGACAAGTTGAGTTACCGTGCCCTTTTGGTGCTTCCCTTTTCTACCTTAAAAAAAATTGGCGATACGTTGAGTTCTTCTGTCTCAACAATGGCATGGTCCCAACCCGGAAGACGTTCTGTTAATACTGACACTGACCGTGGAAGTCTTCGAATTTATTTTTCCTTAACTTTTTCGAAAGTTTAAAAATAATAATGAAATGGATTTTTCTTTCGTGAAACTGATTACAGCGTTCTGCATAATTTTTATATACTATATTTCAACTTAATACGTGTCTTTAGCTGATTTTTGTCTGCTGAATTTGGAAATACCACTAGTTTTTTCAGCAAGTTGTTTGTGTGTTTGTTCCATAATATTTATTAAGCATTCAACTGCAATAATGCAATCTATGTAAACGATTTAATGTGCTTTTTCTGGCTTGAACAAAATCCAAAAAATGAATACTTTTAAAGTTCTAAGAGAAGCTTCTAAGATGTGTTGCTTCACAATACAATCAAGTATGAGTCAATTCGTGTGACTCATTTGGTTCACTTGAAAGAAATGTACGATAACAAAAAGATATTTATCTGACCCCTAGATCTGTATATCCGTTTTTAGATTTTTTAAGACTCAGAAAGTCGAGACAATTACCACGAATACGTAACATGAAAAGAATAATATTACTAAAACAGCAAACGGGGAACACAAAAAGATGAAGACGCCATAGGCAACAACGAAGTTCATAAAACACCTTAAACTACGTTCTAAGCTGAAATTTAATTTAATCCAATAGAATAGCCTACTTACGTTTTCAAGCGACATGTTTCGACAGCCCCAACGTTGTGATTTACATACATTTCTGGCCCGCAGTTTATATACAAAAGTTATCCGTTATCCCTAAAAACTTCTTCTTCTTACTGCCATATCCTTTGCAGGACGTATCAAATCCATATTTTTAAAAGACTTCACGTCGTGAACTTTGTTATATGCCCCTACTAGGGAAATGTGTTCTCTGCGCTGGTTTCCCGTTGCCTAAAAGCTTGTCGGTCGAATTCACAACAGACTAATTAGGACTGTGATTTTTGTAGCTACAATAACTCCTTCTATTTGTTTTGATCTAATAATAATGACTTCCAGGTTTCACATTTCAGAATTTTTATATCTTCCACTTGATCACGTTAACTGGATTTTGATCTTCCCTTTCTTCTGATGTTAAATATTCTTCTTTATAACAATTTCTTCGCAATTCTTTCCTTTGACATTTTTCACAGACGCTCGAGGCATTTTATTCTTTGGGCTTTGTTTACTGGGTCGGTATGAAAATAAAACTTTCCATATTCTTCTCTCCCAAATTCCGTTTTCCTTTCCATCTAGGATTTTTCAGATTATTATTTTTCCCCTTTTTATTTAATGGAGAGTGGATAGTCCCATGTAAGAAGCCTCAAACTGGTATCTCAAGTTTCATTCCTGAAATCGATGAATACAGAAGACATTATTCCCATGCTTCGGAGGACATCTTAAATAGGAGATTTCGGTTATCATACTAATACCTTTAACAATCTCTAATATTATGGATAAATCTTCTTCTCTTCCTTTGATGGATAAGGTTATAGATTGAATGTTATTGGCGGTTCGATATCTCATAATATTTGTGTTTCTTGTAAGTTAGGCTTTAGGACACCTTGTAATTTAACTTGATTGTTTCTCAAAGTCTTAATTGTGTGACAGTTTGTTTTCGTACGAACTTTGCCCTTTCTGTGTTGAACTTATCTAAAAATTTACGCGTTCTAACATGTCTTTCCCCTATTGTCAATTTTGCTGTTTACAATCTGGATTTTTCCAAGCCCATTTCCTTTATGTAAATTTTTTTCGGTGTAATTTTGTGTCTAAGAAATTTTGAGGGTAAGGTTGCTCGTCTAAAACCTAAATTTGCCTAAGTTGGGTGGGTCTTTGTCCGTCTTCCATGTAGGCTTAGCGGTAAAACATCATGAGATTATAAGGAATTTAATGTTTTCTTGTCATTTTGCAACAGTAGTACCTTCATGCATTTGTTCGTCGTTTTCGTCGTTAGATGTGCCTACTGGTAGGAACGTAAAATTGGCTCACTTGTATTTACTATCATATCACAATAAGCAATTTTCGGAAATTACAAAATGTAAGCAAAGAGGTTTCAGCAGGATGTAGAAGATCTGAGAAAAATATGTTGAGGGGAGAGGGAACCAAACTAGATTACTGCTGAATACTGAAGAACAACAACTATAAAGGTCCTGCAAACGCAAAACGAGAAAATGTGAAAGTTCCTATGTTTCTTTTTGTAAATGGTGTTCGTTTGGCATAAGTTCTCAAAATGTAAAAAAGCAAAAAGGGCAAAAATGTTATTTCTTATGTCAATGGGCAAAAGTGGGAGTCATTTTTGCAATTAGCGTAAAAAGTTATTTGAAAACACCTGTTTTTAAAAAATCATAAACTAAAAAGTTTCAAAATCTAGAGTGGTGTCATCCACAAAATTTATTACAAACTGTTGCGACTGCGAGATAATTTATGTAAATAACAAACTGTTTCTTTTTCAGACGAAATTTTCGATAAAAGTTTTCAAATAAGCGTCGGCATAGAAGGTCTAACAGAGGAACACAAACCCGTTACCATACTAAGCAGCAATCATTCAAAAAACAGGTAACTTTGGTCACGAAACCTTAACTGCATAATGCAGCTTGTGTATTTTTAGAACACGCCATTTACGATGCATAAAACAAGAATGCGACGAATTTATAGTCATGCATTTAGGATTTCTCGATTACACCCATTATATAATTACGGTCCATTTCTACGATTTGGAATATTTTCATCATCGATATAACATCAAAGAACTTACCTTTTACGTGAGTAATCTCTTAACTTCATTCATTTGCAAGAACTTTACCCATTTAACGATAAATTTTCAGTTTAAGACTTATAACCCTGCGTTTACTCAAATAGAAATATGGTTTAGATTTATTTTCCTACTTTCAACGTTTGTAATTGCAGTGAGTATTCAAATTTGTAATAAAATAAGAAAAGGTAAAACAGAGGTATATTTTTAGTGTTGGTTTGCTCACACTCTACGAAAGTATGCAATGTTCGACTGGTCGATTGAACAAAAGTGGATGTCGATTTTACTGCCACTTCTGTTGTTTTATAACAGTAAGTTTTGTTGGAAATTTAATACTGGGTAAACCACTTAAGTTCTTTCAGATCCGATATTCCCTATGATGTTTCTGATCAATTCTTGGTTACCGGGGATGATTGATGCCATTGGACAAGCTACATTTTTATGTGGTTTATTGCTGTTTTGGCTGTGTGTCTATCATGGACTGAGACAGGTAATAAAATTTTGTGGGTTGTATCAAGCTTGATTTTATAGTGAATCTTTTGCAGAACGAAAGGAAGTTTCTGAGCTTTTACTTTCCAAAGGTATTTATAGTAGGAATGTTGTGGCTATCTGCAATTATAATGGCAACTTGGGAAAAATGCAATGAATTGGAAGATCCCACCTACAACCACGCCGTAGACGCGTATAACTTCTATGTAAGCGAGCTTTTAAATTTGTAGTACATAGTAAATTGAAATTAACTACCCACTTTCAGACCCTGAAAGTGTTTTTCTTCACGGCTGGCGGAGTTTACTTAGCGTATTTATTATTATTGCTCCTGAGGGCGTATAGTGAACTGAGGTCGATGCCATTCTTTGGTAAACTATTTACATTAAAGTAGGGATTTGATTGTATAAAGCTTACTTTTCCAGATAAAAGGTTGAAGTTTTTAACTTTACTAATGTTAGTTGTATTAACAATTAGCCTAATAATAACCGTCCTACGTTTCGGCGTTGGAATTGTAGAAGATAATTTTGTAGCTCAACTTTCTACCCATTACAACAGTTCTGCCCAATTTATGTCCTTCTATGGGTTGTTGAATTTTTATCTTTATACAATGGCGTATGTTTATTCGCCTGGAAACAGACCAATGCATGGTAAGATCAAACACTGACTGTTAATAATATTTAATTAGATTACTGTAGCTTTAAATTTCTTTTTCTGGCATAATTAATTTAAATAGTTATTCTAGTTGTAAACATGGAACAATGTGCTTGATATAATTTAACACAATAGACAGAAATATTTTAGTTAGATCGTTATACAGTTTTAAAAATCAAAATTTAGAGTAGTCATACTAGTGTGATAATTAAGGTGAACTATGCAAACATGACAGTACTATTTCTCTAAGTATCTACCGCCTTATAACATTATATTTTGTTTCAAATTAAGAGTTAGATAAGTATGTATATAACCACGAAGGAAATGTTCATTCATTGATACAACTTCTAAATAAGTTTTTAAAATAGAGCCAGTGTCAAATTTGAATTCCGCATGTTACTTAGTTTGTATTTTATAGTTGACTAAAAAGGACAAGTGGACGTTGGATCTATTATATGTAAAGCCAGGCCATCAACTACAATTATATAGCCTATCTATCTGTAATTTTTTTTTAAATCGTTCAAATATAGATTGACGAACTTAAACATGGTCGAATGAGATTTGAAGACGCACTGCAGTGTAATAACCAAATACGTGATACAAAAAACATTTTGCACAATTATCTAGCAACAAACATAAGGCCAACGAGACTAATATCAGTGTTCAGTAAAAGCTTAAGTAAAAATAAAAAAGATAAAACAAATGTCGGGGGTAACAGAAATGAAAACACTGAAATCCATACGAAATACAGAAATAAGAAATGACTATGTCATAGAAGATACCTATGGTAAAATTGACAAGAGGCAGATGTAGAGAGTGGAACGAAGTTATTCCACAAATGAAGCAAAGCACAAAGACAGATCTATAGAGACAAGCAAGTCAACTGAGCAACTCACACGAAAGATGGGCCATCCTTAATAACTAACCACATGTGTGTGTTCAGGAAACATAGCAGCTGGGTGTAATTACTTGACAAACATGCCTGAACCAACCTTATGGATGGCAGCTTAACTCTGAATGCAGCTACTTATTTAGTTGACGCTAACTTCCAGTTTACTGACCGATACAACCAACAAAACTATTTTAAGAAGAATAAGAAGAAGAAGGAGAAGATGACTGACAAAAAGAACAAGAAGAAAAAGTAAGAAGAGAAAATCGAAATAAAAGAGATGCAGGCCTCTCAACTACATGTATGTGCAACAAAGCTTACTTTTTATCATTTAGGTATGAAGCAACTATGGGTACGGCATTTGCTAAGTTTAGATCAAAAATATGTGTTTCACTCGATGTTTCATCCAATGATTTACTGTAATTTAAACGAAGCCCGGGTAAATTCTGGCATTAATTCGCAGCTGTTGATGAGATTTAGTTCTACCATTATACATTTGACATTAAGAAATAATTAAAACAATATGGCAAACGTATACTAAAAGAGAAAAAGTTGCTACCATTTGCCAAAACGCTTGCGGTTATCATTTCTTGGGTGGCGCAGGGCCACATTTGACAGAGATTACAGGCGAGTTTTGTGTCAATTTATTGCAATATCTGAGCAATGAAATTGGAAAAACAGACACTTTTAACCAAAACAAGCTCTTTCTTACCACAGTGATGCGTTTCAGTTCAGATTCTACATGAAACTCTGGGATGTTACATTAAAAAAGTGAGTCGTACATTAAAGCTTTCGACAAATATAGGTGCGAAAGCTTTCCCGAAAAGCTCAAATCTCTCCTATTACCTCAAACAGGTGATAAATAATTGAGTGCGTTACTGGCGAAGCAACGAAATAAGAATTTAATAAGTTTATGATAATGATAAAAATAGCAAGGTAGTATAATATCAAAATGTACCAGAGATTGAGGTTGTCCTATATGAAAATAAATAATACTGTCTAAAAGTGTAGACTGGTGTTCGGCAGGGATGCATTTCTTCGCCAATAGTAATATCTGCAGTCGAGTCTATCGTTCAGATAAAAAAACAAGAAATAAGCACAAGATGAATAGACACCTTCATGATGTGGGTTTACTACCTACTCTTCGAGATTCAATGAGCAACCTTGTTGCTATCAAGTTAGCTCTCAAAGAAGCTGTCCAAACAAGCCAAGAAATCTTTTTTAAATCCTTAGCCATCTACGGAGAAAGAAGTTTCATTGAAACTATGGGCAGTAGAGGAAAATATTGATGGTAGATCACAGATAGAAAGGGTGCAACTCAGATAAAATCATAAACAGGAGAAGCAAAAATGGCCAAAAACAAAAAGAATTTGGCAGTCACTCTCAAGATATCGGCAATTAATAACTGTTAAATTCTATGGATGGGAGAAAAAGAAGAGATTATTGCTGTATGGAAGAGGAGGAAGTGGGGGAGAGGAAAAAGGAGGGTGGTATGAAGGGACTTACAGAGATAACAAGACGTACAGATAGTTAAGATACAGACTATTATTTTATGCAACAATTGATCTGTATTCAGTTTATACGGAAAGAAGCTTTAATAACCATGAATCTTGTGATATTTGCTATTGTTCGTGAAATTTCAAACCTACTTCCGAATTAATAAAAGAAGTGTATTGTCACAAGACGTAATGTATTCTGTAACTTTTGAATTTTTGTTCTAAAACAAAATGTTGATAATAAAATCGTTTTATGCCCTTTCTAAACTTATGTAGTCGTTTATACTCGATGGAAAAGAAATCCTGACTCCGCGTTTTATTTCCTAATTATAAAAGTAAATTAACAGAAAACTTTTGTATTTGCTCACGAGTTTTAATTTGTTTCATTTAATTGCCATTTTATTAATTTCTCCCTTAAACTTCGCCACGATAACTTTAAGATTACAAGAATTCATTTTTGTTTCAGAAACCACGATTACAAAAGACAACCCAGCATTTTCAATGATAAATGACTCAGACGAAGACGTTATATATGGATCAGATGAGGAAAGCAGAAGACCATTAAACAGAAGTAGAAACGACGACGACAGCGATTAAATTTTTTTTGTTTTTATCTAAAAATAAGGTTATTTGTATAAAGTCATTTTAGACTTTCTTGTTAAATATTTACGGATCCTTCCATTACCCAGCTGTAAATATGATACGAAGGAACTTGAAAAATTTATGTCCAAAGCACTTGAGAAATCAATTTTAGAAAACGCGCCTTTGATCAAACCGCTCCTCTTAGGCTTGGGATTTCCTTGATGTTTACATTACGATTGAAAATACGTTCTACGTAATTTCACTTCCGGAACGCCCACTTTAGTGTTAGTTTCGAAACTGATGCTTTGTTAAGAGAGTAATTTTTCAGGAATTTATCTTCTGTTTAAAAATAATACAAGCAGATATAACTAAATAACAAGTTCTATGAACCTATTTATAATATATACAAGTACATGACTTTGTGAGTTGAACTTTTACGACACTTTTATATATTGATTAATGATGAATGTATTTTGTAAGAACATCTATTACGAAATTTTTGATACCTCAAACTATCCCTTTCTATGATTAAGGGAATTTTGGACTAGAAATTGATGTATTAATGGGATGAATTATAATAATTAATTAAAGGTACCATCTATTATTCGTGTCCGGGATAAAATTGTGTCCTTGGGTATTAAAATTTGTCTGTTAATGCTATATATAACGTTTATATGAATATAATAAACATATATTTAGTAGAAACGATTTTATTTATTGCGGATTTAATAGTGTGCAGGAGGAGGAAGCACAGTTTATTTCTCTTTCAAATGAAAAAACACTCTAAAATGAATTTCTAAATATTCATAGGCAGAGACGAACGAGCTTAGAAAATTTCGAGAACATTTTTAGGAGATCCTTGCCTGTTCCTGTTCATAGTCTTTAAATTCTAGTTAGTGTGATTTTTGTTGTTTATTTCATTTTGCTCTTGGATATTTAAATATAAACAATTTTAATCAAAAATAATTTTAATCAAAAATAATTTAAATTAATTTGCTGTTTTCTGAACAATTTTTACTACAACGAACTCTTTCTCATGAGGATATTGAGTGAATACGCCTGCGATTAAAAATAACGAAAGCACGTGCAGCAGAACAAACACAACGACGCGACGTCCAGTTTTTATTTTTCGTGCCTGATCCCGTCTATACCTACAATACACAAACAATAAAGTTTAAAATCGGTTTTTCCTATTAGAATATTATTCTTGGAAATATTACACAAAATTCGTCATAGGCCTGTTTTTCATCGTTCAGCTATCAGTAAGAATGCAGCTACAACACACAGACCTCACACGAAAAACTATTTACGTTCTAAACTAAACAAAATATGACCTTCGGTTTTTTACGATATTCTTTCGTAAAATAGTAAAAACAAATTAAGGAAATCTAAAGATAATACTGCCTACTTCTATAAATATGTATTATGAATACATGAACGCTTGAGCTACGTCGAATAGATTAAATTAACTTTCAAGTAAGTTCAAGAGTATGCAGGTAGGATATTATGCAGAACAATAGTATCTACGTTTTACAGATGAAATATCAGATGAATGAAAATAACGCTATTTGAAACTTGAATATTTTATTTATAAGATATGCCTTTTGTTAAATAAACTTGGCAAAACTCTGCATTCTAAAAAAATCACATTTTAATAAATTAGCCAGAGTGCAATTTTTCATTAAGCTTTTGCTAGAGGTTTAAATATAGGTACTGAAAGTTTTTATGTGAAAGCAACCCTTATTATAGAAAACAAATGTAGGTACCAAAAGATTCATTGATAACCAAAGAAAAGTTTGATTACCAAACGCTTTCATTTCCTGACAAGTAAAAGTCTTCAAAATGACAGAGAAGAATAACCTCCAGAAACTTCTAAGTGTAAAGTTTGATGCTAAAAATAAAGCGAATGGAATTATGTAACATCCACTTTAATCTTTACAATTTCAAACAATAGCCATAACTTCTTGCTCCACTGACTTCTGATAGGGATCATCAATCTACTTACTTAGCTAAAATTGCCCGAATTTCACAGGATTAGTTCTTGGTTAAGATAATTAATCTTATTTGCAACCACTCAGCTGTCAAGAACGACGCAACAGCAAACGCACTATTATCTCTTGAAAATTGATAGGATTGACCTTGTCTTACTTGATTATAGATGTCTTACTTGATTATAGATAGAATAAGGATTAAAAAGGGAACGAAATAAGGAACGTTCTACTTATCCCTTGACCTAAAACAATTTTTGCGTCACAATAAGTGGGTTAGGAAAATAAATTTGCTTTTGAAGTGTAAAAATAAAATTTTGGAAATAATTAAATTGCAAACAAGAAAGATCAAAGCACATAATTTGAGGATAACTAAATTACAAATAAAAAATATTGAAAAGGAGATCAAATGGGAAGAAAAAAGAGTAAAGGTTGATTACAAACGAAGATGTAGTTAACATTTGGAATAAGTTAGGAGACCAACAAACTGATTTATACAACCAATAGGAGTGATATAATGACGACTTCAGAAAGTGCATGGAAAATAGTATCAATGGATAGAGAAAGATGGTGCCCATAAGATGCAGCTAAAATTAATTTCTAAATAACATGTGCCAAAAACAAAGCTTGATTATCCCAAAATTCACAATTTAAAAAATAGGTATATAGTACAGATTTTTCACTTGTCGATTTAACAAAAAATAAATTCCCCACTTCATGCACCCAATGCCGCTGTAAAAGGCTTTAATTGTAAAAAAGTGTTTCTTCAATCGAATGGGTAGACAATGTTGCTGCTCTTTAATTGATAGTTAAGAATTATTTGAAACAATCAGCAACCAACAATCCGGGAAGCCATGGCTATATCTATTTTTCTAAATTGTAATTTTTATAATAGGTACATACTTTATTTTAGTTAAAAATAATAATTACAAGTAAATGTTAGCTTAATTTTATAGGTACATTTTTTTTTCTATCTATTGATACCATTACCATTTTTGTATATTTAAATTGGGACCAATACATACACTAACGTAGTTTCGAATGCAATTTTCTAATGTTCCGTTTTAATACCCCCCACCCGATACAGTGGAACATAGGAAATCCAAAGGGAAAGACAAAAAGCATGAATAATAATCATTTTCTATTAATCTGTGGTGGGCGGCTCATGTTACTGTAACTTCTGAAGAGGTAAGAATTAAAGTATTTAGTAGAGGAAACAAAAACTTAAAGAAACTCCTAGGATGATTTATAAATGGAAATCTAAAAGATGAAAGGGTTAAACTATCATGTTGAGAGATTTAAACACCAAAGTGGGAATTGAAATAGAAGACTAGAAGGAAGTGCCGGGCAGATTTGGCCAAACTACCTTGATAATAACCATAAAAGCGGTAACAAAAAGTATAACTACAAAGAAATAAAAAGTAATATATGCATTACACAATGTCTATGAAACGGGTAAAAGATGTAAGATGTAAGGGTAAAAAGGAACCCGGAATTAGAAATTGGACATTATATGCTCGTCACAGGGGCAAAAGAAAGGCAGAGGGAGAAAATGACACACACAAAACAACAGGAAACTAAACTGAAATAAATAATGATTGGAATATGCAAATTGAAACAGGAAAAGTGTTGCCAGAAATAATTCAAGGAGAATGTGAAGAAAAGAAACTTTATCACTCTCTCACTCCAAGACTCCAAGTAATGGTTGGCCAGGCGGTATGCACTGCCCATTGTCATTTTGATGATGTTACTCGTGTAGTATCCTCGGCCTTGGTCCTTTGTCTCGATTTATTGTTGTTTTGATCTTTTGGTGTTATTCCCAGCATTTCCTATCAGCCGCTCTCTGGTGGACGTCCGTCTTATTTATAATCCTTTTCGTCATTACTGTTGGAAATGAAGCATATACGCTCCTTTCATTTTAGCACAAGCAGGCTACTATATACGGCGAGAGATCTTTAGATTAAAAATTTACCTAGCCATGATTTCATTCTATCTTTGTTGTGCTACCCATATTGTTTATGTCTTCCTTGTTGCACTCATTAATTTTTGTATGTTTAGATTGGATTTCGGACAATCTGTATATTTGCTGTTCTATGACATATGATATAGATAGATTCTTATCATAGTAACCAATAGTTGTTGTTGTAATTGTGACCTGTCAAATTCTCTTTACATTTTAATAAAAAGAATTTATTAGAACACAAACGAATTTTGTTCATCTGTTCATCAATTACCCATGTCTCGAATCCGTACGTAGGTACATACATGGGAATACTCTTATTAAAGACGTTTTTCATCCCATCCTTTCTATCAAATTCTAACTCTTGATTAGTTTTTCCAAATGGGTTCCACTTGTCCCCTTTTATTGTCATCTACAGGATGTATTCTTTCTTATTTTCTTGTTTATCTTCAGTGCGATCTTTCTGGTTCTGCTACCATTTCGGTCATTTGCGTTTTAATCGGTGCTGTTATAATGGCATCGTCTGCGTAGCTTAAGTTAGAAATAATCCTTCTCTCAAAATATTTATTCCCATACATTCTCATTTTAAACATGCAAATGCATTCGTTAAGGACATTATGAACAGTTTAGGGGATATAACTTCATCTAACTTGATGTCTCTTTATACTGGTATTTATTTGTATCTTGGCGTAATTTGATTGTTGATATACAGTAAATTCGCCATATATGTGATCTTCTCGTGTATCTCTTAGAGTTTTTTTCACATGTGACTGATAGATAACTAATGGTCAACTCTGATAGATCAGTTCCTGACAGTAGGTCTATGTTCACATGCCTCCGTTTGATCAGTTTTAAAAATGAATCTGCAAAGAATCGAACAACGCGTTGTTGCCGCTTTGTGTATTAAAATATTAATATAGCGTACGAAAAGATGCAAGAATAGATCTATGTGGATGCATCCAATTTGTTCGACAATAGTCCTGCAAGGTGTATTTGTAACCTTATATTCAAATTTAAAGGAGAACGAACACAAGTTTTTTAATTACTTTCGTATGTCTATCCATTTAGCAATTTAGCAACACTGTTTCAAATACGCCGCTGACTGTCGGGACATGTGAAATACTTCATAACAATAATAGCACCAACAGATCCTGACGGTCCGTTCTACGCAAGGGCTAACCTAATGCCCCTGCTGACTGGTCAGGATACTGACGATATGAGTTACATGTGAAACAGCTAATTTAAACAATGGTATTGTTACATCAGGACTGACTGTCAGATCTGATAATCAGTCGCCTAATATCATTCGCATTTGAAACGGCTCTTATTGCTTGTATGACTGATAGAACCTAGAGAAAAAGTAAAACACGCACATACTAATCAGAATGAAAAAGAATAGCACTGGAAGGGACATTTTGATGAACTACTGAGAGGGAATACAAAAAGCAAAATAGTTAAAGAAGGAGAAAAGCACAAAGCAAACACAATGAAAAGCAACACAATGAAAAACTAATAAATAAAATAAAGGGAGACAACAACGGACTAACATCTGAAAAAATTAAAAATATAGGAAAAACGGTTAAGAAAGGAAGGAACCAAAATTATAGAAGCATATTTCTGCTTAGCCGACAAATACCTGGGGGGGGGGGGGAGTTCTAGAGGAGAAGGTAAGAAAATACCAAAGAATTTAGAGCTACCACAAAGCAGATTTAGACCAGGACGTAGCATGGTAGCATTCAAACATATTCGTAATTAGACAAACAGTAGGAAAAGTAAATGTACTATAACAAAAAGGAATATGTGTATGGATTTAAAAGTTTTCGAAATAGAGAAGAATTATTGAAGAATTTAGACAATAAGGGAATGTAGTGAACGCAATAAAATCAGTGTAAAAATACCAATACAATTAGAAATGAGGAGAGTCTTCAACAAAATCTAGAATGACACCCCCCTCTTTTTGATGTTAATGGACGATATAATTAAAGAGGCAACGAAAACAACAAAAATATAAAACAAATTAACTGACATTCGCTAATAATGTAGCAAAAAAACGACTTCAGAGGAGGGTCTCTCGAGATGTCAAGCGGCATGGTAAAATGAAGCTAAAAAAAAAGAATGATGTCGACAACAAAAGGTAAGAAGAATATAATTATGCAACTACAAGGGATAAAATTGATAAAAGGTATAAATAATAGATTTTCAGTACTACCAAAAATGTAAAGTGCAATAACGAACACATAAATAAATACGAATAACTTCAAGAAGAACAAAGCTCACAATCGTCAATAATATACAAAAACGTGGGTTATCAATTAAAAAAAAAAAATGCAAACGGTCGAACTGAAGTATTTAAGAAGAATAGGGAGAGTGACAACGGTAGATACAAAAAAATGAAGGGATTAAACCGGTACAAAAGATCTAACCGCGAGATTTTGGACAATTGTGAATGTATAAAAATAGACAAATGAAGCAAGTATGGGAGATAATGGCAAATGGAAATAGGATAAGAAGACCAAGTAAACAAGCGAATTACACAATTTTCAAAGCACTAAAAGCCAGGGGAAAGACCTGGGAACGAGCGAAAACGGGCGACAGCAAATATAAAACAATGGATTACGTTTTACACTGCGTTGAAATGCAATTTCAGCATCCTATGAAATTGAAGGAGAATGTTAAGGAAACTAGTAAATTAAACAAGTGAATATCATGTGTTAAAAAATAGAAGTGCCCAAATTTTAGTAAATACAAGGATAACCACTCTCAGAGCTTCTATTTTAAGACCACACTTTTAAGTGGCTGCCAGCATTTTCACTCACTTAAAATGAATCGATTGGTAAATTCGATTGAAAAATAGCAAATCTTTAATTTTTACTCGATCTGTTATAAAAGTATGACTTATCTTATTATGAAATAATAAAAAAAAAATACGTAAACCAAATATTTGTTGAATTTTTCTCTGCTCAAAGAGAAATTTAAATTTTTTCGTGTGCGTTTCGCCACAGTTCTAACAAACGAAAGGTCAAATAGTTTTTGGTGGTTTTTAACTGTTTGACTTTTAATTTTTCGTAGCTAGTGATGAAATATATATTAATACATAAAAAAAATCGTCACAACAAAGCTTCAGAAGATATTTAAAACCAGAATAAATAAAAATTACATAAAGACCGAGTTCTCAGCATAAAAATTCCATATTTTCTGAACGTTTGTTGTAGTGAGTAGCTTGACGTTTCATAGTTTTTCATTGGTTTAATTTTTAACAATTGGTGACGAAACATCGACGAAAACATATAAAAATTCACGAGCAAAGCATAGCTACTTCTTTGAATGCATAGAAAATAGATTTACCAATGTTTAAGAGCTTTAAATATTTTCTTTTATTTTTGATTTTAGAAAATTTTTAATTTTTCTTTGTATTTTATATTGCTTTAAAAGTTAGTGATCTCTTTTCTGATAATACGATGTTAATAAATGAAATGAAAAATGAAGTAACAAAAAATGCCAGTAACAAAACGGGAACACTTCAAAATGCAGGCCGATAATGTTGAAACATCCGGAGCACAACGGAAATTATTTCAATGTACACGAATACTAAATTCGAAATCTGCTATCTGTAACTAGCAGAAGTTTTACCTAAAAAAACTCTGTAGAAATGTAATGTACAGAAGTGTTTCAGACAAAATAGTTCAGGTTTATTAACGGAATTATTACAAAAGTTCGGTTACTTTTGGTAACTTGATTAATTATGGAGCTTTGTTTTGCGTATTCACAAGTTTTTGATTTTTAATAATCACTTTGCGATACATTAATAGTTTTGTTTGTTTTGGTGTTGCTTTTTGGTTAAATTAGAACAAAAGCGAAAGCAAAAGCTATTCACAACTCGTCAAGGATAATATCCTCGACGTGTAAGGATTTTTTCAAATAATTTCTAACAAAGCTTTGTATTGTTTAGGAATTTCCCAAAACCATATCCCGTTAAGGTTTTGATGAAAGCCACGGTTAGTTTTAACATAAACTTCCCTAAAATTACTCCTTTGAAGCTAATTTTGTGGTTGATACTACAATTCAGTGGATTTCACTATTTCACTTTAACGAGATAAGTTGTTATTCAAACTTGAGAAATTAATGTAGCTAGCTGAGTTTGTTTTGAAACATCCACTAAATTAACAACGTATTTTCTAGATATGAATAAGAGAATATCACTACAATTAGTATTCATCTAAATATTAATTTACCAGGGCTGAGTTAAGCGACTGTTTCGTTAGCTTTTCAAAATTCCTACAAACTACTAACGAATTTACAAATAAGGTACTTTGAATTGCCATTTACTGTGTAAGCAAGACTTGCAAAGGACGTTTGAAAATATTTATGATATGTGGTGTTTTTATTAAGAAAGATTGAAGACTTACTCGACATTAAAATATCAACCAAAACCTTTAAATTTGGTGTATTTTAGAAATACAACAACAAGTTTAAATTTTTCAAAAGGAATACTAAAACTTTAAATGTATGATTGCCTTTCCAATAAATATCAAGAACTGAAATTAAACACCAAAAAAACGTGATTTTTCGCTAACCCTTATTCAGTTTTGGTGTTTTTTAAAAACCATTTCACAGGTACCGTAATGCATAAAACTAACAAGGAATTTCTGCCTGTGAGTTTATAACGGCTAACAATTCATGAACCTTATTATTTTTAATTAAAGGGACATACAACGTATGCGGTTTCGAGTTACAGACTTGACAAGAAGTTACCTCCATGTAAAGCAAACTTTGTCTGGTGAAGTAACAAGTTTCGTTATGAAACTACATAATGCTTGCGTTAATGAAATTTAGTGCAAACTAATCTGTACTTAAGCGTAACTTACTGAACAATTTCTGTTATATTTTAGAGCTTAGTCAAGAGTAAGGTTTCATAGAAATTTAGATGTTCATCAATACACAGAGCAACAAAAAATAAATTTCTGAACATGCAGCAGCATTTTGTGGGGTTGTTTTCAATACTGAAACAGTTCCAAATTCTGTTTCATAAATTGTTTAGGTTTAGGATATTTGCTTAATGTAGTGGCGTGTAATATTTAGAAGTACAATTAATTTGTCTGATCGATTATCTTTCGAAGTGACAAACTGATTCTACACTATGTTGGCTTCGTGCCAAATTTAGACAGTTTCGAAGTATTTGTTTATTTAGTTGTAGCCGTATAAAGTTGGTTCACACAACTTTACTGATGCCTTTTCATTAAATCGCTAATTTTTAAAGTAGTTAAAGAAGTTATAATAAAAGCTCAAAACAAATTTTTCTATATTTATAACGAAAAATTTTTATAAGATACTTTAATAATTAAAAATTCTAAATTTAAATATAATAGTAATAAATTCAAGTCTTCCTTTTTGAAAATGTCCAAAGCGGTCTGGTTTCTTTATGTTTACAAAATATTACGAATTTCGAAAATCTCATTTTGTGCAAGGAGCTTTGGCAGTCCTTTGTGCTAACTCTCATCACTTTATGCTTGATATAAATTGTTATCACTATAGATTTGTAATTCTGTTGACACGCGATTTGTAACAAGGGTTTAGGATTACGCAAACAAATATCCTTTCTGAATTCAGCTTAAACTTGTGTTAACAGTGCATTTATTTAGACCTGTATCTGTCACGTAATCACTAGATCAGTTGTAGAGTGTTTGCTTTAATGTTATTGCAGTATTTTGATCATGATTTATGTATTTCGTACAATTTTGCAGTTTTGTCTTAAAAACTGCCTTCTATAAGTTGTTATCTTAGTCTGGATTTATATGTTCTTGCATAGATACAAGTAACAATCTAGTGGTAGTGGTCAAAGCCTCGATCTCGCCCTATAAATAAACAAAACAAACAATTCACCAATAAACTGTGTTCAAGAATCTACGTTTGCTACTTGCAGTAGGATAGAAGTTAGCGATAAAACAATCATAACAACTTGGGTGTGTTGTCAGGACGTGAAATGGTACGTCCCAAAAGAGATATCGCTGTCGGATCATAAATATATCAGAATTGCTCTCTCCGTAACAGGAGAAAATGGTACGATGCACAGAAATTCAACTAGAGCTAGAGATGATGTTGAAATACCTTGCATCCGCTATAAAGGTATATAGTTTGCAAGGATAGCTGCCCTCAAAAATTTTAAAAAGTATAAACTAACCTAGAAGTATAAACTAAGAGGTCGAAAGGTTGGAACACCACGAAAACGTTGGACTGTTGTCATGAGGGATGATGATCCTGGTATAACAAAGACCTAAAGCTGTTAAAAGTAAAAACAAGGAAACTCTTCAATCAAGTAAAACGATTTGAAAAGTGGATGTAAAAAAAGGTTTCTATAACAAACTATAATAAGGCAAGGAAGAAATCCAAACGAGGCTCATGGATGAACTGCATGTCTAGGCTAAAAATCAGTGAATGAAATGTTAGTAATAAAACTAGAATTATTCAAGGTTCCTGGAATAGATGGTACAATCCTTTCTTAGAAAGAAAGAAAATCGAAGCTACACAAATGCTCTTCTGGCGTAAAATGTTGAACATCCCAAAGCCCAGTTAAGATGAATTTATCCATTTTATAAGAACTCACAGCATTATCAGAAGATTATCGAGTGAAATCTAGCTGATATTTAGGTATTTTGGGCACGTAATGAGACATCCTCAAGGTAGATCGACTAACTAACGAAATTAATAGGGAGACCTATCTATTCTGTGCCTATACATTCCTTTACGACCATAACCAAAGACCAAATAAACGAAAAAAACAATATAAACCGAAGCAGTAGCCACAGATGCTATACTGAGATTATGACTGAGAAGCAGGATCTTTTCTATTACCTATTACAAAGGGACATTGTTCAAGGCCAGCTTGACCACTAAATATGTGGCCGGTAAACAGAGATAGGTTGGTCGACGGCCCAACGTAGTAGTTACTTTAAAGCTAGGGTGAGTTGTATACATTAATTTCTACCGACCCATTGGTTTATTCATACTTTCTTTTAATCTTTAGAAGAACTGGTAGATCTACAGTAGAAAGTATGGCGGTTGAAAGGCTGTTATATCAACAACATGCTTATCAAGCCGGAGAACCTTGTAAGCATGAGCTAACAAACCAGATTGGAAAAATAGTAGATAAACAAAAAATAGTACTTCGAATATTCTTAAATGTAGAGAAAGGTTTAGACTGCAGTACTTTTATATTTTCAGCAACTAAAACGCGAAGGATTTAACCACTGCGAGCGAAATGGATGACGCCGTCCCTAAAGCACAGAACTATGACAACTTCATTAGGTTAATGCACCAACCAGGTGTTGTAACTAAGGAGTATTCACAGGGAGGAGATTTGTTTCCCTTACTGCTTACTGTAGAATTTAGTAATCAATGAACTCACTGAGCGTCTTAAACAAATTGGAGTTTATGTAACAAGCTTATATAGATGACATCACCAATGCTAGGCTTTTGCGAAATTTGGTGATAAATTGACTATAATGGCTGAAGGTACCAAGAGTGCAGAAAATTATGTCAGAAAAAAACTTAGCTGCACTATTTACGCAAAAAAATCTTAATTAAGGGCTTTAAAAATTTGTCTGAGTTAAATTCTAAAGGCAGAAGATATTTTGGGATAATTCTTGATATTAGGACGACATTAAACCTCATATAGAATAAATAACTAACAAAGCAATAAAGGCCTCTCGGCGGTGTAGTAATCGAAACGTTCCGGGTTCGAACTCCACTATGACTCGATTTTAAAGAAAATTCTTGATGAGTATCGTACAGGATTAGTATTGAAATGGAACATGTAATGAACTGGTTGTTTGGAATGACAAGAAAACAAATATTGTGCTATTTTGATCACTTAGTTGCAATCTACATGCTTTTTATTTTATTTATTTGTTTATAAAGACAAACAAAACGAGAATTTTTCCAATTACAATATTTGTTGAGTTTTCGCATATAAATATGTTTATCCACGACTACTTAATAATCTGTCAATTATTCATGTGTTTGGTCACTCATAATGCTATCCATTATACACTGACAGCAGTGTATAATGGTGTCATGGTAACATCATTGTCTATGGTGTATAATGAAGGAAATATGTTATGTTTCTAATCCTAATTGACAGATTATAGGTTATGTTTCTAATCCTAATTGACAGATTATTGACAAGTCGTCGATAAATTTTAATTAAAAATTCTTCGTATTTGTGTTCGTGGATAAAGTATAGTATACGACTCGCTATAATAGCTATTATTACCTCGGATAATTGCAAAACTCGCTCGCAAGCTCGCTCGTGTTGCAAACATTATCCTCGGTAATAACAGCCTACATTATAGCGTCGTGTATAATATACTTAGTATATTATACTATTATAAAACAAAAAATGTAAATTAATTAACATTAGTAAAATGCCCTTTTAATATTAGTAACAGATACACTGATGTTTATATTAGTTTGTGATATGAACCGCTTTGCATTAAACAGCATTCTTAACATAGTCGAATACAGTCTAATATTGGTACGATATGGAGGTATGTAACTAGAATATATCGCGTGGTCTTGTTCAATGAGCTGGAACATATAAATTGACTTTTAAGACTAAGGAGTACCCTTTTATTGATAAGTTTCTTAGGAACAATATATCATTCAGCTCGCGACGATACTATACTTTATAGCATGAAATTCTACTCGGATGTCACTATAAATGTCATATTAAGGATAAGTGTCATACATTTTAAAATTTATTTGGATTATTTGAACTTTTTCCTGATTAAACGCTATAGAGGAGTTTCATACTATAACAAGGGTATTATAGAGACTCTTAATCGGAGTTACAGAAGTAAAGTTTGATATATTTCTTATTAAGAATCCCCAATTTTTTAAAGACGTACTTGTTATCTCCTCAGACTACTAGAATATCGAATAAGAAGGTAAGTCATTAATGAAAATAAGAAAAAGCAACGGTTCCAAATTGCTACCCGGAGGCACTCCAAATTGCACCAGATATTGACTAGAATAGTGACAACATAAATTAACAGATTGATGCTTGCTATGCAAATACGATTTGAAGAAACATGGCAATTTTCTTGAAAATCCTGATCCATAAACCTTTGTTAACAATATATCATGATTCACTTTACCAAACGCCTTTGCAAAGTTAGTGTATTATAACATCAACTTGCTTACCTTTATCCAGACAGTTGCTCACAAAATCAGTAAATGTTATTAAATTAATTTCAACTGATCTGCCTGCTAAGAAACCATATTGCTGGTTAACAATACTATTTATTACATTAAGAGACATTTTGTTATACATTATTTTTTCAAAAAGTTTGGCTGGTAGCTACAGTATACAAGGCCTGTAATTTTTTATGTCTATTTTATAACTATATTTATATGCCGGCGTATCATAATGACAACTTTATGTCATTGTATTTGAGTGACGTAAGGCAGTTCATTATAGTCCAAGGACCATAATGAATCCCTTATGGGCCAAGGACCATAATGAATCCATTATGGTACTCAATTTAAAAACTACTAAATTCAAAAAGTACTCTACACGACATTTTCTGCAATTTTCTTCAAATTCGAAGGTAAACTTTCATTAGAATCACTCATTTTCTTAAATTTTACTACAAATTCAATTTGCAAATTGTGAAATTGCAAATTAATTTTAACAGCGCTTTCTACTTGACAGCAGTGTTTGACACTAAATAAAGCGCGGCTTGCTTACTATTTTTTATAATAATAACTGAATGCACCTGTCGTTTCAAAAATAATATTTTAAATCTTTAAAAATATACATACTGATGCCAGCATATAAAATTTTGTATGTAATTCGGATCATAAACGATCATTATTACATAAATAACTATTATAAATCGGTTAAAGTAATCCATAAATTCTTTTTGTTGTTTGATTGCCACTTGCAAGGTCGTACTCAATGCCATTTATTTTGGGTAGATTAAAATCACCTACTAACTACAAAAACTTGCCAGTTAAATATATCTCAAGATTTTTAAGCGTATTGAAATATTTGGTATAAATTTGAAATGATGATTTAGTAAAGCATACTACATTCGTTATAAATATATATATTGTTATAAATCTTTACTTTGACTGTTATAGTTTCAAAAACAGTATTAACCGCAATCAACTCAGAACTAAATTCCTTTTTGGCCGCCGATAACTCTCCGCCGCCCCTTGATTTACCTGTTATTATATTGTCTCTGTCATATCTATTATATCTAACGGGTGTTAGAAAACTCGTTCTATCAGCGTCACCTGTGCTTATTAAAATGTATGTCCGGTATTGGTTACATTTTTAAGTACATGTCCTGTATTGGTTACATTTTATAAGCACAGGTGACTCTGATAAGACGAGTTTTCTAACACCCGTTTTATAACGCATATCAAATAACTTTGAATCATATTTTTCTGCCACAAGGTTGTTCAAAAAGGTTTGCATTTTTGCAAGAAGCCTATTTTTATATTTTGGTAATACATGTTTAATTCTTTAGGCCTCTAAAAAATATTAGTAATACTTTTAAAAATTGTAATTTAAAACATACCTATCCGGTGTCTAGTTGCTCAATAAATTTGTAAAAATGTAAATAATACAAAAAAAATAAAACCAAAATAACAGAATTTAATAAGAAATTGCTGAGTAACAAAAAAAAGACATACAAATTTGCTCCTTATTTATGTCTAACGATTGCGAAAGATATTTTCTAACCCTCTCATGGATTTAATTTTATATTGTGTTTAAAATAATAAATTATTAAACCGAACTATTGTAAAAAAAAGTTCTGTGTCTACTGAAAAAATAACTGGAATTTCTTTTACTGTGTTACTAATGTTCAAAAAGGCAAGTATCGAGAGAAAAAAATTACAATTCAAGAAGTAACAGGAATAATAAAGATTAACTTACCTGTTTCCAAAGATGCTAACAAGAATCTACAATGAATGTCTTAAAAGGGCAATACTTCAAAAAATATGGAAACAATCCATCATAATACCTATTATATTAATTATCAAACCCGGTAAGGAACACAGCGACCAGCCATCTAAATATCGCCCAATTAGTTTATTGAACGTGAGAGGAAAAATATTAGAAAATCTGCTTATAACACGTATAACTCACTACATAGTACATACATACCGGGTGTTTGACTTAAGGGGCGAACATAGGTAGATATAATGGAAAATCCTATATATGCAGATTCCTGCGCCCCGCTTGAGTTGATAGGATTGATAGTGGTATCAATCGAAAGACAAAAGGAATGCGCTTAATTTAATACTACTTTACTTGAATTTGTTGCTTGATTAAGAAAGAAATAGCTTAAAAACTGCAATAAATGATTTGCGTTTTATTCACAAACAAGAAATACCATAACACCGAAGATAAAAATATTTGCTGGCGGAAGTAAAACTGTTGACAAAGTTGGATTGGGAATACTTGTTTTCAAAAACAACGAATTACTTGAAATAGTAAGAATTAAACTGGGCCAAAGCTGTTCAAATAACCAAGCAAGTCTTAGCTATACTCAAAACTTTTGAAAAAAATCCGTGCAATAGAAGCAATAGCAGAGTAACACTAAACACTATAAGAAACCTTAACAATCACGGAACAATTGTGGAAGAAATGCAAAGAAAATTGAACAAACTGACAAAGGAAAATTGGGAAATAGCTTTTGAATGGGTTAAGGCTCACGGGCACCGCAGGGAATGAGTTAACAGACGTCTTTGCCAAAGAAGTAGCACAGCTCACAGACGACAAAATATTTTACATAGCAAAGTGCCTAAAAGTGTCCTATTATCCGAACTTGAACCGCAAACTCTTGAAAAATGGCAGAAAAATTGGAAAACACAGTGAAAGGTGCTGAACCCAACTACCCAACAGTATCTAACCGACTTAAAGCTAAGTTGCCAATAAGTCCCGAGTTGACAGTTAATAGACGATCCGATGTGCACATGCAAGAAGGAAGAGCATACAGTAGAACACCTGATTTACCGTGATGTCTAAACAAGCATACCTAGGAGAGAACTTCGCAATAGTATACTCATTCTAGGCGGAAATTGACCGGTTAGCAGAGAAGAATTATTTTCTGAACATTCTAGGTTATTTTTGAAATTTGTTAAAAGTATTAAGTTTGAGTTACATATTATAATAATAGAATTGTGTTATTATGAAATTACTAAGGTTACTTAAGTTAAATAAAATTAAATGAATACATAACCTAATTAATTTAAATGAAATGTCGACAGAAATAAACCTTCGGTTGTGAAGATTACTTTTTATCTTTGTTACTCTATCACACACAAGCTCTGCTTTATTTAGGCTGCGTTTTTCTTTTTTCTTTTTTCTTTAGGTGCCCATAGTATAGTGGCCCAGTGGTTAAGGCATTCGACTACAGCGCGGACGGTCTCGGGGTCAAACCCGAGTCGGATGCTTGGCGGGTGGCCTACCCAGAGTACCCAGTCACTAAAAATAATTAAGAACCTAAACACAGTAGTGGAGTAGGGAAAGTAGGCAGTTATCGAACGCGTGGTACTTATGACATCACCCTGTATGCATAGCGTGTTAGACAACCGGGTATGAAAGAGAGTTAGAAGGCCTTAACCTTCTATGTTTCCGTTTAAGCCCTAAACTGACCCTAAAGCCCTAATTTAAGGCAGTAAAGAAATATTCGAACCGTACTGGGGAAATAACATTGAGGCACAAAGTCTTTCAGGTAACACCGCAATCACACCCATTGATAAATAATATCTCATCTCTCATTGAAATGGTTCCTCGATTAATTTTAATAATTGCATGCGTTAATCATTGTCAAGTTTAATTCGTGAGAAACAAACCACCGTAGGCAAATAATATTGGCACAGATGGAAAAATAACTCACCTTTAAAAACATAGACTTACGTAATTTCCACAGCAGAGAATTAAAGGTGAAGGTGCACAAACACTTGCGATAACGAAACAACTGTGCTCATAAAATACTGAAAATTAAAATGTAGGTTAGCACACAAGCATGATACGTTTTCCACTTGTTAACTCTATAATGAAGGTACAAGCTACCCAAAAATCTGTAATTTGTAATACGAGATAAGTTACGAACTGGAAATCAAAGTCAAATTTACGAGTTTCGAAAAACTGAACACAGCTGCATGGTCTACACTAAAATCTCAAATTTTAATTAACTGATTGAAAAATTGAACTACCCAACCGCAGTAAAGTTCTTCCATGGTTAAAAGAAGGTTAAATCCCACAAATATGAAATATGTAACTCTATGGCTTTTAGGTTATTAAGAGTATTACAGTTTTATGCATCCACTTCGCTGTTTAATTAAGTTTGAAATAAGTTAATAAAAGTACAGAAATTTCAATTTGCTACTTCGTCGAACACAACGAATTTCCAGGAGTTTAGTTTACAGTTTCAAATTTTGTTGTAACCTTAAAGATCAGTTAGCAGCCTTTACCTATTTACGTATAAATACCTACAAATCTCGTAAAAATATTTAAATTGAAATATTTTAACAACTTCCTCCATTTTTTGAATTTTTAGTACTGCAACATGCAAATAACGAACTTAAATAAAATCTAACAAATTTGCTTTATTTATCAAACATATAATAATTACGTTTTACATTCTGAGCTCATATTCAGCAGTCTTCTTTCAAGTCATCAGAAACTAAAGTCGAAACTGAATATGGGCCTGCTTTTTTTCAAATAACAATTGTCATAAGGCATATAAATTATTTTATACATATCGAGATAACTAAAAATATAAAAATGCTAATATTTAGTTATCAAAAATGCGACAACAGTTAGTAGTTGAAGTTCAAACTGCAAAGTTCGTACTTCTACAGAATACTACAATATCTTCAGTTTATTAATTAAATCTAATAAGAAATTAGGCAGATTTTTTTGTAATGTGTAGTGTAAATCACTGCAGAGTTTGTATAACAAGCGTGTCGTTTTCTTCATCTTCTTCTTAAAACACACAATGAAGATTTATTTATATGCCTTGATTTATTATAAACAAACTATGTATTAATAAATATAGGAACAGTAAGAATATGCTATTAATATATAAATAAGACAGTCCTTATACGGAGAAGGAAGAAAATATTTCTTTATCACTTTTATAATAGCGATAATCCACCTGAAAACACTTCTTCGTTTTCACTAAACATTGATTTCTTTTAAAATTTCCTGATTGTCACAAGAGAGAGAGATAGACACAGGTATTTACCATTAATTACTAAAATTAAGTCTTGGTATACAGTTATATTCCATTCAACAAATGTAATTATTTGCACATAATTAACATTTAACATCTTAAACATGTATAATACATTAATTAAAGACTTCTTCTAGTCTACTGATGCAGTTACGTACTTGTGCGATCAGGAGGGTTCGGGTATCACAATAATTACATATTACTTAACGTAATCACAACTAGAAACTGTCTTCTCCATTATCAACAATTATGTAAAAATAACATGGACACTTTTACTGAACAAGAACGACAACAAGTTCTCGAGATTCAATTAATAAGTATTATTCACAAATGAGCCATTCGATTCCATAACGTCTATGATTTCAAATTTCGTCGACTTAAAATGGTTAAAAGTTATCAATTTATAAGGAGACTATTTTCTGTTTAAAATACAAGATTTAGGATAGTTTTTTTTAAACGTCGCGCCTGAAAGTTTGGAAAATACGTCTCATAATCGTTTATGTTTTTATGACTACGTTCCTTAAATTCTACAATTTTACAATTACATAAAAGAAAAACGTAGATATTTATGTGTTAACTCTTTTTAAATTTCAGGCTCAATGTTTTAAAATACGCAAGTTGTATATTTCGACGCTTAGGCATTTGAAGCTTAACTCTAAATTAGGCAAATGTCTTTTTGTTAAATTAAAATAAACTACCAAAGGAGGGTGTCAGCCTCAGTTTTAAATAGGTCTTGATTAAAATTGATTTCTTTCGTCTCTTTTTTTAACCTATCTTCACTTAGTTCCCCTTAGTAACCAAACAGAAATCTTCAAAATACACAATTTAAAGTCCTTTCTTTCAGAATTTATGTACAGATTAATAACTGTAAAACAACGCGTACTAATTAACAATCTGAAATCCAACTCGTAATACAAAATCAAAAGTCTCAGATTTACAAATCTGAAATAATTTATTCTACCCTTGCCTTGTTGAATTTAGAATTCCGCAAGTTATTTAATCAAACTAATTATAAAGGGTTTGCAGATCATTCTCGTAACATGTATACATTCTAAATGAAGGAAGGCTCAATTCAGGCTATGAAATTTAACCATCAAGTTGAACGAAATTGGTTTTGATACGATGATACGCAACAATTGAATTAATCTAAGTTTAAATTAAGTCTTAAAGAAAGTATTTTTGCTCTAACTAAAAATTCAGTTAAGGACTTCTCTCCAAGGATCGATACGTCTAAGCTTTATTAGAAATTTACGAGGTCTCACATTATTTTTCCTTCTCGTTCAGTAAAAGCAACCCTTATCAACGTTTTACATTTAAAACTATCAACTCCTTAACGTAGAATACTCTAAGTTCTTCTTCGTAATTTACATTCTAACTTAATGATAAGTAATAAAAATTTTACAATCGCTAACCATAATTCGGTTTTGTATGAATTTTGTTTGAAAAAACACTTAATTATTAACATTTCATAATTCATTTCCAAGTCTGCCCAAACGTTCGTTTGTGCCAAAAATTGATTATTAAGATCTTTCAATAAATGTAATGTAATATCATACCTTACAAATAAAGCTCGTAAATTCAGATTTTGCCCACTTATTCTTGAGCGTCTTGAGCAGGAGTGAAGTTGTGGGAAACATGAGGTCCCGAGGGTTCTCGATGAAGAGAGTTCATGAGCTCTTCATTTTCTTTGCGTACTGAAATGAAAAATGAAACTGGTTTAGACAGTTTGTATTCTGCGAAATTATTAGTTGTTGGAGAGTTTTAACTCTACGACTGATAAAGTCTAAAAATAAGTATAACAAACTACGTCTCAAAATACATTCAAACCCACGAGTAAGATGTACGCGAGGGGTTTACTAATGTTATTTTCCTTATAACAAATGGAACGTTGGTTGTTGCGACATAAAATAGAGAGATGAAATAAATGACATGGAATTATATCGACGGCTATTTGATACAATCCAGATTATGAGACATTTATTTAAGACATTCCTGAGATTTCTGAAGCTCGAGTTCTTTTATTTTTATTTAACTTTGTTCGCATTTAAGTAACCTTTTATCTTGACGAATTGTGTATTTATTTCTTGTAAATATTCTGATAAATAATAAAAATTTAATTGCAAATATCATTTAAAAATTTTTGTAATCAGTCTTGAAATGCTGTAATTAAATTTTCTTTGTTATTAACTTCTAGAAAAAGAAAGATTCAATGAGCAATATTTATTCGGAAATTAAATCTTTGCTTTTAGTGTTTCTCTTAAAGGTGGAACAGAATACAAGATTAGTTGGTAACAAAAGCTCGTAAAAGGGGTAATCATTAACCTCGCCAGAGCTATTTGTACCGCTTTTACAACAATCAACAACGACACGGTTGTTAAGTATTGATTCACGCTCATCTAAGGTTGGTCTTTCCGTCTTTTAACAAAGGCGAAAACGTTGTTTAGGAAATACTTAAATTATAAAATATGCACAAACTTTTGTCAGGAAAAAAACATCTTCACTAGAGGCTTTCATTACAGATTTTAAGAAAAATTTGAAAATGATCGAGATATTAAACCATTCGTGTTAAAAGTTTTTGTAAAATTCTGCAATATTTGCAATAATCTGAAATAATCATAATAGAAACTTATATAAAATTAAATCCAACCACGGCAGCGCAGCTTGTTTTAGATAAATATACTTTTCCCAAAATAATTTCGAAAAATCCTTGAGTTCATCCAATGCACAAGATCAGAAATGTGCTTGCTTTAAAGTACGTCAGTAATATTTACGGAAATTATAACACATGACGTTCAACAACCATTAGTAATATTTATAAAACGGGTCACTACTTTACAGTAATAGAAATATACTAAGTATTTTAACACTAACACTTTTTCAAAAACCGTTAGAAAGTAGCCCTTTTTTATTGTGTCTCTGAATAATTTTTATAAAAAAATTTACACACAGGAGCAGCAATTCTTTATCAAGTAATGCCTAAAAACTAAAATTGCGAATGCAATGCGAAAATCAAGCGTTTCGGCAGTCTAAAAAAAACAAAGCACTAAAACACCATGTAAAACGAAACAGTATTTTTAAGGATCAACAATACTAAAAGCGCACCAAAAAGCTATATATTTACAGAAACTTTATTAGCACAGTTAAATAAAGTAGCTTTGTTATTTCGAGTGTCTTTGATTCGTTCGAACAAATATAAACTTCTTTTGTTAATTGCTGTAAACAGGCAATAACCTGGTCGAATGTTGTTGATAATAAAACTGAAAGCTAAACAGATCGCACTTAATGACAAAAACATTTAGATAGACTAAGAACTACAAAACCGTCGATCCTTTATCTCTGCTCTTTTTTCTTTCCTGCTTGTATGTTTCTTTATGTGTTTCTATCGCTATTGTCTTTCTTTCACCCACTCTCCTCTCCTACTCCTGTAATTGTCTGTCTCTCGCACCCTCCATGTTTTTCTCTCTTTCACCTATTCTCATCTTTTTCCCCTAGCCTTTCTCATCCTCTCATTTCTTTGCATCTTTTCCATTCTCCTCTCTCTATCTCATTCGCTCACCACTCTGCTCTTCCGTTCTTTTAATCTACCTCTTTCTCTTATGTAATTAGCTGTTACTTTAGAACGGAGATATTCTAATAAAAAAGTCTAATCCAAATGAAAAATTTCGAATCAATTTTCAATTACTCTTTTAATCTTTATTTTGATCTATAAAAAGGCAACACTAAGTATGTGCAATTTGGTCCGATTACTATCGCTAATGTCATCAAAAAATGCAGACTAAGCCCAAAGGGTGTATGTATCTTTATGGTTTTCCCATCTTTATGCGATTTTATAAGGTTTTATTAGGTAGCTCTCGAGGTAACTACACGTAAAATTTTTATGTTTGTAACATCTGGAACTGATTTTTACATGGATCCGCTGTGGAACTGTAATTTCTAATGTCTGCAACGTTAAGAAAGTTTTCAGCCAGTACCCAAGCCTAACTATAATATTCTACAAATGTAGTTGCCGAATAAAATATTATATAGCAATTTTGATGTAATCATATCCATCTTAACTGAAGTTGGAGTTCCGTGTTGTAGTTTTTGTTTCGGAAGTTTGTTGGGGGATGAGAAGAGAAAGAAGTGGACTGTGTTACGATTATATAAATATAACTGAAGATAAATGGCAGAAGTTCACAACGATGGAATACAAATTTACGGAACGCTTTTTAAAAGAGAATTTTAAATTACAGAATAATAAATAATAAATTATGTACAATTTTTGTTTGTAGCATGATAATTTTCTTAATGTATCCAATTTATAATTTAGTTTAGATATAAGCTCAGCTCCGAATATTTCAAGGAAATTTCGTATTGCTAAAACATTGAGGTATGAAAGTATTTAATTAGTTTAATATGCAAAAGGAGAAGAAGCAAAAAATATTGTTAAAGTTCTAAAACAAAAACTTTTAATAATTCAGCTTTAGGTAGGTAGTTTAAGGAAAAATGGAAATTTTTAAATTCGGCTACTTTAAAAAGCTACGTTCTAGAACATAATACAATTTTAATTTCTAGTTCAAAATATAAAAAAAAACTTTTAAAGAAATCCCTGGGCGTCCTGTAATTAAATCATACGACTAAAATGTGAATCTTTTATTCACAAAGAAACACACTTTAAATGTCAATTTGCGAAAATGACCATTGCTTATTGGTGGAAGTATCCAAGTCTATTCCTTTAAGAACGGAGTTTTTTATATAAACAAATAAATAATTAATAAGAAAATGAAACAACAAATAAGACAAATAGAAAAATCCCACGCAACTTCAGACCCGAATTTCTAAAAAGGCAGGAGTCAAAAACTCAAAAAATAATAGATATATATAGTAACTATTTATGAAAAAACGCATACGTACACTACAATAAATAAAGATTTTTTTCTACAAACACTACTAAAAACTGAATTTTTAACACGGCATACTGCAATTAAAAATGTAATATTAAATTGCAGCGTGTTAAAAGTAGATCACGTGGTTTACTTTTAACACTAGTGTTAAAAGTCTGCTGTCACAATGACAACTAAAATATTACTCAAAGACTGATTTTGATTTAACTCAATAGTACCTACCAAATCGACAAATCTAATGTTGCCCTACTAGCAGCTTCTTCTATATCGATCGAAATTTCTTTACTTAGATTAGAACTCATCTTAAATTATTCTTTTTCACTTTTGACAAGCATATGTCAAACAATACATATGTAAGCTCAATTCTAAATTGTTCCGTAAATGTCACAGAGTACTAGATTTTTTAGGTAATCTTTGAAATCTCGAATAAGAGAGTTTAAAATTGTTTCAATGGCGTTTGTAGAAAAAATAGTGTATGATATTCGTGTTAAAGGTGATTTTATTTTGTTCGTGGGGTTGCTCAACTCGCTACGCTCGTTTCGCAATTTTCCCCACTCACAAAATAAAATATCACTTTTAACACTTGTATCATAAATAACTATTAAATAGGGGTCGCCACACAGAACGCGGTCTGCCGCGCGGGCAACTGCTGGCGGTCCACCGCGCTAAATTGTTTTATGCCTTTCCTATGAAACATGTCACACAGGACGCCGTAGACCGCTTGTCCACTCGCGATCCGCCGCGCGGGCAGATTTGGATCGCCTTGCCAACAGTTTCTGGCGGTCTGCCGCGCGCGGTCTCCAATCAGAGACCAGATATCAGAGTGGTACACTCATGCAGTGAAAGTGTTTAGTCTATCTGTAAGCTGCAACGGTCTATGAATATCTCCGAAACAATGGATATCGAATAGTTTATAGAAAATGTGAAACAACATGAGTGCCTTTATGATATGTCAGATAATGATTATAAAGATTACAACAAAAAGAATTCGGCTTGGGAACAAATAGCAAAGACATTGAAAATAGTAAATGGTAAGTAATAGGTAAATAAAATCCATAATGTTAATAAATACTAATAATAATTTAGTAACTTCAATAGAAAATCAGAACTTGTTAGTAACTATATTACAAAATAAAACTTTGTAGAGCGTTTAATTAAGGTTGCCAAGAAACACTGCCAATGTCTGAACTAAAGTATTCTGAAAACTGCTCTCTAACACTAAACGCTGCGGTTTTACTTCTTTTGATATTTGTAGCAAGTGGTTGTAGTGCTGTATTTTGATTCCCTGAACCAAGTTCTTCGCTAGTTGGACCGGCATCCATAGTTTTTTCCGGCAGATAATTATGAAGACAACAAGTAGCACGTACAATTTTTTCTGCAACCTCTGGTTTCGTTTGAATTGGTCTCTGATAAATTCTCCACTTACCTGCTTTTCAACTACGCGTCTTGCCCTATATAACCGATAATTAAATGTTCTATAGATCGGGTTATTTCCCACAATACTAGAACGATACGGCCTCATTAAATAAGTTTGAAGACCAAAAGCTTCATCGTCAACAATGACATGTGGCACAGGACTTTCTCCTCCAGGAAGTGCTTTATCGCTTGGCATATTAATATTGTTAGTCGACAGTCGTTTTCCTAATGGCGAATTTTGTAATATACTGCAATCGCTGTTTTTGCCGTATGCTCCTATGTCAACCACTATAAACTTATAATTCGCATCTACCACAGCCAATAAAACTAACGAAATTTTTTTTAAATAACAAAAATAGTTTGAACCGCTGTTTGATGGACACTGAATTGTGACGTGTTTTCCGTCTATACTACCAACACAATTTGGAAATTGCCACAGCTGCTCAAATTGTCTGGCTGAGTTTTTCCATACTTCTAGGGTTGGTTCGGGCATAACTACAGGTTGTAAATTTTTCCATATAGCATGACATACTTCTTCCACAATTTTTCCAACTGTAGATCGACCCATACGAAAACTAAATGCTATCGTTTGAAACGAATCCCCTGTAGCAAGGAATCTGAAATTTAAGAATTTTTATAAAACGAGTGTTTTAGGTGCCGCAGCAAAAGCTAAGTGGAAAAACCTCCGTGACAGTTATTTAAAATATCTAAAGGCTATCAAAACGGCAACTGGACAGGCAAGAAAAAAGTACAAGAAGTGGCCCCATGCCGAGCAAATGGAGTTTTTAAAACCTTATATTAGTACAAGAGAGTATGGAAACATATGTCTATACTTGCACACATATCAAACTAATTTTAAAATTTTTTAGAACACATTCGAATGTGACGGATGAAAATGATGAAGAAGAGCGAAATACTGACGATAAAACACAGGACGAAGAAACGCAGAAGGCTCAAGAAGTGCAGGAAACACAAGAAACGCTAAACTCAGCTTCCGTGAATATATCTAAATTAAAAAAAAGAATACTGCAACTGAGGAAGTAATTAAATATCTAAATTACAAGAAAGCCCGTAAGGAACAAGCAGATGATGTGGACGTATTCTTTGCTGGGTTAGCGAAGATTGTTATAAAGCTACCAAAAACAACTCAGGCCCATTTGAAGTTACAGTGTTCCAATTTAATACTGCAAGCTGAAATAGATCACGAGGAGGCTCAACAGCAACAAACAATCCACAATCTATCACCATCCACATCTTCTTTATCATCCCACTATCACTCTCCCTCTAATTCTCCCTTCATTGCTTCTCCTCCTCATGTGTCTTCGTTGTATTCCCACAATCCTCCTACCACATCTCTTGAGAACAACAACATGACGTATCATTATATGAATTTATAAATATGTATATTAAGTTTATTAATAACTTAATAAATACTTTTGATACACTGTAATAAGAGTTTGGACTTTTTTTTAAAATCATATTTACCTTAAACAAACTGCTAAACGTTCTTTCGCAGAAATACAGCTTCGCCAGTTTGTATCTATCTTTTCTACATCCTCTTTGACCATGCTTAAAAGTTCTTCAAAATCTTGTTTTTTCATACGAAAGTACGTATAGTATCTTTCTTCGTCATCTTTTCATTCACGGAGTAATCTACAAAATTCGCCGAGCTGT
This sequence comes from Melanotus villosus, assembly GCA_963082815.1. Taxonomy (NCBI): domain Eukaryota; kingdom Metazoa; phylum Arthropoda; class Insecta; order Coleoptera; family Elateridae; genus Melanotus; species Melanotus villosus. Next base: position 47,968,486 of record OY720418.1, on the reverse strand, counting down.
CTTCGTTGTTTATTAATATTGTGTACCCAGCAGCGCCTTTGCGGTTCACTATCAATAATAGTTGCTAGCAACAATAGTTCCTCGTTAGAGGAAGAACTTTGGTTGTCATTCATGTTTGCTAAGCAACGAACGAGACTGTACTAATAAAATTTTGTTACGAACCGCGCCGTGGACCGCATCCTGTGTGACATACCAGACCGCGCGGCAGATCGCAAGCGATTGCCCGCGGCGGGCAGACCGCGTTCTGTGTGGCGACCCCTATATTTTTTATATTATACGTGGGTTGTGAAATTCACGAAATTTACAGTAACATTAAGCTACTTGTAAAATAGTATATTTAGCCTTCATGGATTTCTAGGCTATACAAATAAATAAATTTTAAGAATTGGCTACTTGAGTTCTATTAACTTATTAAAAGAAATTTTAAGTTGTTTTTCATTTGTAGATAATAACTAACCATAGTTTGAAGATTAAAATCTAAAGTAATTGGGTATTAGTTAAGGAACCTAACTAATGTTAAAACACAAAGCTGTACATAATGCATTCACGAATTTTTTTAAATTACATAATACATTTTAGAAAAGCAGTTGCATTAGTATGTATAAATCGGTATCATCACTAAAAATAGCATATGGCCAACGACAAAACCAGAGTTCACAGTTGTAAAGTTGATATTATTATTCCAGTTAAAGTAATTATATCAAGATATATTTAACAATAAACAATTATATATCTTGGTAAACAACATTTCTATAAAATAACAAGCTTTTCAATTCTTAAATAAATATAAAGCCAACGCAATAAATTAAAACCATTGCCCACTGTAGCCTGAAAATATCGTAAATGCATTATAGAAGTAATTTATTTGTTTTTTAATTGAACAGTCTTAAATTTAGCTTTATAAAGCACGTAGCCTGAGTTGAACTAATTCTTAAAATGTCGAAAGGCAAGAAATTGAAGTGTAATTGTCTAATTGTTCTAATGAAAGTTGCAAACCAGATAACACACGACCCTTCTAAAACGATTAATTTTTTAATTACATTTATAGAGCTTAAGATTAGACATCAGATAAACCATGGCATTACTCTTGTGTAATTTTAGAACATTAGATATAATTATAAAACCCTAGTCGTGTTTGACGTTTAAAAGGGTTGACGTTTTAAAATGGGCCTCTGTAGCTCTAAGAAGTAAACTAATAAACATTAAATATAAAATATTACAAAATAAATTAAAAACGTACAACTAAACAAATATTCTAATTAGTATTCAGTATTCACATTTTCAAGAAACCTTTTTAGCTTAGATCTGGTCCAATAGGTAAACAAACAAATTAACAAACATTACTAGGATGCTAAGATAATTTAAATCTGTATTTATTTTTACATTATTTCTTATGTTCCTTTTGTAATAAAAAGTACGCAAATTTTTCATTTGGCTATGGTTTCGGTGATTAATTCCTAACGGTTTTGTATTTATAGTATCTTCTCGTTAGCTGATTACATAATACCCTAACATATGTATAAACAAAGAAAAGGTTTTTGTAATACTGTCGAATCACTCGAATCAGATGCAAAAACGCCTACAAGTGTTGGCAATACGTTTGAAATTTCCCGCAACAAACATAAGATAGTTCCGAGCTGTTTTTCTTTTTCCACTTCTTTGTTTTAGGAGGACTATACTCTGCGAACGATTGAAAGGTCGAGTTTTTAAGCAAACAACCCAAATATAAATCACCGTTTACTTTTTTTTTCAATAAAGTGAAAATTTTAAGGCCTTTAGAAACGCCTATTAACTATTATGTTGACTGTGTTACATAACCCCGCTGCATGGTTTTTACACAGGGCGATAGGGCGAAATACAACAACTGCTAATCTTCACCGAAATTTATGATTTTTTAATACGAGCCTTGATGACTATATTTTGCGCTACCTACTTCAATGTTTTTCAATGTGAAGCTACAATACAAACACGTAAGGTAAAACATTTCAATATTCTATTATTGTCTCATCCTATTGTTTGTTCGGCTATTTTATAATTAACATAAAAAAAGTTTCTATTGGTCAAAAAAGAAGACCGTCTAGTGGTAGACCAAAAATAACAAAATATGAGGTAATGTGCCAACCCTTCCCTTCCAGTCAAATACTAATACCTAAACAGGAGGGTCCTAAAGTAATGAGATACATTGGATTCGGGGGGTCAAAATATAATGATTACTTAGCATTACCTTCGAATTTTTGGACCGCTCTGTATATACGCTAATGCTTAATTACCGGCAATTAATACTTTTTTTCAGAAATTTTCAGCTGGGCAATATTTTCGTGTGGTATGAAAACAAATTTTATTTTATTTAAAGATACAGCAAACTGCATTCAGTTTCAGACTTCAGTCATTTGATCATTCAATAATCTAAATAGTTTTTTTTCTCGTATCTCTAATCAATATATTTGAAAACGGCACAAAGAATCCTTAATGACATCGCAAATGTTTTTCATACCACACCGCTGGTCGCCAAATATTTGTGTTTATAGCCGTTATTTAAGTATTAGCGTGCGAATACTATTTGATTAAATGTTTCTTTTATTCACTGGGGATCATTTCTCAGGGCTTTTTACATTTGTTGCCATTTATTAAAAAGGCGTACAAAAATATAAAAATTAAATGGAAATCATTCGCTTCTTTAAATCGCACCAAACCCTTATTAAATGACATAAGTTTAAGTAGCCCAACATGCAGTTGTTAGGGCTTGCATTAAAGTTTTTCTTTTTGCGATTCTGGTCTCCAGAGGCATGTAAAATGAACAGGGATGGGGGAGCACTGAGGTCGTTTTTGTTCCTTGACGAGGCAGTTCAGCCACATTCTTAAAGGTAATTTGAGGTAAGTTTCAACATTCTCCGGAATTCTAAACCATTACAAGACAGTGTTAAAAGATCGTCTTCGGTGTTGGGACCATGTCATTGTTGAGAAAGAAGAACTCAACGTTTTAGCAAGAGGAAGAAGGGCGCGGTAACTCAACTTGTCGGCCAAGCCAGAGGCGAAACCCGTCTCAATAAAGCAAGTGCAACGTTGTTCTTTCTCAAGAATGACACGGTCCCGACCCAGAAGACGACCTTTTAGCACTGGCACTGATCGTGTAAGTCTTCGAATTCATTACAAGGCAGTATATGGGGCAGTAGGTAACAATTTTTCATTTTTTTGAATTAGTTTTGTCACGTTTAATAACTCTAGGAAAAGTGGGAAAGTTAAGGTATTTTCAGATAGTATTTGAGCGGTCTCCTGCCCAAAGTTTAAACATGTACGCAGGGACAGCAAGATGTAATGCTCATCTCCGGCGATATGTACCAAAAGATACTTCAAGTTCTGAATTTTTGTGTCCTCTGTCAATTTGTTAAAATGTACTTGAGCTGATTAATCAAGGAGAATCTCTAAAGATGATTGGTTTCCGACCTGGAAATTTAATAATGTTTAGTATAAACTAGAGTTGTGCTTAGCGATACGATATATCGATATCATATCGATTCAGTAAATAAGCAGACAATATCGATACACAATTTAAATATCGATACAGGATCGATATGCATCGTTATAATGATTATTTTTTGCGTTTCGCATTTTTACAAAATAATTTCTAAGTTTTTTACATACAGTTGTTTTAATATGTATAAGCCGACTTTACCCGATCGACGTCGTATAAGTTTACTCTTGTAATTGTTATTCTTTTACGAAACTGCTTGCTGATTGGTTGACGTTCACACTTATCACACAGCTGCTATCTGGGCTCTATTATTTTCGATTAATTTATGACATTTGTCATTTGTTATGCAGTTTCGATACATGCCTTAATATTAATTTGTGCTTTATTTATAAAAAATATCGTATGGGTATCGATAATTACCAAGGAATACAATATCGATACAATAACCAAATATCCATATCGTATCGTATTGTCAAAAATATCGATAAGCACAACTCTAGTATAAACTCGGACATGCATCATAATTTATTATAGGGCCACGAGATTCGAAAAAGAAAGTTGAGACGTAATCTAGAGGGTGTTTCAATATTGCACGGCACTATTTTAGGGAGGTGTTCTATGGATCAAAATAAACAAAAAATTTCGTAGGTATATTCTGGTATATGTCTCAAATTGATTTATTACTAAGAAATTAAAGGGTTGAGATACACGTCTAAAACTGTGATGTTAATCAAGTGATCGTGGCTATTAACAGTTTTCAAGGGTAATATAACAAGTGGTGAGCTTATTGTCGATAATATTTTCAAAATGTCACGAATGTTAATCCCAACGACGAAAATGCAACGACTGCGAATGCAAATACTGCTCGGCTGAGAAAAATGTCTTCTCTACCTTGGTCTATAATATACTATTCACTTATTGGTACAACATTTTCAAGCGTTGTGATTGGCTGATTTTCTTAAGAATTGTATTCTCATGACAATAATTGCATATCATTTATTCGCTGCAGCAACTATCAAGAACCGTCCTGATGCCATAAGACGTGGATTCGTTAATGCATTCTGTATTCAACCGTAAACGGTCGTCAATTCGAATTTTTTACTGTATGTATTTTTATCCTTTCATTTCTCGGCAATAAATCAATTTGAAACATATTTTGATCACTTTGATCTCGAGAACACATGACTAGAATGGTGCCTTGCAGTTTTCAAACACCTAAAATACCAACCCTCTAAAGGTCTAAAGCAAAAACGTTTTAAATACGAATTGCTATTGCTATCTTCAATTCTTTGATCAAGAATATCTTTGAATTGAATTATTTTCAATCAGATGCCTATTAGGATTTTTGCTTATTTTTTGCTATAGAATAAGCCCTTATAACTGTTTGTGCCGTGCAATTTTGAAACATCCTGTAGATTACACAAAAATCTTTATATTTCTCCGCCGAATTGATAAGTGATACTTTACATGTCCTGTTCGATAATATTTGAAGGATTTGAATTTACTAGTTGTTTAATGCAGTGACTGAAACAAAGCGAAGCCCCCGCAAATTATACAACTACAAAAAGGATAGTATGGATGATAACGTTAATATTAAAACTTTTGTATTTCTCAGTACCACGGGTCGGTAGGGGTGTTAAGTTACGCCACTGGTTCATTGATTGTCACAAGAGTAGAGAAGTAAGTGTGAATTTGTCTCCCTAGAGAAGTAACAAGTACTTTGAAATACAAGCATGGTTAACTATTAGTTTCGTTCGTCATGTCGTCATCAATATTAATTTAATACCACGTTAAAAACTTTTTAAATTTTGAATATCAATTTACCATGAATTTATTTTGGAATATCTGCAAATTCCATAAATGCTAAGATGCAGATTTCAATCTAGTAAGACGAACATCGGAACATGATTTTTATTGCTGTGTTCTATTTTGAAATAAACGATCTAATACATTCCACTTGCTTTGTAACTGCGAAAACTGCAAATCCCATGTTGCATGCTAAAATAAATACTTACTTACCTCCCTTGTTTTTTAAATAACTACTCCTGATTTCAATCAAATACAGAATTTATGATTAATAATCTACTTTTGGCTTAATGGTTAAAGACGACAATTTGACATTTTTGTTAAGGTAAGTTGGGGTAAGATCCAGTGGCGGCTGGTCCATAAGCGCTGCGACACTGCAGCACCCCCAGAACAAAATATGGAAATTAATTACCTATTAAATTTGTACTTGAAAATATCAATAATATAACAATCATTCAATATTTTGCATAATTATTACATAAATTTAATTAATTAAACCGCTTTTAAAAGGAATTATTTTAACCGAAGCTGTAGATTCCATTCAGAGACGCTGCGAAATGTACGTACGTCGCGTCGAAGCAAGCTCCGCGGAGTTCAGAGACGCTGCGAAGTTAATAGCTTCGAAAACGTACATTCTCTGAAAGTTCCACGCATGCTTGTTTGTTCTGTAACACACGATAATAAGCAGCGCGAACGCTGCTGTCTTTTACAGTGTACAGCGTCATCATTGTTCGCCAGGAATTTGTAGCATAATAACTAGCCCGAAATCTGCTATCTCAGCAGCGTCAGCTTATTTGTGATTTAATTTGTATGTTTTTATTCAGAGCGAATTAATCTTTCATATAGGTACGTAGGATAATATTCTGTTTTTTTTCTAACATTTAAATATTTGTTACAGAAAAATACAATTAAATATGTAATAAATATTATTTTAAATACGTTATGATGGGTGACATGGGTGTTACTGTTGAATATGTTAAAAAAATTACATTTTCCCAATTGTCACTGCCTGAAAGATGTTATTATTTTATTCTAGAAAAGAATTTCACAACTTTAATGGCTTACTTGCATTATTAAATCTATTAACTGAAGAAAATGTGTCAAGGGTTTTTACTGAAACAATCAAACTTATAAAAATATATACAATTCCTATGACTACAGCAGAACCGGAAAGATGTTTTTCAACTTTAAAAAGGATAAAATCATTTTTAAGAAATAATATGAAGCAAGAACGATTAACTGCTCTGTCGATGATTTCCATTGAAAAAAGCATGATTTCAAAAATAAAAAATTTTAATGAAAAGGTGATCGAAAAATTTTGTGAAGCTAAAAATCGCAGAATGGATTTTATATTTAAATAAGAATTCTTTTTATTTCGTTTAATTCGTTTTATTTCCTGTAAGCTTATTTTTTTATAAATTGAGTAGTTGAGTACAATTTCGATTTGTTTTGTTTTATTTACTGGAATGTAAGTATATTTTGAAAGCTGCAGCACCCCCATAATTTCAAGCCACGAGCCGCCACTGGTAAGATCGGATCTGGGGTAAGAACGAACAGGGCATGCAAAATCGCGACCATGCGTTGTAGTGGGATGATCTATACGGCTATTTGTTATCAGTACTGTTGCTTCATGGCAGACTTGATGGCGCGCAGAGATACGCACGTTATACTGTACCGCACGTAGATAAGTGAATTAGTGTTAATGTTTCCTTCAGTCAACGTATTCGGACTTGCCCCAGGTTAATACATTCAACTAATTAAGGTAATTTTTTGTGGCCTGAGCAACCTGATATAGACACCATACAAAAAGCGGCCATCGACAGAGTTTTGCCCGAACCTGAAAAAGACAGACGAGGATCTCGCTTCACTTTTTGCATTGAGTTTTCAGGTCTTAATTTAGGTTAAATCTTCTACAAGCCGCGTTAAGTAGGTACAATTTGTTAATTATTTAATATTTCCTGTCTTGACGCATAATTATTTGTTTTATTTAAAATTTTAAAGCACGCTTACTAGAAATGCTTATTTTTTTACTTGTTTAAATAGTTGCAGATAGGTAAAATAAATAATGTTTACCAATTTTGATATGTACGACTCCATTAAAGTTTATATGCATAAAAAGTTGTTTTAGTTAAAGAGGGAAAGACCGGAATTCGAACTAGCCCCACAACTCGTTAAATAGTGTTATTATGAAGCTACAAACTGTTGTTCGGACTTGCCCCATTTCACGGGGCAAGTCCGGACACTGCCAAATAAATTTTAAATAATTTTTTTTAAGAAGATGGTAAGGCCGATTATTTTTCTGATACGATAACTTGAAAAAGGATACTCTCAACATATACTACCTGTTATAATAAAACTTTATCTCTATTATGTCTTTTAATATTTAGCTTTAAAACTGATATTTACAAATTTTAGTGCGATCTTACCCCAACTTACCTTACTTAAAGTTACCAAAAGCATAATTATAGCTTTTAAGTGATAAGCAGTTACGGTAACTTCACGCATTTCAAAAAAATTCATTAAAAGCTTTCGATAAATTCCAATGCTAAAAATACATCTCTCATTATTTTATAAACTAACTGAGTGCTAACCTGACGGCTAAAATATAAATTCTTAGATAATTTATTCGATACTTACATGTGTTGCAACCATAGAAAAACTAAGAAATTGCTTCCTCGGCAATAGATGTGAACTCCATTCTTCACTCGAGCGGAACGTAATAATTTTCTGACTTAAATCACCAATCTAATTACTAACTACATACAAAATTACGATAGCATTTGAGATTACTAAAATCTGCATAGGAAAGTCTACTTTTCAACGTGTATATTTCAGATCGGGCGAAAACGTATAATAAAAGTGAGTTTCATTATCCCTCGTGTATTCAGAACGATGCGTAAGCGTAACAACAACGGCTAAAACACTACACACAAGGATTAAAAGAAAAGTTCCAAGAATGATGTAACCGATAGTTCTCCTCTTATTGATTTTAGCTTCTTGTTCGATCGAGGCATGTTTAACGTTAGTTCTGTGTTTGACGCTGCTGTGTCGTCTGCTGTGAGGAATATGCACGGAACGTCGTCTTTCACCCCAATCTTCAACGGAGACATAGCTGAATCTCGATTCCCTCCTGCTTTTAGTCGAGGATCTCCTGCTTGACGATTTAGCTCCGATAGAAAAAGCGCTGTGTCTTCTGCTTTTGTTGTAAGGGGTTTGTGAATGACAGCTCCTGCGGCTTGACGACCTCCGACAATGATGGAAGCTTCCGCTAGATAAACCGGAATCCCTTCGACTGTTCACCCTGCTCAAAAATGCATTTTGGCAACAAGGATTTGGTATTCCCAAAGGCACGTTACAGTTAAACGATGAGCTTCTGGAAGAACTCGGACTTACCGTATGATTCGAGCGAAAAGATTCACGAGTATTTCGCGGTGACGGCGTAGCCCTCGGTGATATACTTTCTTCATCAATTTCCGTTATGAAGGGTATATCCCCGTCTTCGCGGATTTCTATGTGGCACGACATATTGGTCTAGTCTGACTGTTGTACGGGTAAGAACTGAATCCCTGCATGAGATTTGCTTGCTCGTCTAGTGTTTATCAAACAGTGTGTATTATATTCGACATCCATTGAATGCTATAAATAACTTCGTATATATTCAAGGCTTGCATACATTTTCCATATCGACTGCTTTGAATAACCACGTATATACAGAAAGTTGGCGGTGAATGTTAAAGCTTCAAATTTATTTATACACGTTAAAGTTTATTGGTACTTTACAGCTGGAATATTGTTTCCTTTTCATGTTTTAAGTGCGAAAAAGGTAATTAAACTAACAACTTCTGATTTTACTGGATAATTTCAAATTCTTGATACTTATTATTTTTAAATAAACTGATAGCAAAATTATTTTGTTGAACTTAAAATCAAAGAATTTCAGTAGCATTAAATAGCACGGAAAAAATTTAGGGAGTCCTCGTATCAGTCTTAGTTATTGAAAAACTCCTAACCGCATGTGTAACTTTTGATTAATCGTCCTTTGTTTGTTGTAAAGTTGAATATAATTTTTTTTATGCTAATAAGCGACTATCTCTCCTCGATATAAAAACTAAAACACAAATTGTCCTAATTTTATCATCAAAATAGTACTTTACTTAGTCAAAGAACCAAGAACTTTAAGAAATATGATGTACTATAAATACGTCTTCGTCTTCAAGAAAAGCAATTTTAGAAAACTTCCCTTTTTACTACAAGAATACATTAAATGGAGCGGTGCACATCTAGCCCTATATCGATTCGTTCCACTTTATTAAGTAGCATCACCCACTGTATTCAAACTATCGAGTTATCGATAATGCAATTCATCCTCGAAATGTGTCGATGGAGTAAAAATTAAATGATGTTGTTATAATTTTCAGTTATGGGAGACATTTAAAAACACTTTGCATGACATTTTTTATCCCACCGATTAGAACGCTTATACATTAGGCGTGAAATGTACAAAAATTGTAACATCACCCCGTTTTAATCTGGGTCAGTTTTTATGAAGACCCAGCCGAAAAATGTTACATGCTTTTACATTTATCATCATTAACTCATGTGTAAATTAATTGCACAGGAGTGGTAAGAGTTCAATGTGAGCTTTCCATTTCATTTTGGTATTTCTATCTTATTTTTTTCTATTAACAGCTAGTAGAGCCCTTGTTACGATTGTTACGACTGCCACTTTCGATATGAGTGTTTTTCTAGCATAATTGTATGTATTTATGGTTTTAGTGAGGTAAATTGCTTTTAAATTGATTAATTTTGTTCATTGCAACATATTTATTACAAAAGACATGAAATCCAATCAGCTTATCATCGAAACAGCTGTTTAATTTCTACATATAATTCCTTTGTAATAAGTCAAACTACAACAAAGCAAACAGTATTTATAAAATTAACAAGTTGAATTGATTATCTGACAACAAATATTGCAATCATAAAATGGATAGTATAAAATTCAGTTTTACTAGTGCGAGGTTTCGTTTTATTAGTAAAACCAAAGCAGGCGTTTCAGTACTTCAACCCTTCAAAACCAAACTTTTAATTAATTGAAATTTTAATTCCAAAATACTTGTTAAGAAAACAGCATGAAATAAGAAAATATTTATTTTATGTTTAACAATTCGGAATAACACAAGGAAAGCAAAAACCTAGTTTTCAAAACAAAACGTAAATTTAAATATTTTCCGTGGCTTTTCTGAATTTAATAAAAAGCTTTATTTGATGTTGTACGTGATTTAATAGGCTCGACGTATGTATTTTTCTCTTTATCTTTTCTCTATATTTTCTTTCATAGTCGCCTTGGGAGTATTTCCATTTGTGTAGGTAGCTATCTCATACTACGTTTTGGTATCGTTTTTTCGTTTGTATTCAGAATCTTGTCGATTCTTGTATAACATAAATTTATTTACTTTATTCAAGAACGATAGATCCTAGATTCGTGTCTGAAAACTCTGATATATCCATAAATGCATAAATCGTCTAAATATAATATTTATTATTTGTTTATAAAAATTAAAATTTACGTAGGATTGGCAAGATTATCAACTAAAGCTAAAAGAAAAGAGAGACATATCACTCTTTTATTAGGAACAAATGCTAGAATTTTACAATAAATTAGTTTAGTATGCTGGGGATGTCTAAAGGAAAGTTTTAAAAAACATACCTTTACTTAACGTGCCTCCTATTCGTCCAAACTTTTTAATTTCTATAAATGAAAATTTTAGTTGCCTGTAGTTATATTCTGAAAACTGAAAGAAATTAAACTGAACTTCAGTTCCTGAAAAATACTAACAGAATGTAGTCTCTCAGTTTCAATACCCCATAAAAAATTCAGTTTTTACCCGAACCACAGTCAGACCAGATCAATATGTCGTTATACATAGAAATCCACGAAGACGGCAGTATACCCTTCATAACACAAACTGATGAAGAAACTATACCACTGAGGATTTCGCAGTCACCGCGAAATACTTGCTCGAATGGTACAGAAGTCCGAGTTCTTCCAGAAGCTCACCGACTGTAACATGGTTTTGGGCACACCAAAGTCAAAATGTATTTTTGGGCAGGCTGCACAGTCGAAGGGATTCCGGTTTATCTAACAGAAGCTTCCACCACCATCAGAGGTCTTCAAGCCGCAGGAGCTTTCTTTCGTAAACTCCTTACAACAAACGCAGAAGATACAGTGTTTTTCCATCGGAGATAAAACGTCAAGCAGGAGATCCTGGACTAAAAAAAGGTACATTTCTGTGAAAGACTAAGTTCCGGGCATATTTCTCACAACAGACGACACAGCAGCATCAAACACACCAAATCGTACCCCAATCAAACAAGAAGTTAAAATTAAAAAGAGAAGAATTATCGCTTGCATTTTTCTTTCAGTTCTTGTGCGCAGTGTTTTGACTGGTGTTATTACGATTACATATCGTTCTGAATACACGATATGTAACCAAACTTTTATTATACGTTTTTCGACCGATCTGAAATATATACGTGGAAAAATAGACCTTTCTATTGCAGATTTTAAAGTAATCTCCAACGCTGTTATATGTGTTAGTAAGTAGAATGGGGATTTAAATTTAATTATTAAACACGAATGAAAATTGGAGTTGAGCTACGTTACCGAGGAAGGAATTTCGATTCTTTTTGTCTGCATATATCGAATACATTATTTAAGAATTACATTTTAAGGTCAATTTGGTGCATAGTTTGTTTATAATATAATGAGTACTGTATATTTAGCACTGATTTTTATTAGGGTTTTTACTATTTTTTTCTATCATGCTTGAAGGTAACACAACTGCCCTGTTTTACCAATTAAAACTCATTTGAGTGTTAACTTTAAACCAATAAAAATCAAATTTGTCTTTCATCCATTTCGGTTAATGTACATATTTATGTAAATTGTAAATAATAAGGTATGTTTTGTTGTTATTGGAAGCGTTTTGCATTTAAATTTATGGAATGTCCTTCCATTGCCGTTCTGCATTTGTACTAACCCAAATTTCTTGAAAAACACGATTAAGCAAGCTTCATCCCTACTTGCACAAATATAAAAATCCTAGTGTGAGAAGTGTAAAACGCACGAAACAAGGCACGAAGGTTATCAATACTCAGTAATACAGTAAAGTGTGCCAACTGTCTAAAAGCTTTATACATCGTTAACAATTTTTACAGTTTACATAATCATCCCTCGATTTATTTTTATAAAAGGCTAAAGTTCACTTTTTGTACAAGAATAAAAAAATGTGTCAATGTTGATACAATAATAGCAAAAAACTGAAGGTTAGGTAAACGTAAAAAACTTTAAATAAATCTTAAGATGAATAGTAATGAAAGATGAGCAAATTTTGAAGGACTACAGCTGCTTTAATGCTTTAATGGACCTTCAGCTGCCTCCGTGGTAACAAACTGTAAAATTTTTAAGTTTAACCAATATGCCACATAGCTTTGCAGAGAAAATTCTATTTTGGAACTAATGAAATAAAACTTTAACACCAAAATCATTTTGTCAATAAGTATGTCAATCAAATTTAAAAAAAATTAATTTCGGGGTCTTTGCATTTTGGTTTAACTAGTTAAAACCAAAAATTACACTATTGTATCTGCCATGCCAATTTAATTGCAAAAATTTAACAGTTTTTGTTTGATAAATTAACAAAATAACATATAAAATATTACAGGACAATCAGATCAGAAATTCCATACACATGCGTTGGTGTGATTGACTTACGTATTTATTTTTTAGGGCGTTTTAGGAGCCTACATATAAATAATGTATCAATAAAAACAAGAGGACTGGAATTTCAAATGTCCGGGCTCGCACGTGAAGTTTTGATTGGCAGGACTAAACCGAAGGATAAATAATAAATTTATCTTCTTTTAAACATTCCAGTCCGGATTTGCTACACAGGTTGATATAAAATTGGAAAAAATAAAAAATAGAAACATCCCAAAAATCAACGCTATTTTGAATTCTTACGAAGTTATTTTGAATTAAATTTGGATTTTAATTATGTTTAAATTTAATATCTTTTGAATCAACCCAACAATTTAATTTGGATTCACAATACTTGTATTAAAATTAAAATTTTCTCCTTAATTTCAAAGTTTCAGCACAAAAAGTTTAGGGTTTGTGCTGGTCTTGCTATTCTAATTTTTAGTAGTTTAAATTTCATATTGTTTGCTAAAAGATCTGGCAGCCGATAATTTATTAAGTTATAAATTTTAACTTTAAATGAGGGTGAAAAAATATTTTGAAAGGGCCAGAATTGAATTTCAAATTTGCTTGAACTTAATCTCAACTTTGGTTCGTCAAATTTAAATATAAGAATCCTAACGAAAAATATTCTATTTAAATCAAAATCCTAGCTTTGGTTTCAAAGTTTAAAATCTGTTCAGATTTTTAAAATTTCCTGCTTGTTTTCGAGGTTTCTTCGAGTTTAAAAAATAAATATTGTTGGAGAACATAAAAATTTGATTTCTAAAATCGAAATTTAAATTTAAATAAAACAATCTGAGGTGCAAGAATGGAATTTCGGTAGGTCAGTTTCTACATCTTCTGTTAAATTTATCGTTGAAATAGTTCTTCTGTAAGTTATATCATTAAAGGTTATTTTAAAGATAAGTAGTTATTTTCATAACAAGTGCGGGAAGTTAGCGATTCCGAAACGAATGCAGGACGTTACAGAAACGAGCGCAGCGAGTTTCTGTACCTGCATGAGTTTCGGAATCGCTCTTCCCGCACGTGTTATGAACAACGTTTTTCCTACAAACGTTTAGGAATCGTTCAAAACTATCATTTTGTAAGTTTTCAAGTTGTCAAATTTGACATTTCCTTTTAAAGTAATAATCTAGTAAGGATGGTTGCTATGCGATTTTCTGATTTTTCAGAAATTGTTGTCACTTTCCTTGCTCTCTCCGTGCGGGAAAGTGGACTTTCCCGCACGCAAAATGAGTGTGGGAAAGTAACATTCCTAAACGTTTGTCGGAAAATATTATATTCAAACTAAATATTTGATTTGTAATAAGGTAATAACCATATTTACATACAAATAAAAATTCTCGGCTAGTTTCAAAATGTTAGCATTAATTTTAAAAGCTTCTGTTCCCTGTTAATATTTATTTTTCCCATTTGCAAGATTTCTCGAGTTTATATTTGATTTAAAGTTCTAATTGAAAAAGGAAACGTTGAAATTTAGAATTAAAGAAAATTATTATCGTTGATTCCAAAGCTTTGAATTTTAAAATCGAATCTTTCTTGCAGCCATAGTTTTATATTAACCTTATTAAAGTTTAGTTCCTCCTCTTCCTCCTGGTAGATCTAGTAAATATATTATTAAGCATATAACCAGGAACCTGTGGTTCAAATCCATTTGAAGATAATATACAGGGTGTCATTGAAACTTGGAGCCCCCCTATTTTATAACTTATATTTTAAGACACCAAAATGAAATTTATTATACTTTTAAAACTGCATTATTTAACAATTTGTTTGAGTTTGGATTGAGACTCTAATTTTACGAAGATCATGACATTCTATTGTAGATTAATATACAAATTTTTCTACTAATATTTTTTTATCTTCAAAATGTTTCAAACTAGTTAAATGGAGATTCCAAAAATGTATAAATATTGTAATGATATCATTTTGTTGTGTTATTTTTTTTAAATGTTATTTTGAATTAATATTAATTTTGAATATAACGGAAAATAAAGATTGCTCTGAATTAGGATGCAAATTTAATTATATAAAAATTGTTAAATAATTTTAAAATAGTTAAAGTTAGATTTTAATGGCCGATCTCACCGAGCGTTCTTAAAATTTAAGAAAGACTTAAGTTGTTAAGACATACTTATGCGGTCTCATCGTCAATTTAAACCTTACTTATGTCTCTAAAAACGTCCTAAATATAAGTTATCAATTTCGGTGACTTAAAACGCTACTTAATCTATAAGTTGCCGCGTTCTGTCAGTAGAAAATAGTGGAACTTCAAAAAATGGACTTGGACAACGATTTATTATTTCTGCAAGTCGTACTTATGTCTCTAAAAACGTTTTAAATATAAGTTACCAATTTCGGTGACTTAAAACGGTACTTAACCTATAACCTATAAGTCACTGCGTTCTGTCAATTAAAAGTCAAAAAATTGTCATATCCCCATTTGTATGAAGCGGTACTTCCGTTTATCGATTTCGAACGTGCTAACCAATGTAAAAGCCTTTTGCCGCTTTAGTGGCAGAAATCGAACTAGACTTTGTCTAAGTCGCGACTTAACTCGCTTGGTGAGACAAAACACAAATTTAAGAACAACTTTATTTTAAGAACTACTTAGCTAAGCTTTAGTGATAAGTATTGTCGGTGAGATCGGCCATTAGTATTGTGTTTGTAATTTGACTATAATTTTAAGATTGTTATATTGTACCATTATTGTAATTAGCTAGATATCGTTGTTAGGGTGTTTGATGATGGAATGAATGTGTTTTACCATGGGTAAACGGATTTAAAAAGGACCTGGGATACAGGAAACAACAAAAACAAAATTTTGTAAACAAAATGATTTATTTTTTGAATTGATAGTGAAAGGATGCACAAATAGTTGCTCTTGAAAAATAAATTTAATTTAATTTAAATTTAAATAAACAGAACCAACATATAAAAATACTATTTAATAAAACATTAATTGAAAGAAGATTAAATATAAAATATTATAACAACAAATAAACTACAAGTGGAATTGGATTGTAATTGAAATTAAAGTGGAATTAAACTGAAATTAAACTGAACTACAAATGGAATTGAGGTCGAATTAAAATGAAATCAGATTGAGCTGAAATTAGAATTAAAGTTTGGGGTAATTAGGTTGAACTACAAATCAGCTGCAAGCGAACTTGGATTGGAGTCAAAATGAACAGTAGGACAAAATAACGAAGATTGAAACTGAATTCAAATCAAAGTATAAGTGTGAGTGTTTAAAATTAAATTAATTTTAAAATAATAGTATAAGTTAGGGCAATTTAGGGCATAAATATTGTAATAAATTTGTATTTTGAAACATTTATAAGCAATTTTTATTTTATTTTATTTTGAAATTCATTTAACGAATCCTGAGAACGACCTGTGATAAGAGAAATATATTTAAAAAGAAAGCTAAATCTAATTTGAAATACAAACCATAAAAGCTGGGGTACATTTGAATAAAATTTAAGATAATTTGATATTGTTGGGGGAGCCATTGCAAATTTTGTGGGTACATATCAAATTTTAGTGACCCAATGTAAGGCTAAACATCAATCATATCAATATACAGGAGTTCCATTTAAAATAGCAAAATAACCGGAAGCGCAGAAACTTGTGTTCTATGTCAAATAATGCAGTTTTAAGATTATATCACATATCACAGTGTCACTGTTCTAACAGAACGTCTTCCGGGTTGAAACCGTGTCATTGTTGAGACAGAAGACTTAATGTTTCGCCCACTTTTTTAACGGGCTTCTTCAGGAGGAAAAGGGGAGCACAAAAAGAGAACGGTAACTCAATGTATCAACCACGCCAGAGCCGAAACTCTTTTAGCAAGAGAAGGAAGGGAACGGTAACTCAACTTGTTATCCAAGCCAGAGGCAAAACCCTTCTGAAGAAAAACAGAAAAAGGCAGAGAATTTATACCGGCTGTGACCGGTCAAGCGTATCAAGGTAGGATTCTAAAAAAAATAACATCAATTCGCCTCTAGCTTGGTTGACAAGTTGAGTTGCCGCGCCCTTCTTCCTTTTGATAAAAGAGTTTCGCCTCTGGCGTGGTTGGCACGTTGAGTTACCGTGCTCTTTCAGTATCCCCTTTTCCTCCTGATGAAGCTCCTTGAAAAAGTGGGCGAAACGTTGAGTTCTTCTGTCTCAACAATGATACGGTTTCAATCCGGAAAACGTTCTGTTAAAACAAGGTCTTCTTATCAGAAATTTTTTATAATTTGCATTAGATGAAATTAATTTCAAGGTCTAAATTAGTTCAAAACAAAATATTGAAGTTTTAATTTCAATTTTCAAATTCTGATTTTAGAGTCTTTAAGTTTTGTAAATTTCAGATTTTTTAGCAAAATGGGAAGTTAATTTTCCCTCGATAATTTCCAAAATTTTGAATAATTTCTAATAGAAAGTTTATTTTTTTAACCTTTCTATCTTTGAAATCTTTTCCAAGTACATAGTAATTTAGTCTATTTAAAAAATGTAAAACATTTAAAAATAAGTTCCGAAAAGTCAGTTTTAATTTCTAGATCTTTGCCAGAAGGAAGTTTAGTCTCATTTCAAAACATTTTTCTATCTTTAAAAATATTATTAAAAAGAATTGGGCTTTTCTTTAAAAGCTCTTTTATCCTGAAATCACACAGTGTTAGATTATTTCTAAAGGAAAATTTAGCTTTATTTCAAAACTTTTTATTATTTCAAATATTTTACTTTACCATCCAAACTTGTAATTCTTTTTCTAAGACATCCCAAATTCGATTTTTGTAATCATATTGTATGGCATTGTGTGTATAATATCATTATTCAACAAAACTGTATCTTCAGGCAGTATTCCTTCTAACATTTTAAGATTAATTTTTATAAATTTCGCAGGCATTGGTTTATTTTTTACGTTTCACATCAAATCTTAGTAACTAGGACAGTTAAAAGTACACAAAGTAGGCAAGAAACTGTTGCAATTAACCTTCCTGGAGAATTAATAACTCACCTCAAAATGTCACTGACTGTTACATTTGGCGAAACAGAAGGATTCATAATAAAATAGGCTTGTGAAAGCAATGGCCTACGGTTTTTTTGAACGTATGGTATTACTGAAATCATTCGAAGTACTCACTAATTTTTTGGTTTATTTGCTAAAATTTTCTGGAAATTTTAATCCCTTTTTGAATAGAAAATCCGAGAAAAGAGAAAAAAGTGTTTGAAGTTAAGTATCTAATAAAATAAAATAAAACTCCTGACTAAGTTAACGGGTAACAGGAAATTTTATTGATCGCATGTTACAAATTTATTTTAAGAATGAATACACTATCCAATCGCGCAAGCCTTTTTGTTAATTATATAAAAGGATTTCTGTTTATTCGTAAACAGAATACTCGAAAGCAAACATACATATAACAATTCAGAAACCTTGATATTTCAGCAGACGGTCCTATTGTAAAAGAAGTGACTCTTTACATAGGCAGAGCAGGCCCTAAGGGCAGATGATACGTAGGATTAACTTGAAACATAGATTTTCTCCCCCTTTTCCCATTTATAAGCGTCAAGCAGGAAAAATGCCTAGTATAAGTCTGCCATCATTTCGTGTAAAAAATTTCCCTTGTTGTGAACTAGACCGAAAAGTAGTCCATAAAGGAGTTTTATGTCAACCTTGTTCGTTTTTATGTCAGCTCCCTCTTATCTGGCTCGTACAAAACACGGCCCATTATGTTTAGATCACAAGAAATAATTTCCCATTAGAAAGCGGTGCAAATTCGAAATAACTCTATTGTTTACGTGGTCAAAGAGAGACAGTAAATTAGGTAGCAAGGTGGAAATCGATCAAAACGGCACTCGAGCTGATGCGAGTGCGCGTGTAAGGTCGAGGGAAAATTGCTGAGATACCTGCGTTTCACATCTTTCACATGACACTTCCGTTGTGATGTTCTGCGATGTCAGCTTATAATGCCCGTGTTTGCAGTTCGCGTATTCCTGCTGCAATATAAACATGAAGCTTTCAGGTTTCTCGGTCCTTTGCTGAATCGCTGCGCAACGGAAAATTTGAAACGATCAGTCCCGTCTAACAACCACCACAACGCTATGTTTAATATTTTAGAGGCCCAGACGGTTAATCCTTACATCCTTATGCTTCTGAGCAACAATGAATTCACAAAGGCAAGTATACTACGTAACCGTGAAATATTTCAGGAATGTTCCATACTTTAACCGGAATAAGTTCTCATTATGACTACCTAATACTCCTTTAAATTAGTCTGCGTTTTTTACTCTTAAAAGCACTACAAAGAAAAACCAGCAGGAACTTACATTATTTCTAATAGAATTTTATGGGAGCCTTTTGCGAAAAACATAACTTAAATTAACTCTTAACTTAAGTTAAGAGACTCAAACATTCCTATTTCCTGAAGAGAAAAAAAATGACGGTTTTGATATTATATTTTTAAGTTAAACAAATATAATTTTGAAAACAACAAGGGGTTCTCAAAATTTTTTAATAATATTCTAGTCGAATAATGCCAGAGCAGCCAAGTGGTTAAGGCATATAGCTATAGTGCGGATAGCCTCGGGATCAAACCCGAGTCGGATGCTCGGCGGGTGACCTACCTAGTCACTAAAAATAATCGAAAACCGCAACACAGTGGTGGAGTAGGGAGGGTAGGCGGTTGTTGAAGACGTGGTGCTTACCACATGGCTCCATACGCATATGAAGGCGACTATTCATGTTGCTGCCCATACTCCCTCGCGGATACCTTTACCTTTACTTAGTCGAATAGCGCTGGATCATAGTGATCAACTTACATTGAGGTACTTAATTCCTGAAAGACCTCGTCCAATAATTTCTAAAATAGAATTTATATTATTTGATTTTTAACTTTTTACAAATTATCTTCTTCTTCTACTAGGTTTAGCTCAAACAACTATTATTTTCAATCAATCTTTATTGCCAACTTTTTTTTATCTCTCGGCTGGTATTTTAAATGATTTAGTTCATAGAGGCTTCCCATGCCTGGCAATATAGGCTATTTGTCCTCTTCCGAATCTGCTGACTCTATGATCGTCGTCTCTGTGATTGTACTTAAAGTATGTTCCTTTACTTCTTAGACATCCTCACGCGAATCATACAAATGCTTTTCATTGGGTAAGCATAACGCACTGCACCGTATTTATTTCGTTTATGCCCAGTTACTATTATCAGTAACGACGGAAGACAACAAAAAGAAATACGTAGTCGCATCGGACTTTAACAAATTAAAACCGATTTTAACCAACCGCAATATTAAATTACAGCTCAGAAAAAGATTCTTAACATGTTACGTGTTTTCGGTTTTATTGTATGGAATGGAGTCTTGGGCATTAACGGAAGATCTTTGCAAGAAAATTAATGCATTCGAGATGTGGGCTTACAGACGCATGTTGAAAGTATCTTGGGTTGACGAAGTGACTAACGACGAGATTCTAAACAGAATGCAATGCTCCCTAGAAATTATGACTACAATTAAAGGACGAAATTTGGAATATCTCGGTCACGTGATGAGAGGAGAAAAATATAAATTATTGCAATTAATAATACAAGGCCACATAGAAGGTAAAAGAAATCCTGGCCGCAGACGAACATCGTGGCTAAAAAAACCTCCGAAATTGGTATAGAAAGTCCACAACATCACTATTGCGTGCTGCCGTCTCCAAGGTACAAATCGCCTTATTGGTCGCCAACATCCGCTAGGATAGGCACTGCAAGAAGAAGAATGCCCAGTCAGCATCCTCTTTCAGTTATTTATACTTGAGATATTATTTTGTGCATTATTAAATTGCAATGGACTGACTTTGTCGTCTAACGTCTAACAGACCTAACTGGTATCTCTTGAATTTGGTAAAAAATGCGGTACTACAAATGACGTAGCAAACAAAGAAACAAACGTCAGGTTAAGTGTTTTCAGTTTTCTTTTATCGAATTTACCGTTATAATGGTATATTAGTGGACGATGCATTTTTACTTCAAATACGTTTAGTGAGTTAATAGTTTATTAATCTATAAAATCTAACTTCTATTTTGGCAACTGGTGGCGAAATACCCAACTATGTATAAAATGTCAAATTCCCCACAACAGACCATTAGAAATAGTGATGATAACTAAGTACTATGTACTTGGAAGAATAAGATTGCAGACGACACAAAATAAAAAAAGATATAAGTATTAGAGAACGAAAATTAATAACGGTAGAATTATCAAAAATGGAAAGCATCAAACAGCTATACCAGAAAATACCAACACAAAAAAAATAATGGAAAAGCCCATACAAAAGGATAAAAATAAAACTTGGAACAACCGTGAGAGTAATATAATAACAAATGGAACAAAAGCATTAGGAACTAAAAGTGCAAATAGTAATAAGACTACAATAAAAACAAGCCAGGCACATACCAGAGGTAAAACCATTATCCAAAAAAGGACAGGCTTTCTTAAGATATAGAAATAAAGTAAATCGGCAAATTAAAAATGTAAAGGAAGACTATTGGGAACGATTTTCTAAAACCCTAAAAAGATACGGATAGTGATACGTAACAACTGACGCTCTGAGGAATAGATAAATTTAAAATAAATTTAAAAACTTTATTTGAACCTCAAGCTGTAAATACAGTTCAGTATTTAAAGATACCACGGAAAGCTTTAAACCAGGACGTAGAAATAAGTACAGACGAAATGATGAAAGCTGTTGCAAGTTTAAAAAATAGGAAATCCCTTGGAAGCAACCAAATAAATAAAGAAATGCTAAAATGCAGACTACATAGTTTACTTCAAGAAATAACAAAATAAATGGGCAAAAGTATATAGCACCAGGAAATAGTAAATTATTAGAAAATAATTATACCGGTATTTAAAAAGCGAGATAAAATGCACCCAGAGACATACTATTACTAGATACAACCTTCAAACAGCAGCAAGAATAGATAAACCGAATTATTGTTCTTCTTGAAGTGGTATGCCCTTTACAGGGCGTTGCCGGTCTTCTCCATGTCTGTGGTGTGCGTGTCAAGTAACCGTCAGACATAGGGAACCTACAGCTTTACATGGGCTCCAAACCACGGAAAGCACTTCCGTGGTTTGGAGCCCCTCTGGAGTAGAAGTGTAAGCACTACACTTCCACTCCAGAGAAGACTTTACTAGGGTATTTTCGGTGTACATATGCGTGGCCCTGGGTATTGAATCCGGGCCATCTCAGTTACAAATGAGCAACAATGATTCAGGACGGGGAGGTCCTGTATCGATGCTATTTTCGTAATTCAACAAATAATAAAAAAAGCCATATAATCTAATCCAACAGCGTGCATGTGTTTTTATTGGCTGTGAAAAGACATTCGACCGGATTTTATTAACTAACTTAGTTCGATTACTACGTCCTAGAAAAGTACCAGTAGGTACAATTGATTAATTTTATTTCAAATATATATGCAGCTAATAGCGCTCAGATTAAAGTAAACATAACATTTTTGGGACCTATACCGGTATAATGTGGAATACGACAAGTTGAATCATTGAGCCCGCTATTGTTAAACTTAATTATGTACGAAGTTATAAAAGTGACTGCAGATCTTAGAGGGTATAAAATACAACAAGATGAAGTTTAAATTATATGTTATGCCATAATCTTTATATCACAAGGTGAAGACGACTCCCAAAGGATGTTACAAAGGATTACAGCAACGTGTAAAATGTATAATATGAAAATATTTACCCAAAAAACAAAATGTATGGCAGCAGATAAGATACGATGTAACCTAGAAACTATTTGGGAATAAACATTACCAGTTATGGAATATCAAAATAGCACAAGTGGTAAAAGCAAATAGAGTATCTTGAGCACTAAATGTAACAATTTAGAGGAATAAATACCTAAATCGAGAACTCAAGGCTAGAATATATAAAATTACTGTTAGACATATACTTACGCAGCTGAATCACAATATGACACTTTGTATACCGGGTGGTGCGTTGCCTCACGCACCATAGGGATTTCAATGGTAATTTTTTAATATGTAATTATTTGCTTCCCTAATTATTTTAGACCAAAATTGTAATTCAGTTTTTTGTAGAGAAAAAAATACTGCATCGATTGATGCTATTCTGCACAATTTTCGAGTTTCGTGTAATAGAAGAACTGTGGGGATTAATTCTTGCACTTTGACAAAAATCACTAATGCCATGAAATTTTTGAAACAGAGGGGTGGAGCTATGACACAGTTATAGCTCCTCCCCTCTGTCATAATGACAGTTTGAAATTATTTTTTAATACGAAAAATGTAACTTTTTGGCCTTGATAAACAAATAACCATTATTCAACAAATTCAACAGTAAGGGAAATTACTTTTTAAAACAAACTTAACGTGAAATAAAATTATTTTTTCTACCCCCATGCATAAAGTAGTAGTTTCGCATACCGATCGCAGTCCGTGAAATCGTATTTTTTAAATCGATGCGTAAAGTGCAATGCATTTCTTATGGAGTTTATTTTACGCATTTCTGCCATAAGAGCCTATACACTTTTCGGCACGGGTAAACACTTGAATAGATTGCTGTGCCTGTTTTTTGTTTGAACGACGAATTTGTGAGAACTATCAAGTGAAGTGAACGTTTGCTAATTTAACTCATTTTTTAAGTTTGAGTTGAGGTCGTAGAAAAAGTATAGTGTGCAACACATACGTGAAGCCTTTTTTACACTCGTGTGCTTGTGACACTTGCCTTTCGGCTCGTGTCGCAAACTGCACACTCGTATAAAAAGGTCAGCTCCACGTACTTGTTAAACAATATACTATTTTATGTGACAATAATTTTAACAAGTGTAACTAACTGACAAGCCAGACTGTTTCAGTAATTCCAAGCCATCAGTGATTTTTATCAAAGTGCAAGAATTAACTTCCACAGTTTTTCTGTTACGGAAAAATTGAAAAACTGCAAAATAGCATCATTGGATTGGGTATTTTTTTCTCTACAAAAAAACATATTTTCACTTTTGGTCTAAAATAATTGGGGAAGAAAATATTTACAAATTAAAAATTTACCATTAAAGTCCCTATGGTGCGTGAGACAATGCACCACCTGGTATAAGACAATTGCTAGGAACTTCTAAAATGAAGACATTGATGAAAATCGTAAACAAACCAAAGAGTGATCGAGGGCAATGTGAAATTCCACCCGTAAATCAACGGATACAACTTAGAAGAACATAATGTGACCAACACGTCTCTAGAATGGACATAGGAAGAATAGTTGGAATATCATGCGATAGATCTCCTCGAAGCAGAAGGAGCTTAGGAAGACCCCAGAAACGCCTCCTTGCAATACACAATTTGCAAACAAACAATTAGGCCTAAGAAGAAGAAGTGATAATAACAATCATCATTAGACAATTAGGTGTCGAAAAATCATGCAAATTCTTAGTATTCAGTAAAGTGGAATACAGGGTGTAAATGTAAATGTCCTCCGTAGCAAGTATAACTGCTGAGTGAAGCCGGGCTGGTGATAGATGGGCTGCATATTTGCAAGGCGCAGTAGTCATTACTTCTACACCTTGCTGTACTTACTAACTTATGCATACAACGTGTACAAATAAGTTTGAGATCAAGGTCAAAAGAACCGCGAAAAATTCAAAATTTAGGTTGGTGATAAAAAAATATCCCTAACAGTTGACACTAGTTGCTGCTGTCAAATCGTGTTATTTTTTTGATTTTCGCTTCTGGTCGCTTTTTCGTGTTTTTGTTGGATTAATCTGTGAAAAATCAGTTCTTTTCAGAGCTATTGAGCCTATTTTGGCACTTGAGGTAAGATTCTACCGCAGTACTTTGAACGCTTCTAATCGTTTGGTTTCTGCAGGTCCACATCTAATCTGAAATTCAACGATTCCTGCTTCGTCCATTCTGTGAGGTAAGACTACGGACTTAATTATAAATTATAGCTAATTTCTCCACCGAGAAACCTTTAAACTCCCGGCTTTGGTGTGTGCAACTTTTGCGTTTTCACGTCGTGTTCACCCGTCTGTTCTGTACGGCTTCTCACCAGTGTGAAAACACAAAATTTAGTTGCAATAAATTACATTTTATGTTGCAATTACTACATTTACATAATTTAATTTCAGCAAAAAGAAAAAATATGGTGTTTACATCGGAGCAAGACGCTTTTATTTTAATGGCTCATTATCGCAGTGCAACTCTAAATGCGGATAGATCTTGGAGCTATAACTTGGAGTCTTGCATTCAACAATTTATGCAGCAGTTTCCTGATGTACAATTTAATCGTCACAATTTTGTAAACCACAAACACAATATTATCCACAGATTTGAAGAAAAAAACTGCATTTGTAAGGGAAAGTCTTCTGGCCGACCAACAAAATTAACAGCAGAGACACTAGATGATATCGAACATCGCATGACGGCCAGCCCGAAAAAATCTTTGAGACAATTATCAGCTCAAACAGGTATTGACTGACCTTAAACATTAAAAAAAATACAGCTATGCAATAAGTTATTAAAATAATTCCAGGATTGGCAGTCGGTACTGTTCACACAGCTTTAAAGAAGAAGCTTCATTGGCATCCCTACAAAGTTAGTGTCGTGCAGCAACTCTTACCACCTGATTTTGCAATCCGTATGAGATACTGTGAATGGTTTAACGAAAATTTAGCACAAAATAATAACCTTCTGGATTTAACATTTTTTACTGATGAAGCGTGGTTCCACTTATCTGGTTATATTAATTCACAAAATTTCCGCATTTGGGGAGCTGAAAATCCCCATGAATTTGTTGAAACCACTTTACATCCCCAGAAGATTGGAGTGTGGGTTGCTGTTTCAAGAAGGCGTATAATAGGACCTGTGTTTTTTTCAAGAAACTATAACAGCTGAAAGGTATCGGAGGATTATTTTACAAGAATTTTTTGAACAAGTTCACGATGATGAATGTTTTCAAGAACAGGCTTCACACTCTCGAAGAACTTCAAGAAGCAATAAGTCACGAAATTCAACAAATTACCGTAGAGGAGCTTCAAAGAGTTTTCGAAAATATGAAAAAGAGAGTTAATGCATCCTTAAATAGTGATGGTCAACATTTTCAGCACATGATATAAATACTAATTAATTATTTATTAATTGAAATATACATATGTAGTTCTTCCTTTTAATATCGTTTAATTTAATACGGAAAATGTGTAATTTGATTAATTAAGCAATTGCATTTAGTTCAAATTTAGTATTGTTCTGTTTTTAGTAGTAATTAATAAAAAATAATTATTAATAAGCGAAGTAATTAATTTATCTGCACTTTGTATAAACCTTTTTGGGGATTTTTTTGCTATTAAATACCAATCATGTATAATGTGTTGCCTATAGTCTCATCTCAGACAATTTTGAACACGCTGTATATCATCAGTATTTCCCACATTGTGTCGTTACACACCAAAAGATATAAGCCAGCTTTTTTTAACAACATTATTGTCAGCTCAGCACAAAGTGCTATACATGACAGAGATAATTATTATAGTTCTTAATGTTATTTACTAGGCACTAATTATAGTATGTAACACAACATAAAGGCACAGTTAAGTAAAGATGACAGCAAAACTATAGGGAATATGCGATTTTATACACTGTCGCTGGCGAGGAGATCTATCGGCAGTTTGCGTTTAAGTCTAGTATGAAGTGATCGTTTACCGAGATTATAGTGCACAGCACCCCCGCACTGATCAAGATTAGCAAAAAATGATTTAGACACTATTGTTAAGTATTGGTGAATAGTATGAATGTTCACTTCCCTGTGCAGTTGAGAGTTTCTTACATACCATTCCGCGTTGGTGACGATGCGTAGCACTTTGTTTTGAAAAACCTGTAGTTTATTCAGGTTGGTGCGGGAGGTTGCGCCCCAGACACAGCATCCATAAGTGAAGATGTGCCGTAAGATAGACGTGTAGGGTAGGGTCCCACATGTAAGTTTAAGTGAAGATGTTCTGTTGATAATCGGGTAGAGCATGCCTAGTTTTGCGTAGGCATCTGACAGCTTTTTGTTTATATGTAACCTCCAGGTTAATCTTCGGTCTAGGAGGAGTCCGAGCTATCTTACGGCGCTGTCTTTCGGGTTCCATGGTATCGCCTTATTATTAATAACGATATTAGGTGGATCAATAGGTCGGCGAATTGTGAATATTTTAGTCTCGCATTTATCGGCATTAAGTGTAATACACCATTTAGTGAACCACTGATTAATTTGAGTAACGCTGTCTTGAAGTTTTGTGGCAGCTGTATGAATATCATGGGACTGCGTGACGATTGCCGTGTCGCCAGCATACATTGCTAGATCTGCTTCGGCTGATGTAGGGATGTCGTGCATAAATATGTTAAACAGGGTAGTGCCTAATATAGAACCTTGAGGCACACCTGCTTGTATTTGGCGGAATTGTATTGTATTTTGTTACCAAAACGAGTTTTCGCCGAATAACTTTTAATGTGTTAGGAATTTTGATAGGGTTGTATTTAGAAAAAATGTTTATTTTTTAATTTAGCATCGAATGCCATAAAAATATACAGGGACTCCAATTGAAAATAAGGGAAATAAATTGCTTTAAAATTTGAAGAGTTTGACACTACATTTTGGACACCCTGTATAATTCGGATCAACCAAACTAGGTTAACGAAACTGATATTACCTTACTTAATAGGTACCTCTTTTAATTTTATTAACGAGGCACTATTTGTATCTTTTATCAAGTTTTAAAATCAGTAGTGCAAAACAGTTTTTTATCTATTTTTATTTATTTTTTTTGAAATCGCTGAACCGATTTCAACCAAATTTTAGGGGTATGTAGGTAACCACAAGAGGAACCCAAATATGCAAAAAAATATCGGGCGTGTAATCTAAAAAAATATATCATAATGACGTCACACTTTTTGAGAACATCCTGTATAATCAAAAATATTTTCCTGAAATGCGCCCTCGGGTACAGACAACGTCTGCGATATATAAAAATTCTATGTCTATTAATAAATGAGCTACATAAGACGGGAGGTGAGCTGCAGGACCCTGTATAAGGCCATTAGTCCAGACACGGTCAAACGCCTGAGCGACGTCAAGAAATGCTATGAGAGTGTGCTTTTTCGTTTCGAATCCTTCTTCGATCTTTTCAGTGAGTCGTAAAAGTTGGTGTATGGTTGCATGAATTACAAAGGCCTATATTTATCAAGACCCTTGTAGTTGATTTCTGGATCTAAAATACCTTTTTGGCGTAAACAGAACTGACCCATAATAAATAACCATAGGAAATTAAAAACTTGCTGAAAAGTGCGTAGCGCTACTGAAACCAACCATATTTTTGAGTTGTTGCAATAAAAATAGCTGTAATTTTCTGGCAAAATTTATTAATATAAATATTTTACAAGTTCTTCTCAGAGATCGTAGTGAAAATTACTGTATTCTATTAAACGTTTTTACAATAAACCGTTTCTCAGCTTTACTCTACAGATCATCCACAAATAAATTTATTAGGATTATTGTAACTGCAAAGTTAATGTAAATTATTATGAATAACAAAGGGCTTAGCATGTGGTCTCCTAATGTACTCGTATATCATGTGAAATCTTAGAACTAGAGTACTCCGTCATATAAAAAACTTACGATTTTGCAAAATAAATTCACAGCGATTCAGTGCTACACCTACCTTTAAACCACCATTCACATGCCCTTATACTACGGTAAAAGGTTTTTTTGCACTGTATAATGTATGCTTTTTGTTTGTTTATTTAGTAGACAAGGTCTAGACATGTGAGTACCAGGGATCTTCTCGTCGATTGCCATAGCCATTAGCACTATTCAACTAGAATTTTGCCGAATCCAAAGGACTTTCATCTCCAGAAGGGATTTTGATCGAGCCGCGGAACCTACGGTGTTATCTCATACCCGAAAGAGAACAGTTTCAGCTTTCTTCCCCATTTACAAGGCAACCATGCTATTCCGCTACACTACCAAGGTCGGCCAAAAAGTAGTTAATGCAGTTTTTAAAAACTTCAGAGTTTCAGGGCAAATGTGCTAAGTTAATTAATTTTGGAACATTTCGAAGCTGTGTCTTCTCATTGTGAACCAATAACGAATGTAATTAACAAAATAAAACTTTACAAGAGAAAAATATTTCAATTCCGCGTGCTCTTCATTTTTTGGTTTCCTTAAAAGCCCCCATTTGAACAAGTTTCTTTTCTTGCCTGTAAGTTATCTAATATGGAATTAATTCAAAACTTCAAAAACATACGAAGCGTAAATAACTTCATAAAGTTCAACAATACGAGCCAAATTATTCCTCGTTAATATAATCTTCTAAAGCTCCGCTTTTATATAAGTAGAGGTTTTATGGCTTCAATTCCAAGATAGGATCTATAAAATTTAAATACAATAGAATCCCCTTAATTCCCTCCAAACGCCACAGTTAAAAGATTTACGATTTCTTTGAGATGTAAACTTAACGATTACACATATTATATTTCTTGTCATTTGTACACGAAAGTACTGGAATAAGAAATTAATGAGTAAATGTTACACTGAAAGCTTTTTGCCTATTACGTATTGAGAGAGCTTCGTATATTCAATTTTAAAAATTCAAAATTCGCTACGAATTTTTTTTATGGTTAATAAAAGAATATTCTTGCTTGAAGAGTTTTATATTAAAATTAAAATTGTACCTCCATGTAAACAAATTTCTTATTTACTAAGCGTTAATCAATTAACCATGCGTAGGTATAAAATATTAACACAATTCTAATATTTTTTATTACCAAAATGAATAATTCAAAATATTCTAACAAAAAATTTTAATTAAGTTAAATCAAATATTATTTCTTCCAATATTTACAATAAAAGAACAAACACCCACCTGAAAAACATACAGATACGTAACGAATGAATCCAGCTTGTGGATCAGTACACAAAAGGAAAGCTATTTAACCTTCTTGTATATCACGTTTCAGTAAAAGGTTATAGTTCATCAAAGAAGATTGCCACTTTCGGCCCTTTTTCGTTTTCCCGGCACGCCTACGTACGGCTTTATATAATAATCAATTATCAGCAAATAATCGGCCTGACGAGTAAATTAGGGAAACAAAGCTTCAAATTTCGATAACGATGTTACATGAGCCTTTCAAAAGGTTTCGAGAATTTTTAGATCAAAGAAAAATAAATTGGAAATAAGATATTTGTGTATTCAAAATAGATTACCAATTTTCAGTGGCGTTTATGAAAAGGAATGTAATTTTTTCGTGATTTTAAGAATTCTGTTTTGTTAGATAACAAAGAAATTGATTTACCTATCTCAACTTTCAAACAAAATTTTTTAGGTTTCTATTTAAAGGGAGGTCGATTTGTTTATTTAAATTAAATCAAACTCCTGCTTCTTCTAAATTACTTAACTAATACATTTCTGTATTAAATTAATGTGATTTCAAATACTCTAGCAATTTTTTCAGAACTTAAAAGTAGTTGTAGCAAACATTTATTGGATTAAAATATATATCCAATCGATGTTTTCTAAATTTTAAATTCTGATGATTACAATTGGTTTTTTTGAAACAAAACAACTTTATAACAAAACTAAGGAAATATCAATCTAATTATTGATTTTATGCATTAAAACACATAGCTTATATTAAAAGCTTTACAAAGGACAGTCGACAGACTAAACATCCTATTTCCTTTGATAATTTACGTTATTCAATGCACTACTAAGTTATAATATACAATATAGAAACATTCTGAATATTTAAGTCAATAATATTTTAAATTCAATATTAAAATCGCATATTTTGTATTAAAAAAGTTCAGAAAGGATTATTTTTTATTTGTTTTGTACCTACGTCAGAAAACAACAAAGAAAGATTTTCCTGGGAAGCACAACGATTGCTTCAGAAATCTCAAAATGCAGCCTTTAATTTGCTTACAAGGTATTCAAGGGAGGTAAGACATTCATTTCTGGAATGTAAAGCATCAGGCATTTATTAAAATAGGGTGGAATTTAAGAAAAAGTTATTTGGATGGAAAAGTTGTTTGAATGGCAAAATTATTTCAGAGGAAACGTTAAAAAGAAAAATAAAGATACTTAATTTTCAATACAAGTAAAATAAAATTCATAACGTCAGTTGGCAGGTTTCAAACAACGAAAAGAATTAACTTTCATAATTTGAAATTAAAGGTGTGAAATTAACAGGCAGAAATCCAAATTAATATTAGGCACTTAAAATTGTTTTAATATCTATTAAGCACTCCAATATTACTACAATAAAAATTAAAAATAGACACCACCTGTGTAACGTTAAGCTAATCCGCTTAATTTAAATATAAATTAGGCCAAGATTGTTGTACTTCAATATTTAACCAAGGCTATTTATTTACAACAAAACATAGGTTTATTAAAGATTCCTACAGAGCTTTTCTGAAAGTTGAACGAACTTTGTTCTTAATTTAACTCGATTTGGCCAAGCTACAGAATCAAAATCAGAATGGATGTAGCAAAATTGGATGTAGTTGGTCGATAAATTAAATGTCCTGACGTATATGTTTACTTCCTGGGTTTTATTTCATTTTAACATTTGTTAGTTCTGGAATTCCCTTTTGTTTATTTGTTGTTACATGTCAGATTTTCCTATGAATTTATATTTAAGCTTTCCTGGTTATTTGCGATCCCAGAAAAAACTACAATACTTTATTGATTAAATATTTAAAAGAATTATTTTCTAAATTAAAAAAAAACAGTGATTGGACACTGATAAAGAATAAGATGTAAGTTAAACCCTCCCAATAATTTAACGTTTGTTTAGACGGAGCGGAGGTCTTATCGTAATGCGCAGGAACACGTTGGGAATTTAAAAACCATTATTTTTTTTAAATTCAGATATGGCACGCATAGGTAGGTCTGAAAAATGACGATTATGATGTTAAGTGCCTTCAAGATTTCCTTTGCTGATAATTTTAAACGAAATCTGTTAGCTCAATAAAAACTCGATTAAAAAAAATGCACAGCAAGCAGATTGAATTTTGGCAATGTGTTTTGTTTTTGTGGAGTTTTCGTAGAATGTGGATATTTTATTCTCTTGGCAAAAATGCAGACATTTAAGATCATACATAAAATTAAAGCTGAAGAACCTATTGATAAAATAAAATATTCAAATTATAAATACTGCATTTTCTGTTTCAGTTTTTTTATTAGGCCAAAAAGAAAGAAGTTTAACATTTATTCTGTTAGTAAGCAAGCAAAAAATCCGAACAACCCATAAATTAATACTTAAATTATAAATTTAGGTCCTACATCTGCAATTTGAGCTTTTTTATAAACTGAGACACAGAGTAAAAAGGAGGTTTTTAGAAAGTTTTACCAAGAAACGAGGAAATTTAATGCCTTTAATGTCTTCAACTTGGTTTAATAAAGAGATAAACGATAAACACAATTAAATACCAGCAATCTCATCAAACGAGTATCTTCTGTAACAAAATACTCTATCAGATACACCTGTTGGCCCAATACTATTAGATATCGATTTACAAATCCGAACTATGTAGCTCAGCCTTCAAGGACAATACTGAACTAGCTATTAAAGATCAATAATTTAAATATAACTTTCAAAAAGGATAATTTAAAAGGGGCGTTTGTTACCGTAAAATTTAGTTTTAAATAAACTGAAAAAAATTGGTTAATCATTAAACACAAATAGGATGTGTTAGTCACAAGAAACAGGATTATACATTCAAACCGTTAACTGTTTAATGTAAATTGGCAAAGAGAAAAGCCAATTAAACCTAATTCCCGTCTAATCCGCTGCAGTAAGGGTAATAAACATCCTCTATTTACAACGTTTCTCCTAACTGCAATTGACGTCAATAGGCAGTTAAATTATTTTCATCGCGTAGAATTATTACTCACCGTGTATCCCCTTACTAAGAAACTCTAATAATAAAGGCGTCCTCCATTCAGGTGAAGTGTTTGCTATATAATAAATTTTTTCTTTTTTCATTTTGCGAAAAGTGAAGATATATCTCAATCACTTCATGTTATACCAGAGGGGCCTTTCTTTAAAGTAGAATTTCCTCTTTATTACAACGTTCTTCTTGTAAAAAATCGATGGCCTTGGTTGTTATTAAAATACCAGCCAGTCTTTCCATCCATTACAACAAGCTAGATGATCGTTTTGGCTGGTTTTCGTTTAAAATAAGATTTATGAGTCGAACTCTCTTTGAAACTGACATGGATGGAGATATATAAAGCTTATAAACTTGACCGATATTGATTTAGAAAAGTTTCATGAAAACTCTAAAAGCCATAAAAAGGAGAAAATTGGCAACCGTCCATCATTTTATATGAGTGGTTTACGAAAGCGTCGATTATTACAAGCACCGAAATAAAAAGCAAAACTTTTCAACATAAACGAACAAATAAACCCACGCGGAGGTTAAAAAGTAATTTAGGAAAGGCGTAGCAGTTTGTTGAGTACTCGAGTAAATGCTGAAATCATTTTTTAAGCAAGCACGTCTGATGAAATCTGGTGAATTTAGCGAATTCCCTAAATCCTAAAATTCCAGGATTATTTATGTAAGCTGGAAGAGGGAAACCTTAAGAAAAATTTTAAAAAATCAAGAGGAAAACTTTTTCTTATGTTTCAAATGAAAAATCAATCAGACGTATGGTCATCCTTAATGTTTTTCTAGTAATTTAAAACACATAAATTTAAACTCATACATTTTGCAAATTCAATGTAATCCTTGAAATATATAGGACCTTTGAAAAATAAAGAAGAGGAGAGTCTATTATATTTAAGTTTTAGTAGGTTTATATCAGAAGCAAATGCAATATTATTCCAGGCACTTGCGACAATCCTGAAAATTTCTGTTATAAAATATGTTTTCTGTTCCAGATAATGTTGTTTTGTTATTTTCTGTTTATATTGTTTGTTTGCCAGGATTTTGCCACACTCATGGGTGCTCCGCCCCTGGAAGGGACCTTTATCAAAAATAAAAAGAATGAAATGATATATTAGTTTTTCCTACTATTAAAATATATGTATAATCCTTACGCCTTTCACTTATTCGTAAATAAAGCACGCAAAGCCCATGAAAAAGGATTAGAAATTTCTAACAAAATCCGAAAAGTTCTTAAAATACGTCTGTGAAGATCTGGCCAATTCTAAAAGTTTAAAATACTTTAAAAACTCTGAAACATTCTAAAATTTGGGAAACTTTAAAATTATAATTCAAACTGGCGAGAGGTTTATTTTATTTTTTTGTATTTTAATATTACACATATTTCCAAAAGCGATTTAGTTGAAAGGAATAACAATGACAAAATACTCAGGTATTTTCAGTTTTCCATAAGAAAATCGGGAAATAAATATATCATTATTTCATTTTCTTTTATTACACAGCTGGGTAAAATCATGTCATTGACTAAAGGCAAAACTGAGAAAGCTCCGATTTTAAATTTTTAATTTCAAACATAATTCACAGGATACTTCAAAAATATGTTTGCATTTTTTGCTTGTGTTAACGTTATTGAAATGTTACCAAGTGTATTTCGTCCAAAAGAACCACCTCCCAAAAAAAACTCTGGAGAATCTAAACTCGAAATTTTCAGAAATTGTAAAGATGCCACAGTTTTTAAAAAACATTGTAAAAAGTAACTCCAAATGAATTCTAAACATTCTGAACAACTGAAAAAAACTTTCAGTTTTAGTTAGTAAAGTATTAAATTAAGCAAGTTGTATGAAATATAAAATATATTTTAGTGGGAAGAGTGAAAATGATAGCCAACTCAGAAACTCTCAAAGCACCACCAAGAAAATCTAGGACTTAGTAAAAATATTTAGATAATAAATCTCCAATAAATGCAAAATGTCCTAAAGGAAACAAGTAATGTCTCTAAATTTAGAGGATTTCTATAATTTTCTGAAACTCAGGAAAATGTTAAGTTTACAAGATTGTTTGAAAACGTGTCTGTATTTTTCGCTTGTGGGAATGACTATTATTTGGTGATAAAGTACTTAAAAGAAAGGTGAATCAATCATAAACGTAAAAAAATAGTTTTATCGTTGCTTCTGGGATATTGAAAATGACAACCACGTTAAAAAAACAATTTGCAAAGTATTCAGCACCATTTACAACATTTTTCAAGGTCACACCTTATCTAAAAGCATTTTTAATGAATAGCTATTAATAGTGTAAAAGAAAAGAAATAATTGCAACGGTATGGATATGCCAAAAAGATTGACCCAAAAAAACAATGAATAAAATAAAGACAAGAGGTCGTCCAAGAAGTGGATGGACGAAAAGTATATAATAATTGTTAGTTAAATGGAAGTTACCGCAGGATTAATGGAACGAGAAAGGAATGGAAGAAGAAATTGGGAGCAAGAAGAACCTGCTGGAGATTGAGAAACGACAAGGATAGGGCATTTTAATGTAGAATGTGAAACTAGCAAAGGGTGTTTTATGTCAGTTAAAAGCGATGGTGAAAGATGATGAAGCAATAAATTATGTAACCTACTGCTCTCTTTATCCAATTCGTATGAAATAATATTCACAATTCTACAAAAATTTCGAGATACAAACTTAATCTAGATTTTGTCAAATAGTGCATCAGTAAAATAACTAAAGTAATAATGATGGTAGTAAATCGAAAAAAAGGATCGAAGCCAATTGCCTTTGAGTCTGAAACGTATCAAAGTCAAGAACATTTAAATCAAGATCAAATGTCTATAACTGCGGCAAACATGAACAGTTTAAAAAGAATTGCAAAAACTTATTAAGAAAACGTTTTATAAATACCTAGAACTGAAATGGGGGATCTCGCTTCAGGGAAGCCGAACAATACAGTGACCAAGAAAAACAGAGTAGGTATAAAGAAGAATGTAAATAAAACAATAACCTTAGTTTTAAACGAAACTGTAGAAAAATATAATTAACAAAAAGAGATTCAAATGTGGTAGAAAAATTGAGCAAGAGCCCAAAAATATGGAACAAAACAAAGAATCATTAAAGGAGCGAAAATATAAAGAAATAAGAAAATTAATACTAAAAACACAGAAGCATATTACGAAGTAGAAGTGGAAAAGTTAATTTAAAAAACAAAGGAGAGTCTTGGAAATTATGAAAAATGACATGTTACATGCTTAAAAGGCCAAATCAAACAAGCTAGAAAAAAATACTAGAAATATCCCAAAAATTTTTTGTATTAACTGTATGGTGCCAATATCAATTGAATCAAAACAATTGTCATAAATTACAGTACAACATACAATTCTCATTGAAATCATAAAAGAAGGATGAGAAATAATTATAACAAAACTGTGTTAATTTCTAAAAAAATGTATAATGGAAGGTAAAAATCCCCAAGAACGGGAACAACACGGCTAGATAAACACAACTACTAAAAGGCCACGTCCACTATAAAAATTCATGACAACAAGAGAAAATCAGAAGATGATACCTTAAGCTCTAAAGTTTTCCGTCATGTCGGAAGATATCTTCAAGAAACTGCTCTCAAGACAAAGGTATTAATGGAAAAAGATTGAATTATCTCAAGTATGCAGATTACATCGTTTTTATATCCCAGACTGCTGAAGAATAACAAACCATCCTAACAGAACTAAACTTCGAACCTGTTAAAATTGGCTTCAATATGAACTTATCTAAAACCAAAGTAACATATAATATAGATCCGTAAATGAAACTAAACAACAAAGATTTCAAATTTTAATAACTAAGATCTATTTTGGGCATATAACTTTAGGAAGAAACCAACAAATTAAAATTAATAAGAGGAAAAAACCTAATTACCTTTGACGAACTGGATAGAACACTCAAAACCAAAACTATTCGAATGCAATATTCGAAGACGACTTTATAATAAATGCGTTCTTCTATTTCTACTTCTAATGAGATATAGTGACTATATATGAGTCCTCACAGATCAAGCTCTGAACATGTTAAGAACTACTCAGATGTCAATAAAAAGGTAAATGTTTGGCTAAACGTGAAGTATCTAGATCAGACAAACAACAAAAATCAGAAGCATCGTAGAAGCTGTATCGAAACTAAAATGGAAATTCACAAGACACGTGACAAAATGGAAACAGGATAGATGGTCGAACATTACATACAATGTGTCCACGAATTGACATGACTATACTTGTAAACTTTTTTATACTTTCTAAATAACTCACACTTTACTCTTGGCACCATCTCACATTTCCTTCATTTCTAACCAGGCTGTAAGTGTTGTCGACATTCTAACTTTAACTAATAGCTTTTCAAAATAAGCAAGCAAAACTTTATCTAAAGAATAATTTTTTCTGTAACAATGAACTGTGAACAGCGAAGCGAGAGTGGTTGTGCTGTACCGTGATTGCCTCGAGTTAGCAGCCGTACACGTGCCCAGCAGTTCTACAATTTTAACACTTAAGGACCATATTCATAGACAGCATTTAAAGTTAGTAGGGGTTTAGTAGATATTAAACCAATATAATTAATATATGTTGCTATAGCAATTAGTTACATCTAACCTTAAACACTGTCTACGAATATGGCCCTTAATGTGTAAGTTAAAGACATTAATAATAATTTTAAATAAGTTACCAAATTCTGCTTTGGCGGAATATGCAAAGTAACGACCCGAATATGTATTTATCCCAGTCACAAATCTCACAACTCCCTTACATCTTACAATAACCGGTGTTTAGAAACCAACAGATAGCTCAAAATCCTGGTTCTATACAATTTACACAATACAGTGCTTGTGCACCACAATACCAAAACTACACGTACCTGAACTTCCAGCCTTCAATAACGCACTCCCATTTGTAACAGCTTGTAGGGTAAGGTAAGGCAATTTGGCAGTATAGGTAATTTGGCAACATTTCTGTTAAATTCT
Source organism: Melanotus villosus (assembly GCA_963082815.1). NCBI lineage: Eukaryota > Metazoa > Arthropoda > Insecta > Coleoptera > Elateridae > Melanotus > Melanotus villosus. The sequence goes on along the minus strand of OY720418.1, from coordinate 47,930,495 downwards.
ATTGCAGAATAGCTAACCAAACTTATAACCCTAAATTAACAAACACGTAAGCACGAAATGGAAGCGAGGAGAAAAAATACCAAAACCTCCCCCCATATGTATATATGGTGTTATCAATTACGCAAAAATGGTTGAGAATCTAACAAACATCCTAGAAAGAGAACAATTTAATACAAATATTACAATTAAAATCAACACAAACACTCCCGAATCATACAGACATTTAATCACACATCATGCTGTAGATACCAAAGAAACCAAAGACTAATTAAAAAGCTGGGGCAAATGGTACCCAATATCACCAATGTTAAACACAGAGTAACAAAGGCGCCCCTACCTATGTTCTTTGTTGATCAAGAACCTGCGAATAACAATAAAAAGATATATGAAATAAAACACCTTAATCATTAAGTGATAACCGTGGAACCGCCACGCAAGGAAACTACAATTATCCAGTGCACCAGATAAAGGGTATCCAGTGAAACTTTGGGTAGACGTCATCAATATGACGTCACACTTCATTCATGAAAGCCACTCCTCTACAAATTAATTTCAAATTATGAATTTAAAATTCCACTGAATTTATTAAGGTTTCATTAAATAAAGATTATTTTAAAACAATTATACATACGAGACAAAATTTCCTGCAAAACATAAATATAATATGTTTAAATATTCGCGTGTCTTATAAAATACAATATTATTATGTTGATGACGGTTGTCTATTACGTTGGTACAGCTGTTCGTGTTGATAGCTACGCTGTCAGACATATTTAATTTTCCTGTTTACTTTTGTAGTTGACACGTGTCAGGTTTGAGGTTAGTTTTAATAATAACTTTCATATACCTTTTCGTGATTATCTTATTGCTCCAAATTCACCTAACACACTGCGACTTAAAAATGTTTAATACTTTGCTTGCTACAATTAAAGAATATACTGTTTTAACACAATACAAAAGCCGTCTGAAGACATTTCTTATTAAAAAAAAAATGAAAACTGTTTTGGAAAAACCTGTAAATGGTGATTGTTCAGTTACATGTGACAACACTGCCTAATATAATGTCATAATTCATCAATGACGTATACCCAAAGTTTCACTGGATACCCTTTATCAGTCTTAGAACATAGTAAAAGCTACTACACCAAACCTTACTTATGCGTCATGTGCGGAGAGGAGCACAATACTAACACTTGCAAGAAAACAAAAGATACTCCCGCCAAGTGTGTGTTGTGCCAAGGCCAAGGACTCATCCGGCAAACCATAAAGGCTGTCAGATATACCAACAACTGCGATTAAATAGAGGCAAATGATATGGTCCCTTAGGAACCGAAGATATAAGGAAGGCCAATACACCGATTACTGCACATCATGTATATTCTGAAAACGTAAATGGCCCCAGCTTCTCACAAATAGTGTCAAGTTACCAAAACAACAACCCAACCCAATAGAGTAATAATAACGATATTACACTATCTCAATTCCTGTCTAAGTTTGAAGATACAGTGTTTTTCTTTTGCTTTTCCTCTTTTGTCAATTGCGTTTCCCTGTTTAGCAAATTACTTTCCAGATTATGAAACGTCAAAGCTATGTTGCAAATGACATTCCCTATTTGTCAAATCTCTTTCCGTTTTTAGATAATGCTTTTCCCAGTTCTTTTTTTATTACATACCTACTTTTTAAAAAAAGTGGGAAAAGCATTATCTAAAAACGGAAAGAGATTTGACAAATAGGGAATGTCATTTGCAACATAACTTTGACGTTTCATAATCTGGAAAGTCATTTGCTAAACAGGGAAACGCAATTGACAAAAGAGGAAAAGCAAAAGAAAAACACTGTATGTTCGATCAACTTATGAAACAAAACAGCATGATGCTAAATCTGCTTAACAAGCTAGTTTCCAAAAACCAATAATGGATCCTCTCAGAATAGCCTCTTGGAATGCAAATGGAGTAGCACAGCATTGCCTTCTAGCCGAACTATTCATCAAAGAGCAAAAAATAGACATCTTATTGATCTCCGAAACTCGCTTTACGGAAAGAAGTTATTTCAACATCCACAATAATTATACTACATACTACTGCAGTCACTCCAATGGAACAGCTCACGCTGGCTCAGCAATTATTATAAGCAACCAAATATCCCACTACACCATGGAAGAGTTCGCAGCTGACTATCTGCAGGGCACTATCATCAATGTTAAAAGTTCAAAGAGGTCATTAGAAGTAGCATCAATATACAGCCCGCCAAGACACTCCATAAGACAAAATCAATACGAAGCATTCATCGAAAAACTAGGCAACATGTTCATAGCTGGCAGGGATTATAATGCAGAAAATTCAATCTGGGGATCAAGACTAACAACCACCAAAGGATGAGAATTACACAAGGCTACAACACAACTACAACTATTTATCCACCGGGGAGCCCATATATTGGCCGGCTGACTTAAATAAAGTACCTGGTTTGGTGAAAACCAATCTGGACCATACCTAATTAAGGCGGGCGTTTCCCAGGGTAGCGTCCTGGGACCCACCCTATACCAGATCTTCAAAGCTCACCTACCATGCAATGATAATGCAGTCACGGCCACATTCGCAGATGACACTGCGTTATGTTATTAGTCTCTCACTCGGATTCTACACAAGCATCGGTTATCCTACAAAGTTGTCTCGCTAACATGCAAAAATGGTAGCACAGGTGGCGTATAAAAATCAACGAAAACAAATCCAATGCTATCACGTTTACCTTGACAGGCGCCTAACATGGAGAAAACACTACACAAAAAAGGGAAAGGAACTGAACCTAAAGATAAAAAATATGTACTGGCTCCTAAGACGAAAATCTAAGTTATGGCAAAACAACAAAGTGCATCTCGTATAAAGCGTCTGTAGAAATTTACCATTGCTAAAAAACGTTTTAAATCGTTTACAGTTTGTGGCAGTTTATATTCTTCAATGACTTTCACTTTTTCAACAGTTGGGGCTATTCCATGCGATGTAATTAAATGACCTAAAAAAACGGCTTCAGGTTTTGGAAATTGCATTTGGCGACATAATAATGAGTCCAAATTTCCGAAGGCGTTCGAATACTTGTCTAAGGTGAGATTCATGTTCTTCTTCATTTGATGAAAATACTAGAATGTCGTCGAGATATGACAAGCAAAAATCAAAACCTCTTAAGTCTTCGTTTACGAACCTCTGGAAGGTTTGAGTAGCTCCACAAAGGCCAAACATAATGACAGTAAATTCAAATAATCCAAATGGAGTAACGACGGCAGTTTTAGGAATGTCCTCCTCAGCGACGGGAATTTGATTGTAAGCCCTTACTAGATCTATTGTAGAAAAGATGTTTTTACCAGACAGTGAATGGGTAAAATCATGGATGTGTGGGAGGGGGTAACGATCTGGTGTGGTGATTGAATTCAATCTTCTGTAGTCGCCACATGAACGCCACTGGCCGTTCTTTTTGGAACTAAGTGTAAGGGTCTTGCCCAAGGACTGTTAGAAGGATGGCATATGCCTTGTTAAGACATATACTCAAATTCCCTTTTAGCAATTAATAGTTTCTCAGGTGGTAGTCTCCTAGGTTTTGAAAAAGCTGGCGGACCTTGTGTTTGGATATAATGTTTAACAGAACGCTTACATGAATATGTCAAATCTGTTGAGGGATTAGTGATATCCTTGAACTCTTCAAGGAGTTTGGCGAAGGTTAAATTTTTTAGAGTAGAGATTTTGCAAGATAAACGGAGAGACGCTGTTGAATCTATGAGACGTTGTTTTCTTATATCAACCAGTAAACCGAAATGACCTAAAAAATCAGCACCTATTATCGGCCGTGACACATCAGCGATGATAAAATTCCAACGAAATAATCTTCTCAAGCCTAGATTGAGATCTAGCAAACGTTTGCCATAGGTTTTAATGACAGATCCGTTGGCCGCGAAAATTTGGAAAGAAGCTGGTTTTAATCGTGATTGCACATCTTTAGGAATGACAGAGACGGCAGCCCCAGAATCAATAAAAAAAATTTACCTGTATTTTTGTCGCTTACAGTTAGACGGTTTGACGTTATATTGACATTATTAGCCGGCTCTAATAATGTACCAACTAGTTTTTTGATTCATTGTACTTGCATGGAGATTCACATCGTCTTTCTTTTTTTCCAAATTTTCTGTGATACCAACAGAAATTTTTGAATTGAAAAGAGCTTGTTGATGCTGACCTCCCTCGTGGTGTCGATACCTGTCTCTGTTCCGGTGAGCGTGATTGTCTGGATTAATTTTTAAGTTCTTCAACTTGTGGTGTTAAGTCTCTTAGCTGCGATGCTAAAGTAGCCATTTCACTTTGGTTAAAAGAGGATTCTGTATTACTTGCAGCACAAACTCCAGATGATAAGGTGATATCATGAATTTTATCTGCCAACACAGCGAGTTTCTGGAGACTTTCCGAACTGGAGGATAAAACCATTTGAATTTGCTGTGGCAGTCGTTGCATCCATAATGACTTCAGTGCGTCTTTAGTAAATTTTTCACATGAGAGCTCTTTCATTTCTCTTAGTAAATAAATATGATGATTTTTATCACCTAACGACATATCATTCAGTACGTAGGCCACTTTCATCTGATTCTGCATAGCGTTCGATGAGACCTTGCTTGAGGGCTGCGTATTTGTCGGCTTGTGGAGATTTTAAAATTATATCCGATACTTGTTGCAATACACTGCTATCAATGGCTGCTACTACGGTGTGAAATTTGGTATCGTCTTGCATAATGCCAGCCGTGTAAAACTGCTGGAATTTTGTGCTGGCTTACTTAATTAAAAACAGAATTAGGCTTCACTTGCTTCAAAGGATACCTATTCACAAATGACAAAGTCAAAGTTCGCTCAAAAAATATGGACACTAAGATATTTGATTATAAAAATATAGATCACCTGATTATTATTACAAGGAAACTGGTATTTTCAGCGATTGTACTTTGCCATAAGTCCCTCAAGACGTTCACTCAAGAAAACAACAACAACAACAAAAAATACTGACTATTTGAATCGAAGTTTGGTAAGTAAGCAAGATCTATAATGTCCGACCCGGATACCCCTAAGCAATTTTGAAATGAAGCCCCTAGAACAGCTGCAGATGTAATGAATAAGGTCTCAGTGCAATTTTGGAAATGTTAATCTTTCAGGATATGGTATAATAAAAACCCAAATGTAAAAAACTTAAGAATAATTGGTTTATTGGTTTCGTTGGTTGTTAAGATGTCTCTAAAGAAGTTCAAAATAAACAGCCAGTAAGTGTCTGAATTTCTGAATATGTAATTAAAGTTTTCGGTAATACTTTGTTTACTGTCCACAAGTTAAGCAGAAGTGGTTGCTTCATGTTGTACATAATTCAATGTAATACGGACTTTAGCCTAAAAGAGTTAGTAAAAATCAAAAATTCGGAAAGTAATTTTTGAATTCAATTTTAGGCCAAGGAGCAAAAATAAACAATGCAGTCTTTCAAGCACCTTCCCTTCTGATTTTTTTAATATTTTGAGTTTTTTTTAAATTTCGTTTATGATACAGTTCTATAAAGCACAAAAAATTTCAGAACTTAATCTTTGGCAATGGCCTATTTTTCTCGAAAATTTGCACTTTTTGTCTTCCATTTGTTTGCGTTCTTAAAAAAGTCACACATCATCAATTGTCGTCTCCATGTAACAATAATATTTCTAAATTTGCATTTTCGCCATAAAAAAGTCTCCCTCGGAATATTAAACATCAGAAAGCTTTGCCGAATATTAAAATTCTAAATGAGAGTGGGATTTAACTAAAAGTCGAAAGCAGAACGTGTTTATTATAAGTTATGAGCCAAAAAAGCAACGTGATACGCTATGTAGCAAATCTGTATCACTGCTATAAATTTTAATATCTGAAACAGCAAAAACCTACCTTAAAAGCGGCAAAAGCTTACAAAACTGTAAAACGAAAGCCCGCCGAATGTGCTGAAATTTGATTTTATAGCTTGTAACAACCTAAAATCAATATCGAATCATATTCATGACTGAATAAAAGCCCGGAAATTTTAAACGATTCGATAAAAGGAGTCTTTCATGGCTAGTTTTACGAACCGATGGGCTTATAAATTCAGCAAACATGTCTTTATCAAAATCTTGAAGTTATACGATCCTTCTCGCCCGATGAATAAATAAAACATAAAACTTGGAAAATGAATTTACAAGCTGAAGGTTTGCAATAAGTACGAGTTTTCTAAATTCGTCTTTATTACTTTCTTGAGTCAAATAAACCAACCATAACGATCAAAAGTCTGTTTACAACATTTTTAACAAGTTGGTCGACTTTTTTACTTGTTTGGAGATTCCTTAAACTCGACTTCTTTTCTAAGTTTAGGTCGTTTATAAAATTAGACATTTGCATTCATTTTTTTTTTTAATGAAGCTCCTGTTAATTTTCGAGTAAATAACTAGTTTAAAACTAGACATTCTAACAATTTTAATTATAATAAATAAAATGACCGCTTCTTGTATTAGAACAAAATTTCTATCTGGAACGACAACACTGAAATTTTAACCGGAATTTTAATAATAAAGGATACAAATTTCGTTTCTACGAATAATTTTTAATACTGCATTCTATTCCATCTAAACTTCAAAATTAAATTCCCTACTCACATCAATGAACGGCATTTTCAATTTAACATCCCTTTCATCTTTGAAAATACTGTGCTACAACAATATTGTCAGTAAATTCTACTAATTACTGCTTTCTGTATTAGTCCTTTGTGATCGGTTAATACAATAACTAAATGAAATATTTGAAAGTTTACAGTAGCTTTTAGAGCACTCCCTGGTTTTATAAACAAATTTAAAATAGCAAACCTATGAATAAATTTACTTAATAGGGTTTGTGTTTTATACTGATGGTATTCGAAATGTATTATTCTTGCTTTTAAAGAACAAACTCGTTTTATTTATTTACGTTTAAGCATACGTAATGAAAGAAAGTAAAATTTAGTTCTGAGAGAGTTTCTAATAAAAAAACATTCTTTGATTATCTAAATTTTAAAGTTTATAATTGCACTTTTATTCATTTCTAATGTAAATAAAAAAGGTAAGAGTAATGATTTTCATTTTTGTACATTTTCATGGATATTTTAACAACAAAACAACGTTCAAAAAATTATTTTCATAAAGAAGGTTTATTAAGTTTCAAATCTGAAGAACATGCATAATCACAAAAACATCTGTACTCTTCAAAATTGTACCTACATAAAAAGAATCAAATATGCTAAACTAATACAAGATAACTTTAAATATAACCAGAGGGGGTAACTAAAAATATTAAACATCAATTAAATACCTAATTAGTTAATGAATTATAGAAACAGTTTTTAGCAGAAGAAACCGCGAATAATCCTAATTATAAATACCTTTTACTTCAAAAATATTTCCTTAATTTTCTATCAACGATACTCAATAATAATCTCAGAAAATAACTAATGCGTTAATGAATTAACCTATACTCGATTCGTCGAGTTCTGAGAGTTAAATGTGCAACCGTTATACCATAAAATATTTCATCAGTGACTAGATTAGACTAGAGACTAGACCTTATAATAATTAGATCAAAGGACCAGATTTTACGTAACTTTTTTATAGGTTAAGTATATTGTTAGATTCGATAGTACATAATTCAGTCTTGGTAAAATTACTTGGCACTATTACATAAAAAAGCTAATGGTCACTGATTTATATTTTATAAAAAATCATCTTAAAAATCTACTTGCCAGAGAAATATGTAATTTGGGTTGCATAATTTACTGTCAGAACTCACTGAATATAGTAGAATGAAAAAAATAATTAGTGAATACCTTCAGAGATCACAAATAATTTCAATAATATCATTCTTTACGAAAACGTACGTCATTGTGAGTCGCCCAGAATCGTAGAATGCAGCCGTCGTAATAATGATGATGATGATGCTAAAAAATCATCTTAAAAATCTACTTGCCAGAGAAATATGTAATTTGGGTTGCATAATTTACTGTCAGAACTCACTGAATATAGTAGAATGAAAAAAATAATTAGTGAATACCTTCAGAGATCACAAATAATTTCAATAATATCATTCTTTACGAAAACGTATATCATTGTGAGTCGCCCAGAATCGTAGAATGCAGCCGTCGTAATAAGTTTAGACTATTGATTTTTCGTTTTTATTTTTTACATTTCATATCGAAATTTAGCGATTAAAATAATTTGTTACCATTTGCCATCCGCTATAAACTATTTTAACAACTTAATTTCAATGTGAAGTATACAAATAAATAAATAAATAAATTTGAAGCTCATGAATATAACCTCAAAACGTCATTAATACGATTGCATTCAAGGATACTGGAAAATAGGAAAATTCACAATATTTGGCATACGCACAGTCTACTAAGGTATAATTTTACTGATCACATGGTATAAGACTTGTTGAAAATGTCAACTCTACTATTCAGAAGAAGTTAATTTACAGTCAGTATGAAATGATTCAATAGTTTGTCTTTGTTTGTATAAGTATAAAGGGTGTTCAATTAAAAAGTTCATAAAGTTAACTGCGACGTGGAATGTGTATTGTATGGTTAATCCAGGAAAATTACAAAGTACAACACAATAAGTGAAAACATTAAAGATTGATATACTTGGCATTAGCGAAATGCGATGACCAGGAAATGAAAAATGCAACACAGACGAAGGAGTAGTTTACTATGCTGGTAATAATAACCAGTGGGTACTCCCTTACAAGCCTGGCAAGGGATAGACCCACTTCAAGGACTAGCGACCTTGCCCTCGCTAGCTCTTGGTGATTCCCTAATACCCATTCCCGGGGAAGCCATGCCCTTCTCCTTATCTCCCATCCACTACTTATTTATATCGTCTCTTTATCCTACCCCGATGGAAGGCAGCAGTTTCATCGCAATCGAGCCACAGCGTAGTTTTCGTACTGCGGTACAGAAAGGAAACGGGATTTCTACTGTACTAGATATTTCCAACCCCTCTTAATGGCTGACAAAAACACAAATAAGGCCCTCAGTCCGGCGCACTCCTTAAGTGGCGAGAGGGTACTAAGAGACTCCCCGTCGTTGACTATTAAGAATGTTAGAAATAACTCTGTAAAATTACTAGTATACGATAAAATAGTACGTATTTCCACCTGGAATGTACGCACTTTATTTATGTCAGGAAAACTAGCCAACGTCGAACTAGAAAAGAACAGACTGAATATCGACATCCTCGGGCTAAGCGAGTTTAGATGGCCTGGATCTGGGAAGCAAAAAACGGGTCAAAACTATAGATACTACTCAGGAGGTAACGATCCCAGTCACAGATACGGTGTCGCTATTCTGGTTTCAGCATTCATTGAAAAATCGGTTATAGACTTCGCCCCAATTAATGACCGGGTCGTGATATTAAAACTGCAAACCTCACACCACCCAATGATTATTATACAAATTTATGCTCCCACTAGTGATAAATCTGACGATGAAGATTAATCCTTCTACAGTGGTCTACAAGAAGCTATACGGCTTACCAAGAGGGGTGAAATAACCATGGTCATTGGTGATTTCAACTCCAAAATTGGTGCTGGAATGGACGGCGAGACAGTTGGGAGGTATGGACTTGGAACAAGAAATCTAAGGGGCAGCAGACTTGTTAAGTTCTGCGTCGAACAGGAATTGATCATTTCCAACATTTCTGCAAACTTCACCCTAGACGATTGTACACCCGGAAGTCTCCGGCAGATAAGGAAGATAACATTGTGAGAAATCAAATAGATTTCATTCTAATAAAGCAAGAACAAAAGAAGTTTATTAAATCCGTGAAAACCTACTCCGGAACCGACATTGGCAGCGACCGTTACCCACTTGTAATATATTTCAGATTTCGTCGCTTCAAGAAATCCAAATGCAAAACACCTAACAAACACCTTGATATCAAACAACTAAACTGCCCTGAGATAAAATCCAAAGTGGATCCGGAACTAAAAGAAGAGCTGACCGGAATAAGTTTAGTTTTCGAACAAAACAACATAGAAAGAAATTGGGAATTGATTAAGACTAAAGTGAACGTAATCCAAGAAAACAATTTAATACCAAAGAATAAGACTGCTAAAAAATAATGGATGACGGTAGAGATTTTGGACCTTATGAACTAAAGAAGGGAACTTTAATGAAAAACTGAGATATATAGAACTAAATAAAATCATACCACAGAAATGCAGACAAGCAAAAGAAAAATGGATGGAGGAAAAATATAAAGAAATAGAAGAACTCCAAGAGAAATATGATAATTTCAACGTCCATAAAAAAATTAAATCGGAAACAATGGAGTGAGATCCTCACAAATACAAATAACGAGATCTTAGGAATAGAAGAAAAATTAAAAACCTGAAAAGAATATGCCGAAGAACTTTTTAATGACGACAGACCAAACCATTCACCAACTTTCAATGAAATAGAGGAGGAAGGTCCTGAGATTACGAAAAGTGAAGTTGTCGATGCAATAAAGCTACAGAAAAACGGTAGAGCTACAGGTCCGGACAATTCATGCAGAAATTCTTACAATTATTGCTGAACAAAATGGTGTAGGGCTCAACCTCTTAACATCGCTTTTTAACTCTATATACCCCGTGTCCACAGGGTTTCGCACCATGGAATCAGAGCAACGTTAATTTATCCCAAAGATCAGCTCTTGCTTTTACGAAAACAGCTTAACAACAAACCCTATTATATGTATTTTTCTATGGCAATTAACGATTAAGTAGCATTCAACTTGACGTATGGTTTGAAACAAATCAAGTCCTATTTGAATTTATACTATAATCGTCATGAGTATTTACACTGTGGAAGAAAAAGTTCAAATAGTGAAATGGATCTACACAGGAAACAATTTGCAACGACATATCCCAACAGACCTCGTCCTGCACACACTACTGTTGGAAGAATCATAAGCAGATTTGAAAATACTGGTAATGTTTTGCTCAAGATTTGTAGCACCTGATATCATTAATTCTGCGGTTCATGATCGTGAAATTGATATAATGGCAGCTGTTCGTGCTAATCCCAACATATTAGTGCGGCAATTAAGTGCAGAAAATGGGTTAAGTAAAAGTTACGTACATAAAATATTAAAGAAACATAAATTTAAATCGTATAAATCTCAACTTCATCAAGAACTGCGGGAGAGAGATTCCGAAAACAGATCTGCATTTTGTCAAATTATGATGGATAAATGCAACAATGAACCTGATTTTCTAGTTTTCTACTGACGAATGTACGTTTACTTTAAATAATCAACCACATTCTCAAAATTTTCGATATTAGAGTATCGACAAACCTCATTTAATTGTAAAAAAACACACACAATATCCACAGAAGGTTAATGTTTGGTGTAGAATATTAAATAACGTTTTAATTGGACCTTATTTTATTAACGGAACGTTGGCCGGAGAGACTTATTTAGAACTTTTAACTGAAACTATTTGTCCTGCAATTGAACAATACTTGGAGATGAGCGACCGATATGGTACCAACACGATGGCTGTCTCGCTCACAATTCAGCAGTAGTTAAAGATTTCCTAAACAATACCTTTCATGAAACCTGGATTGGACGTGGAGGTACAATTGGATGGCGCTCGGTCCCCTGAGTTGGCTCCGAACGATTTTTTCTTATGGCCTTACTTAAAATCTAAAGTTTACTCTTCCGAGTTCATCCTAATTTAGATTCTCTTAAAGATAAAATTACCGAAGTGTGTTTTAATATTAGTCCCCGAATGTTAGATAATGTTAGACGTAATTTTTAGGATAGGTTAGGATACTGTATGGCAGTAAATTGAAACTTATTTGAACATTTACTTTGAATACTCCAGTTGTAATTTGTTTGGCTGCGAAATTGATTAAATTATTTATTTTTGTTGTTTTTGATTTTTGTGTATTATTTGTTACTTGCAAATTCAATTTGAATGGTCAATGCTTAGCAACCGTTTGACTATCAATTGCCACCGGAAGAGTAGATCTTTAAAATAAACTAGTATCACTCCAACGCCATGGTACGTAGTCTCGTGGACGCACGGTATATAGCTCTGGGAAAATACCAACCGACTGGCTTAACTAAACCTTTATACGTCTGCCGAAAAAAAACTAATTTCTCTCATTGCGATGACTACTGATTAATAAGCCTTTTGTCTCATGTCCTTAAAGTGTTTCTAAGACTAATTCATACCAGGATATATAGAAAATGTGAGTCACAAGTTGATGAGGCGCAATTTGGTTTTCGAGACGGTGTTGGCACTAGGGAGGCATTGTTTTCCTTAAACGTTGTAACACAAAGATGCAGGGACACGAACGTTGATGTGCTAGCATGCTTTATTGATTTCCGAAAAGCCTTCGATTACATTAAACATCTAAAAATGATCGAAATTCGCAAAGTTATCTGTATAGTTGGACGACACCTACGTATTATAACGGAACTATATTGGCGACAAAATGCAAAAATCAACATAGATCAAAATCAAAATTCATCCGAAGATATTAAGATCAAAAGAAGAGTACGCCAAGGCTGTATATTATCTCCTCTTCTTTTCAATATGTATTCTGATGCGATTTTTAAAGAAGCACTGGATGAAGAAACTTCTGGGATAAAAATAAACGGGAAATCAATAAGCAACATTAGATACACAGATGACACGGTTATCCTCCATGATGAACCGCATTGTCCAACGTTGCGAGCAATATGGTCTCTGGTCTCTGTATCAACGTTTCCAAGACAAAGCTAGTTGTATTTTCAAAGAACACTAGAAATTGTGAAATACACATCAAAGACACAGTAGTAGAGCCAGTGTCATCCTTCAAATACTTAGAGCTAATGTGAACGAAAGTTGTGACCCAAAAATAGAAATAAAGTCAAGAATTGATCAGGCCAGAAAGACGTTCATAAGTATGAAAGGGTTCTTTGCGAGATCAGATCTCAGTTTAGATCTTAGAATGCGTATAGTCCGATGCTACGTGTTTCCAGTACTCCTATATATGGTTGCGAGTGTTGGACCTTGGATCCACAAACCGAAAAAAGAATCGACGCTTTCGAAGTGTATCTTTACCGAGACCGACGCATGTTACGAATATCATAGACGCAAAGAATAACCAACACCGGGGTCCTCAACCGAATGAGTAAATCTAAAGAATTAATGTTGACCATTAAAAAGCGAAAAATGCTTTATATTGAACACATCATGAGAGGTAAAAGGTACTAGATACAAAGGTTAATCGTAGAAGGAAAAATCCAAGGTAAAAGATCTGTTGGAAGGCGCCAGAATTCGTCGCCGAAGGACCTGCGTAGATGATATAGACGCACATCAACTGACATTTTTCGAGCTGCAGTTCCAAAAACAATGCTAGCCATTTGGATCGTCAACCTCCGGTAGGAGATGGCGTAATAAGAAGAAGAATAATAACCAAGAGCATGAAAATAGAGTAGCAATAATAGTAACTAAAACAATATAAAAGTCAGTCTGTTAACGGTTTTAAATGTATTCACTCTTAATTTTAAATTTTCCTTGACTGGTTATTTTAAATTGTTGTTATGATTGTAATAAGGTTAATGTGCACTCGTTTTATATGTTTATTATCTGTCCAAGATATTATTATTGATGTTGTTTACCAATTTCAACCAAATACTTAATTTGCACCACAGGTAATATTCTGTTTCTGGTAATAATATCATATTTTCTAATTATGTTAAAATTTTAATCCTTTTACTGTTATTTATCAATTATTGACGTTACATTACATTATTTATAATAACTATTATGTATTGTAGAATCTAGAAGAGGATCAAAATCCATGATCGAAACGTTGACATAATAAAGATCAATTGAAGACATTTATTAATTGTGTTTTTTGAGAAGTCTGAATTTTAATGGTCGTTAATTTAAAGAATGGAAAAGTCAGTAAAACATTATGTTCCTTATTCGATTTATGCGGGGTACTGTTGAAAAAGAACAACACTATAGAAAGTTTTAAGAGCAGGTGGAAGCAGTTTTAAAACTGATAAAAAGGCAAGTATTAAAATGGGTGATCTAAATGCTCAGATTGGAAAAGCGAGGCATAAAAAACGTGTTGGTGAATGGGGATTAGGAAAAAGGAAGGACAGAGGAAATTGTTTAGTACAGTTTTGTAAAGGGAAAGCATTACTAGTGACAAACACATTTCAAACTACCCCCACGCAGCCTATATCCATGGTCGGCTCCATATGATAAAAAGGAAAACATCTTCAGAAATCAAGTCGACTACATTAGTAAGCGATACAGGAACAGTATAAAATTTGAAAAGACATATCCAGCTCTGCAGCTGATCTGAATTTACATCTGCATTTAAATTCAGATCACGACCTACTAGCTGCAATATTCAATACCGGTCTCAAAAAGGTGCCCAAAAAGAAGCAACTAAAAAAAAATAGAAGCAGGTAAATTAAAGCAACCAGAAATTGCAGAAACTGTTAAAAAGGAAATTGATAGTGGAATAAAGACCTTAAAAAAAGAAAGACAAATAGAAAATATTAATGCTATAGGAAAGATATGGAAGAAATAATGAACAAGAACTGTGCACAAAATTTAAAAGTAGTTAGGTGATCGAAAGAAAAAAGGAATTGGATGACTGATGAAATTAAAAGTTTAATGTATTATAAAAGACACTTCAAAAATAAAGATTATCGAAAATATAAACAAATAGACAGAAAAATTAAAATAAAATACTAGAAGCAGAAAAGAGTAGATTAATGTTAGAAAGATGTGCCGAGATAGAAGAACCTCAAGCAAAATACAACACATTTAATGTACACGAAAAGATAAAAGAAGATATAAGAAAACAAAAATGAAAATGTTGCAATGAGGAGAAAATATCTACTTAACGAAGAAGTTTACACCTTGAAAAATAGTCGATTATATGCAGACTTTGCTCCATTTTTTGAGAACCAATTTTAATGTAGGGGTGGCGGGCGATTTTTGTTTCTAATCATTTATCTTTTGTCTGCCTATATGTAGACACCTCGGTTTTGTTAAATTTAAAAAAATAACGTTTTATCAATAAAAAAACACTACAACTCTATTTTACTTTAAAAAATTCAAATGGTATTTGCAAAAATTGAGATATCGAAAAAATCTCCACGTCAATAGATAGATAAAAACATTCCCTTTTCAAAAGCCGCACCAACATTTTTCAAATTTGCAAATTAATTCAGGAATAATGGAAATAAGATTTTAGAAATATCGTTGTAACTCACTATTCATAATGTAGCGTGTAGGCAACTCAACTAACATGCGAACCAATAATAGGAAACAGAATTCGAAGGCAAACTATTTCGTATTATTCCAAGAAAAAATTTAATCATCTCAACTTGTCAGTTATTACCCGACTCTACAGTTTTGAGTCTTATTATTTGGGAAAATACATAGAAGAATTGTTTGAAGATGATAAAATACCTGAACAGGTCATCAAGGCACCAAGTACTGGTCCAGATATTAGCAGGGGCGAAGTAGGGCATGCTACTAAAAATGGTTGATGAACACAGCATAGGGATTCTAAGAAGGCTATTTAACGCCATATACCAAACTGATGTTATCCCCGATAACTGGCTAAAAGATACTTTTTTTGTAATATCCGAAATAAACCGCAAAGATCATCGTACAATTCACTTTAATGAGTCACACCTTAAAAATATTTCAGAGGATAATTCATGGGAAGAATATACCGCAAATGTGAGGAAACAATAACAATTAGGTTTTGGGGCCAGAGAAGCACTTTTCTCGGTGAATATATTAGAGACGTAAATAAAGGAGTACACGCTTGCTTCATAGCTTACTAGAGAGCGTTCGATAGAGTGCAACATGAAAATCTATTAAAAATATTATAGAAAGAAATGGTCTTAAGTACCAAAGATATGAGAATTTTAGTGCTAAGTTATACTGGAACCAAAGAGCAACAGTATTTGTAGATGACACCGAAGAAATTAAAATTATAAGAAATGTTCGACAAGAATGCCTCACCTTTACCTTTTAATATTTACTCAGAAAGAATATTTAGTGAGGGTCTACATGACAAGAAAGAAGGTATAAACATCAATGGTAGAATTATAAATAACCTTAGATATGAGGATGACTCGGTTCTTCTGACATAAAATGCAGAAGACCTACAAAAAAAAAGCAAAATGTCGTTCGCCAACCTCCGGTAAGAGAAGGCACAAGAAGAAGAATAATCAAGTTAACTTAAACATTATTAACCCGTACTGAAGTACGTCTTCGATTTTAAAAAAATAGCAATTTTTACAACCTCATTATAAATAACAAAACAAGATACCAGAGCTAATGTCGAAATAAGAAAATCTGCAAGCTTCAATTAAAAAACCTAAAAGTAATGATCAGTGTTCTTACATCATGTTCGAACTAAAGTCGTGTTTAACATAAACATAGCACGATATAGCTTTACACTGTTTTTAAGGTGTGAAAAAGAAATGGAAAATATTGCCATGGTAATTAAACATGACGTTAAATTTAATTATGAGGTAAGAATACGAGCCAATGATTTTTACTTACTTTTTCATCTCTATTTCATTTTCTTGTGGTTAAATCGTTCTAAAATTATGTAATTAGAACACTCAAATTTAGACAATAATGAATGCATCTTGCTTTATTTTGAAAATTACAAACCGATGTTGAAAGTGTTGCCCACTC
Organism: Melanotus villosus; assembly: GCA_963082815.1. Lineage (NCBI taxonomy): Eukaryota > Metazoa > Arthropoda > Insecta > Coleoptera > Elateridae > Melanotus > Melanotus villosus. The sequence goes on along the minus strand of OY720418.1, from coordinate 47,913,723 downwards.
TAGTCAATATACTTCACTGAAAATTTCTAGTTGCATTTTGCAACAATATCAGTTTGTTATTAATATCCACGCATTTTTGTTTAATTTTTTGCTTGAGTTGTTTTAACAGAAAAGTTAATTTTCTGATGTAATTAGTAATTTTTCATTATTTATTGAACATGAACAACAATTTCTGGTGTATGTGTTTCGACTGCTCCACTGCCTGATTTTCGTAAAAGGCTACCAGTTTCACAAAACAAAGTAACAATTCTCTTCAAAGCTTTTTAAATTATATTTCAATCTACTGGAATATTTGGAAATTCAGTTTAAAATTCTTTCATACATTTTTGCAGTGAATAAACTCGCACCGTATAAACTGTGCTGCAACTTCGAGAGTAACTTTTGACTAAAAATACCGTGTTCCAAAGTGTAAGTTATTGTTTAGCTAATAAAAAACAGCAGATTCGTTACAATTTCGCTTGCAAGGAGAAAAACACTTTGAGAAAGAACCAAACGAAACGACTCAAATCGCTTTATGCTTGTCGAATGTCATTTTAAGTTAATTAACTAAACGTCCAAGTAAAACCCAAAAAATAACTAAGAGTGTGATTACACTCAATAAATTTCAGACCTTTCCTATAAACCTTCATACTTTACTTCCTATCACTAGTGAGGAAAAGTGGTAGGAAGATGCGGAAGTGAAAAATCGCAGGGATAATAAAGTAATCTCTCACATCCACTTACGAATGTATTTTTTGGATTCCCACCGAATTACATCGTGTAAATAAAAATTTGAAGTGATTGCCGCATCCAGCATATATTCGTAGTAAGTTATTTCTTAATATTCTGCCAAAGTAATTTGTTCTTTTAATAAATGAGAAAAGTATGACAGTTTTCGTTGGAAGCTCGTTCAAAGTTATCGAGTTTAGAAGAACACGGTCTTCATGCTTACTAATTTGGACGCCCACGTTTCAACTATTAGTAAAAACGCACCCTCGTAAGAACTTGGTAATTTATAACCGTAATATTATGAAGGGGGTTAACTAGACGGTTGATACGTTCAAAAAGCTTTTTTTTACAGAGGGCAATATTCTACGCGCCAAGCAGTAAAGGTTATTTCGGTAAGAATTGAAAGTTCAATATTATATGTAGTTGTATGTATCTCACTGCCAATTCGAGCCAGAGAAAACTACAGAAAATTTTCCCGGTGTAGAGTAATAGGTGTACTTTCATTCGCTTTTATTGCTTTAGCGAGACTTCCGTGCTTGTAATTATTAATAGCAAGCTAGGTTGCTAGCGGATATGTTCATTTTCTTGCTCATTGTAGATTTTGTTCTACACCGAAATGAAAACTTCAAAAGGGGATTCTATTCCGCTTTAAACATAAAGAGAAACAAAATATCTAAATATGCTCTAATGTGCAGCTTTTCCAGGGCAACTTTCCTAAACAAACACTACCTGAAATTCCATTCAAATATTCTTTAGATTACAGAAGCCTTTTGATAGTATAAATAAAAATAATAATAAATCATGGAAGTATTAATTATTAGAATAACTCAAAAACCTACTCAAATTTGATATACCAAAAATTATGTTTTTGCGTCATATTAACTTCCAGGTATCTTTAGTTCTTTTGATTAAAGCTACTACAATATTATATTCAACCAAGTGTTTGCGTGTCAAATACAGGGTCCAACAAGAGGCACTGATCACTTTTAATATGTAATAACTTCTTTTTATTTAACTGAGACGAAATTATATGTACATACATAAACATAAGTCTAACAGTTTGAAAATTTAATGTCTAAAAACAGCATGTCTTGAATATCTCCCATTCTTGTCAACGCACTCTCCCAAGCGAGAGATGAAATTTGCAAACATAGCGAGCAATACCTCTTGGTGGATATCGCAAATTTCATTTTCTGTGATTCTGCTCTTCTTACGTTTCTGATTTATATTTATATTGATATGGTCTTGCTCTTTTAAAAGATTTTATTTAAATTTAATTTATTTATTATTAAGCCCACATTCAATATTTACAATTATCCCTTGCTTTGCTCTTTAATTTTACTTAATTGTTTGCATTGCTCTTATCTCAGGTCGTTAATTAGGTTCCTTGTTTGTTATCTTTCTAAGTATATTTTTACCCAAATAAAAATAAAATTACTCAAATACTTATAATGCAGATTTTTTTTTTATTATCGTTTTTTCCTATCAACCCTGCCTTAAACCTATCTTATAATTACGGTATTTACACTCACTATTTACACCGGTTCCTGGGTTTTGTTTGAAATTTCTATTTCACTCCCAAAATCCAAATTGCCTCTGTTTCAAATTTAATGCTCAATTTCCTCTGCTCCAATTTCGACTTTCAATTGCTTCTGCTTGAAATTCAAATTTTCAATTGCTTCTGCTTCTATTTCGCTTCCTTTCGATTCAATAAATGATTCTTATGATTATTAACTCTATTTAAAGTTAAATAATCGGTTGATATTTATTATTTTGGAACGTGCAATTGAGCAAACCTATTTGGTTGTTGCTCCTTTTAATGCAAAAATATCACTTATTTATTAAATTGTTTTCTTCTGTATCCAAGATATTTTTATCTAAATTGTTTTTCACTATAACAACTATTTACAAGGTTTCTAATAGTAACTTATTTTACATTTCTATAACTACCAATTTAGCTAATTATTACTAACAAACATTATAACAATAACTTATTTACATTTTCACATAACTTAAATCTAATCTAGCTATCTTAAAATTATATTACAATTTTTAATAATTTAAAATCTGCATTACTTATATTTGGCAAATAACATTTTTCTTTTATAAATTAAACAAACAACTTAACCTTATAATTATATACATCCAATTAAGTATCATCTCAAAAGCCCCTCGATTTTTTTTATTATATTTATTTTCAACCCTGTTCATTTCAAAATTTTTACTAATTTGCATTTTATTTTATAATAATATTCATTTTCACTTTATTGTTCAATATACGGATATATCATTGATACATGAAAAATCCCTCTGATTTTATCAGAATTTATTTCTTTTACTTCGTAGGAATTATCAAAAATTATTTTATTTATTTTAAATGGATTTCAATTAAAATTTTTCTTTTTACGCTTGTAATTAATTTTTAACAAATAACAATGTAACACATTTAACAAATTAACAAATTTAACACTAATAAACATTTTTAAAACTTAATTTTTCTTTCTGTATTTAAAATTCTTATTTATCAAAATCCAATAATTACAATTTTTAATTTGTACTAAATTCAGTTTCAATTTTAAAATAATCCCTATTAATTTGAACTCAATTTTATTATCATCGCGTATTGATTTTGGCATTTTAAACGGTTTAGAATTCATATTTTCGTTTGCTCGTTTTAATTGGTCGTATTCTTTCGTTGCCATTTCGTCTTCTTCTAATTTCACATTGTCACTTACAAATTCCCTATTTTGGCTGTTCAATTTTTCCTTTTCGCCCCTTGACAACCCCCAATCGTTTTCGATCCCTGCATTCGTCTCTTTCAGTTCTTCTCTGTGATCCTGCACGTTTTCCACGCTTTGCAATTTAATACTTTCGCCCTCTGTGTCTTCATTTCTTACCTGTTTTATAGTTTTATTCAATTCGGTCGTTTCGTCGATTACCTTTTCTGTTTGATTATTTAATTCTTCATAATCAGGATTGTTAACATTATAAACATCTTCCTGATCTTGAATTTCCTTCTGTGCCTCTGCACATTCTTCTGTAATTTCTTCGGTCATCTTCTTCTCAATTCCTACCACTTCTTTTCTGATTTCTTCCCTAATTTCTTGTTTATTTTTCTTCAATTCTTCCTTCAGTTCTTCAATTTGTTTATCTGATTTTTCATCTCGCTTTTTCATATCTTCTTTAATTTCTTCAAATTGTTTCTTAGTATCTTCTTTGATTTCATCTAATTTACTTAACTGTTTCTCTAATTTTTCATCTCGTTTCTTGGCTTCCTCATCTCTCTTCTTGGCATCTTCTCTGATTTCTTTTGAATCTTCTTTGATTTCTGTAAACTGCTTCTTGGAATCTTCTTTCATTTCTTTAAATTGTTGCATTATTATCTGCATAAAATTCCCATCAAATTGAGTTGGAGTTGTAATAATTGGTGAAGTTTGAACTTGTAATTGATCACCTATATCCAGTTCAATTACATCTCGCTCCTCCCCTAATTCATCTTGTTCCTCTTCAGTTTCTTCTTCATCCCTTCTTGAACTACTTCGTAACATCCTCCTATCTGCCATCTTTTATTTTTATCAAATTAAGTACAAAATTTAAAAAAAATTTATGTTATTTTTTTATTATAATAATTATTTTTCAGTTCTGAATTTCTCAGGTATTCAATATTCAATTTTTATTAATGTATTTTTCCTTTTAATCGTATTTAATTGAAAATAAATATTATCAAAAAATCGAAAAATTTGACAAATGACATTGGCATTAGTTTTGACTTTTCTCCAAATGACAATTATAAATTATTTTTCTCGTTTTACCTTGCCCCACAAACCTTTTAATATTATTTTTGTATACTTCGCCCCTTTTACTTTATAAATCTTATAAATCACCCCACTTTGCTATCAACATTTATTGTTCGTCTCACGTTGCTGCACCAAATTATTAATAAGTATCTCTACTGTTACGCCCCACGTTGGGTTCGACAAATTATTGAAATGGTCTTGCTCTTTTAAAAGATTTTATTTAAATTTAATTTATTTATTATTAAGCCCACATTCAATATTTACAATTATCCCTTGCTTTGCTCTTTAATTTTACTTAATTGTTTGCATTGCTCTTATCTCAGGTCGTAATTAGGTTCCTTGTTTGTTATCTTTCTAAGTATATTTTTACCCAAATAAAAATAAAATTACTCAAATACTTATAATGCAGATTTTTTTTTTATTATCGTTTTTTCCTATCAACCCTGCCTTAAACCTATCTTATAATTACGGTATTTACACTCACTATTTACACCGGTTCCTGGGTTTTGTTTGAAATTTCTATTTCACTCCCAAAATCCAAATTGCCTCTGTTTCAAATTTAATGCTCAATTTCCTCTGCTCCAATTTCGACTTTCAATTGCTTCTGCTTGAAATTCAAATTTTCAATTGCTTCTGCTTCTGCTTCTATTTCGCTTAATTTCGATTCAATAAATGATTCTTATGATTATTAACTCTATTTAAAGTTAAATAATCGGTTGATATTTATTATTTTGGAACGTGCAATTGAGCAAACCTATTTGGTTGTTGCTCCTTTTAATGCAAAAATATCACTTATTTATTAAATTGTTTTCTTCTGTATCCAAGATATTTTTATCTAAATTGTTTTTCACTATAACAACTATTTACAAGGTTTCTAATAGTAACTTATTTTACATTTCTATAACTACCAATTTAGCTAATTATTACTAACAAACATTATAACAATAACTTATTTACATTTTCACATAACTTAAATCTAATCTAGCTATCTTAAAATTATATTACAATTTTTAATAATTTAAAATCTGCATTACTTATATTTGGCAAATAACATTTTTCTTTTATAAATTAAACAAACAACTTAACCTTAATTATATACATCCAATTAAGTATCATCTCAATATACTCGATATTTTAAAAATTCCTGCAGGAAAACTCGAACGCAGAAGTTTCAGCAGAACAGTGTGGTCATGCTAGGGCATCATTTAGTAAAATTAAGCGGTTCGGAAGATATTCTCGCAAAATTTTCATGCCTGCTCTCGCACTTTGATAGCTAAACTAGTACGCGTTATATTCCTAGAAATGATGGCGCATTTTATATCTTGATTGGTTTAATTTTTATTCAAGTTATAAAATGTTCAATGATTTTTACCAGGCCCATACTTGCAGTTTAAGCCTTTATAAAAATATTATTCCCGTTATTCTCCGAAACGTTACGTTAAGGTATGTTAGTGTTTTATCTATTTAATTTTTAATTTTCAGAAACTGCTGGCCAAGTATTCACAAGAAAGTACAAAACGAATTTTTTTTTTTCAAACATTTTTTAACTTTGAAATTATTTCCAAGAGAAAAAGAGATTTCGGAATCTTGTCCAACTGTGCCCACTGTGTACAACCATTTCCAAAAAAATTTTATTTAATTTCAGATCAGCCCAAGTTTTTATTGATATTTTTAATCTTAATTTATAAACTGTACTTTTTTTGGAACGAACTAAACCTAGAATTTTGTTGCAGTTTTTAACTCTTTGGAACCTCCTCTCTTATGTACTAATAATTGTCACTTCCTAACTCATAAATATTTGTTGAACATTTGCACATCAATACTAATAGTCTGACAGAGAACTATCCATAACATCCTGAATTATGGCAGGAAACCATATATATGTCACGGGCAATGTGGGAAATCCGGGCAGTGTTCACAATGCCCGGGCAATGTGGATAATGTACTTTTATTTTTTTAAAAAACTGCTCTTTCTGTACCTCTAACCACCAATAAACACCTCTACTATTTTGGCAGAGGCATTGACTGGAGGTTAGAGGTAGAGTAAGGTAAGTTTTAAAAAAAAATAAAAGTGTTATACTAAGTACATTATCCACATTGCCCGGGCATTGTGAACACTGCCCGATTTCCCACATTGCCCGTAACATATATACCATATGAACAAAAATTATTTAGATAAGGGATGGCCATGGTGAACAAAATCACTGCCTTTGATAGGTTCAGCTTTATGTTGGTTCTACATGATAGGTTCGTTCAGATTTCCAAAGCCACCCTTTATCTAAATAATTTTTGTTCATATGGTATATGTTTAGTCGACCTACTTAAAACATTTGACAAAGTACACAGAAGAAAACTGTGACAAATATTGAACAAAGAGAATGTCCCAAGGAATCGTATAGGAGCAACCAAAAGCCTTTACACTAACTGTTGAGGAAATGATGTATTTTTTGTTAACGCTGACTTTAATAAGGTAATTTGCAAGACCGGATCTGTGAGGTGCTTAATGAAAAGCTCACATGAGACGCCGGAAACACAATAATAAATACACGGGGCTAAAAAATGAAATGTAAGAAAACCCCAAATGATATGGAGCGATAATATTACAAGGTCAGCTGTTACAAAGTCGCACAAATCCGTGAAAATCCGAAAAACATTAAGAGGCATATATCCAGAGGATAGAGAACGACTAACCAAAGATGAAAGAAGATAACAATGTAGAAAAGCGGGCCGAGCAACGCTACTTACGTCAATAAAAACTTTATGTATTACTGCTACTTTACCAAGCAGATATACCGGCTGACTTCGCAAAAAAGTGTGGTAACCACGCGTAATAATAACTACTAACTTTAAAATTAAAAAATAACGTAGCCGCTACAACACTGGCAATAGAAACATGTTTTGTTAAACGTCCAGGTTCAGAAAGCCATGCATATCCTATTTGTAATGCGTTTTATATTAGACTTTAAACGTAAGTTTGTTGTTAACTTTGTTTGCTACTTCAATTTCTTTACCGCGAATATGAGGACTACAACCTTATTTAGTATATACTGTGAATGAGCGTTCTTATAGCTTTACCACTGTGAGTTAAATCTAGAAATACTAAAAACAAAAACACACTAAACACCCTAGAAATAATGGCCCATTTAGGAATAAGGGAGGCTGTGCCAACAATGCAAGTGTACCTCTAGAAATCCTGCTAAATTTCACTTCCTTATTCCTATATGTAGAAGCTAAGATGTAAATGGAGGCCTACTGAATGAAAATCCAAACGATTGGTATCATGCATAGAGTATATACAAAACAGTTTTTCCGGAATTCTGGTAATCGAATCGACAAAGATCCGGTCTTACAAATGAAATCGCATAAGAACAAAACCTCTTTTGTGTTCCAAAAGCCGATGCACCTTCTAGATCTAGAGCGTAAAGAATGGCACAGAGAGACCAAATTTCTAACCAAAATAAATGAAAAAATTTGATATAACGAATTAAAAACTGGTCTAGCAATATACATGTATACAACGCAACCGGTATATCAACCCAACCAGTATACCACGGTATTCTAGATAAAAATAGCAGCTATACTATATTTGCACTATTAATTACGTAGAAGAGATGAAAATAAGAGAATCTACATCATAACAGACAGTCAAGCTGCATTATAAGCACTGATATTAAACCCTATGTTAATTCGAAACCGGTGTTAAAATGCCATAAGAGGCTAGTGTAACTATAGAAACACAATTGATTGAATCTTGCCTGGGTACCTGGGCACCTAAAGCGAACGAAAAAGTAGAAAACGCTAGCGCTAAAAAATGAAATGTTGGAAGTTGGGCCCTTAAAAATTTTCATGAAGAAACCCTCCAGAAACATCTGTGAGGACGTTTTGAAAATTCTTTCCTCCTAGCCGATAGGTCTAATAATGTTGCTTCGAGGTACATGAAATAAATACCACAATATTCCCCAACTCATTGACTATCAAAACACCCAATAGCGTTTCCCTGCAATATCAGGTGGCCGTACTGTACTGACCAAAATGTCAAGTGACATGGACATTCTATGAAAGGAAGGAACGCGCTGTTATTGGGTTGTGCATCTATTGACATTCATCGACGAATGGGTGCTGTCTATGGCAACGCCTGTGTGGATATCAGTACTGTTAGGCGATGGTGAAGAAGTATGAAAGGATAAATCCACCCGCAACAAATCTGCATGATCAGGTTCGATGTGGTCGGTCCTTAACAGCCACGGATAAACAATATCAAGCGCAAGTAGATTAATTGAATCATGCTAATCGCCGCGTGAAGCAAAAGGATATATTAGCTGGAACTGTTGGGATTTCTCTTGAACGAGTCCATCACATCATTCATGCTTTGCTTTGATACATGAAAGTGTGCGCTAGATGGGTCCCACGCATGTTGACTCCTGAAGTGAAACACAATCGAAGGGAGATTTGCCAGCAACTTTTGGCTCGATACGAATAGGAAGATGATGCCTCTCTTCGCCGGATTGTCACTGGTGACGAGTCTTGGACACACCGTAACGGCCCCAAGAACAAGCAGCAATCAATGTAGTAATCAAGTAGTAAAGTTCAAAGCCTTTGCTTCGGTAGAAAAAGGGCTGCTGACCGTTGTTTGCAACTGGAACGGCATAGTCCACGTTGAATTTTTGAAGCAAGGCGACACTATCAACTTTAACTAATAACTAATATATGAAAAACTTCAAACTTGATTGCATCGAGTTAGACCTGGCACTGAAACAATTCTTTACTTCACTGCGGTCTTCAAACGCAGGAAACATTACACCGCCTGAAATTTCGGGAGGTTTTATCGCACTCCCACTCCCCCTTCAGCTCGGATCTCGCCCCTTGCGATGTTTACCTTTTTTCGAAGCTGAAGACAAACCTGAAGGGGCAGCATTACACTAATGATAAGAAAGTGCAAGCATCTGTGCGTCACTGGTACCAGCAGCAAACGCTTGATTTCTTCTCAAACGGGACGAAGAAGTTTGTTCAGCGTTGGCATGCGTGTTTGGACAGGGATGGTAATTGAGCAGAAAAGTAATGACTCCCCTTAATATAGGACAGTCGAAGCTTATACGAAATATACAGCTTATTTGTATAGCTTATTTGTATATCTTATTTATTAATAAAGTTATCGCGAAGGAGGCAAGACTTTTTAAAACACCCTCGTACATACAAGAATCGTTACAATGGTTTGTGAACCAACACCTGCACAGATTAGGACAGGTAAGGTAAAGAGTCCGAAATAGAACCCGACATGTTTAAAAACATTCTAATATACGAGGCAGAGTCAAATAAAAACCTTAAAAGTGCCATAAAAAATAAACCGAACAGAATCCTGTCTTATAAGTTGGCAGATTTATATGGTTTTCGAGATGTAGAAGTACTTGTTGCTGACGTATCCTGCTGTTACACTGACAGTTTAAAAATGGCAACTCCACTACAGCAGAGCACCAGAGTAGAACAGCGTTCTGTTATTCGTTTCTTGCATAGTGAAGGGGGCGAAACCCATCATATCAATCGTAAAATGAAGCAATATGGATATTCATATTTGTTACTCCACCAAGTGCATTAATAGAGCAACAAGTTGAAAAACGACCAAAGCATTTTTTTCTTCGGGTATTCAAGCACTTCCAAAACGATAGAGAACGTGCATATAACGCGATGGGGACTACGGCAAAGAATGACCTACTTGTTTTCGATATTGCTTTAATACATTTTATTTAATAAGGTTTTTAAGGTTTTCATTTGGCTGCGTCTCGTACATTTCATATATTGTGGGGTTTTTAAGAAAACGAGACTGCCATTACGAAATTCAATAAAAGAGGAATTCCTTAAAGGTATCAATGACCATGCTACAAAGGGCGTCGAATAACCCGGAACAAAAACAATAAAAACATAGTTATAAGGCAAAATCTACCACAATTAAGATAATAATAACTTGGAAGCAACTAATATACGATTAGATGTTAAGCATTGTTCTATTTGCTGTAGATAACCGTAAACACTTAAAGCTGGTATTTCGTTACAAGTTTAATATTGACTTAAGTCGGCCTCAACTCAATCCAAGCTTCTAAAACCCGTACTAAAATACTTACCCATAGCCACCAACCCCAAAGGAAAGATGCAATCAAAAATTAACAATAAAATGGAAAACAATCAAACTCAATTCTCCACTCAACCAAAATTTCATTAATAAAGGATTAATTTACAGAGAAACGAAGATAATAGTATGCAAGCCAACATACATACCGAGTTTAATACAAGATAGCGAAATGTGTACCTACCCTTAATCTTCAATGAAAGGCTAACACAAATATTACTAAGAATGTAAGAATGAAAACGAAATGCACAAGTACATAGACAGGGAGGTATCGACTTGAAAAGATGAGATCTGAAAAGCAAAAAATAAATAAGATTTTAGTTAAAATTATTTGATTATCGTTACATTTTAAAAATCGTTCAAACCAATCGGAGCAGCATTCTTCGACTTGTAACATAACTTTTTATTTAATTTGATATTCTGTTTAATTAACTTAAATGCAAATATTTCCCTTGATATTTTCAGTCACAGTAAAAATCGTTTAGAAATGTCGTAAACGAATAAAAACGTAAAATCGCTACATCCCTTAATCTAAAAAGCGTGTAATAACATCACTAAAAATAAAATACGCCAAAAATAACCGTAAATGTCAGAGAATGCGAAGAACGGAAACAGAAAAGCTGCTGAAGCCTTTTGGAATATTGGGACATAATTTACAAGCAAAAAGAGAAGAAATATATTGATAACAATTAAAACCCTCCAAAATAGTACCTGGAAAGCATTTAATTTTAATTTATTTCATTAGAAGAAAACCCTATCGTGTATATAGTTCAGCGCATTAAAATTAATTACGGAACTCAAAACTATGCGCATTCTATTTTAAATTACATCAGGAATTTTTAAAATTTAATCTGTTAAAAGACAACTCTTCTAATTGCAAAATTTCATAACGGTGAAAAGCAATAATTATCCCATTTTTCATTCGTTCCCCGTTATAATTTAGCATATGCGGTCACAATTGTTTGTTTGCGTAATTTCTTTATTAGAGGGGCAGCCGGCTAACAGCAAATGGGCGTCATTTGAACAATAAACGTTAATTCTGTGAAATGGGAACTAATAGAAAACACAAAGGTTATTTCCACAGTCCGATTTTTCACAATAGAATAAAATCGAGCCTTTTGAAATAATTCGGTTGTCATTTCAAAAACATGAGAGTACAGATTGACTCAAAACTTTTCAATCACGGCTTAACCAACCATGAAAACGTATTGTGCTACGCAATTGAGGCTCGTACTGAACCTCTTAAAAGCTTAAGCGAAGCTCTGGGAGCGGATTTACTTTAAGTCCGACTAGAAATATTTTCTACTACTAATATGAGTGACGAATTCCTAAAGAGGACTAAAGTGGAAATCCGTATAGTTTGTTTTTAATAGAAATTTTTGAATTCCCTGCAAAGAATTCTATAATTATGGCGTACAGAATAAAAATGTAAATTGTTAAATACAAAACAGGCCACGATAATTGGATGATCTTGAGTTCGACGCTATTTTCGTTACTTTCATTTCGTGTTGCGAGAAGCCGCGGAAATTAGACCACCAATATTTCACAGCGATGTAAAAGTTGTGTGAATTCCTCCGCATTTACTGAAAGCACCCAAAGCTTTTAAAATACCACCTAAATAATACAGCCAACCCGGGCTGCGTAAATCTGTGCTTTTATAAGGATTTTTATAACGGTTACCTATATGAAGTAAATTGAATAGCTTGTATAATTTTCTAAGCATTAAATGGAAAAGCAGACGTAAACTCTTCAGTTACATTTTAAAACGCAAGTTTATACATTTAAATCTGGTAAGAATTACTGTTTTGAAGGCTGTCCGAATCAGAATTTCTTATAATTAAAAGCGGTTCGCTTTTGTGCTAATTTAATTACTTTTATAAGAGCGTTACTTGAATTTTCTCAGTTATTAAACATGAAGTAAAAGTTTTCTAAAAGTAAATTAAAAAATAGAGGAAACAAAGGTAAGGGTAGTTATTCAAGTTCTCGGTCTGTGAATGTATATTCTTATTTGTAAGCACTATTTTATTTCGCTTTATATTACCATTTTAATCCCTACACCACAGACACTTTGATTATTATTACTTTATTAGTAAGCACAAATCAAAGTAAGCTGCAAAATAAGAAATATACTTTTGAGAAAGGACTATTAAACAAAGTATTGTTATTCTTGCTAAAATCTTAAAAATTAAGTTTGAGTAGTTAAAAGTTATTGTCAATCTTAGAATCAGAACATATCCCTAACGAGGTCATATGGTATATTAACAAATAAAAAAAACATTTTCCAAAATTAGAATTTGGAAATTACGAGTTTTTAGAAAGACGAAAATAATTATTTTATAAAAAAATATCCACGTCCTATTTCTAAACTTCGAAAAACAGAATAGAAACCTTAAGGAGTGTCCTCGAGGGAGTATGGCAGGCAACATAGAGGATTAAGGCTTCCTAAGTCGCTTTCATACCCGATTGTCTTGCACGCTAGGCGTACGGGATGATGTGGTAAGCACCGTGCCTTCGACAACCGCCTACCTTCCCTACTTCACCACTGCATTTCGGTTTCCAATTATTTTCAGTGACTGGGTAGGCCACCCGCCGAGCATCCGACTCAGGTTTGATCCCGAGATCCGCGCCGCTGTATTCGAATGCTTTCACCACTCGGCCACTCCGGCGATGGGTTTATTGTTATCATTGATTAAATATTAAAACACCTGTTGTGACATCCTTAAGTATTTTCCTAAAAATTAACAATATGAAACTTAACTAAACAGGTTTTATTGTTATCCTTGATTCGCTTTTACCTTACCGTCAATATTGCTATGAAATGTACCCTTTTGAAATCTTTGTTAGTTATTTAATAATCATAACGGAAACACATCATACACATTCTTTTACTCCGGTTAAACTAGTCTATATTTTTATTGATATTCAAATTTAGAGACTCTTTAAAATCAAGGCGTTAAAGGGGATCGTGTTTATTTATTCCTTATTTTGAATAAATAAAGAATATTAACTAACAAACTTCAAAAACAAAAATAATGCAAACCTTTTTACATTCCTTAATAACAATTTTAAAATTAATATCAAAATACTACTTCGTTCAAAATACCTGTTACTAACACATTCAGTACTACACCACTTCTTTTCTTAACTTCCAACTGGATATCTGCTCTACTTAGCTACTCCTGTGTCCTTTCTACTCAATCCCTAGGTTTGACTATCGGTTGCTCTACTACACTACTTCTTTTCTTCACTTCCAAATGGATATCTGTTCCAATTAGCTAATCCTGTGTCTTTTTCATGTAATATCAGTAATTAAATTCCAGATATTTAACTTGAAATTATTTATTTCCAACAACTCCAAATTATACAACTTCAATTATTAAATGTTATTTATTTTATTAATTATATTCTATTACAAAGTTAATTGAACTTTTAAGCTAATATTTTTAGAAAACTGAAAAACCTCGTTGTTTATCAACCTTCTAATTTTTATTTATTATTTTTATCTCCTAGGATATCTTAATTCCAACACTCTATTAAATTATTTAAATTAAATATCACAAATTATCATTAATCTAGTCTACAATATCTCTTTATAAACCACTTGTATTAACTATTTTAAACAAATTAATAAATTACACTAAACTGTTTACATATTTACATCGTAAAGTTTGCATTATTTCTTTATAAAAGGTGTTTATTAAATTACATTTAAAAAATCAAAATCTGCCCTTTTAAGAAAATATACAGAAAATGACACCTCAATATATTAAACTGGAAACCTGAAAGTGTGAAGATTTTAATGAATTCGAAGACCTCCACGGTCAGTGTCAGTGTTAACACTAGGGATTACAGAACTCCATATGTCTGATAGATAATAACCAGTGTCACGATTCAAGTTGTTAGGGGGTAGGGGTCTTGATGATTTCAATGTCCTTGCGGACTTTTCTGTTGAAAAAATAAGAGGCATTGGCGATTATCGAAGATGTTTCGAACAAGATCTTATGGCCAGTGTCGTGTTAATGTTCAGCAACAGTTGAGTGTGAGAGAAAACCAGATTTCAAGTAACGCTTTTGTTCACAAATACGTGTGTGTGTCTACTGAGCGACCAGTTTCTCCAATTTACACTAAACCACAAGAACAGGGGATACTATAGACGCCTGTTGATGACAAGGGTTGAAGCTTATCTTTTACTGAAGGGAGTATCTGTGACACTTTTGGAGGGAGTTTGAAGATGGTTTTAATATTATGTTTGTTGAGAATCCTACCTATGCGATCAGTAACTTGGCGAATGTAGGGCAAGAAGGCAGTAACCTTGGGTGTACAGGTATTTTGTGGACTTCCAGGGTGAGAGAGCCGTAATTGTTTGTCTATGACTTTCCTTACTTCCCGTTTGTTATATCCATTCTTGACGAGACTGCCTTGGATATGAGCTAACTCGACTTGAAGACTGTCGGGCTGAAACACTGTGATCGCACGATGAACAAGGGAATTGATTATGGAGAGCTTTTGTATCGGGTGATGATGTGAATTTGAGTGAAGATATCTAGCCGTGTGTGTGGGTTTACGATAAACTGAGTGTGCAAAATGACCACTTGGTTTACGGGTTACCAAAACATCGAGAAAATGGAGAGACTGTTAGATTCTATTTCCATGGTGCTGATTATTAAGATGTTCTAGGAAGGAAGCAAGGTTACGTCTTTCATGGGACCAGATAATAAAAGTTTTATCCACGTAACAGAACCAGACATTGGTTTTTAAATCAGAGAATTCCAGGGCTATTGCCTCAAAGATTCCACAAAGATGTTTGCTACCACTGGAGAAAGGGGAGAACCCATAGCAGCGCCTGTTACTTGCTTATAGAATCGGTTGTTAAACAAAAAATATGTTAAGGACAGGCACTTTTCAACGAGAATGGCTAAACTTGCCGTCTTGAACTAGTAACTGTTTGATGATAGCTACTGAGTCAGGGATGGGGACCTTAGTGAACAGAGACGCAACGTAAAAGCTTGCAAGCAGGTCATTTGGGTCTACGGTGAGATTGTCGATGAGGTTTACAAAGTGAAAAGAATTTGAAATATGTGAAGAAAATTTCCCTGTATACGCCTTAAGAATGTCTGCGAGATACTTGGCCAGGTCGTACGTGGGAGAATTTATAGAATTAACAATGGGGCGGAAAGGGATCTGTTGTTTACGAATATTAGGGTTACCAGGACGTCGAGGAAAGGGCCTAGGTTGACAAGTTGAGTTACCGTTCCCTTCTTTCTCATGCTAATAGAGTTTCGCCTCTGGCGTGGTTGATACGTTGAGTTACCGTGCTCTTTTAGGGCTCTCCTTTTCCTCCTGAAAAAGCCCCCTTAAAAAAGTGAGCGAAACGTTGAGTTCTTCTGTCTCAACAATGACACGGTTTCAACCCGGAAGACGTTCTGTGAAGATTTTGAACAGCAGAAACAGAATTAGTTATGTTTTAGAAAAATCAAATTTAAAAAAGGGGTTGGCAATCTTGATTAAATTCAAATTAAATGGAAACATCAAGGATATGAATTAAGAAAATTTTGAAAATCAAAAAGTAATCCTTCATTTTTCTTTTGGACTATTATAAAGTAAAAGATTATTCTAATAGGATTTATTTTTATTCCGGATTAACATAAAAAAACATTCAACAACCTGAAAAAACAGGAAATCCTTATACTTTATTCTGTTTGTTTGTTTATTATCGTTAATCTCTTATAGTCGAATCAATGAAGCGGAAAAATCGTCAAAACTTCGAAATCCTCAAAAACAGAACTGATTTTGATGATTTTGTTTTTTTAAATGTTTGATATATTAAGTTATTCAAAATCAGGAACATTACTGATGGCGCAAATAATTTTTTGAATTCCAAATTTGAAATTTTTTAAAAACTATTTGTATAATTTAAGTTTTTTATATATTAAGTCCGATTTTCGATGAAAATTTTTGACTAGGGGGTTTTCGGGGTCGCTAATTACGAATTTCCTATTACACGAAACAATCAATTCTTAACATTGTGATAATTAAATATACAGTTATTGTTATTTATAACAACTGGGGAATTTGAGGTATTGATGGCAGAGACACAGTATTTTACATCTAGCATTTGGGTTGTGACGTCAACTTGCTTGGCCCAAAAACTGTATGGGTAGACACGCGTTCGTGCGCAGTAGGTAATGAAAACCTAGTTTAGAAAGAGATGAAGTATAATTGAATTGTGAATTTAAAGACAACACTGTAATTTATTATCGGTCGTATTTATTTGCAAGTATCAAATCACCTATGCTGTTCAAACAATGAGTAATGTCAAAATGGTTTCAGTTTAATATTTTGATTTATGAAATTTTCTTACCAACTATAATATGTGCATACAGAAATTATTTATAATTTTAGATAAATTTTCACTCAGGCAAGTTGAGGCAGAAAAAAGCACTCATGCACTCATACACAACTTGCGTTCGTACACATTTCCCTAAAATTATGAATAATTTTGTATGCACTTACTATATTAAGAATGAAAATTTCATACATCTGTCACTGTCACCTAAACAACCAATCACATTCTAGATATGAAATTATTTTAACCAATCAACATTCAACAAAATTTAATTACTCGATAATTTTTCTTGTCAAATAATTATCGATAATTGCATATGTGCAACTGCTGATAATTTTTTGGCATTTAAGTTAATATAATAATAATATATCTAATACCTACCTTAATTTTGGCAATCACGCCAAGTATCAAATCACCTATGCTGTTCAAACAACGAATAAGTAATGTCAAAATGGTTCCAGTTTAATATTTTGATTTATGAAATTTTCTTACCAAATATAATACGTGCATAAAAAAATTATTTATAATTTTAGATAAATGTTCATTCAAGCAAGTTGAGGCAGAAAAAAGCACTCATGCACGAACGTGCATTCGTGCTTTTTTCAGCCCAACTTGCTTTCATGCACATTTCCCTAAAATTATCGATAATTTTTTATGCACTTATTATATTATTACTGATAATTTTCTAGAAATATTTGAAAAAATGTGGAATTCGTTATTGATTTGATGAATAATTTCAAAAAATTTCATTACATTCAAAGAATAATTTAACATCATTTTTTGTAGCAAATAATCTTAGCGACGAACATAACGCGCGGAAAATCCACTGAAAAAAGTAGTGTAGAATTAAAAATATTACACTTAAAGAGCTAAAATTTTTAGAATCGTTAAATCAATACGTCTCAAATAAGCAACCAAAATTTAGTTAAGATTGAGTAGTAATTATTTATTAAACGGGAAACATTTCTTAACTTATATGCAACGCAAGCGAGTTTGCTGTGATGATCAAGCAATGGAAGGTCTTAGTTATTCTTGAAAATATTTCGAACTGTAGTTAAGACTTTATTCTGAAGGATCAACAAAAGTTAAATCGATTATAATTCTTTTAATAAAAGTAAAGTACTAAGAATTAATTCTGACTTGTAATGACTTACTTGTTTCACCGATATAGTATTTCCTGTCATCACAGGGAATACTGTATATGCAGTTTTTTGAATTTTAGTGGTCGTTTATCAGTTTAGTTTTATTAATTTAATTTTTATTTTAGTAATTTCCGGCGAAACACCCGAAATGGAAGTATAAAATGTAAAATTGGTCACAGCAAACTTTCGGAAATATTTGAACAAGAAGTAAATATTTCAGAAGACATTTGTAACTGAAGAGTTCGTTCACCACTGAGGCAGTTTAGATAATTCGGAAACACAGTTGAAGGCATCTCCATGCAGTCCGAAGTAATTTAAAACAGTATGGAATACTTTAAAGACATGTTTGGCAGTCTATACTAATTTTAGGTCTTTTTGTGGCACTCCGACCAATGTCTAGTAATAATAATGGTGTTTAGAAACCCGAGGCAACATCAAGAACATTATTAGGCAATACCTACATTACGAGGCAAAAAAAACATTTCCTTGTCAATAAGAACTAATAATAAGTAATACGCAATAAGTCAATAACAGTTAATCATGATTTATAACCAGCACCATTTTAGGTTTTATAATTCCATCAAATGCAATAATTTTAGAAAACATCGATATATGATTATTTTTTTTGTATTCTTTGCATAAGTAACTTCAGATCTACGGTTCAGTGAAATCAAAACGTAAAGTTTTCTAAAGACTTAATTAAGTCTTTGTAATTGTAAGAAAGTACCTACCATGCGATCAACAAACATTTCTCCTCGGGTAGACTGTATCTTCGAAGGCATAAATCAAAGTGAATCTTCCACATCGTTATAATATAACAACATCATAATAACATCTTAAGGTCGCATTATCAAGCTTCTGAGGATGCTAATTTATTTTTTCTTCTTATCAAAGCTTAGTGATTAAAGTTCTACGAGATTCAACATCTACTGCGTTTAACTTTCATTTACCTACTAAATTTCGGTACAAAGTGCAAGGAATAAACTAGAATTTATTAAAATTTAATGATATAACCTCCAAATATCATTTATGATAAGTGCATCTGATGTTGCAGATAATTTTCAACGACATTCGTTTACAAAAGCATAACTGAGATTTTGTTGATAATATAATATACTTTAACATTTAGTCTGGATTGTAAAATAATTGAATTATTTCCTGAACTGGTATTTCAATTAACTTTTTAATCATATAAAAAATTCGCAGATTTCGCAATCCTTGCAACCATCGGATACATTGGAAATGATAATGCCATATATAATATGTAAAACATATAAACTGACCTCACTTACGACTTCGAAATTGTGGAAATATCACACTTCTGAGAGTAAATTGTTTTTCCAATTCTTACACATAAAGTGGCATGTTAATGTGCCAAATCTAATTATCAAAGCAACATTTTAACGTGAAGGGTGGATAAAGTGTTGCTATAGCAAATGATTGTACATTTTAGTGGCTGTTGCTACGGGTCCTCTGTCAGTCTGCTCGAGCCTATTATAAGGTCTATAGATGTTGTTGACTTGTCTGGTTGTGTAATGACTTATCTCATAGCATTTAGTAAAGCTTAAAATATTCTTTTTAACGTAACAGAGACACCGATAAATGTATAAACTGTGTAACGTGAATAGTTCGTATTTTTTAAAATAATAGCGACATGATTCGTTATATTTTAGTCGGAACATCGATCTAATTATTCTTTTTTGGGCTATAAATATTTTATTCACCTGAGTACAATTTCCCCAGCACAGAAGACCATACGATCTTCTGTAATAAAGTAATGTTAAACATTGTTTGTATTTGTTTTTAATAGTCATAATATGTTTAACGTTGTGATAAAAGTACGTACGTTAAATACTGGTACGAATAACATTCAACTTGATTTTTCTAGAAATTTCGTTTATGCAACCGTATAATATTCTTATACCGTCATAAAGAGAAAAAAAATGCTATAAAATTACGACCTAAAAAATATAGGTTGCTATTTAAAAAAAAGTATCGATGACGTCATAGCGCAAAGGTATGACCTTGAAAAAAATATTTAAAACCATCCGTTTGTGGAAAATAATTTGTTATAAAACTTTTGTCTAAAACTTTTTTTTTCTAAAACTAATAATAAAGGCTCCAGCATCGAGGTTCCTTACTATTTATTCACCCTGTATATGACACATAACCTTAATAAAAATAACTAAATTTAAATAAATTTATTGAAAAATTAAACACTCCTTAATACCCAACTTTAAGGCAATTAAATTCATTGTAGTTTATTTTATAGTAAAATATCAGTGCAAGATAAACTGTCGTAAATCTAGGGACGGTATTTCGGTACTTAGACTTCGAAATGCAAATTATGCAAATCCTTAACACGTTTACCTACGTTGCTTCAAATAATTAAAGACCGTTAACGAATGTTAACGTCGTTTTCCTGGCGTTTATATCGTTATAAAACTAACTCATTAACAAAAGTAAATTTAAAGCTTACAAAGCTGAAGTAAAAGCTAGAATTAAGGGTACTTTTCTGGCAATTTTAACTAATAGAAAGTAAGGGTTTTACTTAAACATCCTTAAAAGTACATTCGTGAATTCTTTACTAGGAAATCTAACTGACCAATCTAAACAATAAACTCTGAAAATGTAAACAATAAAGTCTAATATGTTCTCGACAGTCTATTACATTTCACAAGCAAAACAGAGGTTTCTCTGATTAACTTAGTTTATGCAAAAAATACATTTGGTTTAACTACGACAATACAAGCAAACCGTACATGAGCCTTGAGTCCGCAAACTAATACAGAATCGTATTCACCTTTAACCTTTTAGGATAAACGTTCAACATTCGAAATATTAATATGTAAAATACACAAACGTACCGATATGTATTTACTTATACTGGAAGGTAAACCGGATTAAACAAGAAACCAAATTCGGAATTACTCTGTTAAATTAAGGGAATCTGACGTAAGTATTTCGGTAAGCCTTATGAAGATGATAAGCCCTTAGATATATCCTACCAAATTTTGTAAGTTGAGTGATGGACATATGGACAACAGCGGTAATAACCAAATTTTTTTAGATTAATGATTGGCTGAGGGCCTAATAATTTGATAAAATTATAAGCCTGGAGGGCAAACTGGTTTTATCAGCTGCATTTTAAAATTATACAAATAATATAATAAAAGTTTAAGAAAATGCTTAACTTAAGCTGGCTTACATTAGGGCTCAGTAAGATATTTTCCGGCTTAAGCTCTACTGCGCTAAGCCAGCTTAAGCTAAGTGTCTGATTAAATCTCTACTGAAATACCGATCTTCTGTAAAATTAGGTATGACTTGACTAAATTAGTACTTCTACTTTAACAAAACTTTAATTCTTGACTGGCTCAACTATAATAAAAAAATAAAAACCAACACCGAAGACGTTATTGTCTTCGTAAATGATAAAAGATTTGCAAAAAGAAACTCACCCATATCATCAATAATAGGTGCCATCCTTAACGTAACTCCAACTAAAAGGAGGCACATGAAGAGCAATAAACAGGCAGTGGCAACGATAGTCCAGCGTGCTCGCTGAGGAAGTTCTTCAGGATCCAGTTCTTTGACTACTTCAGGTACAGGCATCGCTGTAATTTCGATATGGGCCTTCATACGCTTCTTTCTTCTTCTTCTTCGCTTTCTCCTGGCTCTCCTCAAGGCTTCACGATCAATTATCGCCTCTTCGTCCATGTCATCATAGTCTTCTATTTTAAGTGATACGTAATCGCTATAGTGCATTTTTCTGAAAACGAAAAAGAAAACTCAAATTATCTGCAATCTTGAAAATTTAATCTTAACTTTTTATTATTTGATTTCAGTACAGCTAACTAGACGCGAATTTTGTTTGTAGAATTGTAGAATCTCTTAATAACGACGGCAAACAAGCAACGTAGTGTTACATTTCGTGTCGTAAGAGAAATAATCAACCAACCCAAAACTTATATTAAACAGAACTTGGTGAGGGTGTTGTGCAAATAGGATATATTTGGGTTAATGGTTACGATAACTGAGTTCGTCAAAGATATTAGTTTAAACTATAGGGAACACATCAAATATACGCTGATGTTCTACATAAGGACGTAAACGTTCGCTTATTTAACATATTCTGACAGAACATATAATATTCATTTAGGAGTTTGATATTAAAAAGCGCAGTTTATATGTTCATAAACATAACAAAAGGGACCTTCTTAAAATTCTTGCTACAACAAATTTTAATAATTATAAAGCGTCAAAAGATCATTTACTTTTTTAGAGAAGACTTTATAATAGTTATTTATGTACCAAGGGCGTAAAGATGCTTTTATGGCCTGAGACGTGATTTTGAGCCCGAGACGCTAGTCGAGGGCTAAAGACACGTCGACAAAAAATATTTAATTAAATCACAGTATTACAAAAACTGTTCAAACTCCTTGTGCTCTAATACAAGCACGAGCTCTACGAATAAGGGAATCGTACACTCTAGCTACTTAACCATTGTTACGAGTTTCATTGGCCGCGTTAAAAATCCTTTGACGTTGTTCACGTGTGTCAATTTCAGTACTGTGTACTAACTGTTTCATAATTATGTCCCCAGAGGTAAAAATCTAGAGGATTTAAATCGGTCCCCCATGTCCGATCCATCTGCCAGGGTAGTGAGTATTCAACCACCGGGCGACTTGCCTTCCATAATGACATGGTGCGCCATCATGTTAAATCCACATCCTTTGACGACTCTCCAACTGTTATCAAAACAATGAACGGCCGCAAACTACTTGATATTACCTTTTGAAATTAATTTTAAAAAAGAAAAACTTTGACTTCTTATAGTTCCTCAACTGTGCGAATTAGGACATAGGTTTATGGGAACTTTTTTACTTAAAAAAGTCTCTCCTACATACTGGTAAAATTTGTTCCGCCCATTATGACTCACCCTGTATACTGCATCGGCTTTAAGATGATGCAAATCCAACTCCTTCATGAAATTTTTTTTTTCATCTTCAGTTTTTGACATCTTTATTTTCATTACTAACGTGTCACATGTGCAGCATGTGTCTTTTTTGGGCTGCTTTATTTTGGTGTTCAATTTGTGAAATATTTCTTCGTAGAGTTTGCGATTTATAAATTTCTCAGGATTTCTCTCCTTGTAAGCTTTGTACAAACTAGCTAGAGTATAATGAGCCGGTAGATATTTTTTCGATGTTCTTCTTCTTGTGTAATGGCTCTCATAAGATGGAACAGAAAGAATGTGTTGCTTCGCAATTTCTTTGTCTTCCTCAGAAAATTGTTTCTTATTGTCGTGGTTACCTCTTTTATCAAGAGCTATGAGGCCAGATGTATTAATTCGCTTTTTCGACATTATAATCTCAATAAATTTGTTGTTTATATCAAACGTTTTAGTAAACCATCCTTTACATGTAAGAGTGAGGGTCCCATTTATTCGAAAATAGTATACTGCTGTACTAGTCCTTTGGCGCTGTTTGCTGGCATATGGCAATGCGGGTACTTTTCTTTATCTTTTGTTTCGATCAGATCACCTATATACTGAGCTCTTCTATTGTAATCTCCAATTTCCCAAAATTCTTTGAACAAATTCAGACGAACCTCATCGTTATATTTTTCTTTACATCTGTTTCGGCAGACCGTTATTTCTTTCATGTTTTTTTTCACGAGCAATTTTGTTTTTTCTTATTGTAACATACTTTTTTCCAAAGTTTCGTTTAACCTTTCTCTCCTGTATCATCTTTCTCGTCTCTATTTTAAATTTTCTATTATCATTCGCGGATGTTTCACCTAGTTGTGAGATCTCTTCAATTTCCTCCTGATCTGCCACTGTATTGTCAGATTCATCTTCAACGGGCATATAATTTTTACTCCTAATAACACAATATACTATTTTCTTCAAACGTCATAAAAACACGACTTTGTGTCCTTGGATACATACAGTTAAACATTCACTTTTACTCCTAGGACTAAAAGTGACATAAAATGAACCAATGGCAACTCGTAATTTTTATTTTTTATAACAAAGCAACCCGTAGCAATGACAGCTGGTATGACGTTCATTTTTGACTTTTTTTAAATTTTCTTGCTGAATTGCTTTTAATTTATGCGTTTGAAGAAAAAGTAACATGTGTTATTCGGAGTAAAAGTGATTTTGTGTGCCTCGCATGAATAGTCCGACTCGCTAGCGCTCGTCGTTCAAACGTCATGCTCGGCACACAAAATGACACTTTTACTCCTAATAACACAATATACTATTTTCTTCAAACGTCAGAAAAACACGACTTTGTGTCCTCGGATACACACAGTTAAACATTCACTTTTACTCCTAGGAGTAAAAGTGACATAAAATGCGCCAATGGCAACTCGTAATTTTTCTGTTTTTATTTTTTATAACAAAGCAACCCGTAGCAATGACAGCTGGTATGACGTTCATTTTTGACTTTTTTTAAATTTTCTTGCTGAATTGCTTTTAATTTATGCGTTTGAAGAAAAAGTAAGATGTGCTATTCGGAGTAAAAGTGATTTTGTGTGCCTCGCCACTTTTACTCCTAATAACACAATATACTATTTTCAATTTGCAGATATTTCAAGTAGCTATGGAAACATGTATCTTGGGTTGCATTTAAAGATTTTAAGGGGCGCATCTTATGTGAACCCAAAAAGTAACAGTTATGTTCTGTAAAAACACAGATGTATAAGTTGATTGGAGAAGATGGGAACTAGAAGGGCAAGGAATATTTGCACAAGCGTATGCTGGTAATGGAACCATTTTGATAACGGGCGGTGTCTAAGTGTCCTTTGCGAAATATTGCAACACGTACTAAAGTTAGTAAAAAGATGGTGCGAGAGGAATGATATTTCGGTTAATCCCCTGAAGAGTGAACTAATTCTGTTCACAAAAAGAAAAGAAAGAGAGTTTTCAGGGACCTACATTCTTTAGAAGGGAACTGCAGTTACAGCTGGAAGTCAAGCACTTAGAAGTTATTTCAAACAGCAAGGTTAGCTGAAAGAAACACATAGAAGAGAAATGTGGAAAGGCTGTTATAGCACTATGGTAATGTGGACGAGTAATAGACAGACGGTGGGGACTTACATCTAAGATTGTCCACTATGTATACCATGGTTATAAAACCACATATGCTATACGCGGCATTGGTATTGTACAGTAAATGTGAATTGCTATATGTACAGAAAAGTCTGGGACATATACAACGATTGGCTTAAGTATTATGGGAGTTATGGGAACAACGTCAACTAAGTCAATAGAAGTACTGCACCTAGAGGTGGAGAGGATGGCATTTATGACTTGCTACAGATTGAAAAAGGGGAACCGGAAATTGGAAAGGAAGAATAAATAAGGAAAGACATATGGGCATATTAGAAAGGCTGCAAAGTAATGTACCATACCGGCCATAAACATGCCCATGAACAGAATAAAGAAGGAGTATAGTTTTAAACTAAACTTTAAAATTATAATAATGATGAGAAGAAAACACGGAAGAATATCTGGCTCTGAAGAGACTCTGTGTTAAATCAGAACTGCTATGCATTTTCTAGCAAAGTTCGAGAACTATAAAGAACAGTGGAGGGGGATATTTGGCAAGAAAGAGATTATACCGAATGAGATGAAGGAACTGGATCTAACCCAAATTAACTGAGAGATTCGAATAAGAGCAGACCGCGAGAGGGCGAAGCGATTTGAAATCGTGGGGCCTTGATTCCAGGAAGATTGTACCCGTACCCCGGAATCTATCTATCTATGCATCTATCTAACTATCTATCTATTTGATTGAAAAATGGTAGAGAGATGGAAAGAATATTTCGAGGAAATATTAAATGTACAGTATTTTTCACCTAGGATTTGGGTTGTGACGTCACGCGCTGGTTATAAATTCACAATCCAAGTATACTTCATCTCTTTCTAAACTAGGTTTTCATTACCTACTGCGCACGAACGCGTGTCTGTCCATACAGTTTTTAGGCGGAGCTTGTTCACGTCACAACCCAAATGCTAGATGAAAAATGCTGTAGGTGAAATCTTTGATTTCGAAAAGTGGGAAGAAGTCAACCAAATAAAACAAATACAAAAAGTACAACACAGAAATTACAAGAAACTTAAATTACATTCCCTCAGAATAAAGTATGTAGGAGACAAAAGTTGATAATAGTTATTTATGTACCAAGTCAGTAAAGTGATTCTTTATCGAACGAGTCTGAGATTATGAGCCGAGCGAGCGAGCGAGCGAGTTCGATAAAGACACTTTACTGATGTGGTGCATACAAAATTGTATCTCCAACCGTAAAAATGTATAATTGAAAAAAATAACTTCCATTATTTTCTATAAATAACTCGCGACAAAACTTTTACTGTCTAAGCTGTGACAGCAACAAACGATTTTTGTTTAATGTCAGACAGTCATGGTTATGTTGATTAACATTAGCGGCAGGTAAAATGCTTGATTTGTACAGTAAGATAAAGTGTTTGTTTACTTCCGAAAATCGCTATGGTAATGCATGGCTTTGCTGACGGTTGGCGATAAAATAAATAAAACATAGGTACATATAATTAAAGGAAGAAAAGCAAATTATTATGACGCTGCATTAAACAACCAGTCTATGACGACATACTCCAAAAAGTAGAAAAATCTAAACATTCATGTGCTAATAACAACAGAGGACAGTGAAGAAAATGGAAGGTAAATTATTAGTCAAAACAGATAAGAAAATGAAATCTTTAAGTGCGTTGTATTGTGTGTAGCCTAGTTTGTTATAGAATTTCAGGCTCGGAGTTTTAATTTGGATACCTTACATATCAAAAAACCAAAAATAGACGCAGATAGGGATTACTATAACAAGCAATAAAAGATTTGAAACAAAAAGAAATACAGAACTAAAAAGGAAAAACGAAGGACCGTAAAGAATGATACAAGGTTACAAAGCTGTGGGCCAGAAAGTTAACAACTGACAGACATTCAGCATGTTTACCCTGAAGCTTAGTATAATTCCTAACGTTATTGTACTATAACAGATTATAAAATAAAGTGTTATCACCAGTGGCGGCTCGTGGGTCAAATAATAGGTGAAGTGCTATTGTGGTCAGGGGCGTCGTTAGCCCTTTTTGCCCCCCCCCCCCCCCCAATTGACGTTTGCGCCCCCCAATTGTAATGCAAGAATAAAATTTCGTTATCAAAAGGGCGATATTAGATCTTATTTTACTATTACTACTTTTTTGAGCCCACTTTATTATAAATGAATATTGTATCATTCTGAAAAATATAAATCTTATTGAATGAATAAGTAGGTACGATTAATTTCTTTTTCTTCTGCTATTTTTTAATTTAACAAACTAAGTATTAGTTTATATAGTTATAAATAGATAGTGTAGTAGATAGTAGATTATTATTATCTCAGGAACAGTAGAAACAGTAATAATTTTTAATAAACATAAGTTAGTCTAGTTTTTCATAATATAGGTACCTATGTTTTAGTATAAATATTTGTGCAATAAAATTTGATATTATTTTTCTGTACGTCTCTTTTATCTATCAAATTTCATTCAAAAATACTTTTTATTTGGACTTACCTAATTTTTTTACACCAAGTCAATCCTTCTGTCTTTTAGGGTAGCAAATTTGTTGGTAATATCTTCGTAAAATGGTTGGTTTTTAATTAACCCTAGTAAGAGTTCTTTTTGAATTGAAATATTCGCCAAAGACGAGAGTCTATCGTGAGATATTGTATTCCTTAGGTATATAATTTCTATAGGACTTCTTGATAAAAATGCTGCTAAAAGTTCCACTACCCTTTAAGTCCTTTTTTGCAAAAATTGTTAAAGCCTTTGTTTCATGTTTAAAAACACACACTTATTGCAAAACAAACACATAAACAACAAACAGTACAAACACCAAAACAAGACATGAGTTTCAATTATTTGAAATCAGTGATAACCGACTATTCGATAATTAGGAACTTCAAATATTTAATAAAATCACAGATATTTTAATACGTCCTTTGTACGACATATACGCATTTAACTGCCTAATACTAATAAATAAAAATAAGTAGGTTAGCATCTCTCTCTTTATTGCCCAGACGTGAGGTTTGTATAAACAAGTAAACGAAAAGGTTCACGTATCGATTCACTTTTGTCTAGCAATGAATTTATAAAATAACCAACACCGATTACGTAAGATTGCTGCGCGATATACCAAACATACAACCATACGGTATCCACAGCGGCAGGCGACTGATGAAAAGATCCTGCACTCTTCACTTGTGGAAAAACTACATACCGCTTCATGCGAGTGACGTCAGTGTTACCATAGCAACCCAGTGAATAGTACAGAGTTCCAAGCATATTTACGTTTAGCTCTGCAGTTTGATACTGTGCTGCGAAATACATACCTATATCTATAAGAAATGTTTTGCGTATTGAACGGGGATAAAATTCATTTATAATTTAAATTAGGAATTTAGATAAATGATAAGAATAATCATTTTTATATACAAAAAAAAAACTAATTCGAGTGAAATATTAGGTGAAGAGGCACTTCACCTACTTCACCTGGCGAGCCGCCACTGGTTATCACTTATTAACACTCTACTTTATCTTGACCATGCAATCTGGCCATTTGGACATAAATAAGAATAAAGTCCAACTTTTTAGAAATGTAAAATTAAACTTCCGATAAGTTTATGCTAAAATTCAAAACACTGATGTTTAATTACAAATAAATGGATAAAACGTTTTATTTCAACCAAAGACGTTAAAAGCCAAATATGCACAAACCAAATTTAATATTTAAAGGTCTTCTACCCACTCTGAATACCAGGTTATTCCACTCTTATTCAAATCTCATTCCTACTTGAAAACTATTTTCCAAGTTTACATCGAGTAAGAACTCCATAAGTTCTTATTAAAATTCAAGAAATTCTGAAATTATGCCGTAGAGTTCATAAAGATGTTAAACGAGTTTCAGCTGTTTCATGAATTAAATTCTAATTTTAACAAGTGTGCTTACATTTATAAGATATTTATTGAACAGATTATTTTCATATTGGATTATTTTTTATTTGTTTCTAAACTTCTTCTAGATATTAAAGGAGAATCTTAAATAAACGAGGTGGAATATTGATTTTCGTAACTTTTATTAATGTTTATAAATGTGTAGGTGTTGAAAACTCGCTGTTTGGAATCTCGCTGTTATAATTTTTAAATAGCAAAAGTTCAATATTTGCTTGCCATAAATTACGTTTACAGTACATAAAAACTCAATTTTTAAAACATTTTACCTTTAAAAAGTTTTCATATTCAATTTAGTCAAATGTGTGCGTTTTAAACTTGATAATGATCAGTGTACATTTAAATAATCTTAACTAATTATTACTTTTTCTGCTTTTTAACCTTCATTTAAAAATTTCAATGTTAAAATGCTGAAGTTTTTCTAGTAAAACTGGTATAGATTAGATTAGATTAGATTAGATTTTTATTGATTACTAGTACACAAACATAAATATATTATATAGTAATAAGTCATGATAAAATAACAAACAGTAAATAACGTTAATATAATAACATAATAATAAAATAAAAATACATTAAATGCAAACTAACATGTCAGGTATTTTTTTAAATTGTAAAATGTGTTACAGTTTAAATAGTTTTTTAATTCTTTCTTAAATTTAATATCGTTACTTAAGTTCCGTAATTCTAGTGGTAATTTATTAAATATTACACTACAGCAATATGCTGGCGATTTAGTGTAAAGGGACATAGACATTATAAAAATATCATCTTTGTTCCTTGTTTCATGTTGATGAACGTGTTTTGTTAGCATAAACTTTTGTTTATTGTTTCTTACAAATAATAGACATTTATAAATAAAGACATCTGTGACTGTTAGAATTTTGTTAATTTTAAATATGTTACGGCAAGATTCCCTTGGTTTTATATTGAAAATAAGACGCATAATTTTCTTTTGAACTATAAAAACCCTGCTTACTTCTGCTGTACTACCCCAAATAATTATGTTGTACGAAATTATAGAGTGTACCATAGCGTAATACACAGATACCAATTGTTTGCGGGATAAAGTTTGTTTTAGGTTAAGTAATGCAAAGTATGCTTTATTTAATTTTTTACAGGCCATAGCTATTTGATCTGACCATCTGAGCTTTTCATCCAACATTATTCCTAGCAATTTAACATTTTTAGATTGTGTGATTCTGCGACTTGGGGAAGAGTAATTCTTTTATTCTTTTTTTGTCAAAATACATACAAGCTGTTTTTTCCATATTTATAATAAGATTGTTTTTATCACACCATGTTTTAAAATCGTTCAGTAATAGGGTAACTTTGTGTTGTAATTCGTCAACGTTTTGTGTCGTGATAACAAATGAGATATCGTCTGCAAAAAATATTTGGCACTGCGATGACATTATGTGATAAGTAATATCATTAATAAATAACAAAAAGATTTGGGGACCTAGAACAGATCCTTGAGGTATCCCTAATTTTAAGTCAAAGGGTTTTGAAAGATAACCATTTACTTTTACAACTTGCCGCCTATTTTATAAATACGAAAAAATTAAATTGTTTGTAACTCCCCTAATGCCCACAGTTTCGATTTTGTGTTTTATAAATTCGTGATTCAGGGAATCGAACGCGCAAGACAAGTCGAAGAATACACCTACGACGTATAAGTTACTGTCTAAGGATTTGTAGATAAATTCAGTAAAATCAAAACAGGCTGTTTCGGTCGACCGACCTTTTCTGAATCCATGTTGGGCTTCAGTTAATAATTTCTGTTTTTCAATAAATTCGATTAATCTTGATGCTATTGCTTTTAATAACTTTTGAAATAGGGGATAATACAGAAATGGGCCTATAATTGGTTACATCTACAGGATTTCCATTAAATGAATTTAGCAAGAACTGGAGGTCTATTAATTGGCAAATGAATTTCAGAATTTTGGTTTATGACATTTTTGAACTGAAATGCCCTTTTGTACTGTGATAAAAATGAATAAAGCGAATTTTGTTGTGAAATGTTGAAACTAGAGCAACTTTGCATCAAGTATGACATAATTCAGTTAGCATATTTGGAATTTTTTTGAAAAAAACCAATTACAAACATTTTTAAACAGAAAAAATACCCTTTGGCAGATTAGTGTATTACATCTTTACGGGTCTTTTCGGATTTTAATAAATTCGACTGAGCCAAAAAATTGTTATGTTAAGAAAACGTGAAAAATATCAAGGTTGTCCAAATTTGTTCAAATTTGGTAGGTGGGTATAAAACTGAAAAAGAAACAACTTTTTCATTTTACATTTTTCGGAAGTTTGTAAAATAACCTAACTTTTGTTAATTTTTTTGAAAATATGTCGCATTTGACAGGTATATCCGATCGATAAAAAAAATCGTCAACGTCATTTTGCATTATTTTCCAAGCAAAAACTGTTCATGAAATCTAAATTTGCGTAAACTAAATAATAAAAAAAAAATCCCATATGATGCGGACTTTAACGGTGACGCTGTATATGTTAAGATAATCTAGAGATTATAAACCGATGTTTAAAACTCCAATTCCCAATACAGTACTCTTGTAACCAAGAATAACCATCTAAAGAAAGGCAGAAAAGAGGGATCGCGACTTTAATACGGATTTTTGTATTCAAGGGCGCATTTAAAACCAGCTAATGCGTACGTCTTCCGGAATACAAAATGCGGGCTAATAGGTGATTATAAAATTCTAGGGTTACAAAGTGTATACGAGAGATTGGGGAAAAGTTTTTGCCTGACCTTTACATGCCTTTACGCGTTTCCATGAACTAAAGGGTAATCGTCTTAGAACGAGCCATAATTAACATGGGAACGAAGGGCTAGACCCAAGACCGTATTGTATATTTAAACTACAACGTTCCGGAAATTGAAGAAAATTCCTTGAATAATAGGTTACCTTGTTAATGCAAATTGACCTTAACGGATTGTATCATTAATATAATCAGCATCAGAATTAGAGATGAATATAAACGATTGATTACAGCTTTATTTCTTAGTTTATTAAACGTTTTCAAGTACTACTAAACAGATGTTTTCAGTATGATTAAAAAATTAGCCAAATTCGGTGCTTCCTTCATAATCCATCGAGCTTTGTTGAGAAGTCACTTTTCAGAAAAAAAGATTGATTATTTGATTCTCTAAGAACAAAATCTATCTAATTTCAATTCTATCATGCGCCTCCACCATAATCAAATAAGTTATTCAATCTTCAGGAAGAGATCTCCTTTCGTTTATCTGCATCGCTTTAGTACAGGGGTTCCCAAAGTTTTCCCTAGGTGGGCCAAATTGTAAATTCCAAAATATTTGGCGGGCCAAAAAAAAAAGTGTTATGGAAAAATGCGTTTAAATCGATAAAAAGTTAGACAAAAGGGAAAGATTTATTATTTACGACAATAATTACTTATTATAATTACAATAAAATATATTCAATCTATACAGGGTGGTCGTGAAAGTTTAGGAAGTACGTTAACTGCTATGAAAAGTAGTGAAGATTTTTCAAATAAACATTTTTCCTAATTTGACCGCTGGCGTAGTTAGGGAGTATTAAGGACATTTTTAATTAAGAAGAAATATGAAAGTCGCGTTTTTTAAACTTCCTGTGCCGTATTATGAAAGAAAAATTAATTTTACGTAAAAAAGTTC
This sequence comes from Melanotus villosus, assembly GCA_963082815.1. Lineage (NCBI taxonomy): Eukaryota > Metazoa > Arthropoda > Insecta > Coleoptera > Elateridae > Melanotus > Melanotus villosus. The sequence goes on along the minus strand of OY720418.1, from coordinate 47,880,892 downwards.
TCTTGGCATTTTTAACTAAACAAATTCGTTTTTGGGATATACGCAAAAATATCTTTCAGTGTGGTGTTGCAAAATTGCTTTTGTGCAACATATTTTTAATTCAAATTTACAGGGCCGTAACTTTTTAATTTGCCGTTTAGGAAAACAATCTTCACTATTTTTCATGTAGTTAACGCAGTTAACGTACTTTCTAAACTTTCACGACCACCCTGTATAATAACAAGATATATTACATATAAAATTTAGTATTTTTTTAACTGAAAAATTTTTAATTATAATATGATTAACATTTATTTATTTTTTTGTAAAAATGTAAATTGCAAATTATCTCTATAAATTCAAGATCGCGGATGATCTGACATCGCGGGCCGCATTTCTAGGGTTTGCGGGCCGCATTTGGCCCGCGGGCCGCACTTTGGGAACCCCTGCTTTAGTATGTCGAGCACCATAAATATAAAGCATTCACGATGTTTATAGACCAAAATATGTCACGATTTTAATTTATTAGGTTGCCATTCATTTTGTTAAAATGTAGGACCCTGTTGTTTTGTCAGTTTATTCTAGATTATGTAGAGAATACTATGTAGGCAGACGTTTTTGTTAGAAGTACTCTTAAGTAGAAACGTAGAATCAGATTTTTCGAGTAATTTTAATTTAAACAAATCAACGTCAATCTCTGACAGGCAATATAATTACTTTGGAAATCAAAATATCTCAGAAAATCTATGGTAAAACCAAAGTCCTTATTAAAAAGGTTTCGAAAACTGTAGAGTGTAACATTCCATATAACGAAATCATAGTTCCGACTTACTGATTCTGAGGTATGTGACATTAAGGAATCAATTTCAGGTTTACGATTCTTTATAATTATAAGTATCCGGGATTCAATTTTGTGGTATTTGGGGAAATGTATTACTCAAGAATTTACTTTATGCAGTGTGAATCCTAAATGTCGGATAATATTTGCACCAGGCGATTCTGCGTTAAAAACTGGACAAAAATTGTATAATCGTTTTAGGCCAACACGTGTAGTTTTTAAAGAATTGTTAATTAAAGTTTTGTAAACTTAGCAACACTGTGTGGTCAATCATATTACGTCACCTGCGATATCACCAATAGCCAACCCATTTGATTTAATGTAATTGTCTAGTGCATCGTTGCAGCATTTATGAAAAGCACAAGCACTGCAAAAATTTAAAACTTCGGATGGAAATTCTAAGTAAACCAAGGGTATGTTGAGTACAATAATTACAGATTAGTTATTTCTTTTGTTGATTAAACTACAGCTAAAAGTCATTATTTCATAAAAATATCACACGCAAGCAAACCAGAATACGACTTAAGGCTGCCAATGGTATAAGACTTTATTGCTTTGTTTTTGATGCAGAATCACCTGGTGTGGATATTATCCGCCATTTAGGATTCACCCTGTATTACTGTTGGAATAAACGGATTGCTTTTATCGATATTTTTAATAACAAAACTGGCAATTGGAATGGTAAATGTGTAAACGCTATTTAAAAAGGAGGCATAGGTATATGAACTAGAAGAAGAAATAAAAAAGCTCACCGAACATTATAGGATACACTATTATTATGGGAGACTTTAAAGCTAAATTAGGTAAACGACGAGAAGAAACAGAAGTAAACCTAGGAAAACACAGCTTCGATGACAGAAATGATCGGGAATATAGGCTACTCGAATTCCTAACGCAAAACCGATTATACGCGATATGTATTCTTTGATAAGAAAAGGCAAAGAAAATAAACATGACTCAGTCCGGATGGTAACACGGGAAATGAGATAGACTATAGTATCTCCAGTTCAAAATAAACAGTCAGTGTTAGTATATTAAATTCTACAAAAATATCTAGTGACCATCGAGTAGTGAAAATAAAAATAAAAATAAATCATTCACTAAAACGCTTCTAAACACAAATAATAATAAACTAAAAACTAGAAATGCGGCCCAGAAAATAGCAAAGAAAGAAACAACCGAGACAGACGAACTTGGTAAAGAAACAAGTGGAAAAATAGTACAAAGAAATAAATTATCAAGACAGAACCAAACTGAAGAATATAGACAAATATCTAAAGAAACGAGAAAACTTATCAAAACAGATGTACAAATATATTATTCTGAACCCGAAATTGAGAAAATAATAGAGCAAAACAAGAACCTACATAAAATGTCTAAGGAAATTTAATAGCAGAGCGTTAAAAGACCTCGAAGGAACTGAAACAAATGAAAGAAAAAATAATAATAATAGCAGAAGATTTCTACAAAGCTATATATATCTCACAAGTTGTTGAAAACCCGAAATACGAAGCACCTCGAGAAGGAGACATAGTTATGAAGTATATAGGAAAAGAAGAAGTGAAATTAGCTTTAGACAATATGAAAAACAACGGAGCACCTGGAGATGACACCATAGTAACACAACTTCTAAAGGAAGGGGAAGACGAGGTTATGGAAAAACTAGGCGAATTATTCAACGAATGTTTGAAAAAAGAAACAATATACAATAATGTTATAGTGGTACTAATATATTAAAAAGGAGATCTAAAATGTCTGGAAAACTATAGACCTATTAGTCTATTATTACAGATATATAAACTGTTTACAAATGCACTTACTAACCATTTATAAGAAAGCTAGACGAATGCCAGGCGATAAAACAACTTACTTTTAGAAAAGGCTATAGCACGTGTTCCCATCTTTTGGCAGTGCGAATATTAATCTAAAAGTTATTGAATACAATTTGAATATCTGCTTGGCTTTCATGGACCTTTACAAGGCATTCGACTGCGTGGAACACTGGGTAATTCTCGATGGACCGAAAAATTCCCGAATTGATTACAGATACATCCAGATAATAAAGTATATGTGTATATTTGTTTATGCCGAAATAAATTTTATTTTCTGTCAGTTACAATTCACGTATCTACCTAATTTCTATGAATAATAATGTTGAATATTTTAATGAGGAGAGGTTATTTGTGGCCGAAAGATTTTATATTGGCGTCAGTTTTCGCACAGTTTGTGATTTAAAAAACAAAAATTGAGCATGGCGGGTCTGCTTTTTGTGAATAAAATGCAAATTATTTATTACAGTTTTTAAGCCATTTCTTTCTTAAACAATCAACAAATTGAAGTAAATAAGTACGTAGTATCAAATTAAGCGCATTTTTTTGTCGTTCGATTGATAACACTATCAATCTTTCTCAACTCAAACGGTAAGCAGGAATATGCATACACATATATCCGATTTCCCATGCTATTTCCCTATGTTCGCCCCTTAAGTCAAACACTCGGTATATTTACACGAACATGTCCATTTGTCCATGGATAATAATTTAACAGTTCCAGTAATTAGCAGCTTCTATGGGCATTTCGCCACTAATTACTAATAGTTATAGTAGTTAGATAACTGTTTACCTTTTAATTATTAGCAATTTATAGTTCCATAAAATATCCACGAAAACAAAATTTAAAAATTTTGACAAATTTAGTTAAATTTTTCAACCTGACGCCTTAAGCATACTCAAAACAATTTGTTACAGTTTCTTCGAAAATTAATATTTTCACAAAAAACTTTTATTCCCATGTTTAACGATTCATACATTTCTATAATTAATTAAAAATTATTTACATATTTGTAAATACAAGTATGTTAAAAGTACTGGTTGCACCTATGTATTTCCCTGTTGCATAATCATATTTCAACACACCCTAATGGAAAGTCCCATTTATTGTGTAAGATCTTTCACCTTTGCCCTTAATCTAAATATTCCTAGTGAAAATTAGTTTCCTGCTCAAGTTTCTCCAGTCCCTTCTAATGCAGGTCACCCATGAGCCCATTACACCCCTTCATTTTAAGGGTTCTCAAATAGGCGTGCGGCTTTAGCGAAGAACAAAATTCAACGAGAGACAGTTTAACCACGTCTCGGTTGTAAAAATGAACGGAAATGTTCTATTCTACTTGCTATGAAACTGGAGACAAATAGATCAATTTGTTTTTAGAGAATTTTAAAAATAATTTCAAAAAAATAGAACTGGTCTTTCAATAAATTATAATAATAATTATAATTGTGAAATTAGTAGACATAATAATTATGTTTCATTTATAAATAACTTAAAATGAAACATTATTATGTCTACAAATTTCACAATTATAATCTGTTGATAATAAACAGAAATGTCTTTTGCTGTGAAATATTGAATATTTGTATTTTTTAGTGCGCAAAAATACTTATGGTAAATGACGCCTTTCAGCAAGAGCTTTCAAGTTTACGAACAAAATTAATTCCAAAGCGTATTGTTTTAAGAAAATATGAATTTAATAAAAATGGAAAAAGGGAAGTAAAACTTTTTTTTGTGAACAGGGCTCTCCTTCCGATTAAATTATGTAAGCAAAGGGTGGGTTTTAGTTAAAATATTTTTTGTTTTCAATTATTTTGGGTTGCCTGACTTAAAATAGCCAAGAAATGATTGGATCTTCTAGTATTGCTTCTACCTAACAAAACTTCAAAATTCAGTATAAGTATTTGCGAATACCGATTTTTAATACCTTAATCATTTCTTTTTAAACATTGAAAGTGATGAACAGAATCGGTGAATGTTGGGTTGCCTATCTTTATTCAGTTTTTAGAAAATTACAAGCAATTTTTTTCTAAAATCAACTAAATATTATGCCAAAATTATACAAATTTTCAAAAGGGGCGATACATGTGTAGGAAGATAACATTGAAACCCACCCCGCGACTTGCAAAAGTAAATACATTGTTGATGGATGTTTTGTGTAAGTCTCTTTTTGTAAGTTTTACATAATAGGTCATAATTTAATGACTATATTAAAATTGGTCGTTTTGGCCTTGTTGCGTATGAAGGAAGGGTCTAAAAATTTTAATTCATATCCGTCCTTGTTTTCAACTGTCATTATTTAACCGTACCGTTATTTTAAAATTATATAATTTTCAGCGCGTAAACATGCTGCTAAAATTACCCCTTAAAGGTTTATTTAAGAGGCTGAAGATATCGAAAATAAAGAAAAGCTCCCAAGTAAAATATTTAAAATTCAAAAATATTTAATTAAATGTAACTTAAAACTAGGTTACCTAAACCTTTTGTAGATTTTTTCAGTTTTAAGAATATTTCTAAAATAAAAAAAATCTAATAAACACCAAAAGGTTTTGTATAACACGTAAGAAAAACACTAAAAACAGAAAAGTATCTCACAATGTAAGAGGATAGGTCACGTAATACTCCCACAGGAGCTCTTTATCCCAGGAATTAATTGTTTTTACGCCATGTCTAAGCTCAGATAGAGAACATCCACACGGAATTACGTTACTGAGTATAAAACAAATATCTAGCATGTCATGATTTCCGTGTGCTAAATACGCTCTAAGCTTTTCATTTCAATTGCTTGTTGTTTTTAACTAAATCTTTACAGTTTGTAAGATTCCAATGCTTCATTAGGAGCAATGAAGCTTTGTTCTATAAAATAGAATAATCGAAAAGTAAATACACAAAAATAAAAAGTAGTGAGTTATAATAATTTTAGTTTTGCAGCACAAAATTCTAGGTAAATAAATCATTTATAAATTTAATTAAAAATTGTTTTGTATGTGTGCGTCACAGTGAAAGGTTGGAAATCGGTTACTGTTAACGCAATCACTAAAGTTTCCCAATTATCGTCGTTCTAACTGGGGGAACATCGGCCATAGGGGTTGTCCTAACTTTTACTGAAAATATAGGCTGTTGAAATTAGTCGACGCCTTTCAGAGATTGCCAACTTCAGTGAAATAACTGAGAAGTATGCAAAATCAAACATATTTAGAGATTTGTTTAATATTCGAATTAAACCTTATCAAAGCATTACAAATGAAAATTTTTATAGTACCTTTAATGTAAATATGTAAGAATACAAACGAAGTCACTGCTTTAAATATCAAATTATTAACAAGTTTTTCCTATGAGCAGTGTTTATAATTCAAATTCACTAAAAAATATAATAAGTTGTCATGGGCGTTCAAAGATTCTTACAAAAACAGTTGAAATACTTCCAGATTTTTGTTGTTAATATTTGAATTGCTTTCCCATTTTGTAAGTCGGTGGATTTCTATTATTCTTACGCTTCTAATAAGAAAACTATTTTACGAAAAATTGAATTTCTCTGGATGCTTTGTGTATTAACGTTCCATCAAAATTGGATTTTTAGGTTACTTGGAAAATTTTTCAGAATCATAAATCTTTTCCCTTCGCTTTACTTTATAGTTGAAATCTTACACTCAATACAATATTTCTATTCAAAGCTCTCCAGATCCTGCATGCCGCGGAACTGAATGTGCAACAAACACCGACTCATCATTTTTGAAGAAAATAACACTCCCTCATTACTTTTCAGCTATTTTAGTAAATGCACCGTTGTTATTTGGAACTGCAGATATTTTCAAGGCCTGCAATCCCTTTATGCTTCGTTATTTCGATATATAAAAGATTCGTGTTCTTTTTGCCAACAAACAGATCGCGGTTCTTGTGTATAAAGAGTTACAATCTTTTTACCTCTGAGAATTGTTTGGTTATGTTTTGTGTAAAATGCTTTCTTGGTATTTGGCTGTAAGATGTATGTATATGCAAATAGTATTAAGAATAAGTGGTATGGAAAATATAGATTTGTTGAATGCACCCTAACAAAACAAAATCTTGGCCAACCACGTGGCCAAAAGATCGTACATAAATGTATAACAACCTTGTTTATCCTTAACCAGTAAAACTAAGTATATTCTGTTCACTGATTTCAAAAACGCTAGATTTATGTTGGCATGTATTGAACTATTGGTACCTATTGGCACAGAAAATTTGCTCTGCAATGTTGTTATTTCTGGTTACCTATATGAGTGGAGGGAAATTTATCAAAATTTGATATTTATCATTTATAACCAAAAATTATACAATAAAACTTTTCATGCAAGGTAACCCGTCTCAATACGATGTTTGGCATGTTAAAGATTCCGTTCAAGAATAAAAATCTCTTGGGTTCGGCAAAATTCTAATTGTTAGAATCCAATCAAGTACTCGTCTGTAAGGCTGGTAGCATAAGTGTGAATAAATATAAGTTTTTGTTTTAGTCATGTTGTGTTGTATAGTAACAAAAATGTGTTTTGTTTTTAATATTAAATAAACTGCAATAAAAATAAATAATTATTGTAAAAACGAATCTTCTGTGTGCAAATTTATTTAACACTAATGACCGTGGTATACAGGCGCGTTGAGATACTTATAGCTCCAGCAAGCTTAGATTTCTCTCAATAACTAAACAAAATAACCAAGCAATTTAACTGGAAACAGAAATAACAGTTACGTTTAGTTCATCCTCTCAGGTCTTTCATGGTTTACCTTTTCTTGTCTTATCAGTGTTTCTAAAACCTTTCTTGCTGTTCTTTCTTGGCTGGTCCACAAAAGCTGCGCTGGCGACTCCAGCTACCTTTTCTTTAGCAGTAGATATAGGACTTTGGCTATAAAAGGTTATTTTCCCCATATCTTCCCCTTTCTATCATAAGCCTTTGTGGTTTTTCTGCTATTTTCCTTAGGAAACTCATCCCCCTACTTGCCAGTTTGATCTTTGTTTGAGGTGACTCGTGATTTGCAGTCACTTCTTTTTTCTTCAATAAATGTTATCCTGGTTGTATGGAAAAACGCTCCAGCTCCCCCTACTCTCTCGGTTATTTGACTGTTCAGCTTCATGGGTTGCAACTACTATTGATTTAGTATTTTCTATAATAATTTTCAAATTGCTCTTTAGTAGTTCTATTTTACACACATATATTTCTGAGTTTCGTTCTAGGTCTTCCTCTATTTCTGTTATTATTGCCATGTTATCTGTATATGGAAGTTCTGATTTTTCTTCTTTAATTCACAACCTTGGCCTATCATTCTCTTAGACAGAAGATATTCCCTGCCTAGTCCTCACGAAGATAAAATTGTTATGTTAAAGTTCTTTAATTCCTACTATTTTACCATTCGGGGGGGGGGGGGGTTAATGAGTAGAAATCTTAAAATCCCCCTTGTTTCGAAGGTCCCCCCCCGCTACTATGAATTCCAAACAGCAGGGCGCGCTTCAGTTTTTTTTTGTTCAGTACCCTCTCTCTTTAAGCAAGATGCTTTGCTACTTTCCAGTTATGTTTTCTAGTACTGCTCTTTGTTCTAGAAATATCGCCACTATCTTAGTTGGAGCGCTCAACAAAGCAATTCAATTATCTGCTTCCCCCATGATTTCTGGCGTTATGTTGCCAATACTTACGGCTTTTCCCATTTTTACTAGTTTTATAGCCCTCTACAATTCTTTCTTGTTATTTTATGATATCACTGATATACAGCTAGTCTCTCTGTTCTTTTTCCTCTTGTTGTAAATTCATACTGGCTCTCTCCTCTGTAATTTATTCGATCAATCCTATTGGCTCTTGGAAGTACTGCCGACTTCTGTGCTCTTCCTTAATTAACAGAGTACTTTCCTTATATTTATGATTCACTTATGATACACTCTTCTTTTTCTCAAATGTTTATGTAACGTATACCGTAAAGTAAATTTTTGATGTTTCACTTTGTCTTGCTTATTTTATGACACTTTTGCTTGCGCTCCTCTATATTTGCAACTTTCCTAATCGTTTTCTGAATTTTATTGTAAATATCCCATTTCTGTTTGTCATTATTTTGTTTGTCTCATGTGTCAACCATGTCTTTTTCTAGTAAGGTTATTCCCAGTTTTAATTCGCCTAAAAACTTCTTTTGCTACTTCGAAGATGTCCATTTCCTACTAAATATGAGGTGAGTTTTCTTTAATTGGTAACTTCTTATTCAAAGTTTTTTGAACCTCTTTGGTTGTATACATCTTTCTTGTAGCTACTAATCTCTGTTAACATTTTTTGTTTGGGTGAATAAAAAATATTTTTAAAGGCAAAACCAACATCAGCTAATCTTCACGATCCCATTTACATAGGTAAATCTACTAGAATGCAGAGAACTACTCCTACTCCATGACAAAAATGAAAATCCTTTATACAGTGATGAAGGATTATCAATAGCTTTTTCAGAGAAACAACTAAATTTTTGGTTGTTGGTTACTAAAGATTTATATAGCAATTTTATAGCAGTACTAAAGAGGGTATAAATTACAAAACCAATACTTTGATGGCACATAAAATTTATAAATGGTTGTTGATTAAATCAATAAAATTCGGGAGCGAAACTGCCTCCTTGATTAATTTGAACGACTATAAATATTTATACTGAATTATTGGCACGTCCTGTATATGTTTATAAATACTATAGTCGTTAAACCTGTTCTTAAAAGCTTTTAAATCAGGAAGACCTTAAATTGTTTATTTATCAAAACGTCGAATCTTACGTCATTATTGTTGTATGACTCTCCATCGCCTTGCTGTTAATTATTGTTTTTATCTCCCAGGTGGCATCGATATTCAAACCAAATTTAGCCAATGTATTTTTAAAGATCTAAATCATAAAGTTTACAAACACCTTTTCAATTTAAAGTTAAAAAGCAACGGTTTGTTCTCACGAGCTTAGAATTCAAACTCTGCTTTTCAATTAGAAAAAGTTCGGAACTTTTTAACTTTTCAGTTAGCCAACTACTGTTTTTCTTTTTACTTGTTCTGCCGAAAAACAAAAGTTTTATTGTATTCCTAATGTAAATATGTACTCTTAACAAACATCTTTCCGATATATCTAACGTGTTCTTAACTTATTTCCGATTTATTGTTTTAGTAAACTACGGCAGTGTTTTAGGTTAAAAGTTTTTTCTACGTTTGGCTGATCTTTTCCACTAAGGGATATTCTGCTCGAAGAGACAAACTAACCCTTACTTAGTGTTCTGAAGTGTTTTTTGATGTCTATTCGTCGAGAATACGCCAGCCAACTTTTTAATGGCCTAATGTTTCAACTAGAAACTTCCATTCAACTTTACATTTAGATTTTACGCTCATCTGCATACATAAGATTGGCACGAATTATGTCGGATTTAAATTCCAACTTAAATACAAAAATCTATCTATGTTGATATTAGAAGACAATAAAATATTATGGGAGTAAGTAAATGGTAACAGAGGCAATTTTAGGCTGTTAAACTCACCGTGTTCTAATGATAAGGTTACACTCTTAGCAATCGTAGCCAACTTAATTTTCCTTGTGGGATTAGAACGGAATTGATTATGTTCGGTCGCCTCCCTAATTGCTTGGCTCAAATCGTTCACGGGTTATTGCGTTATTGGGTAGAAATAATGAGAGCCGTTATTTGTTACAAACTGCTTACTTTCTTGGGTATCGAAACACATAACCGAAAAACCGCACTATAAAGTTTCGTGTTCCTCTTGACACTTCTTAATAAATATTACACCTTGCTAATTATCGAATTTCCACAACATATTCTGTAAAATTCCAGTATTTAGCTTTATACTTTATTAAACCAACGAAAACTGTAAAATCAAAGAATTTAAATGCAACAACCTTATAAAAAATTGCAAGATGTGCCGAAAGGAAAATCACCGTTTATATCTTACGCATATAAACGAAAAGTTCGTGAAATGATGTGTTATTTTCATGATTTATTTTTCAATTTTAGTTTATGGACTTTTCGCCCTTTGACTTTTCATCTGCTGGGATTTTTACCTTCCCAACCTTTACGCTTTCATTTTTATTTCACGCCATTTTCCCTCGAATGAAATTCAGAAAGTTATATGGATTTTTAAAATTTTTCTTTTATAAGAAGAAAAAAATTCTCTGTGCTGAAACGAAACGAAAAGAATATTTTAGGAATATACATAATTTATAATTTTCAGTTTTAAAGGGGAAGAGAGGTTCATAAATATTTGCAGGATTTAAAAATTGTAAAGGGCCGAAACTGAAAATACTTGCGTTTCTATTATTTTGGTACTTGCATAAATAAAAAATTATATTAAAGAGCCTGTTTTATTGTAAATCAGGGCAATCGAAACTCTTATTTCTGCATTTATATTCCAATAAGTAAAATAAAAACGATTAAAGTCAGAAAAATTCATCGACAAAAAGCAAAAAATGAAAGAATTAAAGGAAACTAAAACCGCAAAACTTTTCAATTTTAAACTGCACTTTAAAATATAGTCCAGCATAAAACAATGAAAGATGAATTCGCAAACACTTAAAGCGATAGCTCAAAATAAGTCTTGAGCTTTCATACAAAACGAGCGGCTTCACTTTACTACCGTAATATTTCATAGTAATGTCATTTTATGTAAAAAGAAAGGCAGGATCATAAAATTACAATGATATATTACATTTTCATTCTTGTTGCAGCTGAGAGCAGCAATACCTTTTAACATTTTATACGAAAAACACAACGAATGAATTATTAAAGCTTCTGAATTATAGATGAAGAATTAGGAACCGTCTTGAAACTTGAAAAATTTCCAAATGTACCTTAACAAGGATATATTTTGAGAATTAATGATAGTTTGTACACTAATCCAGGGCTTGTTTTATAAGGAAAAAATTAACTACGATTCATAACATGCAATAAATCCTTCTAAATTTTCCAGCTATAAATTATGCGTAAAACAGAGGTTCGTAAAATAATTCAGAAATATTTTACAGCCATCGCTAATTCAGTTACTCGGGTTTGTGTAATCTTTTTTATATCTCCAGGAAATTTCTGAAAGTATTTACGGATATTTCTGAGTACAGTTGGCTACATATTTTCACGGTCTAAATGCAGTGCCAAAATAAAAACTCAAACGCAAAACGTAAACAAGAAAGAGTTGTTAATTAATGGTAGAAATGAAAACTAAGTATAAACCATTCCATGTTTTTGGATAAATTGAGGCATGCCTTCGTTTTTTGATAATTGTCACACATATGTAGCTGAGCTTCAAAGAAAAGACTGTATACTTTATAGTTGCTGAGGACAATGCTCCGTGATTAACGGAAATCATAACCTTAAATATAGGAAATAACAATTACATTTAAAAAATCCAATTTACAAAATATTCAGCCTCATTTAAAACAATAGAAATGTTATTCTACATGGCCAAACCTTATCCAAAAACGGCAAGAAAGACACTTTATATATTGTTACGAACTACCCCCGGTTAGCTCAGTATTAGGGTCGTTCTGAAGGTTCGATAATTTCTTAGTCTTTTTAATTGTATATAATTTTGTTCTACAATAACAATAATTAAATTATAGCAACGGTAACTTTGATGCAGATTTATTAACATTATCTTTCTTAGTATTTATTTGTCTCACTGTTAACGTTTAATTATAATAGTTTTAATACGCTCACGCAACTGTGAATCATATCCAAATCAAATCAACTCAAAAATACAAAATCCAAAATTAGTACTCTGCAACCCCGTATCCAATTCCAATATTCAGATAAGCAGAATAATTCTCCAATCAACTCCATATTCAGAAAAGCAGAATAATCCTCCAATCGACTCGTATATTCAAATGAGCTGGACAATTTTTCATTTAACTCCACTATCAACTTGCAACTTCGCTTTTTCTCACAGGGAAAACAACTTATTTCTTTATTTTATCTTCTCTTAACGGAAAACACAACTTAGTTTTTAAAGAAGAATAATTCGCATTTTTCTTATTTATGTATATTTCTCTTATCTCTCGTTGCCCCGGTTCCCTTATATTTTCTTCCGATAAAAAAAAAACTTTCCTACTCCTTGGTAACGATTATAAAATAATAAAATTCTTACACATCCCTACGTTTCTAGCTGTTTAAATTACATTTACAACATAATAACATTTTTTTAACATTTTAACTATTCTGCCCTGTCTATCTAGATTCTTATTTTTACATTTCAGTTATGAATAAAATTAAATTAAATCTGCATAAAACTCAATTAACAATGAATAATTGCAGTCAACCATAAGTTTAACTTCAGTAATAAAATACATCAAACTCCAATACCTTTTACACCACAAACATCATCTCAATATATGTATACAGTGAGCACGTAAAGGTTGGAATAAATTCGATAAAATATTTATTGGGCAAGTAAGAAAATAATGCTCGGACACGTCGATTTTCTTTTTTAGATGCGCATTTTTTAGTATACGTATATTTTTTATTACGTCATCCCTGTTCGAGTTATGACGTCATCATCAGTTTTTTTAAATAGCAATACCCTCTTTTGATAGTACCATTTAAAAGAGCGCATTTTTCTGCGTATAGACACCAAATTTTATGGTATATTACATAACAATATTTTCGAGAAATTAGTACCACAATTGTTGCACCATTTTTTATAGAATTCGCATCTAATGCTGAAAAACATTTGAATTTTTTACAACAACAGATAATTCCTGCGCTTGTAGCACTATATCCAAATAATCAAAATCCCCAAATGCCGGACGAATCAATATGGTACCAACAAGATGGCGCGTCACCACATCATTAACAGATTGTGCGTGATTATCTGAATCGCCAATAGATGGATATTGTCAAGAGGTGAATGATATGCAATTTCAACGTTTAATTTAATGGGTTTTAGTTGTATTTATTATTTCTTCTGTTGTTATTTCATTACATTGTTATGAATTCTAAAACTTTTTTTTTCGAAAATATTGTTATGTAACATACCACAAAATTTGGGGTCTATACCCAGAAAAATGTGCTCTTTTAAATGGTATTATCAAAAGAGGGCGTTGCTATTTAAAAAAACTGATGATGACGTCATAACTCGAAGAGGGATGACGTAATAAAAAATATACGTATACTAAAAAATGCGCATCTAAAAAACAAAATCGGCGTGTCCGAGCATTATTTTCTTACTTGCCCAATAAAGATTTTATCGAATTTATTCCAACCTTTACGTGCTCACTGTATATATGTTCATCATTTTTATGTCCGAAAAGACGAGTTATTCTACATATAAATGCATAACCTATAAACTTTGAAATATTATTATGTGCTACTGGATATATGTATATTTCAAACTTTTATTTAGAAAACCCATGCATTAATTTTGAAACCAAGAGAAAAGCTCGTCTATCTATTTTTTTTTATATAAATTAATTTAAAACACAGTATCATAATGGCGTCTTCATACAAATATATTTAAGCAAGTGCATTATCTACTAAAACTTCTCTGTTTATACGTATAAATAAAACATTTCCTGTTTATAAGTAGCACGTAATCTGTTTAACGCCTGACAGCGTCTTCACAACTTAATAGCATGTTTAATCGTGAATCCTCCCTACAACAGACAGCACCAGAGGAAATACAATTCGTTTCTGTATTTTCTATTAGTGTGGATGCGAATGTATTTCTGTATAATTTTCATCGTCCACCTGTATTTTCGCTACATGAGCTTTAAACACATCGTAACTGTTTATTAAACAATTTCTATATTTAGAATTTATTGTTAATACGACCTGTCATATTAAAACTTAACAGATTTATTCGTCATGTTCGAAATTTTGCTAATTTTAGATTAATTTATTAATTATCTGGATTTACATTAGTGAATAACCTAAATCCTAAATTAACATCTTCCATGCAGTTAAATGTTTCCTGGTTGCTGAATGTTGGTTACAACTGACAAAGTTAGAAAAATAAGAAAGTGCAAAAGGAAAATCCAATTTATTAAGCATACAAATCTATTATTTAATCAACGAATTCCCTATTTTCTTAAAGAAGTCAATTACTTTAGCACGGTCGAACTAATACCTTAATTAATTACACTTTTTTTAGTTTAAAATTAGTCTGCAAATCGCCCGTGAATATAAAAATTGAAAATGGTATTTCCGTACAAAGGTCAAAAATAGTTCGAGTATGGAATCCAAAAGATATATGCGTAGGTGAACGACTGGTAGTAGGCGTGTAATTTCACTGGGAGTATTTACCAGAAAATAAACGGATTACCTCCTGTTTGTTCAGCAATATTTTTTAGAAATGGGAAGCAGGATATACGAAATGAATATTTAGACATTTGGCTTTAGTTCATCTTTATTATAGTGCCACTTTTTAACAATCAAATTTGTTATATTTTCTTGGTCGTTCTTCTAAAGAGACATTAAATACAGCTGCTTCTTTATCTTTCCCAACAACAAACATTCACATAATTAAAAAAAAATAATATTATATTTGTAAACTTAAATAAATAGATTATAAGTGCGAAAACTTGTTTAAATGTAACATGTACTAACTTAATTACTGTAATACAAGATGCGATAAACAAAGCAACGTAGGTATGAGAGAAAAGTAAACAATAAAAACTTAAAACGTAAACCTTGGATTACACAAGCTGTTATGAAATCCATTAGTATTAGAGATAAATTATATCAATTAACAATTTTACAGCCTAATAATGAAATTTTAAAAAACATTTGTTTGTCATAAAAAGAATAATCCGCCACTTATTAAACGCTTAAAAACAGCATATTACATTGATAAAATCGTAAAGTCAAAAACACAAACAAAAGCTATGCGGCAAATTGCAAAAGAAGTAACTAACGAAAATAGAAATGAAAAAATTAAACCATCCAATAATATTTCACCAGATCACTTGAATGATTTTTTATTAACATTGCTAAAAGTTTAGCAGGGAAAATTAAAATAAATCTTGAAGAACAAGCAAGTATCTTAAATAATATACAAACAAATAAGAATACATTCTTTCTCATTCCCACCACACCTGATGAAGTAATAAGCATTACTAAAACATTGAAAAACAAAAAATCGCCAAATGTATTACTTTTTAATTTGATACACTTTATAATAAAGGCATAATTATTATTATTATTATTAAATGATCGCCGAAATATTAAAATTTATTATTAGAAATATTGCAGTACCAATGCCACATATATTGAATGAATGTTTTATACGAAGTTATTTTCCAGACTGTTTTAAGCAATCCATCGTCGTTCACAAGCGGTTCCTTAAAAACCTGAAGTAATTACAGACCAATATCTTTAATTACATATATTGTAAAATTGTCTGACGAAATAATTTAAAAGGAACTTCCAAACTTTCTCTTGGGAAGTAAGATTTTGTCGCCTAAACAATTTGCCTTTGTAGAAGGCAGACGTACAAGTACAAGTTGCTTTGCTGACTAAACAGATTTATTCCTCATTACATAATTATACGATATTTTGGGAGTACTTTTATATTTAAAAATAGCCTTCGATAGTGCCAACCATGATATATTGTTGTTGGAAAAATTGGTGATTTTGGGAATTAGAGGTAATGTATTACACCTATTTAAAACTTATCTAAAATGACGATTACAGGCAGTTAAATAATAATCAAAAAAGTTTGTCACAAATAGTAACTAACATGTGGAGTACCACAGGGTACAGTACTTGGACCAGTGCTTTTTTATTATATATTAACGATTTTCTTAAGATACAAATAAATGGAAATTTGGGATTATATGCACATGAGACGGTACTCTTCGTTGAGGGTAATACATGGCAAGATATTAAAATAATGGCGGAACATGACATAAGAGCAATTGAAAGGTGGTTGGATATTAATATCTTAACACTAAATTACGAAAAAAACCAAATTCATTCCGTTTAGTATCTATTCGCAGAAACAACCTGAATTTAATAAACTAAAAATCCATACAAATGTCTGTACTCAGGATAACTGCTGTTGTAAAGCAATTGCTTCTGCTCAATCAGTTGTGTACGTAGGTATAACAATTGATTGTTTTCTGCGATGGGATTTACATATAAAAAATCTTACAAATAGAATAAGAAGAATAATACACGTTTTCAAAAAATAGTTATGTCCTTTGCAAATTTATGTGTTTTTTATTATGGGTTAGTGGAATCGCTTTTGAGTTATGGGATTATCGGCTGGGGAGCTGCTTACAATATTCATATTAAACACCTGTATAGGTACTGTTCAAGAAACCATCCTTAAAGCGATGTTAAAGAAACAGATTGCATTTCCAACTGCCTTACTCTTCAAAGATATATACATTTACTTCTAATTTCAAAATTATATTTATTAAATGTTTTGGTTGTATCTCATATATTGATATATTAAACATAAATATGAGATCCGTGCAAGGCAGAAAAACATGACAGCATTAGTCAAAACGAATAAAAGTTTTGGACAAAATTGTTTTCTATATTATGCTCCAAAATTATATAATAAATTTAATGCCTATCTGCAGTCTAATAAATTAAATATTAATAGAAATAACCTTAAACTTATTACAAAACGATGGATATCATTTCTAACTTGGGATGCTGTTTTAAATAATATACGAGTATTATGCAAATAATTCCACTATACAATAAAACAGATATAGGTATATGGTTGAAAATTTTTCGAATCGTAACGAAAAGAAATCACGATAAAACCGAATATCAGCTACAACTGAGTAAAATAAAATTTCAACCGAATATGCCAAATTTTAAATTCTTGAAATTTGCCATTTATTACCAAAAACTTTAAGTAATTAATTCGAAATACTAAAAAACACAAAACCGCGTAAAAACTAATTTTTCACAAAAAAACAAAAAGTGCCGAAACAAACAAAAAGTTGCGTGTAAAAGCAAAAAAAAATTAACAGAACTGGATTTAAAATGGCTTTTATGTTGAAAAACCATAACAAAATCTGAAAATTATCAGAGCTTGCGTTTTCTTACAGCCTCTCAGTAACACCAAATTTTATCAATGGTTATATTAATTGACATAAAACAATATTTAAAATTCTGTTTTTTGGAAATCATTAACAGAAATGCCAAAATACTGAGCTTCATAAAATAAATCTCCTGTTAATTATCACTAGCACCAATGCGGGTAGTACGAAGGCTTAACCGTTACATCAAATTGTAAGGTTAATAATCCAACGATAGGGATAAAAGTAAATGATAAATGTACAAACGGGAACGAAGCTTTAATCGACCCTGTCGCAGTTTGTTTTATTTATTCCCTGTATTAAATTTTTAATAACTCTACAAATTACTTTCATTTAAAACGAAATTGCTTTTATTTAATTTAAACATCAACCTTTTCAGCGAACATTTTTATTCTGTACAAGAACAGTTTCATTGTGTATTTAAACTTTTTCTGAATTTTATTAGTCATGTTTTAGAATTATACAAAAACATTTTTGAATCTATTGACGAAAGCATCTTTTTTGCTATTACCTAAAGCTGCACGGCTAAATAGTTCTGCCATGTTTTAGGCATGGTTTTTGTCCTAAACAAGGTTATAATTAATGACAGTTTTTATCCAGGTCGAAGCGTCACTTTGTATTATAAAATTCCCCGTGTTAGCCTTTTGTGTTCTTGGCTTGAAATGGCAGTTTAAACAAGCTTAGTTTGTCTACTGTAGTTTGATTGCAGAAATCGTTTGGAACTTGAACGAACATCAACAGCTGCACGGTTATTTTTACAAAATTTGCTGTTTGCAATCAAATTTTATTAAGGCTTATTTAGGGCAGGTTACACACAACTTTTGTTGGATTAACGAAATAGCATCACTTTTTGTTTATTACTGTGTGTTTTCCATATGCATTAGAATTTTGATTCAATTGTGTTGACTTTGACGAATGATTTGACAAGACCCTTAAATCATGCGTGTGCAACCCACCCTTAATGTACGAAACCTAGTTTCAGATTCACGATTATGTATAGAAACCGTTTTGTTGGTGTAAACGAGACTCTTTCTGGTATACACCTATCTTTAGTTCTTATTTTAATAATTTATAATTTAGGAAAAGGTAATAATTGCCAAGTATTTCAAAAACAACTTACATTTGTCCATTCCTCTCGTTAGGACAGCAGCAAGGATGCGTATTCGGTGCAATGCTTATATAATCATCAGCTGAACAAATACTATCACAATGCAAAAATTCAACAGTCTCGTGTGTTTCTTCCTCGGTATATTGAGGCCTTCGTTCACAGCAACGATGCATTCTGTATCGAGGACTCTCCGGGGATGAACTTGATACTCGATTTTTACTACGACCTGCAAATAAATTAGGTATTAAATATTAATCTGCTTGTTAAGTTTTAACGACATTTAATCCCTTTCAGTTGATATTTTTACTTTTATTAACTTTCATTTCTTTGAGAATAGCAGGTAAATCGGAATTTACCAGATACAAAAATAAGTTATTTACCTTTAAACATAAAATAGGTCCTTTGGCCTGAGCTAAGAGCCCTGAAAACTGCTATTATAAAAAACGAATTCGTATTTTGGCTACTGCGTTGCATTCAAAAGACAGAGAATAACTAAAGATGGAAGTTCGAAAAATCTGGGCTTTCGAAAGTTTTAAAAGGCAAAGAACCCAATCAAAACCTATCAACATTATTTTTCGTTTGCCCTCAATAGTTATTTAGGAAAACAGGCAAACTTAAAACTGCTGTAATTCACAATCAATTAGATAAACAAAACATAATTTTGGCATTTGGTTCAAAGGGAACATAGTGCGTTTCAGGTTCAGTGGGATTCAAAGATCCAGTATAGACCAAAATAACTGTGAAATAACGCATAGAGTGTAACTTAGAAATCATAAAAGCATAGTTTTCACCAAAATAACCATTTTAAGAACAAAAACACTTTTAAAAGGGACCTAGGACCGTTAAAAAGTTTCCACGATGCATTACTACCCATAGACATCCTCCACCTCCACCCGTCACACGTAGTATACAAGCAGGTGGCATTGCAAGTTTAAGTTCATTACCACCATCTAAAGGAAGAAAATCGCACTAACCAACCAAGAAACAACCATTGCGTGGTTTGGATTCCAAATCGACCTCCAGCAGATATGCCACTGGATCACCAAAGTAATAGAAGAGAAAGCGAGCAAATAACTCGTTGATGTTTGCCACATTAACAGGTATTTTAAGTTACATGACCAGGAAGATGGACAACGTCACCAACAAACATCTGCATCAAACAGTCCCCCTAGAAGGCTCCCAACAAAGGGTTGAACAACGATCCAGGAGCTTCCTGGACGAAGACTAAAAAAGAATATCATGATCAGTAAGAAATCAGCCATAAATACTCATATCCAAACGGTTAAAGCTGTATTTTGAGAAGATTCAAACCAATCACCAACCCAACGTTAGGTAACAATGGGAACACAGCTACCAAAACCAACGAAATAAAAAAAGAAGGAAGGACCATAACACCAACAGTATGCAATTTAGATGGTGTCTCAATATGGCGGATTTTAGAAGCTCATTGGCTGAGAACACTAAATACGTCAACTGTCAAAGACAAAAACGTAAACAAACAGTTAGACTACCAATAAAAACTCGTGCCGGTTGGTGTTTCAATATGGCGTGTGTGACGTATTTCCGTTACACTTGTAGTTATGCACCATAATACCTTAGTTTCCTTCCTTCTTTTTTTATTTCGTTGACCAAAACACGTATTTTGTTTTTAATAACTATTGCGGCTTTCAGGGCCGTTTAAGCTTTTTCCTTTATATCTAATATGTTTGTGATGATTGCTTAACAATAGAAATTAAATATCTATTTCTGTACTAATATAGGAATCAAAAGTTTCTACAATAATGTTCTGAAATTGGAACATTTCCCTAAAAGGGTAAACATGTATTAAACATCATTATGCTGCTGTCTACGATGCTGTGTGATTTTACAGTCGATTGGGTTTACTAATTGAATACACTGAGTAAACTTACCTGTAGCTGATTATAGCTCGTAATCTATTATAAGTTGAAAATCGCTTCGCAAAACATAATTAATACTCAAATATCCGTTTGTTGGGTAACATCCTAGGAATACAACCCGTAATTTTTATTAGAACTATTCCAAGATTAACTCCTCCAAACAAAATTTGAAATTATAAACAAATAATTTATAAACCAAATATGGTTACTTGTGTTAAAATACTACGTTTTTTAAGGAAGCGCATCTATCAAAAACACTAAGGGAACTGTAAACTTCTTAAAAGTATTATTAAAATGACGGGTTGCCACAACGCCAACCATGGAAAATCGTAATAATAAACCTAATAAAAGCTGAGAAGACCCTAAAGAGTAACAAAATTAACAACGTAATAGTAAGGATCATCCTTAGTTCGTACGAGGGGAAGTCGGTTTTCTGGCTTATTCCTCGCTAGAATATAAACATTCACGAAAACGTTTATGCTACCCTTCAGAAAAGAAAATGGGTGAGATAAGGGGAAAACATTGAACGTTTACGTACAATATTAGTCTCTGTAGGTTGTTGTATTACATGAACGTAGAAAAATAAAAAACCTCATTAGGACAAGATAACCAAGTAGACTAACAGGAAAAAAAAACGGGTTCTTAAAACTTTACGATTAAGCAACAGTATCTACATTTAGTGGTAAAAACCACTGTTAATAATATACATAAATAACTGAATTAACGTTTTTAAAACTAACTAAAGATCAATTTATAAATTTAAATAAGTAGACTTGACAATTAACAGCAATAACTTATTTACATAGTCTTCAGCCAAAGAGAATTATGAAAAAAGAAGAAGGAAAAGAAGAAAAAGAACAACGAATAAGAAGAAGAAAGCTTAAGTACATTTCGGAAGAACAAACTTTAAAGCAAGCACTATTATATTGATACTGAACTTCATATATCCTTTGTCTACTATTTTAACATTTTATAGTTTCCTAATAAGGGGCTATTCCAAATCTAAACTCCTTATCATATTTAGCTTTTAATCCTACGCAACATGTAAGTAAACAATTAATTAGAGGAGAAGATAACCGCGAGTAACAGATCTTAAACTCTGAGGGGGCATCTCTGATTCGATTTTTAAGAATACCCAAATCCTCCCCCGAAATTTACTTCGGTAAGTAACATTACGAGTAGGTCTTTGTTACCTTTAATAGCGAAGGTTAATTTCTTGCCACTATACACGCTAAGAAGGTTTACAGAACTCATACACGTACGAGTTCAAAACACACCAATAGTCTGGTGCCTAGGCTCTGGCCAAAGAGGAAGAAGAATCAATTAAAGGGGAAAAACAGGTTCGTTTGAAGTCTCTTCAGAATAGCGATCCATAAGATAAAGAATAAAGCATTTTTTTTTTTTTTTAACAAAAAAGCATAGATCACCGGAGGTAAACGTTTCCTATATAGTAACTGTTGGCGTAAGTGAAGCAACATTTCATTCATTATTTTGTCCTTAAGGCTGGCATTTACAGACAGTCACTTTCTATTTGACGTATCTTAAGTTGCATAACTACTTAAAAAATCAAAAAGTCATAAGAAACAATTAAAGCGGGCGCGTTTAGCAGAACGTCAAAAACGAGTTGAGGTTAGAGGTCAAGAATAGCGCAAGATTCATATTTGAAAATTTGCATATTTATATAGTTATTTGTGTTATTACTGTAAAAGATATGGCAAAAACAAAATGACGATTTTCTGTGTATTTAAATTGTAATCTCCTTGTCATGTTTCCGTAAAGTTCGGATTTAAAGCCGATAAGTACTGTGCTATTTGTGTTGCCTATATGCTAAATTAGAAATGGGAAATTTAAACCGACTTTTATAGAACTTTATTTCTACTTTTTCTGGAATAATTTGCATTTTGAAAAAAAGAATTTTGTGGCGTTTGAAAGAGAGTAGTTGTATCTATCTATTGAAAAAAAGATTTTTTCGGTATCAATATTTTTGTAAAAACTATTTGAAAATTGAAAAGTAAAATAGAGCTTTAGATTTTTGAATACTGTAAAGACATGAATAATTACAAAAAAATTGCTCTGCCGTTCCTGCTTAAAAATGAGTCTAAAAAAATGGAACAAAATGTACTTAAAATGTGGTATATTTCATGGTGTAAATTCCAGCCTTAACGTACGATACCCTCCTTGCTTTTGACATGTAACTTCTTGTATGCCTTCCTTCCTTACTTTTTCTTTTCCCAGGCCACTTGGTCTCATCTTTTCGTGTGCCTGACGTCTTTTGATCTCTTCCTTCAGTCCCTTTCCTGTGCCATTCCTTATTTCTTAAGTTCTGATTGTTTCTAAGCGCGACTTTCTACATCTTCTGCCAAGATAATCCATCTTTCTGGTTATTACTTTTGTTTTATGTCATTAAGTTCTGAATTTAAGTACGTTATGAAGTATCGTTTCTGCGGTTTTCGATATTCTTAAACCATTTTAATAAACTATTGAGGTATTTCTTTCAGCAGGTTTTCAAAGTGTTTCACTTTTTGTTTGGTATATTACTTAATACTATTTTCAATTTTGAACTTTAAGCTTTTATGGAATTAACGGTGTTGCATCCTTCGAGTTTTTTGGACCCACCTAAACCCAAAGAGCTAGGTTTTAAAATCATAATTCTCAGGTGCTATAGCATTCTTCTGAATTAGATTACATACATAATTTCAGGTTTTCGGTCCTTCCCTAGCACTGGTCAATATAAGTACGTACATTTATTTTTTGATCATGTTCTCCTTTTTTTACTTGCAAGATCTTTTTCTCTTTTATATTTATTTCTTTTTAATTAAATCTACCATAACTTTAAACATAAAACAGTCGCTCGTTCTTTATAGAATGGGCTACATTAAAATTGAAGGCGGGTTATTGCTTCTCATTCCAAAAACGTTTTCCCAATTTTCTTATAAATATTTCGATCACGGCAGAAAATTAAAATTAAAATTTTGACTTTGATACCGTGTATGTCTTTTATTATAATAATATTAATTTTCGGACTAAGATAAATCGTAATATTTTGACCTGTTTGTTTATCATAATATTTCTCTGTGTCCCATTACTTAAATACCACCCTGTATAATAAAGCCCCTCCCATGAAGCCTTAAAAACTAACTACTTCAAATTAGTTCGATAGTTAAGAAGGATGAATAAAATTCAGTTCAATTTTTAACTAGATACATTCTGAAAGAATTGGAAGAAAAATTAAAGAACATCAAAAATATCGCAAGGAAAAAAACAAGAACTCTAAGTTCTTCCTTGAAAACGGAGTTTAAATTGCCTGAGACACTAAAATTTCCCCAAAAATAAGGCATTTTGTACCCTTACAAAACATCTACCGCTTTTCACTCTACATTGTCTTTCTAACTCTATTAACTATTACCCGAGAATCTTCATATAAAAGAAATTGACAAGTCCTGATTTTCACTTCCCTTTGTTAACTAATAACTTTCACCCGTCAAATATGATTTCAAGTATAGTCCAAAGACGCTAAACAATGCTCGATATAAGATTAAGATATTTAACAAGTTTGGAAAAGCACAAAAGAATAACCTCCGCCTATAAAAGAAACTACTAGAATCAGCAGAAATCCTGCCAAGGTAAGATTATTAAAACGATCAGTCATTAAAATCGTACGTGTGCAAAGAGATATTGAAATTTATTCTTACACTTGCAGAACAAATACCATGAGATCGAAAAAAAGATGATTCTGAGCAGGCCTTGACTAGTACAACACGATTGGTTACACTGGTTCTAGAATGCCTATGAATTATAATGTGACAGTGACATTTCAAATGTAAGTCAGTCTTGCAATCTTGTTTCCAGAATTATTTAAGTTTATCGTTGTAATACTAGTGAAGGATCACATTTTGAACACCTACTCTAACATGTATTCATCTTAGTTTTCAGTTTGTTCCCTAAATAAATACTGTTTTGTGTTTTAATTTATTTGACATTTATTAACCTCTAATCCACTGCCACATTTTGAAATCAGTCTTGCCAATCGTGTTGTACTAGTCAAGGCCTGCTCAGAATCATCTTTTTTTCGATCTCATGGTAGTAAAAAAGGATATTAAAATGCAGACAACAAATCGAAATTGGTCTTATTTCCCATGAGCTTGGGCAGAAAGGAAATGAAAAAATTTGACATTCAATTAACTATAAATAGTAAAGTAATATCTAACACACAAAAAGGGCCTCTTAAAATTTACAGCAAAACAAATTAAGAAAGCAGTAATTGAAATTCCAAATCTACCGATTACCTGAATCACATTTCCATGTATCTTAATGAAAGTTTGTTTTTGCATGAGTCTGAAGTTTTGGATATAACTAATAGTTTAAAAATACAAAAAGTTATAGTTTGAATGAGATTACAAACCATTTACTCAAAGTATTCGCTTTAAGATTAATTGTTTTAAACAAGACGTATTTCCACAAAATTTAAAAGCTGCGAAGATTATACCGTTGTGCAAGAGTATAATAATAATAATAATAGTAGGTATCATCCGCCCCGTTTCCAGGCAAATGCCCCCCCCCCCCGCCATTAACCACCATTGTCGATCTTGGTCTTTTTCCAGCCATCTCTTTCCTGCTATATTTTCTATTTCATCCGCCCATCTTGTTGAGGATCGTCCTTTTCTTTTACGTTCCATTGTAGGCTACCATTTAGTCATTCTTTTTGTCCAATCTTGCTAGGTGTCCGGCCTACTTTAACTTTAGTAACATACAGCATTCTACTACATCACGAGTTTTTAACCTATTTTTAATGCCACTTAGGGCACTTAGCTTTACACAATCTTTTAATCTTAAATTTAGAATAGAACATAACATGTTTTGTATAGCTGCAAACCTTTACAGTGTATCCTTCACCTCTAAACACATGTTTTAGTAACCAAAACTTCTTCCAACCTTGTGTTATTCTTCTTTGTATTTTCTTGCTCTGTTTGTTTGTAAATGATATCATACATACATAATCAATATCAATACTATCTTTATCGGCATAGGCCATTGTAGAGTTTACATTTAGCACATTTGTTAAGATTCTACGATTTTCCGCGCCTATCTGTCTTCCGCCTTATTTTCGGTTTCTTTCAGGTAGCTTCATATTGTGTCATTCCACTTTACTCTCGATCTGCCTCTAGTTTTCTTTCTTGGTCTGCCTATTTTCCATACCTACTTTTTGATTCTAGAGATTGACATTCTGGTGAGGTGCCCAAACCATCCTAGTCCTTTTGTCTAATTATGTCCTCAGCTGATGTTACCTTTAGCCTATCTCTGATTTCCTAGTTTCGGGCTTTATCGATTCTTTTCAGCCCTGCGATTTTTCTTAAGGATTTCATCTTGCTTGCCTGTATTGCTCTATGTTGGCTTTTATTCAAGGTCCATAGTTCTGATCCATATGTTAGAGTAGGTACAAATGTTGCATTCTGGACTCTTACTTTTGTTTTTATGGTAATTTCTTTTCTGTATAGTAACTGGTGATTTAAAGCATAATATAGTCTTTTGTTTGCTTTGATCCCTTCCTCCATTTTCCGTTATTAGCGCACCCAGGTACTTAAACTGTTTCACCTGTTCTATTTCTTCATTTTCTATTTTGATGTTTACTTTATTGGGGCGTTTTGATATGTTCATTATCTTTGATTTATTTTTGTTTATCGTCAGATACCGTTTCTTCGGAGGGCGTACCATATTAATAGATTATTTTGTAAGTTTTCTTCTCTCTTGGTTATCAACACTACATCATCAGCATACGCTATGTGATTCACTGTAACCGTTTCTAGACTCCAATATCCCCAACTCGTTTTCTTTATGCTTCCGTTTACTTCTTTTATTATGTCATCCATCCTTATATTAAATAGATAAGGGCTCGACGTACTTCCTTGCCTCACCCCTGCTGTAGTTGTAAACAGTTTTGAAGTATTGTTACCTGTTCTTATATAATTTTTTGTATTATGGTAAATGCTTTTTATATTTTCTATTAAATTTTGTTGCATTAATTGATTAATATTTTCCAGATTTTTCTTCTTTCAACTGAATCGAATGATTTCGAAAGATTTAATAGGCATAAATATATAGTCTCTTCCTTAATTACAGATCTTTCTATTAACTGTTTTAATACAAAAAGGGCGTCGGTAACTCCTCTTCCTGTCCTAAAGCCGTTTTGAGCTTCATCTAGTTCTTGCTCTACTACCCGTTGTAACCTTTCTTTCATGATATTTTCGATCTTTTGATCTTTCCCGGCACACTTAGTAGCAAGTTACCTCTGTAGTCAAATATGTTAGCGTCTCCTTTCTTATGTATGTATGGGCAATATTATCGCAACTTCCCAATCTAATGGAATTTCGTTTGATACTAATATTTTATTTAAAATTATTAGTAGGGCCTTTCTTACTGCGGGTCGGTCTTCTTCACCTCTCTCGATGGGTTAGGTTAGCCTCCTGTCCAGCTTACGTGCTAAGAGGGCCCACAGAACTCGTTATTACGAGATTCTAACAGGCCATCGGCCTGGGCTTCGGCCATAAGAGGAAGAACAAGAAGAAGAAAAAGAAGAAGTTTTATCATTTCAGGAGAGATCTGGTCATGGCCTGGCGCTCTTCCATTTTTCAATTTTATAATCATATTATCTAGCTCTTCTTTTGTGATAGGTTCTATGTCTCTGTTTCCGTCGATTTTAAGTGTGGGTTCCTCGTCTGTTCTGTTTTCTCCTTCTTTACTGTCTTTCAATAAATCCTCAAAATATTCTCTCCATCTTTCCATTATTTTCTCATCTTTCGTTATTAGCTGTTTGTTTTTATCTTTAATGAAATGTATCCCATGTTTGTCATTATGTCTATTTCTTCTGTTTCTTAATACCCTATAGAATAATTTCTGATTCTCTGTATAATTTCGTTCCATTTTTTGGCCGAATTTCATCCATTCTTTAATTTTTGCGGCTTTCACATTCCTCTTTACATTAGATCTGTTTTTTATATTCGTCATATTTTTCTAGATATTTGTTTCCTAGATATATCTTCCAAACTTGTTTTTCTTTTTTTATGGCCTGCTTTAATTCATGTTTGGTTTCTCTGTTATCTTTCCACACACATCTATAGCCACTTCTGTAAGTATATTCTTGAATATACTTATTCCACGCATTGTTCACATTCTGCTCTTGCATATTCTTCAGGTGAAGTGATATCTTATCTTCGATTTTTATTATGCATTTCTCCTGGAATTCTTTTCCTCTTAATTTTTATGCTTTAATTCTGTGCTGTGGTTTATCTATTCTTTCTATCTTTCTTTGCCTGCTATTCTTTTTGATACTTATTCTTGCTTCTACCAGGTAGACCTCTTTTAACTCTAATATGTTTTATTTGTTTTTCTATACCTTTTGAGGTTATTATGTAGTCAATTAATGACATTTCGTTTCGGCTTGGCATCACCCGGGTATACTTATGTATATGTTTGTGTTTCAATTTAGTATTCATGATTCCCAACTCATTTTCCATACATAACTGAAGTAGTTTTCTGCCGTTTCTTGACTCTGTTTCCTCTCCGTACTTTCCAATTATTATTGGTACATATATTTTTCTGTTGTTGCTTATTCTCGCGTTTAGGTCCACCATTATGATAGTTTCGTTTTTTGATTCTTCTACTACTCTTCCTAGATTATTATAATATTCTTCTATTTCTCCTATTTTATCATTTTCATTCCACCCATACACTACTATAAAGTCTATTATTTTGTCTGTTTCTGATACTTTCATTTCTACTTTTAACAACCCTGGGTTAACGTATTCCCAATTTATGATTTTCTCTTTCACGTCTTTGTTTATTAGCATTGCTACTCCTTCCTTGGTTCTTTCGTGACCTTTCACTCCGTTATACAGGGTGGTTGGTTTTTCATTGTCCAGCTTATATTTGTTGAAATAGCGCAAACAATTTTTTTTCATGGCCTACTAATTTTTCGGAAAAATATTCAACTTTGTTTTTCTCCTATTTTAACTTTTCTTTCATTTTCTTATTTTCTTTTCCATATTTTTCATTTAATCTGCACGATATCAATTGTTCTGAATATATCGTTTCTGACATTGTTTCTAGTTTCGTTCCATTTACTAAAATTGCACCTACATTCTGTTCTATTTGCAAGTATATTTCTTTTTGAAAAATTTATTTCTAAGAATACGTATCTCGTTGCACTTTTTATCCAATTTATTTAACATTTTTTCCATTTCTATTTTAAATTAAGCAAATAGAACCACATTGTCGGCAACCCTTAGGTTCGTTAGCCTTTTACCACTTATACGTATTGACACCGCGGTTTTCCCATTTCATACTTCGAAATATTTGTGCCAATGTGGCATTAAATAGGGCAGGAGATAAGAGATTGCCTTGTCGCACCCTCTACATGTTCGAAATGGAGAGCCATTTCTTTCCATTTGAATGTAGGCGTCTGTTTTTAATAATTGTTTTTTATTATATTTATAAACTTGTTACTTATTTCCTGTGCTTCCAGGGCTTGCCTTATATAATGATGATCTATTGAAGGCTTTAGTAAAGTCTACGAAAGCGATATACAGGGAGATGTTAAATTCGTTACATTTTTCTAGTGTCTAGTGCATGTAAGTGGTCCACACGGTTAAATATGTTTTTCTAAATCCTGCTTGTTCGTATGGTTGATTTTTGTCTAACGTTGTGTTTGTTCTATTTAGTAGGTAATATTATGTATGCAAAGATTTTATAAATATTGGAATATTGTTATTGCTTCACCCATTATTTTGGAGTGTTTTCTGTTTCTAAAACCTTGTTAAATATTCATTAAAATGACTTATTTCTTCAGTACCTGTTTCCAACGTCTCTCCTGCAGTATTATCTTCACCTGGTGTTTTTTCACTTTTTCAATTTAATGAATATGTTCTGTATTTTGCCTTTTATTAACTATTCTTTAATGTGTTTTTATTCCTTGTTATCGCAATCTTCATTATTCCTTCTCTACTTTCTTCTTTCTAATTGTTATTTGGATCAGTTAGCTTCCGCATCCAACTTTTCCCATTGACTAATTTCCTTCCTAATTACTTCGTTGAATCACTATCTTCTAGTATTGTTTGGATTTTTCTATTCGCCAAGTTTCTGATAGCTTGTTTATCCGGCTTTTATGTTCACAGTATTCGATTTGAGCCTTTGCATTGTTTTTTCTTTTTTGTTTTAGCTCTCCTCTTTTTTTAATCATTCCTTTCGTAGTATTTGCCATCTTGCTGTGTTTAGTATTTGGGTTTGTGTTGCATTGTATGTTAGTTGTTAATTATAGAGTATTAAACTATTTTCAAATTTATTGTAGGCCTCTTGTATTTCTGCCCTATTCAGTTCTTCCGTCCTTGGCATAGTTTCTCTTTCTCTTTCTGATCTTCTGGTTTTATTTTTGAACATCTTTCCTCTTTATTTATGTTTGTTTACCACTATCTGAGCTCTTACCATTATGTGGTCTGAATCAAATTCTAGCCTGTTTAATACTTCTGTGTTACTTATGAGCTCTCTTCTGTTCTTTAATATAAAACTTATCTCATTTCTTGCGCGGTTTGACGTTTGTCATGTCCATTTACGTCCAAGTTTTTGCTTGAATAAAGTATTTGTAATCACAAATCTCTGTCTAGCTGAAAATTCATTAAATGTTATTCCCGAATTGTTTCTATTTTCATACCCATATTTTCCTCTAGTGTAATCCTGTCCTGGCTCTAATTTTCCCATCTTTCCATTGAAGTCGCCCATTACTTTTAATTTATTTATTTTTATTATAAAGAGTTGTGATTTAAGGCCTCTTCCAATTCTGTCAATCTATCTTCTATTAGTAATGTTTGTACATATAAAATGTCTTTGTTATAACTGTTTTTGTTGTTGATGTTGTTGTTAGTGGGGGGGGGGGCTATGGTATCTTGCACCCTAGTAACCAGCTTGCCGTGGTGTGCAAAGAGAATAAATGCTACAAATCTAATAAATACCAAAAAAAATTACTTTGGAAAACTTTTAAGACAATTATTAATAATAGGTCACCATTTTTAGAAAGTAAAAAAACTTTAGTGGTGCACCAATATGGTTTTAGAAAGAAACGATCTACCTACTATTTTTGCTATAAATAATCTTGTAGACACCAAGATGCAATGAAGCAGTAACAACAATTTGCCAATATCAGTGAAGTACTTGATTTTGTTATAATTCTATATGTATAGTACTGAAAGCAAAGATACAAAGTTATGAAATTAGAGGCAAACCATAATAACAATAGTAATACTTGTAATAAGCAATACATTAAATGTATATAATTTTTAACATAAAAACTATCACCCCCGCATGAAATGTGTGGCCTTGAATAAAACAAACACAAATTCAAAGATATATGCTACTCCCAAAAATATTTTTTAGAACAGTCAAGATCAAACTTTGGCAGCCTATTTATTTTAAAGCTTGGTTACACATTTTATTTACTTATTCTTCATAATCAACTACACTCATATTTAAAACTATCAAGCTATTTTCAAATTATTTAGACGCATTCAGGTGAAACTGTAAGAAATCTATTGTATATTGCTCGTTTAGTTATTAGGAGGGATATATTCTATCGATTTTTGATCTTTGATAACACCAACGATCAATAAAATTTTCCCTTTAGCAGATCATACTATAGAAAGCGCATGTCCTTGTAAATCCTCCTCCATTGTTAAGTGTAACTATCAGAGTAATATTTAAGAGGTTAAATTAAAGGGTTTCTGCATATGTTGATTTAGTGTTAGGTTTTAACACTGAAGTTTAATAAACGATTAAGGGTAGGTTTTAAATATTTTATCATTTTATCCAATAAATAAATAAATTAATTACCTAATAAAAATATGATCTCTTGATAAGGTTGACGTTCAGATATTTGCTATGAAAACAATTTATTGTATTACCTACTAATAAAAAAAATATGAAATTCAAGTTTATCAACAAGTTGTAGAACCGTCCCTCAAATAGTTAAAAGACGTGAGCAATGTTGGGTGAGAACCTTTAATCACTAAACTTTAATTTTAACAATAAACCGTCAAGCACGAAAATTCGGTAACATAATCTCAAAATGCAGTAATGACATTTAATAATACAGACAGTTTCACAATAACATACAATGTATGCCCTACTAAAATTAAAGTGCCTAAGAAGACAAATAAAACAAAAATTACCTCCAAAAATAAAGGGGCCAATGTTTAATTTCGCACGTGCACTGAAAACAAAGTAAACAACTCCCAACGATATAATGAATTGGATAAAGCAAGGAAGGTGTAGACGTGGAAAACCAATAAATACCTAGCAAAAGACATTACAGAGGTCAGTTCTGAAAGAAATCTCCACACAGAAAGTCGACTGGGTTGAAAGGACCAAGATAAATGAATTTTAAAACCACAACCATTTAGAACTTTGCAAGAACAAACACGAATATTTACAAATTGAAAGTATGGAGACACGAGAAAACCTAAACAGTTTTTTGAAATTAAATCGTTGTTTTAGAATATCACAAATACAAATTTTTGATGAATTTTTTAATAAATAGTTAATATCTAAATATTTACCTGGTCTAATAAATTATAAAATTAAATAATGAAAGAAGTTCTTTTAAACTAACTACATCACTCTTACATCGATGTGAAGTTGTGTAAATTTATTATTTAAAATATTACTTACCGCTTCTCCTAGCTCTCTTTATGTCTTTGCTCAATTCATCTTCATCGCAACTTTTTCTCCGTCGGCGATGTTTGCGGTTAGGTGACTGATGACAATGACTTTTGAGATGATTGTCCTTAGAGGAAGCGGCAGAGGAAGAAGAAGTTATTCGCAGTCGGTTAACTAAACTCTTAGGACTGGAATGTACACTCGACAACCTCGGTTTATCATTTTTTATAGCTTCCACCTTATTTTCCACAAGGGTCTTAAACACCGCCTCTAATTTCGCAGCTTCTAAACACATAGTCCTTTGGGGCTCCTCAATACACAAATCTTCCGTCGAAACTGCTTTGTCGGTCGTTTCCATTTTATATCCTTACAACGATTTTCGGTTATGCCGGACGAACCTCATATTTTTAGATATCGATTGTTCTTTTGTATTGTGTAATAATGTATTATTGCATTATTTATTATAAACGCAAGTTTACACAACCTGAATCGTCTTTCGTCAGTCGAGTATAACTTTGTAATTCGTTAATCAATAGGTTTTCAGATCCTTCTTCCATTTTATCTGAAACAATTAAATAATTTGCATATGAGAAACATGCTTATAATTATTATTTCTACGTGAAGCTTACATATAAAACGTACTAAGAAAATGGAAATACATTTTATTCAGGATTTATTTAGACGTAGACTGGTCTTTTTAAAAGCACATAAAAATATCTATTTTTAAAAACTTTCAAGCTGTATACCCTATTTTTACTAACAAGGCTCTGGCAGTATAATCAAAAATATAATGAACTAAAGGAAATACATATTTGAAGATAATCGGCCATACGGTAGAAAAAAGGTAACACCCAATCGAATTATTTGTTTATTTTCCCAATGAAAGCAGCAAATATAATATACTTAATATGAAGACATGCGTTCCCGTGTTATAGTATTTTACATTACAAGCAAGGTAAAATGGTTTTTACTGGCGATACGAGGATATAACTGGCGAGCCGTTAGGCGAGCCTGTTACCTTTTTTATACGGTGGTTAAATGTCGAGAGGAGAGTGAAAAGTTTAATACATTACACGCTGCGAAAGCCATTCAGGTGCTCGCAGTTTTTAATTAGCCTCGGCTTCGCCTCGGTCATTCAAAAACACCTCGCACCGACAAGTAAACCTTCGCAGCTTGTAATGTAAATAACTATTACAAATGAGTGACAAATAAAATATTTATCCGGAAGTTCCCGTTCAGTTTGAGAAGGCGTAAGAAACAAAGCAGGCACAAGAATTGCATGTTGGGACGTACAAACACTCTACTATAAAACAATAAACTAGACAACCTTAAGTTAGAAATGGAGAGGACTCAGGTAGATACGAGATAATGGATATAAGTGAAATGCGTTGGTGCTGTCAAAGTGTTTTCTGGCTAGGAAGTATAGAGCCATTCATACAAATGCTACTCAAGAAGGTATTACAGGAGTTGTTATTTTACTAAATATAAACTATGGAAGCGGAGTAAAAGAATATATAAATTAACAAACGCATAACTATAGTAAAAGCCCTAAGTGCCAACCACAGAACACAACGGCGACGAAAAGTACCAACAACAACTAATTCAAGAAGAGAAAGGAACCAAAACCATTATAATTATAGGGAACTCGTCGGAACAACAGAAGCTTAAGCCCGAATACCGTGAATCACAAAGAAAATGACACGGGCATACAGGGAGTTGACAAATAAGGTACAAAGGCCAGTTAGAAACGATAAAACTTGTATATTAAAGAGAAATGTAAAGAAATTAAGAATGAAATAAAAAATGGAAAAAGTGACAGGGCATATGACAATATTAACAATATGTTAACAGAAAAAATCAATGACACGGAAAATTTCAACAAAATGTTAACCTTCTAACATCTTTCGAAAATATGTATTCTAGACAGCTAATGTATTTATAGAAGTTCATAATACCGGCGTAATATTTTCTTTCGTGTTTCTTGTTTGATAAATAAATTATTATTAATATTGTTAAAGTATAATTGCGCCAATATCTAAGAAAGACAGAATAAACATAAATGAATAACATAGAACAATAAGTCTGGTCACTCAAGCAGCAAAAATATAAGTAACGATATTCTTCAGAAAACTGAAAACGATTGCGCTAGAGAATCGATTTGGTTTCAAGAGAAACAACAAAACCAATGTTGGCCATAAGGCTAACCATAAGACAAATATCGAAAAAGAGAAATAAACATTTATCGGTCTTATTGGCGCAGAGAAAGCGTTTGAAAAGGTAAAGTCGCAAATAATGTATAAAACATTAAAAGAAGCAGGAGTACGAATACATAGGTGTATAAATAAGAATGATTTGCAATCTATATAAAGGGCAAATGGGTATTATAAAAGATAAAGGAGAAAAAAGAAGTAAAATTCAAGAATTATTGTAATAACGAAACACTTCAGCTGTCGGAGGGAGCATGAATAATTTCGCTCGTATGCGTCATCTGCAGACACGCATTGGCGTGTTTACCATGGAAGCTAGGGAAGCACAGCTTCCCCTACGTAAACTAAATACCTACAGCGTATAATTAAATTAATATACCTTAAAAATGTAATATTACATATTATCCTGTTGACCCGAATATGTATAATTATTTTCAATATTTTTCAAAATATGTATACTAATTCACTGAGTTGGATACAAGCGCGTGACCATGAATATTATGTAGTAATAAAATAAATATTGTTTTACTGTGGAATTAAAACGCATATAAATGTGAAATTAGTTACATATTAATATATAAACAATACAAATATCGTATCAATGCAAAAAACTTTCGTTTTTACGCATAATTTCGTTTGAAAAACGAACTAAAAATAGCCTTGTGTATTGTGTAAGCTGCGAGCCCGGCAGATTACACTCACTATCCCCGCCACAAGTGGATCTACAGAACGTTCCTTTTCCGCGCTTGAAACGAATCAAAGTTTTGTTATTAGTAATTATACAGGACAAAAAAGACTTTCTGCTTTGGGATTAATATTAATTGAAAAGAAATTAGTGCAAGAATATTCTCGTGAAAAAAGTTTTTATGATGACGTTATAGATGAGTTTGCAAAAGAAAATAGACGTATGGCACTTCATTTTAAGTGAGGTAAGATTTTATTATGGTTTGTAAAAAAAAATTTTTTTTTGCATCAAAAAAATTTTGGCTGCGGCTTTATTTTACTCTTCAGCTTCCCCTTTTGTGGGGTTCTAGACACGCCACTGGCAGACAGATTTCTAGACTGTTCGACGATTGCGTCATTGTCTGGAGAGTTCGCTTACATCATCGCTTCAAGACTTCGCATATTCCAGGTTGAAGCCGGAGTTGGTATAAAGGCCCATTCCCTTGGCAAGCGACCAGTCTACCAAGGTCTACCGTCGCGTTCAAGTGTGCGTGTAATACAAGTGCGTTTGTGAATAACTAAACTGTATAAATAAATTAGTTAGTGTTACGGGTTAATTTTAGGGTGTTTTTAGTGTTTAAGTTGTTGTTTCATGTTAATTATTACGTTGCTTAAATTTGTTAATAAATAATTCACAGCAAGGACCGAAATTTTAAATCAATGTTTTAAAAACGTTACAATATACAGGGTGTCAACGAAACCTGGGGCACCCCTACACATTTTTTTTTTTTTAAGATATCATAATGAAATTTGGTATATGTAATATACTCTTTAAATGGAATTTTTTGACATAGAATACAAGTTTCTGTCACTTCCGGTTTCGCCGGAATTAACATCAACTTTAGTTTAGTCAAACCAACACTCCCCCAACACTCGAGACAAATTATTTTAGAACTTCAACTATTTTCGTTGCTGTATTAGAGTGACCTACAATTGGCAAAAATGTTTTTTCGAGAATTACTCTATTTTTTCAAATGGCACTAGAGTGGCACACTAGGATATTGAAAACGGACGTTTCTCAAGGATTTTATTGATACCAATAACGCAGGATTACTATGAAAATCGTACGACACTGATTAACGACCAATAGAAACGTTAATATCGGGCATGGTTACCACGGCCACGCCCATATTTCCCGGAAATTCTTTGTTGATTGGTAGACCAACCTAGGCGAAATTAATAAGTGGAAATTTGTATGTCAAATATGACAGCTGACGTACAAGTTGCTATGGTTACGTTTCTAAAATTTAAATATGTACTGAATTATTAATGGCGATGTCAGTACGATTTTCATACCGAATCTACACTCGAGCAGTAATTCATGTCGCGGTCCGCTCGTGCTGATTAATACGTTGTTGAAATGCACACCTAAAAATTTCCGGAAAGAATTAATGCTCTTGTGAGATTATAAGTGAAAATTAAATTCGGAATAACACTCTCCATTCAGAAAAACCGTATTTTGGACATTTAAATCTAGGCACTGGGTTTCAAAACAAGTGAAACAAATGAAATGCACAAAAACTCGTCCACTCGTGAAATTTTCATAGCAATAAAGATTCGTGAATCTAGTTAAAATTATCAAAAAATTATCACCACTTATGTAATTACTGTTGATAATTTTAATTAGATTAGCACTCATCTTTACTTCTATTAGGAAATTTCCATAGCAATAAAGATTCGTGAATCTAGTTTAATTATCAAAAAATTATCACCACTTGTGTAATTACTGTTGATAATTAATATAAATTTATTTTTGTTATTGATAATAATAATAATAATAATAATCGTCCAGATATAGTGGTCCACGATAGGAAGAACAAGAACTGCCTAGTTATAGACGTTGCTGTACCAGACGATCGCAACATCATGATCAAGGAAACCGAAAAGATCTCAAAATACAAAGACCTAGAAATTGAGATTAAACGAATGTGGAACACCAAGGCTAGAACCGTTGCAGTGGTTATAGGTACTCTAGGCATTGTCAGACAGGGAATTCGAAACCAGCTTGATTTGATCCCAGGAAAACCGACAGTCTTTGAGGCACAAAAGATCGCTTTACTAGGCTCAGCACACATCTTGCGTAAAGTCCTTTAGCAGAGGAAATCCTTAGGACTCTGGTTGAGTCCCGGAAATTAAACCGACAAATGTATAGTCGAGAAATAAGATAGATGATATAATAATAATAGCGTTACATTCCAGTGGCATTTTAGCTGTTCTTTCCGGAACTTTTAAGATATTTTTATTGGGGTGGATCGGTCCCCATGGTTCACATTTTGTTTTTACGTTCTGTTTTCACACACACGCACTTGACACTTGTATTTTAACTTTCACAAACTTCCATGTGTCTTCTTCGCCTCGCTTACTATCTTCCTTCAAGCCTTTCTGTTCTTTGTTTCGTCAGCCCAATCTGTCACTCCCATTTTTTTTAGATCTTTTGTCACCTCGTCGTACCACCTTATTCTCAGTCTCCCTCTGGGTCGATCTTCGCCTGGTTTCAACTGCGTAATTAATTTAATCTTCCTTTCTCATTACATGGCCTAACCACCTAATTCTTTGTGCTTTTACAAAGCACACGATGTCACCTCTTTCAATTTCCCTCAATATTTTGTTGTTCATCTTTCTTCTAAGCCTTCCCTCATTATCATTTTCTGGTCCCAGTATTGCTCTAAGCACTTTACGCTCGAAGATTCTTAGTTCTTCCTCTTTCTTTCCTGTGGTACACATGAGTTCCGCTGCATGCGTAAGTACAGGTCTGATTAGGCTTGAGCTTTGTTGTAACCGTGCTCTGCTTATCTTTTAACGGATTTTTATTTACGTAATATGCTCTGTGACCTGCTTGCATCTTCCATCTTACCTCATACCTTCGGTTATTGTTATTGTTGATTGGGACTTCCAGATAGTTAAAATTGTGGACTTCTTCAAATGTGTATCTGCCTACTTATAGGTTGCCTCTATCATGTTTTACGTTTCTTTGGCATTTAAGGCATTTGGTCATTATTCCTATTTCGTTTTCCAGTTTTGTGAACATTTCTGTTAGCTTCCTCTTTGACCTCGCAATAATGACAATGCCATCAGCATATGCAAGCAGCTGTATGTCTATTGTTATTATCTGTTATTGATAATAATTTTCTTAATTTTCTAGTTAAATTCACACCAATACCCTAGCTGTAAACCTGTTAGACACATAGGCTGAAAAGACACAACCCCCTAGACCTACCGGACCGTTTTTAATCTATTTGCTTAATGTTACTTGTATACCTATTTGTTACACTTATTTAATGTACCTAATAATATTTAATTATGTATTAACATTCTGAAGCAAGCCCCCTCTGATTATATACGTTTAATAGATAATTAACATAGATCAACGTTATTTCTGAATTTGTAAGTTGGGTTGCCCATTCCAATTATTGTTGGGGAGCACGTCTTATGTGAATCACCCAGTGTACTTATTTCAAAAATCCTATATGTATGATGTAGATGTAGAGGTTTCGATTATCTGTAAAATTATACTCATCTTCAGAGATTTTAAAGAACAGTTATACCGGGTAATTAACATAAGACGCGCCCCTTAACAATTGGAATAGGCAACCCATCAAACTTTGCTTTTTAATTTGTATGTATTTCTAGTAGCTTATGTATATTGAGTTGCATTTGAAGCATTTAAGGGGCGCGTCTTACGTGAATCACCCAGTATTATGATTAGTAATTAAAATTAGATGAATAGTATAATAATTTACAAAATAGTACAACACATTAAACTACACCAGCACAATAAAAGTCAAAAATCAAAAATGAGACATTGAAATAGGTACACTAAAACATAAAAATCTGTACGTCTAAATATTATTGCGAACATATGAGCACCGACCCAAAACGTTCATAAACTTTGTTAAAGATTAAAAGATTTACAAAAATAATTATATTTCCAAGCATATGCGTTTAGAAACTTCAGAGAACTATCAAGAAAATCTATAATTAAAAGGTGAATCAAAAGCTTTCGCCAAACAATAAAAATGCTAATCCGTGCACCTTCCGCCGTTTAAAATCTTAAAATAAAATATTGAGCTGGCAAAGATATCGAGAAACATTTGTGACCATCAATTCTGAAAATAAGCAATGTTTACTGTGCATTCGAATTTAAAATACAAGTTTGTTTTATAGTTCTATAAAATTGGTCTTTTATAGTCGAACAGCATTGCAGATTGCAGATTGCGATTCACTGAAGTAAGTTAATACACGAAACAGATTCGCACGTACAAACTAGGAACATAAAGCTTGAAAATGTGACTGTTAGAATATCAAAACAAACAAAACACAAAACTACCTCCTGTTGAATTTAAATGTGATGAAACGTAAAACGAGCGAGTTAAAATTTCTGTTTACACAAAACGTACATACATACGTATATGTATGGCTTATTGCTCTTATCTGGCATGTTCCCTGCGGTTTGCATGCAATTTAACATTGGTGATTACTTTGTTATTAGGTAATTATTTAATGAAAAACAAATAGAATGCCAATATTCACATTATCAATTTGTTTGGCGTACACAACAGGTTTCATACAAAAAAAGTTTGTAAAACAGTTATCATCGAAGCTCTTACGGTGAGTCTGGCTGGACTCCATAAATCAAAATTGTTGGCGATTTATAACCATGATAACAACCGAATGTTTTTGCTGTCTAACTTTTTGATATAATATCCACGTATCCATGAGGAATATCTTCAGTTATCCGCACAATTTAAGGTGAAGATCGATAGTAAATAAAATGCCAAATGCCTTTTCCCTTTCATAAAGTCATCATGTGTATAACTTTCTTTATTAAAAGGAAACTTAAAGTAGAACTCTCCAGACAAGAAAAGCCAAAAGCAGTACCTATTTCTAAAATCAAAATTACGGAATGGGAATCATTCAGTTTTTTCCAATTATTAAATTAACTGTGCTCAATTTGGGGATTATTATAGTTTAAATTTTTTTTGTACACATCCGGTCTTAAATTAAAACTGAATCGGTAATTTTAGGAAAAATTAGAAATTTAACTGCTTAAATGGAAAATGTTTTTACGCTCTAAAAAGTCTTAAATTTAGTTCTTTCATACAAAAAGGTTATTAGAAGTTTGTTCGATTTCTCTTAACAAGGTTATGTAAAA
Organism: Melanotus villosus; assembly: GCA_963082815.1. Taxonomy (NCBI): domain Eukaryota; kingdom Metazoa; phylum Arthropoda; class Insecta; order Coleoptera; family Elateridae; genus Melanotus; species Melanotus villosus. The sequence goes on along the minus strand of OY720418.1, from coordinate 47,840,436 downwards.
TAAAAATATTATTGATGTCTAAAATACAGTCATTCCAAACTTGTGCAGCAAGAAGGTTTGGTTAGCTTTAAACGATTGTAATACCATATACTTTTATATTCTACATGATTACATCGTCATATTTCTGGATAACCTTGAATATAAAATTTCCAAAGAAAAAATTTGAAATTAAGGCTTGAATTCTGTTTTCTGAAGTTATAAATGAACCTCAGCTAAAGTTTTGAAATTCAAACTTGCAGTTTAGCTTAGAGGATTTGGATTTCAGGTCTAAATTCAAAGATTCAAACGCATATTTCAGCCGAAATTGCTTGTTAAAGTCGGCATAAATCATATTAACACCGTTTAAATTGCTAAATTATAATATTGTCGTCTAAATACAGAATTCGGAAGAGTCTGCAACACTTGTACAGCAAGAAGGTTTTATAGTACGTTTTTAAAGTATCTTACATCTCTATTGGTTGACGATTTAATATTCGAATCAAGGAAAATCGAGAATCAAAACTAAAAAGCAAATTTTAAACATGAACTTAAGGCTTACATTATGTATTCGAAGGGAACCAACCTCAAGCTGATGGCCAAAAATCGAATTTCTAGGTTGGTTTTTAAGATTTCAATTTCAAGTCTATTTGGCATTTAAACTCAAAATTTCCGTTTTTTTTTTCGATTTCAAAGATTCTGGTGGTTTTAAAATCTAAATGCTATAAGAAAAAAAATTTTAACAAGCATTCAATACCAAAGTTACGTTTTCTTATTAAAATAAGATTTGAAGTCAAAACTTTTCTATAAAATGTATAGACAAAAGCAAAATTAATAAATTCACAGATGTCTTCAAAATGAACTTTAATAAAAATTAAAAAAGTGAAAGAACATATTATACTTGATGGACTTAAATGTTTCTAAACGTTTTTTCATTTGATAATTCTTTAATAAAATTCGAAAATTAATTAAATTGAATTTAAAAACAAACAACATTTATTATAATTTATGTATTCGTTTTTAAGATTCCCATTTCATTTTTTTTATTCTTCTGTGTGATTTTCAAGGTTCTAAGTTGAATAAAGTAATTTATAACAGGCAAGAATAACAACACATGATGGTCATGATTCTGTTAAAATTGATGCGTTTAGAGAAGTAATAATTTTATCGAGAACACCTTAAAAACAAAAAAGGTAAACAAAATCATTACAAAGTTAACAAACCCGTATGGTTACTGTTTATTGGGTTACAAACATATGTATGTGTTTTAATTTTTCCAAACACAAATGCACTTTTTAGAATTGTTTGCATTTGTATGCAGCAATTCTAAAATATGAACTCTGAAAATTCATAATCTGATATTCCAATAAATTCCAAAAAAATAAATTAGCTAAGAAAATCGTAAGGAAAAATGTACGTCAAGGGAAATTAGAAATTTCCACTCTTCCATTCAGAGAAACTCGAAGCAAGACCGTCTTAGCTCATTCAGTATTCGTTCGAGTTTCCTAAAAAATTCAATGAACGTATGGGCGAAAAGCAGCCTGGACATGATAGCGTCACGTTTTCAATATGTCGCATTTTAATAATACATCGATAACACAACTCACAGCTTGAGATAACATCTGGAACGGGTTGTTTTGTCAGCAAAATTGGCTGTCTCCACTAAAATGAGATATCGGAAAAAAAATGTTAGTGGAAATATTTTCAATAAAATTAGTAGTAATTATTAGAAAAAGGAACGAACCGCTGGAGAATTATTAAAAATTAAATCAAAATGGTTAAAAGATTCTCGGTCTAACTATTCGTACTAACAAAACTATTTCTAAGAAAACAACTCAGAAAACTGAAAATCAGGTTATGATTTAGAAATAATTCGTAGGAGTTTCGAATGATTCTTACTCTTATTGCTGTTTATAGGATATTTATGTTACAACAGCATGTATACTCATCTGTATTCTATTGATTATTCCACTCATCCAATGAAATCACAGTATTTTGGTGAATTGAACCAATCACAATCGAATTAAATCGAAAATACCACTACTAGTGAAATTTTCTAGAAAATTTTGGAACTAGCAGCGTTGCTTAGAGACAACGTCTGTCAAAATTTTTTGAGTGACAAGTATTTCAGTAATTTCATTATAATTCGAGGAATTATCATTCCGAATACCATTCGTGACTAGAATTTTACAGGAAATTTTTGCCGTCACAAACACTCTTGCTTGTTGCTTTGGAAAATCGTAACTCGTGCTGTCGCACTCGTCACGATTTTCGTCGCAACAAGCAGTCGTGTTCATGACGGCAAAAAAATTTCCGGTAAAATTCTAGTCAGTTGTGGTATTACTTCTGAAAATCTGTTTTTTACAGATATATTGATTGTCAAAATTATATTGAAATAAGCTTTCTTAAACAAAATTTTTACTTTCAAGGTGAACACTTGTTATCCCTACATACACTTTACAAATTTTAAGTTCTGTGCATAGTTAACGAGTACATCTCAGGGCATTTTAATCGTATTTTAGGGCACGTCTGAGATTTAGAGGTAGTAGACTAGAAATTCAGATAGTTTAGGTCAGTCTGAAGGAAATCAGTTTATTCTAAAGTAGTTTACTGAAATAGTTAGTACATGGTAAAAATTGCTGTAAGAACATTGCTTCAGATTACTTAACAATATGTGAACTTTTCTTTTAGAACTTTGCAAGTTTCATTCGAAAATTCTAAACTTTTCTGAACTTTTGTTTTTTGTGGACTTTTTCTAGATTTTATATTTTAAAGTATTGCAATTTTTTCCTGTCTAAATAGATAATTAAAGCAGTGTTTTTTTCTTTGGTTCAAGACAGTTGGGCAGTTTGAGATAGTCTGAGACATAATAAAGTTGGAACAATTCAAGATATGTATTATATGTACCTAATGTATGCCTGAAGACTGGGGCAGATCCAGTCCCCGAAACGTCGCATTTCATCAAAGCAACAGAGTGTGCGAAAAGCCCAATTAACACCTCTAATAGAAATCCACACTCACAAACATTTATTTTATAGAATACTTAAATATCCAGTATGGGCCCGATGTTAATAAACTACTCAGAGAGATTGAGAATACCAGAAACAAACTCGGGCTGGAAAAAAACCGCCATGCCTGAAGACAGAAGCAGATCCAGTCCCCGAAACGTCGCATTCCATCAATGCAACAGAGTGTGCGAAAAGCCCAATTAACACTTCTAATTCAAGATATTTTGAAACACCTTATTTATTGTTGAGGGTATTCCGTGACACCTTTCGAATTTTGAGACAGAATTTAAGGCTTTTTGGGATACATCAGAGCACATTTAGGTATTTGAGGGTGTTCTAAGACAATTTCGATTGGTTTTAGGCAGTTTAGCAAGAATTCTGGGATTCTTCAGGTCATTCAAAATAATTTAGGATATTTCGAGACAGTTAATGGCATTTTAACATACCTCCAGACATTCTGGGATACTTCAAGATATTCTGTGTTAGTTTAGCAGGAATTGTAAAACCCTTAAGAGAAAGTGAGGGGCTTTCAAGGGCAGTTTAGAAAAAAATTATGGAACCATTCAAGGTATTCCCAAACACGTCAAGCCATTTTGAAACAATTCAGGGCAAAATTACTTGAATGTATTTAGTTTTCCCGAGATTTTTCGCTGTAACCTATGATTTATTTTATAATTTCTTCCTTTCCCTCCGTTTTTCCTTACGACTTAAGGATGTAATTTGTAAATGAGTTTGTAATTTGTTCGTTTCATTACGTAAATTATTAGATAGTAGACTTGCGGTCCCACAGGGTTCCCACTGTTCGGAAAAACCTGAAAAGTCAGGGAATTTCGTAGTTCCTGATTTTGGTTAGGGAAAGTGAAGGAATTTTCCTAATTTCTGTGAAAATCCAGGGAATTTAAATAGTTATCAGGGAAAAATTTATTTTTAAATTTGCCGCCAAAAATTCAGGGGCATTTATAAATTCCTAACGCCTCAGAATCCGGAATGTGCTTGTTACCAAATGATCTAATTTAGTATTTTTTTATATTATGTTTCCCTATGTTCTGCAGTATCGTTTACACCCTGTATATTATGCTACAATATTATACATATTTCTTCTTCTTTCTGTATTTTTATATTTATTCCTACTTTTATACACTTTGTTTTGAAATTACTCAATTCATCTATTTTTCAATAAATAGCATTTACCTAACAGATTTAGTCCGAAATATGAAAATATTTTGGTCGAGGAAAGGTCAAGGAAATAGAAAATCTATTTTTAGTGGATACCCTGCTCCATCTCAACCCTTTATGGTCGTTAACATTACCTGACTAAAATTTTTCCAAACCCAAATAAATTTTAGAATCCTTTAATAATTTTCTTTTATCTTTTCTTTTTATTGTTTTGAACGTTTTTGAGTAATTATTATTATTTATTAGATAAATTAAATTCCGAATTAATTTTATTTAGCTTAAAAATACTGTACTTTGGTTTCGCCAATTCGCTTAAAAGACCAGAACAGGGGCGTAAATACTGAGATGATATTTAATTGGATGTATATAATTAAGGTTAAGTTGTTTGTTTAATTTATAAAAGAAAAATATTATTTTGCCAAATCTAAGTAATGCAGATTTTAAATTATTAAAAAAATTGTAATATAATTTTTAGATAGCTAGATTAGATTTAAGTTATGTGGAAATGTAAATAAGTTATTGTTATGATTTTTGTTAGTAATAATTAGCTAAATTTGTAGTTATAGAAATGTAATAGTAGATTACGTACCAAGTGCCGAAAAGTGGATTTCTACTAGACGAGTATGGCAGGTTTGAGTACGAGCGATAGCGAGTACTTAAATGCCGTACGATATATTCTTTGGTACGAGTCTAGTTAAATCACTTTTCGGACGCGGCGCGTATACTATTTTTTCGCATTTTATATTCTCACATAAAAAGTTATCTAAATTTATTGAGATACATTCTGAATAAAATTAATAAAAACACTGAAAAAAGTAGGCGGATTCTCGATCTGACAGGAACTGTTTTTGACATAACAGAATTCAATTCAAACAAATAAATACATTTATTTTTGGAAATCTAATTCCGAAATGGACTTGAGTGACGAAAATAACTTGTAAAACCATTCAGAAGATATTTTAAATGCTGCCCGAGAAGCTATACCAAATTGCGTTTTAATGAAACCTAACGTTGCTATGCTGTAGTGGTTGCTATGCTGTAAAGTGGCCCATTACATCACGATTTTGAGTCCCGTAAAGTAATACATTACAGTACGAAATGCGAAAAAATAAGTTACTATTAGAAACGTTGTAAATAATTTTAAAAGTGGAAAACAAATGGGGATAAAAATATCCAGGAAACAGAAAAAACAAAGTGAATAGTTCGTTGTAAATTGATAATCGACGAAGCAACATCAAATTTGGTTTGCTCCCATAAAAAGAGTAAATATTCGAGAAATAATCAATTACAAAAAGTTAAATCAAAAGGAACCAGTGTCCAGTAAAAGGAGGGTGAATTTTGAGAAGAAAAGTTAAATCAAAAGGAACCAGTGTCCAGTAAAAGGAGGGTGAATTTTGAATAAAAGTTAAATCAAAAGGAACCAGTGTCCAGTAAAAGGAGGGTGAATTTTGAAGAAACGAAAAATAAAGATTGAGTTTCAAGCAGTTAAGTGAGAAAGCAGTTCTAGTAAGAGAAGATCAACAGAAGAAAATCAACAGAAGGAGTTCGAGAGGGAGAAAGTCAAAAAGGGGGACAATTTAGAGCGGGGACAAGAAGAACAGGGGAAGATTGGAATTTTGGTAATTGGGGAAAATTGGAATTTTGGAATTTGGGGAAGATTGAAATTTATTTGGAAAAGAAAAGGGAGCCAAGAATACATAGTGAGTTTAAAGGATAATGTTAAGTTAATTTTAAGGCAGGGTTGATAGGGAAAAACGATAGTAAAAATCTGCATTATAATTATTTGAGTAAATTTTTTTATTTGGTTAAAAATAAACTTAGAAAAATAACAAACAAGGAACCTACTTAACGACCTGAGATAAGAGCAATGCAAACAATTAAGTAAATTAAAGAGCAAAGCAAGGGTTAATTTCAAATATTGGATGTGGGCTTAAAAATAAATAAATTAAACTTAAATAAAATCTTTTAAAAGAGCAAGACCATAACAATACATACAAAGATTTTATTTTATGTTTATTTTTCAAACGTGGACCCCTTTTTAAAAAGTATAAATCGGAGATATTTTTATGTTTTATATTTTATTTATTAATATGAAATCAGATCAAAAAGTGATATTACTTTGTAATAACAGCAGTTTCGAGTTCATGAGCATCAATGGTCGCAGAAAACGAGTTGTGCTGCTTATATGATTTTACTGTTCATTTAACGGTTTAATTAAACCTTTATAATTCAGTATGAGTAAAAATTAAATCCATTAGTTTGGTGGTAGCTTGTGGTTGATTGGTTTTTAATTAACTTAATACATATAACCTTTGGTTGTTTACAATGCAAATAATAAATACAAAATATAAGTACCTATACAAAAATCATCTGCACTGTAAAAAATACCCAAAATAAGTTTAAAAGGAAACATTAGTTCTTTGGCAGCAGCTAATATTTCAGAATTATTTATTTAATTAATAACTCTGTTTTCTGTGAAGAGACCACAATCGAGGAATGGGCTGCATGGGCATTTTCGGAGAAGAAACAATAAATAGGGATGGGATAAAGATGATTGATTTCTGTTAAAGAAATGATTTTATAATAGGAAATACAAAATGAGAACAAATAATAGAAGATAACTATACATTTGTTGCAGATGAGCGAAATGCCAAGAGTTTGATCGATTATGCAAGTACACACTCGAAAATTCAACTAATAAAAAGGAAAGAAGCAGAAATAGAATCTAACCATAGACTAGTAGTGGAAAAATGTCTGATTAAAACTAAAAAATAGCAGAAAATAATTAATATAGCAAACTAGCAATCTAGAAATTAAAAAACAAAGAAAATTTGCAAAATAAACACTAAAAAAGGACAAGCCAGGAATTAGAACGACTAGAAAACGAAAAACTGGGATGGACACTGGAGGAAAGGTGGACAGTTTTTAAAGAAATGTTACATAATAAAGCAGAGGAAATGTGGAAGAAGCAAATTTAGTAATCACATTAAGAGAACAGAATGGTGGAATAATGAAATAGAACCACTAGTAAAAGAAAAGAAAACTACCTGGACAAAATATATCCAAACTAAAGTACAGAACGAAAGAAAACATTATAACAGAAAGAGAAATAGGTAGAGTTAATTTAATTTAATTTAGCGTATGGCATTTGTAGCCATGAGATCACGTAGTTACGGTTTGGCGTTCAAAGCCACATTTTTAAACGACTTGGCGTCATGAAATTTGTTATATCCCCATTATACTAGGGAAATGTGTTCTCTGAAATAGTTTCCCGTTGCCTTCTGCAGAGTTTGTGAGCGTCTATTAAATGTACAGTGTTTGTGTCTTGTTACTATCTGCAGTTGACCACTCTGCAGACAGAATCGTTAATTGTAACTAGACGATTAAATGGCTTCACTCGCTCAAGTACCGACCTCGAACAGTATGGATTTTTTTATAAAAATCCTTGTCACTGCGTGGGATTCAAACCCAAGACTCCTAGCTAGGAGATCAGCGCTCTTACCACTGCAAAAACGAGCTTCATCTAGAAATAGATGAAAAGAAGCAGACTAAATAGCGAAAAGAGAAAAACTGGAAGGAATTTGGAAAACAGACAAATGAAACACATAAAGTAGATAATAGAGAATTCTGGACAAGAATAAAAAGGCGAAGAGGGGAGAAAAGTAAATAAATAAAAACGATAAAAGGCAAATACAATCGATTACAAACAGAAACGAAAGGAATCCATAAACTTGGAAAGAATTTTATGTAGGAAAGTTTGATTCAATCCTACCTGAAGATGAAATAGACAGAGAAAATATAATAGAACAAGAAATAACAAGAGAAGAAATAGAAGCAGCTCTTAAAAAACCAAAACAGGAGAAGCGTGTGGGGAAGATAATAATAATAAAAATAATAATACTCGTAATAATAATGCTTGTTATCCTTAAGACAACAGCTGTTGTACAGGACTAGTCAATAATATACAAGTGGTGACAAAAAATAAATAACAAATCAACATAAACAAAATCAAATATAGAAGTTTGTCAATATATTACAATTTCAGAACATTTAATTTAAAAATTCATTAATGGAATATAAACATTTGTATTAACTCCCGAAGTGATCAATTGGCTAGGAGAAAAAGGAGAAGAATAGTTATGGGCTATATATAGTATAAGCATGGAATACACGAAAGATACCTAAAAAATGGGAAAACAATTTAATAATACTTATAGGCAAGAAGGGGCATTAAACACTGTGAAAAGTACAAAGCAATATGCTTAGCTCAAATTAGTTTTAAATTGTATAAATGTATAGGTATATATTGCCTAGGGTGGCCCTTAATTATGGTTGAAACAAATTTTGACCGGGTCACCCCCCAAATCGATTCTAAAAAAATAAAAAGTAATTTTAAGATTTACCAGACCTCCAAATTCCAGCGTTAAGGGATGCCCCAAGGAGCCTGCATTTTCCCATTTAAATAGCATAGACTTTCAGCACACTTCTGGTTTCTATTTTTTTACAAAAGTATGTGTGCCTGAAAAAATCCGGCGAGTGCTGCGATTCATTGCTCACTGATGCCCCTTTCACGGAAAAAATCATGGGAGCCAGGTGTCATATCTTAACAACTCGTTACAACCGAGAAAAACGACAATATTTTAAAATTACCACTTTCTTCACCCCCCATTTATTTGCTTAAGATATGACACTTGGCTCCCATATTTTTTCCATGAAAGGGTCATCAGTGAGCAATGAATCGGAGTACTCGCCGGATTTTTTAAGGCACACGTACTTTTGTAAAAAACTAAAAACCAGAAGTGTGCTGAAACCCCATGTTATTTAAATGGGAAAAAGCAGGCTCCTTGGGGCACCCCTTAACGATGGAATTGAGAGGTCTGGTAAATCTTAAAATTACGTTTTATTTTTTTAGAATCGATTTGGAGGGTGACCCGGTCAAAATTTGTTTCAACCATAATTAAGGGCCACCCTAAATTGCCATTAAAACCCGAAATCAATTAAAACCCGAATTGACTGGCAAAAACCAGTTTTAACTAAGCCCCCTTAGTAAATACGAGTTTTGACTAGCAAAAATTAGAATTGACAGCGGACGTTTCATCTGATTCAGGAAAGGTAAAGGTTAATAATGAAGAATAACACACCATTAATTGAAATTGCCAAATACGCGGAAACTAATGAACTGACCTGATTAATATTAGTTTTATTTAGTCATATCTGAACTAACTAGCAAAATCAATACAGTCAATTCTAGTTTTTACTAGTTAAAACTATATTTACTGGGCTTTGTTAGTCAATTCTAGTTTTTATTAGTTAAGACTATATAGTATTTACTGGGAGGCTTAGCTGAAACTAGTTTTTACTAGTTACTTCGGGTTTTGACGGTAAGATATACAATAATTTTAAAAGGAAGATTAAAGAAATATGTAGAACAGAAACTGAAAGACGAACAATCAGCTTTCAGACACGACAGACGACAGACAGATAAATTATAACAATATATAATCCTAAGAGCATAGAACAATAAAGAAAGGAGAAGAAATGTTTCTAACATTCATAGACCTAATAGCAACGTTTTATACAGTGGATCAAAAAGAAATATGGGGAAGCTTAGCAGAAATTACCACTTACCAAATAACTAAAAGCACACATGAGATAGTCAGGGGCAAAATACAGATCGCGGGTCAAAGATAGGAAGAGAATAAATAGAATAAATAAAGGAATAAAACAAGGAAATAGTTTGACCCCACTGCTATTTATAATACGTATGGATAAGTTAATTAAACGCATTAAAGAAAAAGAACAATCGGATACAGAAATCTAAAACCAATTAAAATAAGCAGTCTGTTATACGCAGATATTAACAACAAAAACAAAAAATAAAATGCTGAAACTAGTAAATATTGTAATGTTACCTTTGTTTACAATTATTAACAGCCGGTTACCCACAGGCGGAGTTAGGGCGGTACTAGGGGGTGCTTAGCACCCCCAATTTAAGTTTTTTTATTTCTATTTTTTATTATTTATATCTATTTTCGCAGCGAAAATAATAATTTTAGCTGACAGCCAGCCTATGAGCCTAGCCTAGAGACGTTTTTCGAAAAGCATCAAGCATGAAAATGCCATTGCAATATTAATATTTCTTTTCTTTTGTACTCTTAAATAAATATTAAAAGTTGAATTCATGATGTCGTAAATAAATGTTTTTTCGATACCAGAGTTATATCTTTTTATATTTTATTTTTAAGTTTCCTATGTAAATTTATAATTAACGACTTTATAGAGAGAATAATGTAAATTTGTCATACCTATACCTAAATTTCTAGAGACAAATGGTTTCTTTAATGTTTTTTAAAAAAGTTTCCTTGATGAAACCTATTTTTTGGAGAAAATCTTTTTGTATCGCGATTTTCTAACTTTTCCTTAGAGCGCTTGACCTTGAAAATTTCAATTACATGATAGGCAGCTTGCTTTGCTCGGGGAGAACTCTAGTACCCCCAAGTTTGGCAGTCTAACTCCGCCTATGCGATTAGCTAAGTCATTTGGTCGTTAATAAGGTTCTTTTACTTTAATAAATGAATATTAATACTTTTATCTCATATAACAATAATCAGAACAACTTAGTTTTTCCATACAGATTTATTACATCTTTTACTAGTCTCTATTTACTTATTATAGATCATAAATTATAACAGTATTAATTAGCTCACATATCACTTGTACAGTATCCAAATCAACTTTAATCACAATTCCATATTCATATCCAACATTTAATAATTTTCAATTCATCTTCAACTTCTGCAACATCTAATATAAACCGGACCAAACCTTTTTCTCTCAGAAGAATAACAACCAGTTATTTATTTTGGCCTCTTTTATAAGAAATTACTATTTTTCTTTCCAGCAAAGTACCAATTAATTATTTAATTATTTTATTCTTCCCTTTTAGGAAAGTACCATTCTCATTTTCTTAAAATAATATTTTACACTTACATATTTACTTTATTATATTTTTGGTAATTATTAAATACTAGGTTTCTAGATAACTTATTTTATAATTAGAATGCAACATTAATAACAATTAAATTGTTCTACCTGTAACGTTTTTACGACGTTTATTTAACATAAACTCGGTTCGTGGTGTAAATTAATTTATTAAACAAACTTAAAGTACGAAATAATTATAAAGAACAACAATTAAACACTAACGTAAAACTAAACGGAACACTAATATTAAAACCGAACACTAAAGTAATTTATCTGTAACAGTTATTTATTTAACTATGTATTTATTTATACGTAGGCCGCGCTTTTCTGTTCAAGACTGCCGACTCGTAGGCCAGCGCGCCTTTAATATAGGCAGGCTTTCATTCTCGGACGTTCCACACTGTGGTAGAATGATTTCCTTCCAGACAGTTCCACTAGCCGCGCGAATCGTCGACCGCTGTGGAAGCTTCTCGGCGGATGACGAATATGATCCCACACGTGTGCTGACGCATCTTGTTACATCCCCTAACATCTAGATTCTTGTTTTTATTACATTTTTAAATGAACTATATATTAAATCTGCATAAATTAATTTGCAATTAAACTATAACTTTATATTTATTAACAATTATATTCAACTCAAAATCTTTAATACCGACAAATATCATCTCAATATATGAATCAGCAAAAGAAAACATCTAAAGATGGAAGTAAATGCAGAAAATACTAAAGGTGATGATAGTAAATGAAAAACCCAGAGATGATCAAAACAACAAAGACATCAAATGAAAAGAAAAATCATTAGCCAGGGTAACAACATATGAATACCTAAGTAATATTGCGACAACTGATGAAAAAATAGATGCCGAAATAACAAACAGGGCAAAGAAATCAACAAAAATCTACTATGCATTAAACAAAACTGTACTAGAACACGAAGAAGTAGAAATGGAAGTAAAAATGAACATATAATATAACACTACCAACAATAACACATGCAACTGAAAATTGAACGATACAAAAAAAAAACACGAAGCCAAAGTAAATGATGAAACATCTGAGAAGAACAGCAGCAAAAACCAAATGGGATAGAATCAGCAACGAAGATACAATGTAATTTTTTAAAAACTCCATTGCAGCAGGCCGTATTCTGTCTTAATAACCTTAGAACTGTCTGTATTAAGTCAGAATACGGCCTGCTGCAATTGAGTTTTTAAAAAATCACATTGTATTAGAGAAGCAACAAAACAGAAACCAATAACGAAACAAATTGAAAATAAACAATTAAACTGGCATGGCCATATTATAAAAATGAATCATGTTAGAAAAGCAAAAAGTATAATGGAAGTAGAAAAATCAAAAAAGAAACAAAGAGACAAAGAGGAAGACCAAGTAGAAAATGGCTAGATTAAATGGAAGAAGTGGGAAGAAAAAAGGGAAAATCGGTAGGCGAGATGAATCGTCTAGCAGGAGAGAGAAAGGCCTGAAGAAAATGGACACAGGAAGATATGGAAACCCAATCCGATGTCTGAAAAGACATAAACAATAGAAGAAGAAAAGGAAAAACTCTGTGATGCTCCATTTGAGGTACGATTTTCATTCACAACGGAGTAAAAGTCTAGTGGTCAAACAAATGTTAAGATGTTCTGACTAAAAAAATGCGGTTTATACCGTGAAAAATTTTTTAGTCCATAATTTTATTAAAACTTGTTTTTTGGGGATTTCCCTTCATTTCTAGATAGACAGAATAAATCTTTTCTCTGAATGTCTTGAACATTTTGTAAATCTCGGTACATTTTTGTATCCTATTCACTGAATACAAATACAAACAATAGCTTTAATTTTAATTTTAGTATAAAACCAGATACCTTCTACAGGAAATTCATTATTATTATGTTTTTTGCACTTTTATACAGCCAAAAATGAATTCTAAAACACTTTGATACCTAAGATAAATAGTTATATCGAAAAGATGCTAATGATTTTAGCTTGAAGTTTTTCATTTAGTACAGACCTCAATGCTTTGAAATGTAGAAATTGGAATGGTTTTAATATTTTATTTAATACTTAAAGAAACGTGATAATTTAGTTACAGTAATTTAAAACTGTCAAAATAGATTATTGATTTTGGAAAAATCTTAGCTATGGACTGAGTTTCAAGAGAGATTAGATATATTAAAAATTCGTAATTCGTAATTCGTAAAACAACAAATGTAACACAAAGGGATGCCTGAAAATTACTTATAACTTTCTACTAGCTACGAAAGATATTTTTAAATAAAATTAGTGAACCCCACTTCATTTTCTGTATGAGTTACCTTTATGAAAACAATAAAATAAGTTTTTGCGCATCATAATTAAGTAACTTTTGAAAAAGGACACCAGTTTGAAGGAATCCACTTTATTATTTATGTATTCCCCAGAAATTTTAAATGTTAAGTATTTAGCTATAGTATACGGGACCTTTTGCCCAGTGTACAGGCAAGGGTAAACGTTTAGCGATCGATTTCGGAAACTTTTTGGCATCTTTAGATAGGAATTCCTCTATTATGAATTCGAAGACTCCCACGGTCACTGTCAGTATTAACAGAACGTCTTCCGGGTTGGGACCATGTCATTGTTGGGGATTCACTTCTGCCTTGGTTGACAAGTTGAATTACCGTGCCCTTCTTCATCTTGCTGAAAGAATTTCGCCTCTGGCGTGGTTGACACGTTGAGTTACCGTGCTCTTTTAGTGCCCCTTTTTCCTCCTGATGCATCGCCTTAAAAAGTGGGCAAAACGTTGAGTTCTTCTGTTTCAATAATAACACGGTCCCAACCCGAAAGACGTTCTGTTACTACTCTATTATGTTATAATTTTTTACCACTTGAAATGCTAAACGCCTATGCTTCCGTAAAATTCAGAGCAAAGCGTTATAACCCACAAAACTCTAAATTTAACAATTTTCGATTCTTACATACATTTTCTAGATAAGTAAGTGTCAATCTTTATTTATTTTCAATCTAAGCTAAATTATATATTTTTCATCTACAGAAAAACTTCATTCAAACAGAATAGTATATTCTGCAGCAAGGTTAGAATGAAAATTCGATATTCGAGCGTGAGGAACCACGAGTAGATCGAATTTTCATTCTAACCGAGTAACAGACTGTATTTTCTCCACGACCGGAAAGCATGAATCAAAAACAATTAAAACTGAACAAAACAAGTTATTTATTGAAACAATTATATTACATTGTATTAATATTTATATTTACATCTGACACTGACAGTCTTAAAATCCATGGCAATCGATGTATTTCGTTGAGCATAATTATGGAATATTCATTCTCTTGTTCAGTCACTTGTTATAGAATGAAAATACATGCAAAACACATAAGAAGCAAATGTTTCAGAATAAATATTCTATCTCAAGAGTGAGAATTTTTACTTTCTATTATTAAAAATGATTTCGGAATTATTACATTCACAAATGGTCGTGGAGAAAATACATTCCAAACGAAATCACCTCCAGAAAAGGAAAATGATAACAATTTCTTAAAATCGAACGTCGCCGCCTATTGTGCAAAGAAATCCGGCTAGTTTTTTCAATAACAGAACTAATCTTAAGGGAAACAAAACTTTTATTAAGAAATTAATAATAAATGTTCGCCATCTCCCGAGCTACGTGTAAAAACCTCAATAAAAAATTGATCAAGTCCATTTTCTTAATGGCTTTTTTTGATTCGATGAGTAACAAAAGCCTTCACTTCAAATACAATTTCTTCAAAATATCGAACGAGGGGTTTTCTCCTTTTAATGGATTAAACTTGGAAATACGAATATTTTATCAACATTTCAATATAGAATCTTCTCTTTATGAAAGCTTCTAAATGGAATATTTCAACTAAATAAGTAAATAAGAAAATAAACTACAAATTAATTAATATTAATGGAAGTAAGTAAGAAAACCAAATGCACAAACAATAAACATTTATTAACATGTTAGAATTGTGTGCAACATGATAAAATATGAAATGTAAATTTACGGACTAATTAAAACTTTTTGTACTCTAACAGAAACGGGCACTGTTATTTATATTTAAGGGAAGTACGTTTAGTTCTCCAGCTCGGCGTTTCGTTTTTGCATATCTTTAATTCATGACGTTCTTCACTAACAGACCCGAATTTAGTAGGCAATTGCGTGGGTGCTTACAAACGGTCGACAAAAATTCAAGGATAACCTAAAGGCAAATATTGTACAAAACAGAACCTAAGTTTAACTTCGTTTAACAACTCACAAGAATCACATTAAAATTTTCAACGAAATTCAAGGGAAACCTAGCAAAATGTCGTTGTACTTTAACGAAATTCTTTACTTAATTGTAATTCGTAATTAACATTTTTATTACTGCTGAAACTTAGTTTGGTTCTGCAGACATATTACATGTTCAAATTTCTAAAGTTAGAATATTTAACATAGAAGGAAAACGGCCTTAGTTTCGAGTTAAACAAAGAGGAAAAAAATCGAACAATGAATTTCTAATTAATAGCGTTTTTGTGTTGATAAATAACATTTATCAAGAAGTTTTTACTGGTCTTGGTAATTACCATTTTAGCACCGCCATTATTTCTGGCTTTTCATCAGCCAGAAGTTGGAAAACCGAGATTTGATTAAATCTGTGCCTAACCGCAGAAGCCCGTAACAGCAAACTCGGAACTCGTACAGCAATTACTGATTAATTTTAATAGCACTAAAATAATTATTGCTGACAATCCACTTCAGCTCCCCACGTTATAACAAAAATTATTGCACTCTGTAGGGGGAAAGCCCCCATCTCTACCAGCGTCTCTCACGATATTAATTGGTTTTAAATGCAAAAAGCTTAAACGAAGGGTGAATTTTTTAAAAATTATTTTTAGTCACCATTTCTGAAATTATGAGAAATTAGAGGAAATAATGAGACTGTATAGAAACACTTAAAAATAATTTAAAATATATTAAATTAAATTCGTTTCTAATGATATTTATTTTCTCCATAATAGTTTAAATTAAGATTCGAAACGTAAAGCACGTAGTTCACAATTTACCCGCCCTTTCTGAAATCCAATTATAAAATGCTATTGGCATAAAGAATGAAAATCCCATTTGCTATCTCGCAATCTCCCGAGTCTCTGAGTGGCAATAATTCAATTAACTACTTACCCAAAGCGGGGAGATTGATAACAGAAAAATCATTAATATCACAGAAACAATATTGAAACTGCCAAGCTCTAGTATCGAATCTGCAGTAAACGTTCTAAATGTTATTCTATACTTTTAATGAATTTTAGGGAAATTTTAAAGCAAATCCCAGGAAAAAAGAAGGCAGCTTAGAGACTTAAATTGAATTTATATTTGGAACCATAATAAGTTTAAATATAAAAAAAATAAAAAAATAAATTTTGGAAAGTCTAAAAACTCAGAATCAGGACAGCCGTAGGAGGTTCTCAGAGTAAAAATCAGCTTCTATTTGAAAAAACAATAATATTCAAGTAAAAAGAATATATAAATGCAGAGAGAATACAAAACTTTTAAACACCAAAAAATATAAAACCTGAATCTCGGAAATTAATCAGGACAACCTTAGGAAACTCTAAAATTATAAAATTTCTCATTAAATTAATAATCGTTCATTTAAAGAGGAACGATTTTGTTCGGCCCTTGCACCGAATTTTTGAGAAAACCAGAGAAAATAAATACTCCTGTCCCTGTACTGGAGTCCCGTAAAAATTTTAGTACTGATTTGTCTAACCAACAGAATCGAGTGAAGTACATATAGGAGAGCCAGAAAAAGTTGGGTAGACATCACCATATTCTGGACCCGGTGTTTTAGACGCCATTTTCCAAAATGGCCGACACCGATTTATTGTGTATATATTTCTGCTCCTGTGACGGTCATACTCATCATTTAGGTGTCTAAATATATGTTTTTAAGGGCAAGGAGTCGATTAAGATGGTTTGTGAAGTTTCCTGACTGTTATTTATTAAAGAAAATCAGTACTAAAAGTTTTACAGGACTCCTCTATTACAGGGCGTAATCCACAATTTAAAAACTGGCCTACTTTACTGTAATATTTATGCTGATACATCCTAAAAACTGGAATGTTTATTTTATAGAGATATCTTTTTTTTACAGGTAAACTAACATTAATGAAAATGGGTGATCAACAAGGGATGGGAATGAGACTGGCAACTGTTCGCCATGAAAAACCAAATGATTTATTTGACGTGGAGAAGTGCATTATTTGTCAGGCTGTAGACAGCAACAAGACAGTTACCACAGTTAATGGAAGAAAAAGAGTACAAGAAGCAGCCGCCATAAGAGATGACATAGTTGCAAAAAGGCTGAAAAGTGTAGCTTCTGATGTTGTACTTGTGTATCACGTGACAAACAAGTGCTATAAAACGTGTACTTTAAAAAAATCTCTTGAAAAAATAGCAGCAAAAAAGGCTAATAGTGAAGTATCAGAAAGTGAAGATGACCATGCCAATGACGAAATCTCCAGGAAAACAAGATCATCTGTTGTACTACGAGAGCCTCCTTCATCAATTGTGCGCCCAACACATATTCGATGTATTGTCTGTGGGCATCAAAGTCATAATGGTGCCCGGAACAAGTTTCGTATAAGTGAATCTGAACGAACAAAAAATTTTTTATCTGCAGCAATCTATTTTCAAGATGACGTTTATACTCGTGTGGCAGATCTCTTACTCAAGTGTTTGGTGTAGATTTATTGTACCACAAAGTTTGTTTGGAAGCATATTTAAGAAACAGATGATCTTGTTTTCCTGGAGATTTCGTCATTGGCATGGTCATCTTCACTTTCTGATACTTCACTGTTAGCCTTTTCTGCTGCTATTCTTTCAAGAGATTTTTTAAAGTATACGTTTTATAGTACTTGTTTATCACGTGATACAGAAATACAACATCAGAAGCCACACTTTTCAGCCTTGTTGCAACTATGTCATCTCTTATGGCGGCTGCTTCTTGTACTCTTTTTCTCCCATTAACTGTGGTAACTGTCTTGTTACTGTCTACAGCCTGACAAATAATGCACTTCTCCACGTCAAATAAAACATTTAGTTTTTCTTGGCGAACAGTTGCCAGTCTCATTCTCATCCTTTGTTGATCATCCATTTTCATCAATGTTAGTTTACCTGCAAAAAAATATCTCTATGAAATGAACATTCCAGTTTTTAGGATGTATCAGCATAAATATTACAGTAAAGTAGGCCAGTTCGTAAATTGTGGATTACGCCCTGTAATAGAGGAGTCCTGTAAAACATTTAGTACTGATTTTATTTAATAAATAACAGTCAGGAAACTTTACAAACCATCTTAATCGATTCCTTGCCCTTAAAAACATATATTTAGACACCTAAATGATGAGTATGACCGTCACAGGAGCAGAAATATATACACAATGAAATCGGTGTCGGCCATTTTGGAAAATGGCGTCTAAAACACCCGGTCCAGAATGTGGTGATGTCTACCCAACTTTTTCTGACTCTCCTATATGTACTTCACTTGATTCTGTTGGTTAGACAAATCAGTACTAAAATTTTTACGGGACTCCAGTACAGGGACTGTATTAAAAGGCCAATTTTATCTTTGAATTCTAATATTTGGAAGAACAATAAAATAAATCGTTATAACTATACAGATTGTCCAAAATTCAATCTAAACATACAAAAATTAACGAGTGCAACAAGGAAGATATAAACAATATGGGTAGCACAACAAAGATAGAATAAAATCATGGCTAAAATCTAAAGTTAGTCAGCATAACCTAAAATGCAAAGCTTCCAAAATTAAAAATATATTTTGGAAAGCCTATAGATGCTCGCATAATCAGTAATTAAACAGCAAAAATTAGCAATTTTCGGTTATATTAATAATCGGTATTGAAAAATCAACGACTTCATTTCAAGCAAATCAAAGCCAAGAAGGACCAATTTAAACATTTGATTTCAATTGACATTGGATTTGGGCTCTTTGGATATAAAAAAAATAAATAAATAAATACGTTGAGAGTACAAGCGAAATTTTTTTAACGAAAAATTTTAAGGCAATACAAAGAGCCGCTTTAGCTTTGAAAACCCTAAAAACTTAGAAATGCATCGCACAATCTTCGGATGCTAAAATCATTAAATTTCTCGTTCAATTGACAACCGTGTCTTTAAACTGCAACGAGTTTATTCAAGTCTTAAAACAAATTTAATTTAATTTAATTTATATTGTAAGAACAATAAATTTCTGGACATAGAAAAATGCAGTGAGGATGCCAAGCTTTTAAAATAGAAATATACTTTGGAAAGCTTAAAAGCTCGGGGATTAATCAGGACAGCCTTGTAAATTCGCCGTGTTACATTAATATTTCTTTATTTAAGGCCTTATAAAAGCCATGTTTTCGTTCAAACCTTAAGGCAAATTTTACGACAAATCAAAAGGAAATAAAGCTCAGTTTGGAGTTTAAAAATCGAGATATTTCTAAAAGAACAATGAATACAAAGCTTAATACAGGGTGTCTCAAAATTGACGCCAGTGCTTCTGGGATTTGGTTCAGGGGGCTAAAAGAAATCGAAAATGAAGAGTGGAAATTTTTCCGTTTGTCTTTTGTTATCGAGTTATCAATAAAAAACAAAAATTTAAGTATAAACTTTAAACTTTATTAAAAACAAATAATATTTGAAAACAAGTTATTTTCCACATCTGTTGTCACAAAAAGTGTTCAAATAGGTTGCCTCCTACTACAAGGCAAACATTCACACGATTTATCATTGAAGCACGAACTCTCAGAGTATCTGTAGTATATTTTCGCCTTTTGACGCCACAGCAGCGTGAATACCAGCTACGACATCTTCAGGATTTACAACAGGTTCGCGGTAAACTTTTTCTTTCAAATAGCCCCAGAAAAAGTAATCCATGGGATTCAGATCGGGTGATTTCCACTCTTCATTTTCGATTTCTTTTAGCACCCCGAATCAAATCCCAGAAGCACGGGCGTCAATTTTGAGACACCCTGTATATAAATATATTTTGGAAAGCCTAAAAACCTGTATTATCAAAAATTAATGAGCATAAGTTCAGGAGGTTCTAAAATTAATAATTTTTCGTTAGATTCATATTAACGACGTTTTAATTTTAGGGTCACTTTAGAGCTTTGACTTCAATTTATATTTCGAGGAAAGATATAGATTTACAAAATAATTTAGCAATAGACAAACAGTACATATCTTTCAAGGTAATTTTGGAAAACCAAAGTTTTCAAATATTAATTAGTACAACTTTATCAGGTTCATAAATTAGCAATTTACTGTTTACATTAATAATAGTTTACTTCAAAATTAATGGTTTATTCAAGTCGAGAAACAAATATTAATTAAGTAAAATGTGCAAACATTTAACACGAATTTCAATTTCTTTACGCCATAAAAAAATCATTGTGGTATATACTAATAAGGCTTAAAGAACATGGGCCGTATTCTGATCTTATGTTTAAAGTTGTCTCTAACTAAAGTCGTGTTTAGCGTAAACATAAAACGATATAGCTTTATATAATTTTATATGTGTATAACAGAGATATGCAATGTTGCCATGGCAATTAAACATGACGTTAAATTTAAATATGAGATGAGAATACCGACCCATGTCTTTAGCTTGGAATATTTCATTTAATTCAAAATTACTAATGATCTTTAAAAATTAATGAATCTAATGAGGAAGTTCTCATATATTCTGTTAAACATTTCGAGAAAATTATAAAACATTTATATTTCATTACAAATAAAATTGGAAGTACTCTCGAAGTAAGACAGCCAAAAGGAAATAAACTTTGCGAAAATCTTTTACTATTCATGTATTCATAATCGTGTGTGCTGAAATACGAAAGAGCTGGCCTACTTTTCTTTAACTTTGTTCGTAACGTTTTCCGTACTGAAAACTTAATACCAGATCCATTTTCATCAACACATAACTTTTGAATTTTTATTAAAGGCGGTGGATTTTCTTATCTATTCAGACTTAGTCTGTAATCGACCCATAGATAGTGTCCAATTTATTTCTGTCTATTTTAATATTCTTCTTTTGTGGATTGATTATATATTTCAATATAAAGGTCTTCTTTTATATTGGGAAATTATCATAAATTTACATGTTTTCGACGATATGGAGTTATTAAAGATTCACTCCTTTGGGAATATTTTTAACAATTTCAAGTTAATTTTGGAACTTTAGGATGTTTAGAAATCAACTTTACATGAAGAGGGAATATTAGTAAAATTCCAACAAAAGATTTATTCAGCTATTGTTTGTTTACTGAATTTTTGAACAGGTTAAAATTTGTTTGTGGGTTGATTAATTCAGCTAACAAAAGTACTACGCTTTTGTGAAATCGTATCAATAATTTCCAGACATTTGTAGACAATTGTCCCATTTGTCCCATATAACTTTCGGAGAATATCAAATTTCCTGGTTTTATTTGTCAAAAGGATAGCTTTAGCAAGGTAATTTCCATAACTGTTGGTATATCCTTTATGTATAGTACTTTGATTAACAAAACTAAATCCCTGATAAGAGAAAATATTTTTAGTTGCCAGCTAAATTTGCTTTGTTCATTTTGTAATCCCAACAATATGAGTTGGATCTAATTTGACATTCGTGATAGAGGTAACATTTTAATAACAATGATTAGTCGATAGATTTAAAAATTTTATTAATTTAGTTATGCGCTAATATATTTTTTCTAACACTAATATCTTATACTGTTTCTATGGTGCATAAGAGCTCACTTGTTATGTTTCCTTTAAAATACGCTTTCTCTATAAAATACGCTGTCAATGACAACGTATTTTACAGGCCTTTAAATACGTCGTTGCCTAGCAATCTTCGCATTTTGTGTATTATGACACGTCTCAAATAATAATTTATTGAAATTTCTAATAATATATTAGTTAAAGAAAATGTCTGATATTAGTGTTAGAAAAAATCTTGAAGATAACTCGTGTTTTATAGTTTAAAAATCTCGGTCTATCAAATCCTCGGCTCACTTCGTTCGCTCGGATTTGAACTACGACCTTGATTTTTAAACCTTCTATAAAACACTTGTTGTCTTAATAGCTATATGAGACTAATTTAAACAAAATGACTATAATTCCGAATACTTGTTTAAAACTGAATGCATTTCTTAAGAAACTTTTATATTAAAAGCAAAAACATCTTGTAATACAACACTACAGGAGAAATTCGAAGTTCTTAAAAAGGAGTCCATGTACCAAAGCTAAATAGTTGTTTTTCCTTGAAAATTATAATTTTCTTCGGTCAATCCAACCAGCATAAAATATTTCTCCACTTCTAATATCTAAAAACTAAACAAATATTTTTTTAATTTTCATGACATTAAAAGTAAAATGCAGTGTAATGAATTTTTATACTACACTCGAACATTCAGCAACTACAAACACAGTTTTAGCGTTTAAGTTACATTGAACCTGTAGACATAAATTTATAAATTTCATCCAGCAGTCGTCTCATTTACATTCTTAATTACTTCAGATGCATGAATTGCAAATTCGGCCTCAAATGAGGGATCGTTATGAGGGTATCTGTTTTAACTACGACATTTACTGGACTACCTAGGTAGAAGGTGCGAATATTGAACTAACTCCCATTTTTTACATATTGCTTTGTCTGAATTTTTAGAAAACTATAGAAGTCACAAATTATATTCTATACATTTTAATAATTTAAATCTAAAATATTGTTCTTGTAAACCAACAATAAGGCAATCTTTTAAAAAAAGAAAAGAAAAAGCCGATAAGATTTTTGTTGATTTGTTAATAAACCTCAAGATTTTCCAGAAAAACTTTTAATTTAAAAGTCCTATACTTCTAAAATAAATAAATACAGTGAGCACGTAAAGGTTGGAATAAATTCGATAAAATATTTATTGGGCAAGTAAGAAAATAATGCTCGGACACGTCGATTTTCTTTTTTAGATGCGCATTTTTTAGTATACGTATATTTTTTATTACGTCATCCCTGTTCGAGTTATGACGTCATCATCAGTTTTTTTAAATGGCAATACCCTCTTTTGATAGTACCATTTAAAAGAGCGCATTTTTCTGCGTATGGACGCCAAATTTTATGGTATATTACATAACAATATTTTCGAGAAATTAGTACCACAATTGTTGCACCATTTTTTATTGACGGCGCATTAAATGCTGCAAAACATTTGAATTTTTTACAACAACAGATAATTCCCGCGCTTGTAGCACTATATCCAAATAATCAAAATCCCCAAATGCCGGACGAATCAATATGGTACCAACAAGAAGGCGCGTCACCACATCATTCACAGATTGTGCGTGATTATCTGAATCGCCAATAGATGGATATTGTCAAGAGGTGAATGATATGCAATTTCAATGTTTAATTTAATGAGTTTTAGTTGTATTTATTATTTATTCTATTGTTATTTCATTACATTGTTATGAATTCTAAAACGTTTTTTTTCGAAAATATTGTTATGTAACATACCACAAAATTTGGCGTCTATACCCAGAAAAATGTGCTCTTTTAAATGGTATCATCAAAAGAGGGTGTTGCTATTTAAAAAAACTGATGATGACGTCATAATTCGAACAGGGATGACGTAATAAAAATACACGTTACCAAAAAAATGTGCATTTAAAAAAGGAAATCGACGTGTCCGAGCATTATTTTCTTACTTGCCCAATAAAGATTTTATCGAATTTATGCCAACCTTTACGTGCTCACCGTATAGTTTCTTATTTCATATCCACTGCCAAATAAATTATACATATATAATATCCCTTCCCTTTACTTGTGATTCAAGGCAGACTTTGAAATAACTGATTTTTAACAGCTCACAAGACATTTCGTTACAAGTATCAAATATATGACACTGATAGTTTTTCGTCAAGTAAAAACTTCAGGTACAATTAACAAACTACCAGCTTACGTCAAACATTCGAATTAATTAAGTCATTTTAGAATATATTAATGGTAGGTAATTGATATCCAGAAGTAAGTATTACAAAAATATGTTAGATTGCATCTCTTTGCATTTGTTAGCGCTCATTTGCATAATCAATATTTTTATTTCTTTGAACGAATCGTCTAAATACACACATTTGTGTATATTGCCAAGTATTTAATATAACAATCATATTGATATTTACAATGTGCACTTTTACATAAACTTTATTCTTCTTCTCGGCGTGACATGCCCTTTACAGGGCGTTGCCGATCCTCTCTCCATATTATGCCTGTGATGTGCGTGTTAAGTACCTAGCTTATAGACATTAGACATAGGGGACCTACAGCTTTACGTGGAAGCACTTCTACTCCAGAGTTACTTACTAAACAGAATACCCCTCGGTGGTTTGCCATTGCCTTCCGAGGGAAGCAGTCGGGTGTATATGTGCCCCTGAGAATCGAACCCGGGCCATCTCAGTGGTCAGACGCACGCTGAACCAACTGAACCACGACCGCCTTCTTTACATTTATATAATTTTTCTATAAAATCAAATCAGTTATAATATAAATTGAAATTTCAATTATAATTAACATTCTGTCAACTAACCAAAAAACAACGAGGAATATTTTTGTATGTTTATAGACTAAAGGTCAAACCAACCAACTTTTATTGCAAAATTGTTTCAAAGTATATTTGAAAATATTAATATAAACGTTTCTTGTAGTTATTGGTGGGTAGAAGTATGAAGACAATAAGCTTTATTGGCCGGTATTCTCATTTCGTATTTTAAAGTCGTTTTTAACGTACACATAAAACGATATAGCTTGATGCCGTTTTTAATGTGGACAACAGAGATGTACGTGATGTTAAATAAATGTAAACATGAGATGAGAAAGGGGCCATTTTGTGTATCAATTTATTGGGCGAGATATAGGCTGGGTGGTGTCAAAAACTATAAATTTTAACATTTCTATAGATATTGAAAAATGTATAGCTTTGTAGGTGTGCTTCTTTATTGAGGTATTTGACGCTAGTAACTTTTGGTAGCTAACTGTTTAGTATCCTATTAAAAATGAATTATTTCAAAGCCTTACTAGAATCTCAACTAGAGTGAATGGATAATATAACGGGTGATCCACAAAATCTGTTTTCAGAGTGTACCATGGAAGAAAGAGATAGGTATACAAGTCATGTCTCATATTGCTTCAGTAAATAAACGTCATTTTAAGTAACTTTAGTCACAGAATTAGTTCATACCTTCTCTAGGCAATTTCACCTGTCAGTAATAAATATTTTCAGAGTATTTTAAATTAAGTAAATTTAACTTCACGATTTAATTTCAAACGCTATGGTTTTCACTAACATTCATAAACGCCGAAAGTTACAGTTTTATTTTAAAAATGGACAGAATACGGTCAGTGGGTTTACTCTGCTCGCGTTGCTTTCAACGAATTTCAAGAGAAATTTCCAGAAATGACAGTACCTTACGATATCTTTATGAAAAATATGCAACGGGTTGTGGACTTATTTAGGGAAACAGGAAGTGTAGGCCGTAAAGAAGGCAGTGGAAGACGTGTAGTGAGAAATGCGGCAACTGTTGAAGTCGTCCGGCTTGTGATGGAGCAACAGACACATACTTCAATTCGACATTTACAGCAGCAGGTACATCTTTCATATATAACTTATCACCTCATTTTGAAAAAAGGCCTACATCTCCATCCGTATCGCCTACAAGCTTTCCGTAATATACTGTCTAATGATAGACCCCAAAGAGAACAATTCTGCAATTGGTTTGTAGATCATTTTGATAATAACGATGAGGTATTGGAAAAGACTTTTTTAGTTATGAAAACTAGTTTCATCCCTCCGGGTATGTAAACTCCCAAACTATGAGAATGTGGAGTGATGTAAATCTACATTATTACGTTGAATCAGCTTTACATCCCCAGAAAATTGGTGTTTGGGCAGCTATAAGCAAGCGACGGATTCCAGGGCCAATATTCTTTGAAGGTAAAGATTCATTTAACAATTCGGGAAAAGCAAATTATTCGTTATTAATTATTTTTAGGAACACTTAATACTGAAAGGTATCGACTTTCATTGTTGACTCCTTTTATACAGTCATTGACAGACAATGAATTAAGGACTGAATATTTCCAACAGATTCATACCACAAGAGCAAATCTAAATTTTCTAAAGGAATTCTTGGAGGAACGCATCATTAGCTTAAACATACCGATTATATTGCCCCCAAGATCCTATGATAACTATAAGCCAATGAGACTTTTATTTTATCTTTAGTCCAGGTTTTGGTAATATCGAGAACCTTATGCAAAGAATAACCAACAAATTCGAAGAAATAAATGATTCACCCCAGATACTGAATAATGTTATTAATTCCATCACAAATCGAGTACACTGCCCAACAAAACATTACTTTCAATTTTTTTCCTTTGGTATTTTTATTGCTTCTGGTTTACTGTAGAGCGCTGATATCGAATATGACACTAGTTTTTTAGATATTTTGGAAATATCCTCAATTAGGTTGTAGGCGCAATTTTTTAATTTGTGGTGAATATATCTTAAAAGAATATTATCGAAAAGCTACTTCGGACTTCGTTAAAACTGCGTATTTTAACTGCTTTGGAATAATTGTGCAATCAAGACAAGCCATGGGTACCCCATATTGTGTACCAAAAGTGTGTTGTGTGTCTGAGGTAATGGTCAAGTGGAAAAAGAAGTTCTCTCAGATTCAGAACATCGATGATTTGACGGAAACCCCAAAATCCCCATGACGATTGCTATTTTAGCGTCGTTAACATTAGCGATATTAATTCTGGAAATCCAAATAAGTGGTTATACCCCATATAAAATGATGTTTTATAGTGTTTTTGACTGATTTTTTAAAGAAATATGCCTAAAAATTGTATTTGTGTATAAAATTTTTCATTTCATAAAAATAAAAAGGTAGAGCTGATGAAATAAAACTAGTATTATTTTCATAATTAGCACCTTAGATATACACAGAAACACTCTTTAGACTTCAGGAAAAAATTCAGTGTTGATCAGTCATATATCGATCGCATCTTCTTAAATAATAAAAACAGGTTTAGGATTTAGGTACATTTCGTAATTTTTCTCATGGCATACTCTGAAGACAATTTTTGTGGATCGGGTATTAGGTAATATCCATTCAAATTCCAAATATTTTTAAATAAGTCTTGGCCAGGGAAAAATCAGTTTATTTTAAATGGGACTGAATATTTTGTAGTCAGGGTTTTTTGATATGATTGTCATTGGTAATATTTTAAGGTTATAATTCCTATTAATTACAGAGTATTAGCCATAATAACCACACATTTTCTTTGCAGCTTAGTCACGTGCGACAGTTTTTAAAAAATGTGATTTATATTGAGGTCTCTCAAATATCAAGGAAAACTGGCGTCCATAACTATAAAAGGCATAATAGTCCAGGGTACAGACCCCTTTTTTCAAATTATTAACACTCGTCTAAAACTTCGTGAATGGCTTCATTTTAACGTAACCTACAACTTTTTGATCTACGAAAATTCTCGGAAATGGGCAGTTTTCATTCTGGAAATCGGAAAACACGTCAATTTAATGATGTACTAAAAAGGTATGATCAACCCTTTGCTTTCCACTTTAATCGTAAGATAATTTGATAATAAAATCTAAAACAAAATTGGCCTACAAAAATATTGGGCCGTTTGCCGAGACCTCCACCCTCAACATGTCAAAATAACGAGGGTATGAAAATTTATCAACAATCAGCTGATTTTCACGAAATTGTTTAATAAATATTAGTACAATCAAATGGTCATACTGGTCTACAATTTTCATGGGCAGTTTTTTCAGACCTACGCCCTGAACATGTCAATTTTACGATAACCATTATACTGATTAACAACCATTCCGTCTTCTTTTTTTTTCTTTTGAAATGAAGCGTAGAACACGCTGAAATATGTGGCCTACAATATAAATGGGCCGTATATGTACAGTTGTACAGTGTGTCCCCGGATTGAGTTCACTATAGGTATAATCGACAAAAAATTTGAGAATTTCAATTTCATGTTTTGAGATTCCGCCCTGCTTAATTTGAAAAGAATTTTAAGCAGATTTTTTGTTTTTTAAAAATTAAGACGGCCATGAAAAATGTGAAAAAACTATTTTCTACTCAAGTAAAGTGTCTTTTTGGTCAATAATACGGCAAAGTATTATTAAGAAAAGTTGTTCAGAATATTAAATTATGGCTCTGTACAAAATTTCAACCGATATATCGAATAAATCGATATATCGATACTTTTTCCATATCGATATTTTCCATATTTTTTTTTATATCGCGCAGCCCTAATCATAACAGCTTTTCACTCCCTCCACTTACTTCCTACCTCCATGATTACATCGACGTTCTTCCGTTGTGGCAATTCACCAAATTTGAATGCCATTGAGAACTGTTGTTGGGCTTTAGTTAAAAGTAAAGTTTATAGTTTTAGAAACGCTAATTCAACAAATTTTAAGAATAGAATCCTAAATGTATGGCAGAACGACCCTGAAACTAAAAGTATAGCGAGAAAATGCGTAGATAGTATATATGGCAGAATCCATCAAATGGGGGGGGGGATAACAAAATTTTTATTTTAATTGGATTTCCCAGTAAAGTAATAGTTAATAATGGAAATTAAGTATGTGTACATTATACCTATATAAGCAATAAGTTTCTAAAAGAAAGATAATATTGAAAATTACAAAAGTTTCTAATTAGTTGGCCACCTACTGTAATCCCAAAAAGTACAAGTATTTCAATCTAATAAGCCATTTAAAGAAAATATTAAATTTTCTCAGATTTTCAAAAAAATTGTTTTTTCCAATTTGCCAGCTTTTCTTTGCACATTTTATGACATTTTCGAATTTTACATAAAATTTTAATTAAAAAACAAGTGTTCTATTTTCTCACATTAGAAATATTAATACGAAGTAATTAATAACGACCAAATTAATTTTCTATATATACGGAATCATAAAAATGTAATTTTTGTCTTTTTTTTGTAGGTTAAGCGATACAGCCCAATATTTTTGTAGGCCACTACATTACTTAATCACCAAATAGCTCAACTATCATGTGTGCTTCGTGGCCTACAAGTGTTAATCAGTAAAAGGGTTATCGTAAAATTGACATGTTTAGGGCGTAGGTCTGAAAAAACTGCCCATGAAAATTGTAGACCAGTATGACCATTTGATTGTACTAATATTTATTAAACAATTTCGTGAAAATCAGCTGATTGTTGATAAATTTTCATACCCTCGTTATTTTGACATGTTGAGGGTGGAGGTCTCGGCAAACGGCCCAATATTTTTGTAGGCCAATTTTGTTTTAGATTTTATTATCAAATTATCTTACGATTAAAGTGGAAAGCAAAGGGTTGATCATACCTTTTTAGTACATCATTAAATTGACGTGTTTTCCGATTTCCAGAATGAAAACTGCCCATTTCCGAGAATTTTCGTAGATCAAAAAGTTGTAGGTTACGTTAAAATGAAGCCATTCACGAAGTTTTAGACGAGTGTTAATAATTTGAAAAAAAGGGGTCTGTACCCTGGACTATAATGTCCGCTGGGAAACGTGAGAGTATATGACGTCTAACACTTAGTGACGTCATTTGTAATAGGCTTTTCTTCCCACGTTGTAAGCTTATATCAATTTTTTATACGAATATTTTTTTTGTTTCCTTCTGTGAGAAATATTGTCTGAGGGATTGTTGTAGCGAGTTTCTTAACATTTTTTTATTTTTTCATGTACATTTTGCCATAAGAAAACTAAATATCAAAAACTAAAACTGAGTTCAGCAAACTTATTGTTGCTTTTATTATCGTCCAAATGGCGAGTCAGGTAATGCGCGTCATCAATCACATGATCAATGGTTGGCGTTACCAATAATGCGCGATATAACTTAGAAAATGTAATTGGTAAATATATAGTGTTATGAACAACGTTTTTCCTACAAACGTTTAGGAATCGTCCTAAACTATCATTTTGTAAGTTTTCAAGTTGTCAAATTTGACATTTCCATTTAAAGTAATAATCTAGTAAGGATGGTTGCTATGCGATTTTCTGATTTTTCACTTTCCCGCACGCAAAATGAATGCGGGAAACTTACATTTTTAAACGTTTGTCGGAAATAGTTATTTTCATAACAAGTGCGGGAAGTTAGCGATTCCGAAACGAATGCAGGACGTTACAGGAACGAGGGAAGCGAGTTTCTGTACCTGCATGAGTTTCGGAATCGCTCTTCCCGCACGTGTTATGAACAACGTTTTTCCTACAAACGTTTAGGAATCGTCCTAAACTATCATTTTGTAAGTTTTTAAGTTGTCAAATTTGACATTTCCTTTTAAAGTAATAATCTAGTAAGGATGGTTGCTATGCGATTTTCTGATTTTTCACTTTCCCACACTAGTGCGGGAAAGTAAACTTTCCCGCACGCAAAATGAGTGCGGGAAAGTAACATTTTTAAACGTTTGTCGGAAAAATTATTTTTGTAGTTTGTAGATGAGGCAACCGTGTTTATTCACAAGGTCTATACATTTTTGAAAATAAGAAAGAAATCGGGTTTTTATTTTCTAATTTAGCTCATACTTATTTATTTTTTTTAAGTTGGTATTATTCTTGACGAGTTCCTATTTGACTAGCAAAGTTTTGGCAGATCGTGCTGTGTGTTATTAACGTTTTCTGTAATCCTCTATATTTAACCACTATTATCTACTCCTATCTCTTTATTTTAATTTATAGTATCTATAAATCGCGATAGAAAAAAAAAGCCAACCTCTTTCATCAGAAAATTTTGGTTATAAAATTTGTAAATCGTTTGAAACTTCGTGTAGATGTACTAAGTTCTGATGTCATAAAATTTATTGATGACATGCATTACTAGATTCGACAGTTAGAATATACCAGTACTTACAAAACCACTGATTTTTTAACATAACCGTGATCGAACAGCATACAGTTCTTATATTTCACAATTAGCAGGGCTGTTAATCGGAACCGAATTTCGGATTCCGAAATTCTAACGTGTTTGAATTTCCAATATTGAATTCTCATTTTGCAACTTACAGTATGCGAATTGAAAATTTCACTTTTTTTTTTATCGGGTATTCTACCAAAAGCTGTCAGAAATTTAAAGTTAAACAAGAAAATACCCTGGAAAAAATTAAAATTGTCAAGAAACTCTCCACAAAAAGAATGAAACCTTCAATCGTAGATATAGTTTCTGAAATTTAAATTTTGAGCACAAACTCGATACCTACCTATTTCAATTTCAAACTTGGTCACCTTTAGCTATTAAAAGCAGGATTTTCTTTCAGATCGTAACTTTTAAGTAAATTAAATAAATGGTGTTTATGTCCAAGTAAAATTTGAAAGATGCACTCTCCACTCTACATAATATATTAAAAGTGAAACCTGAAATAATTAATTAATCTGTTATAAATAGTGCTTGTCATAAGCATAAATCAAAAATACAAATTTTGGAACCTTAACTGGAGATTCTAGAATGAATATAATAGAACATGGCTTGGCTTAGTTAATCCAATTTCGAATTCGCAATCGAAGGTTCGAATCTGAAACATGAATTTCAAGATTCGAATCTTGAGTTTCTTAGGTAGGTATTAAATTCTTCACGAATTTAGGATTGGAATCGTTTATATGTTGGAAATTTTCATTGAAAATTCTGTCACTATTTACCTTGTTAAGGGGCTTTTGTTCTTTCTCTCTCATCTTAGGTTTTAGTGTAACCCTTCCTTATATATTTTTTGTAACATTCCACCAATAAAATGTTTAATACACTTTACGAATTAATACCGAAATAATTCAATTCTTTATATTTTCTACAATCTTTAAAAATGTTTGTAATACATAGAATCACAAATTATGAATTCACTAAAGGGTTTACTAATAAATTACAGCGACATTCATTTTTCCAAAATTTTGAGATCTCTAAAGGGCCTTAGTTAATTAACTCGTCACAAATTTTGTATTTATTTGGCAGAAACACATTAAAAAACTTTAGAATAAAAACTTCTTTTATTTTCAGCTTTGACTCTTTGTATTAAATGTTTTAATTACGTACGTAACAGGTAACAGGAAATACTTCGAGAAAACAATCTTCTAAGTAAGTCCAGGGTCTGTAATAAGACTTACATAACAGATATTTTCATAACAATGAGGGACTTTTGTTTTGTACTAATTGCAAGTGCTTTAATTAAAATCCTTATTCCCGGTAAAACTGTATTTAATTTATTAAAGCGGAAAAGGTACTTTTTAAAAACTACCTTTTATCTCAAAACATCAAGCTGTTCTCGGATAAATACGTTTAATGCTACTAATGGATTTTAAAGAAATTGCAAACGTTCCAAAATTTCAGCTCAGATAGGTCATGTTTTCGAGAAAATATATTATTGTGAATGTTTCACATCGCCTAATAGAACATGGAACTGCCATAAAGATAATTGAAGCTTACATTTTCTTTTATTTTTAACGTTTTACATGGTATTTTGATGACAAAAACAGTCCAAAGAGGTTAAAGAATCATAAAAAACTTCTTAGGCTGTAATTAAAATTATAAAACATCAAAAATACACCGACATTCGCACTTGCATAACCTCAAACGTGTCATTTTGATAGTGACGTGTATGGATTCACAATGAAATGTGGTTTCAAAACCACACCCTATTATAAGTAGAATTTTGTTGATCACATGATGTAACCACTACTTTAAAATGTTTTTTGTATAAACAAATATTTTAAAATATCTGCTTGAAATTTTTTACTTTTGTTGTTACTTGAAGGGTCAAAATTTCGAGTTTAAATAAAAATAATTCTTCTTCAATTTTTTGCTTTACATTTTTGTAATTAATTCCAAGCTTTTGAGTGGAAATTTTAAACATTAAAAAATTTTTAAAATTAGAGATTCCTACTTAAAGAGAGAAAATGAAAATGTAGTTTTGGTCTTTTAAGAAAAGTATTTTCAGGTACAGCATTTGTAAATATAAATGCCAAAACTTGTTTTTTAAAGAACTAACATTTTTTCAAGATATCTCATCTTAATAATCAAACAAACAAAGCAATATTTATTGAAATGTTAAAATTCACAGACCTGATACAACTTCTCTTTTGCAAATCGTTTTTGAGACCTGCCAGCGCAAAACTCGCCCAATAAATAAACACACAAATAAGTATTAATTAGGTATCTTCAAACCTCAAGCCCTGAATAATTACAAGAAACGTCCCAGTAATCAAAAACAATGTTTATATTAAAATTTTCAAATGTACTCAGAAATCATTTTGGAATAATTTGTATATTACAAATGAACTTTGAACTTTAGTCTGTAAACATATAAAAAGGTTATTCAGGTTGCGTAGTTAGTTGAGAGAATGTTAATTATAACTAAAATTTAAATTTATATAATAAAAGATTTTACTAATTTAACTCTATATAAAGCTTTGTAAATTGTAAACATTTCAATGAACATGCAATGCCATTGTTAAATTAAATTCACAAACTTGTGTATTTAAAACCGATTATAAATATTTTAGGCAAATTCACACTAACAAATAAAAATATTGATTATGCAAATAATCTTTAATAAATGCAAACCGAAATAATAACATTTTTTAGCCCTCCACACTTTTGGATATTAATTATTATTTTATTAATATATTCCTCATTAACTTGTTCTTTTAAAAATATAATCGACTATTATATTTGAAAATCGTGTCCAGTGATTGAAAATGTATGAAAATATGAAGGGAAGATGAGAAGTGCTAGCAAAAATTACATTCAAACGCTAATTGCTTGTACAAATGTATATATAATTTTGTGTCATATAGATTAATATTGAGAAACCACGCTTGAATACTTTTAAATAATTAAAAATACAACTTCTATAGTGTAAAATGACTAAATTATGCTGACATTAATAACTCATTTTAATTAAAATTGTTTTTTTGTATCTAAAACGTGAATTTAACATTTTTAATTATAGATTTGAAAATATTTTTTGTTCCATATTTCTAATTTAGCAATTTCTACAATTTATTGCATTTAACTGAAATTAAGTTTGTGTTAAAAATAACAATTTGCACAAAGAGAAAGACCTGTTTCTAATTTAAATGTTAAATTTATTAAACAGGCTGTCGCAAAAAATTTACGCCTAATTAATTCCTCGAATTTTGTGCTAAAAATACCAACACGACTTTTTAACCCACCATTCCAAAAATCCCTGGTTTCGAAAGGAAGATTGCGGAATTCCAGACGCTGTATAATTAATAAACCCTGTGTCAGGTGAGTGTTTTGTTCTTTATCTTTGAAAAGGGCAAAAATATTCGTAGAATTTTTCTCTTAGTGTGCTTTTTCGAACAAATTCAAAATGAAATTTGAAATTAAGACGGACACACAAATCACCTTCTTAATTACCACTTAAACGAACTTCTACCGTTTATTTTTGTTTTAAATACAAACCTTTGCATCAGGATTGTTAAAATAAACTATGTAAAATTTATTGTGATTGGTGGTTTATACTAACGTTTTATTGGAAGCATGCTCATTCTTCACTGGCACCTGTTTTAAACTTAAACAAAATAATCGAAAAGAGTTCTTAAGATCCGTATCTAACTGAAATTTTTACAAATCCTTTAAATAAGAATCATAAAAATAATAAATAAATTCGGTGAAAGTTTCATAATTTCGTTGTCACGTCGCGAAGTTTTGGAATGTACAGCGATACGCACAAAAAGTCGGCCCCGCACTGTTTCAGCAATTCAGCTAACAGGTCCTGCGTTAGGCGCCGGGTCAGCGTCTGGATGCGCCGGGATGCTGAGTAGTTTCGTGCGTCGCCGTTTCGATCCGGGGAGTCGCTCGCGTACTCCGTGGGACATGGGCTTTTTACGCTGATAAGCTTACATAAATATGAACGCTTTGTTTGTTTATTATCTAAACAGAAGCAAATGAAAAATGGGCGCGTCCCTTTTGTTATGGCCCATCACTGTGAATGAAGATACAGCAAAACGGCGCGAATAATAGCCAATTGTACAGATACTTCTGCACCGCGAAGCTTTACGTTTTGTTCCTAACAAATTTATTTGATAAGGTACTGTTTTCTACAGAGATGTGAATATTGCGAATCGCAATAAATCGGGCGGAAGGAGTACCAGCATTACTAGAACCCTTACTTTTGCAAATAATTTCATGCTCTCACAATCTACAAAGCAAATATTGTTTGAAGTTGAATTAAACGGTAAAGTTTATATTTTACCTGTTAGAATCATATACTAATTAATTTAGGAGTACATTAAAATTTGATAAAAGTTTATCGTTATAACACACACATATTAAATTTATCAAAAGATAAGAAGTGTGAAGTAAAACTATATCCTCGAAACCAATTTCTTTCGCCTTCTGCTAAGAGCTTTTCAAGCAAAACTACAACTTAGTCTACATAAATCAGTTATCATGACAGTAATTCAGTTTGTAATAATTAGAAAAAGAACGTGTGGAAATGAAATTAAATTCACAAATAATTGTTTTTAAATTTTTTGTAATTTTCTAAATCTAAAATTTTGTTATATTTCTGGGGCTTATGTTGGTGCTTGAATGTAGGGCTATATTTCAATATACACTTTAAATTACATTTTTTATTATTGCAGTCTGTAATTAGAGTTCTCTTTTGGATGCAATTCTATATTCTAGACAGGGATTAAATTTTTACGGATGCAGCCCTTTGGAGAAACTATGAAAAAGTGCGAAACTTTTTAAATATGATTTATGTATTTTTAATTTATGGACAAATTAGTAATGTTTACGGCTGAATATATTGACTTCACTTAATGAAAATATTAAAATTAAAATATCATCTTGACCACAACAACAATTTTAATAATCAGATAGGTGTCTCCGGAACTAAGTAGACTACTTTTTGACTAATCATGTTGTATTAGCTCCTCTGATAATTTGGTGAAGAGTATATCTTCCAAATTTAGTTTGACGATGAGAATATTTTCAAAAAGACCAACATGCAAATACAATTAAATATTGTGGTGTAAATTTGAATACTAGAGACGAACGAAAAATAGAAACAATAGCACGAGCAGTAATTTCCAATGTTCATTAATTTATAAATAAAATTGTTAAAATCCGGCTTTAACTATCTTTATTTCAAAATTATTAACTGAGAGTAATATTGCAGCCGAAAATGGAATGTTTTCAAATGTAACAAGGAAAGATCCAATATTATTAAACCAACTGAAAAGCGGTTTCCACCAAAATTAGTTCACAGACTGTTAAGTTTAAAACTTTAAACTCCGTTGAGTTATATTTAAAATTCGGGATCAACAACCGGTTTACCTAAAATCAAAATTAAAAGCAATTTCAAAAGTTAAACAGTTCATTTACTCTAAACAGATACGATCGACGAGTGCATAAAACCAATTCAATTGCTTAAAACTGGAATGCTTCCAAATTAAATTTACAAAATCGTAAAAACAAAATTAAAATAAAGCAAACAATTCATAAATTTATTGTGTATTTATTCTAGGCAACAAATTTGTTAATTAATTTATTGATTAAACCAGCCTAGGCAATAATTATTAAATGCACTGTGGTAGGGCTTGTAAAGTTTTGGTGTATAAGGCACTCATGGCTTTTGTAAACCAAAGTAGGACATGATTCAAATTTATTATGTTGGCATTAAATTTAGTTGAAATTCGAACAGCCTGTTTTTTGTTTAATTCTAGAGTATGTAGGGAATACTATGTTGCTAAATGTTTTTGTTAGAATTATTTGCAGAATCGAGTTCTGATTAATTATTCTGGAACTGAAGTTAAACAAACCATGAAAAGAAAAGAGCGAAAGTAAAGGGCTACTGACTTACTACTCGTGTTCATATTGGCGTAAGAAACAAAGTTACCGTGAGACAGAGTTCAAGACAAAGGAAACACAGGTACCATATTAACTCAGTCCTGAATTTTATTTTTTAGTCTTCTTTGTACCATGTTTATCCTAATTTATTTTAGATTACAGTGAACTTTTACTAGAACCTAACAGTTAAATCCATTAAATAAACTATAAAATATCAAACTATCTTTTATTAAAATTCAATTGACCTTTTTTATGTGAGAAAATGTGCTGTAAATATTAAAGTAATTAAAAATACAAACTAGAACATTTTAATAAAATTGTTACAACCTAAATATGTTGTAACAACTAAAAAAAAAGAATAAACTTGTGTTAACTTACAAAACTAGTGGAAGTCCCCAATGTTGTTTATTGTCTTAGCTTTTCCTTTTTTTTTTTTTCGGGTTCGTAGTAAAGTCTATAACTGATATGCTGTTGCCACTGTAAATTCAGTTATAATTCAACTTAATATAAAGTAACCTCAAGAAGGTTACTACCAGTTACTGTTTCTAGTTTCTACTCACTTAAAAATCAAGTCTTCATAAAAAGGAGAAAACGTAAAAATCGCAAATCTCCCTAACTGCTTCGAAAAGTAAATTACTTCCCCAATGCCCGCGGCAATCGCATTCGAAGTGCTACAGTAGTTAACGTACAACAGTAGGTAGATAAAATGACTACCATAAAACACGGATTTGAAACAGAATACACGGAAGAATCTGAAAGTAACGACACAACGCGATCTATAATTTTATTATTGTTAGAATATTAAACTTTAGTTAGGTCATGAAACAATTATACATACATATTAGGTACATACATAATCCTGAGCCTTTCTACTATATATTAGGTGTAAGGCTCGGTGTCGGTTGGTTGTCATCCCTCTTTCCCTGGAGTTTTTTGGCACCTCTTTTTCCTCTCTTTTCGGTCTTGCGCTGTATTCAATTCTAGCCTTCTTTGTTCCGCTGCTATTTTTGCCCCTTATGCCCACGTCTTCTTCCATTTTACCGCCCTGTTCGTTCCTTCTAGTCTTGCTTTAAAAGTATTGCTTCACCACTCTGTCATCCCCCATTCTATGTGCATGACCTAGCCATCCCAGTTGCCTTTCCTATATCACGACTTCTACTGTCTGTATATTCATTTGTTGTCTGTATATTCATTTGTTGTCTGTATATTGTGTTTCTGATCTTGTCTTGCCTTATTTTTTGTCCTTCCATTTTTCTCTGGAACCTCATTTCTGCTCTTATGCTTTTTTGTGATCGCCCACGATTCGCTTCTGTAAACTAGAGCTGAGAACAACACTTTTTCGCTACCTCTACTTTGATTTCTCTTAATATTTTCTTTTTTCCCAAAAAGGTGTTTTTTTGCTGTTCTTTCGTTTATTTTGTCATCTATCTTCCCGTTGCTGTTGATATATGTTCCAAGATATTTAAATTTGTTTACTTGCTCTATTTATTTTCCTTCTACTATTATGTTACATCTTGGGCATAAGCAAAACACGAAAGAGAGGGTAGAACTACATCAATCTACATGAAGGACATATGCTCTACTACAAGGGTAACAAAGACAATAGCCACAGTGGAGTTGGCAATCTAATAAATAAAACACCATATGTCAAGAACTTAAAGGCAATATTACAAAGTAATCTATACCGCCCTAAGGTTGAATAAATTAACAACACTCAAAATTGCACTAGTTTACGCCCCAACAAGCAGCCACAAAGATAAGGAGGTTGAAAAATGCTATTAAAACATATCGAAAGCCATCTCGAAAAATCCAACACAACATACCTTAGTAATTGGAGATTTCAATTGTAAAATTGGCCAAAAAGAAAATGCAGAGAAATTTATTGGTAAATAGGGCCTAAGAACCATGAATAACAGAGGCCCGTTTCTTGCAACAATAAGGACTCTTTAACGCAAACACTTTCTTTAAGAAGAATGAAAAGAGAAAATGGACCTGGATAAGCCAGGGTGTATAAAAAAAGCCGACAAATTGTCACATCATGAGAAACTACATCAGAAACCTAACAAGAAACTTCAAATGCATTTTGGCATCAAACTCATAGTTTCCACAATATCTTCGATTAAAGTTTTTTAAATTTGGCAACGTTGCTACAACTTTTTTACTTTTTACCAATGTTAAGTACTATCTACAATTAAAAAATAATAAACTAAAAAAACCAACTTTTTATTCAGATCTAGATAACAATTTATAATAACTGTTCAAAATGACCCCCTCCAACATCTCGACACCTTCTCACTCGGCGAATGATGCCATCATTCACGTTCTGTAACATATTATTTTGTCTTATTGTGGCGACTGCTTGCTGCAGTCTTTCTATCAGCTGCTCTTCTGTGTTTATTTCTTCTTGGTAGACGAGCTCTTTTAAAGTTCCCCATAAGAAGAAGTCAAGACAGCTTAAATCCGAACTTCTTGCACACCACTCTGCCGGACCACTTCGTCCAATCCATCTCTCAGGGAACTGCTCATTTAACCAGTTTCTTGTTTGAATTCCCCAATGAGCTGATGCTCCATCCATTTGGAACCACATACTTCTTCTGGTTGCTAAAGGGATGTCTTCTAATAAATCCGGCAAGTTGTTAGTCAGAAACTCCACAAAATTATTTGCAGTCAAACGTTGGGGTAAAACATATGGTCCTATTAATGTAGTACCAAGAATTCCAGCCCAAACGTTTACACTAAATCGCACCTGATGATGGGTTTGATAAATAGCATGGGGGTTCTCGTCACTCCATTGGTGCATGTTGTGAATATTGAAAATCCCATTGCGAGTAGAAGTGGATTTATCTGTCCATAAGATATTTTCAATGAACCTGGGATTTTATTCTTGCTGACGAAGCAACCATTCACTAAATCGCATTCTCCGCTGATAATCTTCTGGCAGTAAACCTTGTACCCGTTGATAATGATATGGGTATAAACCATTTTCCTATAGTAAGAGATGTACTGTTGAGTGATTAAGGTTTAATCTACGAGCTACAGAACGAGTACTTAATCCAGCATTATTTTTGAAGGTATTCAGTATCTCTTCCTCCACATCTGGCTCCAGTACATGTCGGCCGCGACCTCTGTCAGTCGCATAAGGTGCAAGTCTTCCTGTCTCCCGTAATCTTGTATCTAACCTGCTTATCACATTTGATCTAGGATGTCTTCTATTTGGGTAACGTTGCGAGTACCTACAGTTGTTCAGCTGCATGAAATTTTCCAGCCTCACCTAAGATTAGGTACATATCTGCATATTCTCGAAGTGTATATTCCATAATACAATATTTCAAAACCACAGTACTACTAATTAAACGAAATAACAACTTTTCAACAAAAACACAAAATATCAAACCAAAACACAACAAAATAATGAAACAAACGGACAATTTTCGAAATTATTAAAGCAGACAAGCAATTGCTGACAAATCAAAATGACAGGAAAGCGAATTTTCCAGTAGTTACTTAGAAATAGTGCAGCGTTGCAAAACCTTTTAAAACTTTCAGAAGCAAAGAATTTGCTTTAATTGAAAACACATTGGCTGCG
This sequence comes from Melanotus villosus, assembly GCA_963082815.1. NCBI lineage: Eukaryota > Metazoa > Arthropoda > Insecta > Coleoptera > Elateridae > Melanotus > Melanotus villosus. Next base: position 47,799,747 of record OY720418.1, on the reverse strand, counting down.
GATGGAGCAATATGGGTGAAAAGCGACACAGGAAATAAAATCATCAAAACTCGAGAAGATTTGTCAGAACTAATTATGAAGATGGAAAACAAGACTGAAAACCTGGTAAAATAAGTCAGTATGAAGCGCAAAACCTATTAATCTCTTTATCATTAGCTTAATTATTTAGTATTTCATCACGTATTTTCAATGATTTGGTTGATTTAATTTTATTTTTAAAAAGTAAACGTTCATTTGCTTAAACTCCTTGAAGTTTAATTTACATAAACATATATATTTTTGTTCCTTTAGTGTGTAAGGATAATCAAATTCGAAAAAGAAGTATCAAATACATTTAGCTAATTTTTCATTTTACTTTCATTTGCATTTTATGAAATATAAGAATTTTAGTATATATTTTCAAAATGTTAGAGGTCTCAGAACTAAAACAAGTATTTTTCTTAATAATCTTCTGGCTGAAAATTTTGATTGCGTTATTTTAAAAGAATCTTGTACTCCCCTTCCTCTACTGAAACTACATTGGATGTCTTCCATTGTGGTTACTAATTTTTCTGTTAATCTTGTTTCCCATCCTGTAATTGTTACGTTCTCTACTGTCGCCTTTGTTATACAGTGGTGCTATTATGTCCGTCTGCTAATATTTTAGTGATCTTCTAGCTGTTAATCTATTGTTCATTAATCGTAGTATCTTGTTCTTGCCTGTCTCTCCTAAGTACTTTATCATCTCTGGTGATATTCAATCTGTCCCTGCCAATTTTCCTAAATTTATCCTTTTTTACTGCCTCTTCTAATTCCTTCGTTAATATGGGTTCTACATCTGCATCGTCGCTTACATTTGTGGTGTTTTGTTCTTTTTCATTGTCGCTCTCTCTTACTAGTTCATTGGTGTCGTCTAGTACCTCTTTGAAATGGTACCTCCACCTTTCTATTATGTCTTCTTTTGTGAGTAGCACACCCCTTGCTTATCTCTCATTTTTTTTAGTAAACTGGTCCGTTTTTGTCTCAGTGGCTTTAATATGATATAAAATAAGTTTTCATTTCAGTAAAGTTGTCCTTCATTATGTTACCAAATTTCACCCATTCTTCTTGTTTCGCTCTTTTTACCTCATTTTTCACTTCCGTTCTTTTCTCTTTATATTTTTTATAGTCCTCCCTGGTTTTGCTTTGTTTGCAGATTTTTCTTTTGCCTTACTTTTTCTTTTATTTTCATTGTGCACCATTTTGTTTCTTTTGCTGTAAACAAAAAGCAAACTGAGATCATGCGTTTATATTTATTCGGTTGATAAAAATCCAATAGAAATGTTTAAAATGATAATAATTGCCTAACCTAGCTCAAAGTAAAGGATCTATATACCTCAAAAATTAAGGAAGCTTATGATGCAGTAATCCGAAAGGTATAAGAGGTTACAAATAATACATAATACATGATACAGTAATGGATAAATTTAAAAAATCTCCAAACAATGGAGGAATGTAGAAGCCTGTGAAGCAGATCCATGAAGTTTTACAAATGTAACTATTATGTTGTGTGAAACTCATCCGATTATTTTCAAATACGACCTCGTATAATCTACATGTCAAGTATTACTTAAATTGATTCAACTAAATAGATTCACTTATAAACAACAAAAGAACTTTACAAAACTTAAGAATTTGAGTAGAAGTAACTACATTTCTAAGAATTTACTTCTCTCACAATGTTCACCCTGGGACATATTTCATAAAAGTTCCAACCTGAAAAGTTGTAAAGCTTGCCACAGGTAGTTTCCATGAGACAGAGCGAAATAGAAAAATTTAATTTCGACTTTCGTATTTAGAGAATAACAAAAAGTCGTTTGCGATTTTTTAAATACTGTAACAAAGTAATATTTCAGTAATAAAATTAATTAATTTAATTAAACTAAAACAGAAGAATGGAGATTTAAATTACATTACAATTCAAACATATTACTGTCTAAAGATTAATCAATAACTGCCATAACATAAAATTTAAAAAGACAAAGATCTATATTTATTGTTATCAAAACTACAACAAACAAAACACATCAATTTCTATTAAATGGCAAAATATAATTCAAGTCTTTGTGAGACAACTATTGTAGAAGTGAATACGACCGTTTTCAAATTTCATGAATTATTGCCGCGGTACAATATGTTTGCCTCGATTTATTCCATTTTCCTGCTTTTGCACCCCACACGCCATTTCATAAATTTTGTGAAAACGGCGTAAGCTCTTACAGGAACAAAGTTTTATTCAACATTTGTAGCATTTATAAAGTGCATGCTGCATTTAAATTATGCATCATGATTACAATTACAGATTAACTCTGTTGTAGTGCAATTCTGTTACGAAGAATAATTAATTTATATTTTAATGAGAAAGGTGCTGAAATTTTAATTTTTCATTTTGTCTGTTTTGTATATTTTATTTATTAAATGCGATCTATACACTTGCAACGCTCTATATCGCCCAGAAAAGTGTTAAACGGTAGTCTGTGAAAATATTTTAAAACTGCAGATCTAAAGATAAATCCTAATCGGTTGGAAAAGAAATGCAAAATTTATTGTTGTATGATTTATATTTACGACCTTTGTAAATCAAAGTAGGCCATAATTTTAATTTATTATGTTGGCATTCAATTTTGCTGAAATTGGAAGAATCTTTTTTTGTCAGATTCTTAATTCTAGGTTATGTAGAGAATAATATATTTCCAAATGCTCTTGGTAGAGTTACCTACTCTTATTATTCTGAATAATTTTAATTTAAATAAATTAATGTCAAATTAGCAACAGGATATATAATTAACCTTAGGAATTACAATGTCTCAACGAATCTATACGAAATTCAAAGTCTAAATTAAAAAGCGTTTCTAAAACTTTAAAGAGTCCAACATTCCATACCACGAAAAATTAGAGTACGACTTACTGATATATTTGAAGTAAACAACATTCAGAAATCACTTTCCTAGTTGACGTTTTTTTAAAATAACATAATTACAGGAATTACGAACTTCCTGTTTTTGTCATACAATATGTCGATGAAACCTGGGACTTGTTAATAATTATATTTTAAGATATCAAAATTAATTTTGGTGTGTGTAATACAGGTTTAAAACTGCATCATTTGATGTAGAACACAAGTCTCATCCGGAATTGACCTCAACTTTGTTACGTCAAATGGAACACCTTGTATATTTATACATTTTTGGAACCTGCATTTAATTCTACTTATATGAGTAGCAAGTTTGAAACGTTTTCAAGGTTTTGCATAAAAATGTATTTACTAATCTAGCGTACCATGACCTGCGTAAAATGAAAGTCAGGATGCCCCAACACTCAAGACAAATTGTTTTAGAACTTCAACTGTTTCCGTTGGTATATTAGAATAAATGACACTATGGTGGGACACTAGGATATTAAAAACTAATATTTTTTAATAATTTTATTATCATCAATAACGCAGGATTAATCTAAAAATGCAATTTGCATTGATAAAAACGATATTTTAAACATTTACAAATCTAGGCGCTGGGTTTCAAAGTAGGTACTTGAAACAAATGAAACTTCAAGAAATATACTTCTTGTTTTGTGCTTTAGTTCTGACAAAAATACAGAGTTGAAGAACCGTCTGGGATCGGTGGTTTCCTGCTAAAACAGTTGGATACATAGGTTTTTAACATTACAGGCTATAGGTAACTACAATATTTCTGCGTAGATATCAATGTACGTTAGTAGTAAAAAATAATATTTATTTCAGTGTGTCCGAAAAGGGTGTTTCTTAATCCTGGCTAAGTTATTGGTGTTTAATCATAATATGCATTTAAGCGCGCTAGCACAGCAAAGTGCCAAATAATAAGGATATCAGGTTACGTTGAGACACTACAGAGGAACTATAAATATCAGCAGAAATATGATAGAATTCCTATGGAAAAATTGTTTTTTTTTATGAATGTTTTGATACAAAACCGTTCAGCCAATCACTTCAATACGAAGTTCGATTTTATTTGATAAAAGAACCCCCTTTTATTTTACGGTTGTCCAAAACAATTGTATAAATAAGAACAGAGGATTCTATTCCTTCTTACCGTACAAGAGTTACTCTGCGACCTTAGAAGTCTCATTAGGCTCCTATACTCCTTGACCCTTTTTGGCCTACGAGGACAACTCTGGGATCTCAAAAATCTCATTACGCTCCTACACTCCTCAATCCTTTTGCCGTACAAGAGCTACTCTGGGATCTCACTAATCTCAATAGGCTCCTACAACACTCCTTAACCCTTTTGCCGTTTGAGCGCTACTCTTGGACCACACCAGTTCCATTAGGCTCCTGCATTCATAAACGCTTTTATTTTTCAGGAACACAAACGTAAAGATTATAAAACAAAACCCTTCGGACACCACCTTCTAATATCAGCACGTCATCCACACCGACCGGTCAGCTGAGTTGCGACCACGCCGTTCAATTCGAACGTAACCGCAATAATTAATTTAGTTGAATAAATGTAACATGCGATCGAAAAAATTTCACCTCAAGTTGGCTATGAAACATGAATACACAAAATTAAGCATGTCGATTTTTAAGCCATACAAATGTCAGCTGTTGTTTTATAGGTTATGTGAGGTGTGTGAGGTTATGTCTGTTTTGCTGTCAGGCATATAAAAAGTCACTAATTCTATTAAACACAGAATTCAAATCTGCCACCAAGAAAATGGAGGTTACATAACTCATCTACTTTAAAATAATTTTCTGTTAATAACATTTTTCTGTTCAATTTGTATTTAATTTTAGTTTTTAGAATAATTTAATAACTCTATTGCTAGCTATCTTCAAGCTCTGAACAGAAAACTGCATTTTTTCTTAAGAAATATTTTTATAAGCCTTGTAATACATAAAGGTAGAATTTAACATAACTGAAAGCCGCTAAGTAAAAGCAAAGCAGTATTAATTTATATATTAGTTATTAGTCTCTTTGTTTTGAGTTTTCACGAAACAGTTCATACTATGTGTTCAAGACTACGGCTTTACAATTTACAACTTGTTCTTTTAGGTCGTTACTTAAGATTTCAAGATATCACAGAAACTCACCCCCTCTAAGTATCGTAGTTTTAGGTAATTTATTTTTTTTGTGTTTTAGTAAGTAGTTTTATTATGGATCTCATACGAACAAGTTCTCCTACAGAACATGTGCAACTTTCCTATAAAGTTGTATTTATTATTTTAAAATAAATATTTAAAAAAATAAGTTAATAAATTTTAATTACTGATAACTACAAGATGTTACGTCTATCCTAAAATTGTGTTTGTTTTTGCGAAAACATAGCGAAGTAAAATCAAAATTAAATAAAAATATCGCTTCTTACAAGTTACATGTAAAAAGGCTGTGGATAACCTATTTGGAATTCTATTAATTGCTTTCTTTTATATCTTTTGTTTTAATTTTGAATAACACATTTTTGATATCCCAACATCTAAAGCAGGGGTTCCCAAAGTTTTGCCTAGGTGGGCCAAATTGTAAATTCCAAAATATTTGGCGGGCCAAAAAAATGTTATGGAAAAATACGTTTAACTCGATAAAAAGTTAGACACAAGGGAAAGATTTATACTAATGTTATAACATAATCGGTCTTTATTTACGACAATAATTACGTTTTATTACAAACTGTTTATTAGCACATTTCAAAAATAATTAAACAAAAATAACTAAATAATTTCAAATATAAAAAGAAAAAAATAATAAATTTATCAATCTGAAGTGTGTGACTTGTGCGGTTTTTGTTTTCTTTTAATAATAGGGCGGCCGTTAAGATAATAAAATATATTGAATCTATACTGGGTGTCTCAAAATTTACGCCCGTGCTTCTGGAATTTGATTTAGGGGTCTAAAAGAATTCAAAAATGAAGAGTGGAAAATTTTCCGTTTGTCTTTTGTTATCGAGTTATCAATAAAAAACAAAAATTTAAGTATAAACTGTAAACTTTATTAAAAACGAATAATATTTGAAAACAAGCTATTTTCCACATCTGTTGTCACAAAAAGTGTCCTCCTGCTTCAATGCAAACATTCACAGGATTTATCATTGAAGCACGAACTCTCTGTAGCATATTTTCGTCTATTGACAAATGACAATCGGAAAATTTTCCACGATTTCTTTTAACTTCCTGAATCAAATCCCAGAAGCACGGGCGTCAATTTTGAGACACCCTGTATAATAACAAGATATATTACATATAAAATTTAGTATTTTTTAACTGAACAATTTTTAATTATAATATGATAACATTTATTTATTTTTTTGTAAAAATGTAAATTGCAAATTATCTCTATGAATTCAAGATCGCGGATGATCTGACATCGCGGGCCGCATTTCTAGGGTTTGCGGGCCGCATTTGGCCCGCGGGCCGCACTTTGGGAACCCCTGATCTAAAGGTACGTGGGGAAGCGTTTAAGTATTTCCTTTAAATTTCATTTAAACGATTTAAATTTCCTAATTAACTTTGTTTAATGTTCATCTTCTCAAAAGCAGTATCCTCTAACTTTAAGCCTTTAAAATCTATGCCTTTTGTTCCGAAAACTTCGCTACGTCTGGTGAGCATAGTAAAAAACCAACCCTGACATAAAATAAGATTCTTTGCGTTGGACTATATTAAATCAAACGTCGATGTAACTAAATTACAACTGGATTTTCAAATAAAACTGCTACGGTTGATTTTAGCTACCGAACCGAACAAACAATAAAAAAGGAGTCCTATAAAATATGGAAATATAAAAATAACACACATTCGATACGGCAGAAAGCTCCTCAGAAAATATGAAAACACTGCAGAAAACGAAAACACACTCATTGTTACTCATATGTAGATTCTAAATTAAGTTATGCCTTTGTAATTTTTTTTATCTAAAAACAGATTTTGTAAGATTAATTCACGATTTTCAGGGCAATGTTAATTCTAAAAGATTTAAAAATTAATTTTTGTAGTAAACCAATTTTGTGAGCTGTGCATTAATCAATAGATCGGAATTACATGTTCGTGCCCAAAGCAAACCTGAAGTGAAAAGCAAAAAAAAACGAATTTCCTAATCTGCAAGCAAGGTTTAGTGCTTTGAATGGATTTTTTTATTTTCCAGGTTAATTAAATTAAGGGAAATATTGAAATCGTGTAAAAATTCCAACTGGGAAAATTTAAAAAACGTCAACAAGCGAATTTAAACCTAAAGTCATAGTTTTCATATTAAAAACGACGCCTCAGACGTTGACGGTTCAGCATTGGAATCAAGGAAACTCAGAGATTTAAACAATCCAAACTAGAAAAGCTAAGTCCAAGTTTAAAATTTAAAATTAAGATTTTCATTCTGTCTTCTGAAGTTACAAGAGAACCTCAGATAAGGTCGTAAAATTAATTTTAAGCTTAGCTTAGAGGATTTGAATTTCAGATCTGAATTTTGTAGAGTCGAAGGTATATTTAAAGTCGCAATTTCTCTGCACCTTAAAGTCGTTTGGAATTTTTTAACATTATTTAAATTTATAAATTAATCTAAATCAAATTAAGAACGAAAAACTAATTAACAAAACCACAGTTTTCTTCAAAATGAATCGCCGAACGTTTCTTCTCTTGCATAAATTTCGAAATTAATCGATACTTTTAGCTAGATCATAGTTAATGTAGTATTAACTGATTATTTTACAACATTTTTTTGTCTCCTCTTTGGTTTTTTCTATACTTGTTTTCCGGAGCCCTAAATGAATGTTTTTTGAAAAATTCCTATCTGTGCATGGGTGCTTTAAGACGCTGAATATTTAAAACACTACCCGGTCGACTTTGATGGAATTTTGTCTGACTACAAAAAAAACTTCTTCTTCTTCTTCCTCTTGTCGTTATCTCCTTTTGCCCTTTAGGGCGTTGGAGTTTATTTCCATCATCCAAATTACCAAATTTGAATGTCATTGAGAACTGTTGGTCTTTACTTAAAAATAAAGGTCATAATTCTAGAAACACTAACTTAACAGATTTGAAGAACAGAATCCTAAATCCTATATGTAAAAAGTTATGCCATTTTATACCAAATTTTTGCCGTTGATGAGTCAGTGTTATCACTACGAATCAGAATCCAAACGCCAGAGTATGCAGTGGAAGCATGCAGAAGCTCCGAAGGCGAAAGAATGTCGATCTCAATCTTCAGCGAGGAAAGTAATGGTGGCCGTATTTTTTTATTACCAAGGTGTACCGCTCTTAGATTTTAAAGAACCTGGTGTCAACATCAATACTGAACCTTAAACTGTACTCTCCTTCTGCACCATAATGGTCGCTCCCATGTCACCGGAACGGTTCAAGATCTGCTTGCTCGTATGCGTGGTGAAGTCTTACAACATCCACCTTACAGTCCCTACTTGTCCCCGTGGGATTTCCAAGTGTTTGGCAAATTAAAATAATCGCTAAAAGGGTGGCGGTTCAATTCGGACGCTGTGAGAGAATGGTTCAGCAAACAGTCGCAGGAATTTTACCAGCAGGGAATTTATAGATTAGTGCACCAGTTGTAGGATTCATACCTTAACGTTAATGGACGGTGCGGCCCTGCATACCGGTCCTGTTCAATCATGTTCCGAACAAGACCGATATTCTCTTCGGTAACGGCTGTTTTTGGCTTAGGAGCTCGAAAACTGTCATTTAAGGAAAGTCGACCACGTTGAAATTCATTGTACCACCGCTTTATGGTAGCTAAATAACACGACTTGTCACCAAATACTCCATTGATTTCCTCAAAACATTGTTGACGTCTTATGCTACGTTTGAAATTGTAAAAAATCACAGCTCGATAATGTTTTCTGTTTAATTCCATGATTTCTTGCGAAAAGGAATACTTTAAGCATATGTATTTTAATACTCAAGTATATTTGTCAACCGACACTTGTAAACAACTAGCTTCCACTGTCAAACAAAATTTGTTGCAAATTTTAATGGCCCTAATAGATACGCTCAGCGGAAAGAGAATAGCCCTCTTATATAATGTTGTTAGTACTTTTTGTGGCGATGACGTAAGCCTTAGATTTCTTGAAACAAAGGCCGCTTTTTCTTAAACGACACATTTCAAAACATATCCCAGTTGGGGTTTTTAAAAGGAGGGCAATTTGCTTTGGTTAAAATCTCTTATCCAAGTCACCAAGTCAGAGTCGAGGAGGGATCGGGGGTTGACCTGTGAACACATGTGAGAACAGTTAGGGTTTGGTACTCGAAAGTGCATGAAGCACGTAAACTTTAAGAATGAGTGTTTTGTATTTAACAGTGACTTAGCTAAATATGCTTTGACAATTATTTACATAAAGATAGAGAGCTAACTGCTCTTAAATAGATCTGATTGCGTATCCGACGAAATAAGATCGGTATTAACAGCTGTATTTACTATTGTTGCTGCTATTATTGTTGTTGCTGTTATATTGCTGTTTGGTTGTTGTTGTTGACAAGCAGTGAGGCTGTTTGTTAGTGTTGACAAGTAGTGAGGCTTGTTGTTCTTGTTGTTGTTGACAAACCGGGCACAATACGTTATTTAAACATCGAATTAAGGCTCGTTATTGTTTATTGGAACATGAGGCTCCAGGACCCGAGATAGCTAGCTGTATACTTGGGCCTTCCATAACTAGACGTAAGTTATGTATAAGGCCCTTCACCTGGCTGTAATTATGCAGCGCAGTGACGCCCGGATGTGTGCCCCGGGGTGGCAAGGCAGGCCTGCCTCAATTTTTTCCCTGTTCCATCGGCTTGGGGTCACTTAGTTTGGGTGGTGCAGTGCCATGGGTGGATTTCCATTGTCGACTATATTCAGCAATAGGTAGCTGAAAGTGCACCCATGGTCATCATCCTCACTTCCCAACATTCCATGTTTCTACTAGATGCAACGTGAGATTCCACAGGCGGATCCCGTCCCCCCTGTAAGTAACACTATCCGAACCTGTACTGCTAAATGTAGTGCCTGTTTTACTTTCATGTATCGCTCCTATCTGTGTTGTATAATTTATTGCTTCGGTGATGTGTGCACTAATGTGTTTATCAAGCTTTGGGTGTTTACGAGAACTGGTCGAGGCTACACATTAATCTAACCTTGGTGGAATTAACGTTATTCCTTGGTAAGTTGTTCGAATGTGCTTTCGTAAATATAAATACATCACTTCAAAATAGTTAAAGTAAAATGGGAACCGAAACAACCAACTGGTTCCCCGTCAGCCGCCCTCCTAAAATAAAAGTATGAAAACCTTTCTGTAATACTATAAACAAAAACAACTTCATATAAGGTAGTAGTTTATAACATATTACTTTCATATTAAACTAAAGGCACAATGAAATGATTTAACATTACCGACCGGTGTGGTTTAAATACTTCAAGTCGTCGATGCCGTTTAATACAAGCTGGAACTTTCTGCCTAAATTTCATAAAATAAAGTATAATATTGTTAAATTACAAATTAGGTTTTAAATTTTATACGGGGAACAATAAATTTGACTTTTAAAATATGAATATATTTTTTTTATTAAGATTATCACTACAACCTGTCACACTTAGACATTCAGTGGTTGGTTTGGCAATCGTAAATCGATGAAAAACATGGAGGTTAAGCTTCCAATGATAGCTCACCTATATTAAACTTGAAACTAGATTAACAAAATCGGTCTAGATAAAAACAAGTACGACACTGCACTGCATAAGATCAATATAAATTTATAAAAAATGCTTAGAATCAATGTATTGGAGTATTGGTGAACTAATTAATTATATATCCGTAATTAAGAAGTACGGAAAATTAACGAAGTTTCTTAGCTATTTATTTAGACGATGATGTGCGTTCTGGAATCCTGTACGTATCATATACAAAATCGAATGAACCATTCATGAGCTTATTGATATCGATCGTTTCGGAGTGGCACCTTTAATGCATTACATTTACAAATTAAAGGAAAATCACATCACCTTCATCAAACCGAACAGTGACTTCAGGTAAACGACATATACGTTAATGTGTATTGCACACTTTGAAAATTAGTTGCCTATACAATTTAACAGAAATGTGTCAACTTTACTACAGTATTTTTCACCTAGGATTTGGGTTGTGACGTCAACGCGCTGTTTATAAATTCACAATCCAACTATACTTCATCTCTTTCTAAACTAGGTTTTCATTACCTACTGCGCACGAACGCATATGTACCCACACAGTTTTTGGGAGGAGCTTGTTGACGTCACAACCCAAATGCTAGATGAAAAATACTGTATTCAATATTTTAAGGAAATTTGGTATGTTCGTTAATGTTGCTATTTTCTAACTACTGAAATTTAAAAGATATTTTTTATTAGATGCATATTTACTTAATCTAAATTGTTACTCCTGATTTTTTTAAATAAAGTACCATCAAAAATTATTTTCATCTAGTACATTTATGCAAGTGCTAACCAACCCCAAGACACTTAAGTTAAAACTTGTGCCGATACACACGCATTACGTTTATTTACTAATTAAACTTTTTTGAAATTACAGATGTTTAAAATGTCTTTTTCTTCAATACAACATGTACAATACTTCTCTTCATGTTATCAAACGCCTTTTATGAAAGGTGAGGTGTAATCTTTCTATATTCTTTGTTACGATTTTTTAGCTTTGGCTTGAATCGTATCAAGTTTTTCTATTATTTGCCAATGTTGTGAACGTTAAGAATTTTTGTTTTGTGTTTGTTTAATTTAAATTCTTCAATTTTCTTCAAAAATTTCACTTTTTGACTTGTTAACTTCACAATTCACCTTTTTACTTTATCAAATTTTCTTGATGCCTGGTTATTTAGGGCAATAGCTTGTCTTTATTGTCGTTTAAAAGTAATTCTTTCGGGTTTTCCGAGTCTATTATTCTTATATTCTATTTTGTATTATTTAATTTACCATCATTGAAATTATTTTCATTTAGAAGCTTTCTTGAGTAAACTTTCGCCTATTTTTATGCAACTGTAATTGCATAAGTGCTATCTGGGTTGTTTATGTTTTGACCTGCGCAGTATTTCACTGTCAGGCGTAGTGAATTCTTTAACTCAGATGTTCCCCCTTTTGGCGTGAGTACTTCTACGTGAACAAACGTCTAAGTTATTTAAAAATTTCATCATTTTGGTACGTTCATTTATAATGACCGTCATTTTATAAAGTATCCGATGTTTGGATTTATAGCTGTTATGCTTGTTAACAGTTTGTTTTCGCACTAATTGGTGGTAAGATAATCTTTATTAATTTTTGCTTAATCTTCATTTTTTTCTGATTTCACTTGGAATTTTCAGCTCCAATTTACACCTCTTTAAATTTTAATGGTGTTAATTGACATTATTTTCCTTCTGGAGGAGCTGTGGGTATTTTCCTGCTTGGATTAATTTAATTTCCGCTGGAAATTAATTCTTTTGGTAATTTTCGCTTGCACGTGGAGGGACGCCATTTTCCCATGCCGTTCTGCTGTGTTATCAGTTGATCCATATTTCAGCGTTTGGAATCAAGTGTTGCTGAAATTCCAGATTTTCTAAATTTTTAATCATCTGAAGCCTAAGATAAGTGTTATTTCTATTATTTTGTAATTAATAAAATTTTACTTTTTGATTCAAATTCATTGCTTAGATAAAGTGTGTATTTCATCATGGTAATTCAATTCAATTATGAATTAGTTTTGGATTTATCTTTTATAAATTTTCACTATTTAATGCTTTGCTAATTCATGAATGAATTGATAATATTTTTTTATGTTTAACTTTAATATTGTATTCTTTAACATTGTATTTCTAAGTACATTTAATTTTGTGTGTTTATTTAACAAGTCGTAATCCATTTTCTATTCAACATTTAATTATTTTTTTGTAATTGATTTATAAACCCTGGCCTTTTGCGCCGAAAGTACGAGTACCGTAAAATAAAGCGTTACCTATTTAATTATGGCTTTTATTATTGTTTAATAAGTTTTTTTGGTAATATCTTCCATTATTATTTGTCGTAAATCTTCTAGAGTATGCACTGGTGTCTTAAAAATGATGTTTTTTTTAACAAAGGAAACAGGAAATAATCTAGAGGGCTAAGATCACACGCTTTTGGTGGATATCAATCTTTCGTCATAAAATTATTGCAAGAATTCCAAGGTAATCCAAGCCATTGTCCTGCGGAAAGTACCTGAGTTGCAGGAATTGATCGATGAATGGTTGCAGAATGAAGTGATAGTCCCTTCAAACAATATAGGACCGATTAACCTCCTTGTGAAAAATCTATCCAAATCCTACCGATTTTAGGGCAATGTAAGAAAGTTTATCTTATGAAATTGGGATTGTCGGTACCGCACATTATCGTCGCTTATAAATTTACATCCAGAGAGACAAAACCAATTATTCGTCTGAGAATAACATCGAATACAAGATATTATCATCCAGATCGTCTCGGAACTAGACGCAGTATGCAACTCGTTTATTTTAATCTGGTACCAACAATTCCTGAACAAGTTGTACTTTGTAGGGAAACAAACCTAATGGTTTAACATATACCATAACTAAGATTTCTTTGCTGCGGCAGCCTTCAAAGCGACAACATAGGTTTTTTCGAACCGAAAAAAACAAAAGTAGTATATGGACCCATTACTTACTTTTAACATTTAAAAAATTAATTTCTATTATTATATTGACATTTTAGACACATTATAAAACTAAAACAAACTTTTATTTATACACATTAATTGATTTAAATTTTCACATCTTATGTATTCAGACATAATAAATAAACAACCAAACATAATAAAATGATTCATTATTTCTCTGTTTAGACAGGAAAGCCAAGAAAAACACCTTTTAGAGTTTATCAATACTTGGAAAGCCACCTAAAAACTTCTCAGACACTTTTCTAACTTTTACCATAATTCAGATTCAACAGGTAAGCCATCATTTCAGTTGTAACAGTAGAAAATCAAACGGAATGTTTCCGCTAGAGGACAAGACACATCTGGTTGAGTTTAAGTTATGAAATAGTAAGTAACGTTTCTGAGATTAAAGTAATTACGTGTTCAATCCATATATCTTTACCGATACTTCGAAAGACTGTCAGAATTTAGATTTATGAGATTTTCCATGTTGTTATTAGGAAAAACCGATGATGTATTGCACGATATAACAAATTATATCGCGTAAAACGTAATTTATGTCCGTTGATTTAGGGAATTAATTATTGTAGTAAGTAGGGCAAACTTATTCAACTATGCGGAAATAAGAGGCACCAAATTTAACATTATCGTATATTTTATGAAGGAATCCTTTGATATCGCTATCCTGAACTGGAAATATCCCTTGAAATCTCTTTGTAAGAACAAAGTTTCAGCGAATACACTGCAACCGTCAGCAAATCCCGGAGAGAAAATCAAAGATGCATTTCTGCAAACTAAGTTTAAACTTCGACAAAGTAAAAGACTTCACATTCAAACCTTTAGAAAATGAGAACCGCATTCGCTAATATTACTAAATGTTTATAACAAAGTTATATTCAAGTTTCTGTTTCTTTCTTTCTTTCACTTAAAAATATAAAAGTATTAAATTTTCTTGTTATTTAAATTTAAATCAAATATTGCTCCTCGAGTATTACATTAGGTAATCAAAACCAGATCGATTTGATTTTGTAATTTAGGAATTTTGTTATTCCAAAATATGCAAATAGCATTTCTATTGTTGGATAAGGGACCTTTTTCATATTAATTATCGAAATGGTCAGTAACGTCATATTTACGTCATTTATTCGTTCTTTTTTAATTCCATTCAACTTTTTGCATTGGAATCTATTAAATGTGTAACATATAATTGACGAGGTTGATTTTCTATATTTCAGGGAATATTTTCAAGAACCAATATTTTGAATTATTTATTAAATTTAATTAAATTAAAAATTAAATCTAAACTTGCCGTTAAAATTTTATCTGGACCTCTGATAGGTATTTTTAACGTGCCCAACATCCAACATAATATACGAAACCTTATATCTACTGTTTTGCCTCATTTAAAAAGGAAAAATTTCAAAGTCAACCAACTATGGTAACCTCTACACTCTACACTATGTATTTATTGTTTATTGGGTGTGTTTATCGGACTTGTTTCAAGCACGACTCAATTGCAGGAAACCTCTAAAAAGTTTTAAATGAAAGTATACGGAAAAAGATTCAAATTGGTTTTATGGAAAAGAGTTTCAGAACGTTCGAAAATGGTATAGTTTTAAGAGAGCATTCGGTACTTCCAATCCTGTACTTGCCTATTTAAAGCTTCTTCAACGGGTAGACTTGGAAGTAGGTAGTATTTTTATAGCCACATATAAGAATAATTATTATAGCACGTTTCTAATAAAATGCGTATTCTGCTATAACTCAGAATATTCCAACAAATTTCAATTTTTGGAAAGTGCCGTTATTACCTTGAATTGCATCAAAATATCATTTAGAAAAGTTACAAGGATCAATCAATATCCCACATTAAAAATTATTTTCAAACATAAGTATAGGATGTCTCAAAAAAACATAACAAAAGAAAGTTGTTTTAAGAGTGTCTTGAATTAGCAATAAAAAACCTAAAAATCGTTATTTCTCAATTTTTTTCAAATTAAAGATATGCCTTATGTTACATGGTTGAAAGCAGAAAAACAATTGTGTTTCAACTAGGTCTCAGCCAACTAAGGTTTCCATTTAAAAAAATAAATAAATACTTTTTCTAATTCTACAAATAAATAAACTAGCTACGTGGAATTATAAAAAAATATATATTTTTGTTTTTCGCAGATAACGTTTTAACCACACCTTGTATACCAAACTTGAATTGAATTCCTCATAAAAAACTGCACTACTTTACCTATTTAACCGTTTCTTTATCTTTACAAATAAAAAAGACGTTCAATAAATAGGGCTGTATTTAATTCGCCCTTAGGGAACCTATGAATGGTAATGTCCAGATATTCCTATCGCTATGTTTAAATAAAACCTCGACTCTAATGTCACAGTGCCACTTTACAGGGTCGTAAATTTGTTAACAAATTGTTATAGTACAGTTTATGTCAGCACATTTGACATTACTAAAAGTTTTAAGGTGTTAAATAATCAATATCCTGTTGAACAGCCAGAAAGGGGATTCTTCTTAAGCTACAATTAAAACTTAGCGTTTAATATTATTATTATTATTTAATGAAAGTAGAGATAGTATCACACTAAACCATTTTTAAAATGACCACATTAATTTAAATGGAACTTAGAACATTTGATTTTCTAATTGTAGTAAATAAGTAAGTAGAACCACCAAAAAGAAGATTATAATTAAAACAATAAATTATCTATTAATAAAATTCATAGCCTATCAGAGCGCTTTTTAATGTTAAATCTATAGAAATTATTGAGCTAGTCAACCAAATGAACATTTTAATGTAAGGCTGCTATGCAACGTTCACGATACAGCTATATTATTTTGTCGAGCTGCGTTCGAAAATCTGCTTCTTCGGTAGATATCGCTGCGTTACGATGGGGCTAGGGTTACCACCCGTCCTCCATTGTGGAGGACAGTCCTCCTTTATCACACATCTTTCTCTGTCCTCCTTTACTACAAAAATGTCCTCCTAAATCCTGATGTTTGAAATTGTATTCTCAAATTCATTTTTTTATCGCATTATGTTGGAATTGGCAACGTAAGAGTGAGAGAGTTTTGAACACGCAGTCACGCTCACGCACGCGCATTGTATTCATTATGCCTTGTGTTGTGTCTTGTACACTTGTGCTTGTGTCACCTACCATCCTGCCAACCCTTATTCGATTCAAGTAGTATACTCGTGCTTTTTGTGTGTAATTGTGTCTTATCTGCGCACCGCACATTCGGGAGCTAAAGGTTTTTTGATATTACCCTTGCATTTGCATACCTGTAAGTTTTAAATATCGGTATAAGTCTATAACTATAAGTGAGTTTTTTAAGTATCACTTGTCAGGTGTCACGTGCGAATGCGATGTCAACAAATCCAGGCTGTTCTTATAAAACTTCGAATTCGGACAGTGTATACAGGGTGTAAATTAATGTCATGCAGATATTTCAGGGGGTGATAGTACTCGGCAAAATAAGAAAAAAATGTTAATATACACATGATCAAAAACGCTCCATTTTCGATATACAGGGTTGCGAAGTTTCAATTTTTTTTTTGTATTTTGCGTTTTTCTCCCGAACGTTTTAAGATCATTATTTGAAATTTAGTATAGCTACTATCTTTTCGAATCTCTACAATAAAATGTCACAATCATCAGTTGCAGTATACAGGGCGTTACATTTCTTTGGGTTACCGACCATTTTACCTTTCGGAACTTTTTTTTTGAGCACCCTGTATAAATTTTTATATCTTAATTAAATTCCCTGTTCTTTTCTCCAGCTTTTTGGTTGTTTTACTATTCCTGTATCTGTCACCGTTTTCGAGTTATTTGAAAAAGTAGCGATCAATACAAACCAAGTGTAGTCAAAATAATTTTTTTTTGTAGCACCCTGTATACTGCAACTGATGATTTTGGCATTTTATTGTAGAGATTCTAAAAAATAGTAGCTACACTAAATTTCAAATAATCATCTCAAAACGCAAAATATAAAAAAAGAATTGAAACTTCGCCACCCTGTATATCGAAAATGGCGCGTTTTTGATCATTTTTTTCTTATTTTGTTGAGTACTATCACCCCTTGAAATATCTGCATGACATTAAATAACACCCTGTATAGTATATAGTGTGTTTTTTTCTATGTCCTCCTTTACAGTTTTTAAAAGGTGGTAACCCTAGATGGGGCCCAAATCCAAAGTCATAGGCAACGTTAAAGCTGGAAATGAGCTGCATAATATGCAGCTCCATTTATTTAAAAAGTGCTCTGTAAATAGTATTTTAACTAACTAATTCGTGAATTTACTTTCTTTTATGTACGACATTCTTTAAATTGGGGTTATATTTAAATTAAAGGAAAATAAATTCGCTACGCTTAATTATCAAAAACAATTAATAATAAAAGCGCAAAATCGGCCTACAACCGGAATTAAATATTGTAAGTGTTAGCAGTAGTCAAGTAAAAGCTTATAAAAGACACTTTCATAAGGATATACAGAGTGACTGGTACGTAAACGTATATCTTGGAGGGGGTGTTAGTAGAGCTCAATTGCAAATGATTTAGCCCAATATACATTATACAAAACTCAACAGGAAAACTGAACATTGCCTACTGTTATTGCAGTATTTATGAAATTCGTAGTTCAACTAGGTACCTACGCCTATTTTTATTGTATTGTTAATGGATTAGAAAGATAAACAGTAAACCTTTCTATCTCTTTTGAAATGCAATAGAACTGAGAAGATTTTACAATCATTTGTATGCTTAGTGTATTATGAAAATTTAGTAATAAATACGTATGAATGTAGAAATTGTTCGACTTCTAAAAAACAAACAAAAATTAAAATATTTCGAAAACTGTTAAGTTTTGTTAATGTATATTGGGCTAAATCAGTTGCAATTGAGCCCTACTAACACCCCCTCCAAGATATACGTTTATGTACCAGTCACCCTGTATATTTAAGAAGCAACATATTTAATGATTGACTGTCATTGTAATCGGAAAAATGTTTTATTTTGTTTTCCCTGTGTATTATTATTACTACTTCTTTTTAGTGCAGAACACCCACAAATAATGGGCAAGAGCCGCCCCTGGGGTAAGCACTCAACTACGTTCATGCTCCTTATACAGTAGGTATACACTATGCAGTTGCTCATTAAATGGTGTTCCACAATAAATAATATTAGTATATTTTTTTAGTTTCATACCTTATTCATGTGCTGTTTTTTGCGTTATGTTATAATGAATGTTCGAGTGCTATTCTGCTGAGCTATGTAATTAATGTTTATGCATGTCAAGGTTTCAGTGGAAGAGCAGTCTCTTTGACTGAACTGCGCCTTGAGGTTTTTTTCAACTTTTTTGTTTTATTTACTATTTTTTGTATATTAGTTGAAAGAAATAAAGACATTTACTATTATTATTATTAATAATAATAATTGTGTTCTAGAAAAACTGTATTTTATATTGCTAGTAAAATTCCTCATATAACACTCTTTGTTTTTGTGTTGCATAATTTCCTTTACAAAGCAACCTGAAAAGAAGTGCAAACAATGGTAAACTGCTAAACTGGTATATGAATTAGCAACCAATAACATCAAGAACTAAGAGAGATTTTCAGGGTGTACGAACTTTGGTGATTGGCCCTATATTCAAAGCAAATTGCAAGGACAATGCGCTCTTAATGTATTTTTATACTTTTATACTTTCAACTAGAGTTGTGCTTAGCGATACGATATATCGATATCATATCGATTCAGTAAACAAGCAGACAATATCGATACACAATTTAAATATCGATACAGGATCGATATGTATCGTTATAAATATTATTTATTTCATACTGTCTGGTAAATTCAGTTTTCCGGCGCCATTTTGAGTCCGGTAAGTGAGCTATTACGGTATCAGAGCCGGTAAGTGTAACCAAGCAACACATACCGGACTGTTATTTTATGCACCCAATCAGAGCCCGTAAAAGTGTAACCAAGCAACACTTACCGGCTCTGAAGGGCTCTGATACCGTAATGTCACATGTTGACGTTATTGAAAAAGTGCAACATGTAAAAATTAAAAAATCAAATTGTTTACAGTATGAAATAAAACGTTATACGATACATGTCTGGGAAGTTAGTCGTACAAGTTTACTCTTGTAATTGGTTCTTTTACGAAACTGCTTGCTGATTGGTTGACGTTCACAGTTTCACACAGCTGATATGTAGCATGCTATGTCTGCCATTATTTTTCTTTAGTTTCTGACATTTGTTACTACTTATGCAGTTTCAATATATGCCTTAATATTAATTTGTGCTTTATTTATAAAAAATATCGTATCGGTATCGATAATTACCAAGGAATACAATATCGATACAATCACCAAATATCGATATCGTATCGGTATCGTATCGAATGTCAAAAATATCGATAATCACAACTCTACTTTCAACCACACTTGCTCCATGTTCCAACAGAGTTCTCAAGAACGAATATTGCAATTTTTGAAGCATGCAATGTATTTCTGGAAAGCATATCTGTTTGTTCACATTTAATATTTAATCTCCCAAAGGAACTGGAAATTCTTCCATCAGTGTAATAAATACTCATATCATAATCTAGGTATAGGTACAAATAACTATTAATCTATAAAAACTATAAAAAGTACAAAAATCCGAAAATTACTAAATAGGTACTAGTTATGTGAATACTTTAGAAAAATAAAAGACGCTTCTGATTCAATATTTAGAAATATGTATACATATTTAAATATTTCGTAAATACAAAACTAAAAGCTAAATATTGATTAAAACTTAAAATTAACAAATATAAAACTACTGATCGATAATATAGTTCGGATGCACGACAAGTAACGCATCCTCTTCTTCATGTTGACTTCCACCACGTAAACCCACTTTGGATAAGGAAATTATAACCTGATCCTAAAATTTAAAAACAATTATTTAACACGGTGGATAGAATAGCAGTTTGCTTTACTTTATCAAGACACATGGGGGTTCCAACCACAGTGACCGACTGAAAAACCTTCTAGAATAGCCCAAGTAAGTATTCCATTAGTCAGATTCAGTCAAATAACCAGAGCAATACGAAATGATAATTTAAAAATAATAGTAATGCATTTGACTTACGTGGTAGATTAGTCTATCAATGACTTTTTCAATAAGCTCCTTCTTTTCTACAAGTTCATCTTCGGATTCGATTTGATCGCCTACATGAGTCAAATACCACTCGATCACATTGCTTCTCCTTACTCCTTCTTGATTTTCTAAAAATCATACAAATTATTATTGGGTTATATTCTTACATACTTACTACAATTGTCATATATTTTAATTTTATCCAATTCAGTTACAAAATGTCAACATTTCGACATTGATTTTAGTTGTGAAAAGTGGTTCATTGTGTAACTAGTTACAAAAAGATGATTTGAGTTGCCAAAAATTGGTTCATTTTGTAACTAGTTACAAAATATGCTCCCATTTTATCACTCCCATTTTATCACGATGACCCAACTCCTTTTCTAAGAAGATGTGGCATTTACATTTTGTTATCTGAATTGGATAAAATCTTGTATGAAACACGTTGCAAAACATGTCTTTTTATCACATGGCGTGTTGTTCATCTCAGCTTCGCCTCGACGAACAATTTCACGCCTGGTGATAAAAAGTCCATCATTTTGCAACTCCTTGCATAAATAGCTATTTATTACTTTATGTAAAAAAAAAAATGAATGAAATAATTTAAATCAATGGAAATAATGTAAAACAATACTATTTTAGACACAAATGTGTTTGTTTGTTTGTTTATTTATTTAGGCTCACAAGACAAATTTTTAAAATTTATTTTATACTCAAAATTAGCCTATTGCAAGTTAAAAATAAAAATGTTACCTTCTTCCATTCTGCTTTCTTCTCTCCTCATATGCACAACAATCATATTACTGAGAGCTTTATATTCTTCAAAACTAAGCACCAACTTTTTCTTTGTGGGTGCTGATGGTTCTTCTGATTCAACTTCCATTGCGTTTTCTCCACCTTCGTCGTCTAACAAAGAATGCTCAGTATCATCATCTAAATGAATATCAGGTTGTTCAACTCGGATTATAGATTTGTTTAACAAGCGAAAAGCTTCTTTTACATGCTTTGGTTGTACTTCATCAGATATTTCCATTCTTGCCATTGCTTCTGCCAATCGAATCATACTCTCAAGCTGTCGGACTGTAATTCTCCAAGTTGATTTACCTGTTGATGTGCTATCACGTAACCGAAGATGATTATAATGTCGTACCAACAAATCTGCAGCTTCCTTGTTAATTATTGGTTTGAATTTACGTGCAAATGTAATGTATTGTAACACTTCATCTCTTGTATAAACTTTTTCGATGGATTCCTCTATGTTACTGTGTAAGTCTACGATTTTTCTTGCAATTGCATAATCAACGACCTCGTTACATTCGTCAACAAGTATGAAAAACAAATCAAAACGTGACATAAGTGGTGCTGATAAGGCAATGTTTTGTTGTAGTGATTTTGCCCTATCGTAGCGACCACCCACTGGATTTGCAGCAGCTAGAATGGAAGTGCGAGCATTTAATGTTGCTCTAACACCAGCTTTGGCAATTGAAATCGTTTGCTGTTCCATAGCTTCATGGATAGCAACCTGATCTCTAGGATCCATTTTGTCAAATTCGTCAATACAACAAACTCCGTTATCTGCTAACATAAGAGCTCCAGCTTCAATTACGAAATCTGACGATTCTTCATCTCTCACAACAGCAGCCGTTAAACCCGCAGCTGTGGAAGCTTTACCAGAAGTATAAACAGCTCTAGGAGAAAACTCTGATACCTAATTATTAAAAAAAACAAATATTAATACAAGAAAGCACTTGATTTCGATACATTTACCTGCTTTAAAAATTGAGACTTTGCAGTACTAGGATCTCCAACAATACAAACGTTAATATCACCTCTTAAGGTTGTACCTTCAATGGTAGTTTTTGACACTCCACCAAATAACATAAGTAAAATTCCTCGTTTTACTTCGTCATTACCATGAACACTGGGGAACAGACTGTTGATCAAATTATGGTACAAATTACGATCGCGACTCATTTGGTACATATGCTTCCATTCCCCTTCGGTCATTTGTTGCTTCATCATTTCTGGTGTTATTTCTTCTAGAGGTACTTCAATTCCACCAAACCTGGGATTTGAATTTTGAACACTACATGCTAAGAAAGCCATGCGGTAATGTAAATCTCGAACTCCAAGAGCTTTTAATCCTCGAATCCCTTCAGGTTCATCACCGCCTTTATGGCGAGAATCGAGCTGAGCTTTAGTACCTGGTAATGAAAGACTTCCTACATCAGGAACGACAATAAGTGTTCCAGTGAAATCATATCGATCGCCTGCCTGTTAATTATAAATTGTAACTTTTATTAAATAATTAAATTACTTTGAACAGAATATAAGATTTTACCTGAACTGTTTCTACATTTTCAGTCCTAAGAACTACCTCTACACTTCTTGGTATACAACCTCGAGGCAACTCTGCTTGTGTTTCTTGTATACGCACTTTCTGGAAGTCTACGAAATTGGACTTATCTACATCCAACATAAATCGTCGACGATTGCTGCAGACTGGATTACGACAGATAGTAGGATTTGTGAACTAAAACATCGACAACTAATGTGTGGATTGCATTCGAATTAGTCTCCTTTATACCTTAAATTGTTGTTCAATATTTTTAATAACCGTCTGACAGTCAAGGCAAACAAAAGTTCCAGACACCAGTTCTGGATGCACGGGATGAGTACGAATTACTTGGCCAGAAATACGAACCAAAGTACCAATTTTTTCAGTTTTTAGTTCACGAACTTTATGTCGAGTTGGGACATCAACAAAGCTCACGTAGCACTCTTTCTCTTGTTTAGAGTCGCTTCTATCCTTAACAAAATTAGACACTGCTTGACATAAATAGGGATAGATTCTATAATACTCTTCAATAATAGTCGTGGAGAGATTTTGGTTATACTTCTCGACATCGTCAAAACTAACTTCAATTGTACTTCGTTCTTGGTGCAACAATTCTTTGGCTGCTTCTAAATATTTGGTTTCTCCATCTTCTTTATATCTATAAATAACAAATAAATAGATCTGAAATCGTATAACCCCTGACATGTTACGTTACTTACTCTTCAAGAAAATCTTGAAATAACTTCTGACATCGAACACCAACTTCATCTCTTACACGAATTTGTCCTACCTGAGTATCCGCTACATCCATGGCTTAAATTTTGTTAAATTCTTTGCTTTTAATGCAGTTCCACACTAATACCGCCGTTGTTTAGTTCACGTTTAGTTTTGGCGCGAAAGTAAGTGTAACCTTCAGCCGTATGCCTAACCTTAAAATACATTGGCGTGTACACAGAAGGTATTGGGGTGCTATCCTACTAAATTCATCAGCAGTTTTTTTCTTACAACTCCTTTATTTGTACAATCGGTCTTTTTTACAGACTACGTATAAGTATAATGTGTGTGCTTAATCTAAAATCTAAATTAATAATTACATAAGGTTCGTTCAATGTACCTAGCGATTGCAAGCGCTATGTATCATTTGCGTTCAATGCGTAGTAGCGGTTGGTATCGATCTAGGAAAAGTTTGGAGCGTAAAAATTTTGCGCTACTTTTTAGAGCGATACAGAAAATTGAAAACATAACCTCAATTGTGACACAAAAAGGTGTGGTTATTTCATAAATATTTAGTAGTTATTTTGATCTTTATTAAATTAACTAAAATTAGTGCAAGATGAGCTGCGGTGCTACCAGTCAAAGCCCAGACATTTTTGTAATAAATTATTGTAAGGTTATGTTGTTCTTGTTTGTTTCTATTATTTCGCGTGCGACCGTTCAGTAGACATAAATCGCTCCTAAAAGTAGCTGCTAGCGATCCACATAGATCGCTAGGTACATTGAACGCGCCTATAGCATGTAGAGTTTGTAGAGCAATGTCGCAATGTCCCAAAATGTTCAGCAACTTTCTAATCGTAGGTATATAGTCCAGGGTACAGAACCCTTTTTTTCAAATTATTAACACTCGTCTAAAACTTCGTGAGTGGCTTCATTTTAACGTAACCTACAACTTTTTGATCTACGAAAATTCTCGGAAATGGGCAGTTTTCAATCTGGAAATCGGAAAATACGTCAATTTAATGATGTACCAAAAAGGTATGATCAACCCTTTGCTTTCCACTTTAATCGTAAGATAATTTGATAATAAAATCGAAAATAAAATTGGCATACAAAAATATTGGGCCGTTTGCCGAGACCTCCATCCCCAACATGTCAAAATAACGAGGGCATGAAAATTTATCAACAACCAGCTGATTTTCACGTAATTGTTTAATAAATATTAGTACAATCAAATGGTCATACTGGCTTACGATTTTCATGGGCAGTTTTTTCAGACCTACGCCCTAAACATGTCAATTTTACGATAACCCTTTTACTGTTTAACACTTGTAGGCCACGAAGCACACGTGATAGGTGAGCTATTTTGTGATTAAGTAATGTAGTGGCCTACAAAAATATGGGACTGTATCGCTTAACCTACAAAAAAAGACAAAAATTACATTTTTATGATTCCGTATATCAAAAAAACTAATTTGATCGTTATTAATTACTTCGTATTAATATTTCTAATGTGAGAAAATAGAACACTTGTTTTTTAATTAAAATTTTCTGTAAAATTCGAAAATGTCATAAAATTTGCAAAGAAAAGCTAGCAAATTGGAAAAACAATTTTTTTGAAAATCTGAGAAATTTTAATATTTTTTTTTAAAATAGCTTATTAGTTTGAAATAGTTATACTTTTTGGGATTATAATGGAAAAATTGTAGAAGAAAATATCAATTTAAAATTTTAATTATTGAATTATTAAAATATATATTTTAAATAAATGCACGCGTAGTTGAGTTGAAAAATAATGATTAAATCGATATACGATACTTTAAAATATCGATACTATTTTTATTTGCAGTTTTATGGAATGACGTCATAGAATTCATATTTCGTTAGCAAACGCATCAAAGTTTCTTTGTTTTTAGTGTGAATAAACTGACGCCATATTGTCGGACAAGAATATTTCGGAGATAAAATAAACAGATACCTCACGGGTTTTTGCGACAACAAAACTTGCTTAATTCTAATTGCATATTTACTTATATTTGTGTTTCTCATTAAATTATTTAATATTTTACCACCGAACTGGGTATTTTCCATTTCTTTCAATTTTCGTTATATTCATGTTTCTACGCAGAAACATACGCCACTAACGGCCTAAACATATTAAAAACATGTTTATTGATAGTTTTTTGGCAAAAATCGCTTTAGGAAATTCCTTAAAATTGGCTATTTCAAACCCGCTTCCGAAACGCATCTCATTGGCTATGACTGTCGTGACGTCACCGGCCATATAAATGGCGTCTGCTACCTTGTTGTAACGTGGTTTCAACGTAAAGATCGTCTCCGTGTCTTATTTCGGTGTTTGCGAATTTTTTGAGTAAAAAATGGCATCAGTTGGTTTTGCGAAAGCCTCATCCAACAATTTATCATCTGTAGATATGTTTATGGTGATGGAATTCATCAAAAATGATGAGCGGTTTAATGCAGCAGAACTAAGGCGAGCAAAGGCTACTGCGTAAGTATTTTATGTTACTATTGGAATATAATGTACCTAATTATTAAAGTTACTATTATTTGACGGTATTTGATAGAAATAAACAAAGGAAATTGTTACTGGTTTGGTAGGTATATTACCTATAAGTTAGTTAGACTATGCAGGAGTACCTAATTCTTGTTTTAGTGTTTTGTGTACTTATAAGTTATAACATACGGAAATCGCCACTAATTGTTGAAAAACTGGAAGCATACGTAAAAAGTTACTGAAACAATTTAATTTTTTTGAATTTGAGCCTAGCTTTAAATCGGGAGTTTTTGACTTGGTGTCCACTTATATTAAATAAGTTCGATGGATTTTCGGTGCTTTACAGGTAATAGGCACCTGAATATTATCTTCAGCAAAAAATAAACAAATAAGGACAGATGTTTTTAACTAAAATAATCGAGGGCTTACAGAGGGATTATTAAATAATATTAATAAATTTTTTTTATACAATATAAGCCCGACAAAATTAAGATTTATTAAAGCTACTGCTTCGAAGGAGTTCCATAAACAATTAAAAGAGACGCAATTTCCTAATTTAGTTTTAACTCCAGACTAATTTACCTTTATTTATTTAACGCTTTTACATCTACTGGCAGTATTTAAGTTCGGTGAATTTTTGGTGATTTGCAGGTAATGGGTGCCTTAATATTATTTTCGGTAAAATATGAACAAATCCGGTTCAGTTGTTTTTCAGCTTAAAAGGCCCTTTATTGAATTTTTACTTCTTTCGAGGACATCTTATCATTCCCTCGCAGTATTAATTTCTTCCAATCTTTGCTGCTATGCATTGAAATGATCTTGGCAACAATAAAATGTGGATTTTGATTTTGGAAAATCACGGCTCGCAGCTTTAAACCACATTTTTCCGCGTGCGTAATCCTTTGGCACCGTCACAAATTTTTTTCCTGGTGTACTCACAGAAGCACTTGTGCAAGCTGGCACAAAACACCACTTATTTTGCTTACTCTCCATTTGTGTTGAATGTAAATAAAAACGACTGAATTACTTTACAAAAAAACGTACAAATACCACAGGAAACACGAAATAAACCATGCGAACTGTGGGACAGCTGTGTAAAGATATGGTCGGTGACGTCATGTCCCACAACGTGACGTTGATCGCGCTGTCGGGCGTTTACGCGGGAAGTTTTTAGTTTTGAACTTAAATAATTTTTTTCTTCAAAAACTCAAGCTGCATTGTTTTTTTAATTAGGTTTTGGTGATATACTACCAATAATCTAACGTTTGAAACACAATTTGAAAAATGAGAAAATACCCAATTGTAACACCGAAATGTGATTAAAGGAGAACATTTAATCTATATATCGATTTATTCTATACAGGGTGCTGAAAAAATGGCGTATTAACTCAATGGTGCGTTGTTTACGGATACTCCCTGAGTACGGGAAAAATAGTAAAAAAATTATGTGTAGCATATTCTTCAAGATGTGGAGGCCCAAAGTTGAGTTTTTAACTTACTTATTATTTTATATTACCAAAAGTTATGCCTTTATTTTGAAAGTTAATTACGTAAATGATGAAAGTTGTAAATAATTTAGGCCTTCGCCGAAGAAAAATTCGAAAATTATTAATTCAAAAATGTTAAAAATTTGGAGCAACAAGCACTAAATCCATTTGGCAACAGCGACAGGAACAACATAGACGACGATTTTGCACAGGCATTTTAACACACACCTACGTGATTTAATTTTTTTATTTATTCAGTATTTGACATTTTTGTCAAATTTTTCTGAATTATTTTTATTCTGAAAATGTACCAATTCAATGAATACGCCGATATGTATTTAGCATTAAGCCGCTGTAATGGCAATGCGACTGCAGCTGCTAGACATTATGAACAACAATACGTCTAAGAAGACATCCTGATCCAAATGTCATTAGAATATTAGACCAACGAGCGAGGCAGAATGGAAACTTTGTACCAGTGCAAAATATTGATCGTGGCCGTCCAAGAGCCATACGTACCCCAGAAATAGAAGAGGCTGTGCTAGACCTAATAGAAGAAAATCTAGGGTGATTTGGACAGACGAAAGCAATAAATTTCAGTAGAGACGGTATGTTCAATCAACACAACGAACATTATTATAGCCTTGCAAATCAACACCAAACATTATGTTAGAAACTATCAACATCGTTTTAGTGTAAAAGTATGGGCTGGGATATTGGGGAACCATGTAATTGGACCTGTTTTTTATCAGCACGGCTACGCGGAGAAAACTTTTTGCAGTTTTTAACGAAAATTTTTGTTGAGCTTATAGACGATATTCCTCTGGCAGTAGTGAATAATTCGTGGTTTTAATTAGACGGTGCACCGGTACATAACACAGCACCAGTCCGAGCATGGCTTGATAACAATTATCCTAACCAATGGATTGGCATAAACGGCCCCGTACTTTGGCCGCCAAGACCGCCAGACTTGACTGCGATGGATTTTATCCTTTGGAGTTACATAAAAAATTTTGTTTGTCGAACGCCAGTTCAAAATAGAGAAGATCTAATTAATCGGATACAAGCAGCCTTTCAATTAATAAATCCAAATATGTTAGAAAGAGTTTCAAGTAATATTATCAAAAGAGCTCGAGCTTGCTTGGACGCACAGGGTCTTAACTTCGAACACCTTCTTTAATTATTTCAACAACATTTGTATGATGATATAATTTAATTGTTATTTGTTTGTTACATTGTTTCTAAGATACCTTACTTAAATACTGTACCTACTACTTTTTTATTAATAAACCACGTTGCCAGTTCAACTAATTTTCATAAATAAATAGTACCTCCATATCTTGAAGAATAAAACTCAAAGATTTTTTTAAATTATTTTCCCATGTTCACCAAGTATCCCTTAACAGCGTACCATTGAGTTAATACGCTATTTTTTCAGCACCCTGTATATCAATATATTCGATATATCGATATATTCCATAAGTCGATTCAATTGATATACCGATATATTCGATAAGTCGATTCAACAGATATATCGAAAAATATCGATACTTTTTCCATATCGATATTTTCGATATTGTTTTTCTTATAGTTTATTTTTTTCATATATGGCCCATTTATATTGTAGGCCACATATTTGAGCGTGTTCTACGCTTCATTTCAAAAGAAAAAAAAAATAAGAAGCAATGGTTGTTAATCAGTAAAATGGTTATCGTAAATTTGACATGTTTAGGGCGTAGGTCTGAAAAAACTGACCATGAAAATTGTAGGCCAGTATGACCATTTGATTGTACTAATATTTATTAAACAATTGCGTGAAAATCAGCTGGTTGTTGATAAATTTTCATACCCTCGTTATTTTGACATGTTGGAGGTGGAGGTCTCGGCAAACGGCCCAATATTTTTGTATGCCAATTTTGTTTTCGATTTTATTATCAAATTATCTTACGATTAAAGTGGAAGGCAAAGGGTTGATCACACCTTTTTAGTACATCATTAAATTGACGTGTTTTCCGATTTCCAGATTGAAAACTGCCCATTTCCGAGAATTTTCGTAGATCAAAAAGTTGTAGGTTACGTTAAAATGAAGGAACTCACGAAGTTTTAGACGAGTGTTAATAATTTGAAAAAAAGGGTTCTGTACCCTGGACTAATATTATAGTATATTATTTTATTCAATTTTGACGTTTTAAACTGTCATTATTAACTCCATAGCAACAGCTGTAAGTAACTGTTTATTTACTAGTGAGTTAATAGTAGATTACGTACCAAGTGCCGGAAAATGGATTTTTACTAGACGAGTATGGCAGGTTTGAGTACGAGCGATAGCGAGTACTTAAATGCCTTACGAGGGAAAGATGCCTTTTCGCAACCCATAAACCGTCAGGAAAGCAACTGTTTTCAGAGAGGTATACTGAAAACTGCATTTACCAGACAGTATGAAATAAAATAAATAATCTTTTCAGGAGGTAGGCGAATACGAGTCGAGGCGAAGCCAAGGCTCGTCGCCTTCCGACTGGTACTTTCTACTGGTATGCAATCAGTTGTGTAGCGGTGACTATTACCTATTGTCCTCGGCTGACGAGTTGGCGTCAGGGGGCTGAGGTAAAGGGATTTCACTTCTGAGAAGAAAATACAACTTTGAATAGTAATGACGGGATTCCGGTGTTAAGTACAAACATTTTCTCGGAAGGTCGTCTTGCTCTTGGGTAGCATTCCTAGCTCACGCCAACTCGTGAGCCGACGACAATAGTTATAATTGAGTCGATATACCGACTGTCTCGTTTCAAAGCGCACGCGAAAGTTTTAATTTCGAGTGGAGGGGCGAAATAAAAAAGTTAAAGGGCGTAGTATTTGATTAAACTAGTTCAAAATTCAGCTACAATTTGGCCTTTGTTAGTAGTTAGTGCTAGAAACTATTGACAATTGAATTAATTCGTTTTTGAAGTGATCTTTCTCATGGGTTTTAAATGGAAGACGTAGATGATGTTCGCATATTTTTTCTGAACCCAGTGTAATGAACAATTAAATAATTTGCTAATTTTTGTGCAACATTTCTTACGAAATACAAGAGTATAAAATGTACGCGAAATAAACAGAAGCATACATCTTAATTGATGAACTTATGAATCCAAATTAAAGTCATGGCAACCTCTTCATTACACAAAAATTGGTTATGGTATTACAAAACCCCCCAATTAAAATAGAAACAACTATTAAATTTTGCATGTAATTTCCTTATGGTGTGTTCTGAAAACGGACATGCGGTATATACAAAAAGGCGTACAATGGAGCCTGGGAAAATATACAAAAAGGTATATTTAAAGTTTGGGTCGTTAATAATAAATGGAAAAGAGGTAAACTTACCTGTGAAATTTAAAACAACCAGAACGACTACTGAATTTACAGATATTGCTATGGTGCCTATAAATTCAGATTTAGAAAATTCTCAAAATTCGACTTGCAAATTCGTAACTTAAGTTTAAATTCGAATTCTATTACAGCGAGTGTTCCAATCACGGTTTCAACGTTTCTTATTTTTAATTCTTAAATTCGAATTATTTTAATTATACAAATAACTGTTCTTATCAAGATTTCAAGATTACCAAGTAGAAAATTCGAGTTTCCAATTCGAAACCTAAGTTTAGGTTATATTTCTGTAACAGTAAGTGTTCGACTCACAATTCTGAAGCTTCGAATGTGAAATTATTGAAATTAGAACCTTAGCTTTGGAATTGTTTGTTTATACAAACACATTTTCCTGTCAAGATTGCTAAATGATTTGGTAGAGGTCGAGTAAAATCTGAAAATCTCCAAAGTTCGAGCTTAATATTCGAAACCTAAGTTTAAGTTCAAAGCTTCGGATATTAAATTCTTAGATTTAGAATCTTATATTCGGATTATTTTAACTATACAAACAAGTTTTTCTGTCAAGGTTGCTAAATAGATTTGGTAAACGTCGAGTGAGACCCGAAAATTCCCAAACCATGAGATTAAAACTTCAAACCTAAACTTGGGTTCGAATTCTATCACACTGAGTGTTCGAATCACGGTTTCAAACCTTCATATTTTTAATTCTTAAATTTCTAATCTTAGACTCGGATTATTTTAATTATACAAACAACTCTTCTTGACAAGATTTTCATATAGATTTGGTAAACGTCGAGTGAGACCTACAACTTCTTCCTAAGTTTAGGTTCGAATTCTATTCGAGCTAGTGTTCAAATTACAATTCCAAAGCTTTGAATTTGTAATTATTAAATTTAGAACTTTAGCTTCGGATTATTTTGATTTTACAAATACATTTTCTTGTCCAACAAATGAAAAGAAACAAAGTTCCAGGAATGGACAGAGTAGAAACAGAACTGCTACAGAATGCCCCACAATCCGCTATAGAGAGAATACACAAAATAATAAAGGAAACATGGGTAAAGAACACAGTACCGGATGAATGGAAGATGATAGTACAAATCCCGCTCCCAAAAGTCAGAAACACTAAAACAACATCAGAATACCGGAAGATAAGCCTCTGCAGCGTGGGATATAAGATCTACGCAAAACACTTACTGAAGACCCTAGACGATACGATTCAAGAAATGCCGTCATACCAAGCAGCGTTCCTCAGCGGAAGATCAGTGGAGGATCACCTGTTTGTCGCCAGAGGAATCTTAGATGAAAGATGGAGAGCGAACTATACTAGTAACCCTGGACCTAGCTAAAGCATTCGACACAGTCTCACACCCAGCCCTTATAGAAGGATTAAAGGACAGCGAAGCACCCCACCACATAATAAATAGGATAATCAAGGCGACACTGGAAGAAAACACTGCCATCCAGTGGTTCGGACAAAGAACAAAGTTATACCGGAAACGCAGAGGAATAAAGCAAGGATGTCCACTCTCACCCCGCCTCTTCACCATTGCACTCCACAAAGCACTACGGGATCTACCAGCGAAGCAACAAAATCGGACCCCTACCGGAAGTAGAGGAAGAATAAGACAGAAGAACGGTGAAAGAGCCTATACCACAATAATAATGGAAAATAGAAACAAGGGAACAAGCAGTATGTGTATAAAATAATGATTAGATTTAGCTACAATGAAGTAACGTGTAACAGGGCAGGCATATCTGCGCTAAGGCGTTTCACACCATAGACCTAGGAAACTAGCGGTAATACTAGAAATAGTGTTCGTATAAAATAAAAAAAAACTTGGTTAACCATCTCGGTCATAATTATATTCGACTCGCATTGAATATGTGATCTACTAACTGCCTTGCACTGTAGAAGCGGTGTCTAGCGGCTAGCGTCACAGGTATGTGCTCCCAATCCCCACCTATCATAACAAATCCCTTCACACCCTGTTGGCATGGGGTGGGCCTGGCGTAATCCAGGATTGATCCACGAGGATCTGCTCCATGTCAATTGATGATGATGATGATGAAAAAAATTATTATAGGATGATATAAACCGTGTTACGGCACACGTAACATTATTTGCTGGTTAAAAATGCTTCATAACGTTACTAGTATCGTAAATTACTATTACATTCGTAACACTTAGGCCCACTGAATTAATATTACATATAAGGCCTGCTCACTTTATTTAGCCAAGACGCAATTTGAAAGGACGATGGCGCCATTTTAGGTACCATACATTTCTCCCTTTAAAAATGTATAGTTCACCGCAAATGGCGCCATCGTCCTTTGTAATTGCGTCTTGGCTAAATAAAGTGGGCAGGTCTTCAGCGGGCCTTGGTAGACATATAATTAAGATTACGTAAGTAATAAATAAATGAACTAATTTCAGAGGGCATAATTAAAGAATAAAGATAAGCATCGCTATTAGTAAGTATTTTAGTGGTATTTTACTTATGAATGTTATTTATATAAATACTCATTTAAACTTAATAATAATTAGACAATATGGGCCGTATTCTGATCTTATGTTTAAAGTTGCCTCTAACGAAAGTCGTGTTTAGCGTAAACATAAAACGATATAGCTTTATATAATTTTATGTGTGTATAACAGAGATACGCGATGTTGTCATGGTAATTAAACATGTCGTTAAATTTAAATATGAGATGAGAATACCGACCAATAACTTTAATAATTGTATGTTTATCTATTTTTCAATATATTTTCCATTCTAAAACGTACCTATAATGTATCCTTAAAAGTTACGTACGTTACACGTTATGTAAAAAAAAAATTGCCCCAAATAACGGTAATGTGTGTCCGTCTATGAATTGTAAGGTTATAAACGTGAAACGCGTAATATTTGCAAAATTGAATAAGATAACTTACTCATTGAATTATTTAAGTACTCTTATAGTTCAAGTTTTATCTACAGTTCGTTTAAATTTGCGATAATTTCGCATTTTGTCGAACATGTCATCTCCAACCTCAACCACCATAGAAACTTTAATAAAATGCATAAATTTTGCGGCTGTAAAACACAAGAATCAAAGAAGATTAGATCCTGAAAGTACACCGTATATAAATCATCCGATAGGCAAGTAAAATTATTTGTAAAAAGGAAAAACATGTACTACATAACCTTATTATATATATGTAGGTGTCGCATATATTCTTACAAACGAAGCAAAAGTTACCGACATTGAAGTTATACAAGCTGCAATTTTGCATGATACTGTAGAAGATACAGATAGTAGTTTTGATGAAATCGAGAAAGAATTTGGAAAGAAGGTGCGCAATATCGTCGAAGAAGTTACAGACGATAAATCGCTCCCTAAGGCTACACGAAAAGAACTTCAAATAGAGCACGCAGCCACAACCAGTCCTCAAGCAAAATTAGTAAAATTAGCAGATAAATTGTATAACCTTAGGGACCTAGAAAGAGTGCAGCCTCGTAAATGGGGTGCACAACGAGTACAAGAATATTTTGAATGGAGTAAAAAGGTAGTCGATGGATTAAGGGGCAGTAATAAAAATATGGAAGAAAGCTTAGATGAATTATTTAAAAAAAGGCATGTTTAAGTAGGTATTAATTTTTTATTATGCAAATGTTATTCCTAAGTAAAATACAGTGTTAAATTCTAGAAAGTAAATACAAAGAATATTTAATAAATATTTGAATCTATCTAATGGCAATTATATTCTAACTTGTAATTTCAATGGTTTGCATGTTGGCTCTGGAATTCGTTCATATATTTGACCAATAATTCTACATCTTCAATAGTTACAGCGTTGTATAACGATGCACGAATACCACCAATCGATCTGTTGAAATAAAATTAAATATAATACATCTTTATTATATTTTAAGTAGGTAACTTAATATTTACCTGTGTCCTTTCAGTTGAAACATTCTAAGTTTTTCTGCTTCTTGTAAGAAAATTTCTTCAAATTGCTCATTTCCATTTGCACCACCAACTCTGAAAGGCACATTCATTTTGCTACGACAGTTTCTGTCAATCGGACAACTATAGAAACCACCTGAATTTTGAATAGTGTTGTATAAAAGTTGACTCTTAGCTATAGCTTGCTGTTCCATAGCAGGAACACCTCCATTTTTTTTTATCCATTGGAAAACACGTTCCATTACATATACTCTGTAAATACATTTCTTCGTTAATACAATATTCACACAAGCTACCTCGAAATTATATGCTATAAAATGCATTTAAAAATAAATACTTACGAGAATGTAGCAGGTGTGTTATGAATTGAATTTTCTTTTGCTACATGAGTGAAATCAAATACTGATGGGCAGACCTTCATTGGATTTCCTAACAGATCTTCTCTAATAATAACAACCGTTACACCAGCCGGACCGATATTCTTTTGTGCGCCGCCAAAAATACAACCAAACTAAAATACAGAATAAAAATTAGTTTTTACTACATCACGTGTGTAATATTTATTTACCTTAGAAACATCAATTTGTTCGGTCATAATACTGGAAGACATATCAGTTACAATAGGAACACCATTAGTTTCGGGAATGTAATGGAATTGCACACCTAATTAAAAATGAGACATTAAAAATTGAAATTGAGAAACTTAAAAATCAGTTTTACCATCTACGGTTTCGTTGGCACAGTAATAAACATAAGATGCGTTGGGGTCTAATGTCCATGTGGACTCATCGGGAATGCTACCAAATTTGTCTGGCTTAGGGAAGGCTAAGTTAACATTTCCATATTTTGTTGCTTCTTTTGCCGCTTTAGACGACCAGGTTCCTGTTAAAATTAGAAAATATTTACATTAAGTCACAATCAGTTATTATTTTGTGTTTAACAATATAATGCAGCATCTTAGGGTTTTGGGTAACGTGATAGAGTAAGGGTTTTGTGTCACAACAGAAAGTACATTTGTTAAAGTACCAATTATAGCTGAATATGTTTAAAATCCAAAGTGGCCATGATTTGTAACATATTAATTAGGATCGGTAAAGCCACACACTAGAATCACTAGAAGGACAGCAAGTAGAAACGAGGCGTACATAATAGTACCAGAAAACATTAGGAAACATATAAAAGTCACTAGAGTCAGAAGAAAACCAGAAATCGGCAGCGACCACTTTCTGGTAGTAACAAAAATAGAAATTAACATTCGAGTGCCAACCAAAATCAGATGAAGAAGATACTAGAATAATAGAAAGGATAAGAGTACATAAATTAAGAGACAGAATACAAGCAAAAATACCAGAAATATATTACAAGGGAATTAGAAAAGGAAGAACGTGAAAACTTAGAAGAACTATGGGAAAAATTTAAGAAAGTACTGATAGCAGCAGCAGAAGAGAGTTGCGGCAAGAGCAGAATAAAAAATAACAGAAGGCAGATCGTATGGTGGACACAAAAGATTAAGAACGAGGTAGCAAAGAAAAAGGAAATATGGAAAAGATACTTGGGCGCCAACAAGCAGTAAGACTTAGAATTATACTAAAGACAGAGAAATATAGCTAAGAACATAGCACAGGAAGCCAAAAACAAAGCATAGGAGAATTTTGGGAAAACAATAAAGGAAAATTACAGAAACGACCAAAAATTGTTCTATAAAAGGTTCTGAAAAGGTTTAGGTACGAGGATGTATTGATATGTAGTTAGCCTAGACCGCTTCCATGGATAAACAAAATATTGCGATACCATAGCAATGAACAGTAACTTATTAGAAGTGTCAGTGTAAAGTTTCACGTCAAAAGGTCAAACCAGTTTTGCTTAATAATTTCAAAAAAAGGATGTCGACCGAAAATGTGAAAATCGAAAAATTGTAGTATCGAGCCATCATCAAATACCTGTATTTGAAGGGGTTAAGAGGTAAGCAGATTTACGAAGATATGCTTAATACCCTTGGCGATCAATGTCCTTCGTATGCGACCGTAAAAAATTGGATTGCAAGCTTCAAAAGAGGTAAATTTTCCATTGAAGATGAAGAGCGATCGGGTAGGCCAGTTTCTGTGTCCGTCCCCGAAAATATCATGATTGATTATCTGGATAAGGGTAGAACAATAACTGGGGATTACTATTCGACGTTAGTGACCACTCTACGAGACAATGCCTCTGCACACATATCGCATGTTGCCATGCAAACAATTCGTGATTTGGGGTTCAAATTACTGGAACACCCCCCTTATTCACCAGATCTGGCCCCGTCCGACTATTATCTCTTTCCTCAACTGAAAAAAAGTTTAAAAGGTCGTAAATTTTCTTCCAACGAAGAGGTTATAGAAGCTGTGGAAGCTTGGTTTGCAGAGCAAGATAAAACTTTTTTTTTGAAAGGTCTAGAGGCGTTGCAGGTTCGGTGTAATAAATGTATTAAATAATTAAGAGGAGAATATGTCGAATAATAAAATATTTTGACTTTCAAATTTTGTTTGCTTCTATAGTAGGCTAAGAATTTTTCAATGCGTCCTCGTATAGGAAAGAGAAGAAAGCTCATTGAATCAACTAGAGGATAAAGAAGGGAAGGTGATAACAACACAGACATTATGGATAGATTGGGACCATATTGCATGAAGAAGCAATCAGCAGACTGAAATAGGGGAAAGCGTGCGGGCACGACAGAATTAGCCCCAAAATGGTTTTATTTATTTATTTTTTATTATTTTAGCGTACGGTATTTGTAGCCAGGAGATCACGTAGTGACGGTTTGGCTGCCAGTTGAGGGGATCGAAGCCACATTTTTAAACGCCTTTGTGTCCTGAACTTTGTTATATCTCCTTTAGGCTAGGGACATGTGTTCTCTGCAATAGTTTCCCATTGCCTGCGGCAGAGTTTGTGAGCATATGTATTAAGTGTATAGTGTTTGTGTCTTGTTACTATCTGCAGTTGACCACTCTGCGGAGAGAGTCGTTAATTGAAACCAGACAATTAAACGACTTCATCGCTTAAGTATCGACCTCGAACAGTGGGGAATTCTTTATAAAACTCCTGCGTGAGATTCGAACCTAAGACTCCTAGCTAGGAGACGAGCTTTCTTCCAAAACGGTAAAGTTCATGGGAGACGATGGAGAAAAACTGCTGCTCAAGATCATGAATAAAGTGTGGAAAGAAAAAACAAGGGAAATGACTGTAATCCTACCCATATTCAAGAAGGGAGATGGCAAGAAGTGCGAGAATTATGGAGGGATATCCCTACTCAGCATGCCAATGAAGATTTACAAAAGAATCTTAGAAAACAGACTGAGGAAACAAATGGAACCCTGTCTTGAAGACTCGCAATGTGGGTTTAGGCTTGGCAAAGGTACGAACGACATAAT
Organism: Melanotus villosus; assembly: GCA_963082815.1. Classification (NCBI taxonomy): domain Eukaryota; kingdom Metazoa; phylum Arthropoda; class Insecta; order Coleoptera; family Elateridae; genus Melanotus; species Melanotus villosus. The sequence continues at coordinate 47,761,187 of OY720418.1, read as the reverse complement.
ATTCAGCCTTAGACAAATATCAGAGAACTGTTACTTCATAGATTTAATAAAAGCTTTCGACCGTATACAAAGGGAGGAAATATGGAAGGTGCTTAGAAACTTAGATACAGGAGGTGAACATTGAGCTGAAAAGGAGTACCTACCTACACCGAGCTTACATAAAACGTGTATGAAGTATGAACTGTATAAGGACAGATAACCAGGAGTCGAAATCGTTCCTGACTAATTTAGGAGTTACACAAGGAGGGACACCAAGCCTGCTACTATTTATACTAGTGCTGGATGATGTGATCGAGGCGGTAAAAGTCCGAGACAGAAAATATCATGCAGCATGCAGGATATTATAGTTACTATCATGCAGACGATACGTTAATAATGGCGAATAACAAAAAATCACTACAGCGCATTCTAGATGTGTGGGATGAGGCTCTGATGAAAAGGAATATAGATATCAACCTAGAAAAATAGTGATAATTGCAAGACAACACGAATAAATCACAATAGAACTAAGAGGCAACAAACTGAAGCAAGTAGAAAGCTACAAGTACCTGGGAACAACAATCAGTGCCGATGGTACAATATAGGAAGAACTGAATAACAGAATTAAGGCGGCAAATAGACTATACGGAGCTACGGGGCACTCTATTATGGCTTCATTAACAAAAAACAGATTTCGAAGGATGACAAAGGAAGAGTTTACCCGCATATATGCTGCTATACGAGTCATGAAAACTAAATGAAAGTCAATATAGACGTTCTTGATCAAGAACAAGACTATCACAATTGCAAGCGACAGGAGAGCTGCTCTGTTGGCAATGAACAACTGCAAAGTTGTATCAGGAATAATACTCCAATGTTGCAGCACTCTGGAACAAGTCGCTATTGACAATGTCCTAGAACTCGTTTGCGTCAAAGGACTTTCTGGACTACACGGTAATGAGCGTGCCGATGGTTTGACGAGGCAAGGCTCAGAACAACCCTTTTTTGGTCCCGAACCAGCACTCCTACTATCCCCAACTGCACTCAATACCTTAATTGAACAGGAAACCCGCAATCGCCACCGTGAAAGATGGGTTAATATAGTACATGAATCGGAGCGAATAGTAGCCAAGGCCTATTAAATAATCCACTGTGCAGGAATGCAAATGTCCTCCAAGACCTACAGGTGGAATAATTTCCGATGATATATTCAATTCTGTTAGCATCTGTTTACTTTAGTTCTTTGGTTTCTACGCATCTTAAACTGAGTTCGACGATTTGCCGGAAAAATGCAACAACGATGAAAGTAGGTTGCTAAAGCTAAACCTGTTATTTATTATTTTAACTATCTTACTAACATGTAGTTACTCATAAGTTTTATAATTATAAATTTCTTTGTGTTAAGAATAAATAAACAGAGTAACAGCAACCCAACGTGAGCAAATGTACTTAGTCTAATGAATACTTCTAGGCAGAAATTTAAGTACATCTGCTCTCTTCAAATGGTCCTCGCATAATTACCTGTAACGCAATAATCGGCTGTGCCTGTTCTGTTGATGAGATTAAGAGCTATGGCAGCAAATGCTCCAGTACCACCCCCTTGGATGAACAAGATTTTGTAATTATCTGGTACTTTTCTGGAAACAGAAAATCTTCAGTAAACATGTGCCTACGTGCTACGTAGCATTTTTAAACAGATATCGAGCTTCTTGGTATGGTTAACAGATAATTCCGAGAAACGGATGAGATTAACAATAATATTATCATTTTAAATTTAAATTCTAAGAATCAAAATTCTTCAGAAATTTCAGACATTAATTAGGCTAATATTTTTGAAAATCACATCTTAGAGGGATTAATTAAGTAATTTAGTCATTTAATGGGATATTAATTATTTTTGCAAAATTTAAATAGTGAACAAAGGTGTTTAAAAAAATAATCGATTTAAAAAGTTTGCCACGTGTTTTCGCAAGCAAATATTTAAAATGTTCCATGAAGTCATCCTTCCTTCTTTGATAAAATTTAAGATACAAATAACACGCGAGGAAATCTTTTGAACGGCACATTAAGAAATGAATTATGAACAAAATGTGGTAATAACATGATAAGAAACACTGCTTTACTTCAGATAAAAGAATTTTAAGTTAACAATGAATACAGTATTCTGGATATCACCAGTTATTCAATGATATTCCTTAAGAAAAATATGATAAATCGAGGTTTTAGAAAACCGAACAATAAATTTACTTACAATAATTCCCTAACGGCATTTTGGGCATCTTTATTAATTTTTGCGTATTCTTTTGATCTGTGGCTCATTTCCATTATACTCATTCCTGATGCAACGTACGATAAAAGTTCTGTTTGCACCTCTTCAAGTACCTGTAATTAAACTTTGTTCAGTGCTTATACAACAGTTAATTTGTTATCTTAGTGGAAGTTTTATGGGAAAAAGGAATATTTTTTTAATGATTATCTGATAAGTGTGCGGCACTTGTAGGTCATCATTTCAAACAATACTTAACAAAGATTATCTGCGTTAAGTCTTGAATTAGTAACAAATATACAAAGCCAAGAATTGCGATAAAATGTTAAACTCTGCTGATTTTTAAATTGGGTATTAATTAGAAGGCAATCGCAATATTCAAGTTATAGTAGTAATAAACTCTAACCAGCATTGTTCCATAATTTCTTATCTTTATATGCAAAAAAGTCGAGGTCACATTTAAAAAAGGATTCAATTAGGAACAGCATGATTTAAAAAACTGAACTTTGTATTTAATGTATAATTACATAATAAGTAACTTTTATTAATATATTTTTAAATTAGTAAACTCAAAAAGTTAAATATTTATAATCTTTATTATATTTACGATTTTTAGTATAAGCTTTTTTATTTTTAATGTAATAAATATGTGTATATTGCATAACTTCTGAAGATTTTTTTCGAAAGTTCAAGTATGGGTCATGTAAGACGCTGAATGAAACCAGTTAAAACCAGATATAACAACATAAGGAAACTAGTTATAACTGGTTTTATTGCATTTTTATGGTACAAAATTGCAGTTGCAGACGGCCTCGATTTGTTTTAGCTTTTTCCTGTAGGTTTCTTTTCTTCGCGGATGCATTATAAACAACTGTCGATAGATCTATAGATTTTTAATTAAGTTATTAGAGAATTACAAATTTTTACGTTTTTAATTATAAAACTTAAATAATTTGCAAAATTATTTTATACCTACAAAACCTAAAAAAGCCATAATTAACTGAATTGGGTCAATTAAAAAAATTAAACTTTGATTCTGTTCTGTTGGTAACGAACATTCAGGTTTGAACAGTTTTTCAGTACAGTGATTCCCAAATTTCTTTTACAAGCTTTCTTAATAAAATAATACGAGTTTTGCTCTTATTTTTAATACCAGATTATTTTTTAAATCACTTTTTGTATGTCGAACTGTAAACATTGAAAAACCACGGGAAATAATTTCTTTGGGATATTCCAAACTGTAGTCGAAATAGTTTTGAGATTTTTGGACATAACAATGTAAAAAACAATATATTTTCGTAACAGAAGCCTTAAAACAGCTCTGATTTTTATTTATTTATTTTTTAAGTTTATCAAACGTTTAACTGGGTATTTTCTGAAGGTTTGCTTGAGAGTTTGAGATTGTATGCTTTGTCGTTTGTATTTCGCCACTGGTAATTTTTAAGTAAGTACCTTTACCAGTTTTCAAAAAAGCAGAAACGAATTATTTTCGAAAAACCAATATTAATTTACATATTAAAAAATTTAAGCTTAATTAATAACAATTAATTTGATTGGTAAGTATTCAATATAATCTCTACCTACTTTTGTAACGAAACAAAGCGATTTCATATAGAGACCACACATGATGCAAGCAATATTTCATCAATAAATTTTAAAACCCACGTTTCCCATTCGAAATCATATCTAATGCAACAACAAAATAGGTTTTCGAACTTAGATAGGTATATTAAACTTTAGTTAAACAGTAAATATATTTTACCTCATATATCAACTTAAGTAAATAATAATGCTAACAATAAGTTAAGAAATTTCCACTTGATTGCATCATTAAAAATTAGCAGTAAATTTTTATACAATTTGCAAAATCATAAAAGTTGACTTACCTCCAAAGGTAATTTTGCAGGCCCAGCCCCAAAATTCAAAGATCTGGCTGGTGTTGAAGCACTTCCACCACCCATTTTTACAAAGTGATAACAAAAATGGAACGGTGATAACAAAAATAATCAAGAACAAGTAAATCTTCACAAACAACACACGAAGAAATTGAGGTTTCTCTCAAGCGAAAGCGTTGGTTGATCTGGTTTTGAATCGGTACTCCCGCCACATATAAATAGTTGTTGAAGTGTTTATCATCTTCGATTGGTTGTTTAGGTCTTATGATCTTACATCAGCTTTGCATTGAATAAATTTTAGGTTGCGTAGTCTACTGATAAGCCGACGTTAATTGCCGCATGTTAACTTTAAAACATTATTTTTTTTATGCTTCTTAGCAACCCGTTTCTTGCTAATTTAATATGAATAAGAAAAACAATTTTGTGATTGTGCTAATATAAAAAACCTAATTTAATATTTGTGATGTGATAGAGCAGTATTTTAGTTTTTTTTATATTTAACAAGCTTTTTTTAGTCGTTATTTTGAAAAAAACTAGAAAAAAATAGCAAAATTGGACCTTTTTGCAGATATCTTTTATATTTGATTGTTTTAATATTTAATTACTAAAATTTCCTGAAGTTTACTGTATTTCTTAGAATATTATTTTGTAAAATTTTGGATTAATTTACCTTTGGGTTTAATATTAAAAAAAAAATGTGTAAAAATACACTTCCGCGTTTTTATTTCTTTAACTATTTAAAAAATAGTAAACAGCTTTAATCTTCAGCACGTACTCAGTTTAAAATTTTAAGTACAAAGTTCGAACTGCCAATGAGTGGACAGTTAATCTAATCATAAGCAATTATTATTATTATTATTATAAAAACCTTAAAGACTTTCAAAAGGGTTTATTAATTCAAGACTTTATTAATCTTCCACCTTTTGGATTTCTTAGTAAAACGACTTTCCAACAATTGACTTAGATTTCGTCTCGTAAATGGCAGAAAATAAGCGGAGTGCATTATTCCCATTAAAATTCTTTAAAAAAGTTAGTACCATGTTGCCTTGTGTGTGGTACTTTCTAAGTTATTTTAAGTTTTAAGTCAAAAATTTCCTTATTTCTGCGAAAATATAGTAGATGTTATCAATTTGGTATTGCTAAGAAGTCAAGGACAAATATTTTAATACATTTAGGGATGAATCGGACGTTCTACTGCTTTAATTAAATAAATTCTTTTTGTTAAATTGCTGCACGTACCAAACAAAAAATGTCTTTTAACACTGAATTGGTGCTATACAACTACAAGCAAATACGAATACATACCTTTGAGCTTACTTGAACACATTTACTGTAATGCTAATTCAATCAAATTGTAAGTGTAGGTTGTACAATGAATCCAAGTTTAATAAGCTTTAAATTTAAATATCGCAAAAACTAAACGCTTTACCAAACAATCACACTGTGCTGCCATTTTAGAGACACCCTGTATATTGAAAATAAAAGTACTTTTAAAACAAAAATATCATAACAAGGTTGATTCATTTAGTTAAAGATCATTACAGACGACTTTCTCTAGAACCGTCGAAAATTAGATAATTTTATTAAACCCGTCAGGATTTTCTAGAAACAGAGTTCCACATTTTCCCATTTATCATGACGTATTATTATTTTGTTATATTCTGATATGCTGGAAAACAACGCGAATAATTTCTGTTGTTAACTGATGTCATTATGATTGAGAAATTTGTTCTTTTAACATGCTCTACTAATAATTAGTATTGCACAAGAGATAAATTTATTGAACTTTTAGAAACCTGATGCACACATAATACATTACTTATATTAAGTTTAAATAGCCCAAGTAAATAACAATTTTTTATATGAGTACATAACCAGTGAGAACTAGATCTTCGTGAAGAGGTTAAAAGGTCTGCTCACTGTGTCTGCCAGTAGTTGGCACAGAAAAAAGGTTATAGATAATTGTTAAAAAAAGTAGAGTTTAAGAACTTCGAACAGTTAATTTAAAAAGTGACAGCTATAAGATAATCTTTGAAAGAGATGATTTTGTTGGTAACTTAATTTTGTATTTATATAAAGCTTTCAGTAGGTACGAATAAAGTAAACTACAACCAAAATCACTTCGAATATAAAAAGCTCAATTTTCTGAATATACCCTAAAACCTTACGCTCAAGTAAAGTCCAAAAAGCTACCTGGAATCAAAATTTTTAGATGACTAGCTACACTACATGGAACACAAATTAACTAGGTACTCCCCCCAAATATTATTTATTTTCATTAGTAGTAGTAAGTAATTACTATACTAGTTTCTTGAATAATATTTTTGATGTATTAATATTACTTTATGTACGCGTGACAAATAATAATTTTTTCTCAATATGAATGTTTGATAAATAGGATTTGCCTCGACTCACCTTGATTGAAATTGAAAACAGTGTCACTCAGCTCCTGCAGGGGATGGTTTTGCGCCAATTCCAATGGCCATAGGTTAATGTTCTATCTTGCGTTTAATTTTATAATTTTTCACACACCCGAGCTAGCGTTTTATTTTGAAGCGTTTATTAAACGATTAAATTGGCGGTTCCAATGCGAATTTGAACGATTTTGATATGCGTTTTTTAAATTTGACACGTAATGTGAGTTTTTTTCAATTAATTATTATTTTTACCCCGGAAACCCAAACAAATTCCAAAATAAAAAATTGGCGGTTCAAGGCAACCCTTGGAAGAAAAATTATAAAAAGCAAACGTTGTTGGTCCAACGAGCGAATTAATTATTAATATCATAATAAAAGTAAAAAATAATAACAAACACAAAAAAACTAACTAATAATAATCCAACATACCGCCCACCAAAATACAAGTATTTTACAATGCATTATTGATTTGGCAATGGACATAACTTTATTAAGGGACGTTTGAGGGTACCCTGAACGGTTTTAATTGTCGCGACGCGAGATATGCCTTTTGGATCTGGGTGGAGTTGAATCACACGACCCAGACGCCAACGCATAGGAGGGGAAAGATCGTCTTTTATTAAGACCATGGTTCCTTGATCAAGAGGTGGACAATTGGCAACCCATTTACAACGCTGTTGTAAAGTATGCAAATATTCATGCTGCCATCTTTTCCAAAAATGTTGGTGCATACGTTGAAGCAGCTCCCAGCGAGTTAATCTATTCATTTTGATAGTTAACAGGTCGGGTTCAGGTATGCATGTTAAAGGAGCTAAAGTTAAATAATGACCAGGCGTCAAAACCTCTAAATCATTTGGGTCACTACTAATGGGGCACAGTGGTCGCGAATTGAGTAAAGCTTCTATTTGTGCTAATATTGTAGAAAATTCTTCAAATGTTAAAATTTGTTCCCCTATTACGCGTTTGAGGTGAGTTTTAACAGATTTAATCCCAGCCTCCCATATACCACCAAAATGTGGAGCAGATGGCGGATTAAATTTCCATGTAATACCTTCTTCCTCCACAGCGCTCTTAAAACAATTAGATATTATGCGTGCAGCTCCAATAAAATTTGTTCCACAGTCACTCATTATTAAAGCACATCGACCACGGCGAGCAATGAAGCGACGCAATGCGGCAAGAAAGGCCGCTGTCAAAAGCTCCGAGACGAGCTCAAGATGAAGGGCTTTAGTTGCCAAGCATACAAATAGGCAAATGTATGCCTTGTGTGTTTTTGCTCCTCGAACCTTTCGCATTGTTATTGTAAATGGGCCACCAAAATCAATGCCTACAGAGTTAAATGCCTTGATTTGCTGTACTCGAACTGCGGGTAAATCTCCCATAGGTGGTTGCAGTGACTGCGGTTTTGTACGGAAACATCGATAACAGCGTGATAAACATCGACGAATTGCTCGATTTGCGGACAAAATCCAGAAATTTTGTCGAATTAAATAAAGAAGCGTGTTGAGACCAGGGTGAAGATGTTTCCTATGAGCGTCTTCTATAATCAAAACAGTTAATCTATGGGATTGAGGAAGAAGTGCGGGATGTTTTTCTTCAAATGATAATGCAGAATGACATAATCGACCGCCCACCCTGAGGATATCTTGTTGATCCAAGAAGGGATTTAGTTTGCGTAGTGGGTGTGACAATAATTTGTGTTGTCTTAAACTATTTATGTCAGCGTGAAATATCTGTTGCTGAACTAATTTAACTAATATAAGTAAGGAATTGTGTAATTCAGAAGATGTGATTGTATCTGACATGGGTTGATGCACATTCCTAAGTTTTTTAGTAAAACGACAAATGTACGTGACTATGCGCAAAATTTTATTCAGCGAAGAATATTTGGTTAATAACTCATTCCAAGGCTTCAGATTGTCATCTTGGACAATAAAAGCCCTAACCTTTCTTTCTTCCTCAGTAACTACGTTTTCAATATCTAACTGATTGTCTTGTTGCGTGGGCCATGAATTAGGTGAAGCCTTAAGCCAAGGAGGCCCCGCCCACCATAAAGGATGGTAAATTAGTTCCTGGGGTAATAAACCACGAGATGCGCAATCAGCGGGATTATGCACCGATCGTACATGACGCCACGAGGAAGGTGGCACGCGTTCTTGAATATGGCTAACCCTATTTGAAACAAACGTTTTCCAACGATGTGGAGATGAACGTAACCAAGCCAAAACAACTGTGGAATCAGTCCAAGCGAAAATTTTATTAATTTTTTCAGAGTATATTTGAACAATGGTATCTATAAGATTGGAGAGGAGATAGGCTCCGCACAATTCCAATTGTGGCAAAGACCGTTTTTTTAATGGCGCAACCTTAGTTTTGGCTGTTACAAATTTAACAGAAACGGTATTAGAATTATCAATGATACGAAAATAAACAACGGCTGCATATCCTGCTTCCGATAAATCGCAGAATCCGTGTAACTCAATGCTTGAGTAATCTGGCGAAAAAACGTAGCGATTTAAACGAATGCTACTAATTAAAAAAAGCTGCTGGCGGTAACAATTCCAGCGATCCACTACTTCATCTGGCGGGATAGCATCCCAATCTAAACCTAAACACCAAAGATGTTGAATTAATCGCTTGCAAAAAAAGATTAATGGGGCAAGAAAACCAAGTGGGTCAAATATTCTTGCGATTTCGGACAATATCTGTCGTTTAGTACAAGTGTGATTGATAGTATCAACTTTAAAAGAAAATACATCAAGCGATGGAAGCCACTGTAAGCCTAGAAGTTTGATGGTGGATTCGGATTCACTATCAAACGAAAGACCTTCTTGACACAAACTGGAATCCAACCCGGAAAGCAATTCGGGTACATTACTTGCCCATTTGCGTAGTAAAAAACCACCTCTTCTTAGAAGTTCGATTAATTCCCTTTGGAGAGTTTGCGCTTGTAACAGCGTATTACAACCAGAAACAACGTCATCAACGTAAACATCTTGTTTTAAAAGTGCAGCGGCTTGGGGAAAATTTAGCTGTTCGTCTTCAGCTAATTGATGAAGCGTTCTTATTGCTAAAAATGGGGCAGAAGAAACCCCGTAGGTAACAGTATTTAAGACATATTCTTCGATCGGCTCATGTGGCGAAAACCTCCATAAAATTCGTTGATAATTTCTGAAAGCGGGTGCGATTAATATTTGCCGATACATTTGTTTTATGTCAGCGATAAAGACAATTCTATGCGATCTAAACTTTAGTAATATATTTGCAATGTGTGGTAGTAATTTTGGACCAGAATACAAACAATCATTAAGTGAATTATCGTTTGCTGATTTAGCTGAGGCGTCGAAGACTACACGCAATTTCGTTGTAGTACTATCTGGTTTAAAAACACAATGATGCGGTATATAATAACATTCAGATGATGTAATGCGTTCCTTTGCAATGGACATATGTCCACTATCAAGGTAATCTTTCATGAATTCTGAATAACGAATTCGAAGAGATTCATCGCGTGAAAATCTATTTTCTAAACAATAAAAGCGACGTAAAGCGACAGAGCGAGAATTGGGAAACTCGGGTCTGTGAATTGATTTAAAAGGCAACGCAACACTATATCTACCATTAAGTTCGCGAGATACTGATTGTTTGTACAATTTTTCGCCCATAACGTCATCTGGAGAAGGAGGAATTTCAACGCTAACTTCTTCAATTTCCCAAAATTTCTTTAGCGTTGATTCTAAAGGTTCATTAGAAAGCGCAGTAAAAAAAGAGTTCAAATGGGTTGGTTGGTTAGCACATGCCTGACCAGATAAAACCCATCCGAAAATAGTATTTATAGCTGAGGGCGTATTATTTGATCCCAGTATTAAGCCTGGACGTAATAATTGCGTATAAATATCAGCACCTAGTAAAAGATCTACTTTTGCTGGGATACAAAATTGTGGATCTGCCAAGCGTAAGCCTTTAATATGTGTCCACGTAGAAGAATCTATTGGAAAGGCTGGAATATTATGCGAAATAGATGCAATGACGTGAGCATCAATCAAATATGATGGTTGTAACTCATCATGCGGGTATAGACAGCAACTAACCGTTCCAGAAGATAGAAGAGCGGATGATGAACCTATTCCTTGAATTTGAATGCGGTTGGATTTAACACGTAATCCTAAGCGTTGAGCACAAGCAGCAGTTATAAAACTGCCCTCACTACCTCCATCGAGGATTGCTCTTATTGCGTGTGGATATCCGGATTCGTCACGAATATCTATCAGTGCTGTTGACAGCAACACTAATTTATTAGATGTGGCACTAACTAGAGCCGTTACTGAAGAAATCGTAGCGTTTGAATTTTCGAGTGTGTTACTTACAGCATTTGTAGGTTCTAATCGTACAGCGTTAAAAGGTTCATCATTACGATTAGATTGCGTAGCGGAAGATTCAAAATGTAACAAACTGTGATGGTTTTTATTGCATTTTCGACAACGTGATTTTGACTTACAGGTTTTGGTGGTGTGAAAACCACTAAGGCAATTAATGCATAATTTTTTGGATTTTACCAATTCGTAGCGTTGCGTAGGTAGTTTCTCTACTAATTGTGGGCACGAGTAAGTTAAATGTGTTTTACTACAGATAAAACATTTATCTGGTGATGTATGTTCCGTTGTAACATGGAACGTGCGTTTAGAATAATTATTTTGCTTAAAATTAGAGCATTTCGGTTTACACTGATCTAATACCAAACTTTGACCTTCGATGAAATCTTCTAACATCCCAAACGTTGGGATTTCCTGCCTTAAATCACGGATTTCCGATTCGAACAATCTCCGTGTGTTTGGGTCTAATTTTTCCAAAAGGAGATTTAGCAGCATGAAATCTTCCAGAGAATCAGCGAATTTTAAAGCACGTAATGCTGCTACATTTTCCCGGAATTTATCAATCAAATCGCGTAACCCTTTAGACGATTCTTCTTTTAGTTGAGGTAACGAAATCATTCCTTCCCAATAACGTGTAGCTAACTTCCTTTTATTGTCATATCTATTGACTAGATTTTGATAAGCGATTATATAGTTATCATCTGATAAATCTAAGGTCTTTACTAAATTTAAGGGTTCACCAGAAAGGCAGCTAATTAAATATTGAAATTTTTCTGTATTCGATAAATGTGAAGCGTTGTGAATTGTGGTATTAAATAATTGAATAAATGGCGACCATAATTCTAATTTACCATCGAAATTTCTTAAATTAATTTTAGGTAATCGAACATTTGAAAATTCCTTTATAACATGGGATGAATTGTTTGAAGACGGTATATCAACAGGTAATGTTTGGTCATAAAGAACTCCTATTTCAAAATACATAGCATCGAATTCCTTCCTTACCTCGTCTTCTGCTTGAAAATCAGGGTTTTCTTGTGCAGCTATAAGCGATATTACCTGATTGTGAGAGGTTTCCAATTTTGCGTAAATATCATCTGTTGTTTGATAGCGTCTCTTAAATAGTGGAATAAACGAATTATCGTTTTGTGCCATTCTTGCGATATCTAGCGTTTCCTTTATTTTATTAATTAAAGCATTTCGAAAAGCGTAAGCTTCAGCAAATTTAGCGTTAACTTAGGTGGCATTTTTGAATTTAAAAAAATTCAAAAACGATGCGAATTGAAAAAACTGAGATGACAAAAATGTCAAAATTGACGTAACCAAATAATCTATTTTACCCTCAAACGTCACAATGACGTGCGTGCGTTTAGCGAAACTATTGTATGCAATATAACAATATGTTTAAACAAATATAAATAATGGGTAAAATATAAATTGGATAACCAATTCAGCCAATGTCCACTGCCAAAATTGAATGCGCTGTAATACCAGTAGTAGAATTGACCACTACACCGTTTCAATAATTAAAAGGTAAGAACAAAGGCATTCATATGATAACAGATATCAAACAAACAATCCGAACGTCGAAGGACCAAAAAAATGTACTCGTGACAAATAATAATTTTTTCTCAATATGAATGTTTGATAAATAGGATTTGCCTCGACTCACCTTGATTGAAATTGAAAACAGTGTCACTCAGCTCCTGCAGGGGATGGTTTTGCGCCAATTCCAATGGCCATAGGTTAATGTTCTATCTTGCGTTTAATTTTATAATTTTTCACACACCCGAGCTAGCGTTTTATTTTGAAGCGTTTATTAAACGATTAAATTGGCGGTTCCAATGCGAATTTGAACGATTTTGATATGCGTTTTTTAAATTTGACACGTAATGTGAGTTTTTTTCAATTAATTATTATTTTTACCCCGGAAACCCAAACAAATTCCAAAATAAAAAATTGGCGGTTCAAGGCAACCCTTGGAAGAAAAATTATAAAAAGCAAACGTTGTTGGTCCAACGAGCGAATTAATTATTAATATCATAATAAAAGTAAAAAATAATAACAAACACAAAAAAACTAACTAATAATAATCCAACACTTTACACATAATGTAACACAACGATTGATGATGATTCATGAAGTAATTAGGCTGTTTTTAATTTACAAGCTCATTAAGCGCTTATTGGGCGAGATCTTTAATTTACAATTGTTTGTTGTTAATAAATTCTCATTTGTCTTTACAAAAATACATATGTTTGGAATTAATTTTTATATTTACGTTTAATTATTCGAATCTTTTATTGTTATAAATAACTAAAAATATATTACAAATGTCAATTTATGTAAATTCCTGAGTTAAGCAGTCCTTCTGTAAAATATTTTCGATATATTAATATTACCTTACACATAATGTAATGCCGGCATTGATGGCTCATAAAATATTTAATCTGTTTTTAATTTAAAATCTCATTAAGGAATGTCTAATTATCGTTTTATAACACATTGTAAACCTAAATATTCACTTGTAATTCACAAAATCAAGTAATTTAGAATTAAGCATAACTAAGAAGGAAAAAAATAGAATTTCAGAACCTTTTAATTTTTGTTAGTCCTGGATGTTTCGAAACAAAAGCAGACTAGTTTCAATTAAAAATAAAACCATAAATCAGTTTCGATACGCCAGTGGTATTAGTAATTTTCGTTGCATTGGTAGGTAGGTACGTAATAAGATGTAGGTACAATTCATTTATACTCGCATTCTAATTATTTGACCACCACAGACCGTGGTTTTTAACAGCTTGTACTTTGTGGGGTGTGTCTCGATTTGGTAATTATTTTTGACTTGAAAAATTGTTAAGTTTTATCAACTTTTTCTGTTTTATTTTTTATGATGCAGCATTTTATCAGTTCTACTTTGTCACGTGCTTATTCTGCACTAAGACATTTAATTGGGGATGTTGTTGCCCCTTAGCCGCGCGGCTAGCTAAAACAGTGGAGATGGGCGGATAGAAACGGTAAAATCCTTCAATTAAGGGTGTAGTCATAATGGGGATGAAAATTGTTGAGCGCCACTGTGGTATTAAAGTGACCCTAAGATCTAAAAGAAGGAAACCCACCACAGAAGATTTCCATAGGGCTTGGACAAAGGAGGTCATAGCTGCAACCTGCCGTAAGATATGACTTACCTTACTTAACTGAAAATAACTTACTTTACAGCAACTCTTAAGACTTGTAGGAAGGCTAACACTTTACACATAAATCTTTAACCAAACACTAATACACAAATATTATCGGGGAGGACTAAACACAATAACAAGACCAGGCTAAATTGACAATGAAATATTTAATGAAGCAAAAGATACAAAAATAAATAGAAGAAATTACACAAGAGACAATCAAAAATATGTTACATTAAAAACAAATAATAAAACTACACTTACGTTACGGAACGATAGAATTGAGGGTATTATATTTACGTTACATACTGCAAAACATTTACAAGCGTAGCCCCTCAATTCCCAGGTGAAACAATATAAGAAAACAACAAATCTTAAACTAATAATTTAACAAGCACTAATTTAACGAGCAACTTTCAGAAACGAATATTTCGCCGACTTCGTTATGCGCCCCCAGATCCTTAAACTCCCTTCATCGTGCTTGACGGTGGGTATCACCCACTCAGGAAGGAATTATTCAATTATCACGTAATGGCAGCTCCACACATGCGGTATTCGTACACGATTATTCGATGTTCGTGGCGAATCACACAAGTGTGGATAAAATGTTTGCGTTCTTATACGAATATTTGCATTCTAAGATGAACAGCAAACATTGTTCCGTCTACAGTCGGTATGTATCGCGCATCAAAGAAGACGAATAGTTTTTCACGAACAAGTCGGTATGTGTGGATGCTGTATTCGGCAAATAACCGCAAAAGAATATTCAGTTATGAATATTCGGCAAAAATAACGTATATTTGTTAACGCATGTGTGGAGCAGCTTTTGGACACTACTAGACTTTCAAACACCTAAGAAAAAACCATTGTTATATTTGGAGGCCATAACAAATTGAAAATGATAATTGGCATTAGTAACCACGATTTATTAAGACTACTTAAAGTAAAATTGATCATACTTCGAAGTTTGACACGTCGGACCATACAACATTTGACCGATCCTCTTCAGTTAGATGTTGATGCCTTATGGACAACTATAAGTGCAACCGCTTATATCTGTCAGAGAGCAATGGATTCTTTCTTACTTTGCATCCTTTTAGTTCCGCTTCTCACTGTTCAAGTGCTGATCGGTCTTTCAAAGCTTTCGGGTAAAGTCACAACAAGCTCAAAAGAGTTTTTTTCGGTTTCTTAAGGATTCTTTTACCTTTGTTTTCGTAGCTACCAGTTTAGGCAAAACATTTTGTGCTATATCGTATACTTCTTTAGCAATTTCGGTCGGCGTTTTTCGCATTTTAAGCAATAATTCAATGTGAAGGTGTTGGAGGCTTAGTTATTTTTTATAGCCATTTTTTCACAACGATAATAGATATTTTTATAACTATAAACAATGGAACACGAAAATCACAGCGGTGCTTCCAACATGAGCAGCAATAGCAGACAACCTCGTGTTTACAAAAATGTAATTACATTTGCAAGTGAATGAACAAGATGTTTAATTGCTTCCCTTAACATTTTATTACAGTTTCAATATTATTTTACATGTGCCGGTAAAGTAATATGAACAAAGAGCAGTTTTCTTAAGTAATTTTTTTAGATATAGCAAAAATACCAAATTCTGTCAAAGAAAGATTTATTCAAATGGAAACACATATAACGACATTCAGTTGGTAAGCCTTGTAGATTCTGATGTGATATTTAACCATTGTCAAGACGTACTACATGTATGACTGACGGATGACCTAGATCTAGAGCCTTTAAAACTACATAATGAACTGTTAATTATTAGAAATATATTAGATAAAGGTATGACACCACAGAATGTTTTAAATTATATGTATAGCCATAAACTATTGGTAGATTTTCCAAATATTTTTGTGTCACTGAGAATTCTATTAACTTTCCCTAAATCCTGTGCGTGTGAAAATGTTAATAAACTAATTCGTGAACCTAATCTTAACTTACAACTTGTACTTGACTGGTCGGGAAAAAATGGTCTTCACTTAAATGCCAGTAAGACATCAGTTCTGTGTATTGGTTCAAAATCCTTAGTGAATAAAGCAATGCAGACACTAAATGAGCAGATAGTATTGGGTGATACAGTGTTAGAAATCAGTGATAGTGCCCGAAACCTTGGGTTAGTAATCGATAAACATCTAAGTTTTGAAGAACATGTCATTAAAAAGTGTAGAGACTGCTATTATAAACTAAAAATGTTATGGAAGTTTAAGTATGTACTGCCTCAAAATACTAAATGGACTTTAGTAAACACCCTAATTTTAAGCCATCTTAATTATGGTAGTAATGTGTATTATAATTTTCTAACAAATAGGATGCAAAACAAATTGCAGGTTTTACAGAATTGCTGTCTGCGTTACTCCTATGTATTTAATTATAGGGATCATGTGACACCTTACTATAATAGGTTGGGCATATTAAAGTTAGAATATAGATTTTTATTTTTATTGGGCACGTTCCTGTATAAGCTATTAAAATCAAAGGAACCCTCATATTTATATAATATGTTGATAAAACGCTCAGCTATATTATTATGTGATACTAACTTAAGAGGGGGAGACCCTTATGTTATCCCTCAACATCAAACTAGTAAATTTGAGAGTTGCTTTAAATTTAATGCACCCAAGATAATTAACTCTCATCAAGATGTGTTTTTAGAACCAACTCTATATAAATTTAGGAAAAGTTTTGCAGCGCGTTTAATAAATCTTCAGAAGAACTCTTAGTTTCTGATATAGGGAAAAGTGAAAAACGGCAATGCCGATCTTTTTTCCTTTGGGCATATAATAATCATTACCTAAATTGTATTTTTTTTTGTTTTCTTTTTTTTGTATTTTATTGTATTTTTATTTCTCGTATTTCTGTTATTTCCTACTATGATATGCTCAATAAATATTATTATTATTATTATTATTATTATTATTATTATTATATTTTGATGCGCCGGCCCTGATACATAGATGGCAAATACCTTAGTCAGATGTGCCGATGACATATAGTACTAATCAGTTCAAACGACGAGGAATCGGAGGCGATGATAGTCTTGCTGAAATAAACCGCAGAAA
Source organism: Melanotus villosus (assembly GCA_963082815.1). Taxonomy (NCBI): domain Eukaryota; kingdom Metazoa; phylum Arthropoda; class Insecta; order Coleoptera; family Elateridae; genus Melanotus; species Melanotus villosus. The sequence goes on along the minus strand of OY720418.1, from coordinate 47,743,998 downwards.
CCGTAGGACTTCACATGAACATAAGCAAAACTAAAGTCATATCACCCAGTCCAAGACAATTTAGTATAAATCACACTTCTTCTTCTTCTTTCTCTTTCCCATTTATACCTTACGGCGTTGGGTCCTCCTCTATCAATTTCCTATAGTTGTTTCGGTTTCTCGCCAATCTCCTAACTTCATTTCTCGCCTGTTGTCTTCGTTCATTCCGTCCGTGTCCGAGGCTATCATTGTTTCTCTGAATCGTCTTACCTTGTGCGGGTAATTAGCCCAGCCACAAGACCCCGTTACCACGGGACAACTGGTACCCCGGTGCTGGGTCGCCAGAGCCCCGTTCGTTCTCTAGCAGGGAGTACTGGGCATTTCAGTTCTGCCTCTCGTGCAGGTGGGGTTGGCGTTTGGGTCTGGCGATGTTGGTGGACCCCTTACTCCCTAATCACACTTCTATGTGTAGATAATGTTGAAGAATACGTGTACCTCGGACAACTTATAAAACTAGGTAAAGAAAACTAAACTGTATAGAAGTTTATAGAAGAGTAAGACTTGGATGGACAGCCTTTATTAATTTTTCAATAATTTCTCCGCTATTCTGGCTTTCAATATACATATGACATGACCCATTCGCAATTTCTTTAGATTATCATTGATTTAAGAGTCTTCTATCAGTTGTATTATTGCCAATTCAAAAGTATTTTTAGTTTTTCTAAGGTAATTTATCAAGAATAAGTAAACTAAGAACCTATAATAATATGTAATTATCAAATTGAACAAATATTATGTAGGTAATAAATTTTAAATTAAATAACCTCAGTTTTTATTTGAAGCCAGTGTGGTTTTGTTTTGAAGTCTTCTAAAATACAAAAAGATTTTAATTTTGTATCGTCTTAATTTATATTTATATCTAGATTGTACGATTTTGAGATATTACCTACTTTTTAATATTTATGTTTACAATGTGTTACAAGAACATAATCAAATATTCCTTAATGAGCTGCACAATTAAAAACAGCTTAAATGTTTTATAGGCCATCAATAGCAGCGTTCATTATATCCAAAATAATACTACATCTTACATACGCTTTGTAAATTTTCATATTTTTTATTGATATCCATTTGTAAAAATTAAAGACTCGAATAATAATTTTTGTGGCACAAATATAAATATAAAAATATATTCCAGGTGTCTCTATCTTTGTTAAAGTAATTGCGATTTTATTAACAACAAAAATAACAATGAAATAATTGTATATGTAAGATCTCGCCCAATAAAGGAACAAACAAACAATTGTAAATTTAAATACTTACCCAATTATAGCTAGTATCTGATATAATTTAACATGGAAATTAAGCTGTTGCTAGCTAATTTTTATCGTCCTATGCATATCAATAAGGAAGTTCGAAAAACAGCGCAGAAAAAATATAAGAATTCACTGGCCTTCATGTATTAATTTGGCCATGATCATATCTACAGTTTAGTAAAAGGAAATGCTAGTAATATAAATATTGTAATGGTAGATTTGGTCCCGTTTTGGTAGTGCAAAATTAAATAATTACAACTACAGAATACCAAACTAGGATTGAAGAAAACAGTTCTGAAAATGATAAGATATCAAACAACACTTTCTGTTATGCCTATTATTTTTATAATGAGCAGTTTTATAAAAACACTCAGTTTCTGCAGCTTCACCTTATTTGTTGTTAAAGCCGTCATAAAGAGAAGCCGTATAAACCGCGAACTGTTATTTTCAAAAAAATATTTGCTATATTGTTAATTTTTTAATTTTAAACAATTCAGTTGTGTGTAAACCTAAATCTCTCTAAAAAAACAAGTAATTTTTTTAAATAAGAAAGAATTTTTATTTATTACATAAAATATAAGCAAGACATTCTAATAAATGCAGAAATGATTTGCTTAATATTTTAACTCAATTAGTTCCAGTTTCTACTTTTAATCTTTTTAGATAAAACAAGAATTTAACCCCAGAAATAAAAGTTCATCATTTTTATATCTATGCCGGCAAATAAAATCTATAGCCATTTGTATTAAATAACAAAATTTAGAGCTATTTTAAAAACATTTCTGTTTATAGTGATTTTCAGATCCGTACAATGTGTAAAATCTGCTTCAGTTTCACTTTATCAGTGGTAACTCAACTGTAGGTCATGACCTACAGATTGAGGGACACTGGATTTATCTGTAATTTTGTTTTATCGTGTCTTCCTTTCCTTACTAAATAAATCAAAAGTAGACAGGATGGTTGATTGACAGTTTCGCAATCGTTAGTTTTTATAATTCTTACTGACCAATATATTGATTTACCTTAGCAGATTTGATTTTGTAAATGTAGTGAATTTACAGTTTATGCTCTTCTTTTCTTGTTAGGTTATTACTTATTATCAATGACTGTAGTAAGTATAAAAGATTTGCATTTTCAAAAACATAAAGATCAGGAATCTAAGTTGGTGAGTAAGGAATTAGAAAGGGATGGCAGTGAGTAAGGCCATTATGTAAGAGCAAAAAAGGAGAATGGTTGAGAGGTACAACAACAAATAGCAACCTCGAGCTCAACCTATGATATACAGGACGATACACCAACACTGAACAAAGTAAGAGAAATAATATAGAATATAAAAACAAATACTAAGCCAGGATTAATACGATGTACAAAACACAGTTGGCAATCGGAAGGAGAAAAAGATGCCTCAGAGATTGTCACAGCCTATAATGTACTCATTGTTCAAGGAGGTCCTAAAATAGAATGGACGAAGACTGTGAAGAAGGAATGGCAGAATTAGTTACACCACAAAAACTCAGTACCAAAAGAGACTAGATTGCCCTCCTAAGAGATGCTGTGAAATATAGACGACGGCGTCTCAAAATGGCTAGAAGACGAAGGCTGAATTTAAAAAACAGGATATCGTGTTATCGTCATACAAGACCAAGAAGAAAATTGTAAGGAGATAGCACTATTAAATATTTGTTTGTTCTTTAGACAAGATTTAGGCTTGAAGATGCCTCAAAGACCTCAAAGCGTGTTCTATAGTCTTGCTTCGTATCTGAAAAAGGCATACTTTCAGATATTTTTCCACATTAAAAATCTTACCGACCTGAACCAAACCTTGAATTCGCGATTTTTGGTTTACAAGACAAATATTTTAACCTTGACATCTTCGAATCAGGTAGTATTAAATGTGGTATATGATCACCATGGCTGCATGTATAAAAAAACCGAATAAAACTGAAAACAGACGCAAGGAGAATACCAGACTGGTTTTAGGAATGGCAGTTTGGTCATAGACTATACATATATTTACATTTTGTCGCCGTAATATTACGGGTTGATCTTCTTCTCACACTTTAATGGCCAAATACTCTTATTCGGTCTACATTATGGGCCAATAGGGCTTCTGACTAATCAACGATAGGGATAAACATCCCGTACAATTGCGAGGTACCGAGGTACCTTGTACTCGTACATTGTGAGTTGTACATAACGTAGTACATTCTCGTTATATGAGGAGCAACGCTTACTCATGTACTTAAATTAGAGTTATGCATAGTGCATATACTCGTTAATTTAAGAGTCTTGCATAGCGCACGTACTCTGTTGGAGGGAAATTGCACCCTCGTCAAACTTTAAAGGTTGGTTGTAATGTAATACCATCTTTGGCTCCGGCCACTTACGATTGATTTTAATATCAATTCCATAAAAGATCGATCTTGTATCGCATATCTGATGGACGCATAATTTCTTGTGATCGAACCACTGCAGAGGCACATGATTACATCAAAAACATAAAACAAAAGGATAGTAATTATTCAAACAACTGCCCATAATTTAACTTGCCTAGTTTGATGTCCATTCACTATGCTTAATTCTTTACTGTATTTATAAATATCTGCACATAAATATGAATTTATAATACATACGAGGTAGCGACCAAATGTTCCTGGCCCGACCTACTTCTAGAAGTGTGAAATGCAAAATTATATAAGTAATAGTAGGCTACATTGTTCCTCAGACCCCACATAAATTTTCATTTGTTTCCATTGCGTTGTTTACAAATAGCTGTCAGTAGACCGACAACAAGTGGAATATTTTTCAAAAATGGAAAAACTAGAGTACCGCGCAGTGATTAAGTTTCTCACTAAAGATGGTTTGATGCCAGATCAAATTAAACAAAGGATGAATGCAGTTTACGATGACAGTGGACCATCGTTATCAACTGTAAAAACTTGGTCAAAATAAACTTAAGCAGGATTTACGGGGAAAGAAATTTGCCAATGATAACGAAGTGATGGCGGCGGTTTTTCAGTATTTTGAAGACAAAACTCCAAAGTATTTTTATAAGGCTATAGAGCTGCTTATTAAAAGATGTAAGAAGTGTGTTGAAGTAAAGGGTGATTATATTGAAAAATGAACAGATTTTTTTATTTCTCAAACAAGTGCAAGCGGGTTAGGCCAGGAATATTTGGTCGCTACCTCGTATATGGATATATGTATTAAACTGGATGAAGTATTTATTTCTTGTTTATAAGGTGAGCTACTCTATGTCTAGATCAACGAATCACAACAACATTAAGGGTCCTCTGACTAAATAGTCAGTTATCTAAATAAAGGGTAAGATTTTCACCCAATAAGCGCTGAGGGTAAAGAAAATCTTAGTGAAAAACTAGACGATCACAGTGAAACACTGTAAAGGGTAACACACCTGGGGTTCGTACAGTTACACAATTATAAAAAAGATCGGGAATAAATCATTATCAACAAATAAGCTTCAAAAATGCAAACAAATGAAAGATACCTCAAAAAGGTTTTTTCTTTTACTTCCTCGAATTAATAACAGCCAGTGACCCAAAAGATTTGGAACCCGGATAGGTTTTTTTATTAAAATACAATGTGTCCAAGATAAGGGTGAAATGCATGGGGATCTTGAAAACGGTAAAAGATACAGGGTGGCTCAAATTAGATAAAAGTTGCGTAATTTTGAGCTCAATTAAATGCCGCCTCAAAAAATTTGAAAAATTCCGACTAATTCCGAAGATATCCGGAAAAAACAAAATTTTTGAAAAATGTTTTTATTTTTTTCTGAGTTTATTTGAAGAGATATTTAAAATTAATTCACACTTTATTATTTTAACTTTTTCCCCTCTATAAGATGGCGTTACCAAATTTATAATTTGAGCCACCCTGTATCTTTTACCGTTTTCAAGATCCCCATGCATGTATTAGTCTTAACTATCGCCACATCCAATTTTTTTTAGCATAAGCTAAAGTCAATTTAAATTAAAACGTGTGTTCCAAATAATTTAAAAAAAGCTTCATTATTTATAAATAAAATATCATCAAGGCTTTTGAAATACATACTAAATGTAAAATAATATCGGAACTAGAAATAAGGAATAAAAATAAAAATAAGTAACCGCTGTATCCTTGGTAACAAATCGAAGTGCTTCAATTATACTTCTGATAACCCCTGCAAACTTCTCGAGTACGTATTGATAAGAAGACCCCCTGCAGGCCTGGTGACTCCCGTTGATATCAATTCGCATTACCAATGACGCCAGAATGGCATAGAATTACAAAAAAGAATCAAAGTCGTCGAACCTATTTACGTCTGTTTTTGTACTAAAACACAATATCGTAACTTTGTTTTGATATAATACGCTTTTTGTTAGTTATTAACAGAATTTTTTATATGGAAATACGAGGGACATAAAATATTTCTTCTAACCTGCATTTGACCTGGAATTTTCCGAGGGTCAACACGTGGTGAAGAAATAATTAGATTGAGTATTATCAGAATGAAACAACGTGAAGAAGTTATGGTATGAAGAACGTGACTTTTTTACTCGTGCTGTATTTAATTTTATGCTAATTTTAAATCATGGACGCTCCCGAGGGGAGTTTAGGTAGCTAAAGCCCCCTTCCCCAGACTCAAAACCACAAAACACATTAGCTATTATTATTACTATTATTGTTATCTGTTCGTTTACTGGGCAAAATCTAGGCTTATGAGTGCCAAGTATCTCGACTGCCTTAGTCATACATTTTACTAAATTCAAGGGATTTACGGTTTCTTCTTGGCATAGTTTCAGATTTTTTCCGCATTGAAAATCTCACTTGATTTCATTCGGAATCGAACTCGATACCTTTGGTTCCATAAAGCAATCATGCTAACTTTAACGTCATAAGATCGACACTCATTATTGTTAATATTATTTGTGAAACTACCGCCAAGTATTATGTAATTTAAATTACTTTTTTATATTGATTAATATATTACATGCAATACAGCACAGTAATAATGAGTTTCGAAATACATTTTTAAACATACGAAAAACTTGAATGATTTTAGTTACACTGAAGAAAACATTAATATTATATTCGAATAAAAATTAAAGCTACTTAGTTCTGAAATACTAATCTATTTATTCTACATTAATTTCAGTTTTAGATCATTTGCAACCAGCTGATAAATTAAAAACGAATAAAAATTCAAATATGTGCAAGTTTTAGATTAATCACTTATTTGAACCTTGTTCACAAGTCAATAAACCATAATCTTCTTAGTCATTTAACTTCAAAAGACAATTCGGCTCGCATGATCAGGGTCATTTGTTGATATTGATTGACTGAATATACAATATTCTACAAAAAACAATAAGATAAGTTAATACATTTTTCAAATGCATTTGATCAAAAAATAAACAAAATCGTATACTTTACACAATCAATTTTCTATGTCCGTTTTAAATTCTCTAAAAACATCACGTTGTAAATTAAAAAGGTATTAACTTATCTTATTATTTTTTGTAGAATATTGTATATTCAGTCAATCAATATCAACAAATGACCCTGATCATGCGAGCCGAATTGTCTTTTGAAGTTAAATGACTAAGAAGGTTGTGGTTTGATATTCTTCGATAAACAACTAAAGAATAAATACAAAAAATTTCGGAATATATGTTACGAAAACAATAAAAATAAAGTTAAAAAAAAACAAACTGAATTGCAAAAGAAATTATGAAGTCTTCGTAACCATTCACCACTCTGCAGTGATTTTTTCACAATTCCCTCCTCTCCTCAATACACCAACTTTAGAAACAAGCAACTGAGACTTTGTAGCAAAAAATAATACCTAAATCTTTGACTGAATTAACTAAATATAATATAATAAGAAATAACCTGCATTCTCATTTCGTATTTCAACTTTAATGTAAACATAAAACCATATAGATTAGTGTAATTGTAAGTATGTAGAACAGAGATACACAATGTTGCCATGGTAATTCAACACGCCTTTAAATGTAAACATTATAGGTACGAATATGAACCAATGAGGTTTAGAACTGGGATCTTTAATAATTGTTTATTTAGTCTCCGCTTCTGTGTTTATATGAATGATGGAAATGAGAGATGTTTAACTGTATTTATAAGATATGATTACATGTCGTAAGTGCACTGACTCAAAAAAACTATAAAAACATTTTTGAAAACACCTCGTATACCAACGTTTCCTGGAAAACTTTTCAAAAGTTTCCGCAGAAACTTAAGTGTTGCAAAACCATTTTGTTTAGCCCTGATAACACGTTTAACGTTGCAATTACATTATATTTCGTGATAAGCTTGAAAGATTGTTTTCCTTTCTTTAACAAACCGAATTACGTAGGTGTTGAAAACATCACATGGACCTTCTTTTAAGTAAAATTCAAAGTTATAGCGCTACTTTACCTTAAAATTTAAAGTACCTATACTTAATCTACAAATTTTCTTATGATTATATTTTCATTGTAACTTTCATTTTAAATGGAGCTTAGATTTTAACCAGAAATCGTGCAAATGGCTCTAAAATATTTGTATTAAAAACACGTAAAAGACAGCAAACAGCAACGTGGGTAAATATTGAAAATGAGTGTAATCAAGTTAAATAATGAAATTAAATAAGTAAACAATTCTCCTGATAACTACCTTATACTTTTTAAAAATACGACTACTTGAGTATTCTCAATATTATTATTAATTAAACTCGATGTGTGTAAAATCCTTTTCTCTTCAAGATAATAGTCTTTTAAAACATAGTCGTTTCCCAAAGACGAAAAATGCTATTTGCAGGAAAACTAAAATTAGGAATTCTAAAATATTTCTTAAAGGATATTGAGAAGAATCTTTGCTAGACTAAATACATTATGAAAACATTTTGCTTTTTGACGGAATATACTTTTATTGTAGCTCTTGCTCTACACACCAAATTCCACCAAAATCCTCACAGTAGTTTCTCAAATACGAAGCATAAACAAGCTCTTGCAGACATTAAAAAACATATTCAGCGTTCCTGGACGTTTTTTAATATTCACAATTTTGATTTTTGCACAATTTTCACATTTCCATTTTCAAAGAATTAAAGAAAATCAAGTTAATTTTAAATGCTGCATCTAAGTAACAACACAACATTCTGCTGAATATCATGTTGCCACCGTAAGGAATTGTTAGCATAATCTTTAGTTGACGCATTTGCATTCAATAAGCGTTAAGTTTTCGCAATTTGAAGTACTGAAAAAAATTACATCATTGCTATGGTTACTGATGATAATAACTTTCATAGCAGCAAGTTCATGAAATGTTTAGACATTTACGAAATAGTTTTCATCAGTGATATAAAGGCAAAAAGTATCCATCATAAACTTACTAATTGCGTTATGGATACGTGATTTTACTAAAGGCTGGTGTTAGCGTCGATAATTCAGCGCAGGTTTAAGTGAAGTTTAATTAAGTCGGCTTAAACTAGGACTTAAGCCTTAACTCGCCTTATTTAAGCCCTAATTGAAGTCAATTCAAGCTAACCTTCTTCATAAACTTATACTAAAATGCTGCCCTTTGGGACCTAGTTTAAATCATTTTAAGCTAAATTTTAACTTAAACCTGCACTGAAATGCCAGCAGACCTTGCACTGTCGAGCACAAGACATTGAAACCCTCGAGCGGCTGGCGTCAGTGCTCCTAATCTCCACCTATCAACAAAATCCCTTCACACTTTATTGGCATGGGGTGGGCCTGGCGTAATCCAGGATTGTTCCACTGGGATCTGCTCCATGTCAATTGATGATGATGAACTGCACTAAAATGCCAGCCAGCCCTTGATAAGCTATTTAGCAAATCTTTTCCATGGAAACAACAAATTGTATTAACCAAAATTACAAAAAAATAACTCGCATATAAATTGGTTAGGAGAACAACAGGGCCTTATAACTTCAAATTTATAATCTTAACAGCCAATCTATTACTAAAATTACTTCTGTTATAAATGAAAGCTGTTATGTTATAAATGTTTATATTTAGGTGTATTAATTAACTATAATCAAAAACCTTGCCCTACATTGTTATTATCTTTTACTACATACTTTGGCCTTCCTTCAAAGGTCCAATTCATCTTTGTTCTTCTATCATTCTCCTAATCTGAGTGTGTATTTCGTAAGATGGAATCATCAAAATATACCAAACTAAATTTGATAAGGCCTAACTCTTTAACACAACATAGTTTAGAAAGAAGGAGATTGAGAAGAAAAATAAAAAGCAAATGAATACGAAGAAAAGATGCGAAAGAAAAAAGGAGAAGAAGAAGACTAAAAAGAAGAATATCTCTACGCTGATCGACGATTTATATCTCATTCTTATATTTTCAAAACATGTAAAAGCCAATAAAAGGTACACCAAAAAATTTCAGACACAATTAAATGTTTATTTAAATTGAAATTATTATTTATAAGTTAAACATTATGCTGAAGTGGTAGAGCATTAGGTTAAAATGCATAACTTGATAATAGACAAAATTTGATCAAAATATTTATTATACAATACCTACGTTGTTAAAGATTTTATTATTTACTATTTTTGTTCATATTAATTCAAATAAATAAGAATTTGTTAGTAAGAGTTACGATTTAAACACATTATATTCATATCACATTTATTCTAGCGGAACTATCAGCTAATATTTGATATTAAAAGACAACGGAAAAGTACTATGAATAAATTACAAAATTCTAAATAATTTGCTGCAGTCTGTAATGAGTTAAAGAATGCTCGCAAAACCTTTTTAAATATTTTTTAAAATTCAGTCAGGGGGCAGACATTAATTATTTTTTTTCATTAAGCTAAAATAAAACATCTAAAATCCAGATGTGGAAGAATTTACTTAGTCGTTTATCGAAGGAATAAACTTTTAACACTACACAAGTTAGTTCTTCAAATATTTTTGACGCTAATTAGAAAGATGTTTATAAATATTACTCCCTCCAAAAAACGATAGACTCAAAATTTTTAAAAACTCTTAATGTTTTACCAATCATTCAAAATTATTTTATATATACATAAGTTTTAATATGTTCCACTGATGAAGAAAATAAATTTTCGAAACGTTTGGTAAATAAAAAAAAGTTACAATTAGAAGTAATAAAAACTTGTATTTTATTCCTTCGATCTTCGATAAACGACTAAGTAAATTCTTCCACATCTGGATGTTCAACTACTCAAATTAGTCCATTTTTTCAACTCTACTTCATCTAAAATTTAATTCAGTTTTTGATTTTTTAAATATGGCGCACCTTTAAACAAAGGCTCCTAATTTTTCTTTTTCTCCTTTGTTTTTTTCTTTAGCATGTTGTTTTTTGAATTATTTAACTCCAATCAATTATTTTAAATATCATCAGTGTTATTTATTGACGAATCAAAACACCCAAATGTGTTTATTAATATGCATTTAATTATGCTATCGACTAAAAGACAATAAAAATCTGAAGCATAGTTTTCCGGAGATTAAAAACTCGTTCATTTACGTGAAAGCACTTCAGTTAAGTTACTACTAACGAATCAATTTATTATAAAAACCAACATGCACTTAAATAAAGCTGTTTTTGTATATTATTTGTTAGACATTTGTCAAAATTATGTTGACTGAATATTTAATAACTTTACTAAAGGAAATTGTGAAATATCAAACAAAGAACGTGCTTTTCGAACGTTTATTTTTCGGGTAAATCAAGTCATTTCGTGCAAATCTTCTTAAACTTCATAAACAGGGCTTTTAGTGTTAATTTTTGTGGATATTCGAATTAAAAGAAACTAAGCCATTAAAAAATCATTTGCGTTAATCTAAGAAATACCTAATAATTATTAAGTATTCTTGTCCTCTATTTGTAAATGAAGAATTCCAACGAGATTAACAGGTAAAAATTTGCCATAATTAGGGCCACATATTTTTTTTAATAAGTTTTATTAAAACGATTGTTTCCATATCTGAAGATTGCCTTTATCAGAATATTGTAAAACATGTTTTTAATTAGTTAACATAAAATAATTTTGGATCTCTCAAAAAAGGTACTACAGCAATGTATCAATATCCAACAACACAAGTAACGGAGAAGAAACCTCCAAGCTATTACTGCGGCTTCCTGGTATTCTCATGGTAACAGCATGGATTGGTACAGCTTCTTTAGGTACCATCATTGCACGTTTTTATCGCAAGACTTGGGCTGGTAAAACCATAAACCGGAAAGATGTGTGGTTTTATGTAAACAATACAAATGTTAGTAAAACGAAATTTGAAATAATCATTAACTTGTAGTGGCATAGAATGTTTATGATTATTACATGGATATTAACTTCGGTAGGATTCGTTTTAATATATGTGGAATTAACAGAATGGTCAGCGAAAAATACTATTCATGCTATATTCGGGTCGATTGTGATTATTTTAGCGTTTTTGCAGCCTTTTGGAGCACTTTTTAGGCCACATCCTGGTACACCAAAGCGACGCATTTTTAACTGGATTCATTGGTTCGGAGGAAATTTTGTTCAAATTATTTCTAGCAAGTAGTTTTTAAATATTATTTTCTTTCGTATTTTAGACTTAACCATAATAAAATTTATCCTTTTTGTAGTTTTAACAGTATTTTTCTCGACGGAGTTAGCTACAGTGGACCTGCCTATTTCGTTTGGTTATATTTTATTTGGATTTATTGTATGTCATGTGGTTGTACATATGATACTCTCGGTAATTTAGATTCGAAATAGAAAAAGTTTAATAATTAATACTAATTAAACTACAGATCACGCATCACCTATCACATCATTCTTTTAGTGGACATACAACAGCTCTTTCTGCAAATACCATAATGGTTTCTCCAGAACAAACCGACACGACAAACAGTACGCTGGCACCAGTTGAGTATTTTTACAGTTTAAAATAAATCGGTAATTTGTAAATTTTAAGATTCTTCATTTTCAGCGTTCTGGAATTAGCAAAATATTTCTGTATGTTTATTACTTGGTTGTACTGGCAGTAACTATAAGTTTAATAATTCTAATAATGCATGCACCTATAATTTAAACAGTTGTTTGGCATATTCTACATGTATTATTATGCAGGAAGTAAATATTATATAACACGTATTATTAAAACTTTCTCTGATAATATTTTTTAGTTATACGAGTACTAACTATTGTACTTTAATAAATTGCGAACGCCTATTTTTAGTCAACACATTCAGCATGATTTTGCCATGTAGATTAACTTGTATCAGTTTATCTAATTTTAGGATTGAAAGTTATCTTTTTAATTTAAAATGATGGTATTGGGCAAAGAGTTTTATTAAAAGAAAGCACGTTTTCGCACATATTCGGACCCATGGGCGCCGACTTTTAAAAAATTCTATGGGGGCAAAGAAAGGCAGCAACCCAGTGTCGTACGTAGGGCCATTTTTGAAATTTTCAAGGTCAAGCGCTCTAATATTTTTTAACAATGGAACATCAACATTATATTATTCCTGCATTAAAAAAAATAACTTAAAACGTATCTGAAATCTTAGTTAAGTTAAGATAAAGGTTAACATACCAAATAATATGCACCTATTTAATGCAGTGGTGGACGCTGCTAAGTGCTACATCATACATGTAGCCAGGGTAGAAGAATACATTCTTCTACCCTGCATGATGTAGCGTTGCAAGGCATATTTCGATGTTCTCGCACAAAATCAAACTCGTACCTAACTCAGCTCGTCAAACCGTTGCGTTGGTCAGACTAGCGGCGCGAAAAATACTTAAAAAGACGTAGAGACCTACAAGATCAATATTGAAATATGTGTTTATATTGTATTTATTTATGATACAATGGTAATTCAAGAAATTCTATGGGGGCACGCGCCCCGCTGCCCCCATGTAGTCGGCGCCCATGTATTCGGCATATTCCGTTTTTCTTTAACAAAGAAGGAACAGAAGTAAACCTTTTTATGTTAAAAGTTGCTAAAATCAGGAAACGCTCCACTTATTTTTCTTGAATTTGTAGATGCGCATATTTGAGTAAAAACTAATTATTAACAGATACTCAAGTTGAAAAATGTCCTAGGTTTACAATTTCAAAAGAAAACGGTAGGGATTTTGCATCAAAAAAAGTATAGGAAAAGCTAACACGAAATAAGATAGAAGAACATGTAGAAGGAAAACTGGGTGAATATCAATCTTGACAATGGCTCTCATTCTGATCTCATATTTAAAGTTGACGCTAACTAAAGTTATAACAAGTGTTAGAAAACTCGTCTTATCAGAGTCACCTATGAAAAAAATTAAGTGTCTTAGATTAATTCTTATACAGGGAATTTTTCTTTTTAGTATACATACAGGGTGGTGACTCGAACACCCGAACATAGGGATTTAACATGTAAAATCATATTTTCATAATTTCCTGCTCCCCTAATTATTTTAGGTAAAAAAGCTTCAAATAAAAGTTTTAGAGCATAAAATTCTGCATCTGAATCAATAAACAAAATTAATTTTGCGTGCCTTGTAACCTCAGAAATTAGGTATGAAAATGACATAAATCACCCCAAAAATAGCGATAGCCGTGGAATTCAAACAAAAATTAACAAATGTTAACGGTTTATCTGTCAAGTTACGCTGCGTTAGTTTATTTTTATTATTACTTGTAATTACTGTTAAAGTGAAAATATGGCCAACAATTATACAATAAGTGAAAAAAATCAATTTTTAAAGTTATTTTACAGTGGTAACAGTATAAGACAAGTACGAGATCTATTTGCGAATTTATATCGTCATTCTACCAATTCCGTCGACATCAACAATCCATACCATCATCAATAATCAAACAAAATATGGGTCAGTGTTCGTCCCTTGCAAGAGTTGTACTAAAAAACAAATAAATATTGCACCAGTAGAAGATATTGAAGCTGAAGATCATAACGCTAACGAAATCAAGCTGCGGTATCAAATAATCCAAATGTGAGCCTTAGAGAAATTGGATCTGGATTAGGTTTGCACCACAGCACCGTCCTAAAAATATTAAAAAAACACAAATTTAAATCTTTTAAAATTTCCGTCCACCATAAAATTTGACAGATAAACCGTTAACCTTTGTTAATTTTTGTTTGAATTCCATGGCTATCGCTATTTTTGGGGTGATTTACGTCATTTTCATACCTAATTTCTGAGGTTGCAAGGCACGCAAAATTAATTTTGTTTATTGATTCAGATGCAGGATTTTATGCTCTACAACTTTTATTTGAAGCTTTTTTACCTAAAATAATTAGGGGAGCAGGAAATTACGAAAATATGATTTTACATGTTAAATCCCTATGTTCGGGTGTTCGAGTCACCACCCTGTATACCCTATGTATACTTTTATAATAAACGCAAATAGGCAACCCACTATACACTATAAACGTTAAAAAAATTAGCATGCTGTGGCAAAAATCATCAAATTAAGTTAATGCCAAAAAATTAGTCTTTAACTGTTGCTGTTTTTATTTTCCTTTCTGTTTTGTATTGTTGATATTTTATGTTTTAGAATAATCGTTGAATTAAAATATGTTGATATTCCACTAATTTTGATTTATTTTTATTTACAAACATGAAACATAACCTTTACGCACCACGTGACGTGACGTTTATAGTGTATAGTGGGTTGTCTATTTGCGTTTATTATAAAAGTATACATAGGGGATATGTATACTAAAAAGAAAAATTCCCTGTATATGCACTATTCATTGGAACTACTGACAGCTGCTGCCATTTAACCAATTGTGATTAAGTCTACTTGAAAATTAACTTAGGTACTAATACAGGATATACATTTTAATAAGTACAGCTAACTCTGATAAGACGAGTTTTCTAGAGATCCTGTATAATACATATAAAGATAAGAGTTGGGAAAATGCCGTGATACAGTTTGATTGGTTTGAATCAATTTTTGCATGGACTACTTAATTAAAATGCATTTACTTGAAATCCGTTAAAATTGTCACTTTTGATGTTTATTAATAAAGTGTCAAATAAATCGACAAAATGACTGGCTGCGTGTAAGAAATTAAAATAATAGAGCTGAAAGTGGTTACATTTTTAAAGCCGTTCCTGTCAACCCAGTGAAACGGGCAGAATGGATTTAAAACGTTGGAGAACATTATCAAAAAATGCAAGATTCTGCCAAAATCATTTCGCGGAAGACCAGTGGCAAATATATGGAAAAAAATTAAGTAAAACGCAGTATCTTTTAATCAAACAAACTTTTTAAACTTAAAGAAATATTTAATGAATAGCAAGGGTACCTACTAACTTATTAAGAATTATGAAATTTGCAATCAATTCTGATCCTGAGTTTCAGTCAATCGAACTACCTACGAGGGGCGTTCAAAGTGTATTGCAATTTTAGGGTATCTAGCAAAGTTTAGATTTTCGTGCAAATGTTGTTTGATACATTAGATCTAGTTACCCTTGCTTGCAAAAATTGGTTGTCCTATCTGCTTTGGTCTTCCTTCTGTCAGTTGTGAAATATGGCTGAGTGTAGTTTAAAGAAGTTCTAGTATCGAAGCATCATCAAGTATTTGTGTAAAGAGGGTGTAAATGCAAAGGAAATTTTTGATCGCTTATTGAAAGTGTACAAATCGGAAGCGCCTTCGTATGCTACGGTCACTAGGTGGTTTAAAGAATTCAAACACGGCCGCCAGAGCATTGAAGATGATCCAAAGTGCGGAGGACCAAAAACTGCAACTGATAATGAACATATGGCTCAGGTTAAGTCACTGGTACTCGCAAATAGGCGTATAAAGATACCAGAAATTGCCCAAGAGATTGGTGTTTCACAAGGAAGTGTTCACAACATCATCCATACCACTCTGCACATGTCGAAAGTGTCAGCCAGGTGGGTGCCCAGAAATCTTTCTATTCAGGATAAGCACTGCAGGATGGAAGCATCACGCGAGCTCCTCAAACTCTTTAATTCCAATCCAGATGACTTTATGGCTTGACTTGTGACTGAAGATGAAACATGGCTTCACCACTGGGACCCCAAAACGAAGCAAGAGTCGATACAATGGAAGCATGCGGAATCTTCAGCTCCGAAAAAATTCAAGACACAGGCCACTGCTGGGACGATTATGGCGTCTGTTTTTTTGGGATTGCCAAAGGCTGCTCTTAATAGATTATATGCCACACAAAACTACAATTAATGCAGAATATTATGCACAACTTTTGAAAAAATGGCACAGCGTAATTAAAGAAAATAGACGTGCAAAACTGTCGAAGGAGATTTTCCTACTGCATTACAATGCTCCAGTCCACAAGGCCAGAGTTGCGCAGACTGTCCTGAAGGACTGCGGGTTTGAACAACTTAACCATCCACCTTCAAGCCCGAATCTGGCTCCTAGCGACTTATTCCGAAACCTCAAGAAATATCTTCGGGGGCGCCGGTTTTTGAACGACGAAAATCTTAAAGAGGAGACGGAAGCGTGGTTTGCAGGACAAGAGGAAACTTTTCTTTTTCGGGGGATTGCGTCGCTGAAGGAGAAGTGGGGCAAATATATAGAACTTAGGGGGGACTACATTGAGAAATAATAAATGAATTGAATTGCTATTAGTTGTTTCAATGCCCGAATTGCAATACACTTTGAACGCCCATCGTACATAAGTGTTGCGGCATTATATCCAAATTTGCAGATAGATTTATAATTTTTCAGTTAAGGATACACATTTCCAAACTTAAAACCCAAATTAAAAAACAACAAAGAATAAAATGGTCGAGTAAAAGCCACGCAATGAGAGACTGTAATAAAGGAAAATAATGTTAATCTGTTCAAATAAATCTTGTGTTAAAATATTTGCAATTTTTATTTGACTGGTTAACTGACACCGTGGTGACAATTAAAATGACGTTTGTGTTGATCACGTGTTTGGATCAAAAATTGCTGTCAAAATAGCATCATTTTCCCAACTCTTATCTTAATACCGGGTGTCAACGAAACCTGGGGCACCCCTATAATTTTTTTATTTTTTAAGATATCAAAATGAAATTCTGTATATGTAATATACTCTTTAAATGGCATTTCTTGACATTGAACAAAAGTTTCTATCACTTCCGGTTTCGCTGAAATTAACATCAACTTTGTTATTTTAAATGGAACACCCTGTATATTTATACATTTTTGAAGTCTCCATTTAATTTTGCGTATGGTGGTATGAAGTTCGAAACATTTTGATGACAAAGTAAATTTTTGCACAAATTAATCTAGAGGGCCATGACTTACGCTAAATGAAAGTCAAGGTGCCCCAGCACTCGAGACAAATTGTTTTATGCCCATACTTATAGTCGATACTCAGCTCGGTCTTGAACTTCAGCATTACTCAAGTAACAAAATGGCTATTATAGTCGTTGCTTCCCAAGTAAAAACGACTTGGAGCCTGCTTTGAGCGTACTTGACTCAAGGTTGGTCACACCCTACCTTGAGACGGGCTTGAGGCGTGCTTTACTGTTTGGCGTTACGCATTTCGTGTTTTGCTGTGTAGTGACAAGTTATCAAAATAATATATATTTTGAAAATCATGGATCGCGAAGAAAGTGAAGAGTTTTTTGAGTACCTGGATATGGTAGAAGAAGCCATAAATGCAGAAATAGTGTCAAAAAAGATATTTATGTAATAAGGATCATAATGACGGTCGTTATGGTGTTAGCAGTGAATATTATCGAGGGGAAGCGTCAGCCGAGCCCGATAACACGGCATTTGCCATAAATAATCGTTTATGATCCGAATTACATACAAAATGTTATCTGCTGTCATCAATTTAGTAAAGTTTATTCATGCTAAAGTAATAGTACTTTTTGAATTTCATTATGATACTAGGACGTTTTGAACTGTAATACTTTTTGAATTTCATTATGGTACTAGGACGTTTTGAACTTCATTATCATTATGGTTCTAGGATTATAATTAACTTTCTTACGTCACTAAAATACAATGACATAACGATGTCATTTTGACATGCCAGCAGATAAAGGTATATACGTGACGCCAAAAACCCTCTCGAATTTTATGGAGATTTGAAATTTCGTAATAGATACAGATTTAGCAAAGATACTGTTCTTTATACAATTTTACCGCTAATAGCAGACCGCTTTATGACTGTGAACAATCGTGGTTTACCATTTGCTCCCCTTATACAGTTATTAGTATGCTTGAGATACCTGGAAACTTTCACTTTAATAAACACCACTTAATTTAAGAACTTACGAAACTTAAGAAAGAACTTAAGAAATTTTTAGGACTAACAATTCGCACGTGCCTCAACAACAAAACGTACAAAAGGTTATAAATACTAAAATCATAATATATTCTTTGACGTTTATATCAGCGCGGTACAACAAAAGTAACAAAAAACCCTAGGTTACTCGCTGCTTTCCTGAACTCCGTCGAAATTTCACGAAGTCGCGATTATAAGATATACAGCAGGTTAAGCAAAGCACACGACTTGAGGTGTTCTTGGCTGAGGCGGTCTCAAGGGCGAGATCGAGTTTTGTCTATAAGTACGGGCATTAGAACTTTAACTATTTCAGTTGCTGTATTAGAATGACCTAAAGTTGACAAAAATGCTTTTTTGAAAATAGCTCTATTTTTTCAAATGGCACTAGGGTGGGACACTAGGATATTAAAAACGAGCGTTTTTCAAGGATTTCATTGATACCAATAACGCAGGATTACTTTGAAAATTGAATTCGGAACAACACTCTCCACCCAGAAAAACCATATTTTGGCCATTTAATTCTAGTCACTGGGTTTCAAAACAATTGAAACAAATGAAATGCACAAAACAAGTGGCAAACTTGCTACAACTGAAGTTAAAACATTTAAAATAACAAAATTGAGGGTAATTCCGGCGAAACCGGAAGTGACAGAAACCTGTGTCCTATGTCAAAAACTGCAGTTGAAAGAGTATATTACATATACCAAATTTCATTTTGATATCTTAAAATATAATTTAAAAAATAGGGGTGCCGCAGGTTTCATTGACACCCGGTAAATACAGGGTCTCTAGAGTTTTAAACACTCGTTATTTAAAGTAAACATCAAACTGGATAGCTTTATAGTGTTTTTAATGTATAGAAAAGAGACACACAATACCGCACCGTGGTAAAAATAAAAATGAGGGAGGCAGTTGCCCTATACAGGGATATGATGGGCTAACAGAGAAGAAGAAGAATTGAATTATTGAATATGATGTAGGATTTAAACATGGGGCTAGATTATCTGCACAGTTAATGAAGAGTAAAAAGAACAAAGCAAAGCATATGACGTTAGTCGTTTGAGAAAACATATAGAATACTAACATGTAAATAGCTCTTTAAACATCGACAAAAAGAAAATAGGTACCCCAAAACTTAATTGAAGGATTTGGACAAAAACAACAAGATAGCAGTGAAAATAGGCAGAAATTAATTAATAATGCTGAAATAACCAAAGCACCTCTACAACAATATTCCACGCAGCCAATATTATTTTTTAAATGCTCGAGGTTTATAGTAACGACAGAGACGAACATAGTAGAAGAAATTAAAACCAAGTTAGGGGTGACCAGAATACTTGTAAGACTATTAAAGTTAATTCTTTGAAATACATACATAGGCAACAGCACACAATAAAAGACGAAAAAAGAGAAGATAATAGCAATAGAACTGGTGGTATTTGGTAACATACTGGACGTTAACAAGACTGAATACATCGACAAAAGCAAACAACCGTAGGAGAATGAAAATATAAAACGATATCATCGTATGGAAGAAAATAGATTAGATTGGTGTATTACATATTAGAAGGGCAAAGGCAAAATAATGCAGAATAATAAGTAAATGTTATGAGGGGTACTTGACTTGAATAGGCATCATCGAATGACGGATCACTATTCTTCACCGAATTAACTAGGTCTTTTGGTTACATTCTTTTGAGTTGTCTTCCTATTAGGGGTTGATTGTAGAGCTCACTTACGAGCTGATTGCTATGATCGGCACTTCTTACTTTCGATTTATTAGCATATAGAGCGATTACATCATTGTCTGTGTTACTTATGTAGAGTTTGTCGTTTGTGAAGAGTTACGCATGCGTATGTATATGTATGTAGGCCATGCAAATAGGATTTTACGAACGTTGTCGGAATGTACATATACCAGATTTCAACGAAATAAATAAACTTCTTAAAAACCTAAAGAAATATCAAAATCGAAGTCATTCTTACAAATTAATAACAGGCAAACAGTGTTTCTGCCGTAAGCTAGAGAAATGTGAAAATTGGTGTAAAGTATTATATTCGTCTATTTTATATTATAAATATTGTG
Source organism: Melanotus villosus (assembly GCA_963082815.1). Lineage (NCBI taxonomy): Eukaryota > Metazoa > Arthropoda > Insecta > Coleoptera > Elateridae > Melanotus > Melanotus villosus. The sequence continues at coordinate 47,723,335 of OY720418.1, read as the reverse complement.
GTAAAATTAAAAAAGATAATTATTGGCTCAATCAATAGCATTGATGATTAAACAACAGCATTCGTTAAATTAACGCTATCAACTATTTCTACGATTATGATATATGGGCTGCCTAACGCAGGTTTTTTAAAATCTGTAAACAATCTTTTTTTTAATTCAAACGCCTCTTTAAAAAGTTTTCTAATCACAGTGTTTGGAATTTATTAATGTATTTGTACTAAAAACTAACTGGTCATACATAAAGCAACACATTGTTGTGACTCACAATAAACAGAATTAAGAATGTTGCCAAGCGCAATTATGCAATAAAAATAAGAAATTGTTATGAAAGATTGTTAACATTAATAGGTACCCACCCCAAATTAAATTTGGCTACTCTTTCTGCTAATAGAGTCGGTATATTTTCAAGTTCAAATTGATAAGCATTCAGCTTTAGTATTGATTTTCTATTTAAAACTGCTGATTTCAAATAATCTTAAAAATGTGCAGCTTCATTTGGGTTATTAGTTATTACATTTAAGAACGCATTGGCCTGAGTGAGATTCTTGTTTTATATGTTCAAAAATATCTGTAGGAATACTTGCAAGTATGTCAGTATAAAATGATGCGACAGCTTTATCATAGTAAACTACAATACGATCATTTGATTTACTCTTAATTTAAATTTTAAATTCTTGTAGATTGTTTGACCCTTTTTTGAATTCAAAGTCTTTCAAAATCATTTTAATTAATTCTTTAAATTTATTAAAATTTTCATATTGACTTGTAATATGTTTAAACGTATGAACTCCATTTTCATACCAAAACGTAAAATAAAAATCCGAAACAGTTAATTTTCCATTAGTATTTGCTTCTGGAATATACCGGGTCTCAACGAAACCTGGGGCACCCCCATAAATTCTTTATTTTTTTAGATATCTAAATGAAATTTGGTATATGTAATATACTCTTTAAATGGCATTTGCTGACATAGGAAGCAAGTTTCTGTCACTTCCGATTTAGCCGGAATTGACATAAACTTTGTTATTTTAAATGAAACGCCCTGTATATTTATACATTTTTGGAATCTCCATTCAATTTTACGTATGCTAGTATCAAGTTCGAGACATTTTGATGACAAAGTAAATTTTTGCAGAAATTAATCTAGAGTGCCATGACTTACGCAAAATGAAAGTCAAGGGTCCCCAACAAATTGTTTTAGAACTTTAACTATTTTAGTTGCCGTATTAGAATGGCCTAAAGTTGGAAAAAATGCTTTTTCGAGAATAGCTCTATTTGTTCAAATGGCACTAGGGTGGGACACTAGGATATTAAAAACGAGTGTTTTTCAAGGATTTTATTGATACCAATAACGCGGGATTAATATGAAAATTTAATTCGGAATAACACTCTCCGTTCAAACAAACCGTATTTTGGACATTTAAATTTAGACACTGGTTTTCAAAACAAGTAAAACAAATGAAATGCACAAAAACGTGACAGACTTGCTACAGTTGAAGTGCTAAAATAATTTGTTTTGAGTGTCGTAGCACCCTGACTTCCATTTTACGCAGATCATGGAATCCTAGATTAATAAATAAACTCTTCTGCGAGTATTTACTTTGTCATCAAAATGTTTCAAACTTAATACTACCATACGTAAAATTGAATGGAGATTCCAAAAATGTACAAATATACGGGGTGTTCCATTTACAACAATTCCTGCGAAACCGGAAGTGACAGAAACTTGTTTCCTATGTCAACAAATGCCAGTTAGAGAGTATATTACATATACCAAATTTCATTTAGATATCTTAAAAAATAAATAATATATGGGGGTACCCCAGGTTTCGTTGACACCCGGTATAGGGTGCCTAGTGCCCATAATCTATCTCATTACATGGGTAACTTTCTTAATATAAAAGATAGAGGATCGGTTAAATGGGGAAAGTTGGGCAGAATTACAAGCAAAATCTCATGCCATTTTCAAATTTGGCATATGCCATCAACTTTTTTTATTATTTCGAAAAAACTGAAAACGATCGTTTTTTCTAATGTTATATCATTCAACGGCCATTTACCTTAGAGCTGAAGTAAAGGTGTCCTCTTGTAGATATTTTTGCGTAGAATTCGATAGTTACGCAAAATGTCATGGCCCTCTTGGTTTTCGAGATACAATATAAACTTTGCATTTTTTTAATTAGCAATCATAGTTGGCTGTGATCTCATTAAATAGCTTTTGTTTTTCTGATTTCATTGATATAAGGTTCGATATACTTTACTCTCATATTTGTTTTTTAAATGCTAAAAGAAGTTTATTGGTACAGCAAAATAATACACAGGTAGGCTTTGCAAACAGAAGCTTGAATATAGCTTGGCTGTCTACGAGAGTTTTTTAATCAAAGTCAAATTCAACTAACATTCATATATTTCCTATCTGTGCTTTATCTTTACAAAATAATATAAATGGTTCTAAGTCCAAATTCATAGTGAAGGCAAAATTATTCTAAGTTCAAATTGACATTATTTACTCTAAGTCCAGAGTTAAAATAAATTCTTTAACAGTTAAGAAATAAGTTTCAATTACATTTAAAACGGCTAAGTCCATAAAACGAATTTAAATAATTTACCCAAATATTTTATAAGTTCTAAATTAGAGTTAAGTTAAAATATAAAACAATCTTACATGCATTCACTGGAACTTTAAAGAATTTACTTCTAAGAAAGGATTGAAACAAGAAACAAGGGTGTGTACTTAGCCCATTGCTATTTTCAATAGTCGTGGATGAAGCCATAAGAAAGGAGCATCATCTTGAAGGGTGTCAATTTACCGTAGGTACTGCTTGTCTGATGGCTGGATATAAACCATGTCTCATGTCTCTAATGTATTTTCGTTTAGCTTTTATATTACATATACAGAAAATTGCCCCTTTCTCTCAATATCAACGTGGGAAATGTCTACTTGTTATCTTACAAAAATACTGCTGTCAGCATTTCGCACACCTGCGGAATTACATAGAAGCACGTATGAGGTGTCAAGTTTCAGTACACTGTAGTTCATATACGTGCCTTATCTAGCATTCTTATAAGATATAACTCGATACGTTGCCACGTGTAGCTTGCCAGTGGAATGACCTTTCGTCATTCCGCTTGCTCGTGTACTTAAATTGTAACTTTAATATTTTTACATTCGTCTTTATTAAAATATTTATTCGTTCGTTTATTGTTTATTGATGTTTCTGATAAACAACTATGTATTTAAGAAATAAGCAACTTTTATTAAATTATGCCCATTACAAGAAGATTATGTGAACTGCCAGGTGCCAGGGTGGCGCAGTGGCAAGAGCGTCAGGCTAGCGTTGCGCTAGTCCCCGGTTCGAATCTCGCTGGATGCAAGATTTCCCGGAGTTCGGTATCGAGCCCTGGTGACCATTCGTCGTTGGGCACCTAATTAACGACGCTCTCCTCCGAATACCGACCTACGAGATAGAGTAACATGGTTCTATACGTACACACACATACACTATACACATGGTGCTGTATGTCGGCAAAAAACGGCGCACTAATCACTTCGCGCCCATGTGTCACCTGTTATGGAAGGATCTATGACTAATCATTCTACAGTAACGTGGAACGCACGAGAATGAAAGCCTGTCTATATTTAAGGCGCGCTCGCTTACGAGATTTCAGTCTAATTCAGCCTACATAAACGGTCGCGAAATTATGTACTACGTCGGTAAAGTTAATATAAATATACGTGGATAGTTATAAATAAACAAACTGTACAAATAAATTAATTAGTGTTACGGGTTAATATTAGTGTTTTATATTAGAATTAATATTAGTGTTAAGTTGTTATTTCGTGTTTCTTCGTTGCTTAATAAGTTTAATATTTGTTAATAAATAATTCACACAACGAACCGAAGTTTTAAATAAACGTTTTAAAACCGTTACAATAGTATCACATGTTGAGAATAACGTAGTTTTCTATCTTCTTTGAAAAAATATATGGTACGAAAAGGTAGAGATCTAGTACATTTTATCGGCAGATGGCAGTACATTTTTTCAGTGGTTAATAACAGCCCTGGCCGGATTTTGCATTTCACGCGTAAGACCACATACGGTAACGCACCAGCCTCAGCACCGAAAGGTATAAGAGGTTAACGATTACATACAAGAAGATTATGTGGCTTTTTTATGTAGTATTCAGTGGCGGTTGCTCCATAAGGCCGCGCGGCCGCGCGCCCCTCCTAAGAAATGCCAAGGAACACACAATTTTTTTCTAAATTATTAATATTTATTTTACATACATTCTATGACTAAGTTCAAATTTCAACAAAAAATTCAACTCTATCCAAACATCCGCTCCCATCTCTAATTGTCCGTCCTCGTTGAGATCTCTAATTATCCGCGTCCTCAACCAACGGCCGCGGAAAATCTGCGGCCTTTAACAAACATTATACATTGCCGCCGAACGACTCCGGAGACTAGCCGATAATAGCCGATTGTATAAGTTACAGCAGGCCGCGATTTTAGCGCGGCCTGCTGTAACTTATTGTTGGAGCAATGAATCTTCTTTCATTTAATCGGAGCATCGCAAAGATTCGTACTCGTCTACTCGTAGCTATTCAAATCCTGTTATTTTATTAAGAAACGTTTTACAGAATTATTTCATAATAAATGCAATTAGTAGATATATTTTTTACTGCAAGAAATAAAAAATAACTAGTGAGCCTTTTAGAACTTTAAATTTGTAACAAAAAGATGGTTTTCTTTCAGTTACATGAAATTGTTTGTTTCAATTTGTATATCATTACAATATTCGGTGTTCAAGAACATTTAAAGAAAAATATCATATTATGAAAATATAGGTATTTTAAAAAAAATAAACTAAAATATGTACGATTGCTTAGATAACTAAAAATATTTACAATTTTATTTACAGTCGATTTAAAATATCTAAAAAAGTGGGTAAAGAAGGATATATTCAAATCTAAATATTGTTTGGGTTTCAGCTTCGATAAATTACGCAATAACCGTCATGCAGTCTAATATTTGTTATGACTGAGAATGAAGTAATCGATACCTAATTATTTTGAAAGCAATTATTAGAACTCGTGAAAGGCCGAGTAAAACTACCTAGAATGATAATAGTAACTAATCACTAGAAGTACCGAATACATTTATTTGCGGTTATAAGTTATAATATTTACTTAAATGTGCCAATTTTCAGATTTGTATTTATGTAAATTGGTTCGGAAAATAAGGATCAAATTTTCCCGTAACTTTTGGTAGGTTATTTGGTGTTTGACGCCCCTCCAAACTCAAACCCCACGACACGCCACTGGTAGTATTGACGTATTACAAGCAGTTTTCTTTTGAACACTCATTATAACAGAAAATAATAAGGAAAATCGTATACCTACCTATCAAATTCGTGTTCCAAATAAAATTCGTGATTTTCGTTTATGTTTTATTTTTAATCCCTCGTTATCATTAAATCAATTAAATAAACAAGCAGGCAAAAATAATCAAAATAGTTTTAAAAGCCCAAAGATCGACAAGAACAAAACCGGTAAAAAAATTTAACAAAAATTGTTTTGACTACACGACTACACGCACGTGCTTTTTATTTTAATTGAGGCTGATAAAAATTGTCTTGAGTTTATTACGTGCAAACCATGTGTTAGACAGCCAGTCACTTGCAGGTCAATATTAAATATTACTACGGGACAATCTCACACAGCCGCGATGATAAACCAAAACTGATAACGAAACTTACAAGAGTCGAATACAAGATCACTCAGTCAACGAGTAACGTTTCAGTCTCGATTTAACCTTTATTGAGTTGTGTTATTTCTTAAAATTACCAAGATGAAGGCAATCGTTAGAGAGACAAAAGCTAAGGTATGTTACTTTATATTTCATTTTAACGATTCTGTTTTATATTTTTAATTCAAATTTGAAGCATTTCGAATAGGATTCATGAATTCTATTGGGTATTTTTGTAATGCTTCTTTATATTCTACAGAAATATTTCAAGTTCATCTTTTAACGAAGAGGTAAAAATTCTCAATAATTTCATTTTGCTTGTTATTTAAAGAATTGATGAATCTTTTAAAAGCAAACCGAAATATGAATTTAGCGGTCAAATATAAGTCATGGCCGAAAAGGAGAGGCTGCTATCGCCTTATCGTTGGTTTTTATTATACAAAGTTATTAAGTATCAGTACTTTTTTTTTGTTATTGTACATTTCAATGCCATGCTATATAATCTTGAATCGCAAAATGCTAACTACACGCGCTTTTATGAATAAATTCATACATTTCCTAGATTTTCCAACACATAACAATTATAGGTATGTGGGCCTTTTGATTATGCAATAGGTAGGTACCCTTATGTTTATTCGTATAATGGCCTAGTCTTCCCGTCAGCAGTCTCCAGTCTCCAGTATTTTGTTACCAAAAAAGTATAGCTGTGTTGCAGTCAAAACACAGAAAGAAGTAACAAAATATCTACACCCATCTGCAGAAACATTAGGTTTATGTACGTACATAGAGTAAACGATTAATTATAACACGTTCATTTTCTTCTAAGATACTTTTCAAAAAATAAGAATTTTAAAATTTTGTCGTTCTATGCTGGTTCAGTGATTAGCACATGTTTTTCAATATATGCACTTTTTAAAAAACGAAATTTTTAAAAAATTATTTATCATCCGTTGTAGATAGTTTTGTGTTAATTATAAGATTTAAGGCGGCATTAAAAAATTTACACGGCGTGTGGAGCGACGCGCCTGGCGTGTGGCGTGTGGAGTGACGCGCCGACGCGCGCATGGAACGATCGCGATCTCACGGCTTGTGGATTGACAAGTTTCGCCGCGCGCGGTATTTAATTTTCAATTCTTTTGAAAATGCCCAGGCGTCGAGAACGGATGCTTGGTTGCGCAGCAGCTTGTTACATTATATTTTAAACAGCGATGATTTGTTATTACAAAAGAAGAGAAAACAAAAACGGTGGTGGATGGCGTCGCACATTTTTATCTTTGTGGCCCTCATGATTAGGGTTCCAGATCATTGGTTCTTGTTCGTACAATGTTAAAAATTCAGCTATTAAATCGTTTGACCACGACATGTTGCCAATTGAAAAGCTAAATGACCATTGAATTTAATATTTAACGGCCGAAGATCTCGGGCCGTGTGACTGTGTACCCGAGTCGCCCCACGCCGCGCGTGGCGCGTTTTCTTTGAAGTGTGCGAACTTTACCGCCAATCGACGGGAATCGGCACGCCGCATCAAGTTCGTCGCGCCGGCCCATTCTCACGGCGCGTGGAGTGTCAAGTCACACGCCAGGCGCGTCGCTCCACACGCCGTGTAATGCCACCTTAACACATACCTCTTCCTTTCCAAGCAAATAAGAATAAGTATAAAAAAATATTCGACATCTTTTGTAGTTTAAGTTGATTAATTGATTGGCACAACTTTTCTACGATGCTTCCCAAAAAACAAGGTTCTAGAAAATAATTTAATTATCTGTTGTAGTTTTATGTTAATTAAGCGATTAACACATCCCTTTTCTTCTAAAATGCAAATACTTTGCAAACAATTTTTAAAAATTTGTGTACAATAGTTTCATGTTAAGCTATTAACACATCATTTTTCTACTAAGATACTTTTCAAAATAAATAAGCTTGAAAGAATGTAATTTTAGTATTATATTCTTGAAAGTTGTAAGCGTGACTCTTGTGAATAATAAAACAAATTTTGTTTTAAAGTCGCGTATTTGGTAATTTCTACTAAATGCTTGAAACAAAGGCCTCAAATGTTAATGCTGAGAGGATTTGGCAAAAGCTTTGAAGCTGACTACAAGAGTCCCTTGGATTGTTTATTTAATAAAAACCAACTACTTCGTTTATGTTTCATAAAAATAAAAAAAAAATAAGTCTAAAACATATAATTTCATCATGCTAAAGATGGACTTATTATGCAAAATTTCAAACAAAATCTCCAATATAGTAAGTAGATATTTGTATTTATTGTCAGCAACTAAATCGAATCAACAAGCTAATAAATAAAACAGTTTTCGAATTAAAAGTGAAGTTCTAAGGTTGTACCTAAGATACAAAACGAAATTTTCTTTAAACAATTTGGAGTTCTTCAGAGAGCTTCAGACTCACACTCATACAGAGATCTACGTGTTTAAGGAATTTTTTTAACGATATTTACAGTTCATATTCTAGGCACGTTTGCATATTTTCCTAAGGTGACCAGACGTCCCTCGGGACAGTCCCGATTTTTAACAATTTGTCCCGCGTCCCGCGGAGTTTTAAAAAAGTCCCGCTTTTTGGAAAGAATATGCTTTCGCCAGTTTAGAGCAAAAAATTAAGTATACGCATAAACATAAACCTAAAAATGCACTCAAATGCGAAATATAATCCGGAAATATCCTACTTTTGTTTACATTTTTAATATTTTCCATTAAATTCCTAAAGTTCATATACCTAAAGCCGGGTTCTCATTAGTCGATTTCGTTGATCAATGAGACTGAATCTATACCATTGAAGATACAATTGAATACGAAAATTGTTCACACGATTCAAGGGCATTGAACATTCTGTCAGAAACGATCAATTTTAAAAATTGCTGCAAAGAAGAAAATTGTGCGTGCTGGAGTCCGCATTGTGTGTAAATATTTAGTAAACCAAATCAAAAAGCGAAAAACGAGAAAACCATTTGAAATGTGTCATGTTGTTAAAATGACGCAGAACTCTACGCAATTTTATCCAGAGTGTAGGTGCCAAGAATAAGCTGACGATGCAACTTTATATGTTTCAATATAATTGAACTTTTGTTCTCACATTTCAAACACCGTTGAATTTCATTGAATCAATCCCGTTGATCAACCAAAGTAGACCTGCCTTTCACTTTCATTGAAACGAAAAATCATTGATCAATATCGTGGAAATGATGTTCTCATTATTCAATTTCTTTACAATGACATAGATTCAGTCTCATTGATCAATGAAATCGACTAATGAGAACCCGGCTTAATTGTATTTTTTCATATGTTTACAGGTGTTTGTTAAAATGATCTGTTTTTGAAATATGCTTTTTTTGTTTTCTTTCATAATAAAATTAAAATTTAGTTTTTTTAATTATTTTTGTACTTTCATTCATAATACCCCCTCTCCCCCCGTTCGATTTTGTCCCGCCTTACCAAAATTAAAATCTGGTCACCTTACATTTTCCTAAATTATTTCCAAAATATATCAAAACTGAAGACCTTCAATTCGTAGTATAGGCCGTCTACCCTTGAATTAATGAAAATACCTTAATACCTACTAACCTAGAATAATCCGAGACTGGCACTGTTTCCCCAACTTGAGATATATCATATCGATTTACCTTCAGTTTAAGAATTTACATGCCCCACTTATTGTTTCTCAATATCACAATATCAGTCGGACAATTGTGAAAATCACTTCAAGACGTTCATTAAAAATAATAATACCCTGTTTCAAATAATAAATTCGGTGCAAATATGAATATAGTGTTTAACAGAAAACAAGAAAATGTTAAAATTAAATCCAGGCTTGAAGAGGTAAGAGGATTAGTTAAGTAATTGCTAAAAATAAAACAGATTAATTTATTATCCGCAGGAATTAAGTTTTGATAATGATAATAAAACATTTTTCGGATTACTAAAAATTAATTAACATTAAGTATGCAATGACATAATAAGTTAGTGATAATTTTTATTTTAATTTTGTTATCTTAATGTTGTTGATGCTTTATGCTTTAGTTCTATATTTTAACTAAACATCAATTTTAAACGTCCACGAAATGCCTAATGTGGATTTATACAAATTTAAGTAGTTTGCAAATGTATCGCAATAAAATGAGTTAATAAAAACTGGAAATTATTAAAATCAAACCTCTGAAATTTTTAACAATAACGAACTTACGTTGTTTTGACAAATATTGCCATAAACTGATTATAATTAACACTGAAAACGGCGTATACAATGGGCCTGTCAAACGAGAGCACGATTTTTTCACGCAAACCAGAAAACTGTAATTTGTATAAATTCTTGCCTAATTGTATTTTTTTTAACCAATCAGGCCACATTTGCCAAACACGCGACCCTCAAAAGGGAAAAATGTCTGTGTTTTACTTGATTTTACCACAGAATATCGAATAATTAGAGGCTACCCTTTACCCGTATGAAGTACATAAATCTTTGCAACATAAACAAAATATTTTTGATATTGAGAAGTTCACCTCGAATTTTACGGGTAAAACAATACTTTGGGTCATTGCCAATTGCCAAAAGTCTCGAATGGTAATTCGATACATAACTTTGCTTTTGTTTACTATTTGAATACGTAATGAATAACTAGTAGTAAACTTCATCAAAAACTATAAAAAATACGTATGTTAACAAACCACAATATTTATGTAGGCAATACACAAGGTTCATAGTAAAATAATATATTAGCATCGCTTGACCATATTTAGAAACTCTTTGTTGAAGTGTTTATAAACAATGTGATTACATATTATTTTTTAATTTATTAGTCACACACTTCCTATAGATATCGTTGAATATCTTGGCTTCCTAATCATTCGTTACTTTTCTTATCTTCTATTAGCCTGCACAATTGCAATTGACTGCATTTTTTAATAAATAAATACATAAAGTAAAATTTTGTTAAATAATTCGTAGATATGGTCTAATTGGCGAGTCAGGTAATGCACGTCATCAATAAATTTTATGACATCATAACTTAGTACGTCTACATGAAGTTTCAAACGATTTACAAATTCTATAACCTAAATTTTCTAATGAATGACGTTAACATTTTCATATTCTATCGATATGACTATGACAATGACGATCTGTCAAAAATTTGTAAGTGAAATAATATAAACATGCCAAAAATAATACTAAATTTACAAAAAATAAATATGAGCTAAATTAGAAAATAAAAACCCGATTTCTTTTTATTTTCAAAAATTTACAGACCTTGCGATTAAGCACGGATAGTTAATCTTAGAAAACTACAAAAATAATTTATATTTAGCAATTACTTTTTTTTTTTATAGCGCATTATTGGTAACGCCGACCGTTGATCATGTGATTGATGACACGCATTACCTGACTTGCCAATTGGACTATAACTCATTGTCAGTGTGAAAACTGCTATTAACATACTGAGTAAAGTACCGGGTGATCAACGGAATTCATAATTAGAGGAGGCTGTGATTGGTGCTATTTTATGTTGTGTGGTTGGGCACACTGAGAAATGAATAATAAATTGACAATTGTTATATTTGAGGTTAAACTCGTGCTTTGTACGATCTTTGATGATATAGTAAACATTATTTTGCTGAAACGCAGAAATAAAATAAGTGAAGAAAAAATTGGAAATTTTTATGGAAATTACAATAGGTACTTAAATGTTCAAAGTGTTGTTCGTCAGCTTCAATGCACCGGGTAACCTCAATTCTGACACTTAAAATTTTGAATTTCAAGCTGCAAGCCTGTGTTGCCAACTTTATGGAAAATATAACAGCCTGCTCTAATTATGAATTCCGTTGATCACCCGGTAGAAACTCTCGTATCAAATATCAGTTTTGTAGGAAATCGTAAATAAAATAGATTGAAATCGTGTTAATGTGAACAATACCACTCGAAAATTTCATAATTAAACTGAAATTCATTCATTCACATGAAGTCTTAGCGCTACTCATATCTAAAGTATTAAAATTTTTGAAATCGTGAGATAGGAAACAGAAAGATATCTATTGATACATGTGAAAAAAGCGTGCTAGTAATTAACAGCTATCAGTTAATTAAGTGTAAATTTATATTTTGTATTTTTTAGTTAATTAAAGAGAAGTATGCACAGTTAAATTCAAGATAAGTTCTGGAACAAAAGTTGGTGCAGATATTTATTTTCTGGGGTTAATGTTGATATTATTTCAAAATTTGTATCAAACGACATTATTCTTCTTCTTCGGTTATTGCCCTCTTGGGTTTGCCGTTTTGTTTCCATAATTCCTACTTAGTTTCTCAGTCTCCTTCATTCAAGTATTTTTCTGTCATTATATTATTTGTACAAGTTTCCCAGTTTAGGGTTGGCCGACCTCATTTCCTTTTGCCTTTCGGGTTCCACTCCGTTATTTTCTTGGGCCATCTGTTTTGTGACATACGTTTTACATACCATAGCCAGTGTCTATGAAAATGTGTTCAGCGGAACCCTAGGGTTCCATCAGTACTTGCCAAGAGTTCCGCGCAAAGTCCCGCGAAATACAAAACACATATCTGTTATATATAGATATATTTATAAAATCGTTTTAAACTGCCGAACATATACGAGGCGTTCATTTTAACATTGGTCCGGTTCCACACAACTTACATTTACAAAAACGTGTTCCACGCGAAAAAAAGTTTGAGAAACACTGGTCCATTCCATCGGAGAACTCGATTTTCCAAAATTTTGGTGATTGAGTTAGTTATTTCCATTCTTTGCCAAATCTCTTCTGTCTTCTGTTCTCAGTCTGTCTTGTGACTCTCAGGTATCTTCTGATATAATCTAGTTCCACCTTTCTAATTTTATCTCTAACAGCTCCTGTTACTGGCCACATTTCAGCTCTATAAATGGCCCGTCCACACACAACGACTTTTATAAGCGATAAAACGGCCATGCAAATCATTCGACAAGACGTACGACTTGTGGAGTGTCCACATTATTACGTCTTGTCGTCCAATTTCTCCTACAACCAATCTATCAGTTCCGCGATACCCGTCATGGAGGAAGTACTTCTGTGGTCAAATCTTTCTTATATACCGTTCGTACGGAGTTAATTTGTTTGGTAACAGTCTCTTTGTTGGCTGATGTATCTACTTCTTTATATTTTTCTATTAGAACTTCGTAAGCCTGGCCCTTCTTATTCCGGTCACTATAGTCTTTATTTTTCGCTTGCCGCAAGCAAGGAAAACTGCGATATAACTCTATAAATTCGCACAGAAATTCACGAGAACATTCAAGAAGATCAGACATAATTTCAATATGTATAAATACGTGAAGTGAACTACAAATACTCCTAATAAGGAGAACTGAACGAGATTGAATGAAAAGACGGAAAGTCTGTCCACACGTTCCTTCTTCACGAATCAATTCTCGGAAAATGATGCTTCTGCGTTCAATCTTCCGACTTGTCGTCCAACCTCATTCAGTTCATAGAAGATGTACGTTTTGCGGTCCGCACTAATCCACACTCTCCGTTTTATTTGATACGATTTGTCTGATTCGACAAGACGTACGATAAATCGTTGTGTGTCCCAGGATTTAATATTTTGGTCGTCTACTCTTATATTTTGTGCAACTCTCCCCACACACATGCATTCTGTTTTTTGGAAGTTAATTTTTAAACCCTATTTTTCATATGAAAAACGACATTATTTACATCTTATTTAATGTACCTAGCAGAAATAAATCTATCAAGACAGAATAGCCATAAGAAACATTTACTCTGAAAATCATTTAATTATCACTTACCTATTTTCTGTATATTAAATCGATTCTTCTATTCTTTAAAGCTGCAAATTTGCAAATTATGTCGTCATAAAATAGTTGCTTCTTCGTAAGCATCAGTAGAAGTTGTTTCTGAATAGAAATATTTGCCAAATGAGAAAGTCTTTCTTGAGAAATGGTGCTTCTTGAGTAAGTTTTTATTCTCTTAAGGCAAGAAAAGCTTCTTTCTACTGACACACTTGTAGATATATATATTAAATAGCTCTACAGGCCTAGAAGGCCCTGGGCTTGTTTGGTTATCTCCCTCCACCTCCTCCTGTCAATGGCTACTTCTTCCCAATTGCGAACTCCAATTTCTTTTAGATCTGCTACTACTGCCTCCATCCACTTCCTTTTTGGCCTTCCTCTTCTCCTCTTTCTCTGCACTCCGTGCTGCATGACTTGTCTTGTTGCTCTTTCCTCTCCTAACCTTCTTATGTGACCCAACCAACGTATCCTTAGGCCTTTAATTACCCCTACTGTGGATGGTTGACCATACAAACCCATCACCTCTTCATTTGTTCTCCTTTCCCATCTATCTCCTACTTTCTTGCCCTTAAATATCCTTCTCAGCACTTTTCTTTCCCATATTTCCAACTTTTTTTGCTCCATTTTGGAAAGAGACCACATCTCACTCCCGTATGTAACTGTCGGCCGCACTACTGTTTTATAGAGTCTAATCTTGGCATTTCGCGATACACTATTAGATTTAAAAATTCGCAGCAAAGATCCCGCACTTTTATTACCTTTCACTATCCTTCCATTTATTTCCTTTTCATCCCCGCCCCTGTTTGATAGCATCACTCCTAAATAGGTAAAATCTCCAACTCCTTCGATTTCATTCACATTTTCATCTTCCGACCTGAATATTAAATTTCTACTCTCTTCTGTTCCCTTTCCCTCTTGCACTTCCATATACTTTGTCTTCTCCATGTTAATTCTTAGACCATACTCCTTTGCGACCTTATCCAATTTCTGTAGCATTTCTATTATTTCGTACTTACTTCTGGCTACTAAAGCTACGTCGTCGGCAAAAGCGACTATTTGGTGCCTATGGTGGTATAAAGTTCCGTTTGTGTGAAACTCACACTTCCTTACAATCTGTTCCAATAGCAAATTAAATAAATCTGTGGACAAAGGGTCTCCTTGTCTCAGTCCCTGGCTAACTCTAAAATTCCGTGAGGTGGCCCCGTTAATCCTTACTTTATTGTTCGTTTCTTGTAATGTCATCTTTATTAGCCTTATTATCTTTGCCGGTATTCCTAAGTTTACCAGCGCGTTATACAGATTGTTCCTATATACTGTATCATACGCTCTCCTAAAATCTATAAACACCAAATGTAACGGTAGGTTGTACTCATAGCTATTTGATATTAGCTGTTTAATCACAAAAACTTGGTCACTTACCGACCTAATTGGCCGAAACCCACACTGGTAATCCCCTACCAAGTTTTCTGCTATTTTCGATAACTTCCTACGTAAACAATTTCCGAACATTTTGTAAACTACATCCAACAATGCAATTCCTCGATAATTCTCGCACCGGGTTACGTCTCCCTTCTTATGTATTGGGCATAGTATTGCCTGGGACCAATCTTTTGGCATTTGTTCTGCGTTCCATATCCTTTCTATCAATTTGTACAGCTTTTTGTGTAAAATCTCGCCACCCAGCTTGAGCAATTCTGCAGCCACTCCGTTCTCTCCCGGACTCTTATTGTTTTTCAGGTGATTCATCTCTTTCTTGACCTCCTCTTCTGTGGGTACTTGTGTTACTCTCTCCTCCTGTTCTTCTCGTCCTTCTCCTTCGTTTTCCACCATGTTAGTTTCTCCATCCATGTCCCCTAAAATTTCTCTGAAATATTCCACCCATCTGCTCAGACTTCCTTCTGTGTCGCCCACCAGGTTCCCTTCTTTATCTCTGCAAAAGAGCGGTCTAGCTTTTTTTCTAATTTTCCCTTTTTTTGCTTCTTGGTAAAAATTTCTAATATCCTTCATAGATGGAATTGTTAAAATGAGGGAAAACAATTTATAAGCTTCTGTAAAAATGTCTTTATCTTCATGAAGCATTCGGAAAAGTTCTTGCGTCGATATGTTTCTATATTTTTCATCGGAATACAAAAGAGTCAATTCATTTTTAAGGCGCTAGGGGTTGATAAATATGTTGCCGTAAAAATGTTTCAGACTTTCAAGAGCAAGGGAAGGAAAGTGACAAGTTGAATTGTTTTTTTATGTGATTGTGCACTTTTTGTCAAAAATTCAAATGCTTCCTTTAATTTATCCCAATCTTCAACAATTACATTTACTAATTTCGAATTAGAGGACCATCGAGTTTGTGCTGTGGTTGATATGCGTCTTCCGGATGTTGATGTAAGCGTATAAGCTCGCTTCGCTGAACAGACTGCAAACGAGTGACGTTGCCTAAAAAAATCCTACTTGCATAATTTTTAGATTTGGTTGTAATCTCTTTAAAAAATATTGTTTTATTATGGTTCAAAATATTTCTGCTAATTAATTGTTATTAACTTAGTTATAAACAAAAGAAATTTAAATTAGAATTAGACCGCTTAAAACACATTCACGCAAGCGCGGCTTGATGACGTCATTTTATTGTTGGCAGTTCCATCGTCTGCATTTACTATCCGAACCACAAGAGATGACTCCTGCCTCATCAATGCTATCCGTATGAAGTAAGATTTTACTTGCTAGTCAAATTAGCATCAGTTGTATTCTCAAGCAATTATGATTGGCGCTTTAACCGGAAAACAAACAGCTGTCAAGTACTTTCAATACGAATTTAATCTTAAAATTATTTTCCTTTTGATTAAGAAATTTAAAAATCCGTATTGTACTGTTTTAGTTATTTGCGTTTACTTACTTTTATAATGACCAAGGTTAGATGCAACTTAAATTATTTACCAATTAAAAATTTCAAATGATATAATAATCTAACCAATAAATGTACAACTGTGTTTCTTCTGCAACGCAATAAACCAAATTAAATGTTCATTTATCAAAACTTCACAACACAAATTCGTACCACATAAACGAATTCCAATGAACATAGGAATTTAGATAACTAATAAAATAAAATAATGTAAATGTATAAATAATTAGACAGTTTGACGTTTTAGTGATGACACGCGCATTTGACGTAAACTACTCTAGTCAAATAAGCACTTTAATTATAACACAGGCTTATTGTAATGCTATCCTTGTCGTGTGCATGGGGTTTGTGAACAAATATACACTCGTGTTTGTCGTTACTAAATTCAGCGTGAGATGAGGCAGGGGTCATTTCTTGTGGTTCGGATAATATTACCCATTTACCTGCATCAGCTGTACCATTTTGTCAGTTGTTGGTGTTGTTCTTCTAGTGTTTATTTTTTGATCGGCGTTTTTCTTACTTTATACAAGCAGACCTTTTCAGGACTAAACAACCTAGCGTTTTTTTGCTTTCCTTTACGCGTTTTATTAAACATCCCAGTTTATTGTTTGTGTACTTTAAACAACAATGCCAGCGATTAAAGTGGATGGTGGATTTTATAAAGGGCAATCAGATAATTTACCAAAGGTGGATTTTATCCATAATTTTCTTCTTGTTGGTTCGTACGGAACGTGGAAAAACAGTTTTTCGGGAGTCTTGCACGCTGTATTTGTACAACCAGGTACTATACACCACTTCGAAATTAACTCATTCGCGCCCATGACAAACAACAGAAGACGCGCAAAAGAAAACACAGGCACGCAGAGTGGTTTAGTCCTGAAAAGGACAGTTTTTTTAATATAATAAGCAACACTATTAGGAAACAATAAACAAACAAGAACACGAACTGAAAAATATGTACGAAGCAAATGTCGACTTCTCGGCCCTAAGTCCCACCCACTATAAGATGACGTCAGCATGTTGCGCATGTCCGAATGGGTTTTTCCTGCTCATTAAATATTTAAATTTATAGGCATTTTGATTAAATTATGTAACCTTTTTTGATATAAAAAAAATTCTTTAGACTTATTTTAAATGTATGTTTCATATTTTATGGTAATTAGCAAAATTCTTTTTGCATGCAAGCAGTCTGTGGTGGAAAGCTAAGTAGCGACTCATGCGACTGGCGTCAGTGTTACCATGGCAACCCAGTGAATAGTGCAGACTTCCAAGCATTTACGTTTAGCTCTGCAATATTTGATTCTGTGCTGCGAAATACATACCTATAAGAAATGTTTTACGTATTGAACGGGGATAAAATTCATTTATAAGTTAAACTATTTAGGAATTTAGATAAATGGAAACATTCTTATATACAAAAAAAATAATAATTAGAGTGAAATATTAGGTGAAGAGGCACTTCACCTACTTCACCTGAAAAGCTGCCACTGGCGGATAATTGAATTAATTGGATTTATGAAAGTTAAAAATGTTCGCCCTGAACTTTTATTTTCATTGTTAATCCATAGCAAAATTAAAAGATGTTCATGGCTTTCGTAGTTACGATATTACTTATATCTTGTTAAATTAAATATTAATTTCAGAACTAAACTTGCTGTAGATATCTATTTTTGGAGGTTAGTAGTTTTGCAAAATTTGGGACAAGGCCCTTGTTTTAAAGTTTATTTGATGCAGTAGATATATCAGAATAGAGCATAACACCTTTCCTAGTAGGTATGTTTAAAAGTTCTGCTGTTACATGCATGAGGTAAAAGGGTTTTTATTTTCATTGTTTATTCAAAGTTAAATTAAAGATGTGAGTTTCTGACGTTGGTGTAGAGTAGATATTAATTCTCAAAACTTGTGACAAACACCTTTATTTAAAACTTATTGATATATTGATGCTGCAGAAATAACATAATCAACATACAATACAACACCTACCACCTACCCTATTTAATACGCCGTAAGGCATAAATGGGAATTGAAAAAAAAAGACAAATAAGTTTAATTATAATCTTCTTTTCAAACATTTTTATTGGTAATGAGTTAAATTCATGAATATTACGGATTTTCAAGCTTTCGTCGTTCATCCATAGCAAATTATTGCGTAGTCTTGCAATTGAACGCGAAGTTCAAAACTGAAGTAAATATTTATTTCCTTTTTTAATCCATGGTTTTAAAATAACACCAGTATATCTGTAAATATTTATAAAAATAAAAAAGATAATTTTGGTACCAACGCGATTTTATAAAAATAAGTGGCTTTTAGAAAACAAAAGAATCGTTAAGAACCACCTGTATCAAGCTCGAGTATGTAACTTAACGTTTGGTATAAAGTACATATGACAGTTTTTCAATGTTTTTTTTAACTAGCAGTCGAAATAAGGTATTTTGGATTACTATTATAACATACCTATTAAAAGAAAAACTAAAGTAAGATATTTAAACACATTTACACATTTCCGTTTTATGTTGGAACACTAGAAAATCTTAAACATGACGAAGTACGTGTTTGGTGTTGATACCTTTTTGTGAAATTTTATTAAAAAATACAAGTACATAAATATATTATTAAAACATTTTTATGCAAGTGTATAACGCCATTCACATTCAAACAGTTCAAAGTATATTATTAAGGTTCAACACAGATTTCTGTTTGGTAATGAGCGCAAACCAGCCATAGCAGTTATAATCGGAAGTATTTATTATAAAAATCTAACGGTAAATTCAGTCAGCTGTCGAAATTTTTCCCTCGACATGCATCAGGTATCCCTAATCCCCCCATACATTTTATTTAAACAACCCCACATATTTCGTAGCTCCTCGACCCTAAACCTTTATTTGATGATATCGCACATTGAAGCCCTGTTGAATTGCACCTGCAAGTTCGTATGTTTCCAGTAAGGTATTCCTGTGTTTTGTGTTGCAACCATTTCTGAGTTTCTGACACGGAAGTAGGAAAATTCCTACATCAAAGATAATTCTCTTATCAGTGATTCTTAAAAAAAATATTATCGTATTTGCAAAATAGTTTACAGAATGTTTACATTGCATTTTTCAACATTCCTTATCATGTACAATCTGTAATTATTATGAAAAACGCGCGTTTGTAGGTTGCTTCGCCATTGATCGTCGAGGACGGGAGTGTCAAATTGGGTGACCTTCCTCGTCCTCGTCAGAACAGCCACAGTCTGCGAACAAGCAGGTTAATAAGTTGTGTTACATCATAATATACTAACGTAATCAAATTTTCAAGGTATGTTATAGGTATTATTAAAGAATCTCATTGCTTTTCCGTTGTTAATTTAAACCCCACTTCCGGGACAATTAAATTATCTTAAATGGAAGAACAGTAAAATTTTTAATTAATTATTTGCAGATATTAAAATTTTTTTTTATAATTTTTTGATTTTGTATCATACATATTAGGTATCTCATTTATCACAGAAAACGCTTTTCTGGAAAAAATTGATTTTTTTATTAGTAATATTAATTATTTATATTAGAAACAGACCGGTTAATTTATTCAGGTACAAAAAGTTTCAAAAAATTATGTATATTACTAGAATAACTGCATAAAATCTGTAATTTCCGAAAATATTAAAAATTTGCAAAGCGGCTTTGAGGTTAGGTTTACTTTTATGTTTCGTGTTTGGCTGTTTTGTGAGTAACATCACGTGAGCCATGACGACCTCAACTTCATACAAACCTGAGTTGCCCATTCATAAAGTGGCTATATTTTCCTTTCGTCATAGTTTTAATATTACCTATTTATTTTTTTATAAACTTCGACGTTATTATACTTATAAAATATTGAATGAATCTATTTTTTTTAAATGAACGTACAAATATTCCCTCAGCTGAATTGTTCACTATCTATTAGTAGCTACAATGATGAGATAAAATCTGATTTTACTTTATTAATTTAGGTAAATATTATTATGACAGTGTTATCTGTTAAAATTAATTTGTACTCATTGAGATAATCAACAAACGTTAACATGATTCAAAACAGTTTATTTTGTTGCAAATTTTTCGAGTTTTTCTTAGTAAAGCAGATGAATACTGCATATGTATTTTGTAAACAGTTTCCAAAAGCTTTCAATAATTAATTGATATTCATTTTTAACAAATACAAACTAATCTGCCCATTGTTGGGTCGTTTTCCTAGAGAAAGAGTTAAGTTCACACTTTACTTCTTTAATACCATGACGAGCAATAAACAGATAGTAAAATGGTTATTTCTCTTTCAAACCTGACCAAATGTCTCACAACAAATGTAACTTACTAACAGCAGTTAAAAATATTGGCAAACAAATTGCCTCTTTTATTACATAATACATATTAAATACCTTGGTAAGATCAATAGATTTATTATTTGTTTTTAGTTATAAAAAAGTTCAAATTAAAAGGACACAAGACTGTAACCAGCAAGTAATTTCAACAAACATTTTAGTTACCTATACATATTTACTTTCAATACGACATGTGAATTTATACTTTTATTTGTTCTACTTTCTGAAGAAGTTAATGGCGAACTGAAATAATCAAGTATTCCAAGTCTCTTTATTATTTTATTTCATACTGTCTGATAAATTCAGTTTCCCGGCGCCATTTTGAGTCCGGAAAGTGAGCTATTACGGTATCAGAGCCGGAAAGTGTTGCCAAGCAACACTTTCCGGACTGTTATTTTATGCACCCAATCAGAGCCCGTAAAAATGTAACCAAGCCACACCTACCGGCTTTGACACAGTAATGTCACATGTTGACGTTTTGAGAAAGTGTCACATGTAGAAATTAAAAAATCAAATTGTTTACAGTATGAAATAAAATACATAACGACATTCGTCCGTGAACTCTGTTTACAGTACTCGTTTCGAGTTTCAAGACTCGACTCCTTTCGTCGGCGTCGCCTCGTCTTTAAACATCTCACTCGTACTGTAAACTACGAGTTCCCGGACGTTAATTACTATTATCATTTTGATTACTTCTATTTATACCGTGAGTTCAAAAAGTCTTTACGTAAGGGTTGGCTATGGGTCACAAAAATAATGTCAATTGCAAGATTTAGAATTTATTAACAGTCATAATTGTGTTGCTGGCATAATACTGTTGTGCAAATTTCAATAAAATTGTAAAAACAAAGGTTCTAAATCTTGCAGTAGATATTACTTTTGTGTCTCATGGCCAACCCTTATGTTATGTATTTTTTGAACTCACGGTATATTTCCTAATGCCAACTTCGGTAAACTACTTTTTTATAACTATTAAATAATACGCTCAATAATGGCCTACATTATTCACGCCGATGAATTATGACTTATAATACACAGGCTGTGCCCAACCACAAAATTTTGCATATTTCATTCATTACTCAGGGCTTTTATTCGTGTCTAACAATTGTTGCCAGCGGATATAAATTCGCGATTTTATAGATTTTTAACTTGCACTAAAAAGTAAGTAGTCATAGAAAAAATAGGATTTCTCTAATTAAATTTTATTCATTCGTTGGACATTGTTTGTTGCCAATGCAATTTGATTCAATGCGTGGACAGTCAAGTAACTGACAACTGTTTATTTTTTAAAATGTTGACTTCAATATCTTTAAAATCGGACAAATTCTCACTGTTGTAAATAAAATCGCTTTCTGCTCGTTGAAAAAAGCAGCACTCGATAAATAAAAAAAAAACTATTATAACCACAAAGCAAAGAACCTAATAATTTATACTCTTACAAAAAAAAGGAAAAACCCCGACAATTACTTTCGCAAGTTCTAAGAACTGTAATTTTCTTTAAATCACTTTTGCAAAGTCTCTTTTACTTTTTTGTGGGTATTTCGCCACCAGTTTCACAATCCCAAGAAAAGTTAAAAAAACTTGAAGAAACACGCCACAACAAATATTCAGAAAGCATTTTGAAACGGCAAAAACGGTATGTTACATTTTTATTGTCCAGTTTTTAAATAAAAATCCCTACTGATGTGAATTTTCCCAATTTGTAATTTGGTATTCACATTTTGGAGACGAAACTCGTGGAATACTGGGTTGAAATATTCTTGCATCAAATTTCACAAATTATTTCTGATTTACTTATTTCTCCGGTGTTTTATGCTTCGTCATAGTTTACGTGCCAATAAATATTTTATAAGTACTACATCCTACATCTCTGGTTTTGCAATCCCCAAGTAAGTATATATACTTTTTGATGTTAAGGCTGGTGCGTTACTTTTTAATTAATGTGAATGAATTTTGATAAATCCGTAATAATAGGCTTTTTGCGTGGATATTTTGCCATCAGTTGTTAAAAATTAAATAAACGAGTAAACTACACAACAACAACTGTTCGGAAAGTTTTTAAAAAGTCACTAAAAATGTATGTTCATAATCATTTAATCTTTAAATTGTCAACTTTTATTACCTAATTAAATTTTCATTTATTTTTTAATTCCCGACACCAAAGACGCATATATCAGCAGTAAATGAAGCTTATCTAATATTGAGTAAACATAATTATTTTTATGTTTATGATATTTGCAGAGTTCATACTCGTAATTGCAACAAAAATTCAAATGGTAGCAGATTCATTATTTTGTATTAGATAATAATAGTTAAATAAATTTACCTTCGAGATGCTTTTCAAACTATTGTTATTGTATTTCCTCTGTAACCATAATTTAAACAAAATCATTTTAATTATTAGTTAAAACTAGGTACCTACGACTTTTTATAATCATCGTATTGGTAGTAATTTTGTAACTACCGACGTTTATACCTTTTCCTGGCCTGTTCATTAATTTAATAGCCTGTGACAGTCTATAGAAATTTGGTTAATTTATGTTAATATCGACTGATCCACAAAATTTGTCTTCAGAGTGTGCCATGAGAAAAATCACGTATGTCTGAGCATAGTCTTGAAATAACGGGTCTTTGTAGCTACTTACTGTTAGAACTACTGGCTAAAAGACGGAAATTTTAATATTACATAATAAAAATAAAATTTATCTAAATCCTAAATATGTTTTTATTATTAAAGAAGATGTGATATAGGGCCGCCATTTTCATTCAAACACAACCTAACTCTATTTGTGGAGTTAATAACATTATTTAGTATCTGGGGCGAATTATTTATTTTCTCGAATTTGTCTGTTAGTCTTTGTATAAGGAAATTAAATCGTAAAGGCAAAAGCTACTTAATTTAAAATACTTTGAAAATATAACTGACAGATGGAATTCTCAAGTACATATTATCTATTCACTTGGTTGCTGGACACTAAATTGAAATATCTGGTGTATTTTTTTGTTATTGAATTGTCAGCACTACATGTTTTTAAAATGTAGTGAGATAGTATTTAGTTCCCTGAAATGTTGGGTTATGTTGTCAAGTTGAGGGATGTCAAACTCAAAATTCAATTAAATTTAACCACTGTAGTTCCATATGCAGTTTTTAATTCTGAATAACATAGATAAATTGCCTTCTGCCCTCTTTCGGTAAAATTCATGGTTCAACATTTAGGTTACATTGCATGAAAATTTTTATTTTATAATGTTCTTAAATGTCAGATTTCAAATTTCCCTTCAATCATGTAGTAACCAGAAATATCAACATTACAAAGCAAATTTTTGGTACCAATAGGTACCAATTGCTCAGTGCATGCCAACATAAATCTAGTATCTACGAGATCAGTGAACAGAATATACAGTTTGACAGGTGTGAACTAATTTTGTGACTAAAGTTACTTAACATGGCGCTTATTTACTGAAGCAATATGCGACATGACTTGTATACCTATCTCTTTCTTCCATAACACATTCTGAAGACAAATTTTGTGGATTACCCGATATAAACAGTCCAAGGTGTTATAATGGATTAATCAACAACAGACATCGTTTGACACACAACTAGATTCTTTATTTTGATTATTTATAATTAATTATGCGAGGGCGTATTTTTATGTTATCTACCTAGCCATAAAAAAAAACACGTGTCACGTTAACAACCCTTTATTTTTCTACGTAACTCCCTTCAACACTGATACACTTATTCCATCTTTTTTCTAATTGTCCCATGCCCTCAGAAAAAATTCCTTCGGCAACTCTGCAAAATATTATTCAGCAGCTTCTTTGAGTGCTTTATCAGATGTAAAATGCTTTCCCCTGAGATTCTTTTTTAAGTTTTTAAGTAGAAAGAAGTTTGACGGAGCTAGGGCGAGGCTACAAGGTGGATGCCTTAACTCTGTGAACCCAGTAATTGATTATCTGTTTTATGACACTGCGATATTCCACATTAATTTCACTCATTTTATCAGGAAGTAAACTTTCTCAATTCCCAAATCTCTATGAACCGCACAAATTAAACACAACTTAGCTACGTAGCACATGTACTACTAAATGCCAGAGCTATTTTTTTTTTAAATTGGTTTGAAATGGTCGCTTTTTTGTTTCATAGCTAGGTAGATAACATAAAAATACGCCCTCGTAATATTACGTGGTTCTTTTTCAAAATTAAAAGCTTTATATTATTAGTAAAAATGAAAGCTGTGAAAAGTTGAATTATGTATTCATCTAGTGCGTTGGTATTAAAATAAATTAAAAATGTTTAGAAGAAAAAGAATTCCAAAAATGTATTAAGAATAACTGAACGTGATTTTAGACTTATAATCAAATAATATTTATATTTTTTTTTTGCAAATTGCGCCACCAATTGCCAAAATGTAATTACATGAATTAACTTTTAGCAACTGGTGACGAAAATCCCAATAAAGAAATATAAAATCATAAAATGTGAAATTCGCCACAATAATCCTTTGGAAAATAAGTAATATTTAGCGAAAGAACCTAACAAAACAATTTAAAAAATTACTTTCACAAAGTTCGTTGTACTTTGTAATAGTTAGATTTAATCCTAGCCAGAGTTGTTTGCATAATATTTGGTAGTTCACTTTCTAAATTCTCTTTCTGGTCCTAAACTTATATCAAACTTGATATGAAACGTATTTCTTCACTTATTTGTACAGGGTGGTCCATAAGTAATGGGACAGAGACCAACAGTAGATTCGTGAGACCAAAATATTACGATTTACCTAAAATTACCTTAGTCCAAAAGTTAATATTTAGAGAGATACAGGGTGTCAAAATCAAAATTTCAATTTTAATTTTCTCTTGTAATCTCAAAAGTTCTCGAAATATTGATATGAAAATTGGGGAAACTGCATTTTTTGGGGCGGAAAACAATAATACGCCCTCAATTTTAATATAGCTCTCAAAAGAACCTTACTTTTGCTATACCTATCTTGAAAAAGCTTAAACTGTTTTGTACTTAAAGTTAGGACAAAAAAATTGCCTCATCCTTTTCATATAAAAAAGGTATACTAATGAAATATCTCTAAAGTTAACCGTTTCCGAGATATTTGCTATTGAAGTAAGTGATACTACATTTTATTCGGTATTTGAGTAATATTTAACGCAGTAGGCTTGAATTAAAAATGACAACATGTTCTTGTGAAAAACAAGTGATGGGACACAGAGCAATAGTGGATCCGTGTAAAAGGAAATGTCCTAAACGAATTATTAGATTAAGAAACGAAGCATTTCATCAAGATTATATTAAGTGTGAAGTTACATTTCCAAAAGGAATAATGGTGTGAGTTGTATGTTCACCAAAAATTTAGAACAACTTGAATGTATTGACTTAGTGGTAAATTGCCAGAAGTATTTCACAATATTAGAAAAGAGTTTGTTGCCGCCTGCATGGAAACTCCATCCAGACAATGAAAAGGTTTTTCAATTCCTCAAAGAGCATTACTTCTATTACACTAAAATCTTAAACATTTTTAATGGCAAATATCCCACTGATCCATTATTCCTCTGTGTCCTATTACTTGTTTTTAACAAGAATATGTCAATGTTTTGTATTAAAGCCTACTGCATTACATAATGCTTAAAAAATGAATAAGATGTTGCATTACTTACTTCAATAGCAAATATCTTGGTAACGGATTTAGTGACATTTAAGTAGTATGCCTTGTTGCATAGAAAAGATGGAGCAATTGTTTTTTTCCAGTTAAATCTGCCATAACTTTAAGTATAAAAAGTATGAATTATTTTTAAGGTATTAGGTGTAGCAAAAGTAAGGTTCTTTTAAGAGCTACATTAAAATTAATGATGGATTATTATTTTCCGTCCTAATTTTCATATTAATATTTCGAAAACTTTTGTAATTACAGAAGAAAATTAAAACCGAAATTTTGACTTTGACACCCTGTATCTCCCTAAATATTAACTTTTGGACTAAGGTAATTTTAGGTAGCTAAATCGTAATATTTTGGCCTCAGGAATCTACTGTTAGCCTGTGTCCCATTACTTATGGACCACCCTGTATATTTAATAAATCAGAAAGTTTGATATTAATCATTCATTTATTAGACTTTAATTGTTTTAATATCATACAATTATGATCAGGATTTTTTCCCGTTTGCTTTTTGGTTCTAAACTTCTATTTATATTTATTGCATTTTTAATTGAAGTTAGTATGTAACAAGACAAAGTCTTAAAATGAGTTCAAGAAGAAGAAGAAAAAGAATAATCTTAGATAAGGAATCATTTTTAGGTTTTTATGTTAGTTACTTTTAACAATTTTTTGACGTTGTTAACGTTTCCGAGGGTTTAATGTATTTTTAGTCAAAAAAATTCTTGTTATTATCATAATTGCTAAATAGTCGAGTCAATGAAGGTTTTTACTTCTAAACCCACTAAAACAGAACCGATTTTGATGATTTTTTTTTTAAATTGTTTGTTATATTAAATTATTCAAAATCAGAAACATTTCAGCTGGCGCTATCAAGTATTTATATTGTTTAAACAATAAAAATAGAAAAAATATTAAAAAATTTTTTTCTTCGATGGAATTTTAACTAGAAGTGACTAATTTTGAAAATTTAGTATAATAAATAATTTTTGAATAAAAAAGTTTCAAAATTTCCATTTAAAAATGTTAATATTCAATCAGTCGGATGCAAGAAGATAATATACAAATATACAGACATATGTATATTGTCAACGGAAAAAATCAATACTTTTATAATAATATCTAAACACGCACAAGAAATCGACCTTTTGTATCACAGGTAGAGGAATTCAAAGTCAAACTCCTGATGTTTCACCATGATTTTCGGAGTGAACGCGTGTGTTTTGAGGTTATTAATCTGTTAAAATAAGTTTTTAACACTAAATATTGAAAATATTAGTGAAAATTGTTGAAGAGAACTTAATTATTGATAAAAATTTAGAAAAAAGTGCAAAGAGACAAGTAAAAATACGATGGAAAAAGTAATTAGGTACATGTCATTTATTCTTGGTTTGTATTGAAAATAATAGGATTATATTTGCTTTTAAGTTTTTTTTATGCATTTTGAAGAATCGAGTTATTATTCTTATTATTATGTTACATTTATATTACATTATTACAGTTATTATGATACATTTATATGCTGTAAAATCACATTTTTTTGTAATTTTGATCATTACAGCAAAATCGCTTGCGTTGCATATAAGTTAAAAAATGTTTCCCGTTTAATAAATAATTACTCAATCTTAACTAAATTTTGTTTGCTTATTTGGGACGTATTGATTTAACGAATCTAAAAATTTTAGCAGTTTAAGTGTAATATTTTTAATTCTACAGTACTTTTTTCACTGAATTTTCCGCGCGTCATGCTCGTCGTTAAGATTATTTGCAAAAACAATTTGTGTTAAATTATTCTTTGGATGTAATGAAATCTTTTTAAATTATTAGAAATATATTTCCTGTCTTACAGCTATTTCCCTTTGAATTTGATCCTCATATTTAAAATCATACGTGTTAAAAACATTTTCCAACATTCTTTTATATGTTACAGGAACAGCAACAAGATACTGTAGACTCTACAGTTAATTGTTGTTGCATTTGCAAAGAACAAGAGAGTGCAGATACACAAATTATACAAAGTTTTTTTAAAAATTTCAAATTTGGAATTCAATTCTTGCATCCGAATGATTGAATAATTAACATTTTTCAATGGAAATTTTGAAACTTTTTAATTCAAAAATTATTTTTTAAACTAAATTTTCAAAATTAGTCACTTATACTTCGTTAAAATTTCATCGAAAAAAAAAAATTGTCAATTTTTTTTTTAAATTATTTAAACAATGTAAATAATTGATAGCGCCAGCTGAAATGTTTCTGATTTTGAATAATTTAGTATAACAAACATTTAAAAAAAAAAATTCATCAAAATCGGTTCTGTTTTTGCGGGTTTAGAAGTTTTGACGATTTTTCCGCTTTATTGACTGGACTAAAAATAAATACCTATAACTCAAAATATAGTTAACAAGATTTACATAATTTTTGAAAGTTGTCAATAATTTTTACCTTATTTTTTCACTAGTTTATTTATAAAAAGCCTGCAGATAAGATAATACTATAAACAAGAGTAATTTAGGATATTTTCTTATGTTATTTGACAGTATTAATATTTCATTAAGATGCGATCTTATCAAAGGCGTGATGCATCAAAATGTTGTCACTTTGATTTAGTAACACAAAATGAAAAAATCCATGCATTAAAAAATGTAAAAAAAAAAACATCTGAATTTACTTGATTTTTTCACAAACGCTTATTATCAAAGTCTCAAAGATTAAACTTTACAAAAAATCATGAAGATTATCCCAATGAGTGTAGGCATATCCTTAATTATTATTTGTTAATATGAATGAAGCATTGTAATTACGTGGTTTGTTGATTTACGGCACCCATTGTAATGATAATAAAATTTTACCTCATCATTTCCTATAGGTGATAGATAACGCCACAATTAACACAAATTTAGCTGAATTTCAGGCATAATCCGAGGTGCTAATTGAAGTTGGTAATTAGGGATTACATATATGAATTTTTAAAAATCCCATTTGGATAGCAGTTTTATACGCAACTTATCAAGCAGCTGTCATTTTTGACACTATTTAAGTAATAATTCCAACCTGAACTGAATCAAATTATTTCACAGCATCACTAGGAGTATCTGGCAGCACTAGAATTATCTATTTATAAACTTCAATTTTATATTTAAATTGGCAGCCTAGGAAAGCGCGTCTTAGCACATTTTAACATTGTTTAATGCCGCAAAAATAAATGTAATTTCACGAACTGGACATAGGACTTCCGTCTCCTGCATGGCTTCTTCTCTTATTGAGGATAATCAATAGTTAAAACTAAAATTTCCAATACCTTTTCTTTAATTAACATTGTTGAACTTAAACGCCGGATCTTCCTGATTCAAATTTAAAATGCAAGCAGTGGGGGTCCTCTTACGTAGTGGGAGAACTTGCAAGGGCACTCCAAGTACACTTCTAACATTATATAGTGTTAAGTCGCGAAAACTTTTACATTTTTTTGATTTTCGTGAATTACGAATTTTTTGTGCGAAAATGGTGTGGACCACGATTTATGATAAACCAGACAAAAGCACAATGGTAGAAGTTTCTGACTTTTAATTGATAATTAATTTTAGTATTTTTATTGCCATATTACATAATTTTAAGTTAAATTAATTTCCTTTTACAGATGGATACCAAAGTGCCCCCATTACAATTGGAAGCAGGCGAAGCTAACACTCATTTGGATCATATATGTGCCCTTGATATCAGCTCGAGGGCTTCATATGTGCGCCTTTCTGGAATTATATGCACCATCGGTATGTTTTTTAAAATCCCCATTTGTACCTACATTTATTTATAAAATTCTATTCATTGAATAGGGCCTGCATCCCGTGAGCCTGATGTACTCGAGAAGATGATGGAAACGGGCATGAATATTGCCCGATTAAATTTCTCTCATGGTTCTCATGAATACCATGCAGAAACAATTAAAAATATTCGCATCGCTGTTGCAAACTACAGTAAGAAAATTGGAATGGTATATCCTCTTGCTATTGCACTTGACACTAAAGGTCCTGAAATTCGTACAGGCCTTCTTGAAGGGGTAAGTGTTAGGGAAACATTTTTTTTTAAATTACATTTACTAGATAGAAACATGTCATACAACTCTAATCCTGAATTATGTTAACAGGGTGGATCCGCTGAAGTAGAATTAAAGAAAGGAGAAACAATTAAATTGACAACTGATGCAGCATATGCTGATAAGGGCAACGCACAAGTTGTTTTCGTAGATTATGAAAACATTCAAAAAGTTGTGCAAGTAGGAAATCACATTTTTGTTGATGATGGCCTAATTTCCTTAGTGTGTGTAAACATTCAAGGATCATTCTTAACTTGTACAATTGAAAATGGTGGTATGTTAGGAAGCCGAAAAGGTGTTAATTTGCCTGGTGTACCGGTAGATCTGCCAGCGGTATCCGAAAAAGATAAATCTGATCTGAAGTTTGGTGTCGACCAAGACGTTGATATTGTTTTTGCATCTTTTATTAGGAATGCTCAAGCACTTACAGAAATTCGTAACGTTCTTGGCGAGAAAGGACAGAAAATTTTAGTTATTTCTAAAATTGAAAATCAGCAAGGCATGCAAAACTTAGATGAAATTATTAAAGTTTCTGATGGTATTATGGTCGCTCGTGGTGACTTGGGAATTGAAATTCCCACCGAGAAAGTGTTCTTGGCACAAAAATCCATGATTGCCCGGTGCAATAAATTTGGAAAACCTGTAATCTGTGCTACGCAAATGTTAGAGTCAATGATTAAGAAACCCAGACCAACACGTGCAGAAAGCTCCGATGTAGCTAATGCTGTTCTCGATGGAGCAGATTGTGTTATGCTTTCGGGAGAAACTGCCAAGGGTGATTATCCTTTGGAGTGCGTTCATACTATGGCAAACATTTGCAAAGAAGCTGAAGCCGCTGTGTGGCAAAAACAAATATTTGTCGATCTAATTAGCAAGGTAAGTATTACCTGTTTATAAAGGAAGATGTATTTTTAATAATCATTATTGTTAGACTGCTCCACCTATTGATGCTGCCCATACAATAGCCATTGCTGCTGTAGAAGCATCAACTAAATGCCTTGCAGCAGCCATTGTAATTCTAACAACTTCTGGAAGATCTGCACATTTAGTTTCAAAATATAAGCCAAAATGCCCAATAATCGCAGTAACTCGAAACGGCCAAACTGCCCGTCAGGCACATTTGTATAGGGCTATTTTGCCATTGGTTTTCGAAGGTAAAAAAATACTAAAATTGAATTCAAGAAGTACAGATATTCAATTTTAATTTTTTTGCAGAGCAAAGGCTAAGTGATTGGTTAAAAGATGTCGACGCACGTTTACAATGCGGTATTAACTTTGGTAAATCAAGCGGCTTTATTAGAACCGGTGATCCAGTAATTGTTGTAACTGGATGGAAGCAGGGTTCTGGATTTACGAACACCTTACGTATTGTGTACGTATCTGATATAGTGGAACCACTTATTTTTTAAACTATTACCACCTTTATGTCCTGCATCCTGTGATAATTCCTAGCTTTATTCTGTTCATTTGAATATTAATATTGAAACCTCTTAATGTACTGATTGTTTTTTTAAATATTAAAATATCGCCCTCTGTTTTTATGTTGTACTTGATATTTTTTTACTTTTGTTTGTAGCACTGCTGAATAATAAGGTCCGTAGCGTAGATTGCAAGCACATTTTGTCCATTAGTCCAACCATTGTTGACATCATAAAATAATAATTGTTAGTAGATTGATGTACATTATTACAAAACTCTTGTTGTACGTATTCAATGAAAATTGAAACTATTTGAGCTTGTAAAATGTAAGATGTAAATTTTATCCAGTGATATTTCTGGCCCTCATGTCCTTTTTTAGAGTTGTATTATAATCCTTTTTATTTAGTTTATGACACAATAGACAGGGCAATAAGTGTGATTATTTATTTATATATTAAAAATTCAATAAACATTAGTAATTAGTATAAAACGCATTACAATCAATTACCGAACATTATTATTAGTCCAGTAAACGAAGGATTTTACCCTACAAAAGGTCGGGTAGTTCTGAATTTTTGATATGTTGTATAGGATGGTTGGTTAGTGAAAAATCCAAATTTCCACAATTCCCCCTCGTCCGCTCCCTCCTCCATCGTGAGGAAACCATCGAAAATCGGCACTTCTTTCAGTTTCTTGCCTATAACCTCTTTATGGTGAATTTTAGCGCAAAAAAAGTTATTTACCCAATTGTAGAGGACAAAATTTCCTGCAAATTTGTCATGTGAAGTTTTTTTGTACGATTAATATCAAGCTTCCAAAAAAGACTAAAATTGCGTACTTAGCAAAATTTTGAGTTTGTTTGCACTTTACATCGCAATAACACAGTAACACTTAATTTTAGCGTAAAAGCCCCTATAATCAATCTTGCAGAGAATTTAATTACCTACAAAATCCATGTATCAATTTTTTTACGACCAATGCAACAGAGTGGGGATAAATTTATTTAAAAAAAAACGAAAAAGGGGATTTTTTCAAGTTTAGTGCAGCAACTCTCTTTGGTTCATTATTTCTAATAATAAAAGTATGACCTTTCATTTCAAACAGAATATTCTGTATACCTAGATGCAAATTGAATATAATTGTGTGTTGGCGAACGTCAGTGAAGTCTCGTGGGACTACCAGAAAAAAACTTTTTAAAAAACAGCACTTTCTTCTTTTATTTGCCTGCGACTTCTTTCTACTGCTCTTCAGCTCAGAATGAGTTATTTGCCGAGTATTATACATATTCTAAGGCCCAATTTTCCAAAAAGTTGGCTTATGTCTTTTGTGAAACCAATAGCCGTGAAGCTGTACCGCTCCCAACAAGGCAAAAGTAGCGATCAAAGAAAAAGTTATTTACCAACTTGTAGAGGACAAAATTTCCTGCAAATTTGTTATTTGAAGTTTTTCTGTACGATTAATATCAATGGTCTATAAAGCTTCCAAAAAAGGCTAAAATTGCGTACTTAGCAAAATATTGAGTTTGTTTCCACTTTACATCGTAATAACTCCGTAACACTTCATTTTAGAGTAAAAGCCTTTCTAATCAATCTGGTAGAGAATTAAATTACCTACAAAATTCATATATCAATTTTTTTACGACCAATGCAACAGAGTGGGGATAAATTTACAAAGAAAAACGAAACTATATAATGAAATTTGATGATATTCCTTACAAGATTGATTCTATACAAGTGCCGAGGAGTTATTTATTTATTTATCTATTTACTTATAGCTAGGAAAACTGGAAAAAAACTCAATATTTTTCTAAGATCGCTACTTTTGCCTTGTTGGGGGCGGTACAGCTCCACCGCTATTGGTTTCACAAAAGACAGAATATGCCAAATTTTTAAAAAATTGAGCCTGAGAATATATATAATACGCGGCAAATAACTCATTCTGAGCTGAAGAGTAGTAGAAAGATGTCGCAGGCAAATAAAAGAATAAAGTGCTGTTTTTTTAAAAGTTTTTTCTAGTAGTCCCACGAGACTTCACTGACGTTCGCCAACACATAATTACATTCATTTTGCATCTATGTATACAGATTATTCTGTTTGAAATGAAAGGTAATACTTTTATTATTAGAAATAATGAACCAAAGAGAGTTGCTGCACTAAACTTGAAAAAATCCCCTTTTTTATTTTTTTTTTTGTATATTTATCCCCACTCTGTTGCATTAGTCGTAAAAAAATTGATACATGGGTTTTGTAGGTAATTAAATTCTCTACAAGATTGATCATAAGGGCTTTTATGCTAAAATTAAGTGTTACGGAGTTATTGCGATGTAAATTGGAAACAAACTCAAAATTTTGCTAAGTACGCAATTTTAGCCTTTTTTGGAAGCTTCATAGCTCCGTTAATATTAATTGTACAAAACACTCCAAATGACAAATTTGCAGGAAATTTTGTCCTCTTCAAATCGGTAAATAACTTTTTTTGTGCTAAAATTCATCAGAAAGAAGTTGCAGGCAAGAAACTGAAAGAAGTATCGATTTTCGGTGGTTTCCAGAAGATGGCGGAGGGAGCGGGGGAGGGGGAATTGTGGAAATTTGGATTTTTCACTAACCAACCATCCTATACAACATATCAAAAATTCAGAACTACCTGACCTTTTGCAGGGTAACCCCCCTTTTTCGGCTCCGTTTACTGGACTATATCCTTTATCCTATGAAAACCAGTAAGCTAATGCCAATAATTGATACTTGATAAATTTGTTTTGACAATTATTTGGCATGTAACAAAATTCGCTGTGACCACATCTCATTTTAGGTTGTCTTTTAACAAAATTATTTATATTTTAAACAACGTTTCGTCATAATGGCAGACTACAAGTATGCAGTTCATTGTCCAAAATTGCCATGGGTATTAAAAAAGCATTTATTAAAATTATTTACTAAGATATTATGTCCGATAGATGTTTGAGTTTCACGCAGCTCCAGACACTAAAATTCTCGATTCACAATTGCAAGCAGCCTTGGCTGAGAATGTTACAAACCATAATGCGTTTTTAAATGTACAGTCACAAGCACCTAAACGTAAATTAACAGGGATTATTTGTACATTAACTAGCATTAAAACTCATACTTGTACCATGAACTTATGTGAAGAATCGTGTTGTGAAGAAATATTACAGTTAATGATGGATGCTGGTATGACGACCGTATGTTTAAAAATGAGCCACTTTAATCATGAAGAATGTAAAAACGTACTAGCATTAATTAGAGAAGCTACTGACAATTACAGTAGAAAAATTGGCCGCATTTATCCTTTAGCGATTGCTATCGATATACCAGGACCTGAAATTCACATCGGAAGTTTTAAAGATGTAAGAAATATTTACTTTTATTTTTTCTTGTTGATTGTTTCTATCTAACGTAATCAAACAAGAATACGTTTGGCATCAATCGCAAGTTTTCTTCAGCATATATTTGTAACAACTTTAAAAAGTTTCTACGCAAAAAAATATTACCTCACCAATCCTCTACTTTATATATATAATCTATCCCTGTTTACCCGAAGGTGTAGGGTAAATATTAATAATTTTATGTTTCACTTATTGTCCTTTAAAACTGTGAGTAAATTTTTTCCACTCCTTTCTATTACTCGCCATCTTCCTTGCCTGTGTCCAATTAATCCCTCTGTCTCCCAGTATCTCTTTCACACTGTCATCCCATGTTTTACGAGGTCTTCCTTTAGGTCTTCGCTCATGTCTTCTTGCCTCCCAAGTTTGTTTTACAGGTCTTTCATTTCCTAGCCTGCTAAGGTGGCCAAACCATTGGAGTTTTCGGTCTTCTATTATTTTTAGTATGGGTTCCACTTTTAGTCGTTTTCTTATTTCCGTGTTCCTTATTTTGTCCCTTCTAGTGACTCCAGCTACTTTACGAAGATACTTCATCTCCATAGCCTGTATTCTGCTCTTCATGGTTTGCGTCAGGACCCACGTTTCACTTCCAAAAATGAGTGTTGGTACAAACACGGTTTTGTATACTGTTATTTTGGTCTTTTGAGATATCTCCCGTTTCGCTATGAATGCATTTCTGAGGCTGTGGAATACCCTAGATGTATTATCCAATCTCGCATTAATTTCTGCATCGTGGTACCCTTTGTTATTCATATTTACCCCTAGATATTTGAACGTCTCAACTTGCTCTAGTGTCTTTCCATTTAACTTTATATCTGCTTGGGCGCTTCCTCTGCCTGTTACCATTATTTTTGTTTTCTCCTCGTTGATTTTCATGTTGTTTGATTCCAATGCTGCGTTCCATATCTCCAAGTTTTTTTGTAGGTCTTTTTCGTTTTTGCCGAATATTACTAGGTCATCTGCGAAAGCGCATTCGTTTATATACACTGGTTTCATGTGTCTATGTCCGATGTACATCTTTGTCGTTTTTCCTCTTATGTCTTTCATTGTGTCATCCAAAACCAAGTTGAAGAGTATAGGACTCAATACTCCTCCCTGTCGTAGGCCATTGTTTACAGGGAATTTTTGGGATTGCCTGTTGTCCGTCCTTACATAGTTCCTATTTTCTTCGTAAAGGCTCATTATAGCTGCTATCAGGTTGTTCTCCACCTTCCTTTTTTCCAGTATTTTCCAGACTTTGGATCGCTGGATTCGATCAAAGGCCTTTTCAAGGTCTATGAACGCCTGATACGTTTCGATATTTCTTTCTAGAGACTTTTCTGTGATTTGTTTGAGTGTAAATAT
Source organism: Melanotus villosus (assembly GCA_963082815.1). NCBI lineage: Eukaryota > Metazoa > Arthropoda > Insecta > Coleoptera > Elateridae > Melanotus > Melanotus villosus. The sequence goes on along the minus strand of OY720418.1, from coordinate 47,686,635 downwards.
GTGGTCATTTATACTACGCCCCTTTCTAAAGCCACTCTGTGACTGCTCTAGTGATTTATCGATTTGTCTTACTAGTTTCTTTTCCAGGATCCGTTCGTAGGCCTTCGATGGTATGCTCAGTAGGGTGATCCCTCTGTAGTTTTTACACTCCCGCTTATCCCCCTTCTTGAAAATTGGTACTATGATACCAATCTTCCAGTCTGATGGCACTCTCCCTTCCGCCCAAGCTTGGTTGTATATTGAAGTCAACAGTTCTATTCCCTTTGGGCCCACATTCTTTAGCATTTCGCCTGTTATTTGGTCGTATCCCGCTGCTTTCCCTTTTTTGAGCGCTCTTATGGCTTCTATCACTTCATCTGTTTGTATCTCTTCCGCCATTTGATCTCCTGCTTGGGCTTTGTCTATATTTTCATTTTCTACTTCCTCGTCCTCTCCCGAAAATAGGAGTTCTTCGAAGTACTGCCTCCATCTGTCCATTATTTGCTTCCCTTCTGTGAGTACAATCCCATTTTTGTCTTTGACTTGTTTAGTCTCTGCTTGTTTATCTCCCACTCTTGCGTTCTTTAAGATTTTGTAGAAGAGCTTTTGGTTTATATGGAAGTCTTTTTCCATTTTTGTCCCGAAATCTTCCCAGGACTTTTCCTTTGCTAACCTTATGGCATTTTTGACCTTCTTTCTTTGTTCCTTGTATTCTTCGTATCTATTCTGCGATCTTTCGTTTAAGTATTGCTTCCATTTGTTCTTTTTGAGTTTTACCTCGTTTCTAATTTCTTCGGTCCACCACGGTGTCCTCTTTGTATGCTTGTTTCTGTTTATTCGTGTTATACCACATACCTCCTTGGCTGTATCTACTAATACCCTTTTGTACCATCCCCACATTTGCTCGACATCTTCTTTTTGTGCACTACTCTGTGTTGTTGCCAGCATTTTTTCTACTTTGTCTCTATATCGTTGTGCTAGTTCTCTATCGGCTAGCTTATACAGTTTTATTGCGTCTTGTGTGTTGTTTTGTGTATCTACACTGCTTCCTCTATTATTCTCTTGTGTTGGTGTCATCATACTTATTTTACTTTCTACTAAGTAGTGGTCACTGCCGATCTCTGCACCTCTTCTAACTCTCACGTCCTTTACTTTGCTCCTGTCGTTTCTCTGGCTTAGTATATAATCTATGATTGATCTTTCGCTCCTACTTTTTACTTCTCTTGTGTATTTGTGTACATCCTTATGTTGAAAAAATCCATTCATTACTAGGAAATTATTTTGGATGCAGAAGTCAATTATCCTCTTTCCGTTATTATTTCGTGTCTCCTCTCCATGCTTTCCAATGACATCTCTTGAACTGCCGTCCTGTCTACCCACTCTGCCATTTATGTCTCCAAGTATAATTATTTTTCCTTCTATGTCTTCTACTATCTCTGTAACTTTTTCCCAGAATTCCTCTTTCTTGGCCGCTGCTTCATCTTCATTTGGGCCATATAGTATCAGGATGTGGTTGATTTCCTTATTTTCTATTTTGACTTCTATTCTCAAAATTCTATGTGAAGTACACTCCCAGCCATTTACATATTTACTCCATTTATTTCTAATTAAGCAGCCCACTCCTCCTCTGGCTCTCTCTTCCTCTCCTACTCCACTCAGTAACATTAAATGTCCACCATCTAGTTCGATACTCTGTCTACCTTTCTTTTTAGTTTCCGTTATCGCTAGTATATCTAGGTCGAAGTTTTCAAATTCTTGTATTAATTCATTTTCTTTGCCACTTATGCTCTTAATGTTCCATGTTGCTATTTTAAGTATCGTTTCCTTAGTGTATTTTCTCTTGTTCTTTTCCAATTCCTCCGTCATCTCCTTCCTTAGCTTTTTTGTTTTTTTGTTTTTATCTGTTGGTATTTTATTTTTATCCTTTTTCGTTGCGTCGGTCGTTTTCCAATTTTCCAGTCCTTTACGTTTTTCCATTAATAGTTTTTTGGAGGTCTTTGGGTTGGTTTACTTCTATCCTTATTATACTTCTCCAGTTTTTGGGTTTCCTTGTTCCAGTTCCAAATTCCCTCTTCGTTTATCAGCTTCTGGTAGCCCACTTTGACTTTGCTGCCTTTGGCTGATTCCTCTTTGGCACATTTCCGGATTATTGCTTGTATCTTTCTTTCTTCTGTTGTCAGGTCATCATTTATGTAAACTTTTTCTCCGTGGTTTCGTAGTTTGCTCTTGTTACTCATTACCATGCTCTACTTTACGAATCTAAAATCATTCAGTATACAATTGCAGCCGAGTGTAAAAGAAATAGAGCTGGTTGAAGGAAAATCCATTAGTATTACAAGCGATCCCGCATATGAAGAACATGTTACGGAAGAAATGATCTATGTTGATTATCAAAAAGTTAACGAAGTTGTGGAACCTGGAGATTATGTTTATATAGATAATGGTGAAGTACAGTTATCAGCACAAGAGATAGGTATTTACTACTGTTACAAATGATAGGTTTATTTAAAATCGCTAGCTTTAATTCTTAGCCGGTTGATTATCGGTGAAAAGGGGTGTGCTGCGTACTTTAGATTAGGCTGGGATCTTAAATGGGACCAAAATAAGATTAAGCTAAAACACATGTTTTTACAGGGGTTACCAATATAGAGTAAATCAAACTTTTCTTGTAACAGTCGAATAAGAAAAATGAAATTACCTAAATTAAAAAATTGGTAGTGATAGACTAACTACCTACTAAATAACATTCAGGAACGTATTATACTTAATGATTCCTTATTTTTTTGATTTATGGTTTCATAAAAACTACAAAATGTTGATTTTACTTGCCAGTCAATTCTTTTCACAATAAACTACTAAGTATGTTCGGCAATTTTACCAATAATTAAGCCACTGTCCAAATTACTAACAGTGTCTTTTTCACTTGCCATTAACAAAGATGCTTCTAGATCAGTGGTTCTCAAACTGTGGTACGTGTACCACTGGTGGTACGCAGAGTTTCTTACGGTGGTACGCGAGCCGCAGTTTAGTAGAGTTTAGACTCAGTCACGTACCTACAACTAACACTCACTCTACCCAAAGTTTTAGAGTGAGTGTTAGTTGTAGGTACGTGACTGAGTAGTTGTACCCATGAGTGGTACGCGAAAAAAAAAGTTTGAGAACCGCTGTTCTAGATAATTGTCACTAATTGTGCTTTGTAATCTATTTTTCATGTTTACTTTAATAATGAAAACGATCTCTCACAAGCAACCTGCGTCGTAAGTCGTAACTCATAAGTAATGTTAATAAAAATAAATATTGGTAAGCTAATGTTAATGTTCTGTAAGTTGTATCTTATTAACATTTTATAAGAGCAAATGGCACAGTTTTTACAACTTTTGCAGCTTCCAGAAACTGTTTGTAAATCTCTTTCTTTACCTCTACCCTCATCGTCGTCACTGTTATCAGCTTCAGGTTTTTCTACTCGTATATGAGGCTGGTAGCTGGTACTTCATCAACTAATCTTTTTAATATATTCCAGCTGTTTGAGAAATGTGTGAGTTCTCTAAGTAGATTTTCTTTAGTAGGTATAGCATTTTTATACACGGTGTTTCAAAAAAACATGGCATAAATGATACGGCTGATAGAACTCTGAAAAATAAGTGGGGTTTGCTTAATAAACATATGTCCTAAGACCCTCCATTTTTGTGTTACAGGGCGTCAAAGTTAAAAATTAAAAAATGATTTTTGCCCATAACTTTGACGGTAGTACACATTTTTTTACTAAACTTGGCAGACTTTACTGATATAAAGGACACATATAAAATTGAAAATCGCAATTTTTCGTAATTATTTTTTTATTAATTGAGAAATACCCAATTTTTTCCTTTGAAATAGCTTGATTGAAGTAAAACCTATGTGGATATGGATTAGGGTTGCCACCTTTTGAAAATGCTCCGCGAGGACAATAATAATAATAATAATAATAATGCTACTCTAGTACTGCATCTACCTATGAGGTTCTGAGTTAAAGATGGCATAATAAGAAATCGCAAGCAAATTGATGTAACTAAAAATTTATCTAAATAGTCAACATGCATTTATTGATATTTTTTTATATACTGTGTGTCCAAGATAAGAATGAATAGCATGGGGATCTTGAAAACGGTAAAAGATACAGGGTGGCTCAAATTAGAAATTTCATAACGCCATCTTGTAGAGAGGAAAAAGTTGCAATAATAAAGTGTGAATTAATTTTAAATATCTCTTCAAATAATCTCAGAAAAAAATAAAAACGTTTTCCCAAAATTTCGTTTTTTTTCCGGATATCTTTATATATTTTTCCGTATCCATGGTATGTAATTGACAGATTATTTATCTCATTTGAGGTTAACAATGGCGGATGGCGGGTAAATATGAAAAAGCGGGATGATATGAACATTTGCGGGTTTTTACCGTGCATGCTATCGACGTGACATCTACCGATAGAATTTAGAATCAAAATTATTATTTGATTATACAAAAATCTTCATTTGAGTGATTGATAAGTGTAATTATTTTTTAAAATTCAAGCAAATACGATTATTTTTTACATAAATTCATTATAGAAATTATTTTTAATACGCAAATTTGACATGTGTAATTTGAGGTTATATGTCAAAAACATAGGTACGTATTATATTATAACTATTTTTATTTAATACGAACTTCTCATGGATGCGGAAAAATAACTTGTGCCCTACGGGAATCTAACGGCATATTTCATCCCTTAGCTTTTGCTGCCCTCGCTCACTACGTTCGCTCGTGCAGCAAAAATCTTCGGGATGAAATATGCCTATATCTTCCCTTATGACGCAATATACTATTTGATTACTCTTTGCACAAGTTAATAGACATTTATCATTTTTTATTGCCTTGAAATATTCAGTACAACTTAGGTTACTATTAAAATAAACTAACAATTCTGCTCTAATCAGCTCTGGGAGAGCTCTATTTCTCTCATTCCTCCATTTGATATTAATTACCTAAATACGCCTTCTGAAAATGTTGAACTAGGTACTTGGAATGCTTAGAAAAAATGAAATAAATTTATACAAATTTGGGAATTCTATTGACTTTAAGATACTAGACCATTTCTCTGCACAAGAGAGCTTATTAAAATCAGGTAAATTGTATACTGTTTTGTATATTTCATCTGCAGATGTAACTTCGTCAAATAATGCATCTCAATTATTTCCAAAACCGTTCTTGTCATTTAAATTTAATGATTCGATTGTTTCAATAAACTTAATAAAGCTGGGGAACATACTTGTACATTCTAGACTAAATGCATGTATTTGTTCTAAAAAACTTAAGGTAGGTAATATTATCTTCAATTCTTTGTTTAATGTAATTCAAAGCAACGTTAATAAATTCACTGAATTCACGAACAACAAGATCTTTCAATTTAGAATCTAAAGACAGAAATTTCTTACGTATTTCACTTCCATAAAACTGTTGATTTTTTCGCTGTTAAAGTTGTTTTATTTATTTTAGGAATTTTGATCTGAATACCGTTAATTTTAGCATTTATTAGGCGCACTGCGAGGATTTTTCGCCTCAACACGAGGACAAGAGGACACCGTGTTAAAACGAGGACAATCCTCGTGAAACGAGGACGGGTGGCAACCCTAATATGGATAACAGTGGAAGAACTTTATCGTTTTTTCCATAATTGACAGGCCTAAATCTAAAAAACAGGTTTTCGCTAGGGCGCTCCCTGTTGCAATGGTTTGTATCTAATACAGTTGTTTGACATTTTTACGAATATTCTTATTGTTAAATTGTTTTTGGTTTATAAAGCGCCCGGTCTAATTCTAGCCATGTGCCTGCTTTTCTTTATGCCGCGTTTTCTGTCGCTTTATCGGCTGTGCCGTTTTGCCGCCTTTTGACGTGGCCGCCTGTGTGCGATGAACGCCTTCGCACCCATGGCGGCGCGGGCCTGCTTAGCACAGGTATTTATTGGTATTATTTTTAGCAAACTTATTTAATTTTTCACATCCTACTACAGAGAGACATTGGCACCAGTGGCGTATTTAAGTTTTGTTTCTGGGGTGGGCCAACTGGATATTGAGATTGGTAGATGGGTATCTACGCGAGTTCTGTGAAGTTTATAGATACGTTTTAATTGAATGAAGTGCAACAGGTGAAATTTTCGTATATAGGAGTATAATTATTATACATATTATGACATAAATTTTATTAAATACCATAAACTTAGGTTTTAGGGGGGACGTAATTAATAGTATATTATACACGACGCTATAATGTAGGCTATTATTACCGAGGATAATGTTTGCAACACGAGCGAGTTTTGCAATTATCCGAGGTAATAGTAACCATTATAGCGAGTCGTATACTATACTTTATCCACGAACACAAATACGAAGAATTTTTAATTAAAATTTATCGAGACTTGTCAATAATCTGTCAATTAGGATTAGAAACAAACCTATAATCTGTCAATTAGGATTAGAAACATAACCTATTTCCTTCATTATATGTACACCATAGACAATGATGTTGTTTTATCAGTATGTTTTTATTTTATTAAAAACTCTTCTATTTTAAATATTTATTAACAGTAGGCATTACTACATGACATGTACATTATTTGTTTATTATACTGTTTTTCTAGCAGCCTTGCCGCCTACTATTTTATTTACTTTTAACAGATGTTACCATGACACCTTGAATAATCATTAATCATTATACACTGCTGGCAGTGTATAATGGATAGCATTATGAGTGACCAAACACATGAATAATTGACAGATTATTAAGTAGTCGTGGATAAACGGTATTTATTTATAAAAAAAATCAGTTGGGTCTCTGGAGTGGGGGGTCTAGACCCCCTGGATCCCCCACCCCATAAATACGCCACTAATTGGCACTTTCTGAACATAAAAATTTACTTCAAATGCAATGCGAAAATGTAAATAGGCTCAAATGATAAAAAATTGACATTGGCCCTTTTAGAACCAAGCCACAGATATTATTTATAAAATGTGAAATTCAATGTTTTCTTATGACCGTTATCAAAAATCGAATTAAGGTTCTACTTTCCTTAACGAAAATATTGACAAAAATCGCAATATTTTATATCACTTTTGTGGCTTTATAATTTAATTTGAAGAGCTGGTCGACACTTATAAAGGTTCTGTAGAAGGCAAGGTAGTGATGTGTTGATATGTTGATGTCAAAAAGTCAATTCATTTGCTGTAATTAATCGAAAACGTCCTATAATTTCTGCAGTTTCTTTCGTTTATTTGTGTTCGAAACCAAAAAAAGTTTGAGCAAACTGACAATGATTAGCACGGTCTCCTGAGGTCTTCTAATAGATTTTTTTCGTCGATGTCTATTGAACATTTATATCGCAAAAAGAAAATTGTATTTAGGCAACCAGTTAAACCTAATGTTTCGATTTTTACTCTCCCAATTTCTGCAATCTAAGTTGCCTAACGTGAAAAGCATTAATTTAAAATAGGAATGTATTTTAAGTAAAGGAGAGCATGGAGGATAATTTTTTATGTTATCTCTTAGGAATTACAAGTAGAGATAATAGGTTTCGTAGTACTAGCCACTGAACGCTTTTAAGCTTTGGTTTCCTAGGAAGCGGTGCCGTCATTTAGCGGCCGTAAAAGTACGGTGGGTGACGTCACGAAAAACGGTGTCGTGTTTTTTAAGCGAAGTGTTTTCCAAAAGAGCGGTAGCGCACACCCAACGTAATAGAGCGCTGCCGTCTCATCTGAAGCGGTGGGCCAGTACGGTACGAATCAGTTCAGCAACGTTTTTTGGCGGTGTGTCTTGTGTATATAGTCCAGTTAAAATAGACATAACAGTTCGGAATAATTCGCGACGGCCGTATTTTTTCACCGTTTTTCTGACGTCACCCACCGTATTTTTACGGCCGTTAAATGACGGCACCGCTTCCTAGGAAACCAAAGCTTAAGTGTTTAGTGTTGCCAACTCTATGGTAAATATCACAGCCTGCTCTAATTATAAATTCCGTTGATCGCCCGGTATTAACGTGTGTCCATAAACTGTCGACATCTCGGTTGCGTTGAAAAACAAATTACAAGTCTTAGGGGTGATCTCACCGAGCGTTCTTAAAATTTAAGAAACACTTAAGTTGCTTAAGACATACTTATGCGGTCTTACCGTCAATTAAAGTCTTACTTTTGTCCCTAAAAACGTCCTAAATATAAGTTATCAATTTCGGTGACTTAAAACGGTACTTAACCTATAAGTCGCCGCGTTCTGTCAATTAAAATTAGTGGAACTCAAAAAATGATCATATCCCCATTTGTATGAAGCGGTACTTCCATTTATCGATTTCGAACGTGCTAGCCAATTTGCCGCTTTAATGGCAGAAATCCAACTAGACTTTGCCTAAGTCGCGACTTAACTCGCTTAGTGAGACAAAACACAATTTAAGAACAACTTTATTTTAAGAATTACTTAGCCAAGCTAGTGATAAGTATTGTCGGTGAGATCGGCCATTAGATTAAATCATAGACAATGACATTTTACAAATCTTGACATTTGGTTTTGTGTTCTGAATCAAATTACGAAATATGTTTCTGAAATCACAACCTACTGGGATGTTGACAGTTTATGGGCACCCGTTAGTATTGCCGAAGGTACAAATGATTTGTAATTATTCACGAGTATAATGTATAAAGTTATATTCAGCAAAAAACAGTATGCTTACAACGTTTCCGCTTTCCAAGTTGTAGGCCACTTCCGGCCAGCACGCCTCTGTGGATGATACACGCTTTTATTTAAATTATTAAATTAATATCAGTTCTACTTGAATAATTATAATTATTAATTATTAAGGATATTTGTATGACATCAACTAGTGTGATTATATTAATCAAAATTAATACCTTGTGTATTTTAAGTTTGGTTCTAAAATGTGCCTTCATTTTTGTAAGATCGAGTGCTTAGCCCATTTAATTTCCGAGGATACATTATCGACAAATATAGTAATTTTTTTGGTAGAAACATTGGTTTATATTATTTTTTATGTTTAATCATAAAATATCACTATTAAAAATAGAAATTGTGCGACTTACAATATGTATTGAGATTTTACTAAGAAAGCGGTTTTTAATGTAGCATCGGTGGTTCAGTGGTAGAATGCTCGCCTGCCACGCGGGCGGCCCGGGTTCGATTCCCGGCCGATGCATAATGTTTTTCTTATTTTCAAAATAAGTGATTTATTTTGTTTTAGTGGGCAGTGAAATTAAATGCACAATAGAAAAATCGGGCACATTAGTATCCAATGCGAGTGTTAGTTTACCTGGCGTAGTAGTTGATTTACCAGAGATTTCGGAAAGAGATAAAAAAGACATAAGCTTTGCAGTCGAAAATGGTGTCGATGCAATATTTTTAACTGGAATAAGAAATGAAGACACGCTTATCACAGTGAAAGAAATTTTAGGTGTTAATATTAAATTAAAGAAAGAATTGATGCTAATATTGTAATATTGCCTCGTTCTAGGAGAGCGGGGTAGAAATGTGATGCTAATTACAAAAATTGATAATTTGTGCGCTCTAAATATAATAGATAAAATTATAAAACGGTCAGATTCAATATTAATTGATCGTGTTGCACTTGGGGTGGAAATGGCAACAGAAAAAGTATTTATAGCTCAAAAATCAATAATTGCCCAATGCAATAAGGTAAGTTTTCGAAATGTATTATTATTATAAGTAACGTGGAGTATTTGAAAACACAACGGCAGCTTGTTTTAACTCTATTTAAATTTTAAAAAAATGGTAAAATAAAAACTTGTGACCCCGACGTGATTTGAACACGCAACCTTCTGATCTGGAGTCAGACGCGCTACCGTTGCGCCACGGAGTCGGTTACATATTGGATTTCTAAATAGTTATAAAAAGTTATTTTTAATCATTTATTACGATTTTTAATTTTAATTTTAGTTCATTTAAATTAGCGAATTTAATTAATTCCAACTATTACGTTTCAAATCACGACTGCCTGCATATTTGGTGCAAGGTTAAAGTTATGATTACTATACGTCTAGGTACCTACTCTTAATTGAGTACCTATTTGAGTACTTCACTACCACCTTATCGAAGGCCAAACATACAATTTATTGTTTCTATTCTTAATATATTTTAGCTGTGAATAAATATAATACTTCTGTAAATTTTTGTTCAAAAGATATTACAAATCCTATACGTCATTAAGTTTTTGATATACCTACATACATTACATTACAGGCAGCAAAACCCGTAATATGTTCAGCTCAGATCCTCGAATCGATGCTAACAAATAAAGAACCAACAAAATCGGAAGCTTCGGACATAGCTAATACAATTTTAGATGGTGTGGATGGGTTTTTACTTTCAAAAGAGATATCTTCAGGGGAATATCCTGTTGAAGCAGTTGTAGCTTTAAGTTCTATATGCAAAGAAGCTGAGGCAGCTGTATATCAAAAACAAGTCTTTGCAGATTTAACAGGAAACGATTTAATGCCACTCGAATCAATAGAAGCTATCGCTGTTTCAGCTGTAGAAGCTTCGATAAAATGTAATGCAGCAGCGATTGTTGTTTTAACAACAACCGGAAGATCTGCTAAGGTGCTTGGAAAGTTTAGACCACGTTGCCCTATTATTGCAATAACACGATATGGGCGTGTGGCTAGACAACTACATCTTTACAGAGGGATAGATCCAATTCATTATATAAGTTTGTGAAATGACTTGAAATTATAATTAAAATATTAATATAAACCTACTTGTAGAGCCTCTGAAAAATGATTGGTTGAAAGATGTGGAGCAACGAGTTCAGCTGGGAATAACATGGGGAAAGGTAACAGGATTTGTAAGAGCTGGAGATGTTGTAGTTGTCATAACAGGATCTAGAGCTGGATCAGGATTTACAAATTCTATGAAAGTTGTACATGCTTCTGATTTTGATGCAATATCTGTAGAAGAATAATATTAGTCTTAACTGAAAATTTAAAAATATACGTCTCAGAACTTAACTAGAAAAATATCTTGCTTTGTAAATGTCTGAAATATAAGCTTAAGTAATGCCATTCCTTAAACAATAAGGAGCCTGTAAACTGTTTCTCTTTAATTCAAAATAAGATGTATTACATAGTTTCTTAAAACCTAAAAATAAATATAAACTGCACTTTTTAATATTAAATAACACTTTTGAGTCTTCGATGGAATCATCATTAATGTAGTTTCCACCTTAGTATTATTTTGACTGCTCAGCATAAAATTGCTGTAAAATATTTGTAGCTGTTGGAATAATCAAATATTCACTTCCATCTGCAGATCTTCGATGCTTAAGCATTTTATGATCTACGAATTCAGTCAATTGACTTCTTAGAGCTAAATCTGAGCTAACTAAGAATGCTTCTCTACAAGCCCAGTATAAATCTTTAAATAAAAATCCTTGATAATGCGGATTTCCTCCATTTTCAAGTTGGTATTTAACAATGATTAAATAAATTCCTTTTGAATTGGAAGTAAGTGACAAAAATACATTATTAAGAGACGAAAGTGCGAGAGATTTTGAGCGCTCAACAATCATTGACCCTTCAAAAGATGTTTCATTTATATATGGCAAAAAAGATGTAATATTGCACCATATAAAATTAAATTTACTTAATTTAGAATTGTCCCAAATTAAAGCAGCGCTTGTGTGATCTACAGATGCTAATAAATGAACATTTTTAATAGCGGCCATTTTAGAAAGGATATTTTGCGCTTTACCATTTTTTAACATATCTCCTTCAATGTTGTGCACTATGATGTACAAATGCAGGGTAGGTATGTGTGAAAGTTCTTGTGCTATTAAATCACAAGCATCATATATGTTTGCGGGACTCTCGGAAAGTTCCAATATATCAGAAACAATGGAATCAACAACATTTTTAATCGACAAACTTGGAAAAAAACCATTAACAACTACAACAGGCATATTAGTCAAAAACTTTTCTTGAAAATCTCGCAGTATTTGCATCTTAGAGCCCAATCCGTAAAGTATTACATTAAAACCTTCGTGCATAAGATATAACCATCTTATGAATTGTTCTTGATTCAATTTTTCAAGATTCTTTATATTCTTCTTATGTTTTATCATAATTTGTTTATTTGCCAGCAATTTGTGCAACTCATCTTGTTGTAACCGAGGAGTTTCGAGCTTATCTAAGGCATTATTTGAAACAATCGCCTTTTTTTGAGAACTGTTCGAAAAATAATCATCTGATTTAATTATGTACATTTTCTCCTGTTCTACAGTTTTATTCCTTTTCACTTCAATTTCATCTAATTTTAAGGTATTTTTCATCTTACTTACAATCTCAGAATTATCACTTGAATCCGAGTTACTGGTATGTTCGCTTGCTTCTTCACTGGAGCTCTCTGACGAATTTGAAACTTCAAATTCACTCTCACTTGCGGAATAGTCACCTTCACTATCATCTGTTGCATTTTCACTTTGTATCTGAGCAGCTAATTCCTTATTAAACTTTTTTCTTGTATTATACATCTTTGGTACTACAAATTAAGTAGGAGGAAACCCAAAACAGCGGAGCTGAATAATATAAGTAGCTGTAAATTTAAACAAAAATTGTAGTGTGTACTAATTTTAAGTTTTCCTAATTAACTGACTTATTATTATACAAACATATTCCAAGGCTTAAAAAATAACAATTTTAAAAGTAGGGTTAGGTTAGGATTATTTTATTTAAACTTACTTTATTTCTTGCAACATTTACAAAACGACGTCGAAATTAATATGCTTACTCATTAGTTATCAGTTAAATTTGCAAAAAATTCCTAATAACTAAAATTCCCAACTACTTATCAACCAAGTTTTCCCGCCTTTGTAACCACGTTTGTTTATAACAGTTAAATGTTTGCAACATAGAATAACCCTATAAATTGTTGGCACTGTTGGCAGAAGTGCCAATATTAAATAATTACAAAGGAAAATGTTCCTACTTCCTATTAGGCCATTTCTCAGTGAAAATGTAGACAGGTTGTTCTTTCTGATAAATACCGAAATACGTATGGGAACCAACTTAAACTAACCTAACTTAAACCAGCGCATAGCGCGTACCGCTATGGTGGCAAATTTGATTCATTCTATTCTAAACTCCAACGGAGTTAGCGATTTACAGTTCTTGTTTTTCGAAAATTAATTTCAATGGTTTTTTAAGTAAATTATTGAATTATTTTTAGAAAGAACTTTAAATAAAGGCGAAACCTTTCCTTTTACAAAAAAACGCAGCATATGTCCTTCCACTCCTTCCCAAAAAAGATCAGTTGTCAACACTAAAAAAACCTGTACAAAGTAAAGGAATAATTAAAGAAACAACTTATGAACTTATCCTATTACTAAACAAAAATTATTGCTTTTCATCTCATTCAGCAGATTTTCTTTCTTTCTTTTTGTGTGTGTCTTTTATGCGTGTCAAGTCAGACGGCTGTGTCATGTGCAGTGTTGAGACGTACCTAGGTAAATGTACCTAGGTACTTGTACCTAGGTACTTCTCTTGTACCTTCGTATACTAAAAGGTCCATATTTTTAGAATTACCTTTACCTATACCTAGGTATTTTTTAGAGCTACCTTGTACCTAAAATACATAAAAACTTAAGGTACAACGAAAATTTTATTTTCTCCGTAAAACTATGTAAAAACAATTAAGCAATAATATTGTGGATATAAAGAGAATGGCCATCAATATGTTCCTTGTATTTCGAAATTTATTGGCGCCATCTGGATATTTTGAAGAGAAAGAGAGCGAGGACACCATTAATATTATCAAAATAGAGTGTTTAAAGTATTTTGAAGATAAAATCTAAATCTAAAATCTTTATTTAATTATGAAAACATTTTAAGAATTTTTAAAATGTACCTATAATAGAATTATTATACCCTCATCAGCTCCTGTTGAAATACTGTTTCGTTCAGGAGGACAAATTTGAATTCCCAAACGAACAGGCTTTCTGATGAGGCTTTTGAAACTCTATTGTTAAAGAAAAATAAATAATAGAAATTATGTTATGATTTTTTTTCTATGTTTAAGAAAAAGCGTTAATTTTTATTTTATTTAAAAAGTGGTAGTTTTTTTTAAATTTAAATTTTGTACCTAACCTGTACCTGCAATATTTAGGTACATTTTTATGGTAACTGTATCTTTACCTAGGTATTTTGGTAAAAGTATACCTGTACCTGTAACTAGGTAATTTTTTCTCTGTGCACCTGTACCTTTACCTAGATACCAAAAAAGAAGTACCTGTCACAACACTGGTCATGTGTGTTTACTACTGGGTGATCATCGGAATTTATAATTAGAGGAGGCTGTGATTGGTGCTATTTTATGTTGTGTGGTTGAACACACAGAAATTAATAATAAATTGACAATTGTTATATTTGAGGTTATGCTCGTGCTTTGTACGATCTTTGATATAGTAAACATTATTTTGTAAAACGCAGAAATAAAATAAGTTTGAAGAAAAAATTGAAATTACTTTCAGTGAGAAAAATTTTATGTTGAATATCATACATTTTTAAAAATAAATGTCACAATTCTGACACTTAAAATTTTTAATTTCAAACTGCGAGCCTGTGTTGCCAACTTTATGGTAAATATCACAGCCTGCTCTAATTATAAATTCCGTTGATCACCCGGTACGTGTGTAGTGGTCTTGTTACTATATCTCATAGACCAGTCTTCCGAGTAGAGCACAGTTAGCCCAACTGTTTCTATAACCACCTCTCACAGAAACACATGTCTTATAGTTTTGTATGTCAAAGCCAGGTAGCTCAGTTGTAAGAGGGCCAGGCTTGCATGTTGCAAGTCCCGGGTTCAAATCTTCGAATCCCTACGTTGGTGGAGATTTTTCTCAGGCCTCTGGGATCGGTACTAGGCCTGGTGAGACCATTCACAGTAATTAAGTTGGGCTTATTTAACAGTGCTCTACTCGAAAGACTGGTCTATGAGATAGAGTAACAACAAGACCACTACAAACGTAGTAACACACACATGACATGACACAGTCGTCTGATTTGAAGTAATGCTTAAAGGCGATTCCGAGCAGATTGGCTATACACGCATAAAAGACTCACACAAAAAAGAAAGAAAAGTATGTCAAATAAAATTACAAAACTTTCCTAATTTTAATTTTTTGAGTTGTTTGAAAACGAACATAGACTCACAAACCTAGAACTATCTACGTTTGTGGATAGAGTCGACTCCGAAATGTTACGTGAGTTATTTGTTTATTAATCTATTTAAGCAACTGGTGGCAAAAATCCCAACTAATAAGAAATATAAAATGTCAAACTCGCCACAATTCCGTAAAAAATATTTACACAGTTTTAAAACTGCCGCTCGATAAGATACATATACGGTTCAAGTTTTTGTTCGAAGGAGATTCGAACCCTGGGTAGGAATTCGCTAAGTAGGCCGCAATTTTGTTATCATGATAACCTCAAAAATAATAAAGAAACCATTTGTCAACTGTTTCATACCAATTGTAAATTGTTATACCATAATACCATAAGACACAAAAGTAATGTCTACTGCAAGATTTATAATCTTTGTTTTTACAATTTTCTTGAAATTTGCACAACAGTATATTATGCCAGCAACACAATGATGACAGTTAATAATAAATTCTAATTCTTGCAATTGATGTAGAGACCTTTCTCTGTTTCGGCACTAGAATGACACCATTCTAGCACGCATTTTCATGCTTTAATGAGCTTCATTATTAAACGATTTTTGGTAACATTTTGTTTTCAGTAATTGGCGATACTATATTAAATAATACACAAAATACCTAGGCAACCATTCAGTTGCTAGGCAACAAAAACGTCATGTGTCAAACTTCTGTCAACTGTCAAGCAAAAAATCACTATTACCAACAATACCAACCTAACTATTTAACCAAATTGCCCCAATTCGAAATTGCCAAGTATTTTTATAAAAAGAAATAATGTAAATGGAAGCCGAAACAGAGAAAATAGTATAAAAAACTCGTTACAGAAGGCAATTCGAGCACTCGTCCGTTCGGCCATTCGCCGCTATACGGCTCGTGTCCAAATTTCGGACTCGTGCGCGAAAACGATGCCTTCTGTAACTTGTGTTTTAATATACTATTTGAACTCACGATATTATTACCTCAAAGTTGACAGTTCAGCATTAATCATAAATAAAGTTCGAACCACGGAAGATGACCCCTGCCTCATCACACGCTGAATTTAGTAACGACAAACACGCGTGTACATTTGTTCACAAACCCCATGCACACGACAAGGATAGCATTACAATAAGCCTGTGTTATGATTAAAGTGCTTCTTTGACTAGAGTAGTTTAAGTCAAATGCGCGTGTTGTCACTAAAACGTCAAACTGTCAAATTATTAATACATTTACATTATTTTATTTTATTAGGTATCTAAATTCCTATGTTAATTGGAATTCGTTTTTGTAGTACCTATTTGTGTTGTGAGGTTTAGATAAATGAACATTTTATTTGGTTTATTGCGTTGCAGAAGAAATACAGTTGTACATTTATTGGTTAGATTATTAATAATTTAAGGTTAAAATTCGTATTGAAAGTACTTGACAGCTGTTTGTTTTCCGGTTAAAGCGCCAATCATAATTCCTTGAGAATACAACTGATGCTAATTTGACTAGCACGTAAAATCTTATATCATACGGATAGCATTGATGAGGCAGGGTTCATCTTTCGTGGTTTCAATATTAAGTAAGTTGCAATACAATATTTCTATATTTCGTATAAAATAATTTTAAGTAATTTAAACAACTGGTATTGCCTCGGATGGTGTTTCTTTGAGATTGCTGTTAGAAATTGCCTAAAAGCTAGCAAAGGTTCTTTGACGTTTGACAGTCGTTGACGTTTGACAACCGCAAGTTCAGACGGAAGTTGTTAACCTACCGGCTTAAGGAAATAAATATAAAATCTAATGTAGTTGATCTTATTATAAGTGAACCCCTTGTTAATTTTTGTACTTAAGTATTAACACAATGAAGTTTTTATACTTTGTATGTTTGATTGTAAGTATATACTAAAAAAAATCCAATAAACTATAATTTATTAACATCTGTTCTGAATTCTTATATTTCAATAATTCCAGATTATACTTGCACAAGTACCTTATTATTTAGCAAAAAATAACAATAAAAATGTAATAATAGATAATATAGTAGACATTAAAGATTTTAAAAAAGTTCTTCGCACAAAAACAAATGTTTTGGTTTGCTTTACAAATAATTTAAAGCAGTCTGTTCAAGCAGTAAAAGTGTTTAAAGAAGCTGCTGTCTTAATAAAAGGACATGGGACCATGGTACTAATTGATTGCTCAGGGTAGGTTATTTATAATTTGTATGTAAAAAGAATTAACAAGAAATGTTATTTAGTGAAGCAAAAAAAATGTGCAAAAAGCTTAAAGTTACACCAGAATCATATGTGCTTAAACATTATAAGGATGGTGAGTTTAATAAAGATTACGATAGGAAAGAAACTGTTAGTTCGATGGTTAATTTTATGAGAGATCCAACGGGAGATTTACCTTGGGAGGAAGATGCAGTGGCTAATGATATTATACATATTGCAGATGCCACGGTAAGTTTATTTGTTTTTGGGTATGTTGATTTAATTTTAAAATTATTAGGAATATTATTTTTGTTATGTTCTTTCAAATTTTTGAAATTCAACTTCAAATAGATTGTGTCAAAAACTTATATTTTTAGATTAATCATGATGTTACTAGTAATAAAATAAAAAATTGTAAATATTTAATATACCTATTTATATTTTATTTTCAGAATTTAGCAAAATTAATTAGAAAGGAGCATAAGCCAGTAATGATAATGTTCTACGCCCCTTGGTGTGGGTTCTGTAAGAGTTTAAAACCAGAATATGCAGCAGCTGCTAGTGAATTACAGGGCCACTCTGTTCTGGCGGCAATTGATGTTAATCGACCTGAAAATGCTGTCGTTCGCACTCAATATAACATAACAGGCTTTCCCACGTTGCTTTATTTTGCGTAAATACCTTAATTTTTATTTAAAGCACTAAGTATTTATAGACAATTTTATTACAGAAATGGGGTAATGAAATATCAATATGAAGGAGAAAATAATAAAAACGGTATTGTAGCATTTATGCACAACCCACAAGCTGTTCCTGTTAAAATAAAAGAACCAGAATGGTCAGATACTGACAGTGAAATAGTACATTTAACAACATCCAGTTTTGATCCTGTTATTAAAGAGGAATCTTCGATACTAGTCATGTTTTATGCACCGTGGTGTGGACATTGTAAGAGGATGAAGCCAGAATATGAGAAAGCTGCTGCTAAAATGAAAGCTGAAGGGGTACTGTTTATTTATACCACGAAAATATTATATTCATTATTAACAAATTGATCGTTTAGGTTCCAGGAATGTTAGCCGCAGTAGATGCAACCAAGGAACAAGCAATAGCTACGAGATATTCAATAAAAGGTTATCCAACAGTGAAGTACTTTTCATATGGTGAACTTAAATTCGACGTTAACGTTCGTGAATCTCCAAAAATAGTTGAATTTATGAGAAATCCACAAGAACCTCCACCACCTCCACCTCCTGAAATTCCATGGTCTGAGCAAAAGTCGGAAGTTGTTCATTTAAGTGAAGAAACTTTTAAACCATTTTTAAAGAAGAAAAAGCACGTGCTTGTTATGTTTTATACACCTTGTAAGTTCATTCAAGTGTATTAAATCATGCTTATATTAATATTTGCACTTTTATGTAAGGGTGTGGACATTGTAAAAAAGCGAAACCAGAATTTATGAAAGCTGCAGAAATATTTAAGGATGATCCAAAAGTAGCATTTGCGGCTGTTGATTGTACTACACAGCAAGGTCTTTGTAGTGCTAATGATGTTAAAGGATATCCTACTATTAAATATTTTAGTTATTATTCGAAAGTTGTTAAACCATACAGTGGAGGACGAATGGTAAAAATTATGATGATGTATTTGCTATCAAAGTTGGTTGATATATGAAAGTACCGATACAAATACTAAAAAGGCACTGCTAATGGTTCTCGTCTGTTATGTGGCATTATATGTGTTTTGTATTCAGTGCTTCAGTTCTTACTCGTGCCTTTTAGTAAACTGTCATTCACATGAAGAATCAGCTTTTACAAAGGTACCACTGACAGTCAATTTTCTGTGTGTGGCTCTAGTGTTGCTGACTTTAAAAAATACTGAAAACGAAACGCCTATAGTGTTACCTCATGGACAAACATTTGTTGCTAGTGCATTTCGGCATTCATATCGGTACTCCCTTATATCAACTGGCTCTGGCTATGTTGATGTGATACTCAATACACCTCTGTATTTAATATTATGTTCGAAAATAGAACCACGGGACCGCGGTTAGTTTTTTCAGGAAACCGGTACTATTTACGAACGCGGTTCATGAACGCTGTGGTCAAATCTGCGTACCACAGTAACCGCGATTTGAACGCGGTTTTGTGGTAAAATATTGTGACATAACCTTAAACTCACAACTACTACACACTACAGACCATTCGCGCATCAAAGTGACAGTTGTTTTATAGGTTATCTGTGACCACGCCGTTCGAAAATAATAACGCGAACCGTAACCGTTCAGGAACCTCGAACCATAACCGCGGTCCTGTGGTTCTATTTTCGAACATAATATTAATTGAGGAACTATCAAAAATAAATGAATAATTTCATTATTAGTATGTTACAATGACATTTAATAATTTAAAAATATGAAATGACATTTTTGACATACATATGTATAATTTTCAATTTCATATCTGAATGTATTTGCTATTTAAACTCATAGTAATCAATATCAACATAAAATTAAACTGTTAAGTTATAAGCTGTTTGTATTGAACGCTATTGCACTTATGACTAATTTTGATCTAATAACATGCAGTCTGTATTTATTTTTGGTAGTTTGCCTACTTCAGTATAATGTAATTAAAAACATTAAATTTTCACTGACGGATTTTTTCATCATTTATGATTTGTTAATTTTCCAGGCAGGTGATTTTGTAAGGTTTATGACAGACCCAGAAAATCCTCCGCCACCAGTAGTACCTAAAAAGGAAGAATGGGCGATTGGAGATTCAAATATTCTTGTACTAAATGACAATACTTTTAAGAAAGAAATCTCCTCAGACACACCTACTCTAGTCATGTTTTATGCTCCTTGTAAGTATATATTTTTTTCTGGTTAAACACAATGGCCTGTATTCTCAACTTATGTTCATTTTATCAACACCGTTGCTACATTTTTAAACACGACGTTTATCATAACTCTGCTCTGATCTTATGTTATTAAATAAAACCAATGCGAAATTTAAACATAACTTTTAAACATGGTAGGGACCTTCTTTAAAGTCCTGATTAAACTTTAAAAATGACTGATTTTATGCGTTATTTGCAAAATGTGTGAAATTCATGGTATTTGCCATCACAGAACCTTTTGAAAAGTACAAAAATCACGAATTTTGTAACCGATACTGCTTAACCAAGGGAAGCTGTACATTTTGTGAGTTGGTTTAGAGGAGCGAAATCTTTCATTCTCCTTATAGGTTCTTATAGGCTTATATTAAGTTTTGCAAAGGGTTTCTTCCTAGCTAAAATTTAGTAGGTACAACTTCTTCTAGCAGTTTAACCCTAAATGGGTTTTTGCTTGCTCAACTATGTCCCTCCAGGTTTTTCTGTCACTACACTTCATTTTCCAATTTCTTACTTTCATGTTTTTCATGTCTATTTCTATTTGTCCATCTTTTATTCGGCCTACCTTTTGCTCTTTTTTTAATTGGTTTCCATTCTGTCACTAGACATACTGTTCGTTTTCTGCTCATTCGTTTTAAGTGGCCATACCATTTGAGTCGTTGGGATTTTATGAATCGAACAATGTTTCCATCTTCTAATATTCTTTCGACCTCATGGTTCATTCTTCTCCTGTATGTTTCTCCTTCCTTTTTTTCTCCTTTCCTCTTCGTCTTTTGTCGTGGCCTACGTTTCTGCAGTGTATGTGACTGTTGGTCTGATGATAGTTCGGTATATTTTTAACTTAGTACTTAGGATCTTTGATGTTATTAGATTTTGATGTTTGAAGTAAATTTTATTGGCCATTTGTATCTGCTTTCTAATTTTCTCTTTATACTTTATATTTATTCCTGGCATTTATTTCTGAGCCTAGATATGTAAATTATACCACCTTTTCTATTGTATAGTTACCCATTTTTATTACTTTGTCATTAAGTGTTTGCCTTGAAAATTTTATGTTTTGTTTTTATTTATGGTCAGTCCGATTTGTTGGGATCCAATACTCGAAAGAAGCTTTTTAGTAGTTTTAAGTGTGGGCTTAGTATAGCTAAGTCATCAGCGAATGCTAACACCTGTATTCCATCTGTTTTTATATTATTTTTTATCTTGGTCTTTCGTATGATTATTT
This sequence comes from Melanotus villosus, assembly GCA_963082815.1. Taxonomy (NCBI): domain Eukaryota; kingdom Metazoa; phylum Arthropoda; class Insecta; order Coleoptera; family Elateridae; genus Melanotus; species Melanotus villosus. Next base: position 47,665,116 of record OY720418.1, on the reverse strand, counting down.
CTGATGTTAAATTAAACAATTGCGCTGGTAACATATTGCCCCGTCTTAAGGGGCGTTCTCACGATTCAATTATCGTTGAACAACAACAGTTGAACAACTATGTTGAAACCTTGTTGACCACCACAACTCGTTCCCACGTTTCAACTTAAAGTTGAAACAGTGCAATTCAAAATGACGACAAATGATGTTATTAGAGCAACAGTTAGCGTAATTTGTGATGTCCTCGGCAATGAACTTCGCCAAATCTTGACTGATGCCACCAAAAAACGTAAAAAGCGCCGTTTCTGGGTGAAAAGTTGGATTTTAAGGAGGAATGATTTAGGAGCTTCACAAATACTGTTGCGAGAATTAGCAGCAGAAGATTCCGATGGATTCAGAACTCATTTGAGCATAAATGAAGAAAAATTTAATGAACTACTGTTAAAAATTAAAGATAAGATTCAAAAACAAGAACAAGATACAGTTATGCCAGAAGCATTGCCAGCCAAGGTAAAATTACACATAACATTAAGATATTTGGAAACAGGAGAGTTCAACTGATGACTCGCAACTTGTGACGCTAGTTGTTTAACAAAAGTTAAACCCCACCTGACTTTCGTTGCTTCAACTAGCGAGTTGTTCAATGTAGTTGAAGCAAGGTTCACATGATTCAATTTACGTTCAACTGACTTTCAACTTCTAGTTGTTCAACAAAAGTTAAACCCCATCCGTCTTTCATTGCTTCAACTAGCGAGTTGTTCAACGTAGTTGAAACAAGGTTCACATGATTCAATTTACGTTCAACGGTTCAACTGACTTTCAACTTCTAGTTGTTCAACGACAATTGAATCGTGAGAACGCCCCTTTACACCTGATGTTATATCCAAACCTTTTGATAAGTTATTTCTTATTTTGACTTTGGCCATCATTTTTACAATTTTAGGGGGTGGTCCAATTTCTAACAACCCTTCAATTAGTGTACCTCTACTTACGCTGACAAATGCTTGTTGATAGTCAATAAAAACACAATGCATTTCTATATTATATTCTTGTGCCCTCTCGGCTATTTGTCGAAGAATATGGATACGGTCAATCGTTGATCTATCCTTTCGGAATCCGTTCTGGTAATCTATAATATTTTCACCGAGTTTTGTTAGTTTACTACTTATTAATGATGAAAGAACTTTGTAGGTTGTGTTAAGAAGTGTTATTGGTCTGTAATTATTGCATTCACTTTTGTTACCTTTTTTTAAAGATTGGCGTAATTACCCCCATTTTCCATTCTTCAGGAATTTTATTAATCTATAGATTTTATCTATGGGTTTTGTTCCTCCATATTTTAGCATTTCAGCAGTTATCTTGTCAGTTCCAGGTGCCTTGTTGTTTTTCAAGTTTTTTTATTACATTTTTGACTTCTTTTTGTGTTGGTAATAGGTTCTGTTCTTGTTCTCTAGGGATTATATCGATCTCACTCTCTCTTGTTCTCGTTTTTGCCAGTTCAGCATCATATGCTATGCATGGCAGTGTTTATTAATATTTGTCACACGTAGTCACTAACGGTTTAGACACCTTTATTCACTGATATTTAAGATTTACCGTTTAGAATTGGTTCGCGCAACCGATCTCGCACATATTTTTTAAGAAATGTTTGTTTACATACATAAGGCATTGGGTTAGTAGAGATTATAATGTATTATTTTTAACCACCGTCGTCATTTATAAGATCTGCTGGTAACTTTCGTTTTAGTCTGTTGTGTATTTGCTTTGTACCGATTCTATAGTATGCTGCACCACTGCACTGGTCAATATTATTATAGAATTTCTTTGTTGCATTTGTTATGAATTCTTCTACTGTGGGCATCTCTGTCTCCCTATGTGTTTGGGAGTTTCTAACAAACCACTCTGCATTGGTTATGATGCGTAACACCTTATTTTGTAGGACTTGTAGTTTATTTAAATTAGTTTTTGAAGTTGCGCACCAGATATTGCACCCATAGGTGAAGATAGGTCCATCTTTTGAGTATTTCATCATCATCTTCTAATAGTTCACCTCCTTTACTCTTACATTTATTCATTTTGCTATTTTTAATTTGTGTTTGTTGCTTTATTATTTTGTAAAACTTTCTGTTATTTTGGATTTTGTTTTCATGTTCAGCTTGCTCAATAATTTTGTTTACAAATGCCTTGAGAGCTAATGAAGTTGTTGAGTTCCTTGAGTTTTACAAAATGGTATGCAAGCTTTGGTGAAAACTGCAGAAACTTAAATTACAGCAATGGCACCCTTTTCCACTTAGTTAGATGTCTTAGTATAGGAAGGAGCTTGGAGAGAAGGTTCAGGAATGTGTTTTATTCTATACAGAAGGCATATAAATGCGAGGATTAACTACTCAATGGATATAAAATACATAAAAAAAATATGCGAAAAAGGTTTTTTTGCATATTTTATATAATCCATTTCTTCTTCTACTGCAATGCAGTGTCGAGGCTCATTCACACTTGCTGGTGTGCAGTGGAGGTGATGGCTCCAATTTTGGACTTGCATCACGCTCCAACCAACTTTCATCCACAACACATTCATGCATCTTAAACCTAAGCCTTAACTAACGAATTTGACCCAAATGGGCTCCATGGTCACTGCTGGAATCGAACCCCTGTCAGCCAGCTGACACTTACTTGACTGAGCTACCCAGAATGTTAATTAAATACACATACAATGTGATTTTTTAAAAACTCAATTGCAGCAGGCCGAATTCTGTCTTAATAACCTTAGAACTGTCTGTATTAAGTTAGAATACGGCCTGCTGCAATTGAGTTTTTAAAAAATCACATTGTACAATTTTAATTTAGATGATTTACTTACATAGGCTTAAAATAACTGGTTAAAAAACGTGAGAGCCTTTAGTGTGTATTTATAGTTTGTAACGTGATAAATTTCGCCAATTTTACTCTGACAAAATATAAAATATCTACCATATAATGCGCATGTGCAGATGAATTACACTATTTTACCCTCATTTCATCGATTTTAAGTCCATATTACCCTTTTATAACCAGGTACATAATACTTCCCTTTTCAGCTAAAATGTCTTTGGTATTAATTTGGAGTGGATTTGCGTTAAGTTAACTAAATTCAAAACGTCATGCGGGATGGCGGTTTACAATGTTGTCTTATCGATTTTCACTTTTTAACACAACCCGTCGTGATTTGTTAAATACGATTTAAATTTGAGATCAGGATAGGTCTGTGTTTAAAGTTGTGATTAGCGCTAATATCAATGATTAGCTAATCACGGCTTTAGAAACGAGATTAGAATACGGGTCAATACGTACGGCTTTGATCATACTGCTAGTTTTCCAAAATGTACTTAGGATTTTGGTTATTTTTGTATTTAAAAGTTCTATCACATTTGCGTTTTATATGTATGTATAGAGTTTTTTCTATAAGTATTAAATATGTCCATTAAATATGTGTTTCCTGTGAAATAACACCCTACATTATTGGGAAGTTATAAATCCTTTATTTCACAGTTGCATTATTATCTAGTTATCATATATGAGACATTTGTCATAAATTTGCGGTTTTAGACGTGTTTAACTCGTGGCAAAATGTAAATAAATAGTCGAATATAATTACACAAGAGTTGATTTTATCTGCTGTCAATTTTTCGAGTCTAATTGCTGTAAAGCAATATTAGTTTGAGTTTTGCAAATAAATATTTATCCTGACTAAATAAAACCTCGAGTACAATTCGGCGAGACAATTTAATGAATGAGCAATACAAATTTAATTTTTTTATTTGGTATTGAAGGCAAAGGTGCATAGCAACTAAAGTTAAGGTAGTGTTTTAGCCGGATAAAAGTTAGGGCAAACTTTTAGCCGCTGTCAAAGTGACAAAATCACAGCGGCTTACGGGAATTTTTATACATGAATTAAATTGTCATAGAAAAAAATATAGTATTCTACTACAGTATAATAATAATGTGCTTATAGAATATTATACTATTATTTCATTATGTTTACTAATTACTCATGTAATATTTAATTCGATGTTATTATTTTATACAAAATTTTTCAACTATAGCCAATATCAAACCCCATTTAAATTAGTATGTTAATTTATTTGAAACACTATGGCAAAATGAACATGCAGTCTGTTTTTATGTATGATTTCATTTATACAACTATACCCTCTCCATTTTTTAGGGTGTGGGCATTGCAAGAACATGAAACCAGATTATAGTAAAGCTGCAGAAGAATTGAAGTCTGAAGGTTTTGCGGGCCGACTTGCAGTTATAGATTGCACAGAGAATCCCAATACAGCCGAAGAATATGAAATATCTGGTTTTCCGACACTTAAATTATTTTTGAATGGGAAGTTCGTGTCTGATTATAAAGGAACACGAACACTGCAGGATCTGAAGAAATTTCTGAATGATTTTTCTGCACGCAAGAAGGATGAATTATAATTCTAAAACTAATCAGCTGCGTTTTTTCTTTGTACTACTTCGTTTTACTTTATATTCTGTAAAATAACTAAATGCCTATTAAGCATTCCAAACATGAGTTGTAATGTGGTTGTTGTACATGTTAACACAAATAATTATTTATATGGTTCGTTACCTAGCGTGTGGTTGTGGCACAACATTAACTCTTAACACCGAATTCATGCCTTTTTTGACGTATTTAATATCTTTTCTGGTGCTATATTTGTTCGCAGAAGTGAAGGAGTTAAATAGCAAAGAATACTCATTATGTTATATTATTAATCTCAGAAATTTTATATTTTTTGTAATTATATGCTGAAACAGTACCTTCTAAATACACTTTTATACTTACAAATTTTATTTTATTAGTAAAGTATTAATAACTATATTGTTTTATTTTCTTTCCGTAGTAAGATGCTAACAAATAAACAAATTAGCATATTTATTTTGTAACAATTTGCGATCTTTACAACTAGAAACTATAAAGAACTTCTTCATAAAGTAGAATCATAGATTTAAAAAAATAAGAAGTCTTATGCGTTAATCACAAATAGTTGCTAAATTTTTTGGAGCAGCACTGATTGAAATTACCATTTATCTTCTTAGCCCCCTTGCCTAAGTAGACACTGGTTACACTTATGCTGGTTTAGTTAAGCGCATGGCATTATTAGCCAGGAGATCCGTAATGACGGTCTGGCTGCCAGTTGAGGGGATCAACTAGGGGTCTTGGGTTCGAATCTCACTTAGTGGTAAGGATCTTTATAAAGAATTCCCCACTGTTCGAGGTCGGTACTTATGCTGGTAACATTGGATCTCTATAATTATTTCCTCTGGTCATTCATTAATTCATTAATCCCGTTATTCCCTTGAGGGACATAGGATGTTTCTTCCATTGCAATGCTTTTCATTTGTCATATTGTCATGTTTGCCTCTTCTTCAACTGTACGTCTCCACATTTTCCTTGGTTCCGTTTTCCTTGGGGATTCCACTCTAAAGCAGCTCTGCATGGCTCTTTTGTGTGTTTTCGTAATATGTGGCCTGGCCAACCATATTTTCGTCTTCGAATTTCTAAATTTATGCTTGTCTGTTGTGTCCTCTCCCATAATTCTTCATTTTTAATTTTATCCGGCCACCCACTTCCTAATAGGTATGCACCTGAGGCACCTATTGATAAAGGTTTCTAATCTTGTTTTTATTTCATTTGTTACATACCATGATTGACATCCCTATATCAGAACTGACCTTATTGTTGTATTAAAAACGTGAATCTTTGTCTTCTGATTTAGACTAGGTGCTCTCCAGATGCTGCACATATTAAGAAATGTGCATATCTTATCCTACGAAACAAGAAATCAAAGAAGCAATTCCGCAAATGAAACCGGGTAAAGCACGAGGAACGGATCAAGTCACCATAGATATGATAAAAATACACAATTCTGAATTCTTTCACCATTGATATATTACATTCACTGTTTAGGAGAATCTGGCAAGAGGAGAGGATTCCATCGGATTGGAAAGAGGCAATAATAGTAAAAATTCCCAAAAAAGGGAGATCTTAAAAATTGTTCGAACTGGAGAGGCATAAATTTATTAAGTGTGGCAAACAAAATCTTTCTTACAAAATAAAATTAAACCGTTTCCAAAAGTTGTAGATAAAGACATATGTAGTGAACAAGCAGGTTTTAGAGCTAATCACTCTGTATATACAGGGTGTATCGAAAATCGCGCATAATATGTGTATCACGCGATTCTACGCCAAAATCCAAGCAAAAAACTCCAGTACCTACCAATTTGCTGTTAACTCTTTAGTTATGGAGTTATTGGCAGTCTTAAGTCGTATTCTGGTTTGCTTGTCCTGTCATATTTTTATAAAATAATGATTTTTAGCTTTGGTTTAATCAACAAAAGAAATAACTAATCTGTAATTGTACTCAACATATTCTTCGTTTTAGTAGAATTTCCATCCGAAGTTTGAAATTTTTGCAGTGCTTGTGCTTTTCATAAATGTTTCAACGATGTACAATGCAATTATATTTAATCAAGCGGGTTGCTATTGGTGATATCGCAGGTGACGTAGTATGACTGACCACACAGTGTTGCTAAGTTTACAAGACTTTAATTAACAATTCTTCAAAAACTACACGTTTTGGCCTAAAACAGTTATACAATTTTTGGTCCAGTTTTTAACGCAGAATCGCGTGGTGCAAATAGTATTCCGATACACCCTGTATACCTAATATCAATACATTGAGAATTAAGCTACAGAATTCCAGGCACCTCTTTGTTTGCTCTTCATAGATTTCGAAAGAGCTTTTAATTCAGTAAGCAGAGAATACATATGGTCTGATGGTCAACTCTAGGAAAAAAAGGTAACTACCTATCCCTGACAAAATAATCCACCTTATAAAACCTGCGTACACTGACAGCCAATGCCGTGTATTACATAAAGGAAAATTAACAGAAAGTTTCCCTTCCGAAAATGGTGTTCATCAAGGATGCATCTTATCACTTATCACCACTTTTGTTCATCATGGTAATAAATGAAGTTATTACAAATACATGTAAAAATAAAAGAAGGTACCTACCTATTTAATGGAATTTAATCAATGCATGGGGTCGGCCAGGCGTAATCCAGGATTGATCCAGGGAGATCTGCTCCATGTCAATTGATGATGATTGGAAAGCCTAGAGTATGTAGATGATGTATACCTAGTATCAAGTGTTTGGAACAGGAAGCCGAGCAAAGCTAAATTAAATATTAATTCAAAAAAGACAAAATTGATTAACTTCAAAGACCAAGCTCACAACAACCAGAACATAGAAAAAGTAAGAAAGCTTCATCTATCTCGGAAGCGTTCTTACGAGCGAAAGCGGTTCACTAAAAGACATTTGATGTCGAATTGTCGAATAGCTAAAGCCAGAATCGCATTTCCTCTATGGTACCTACTACACTGTATTTATAATTTTGTTTTGCTGACAAGGAAATGTAAAACAAGCATAACCATGAATAGTCCAGGGAACCCATCATATTTGGGACAGCTTTGAGACCCTCAAGCATAGTAAAGTACCTGTGCCTAACCCTAGATTAAAATGACCATAAATATTTGAATCCAAAACAGGATATTTTTGTATCCAAAACGGGACATTTTTAAAATGCATTTTTATAACACGAAAACGGGTACAATAGTTGTTACCTACCTAACGTTGGTACCTAACAAACGTTGGTACATAACAAATAAAAAACGAAACAATTTATTGATATTTTTCCGTCGACGAAATTTGTTTTAATAAGCCTTCTTGACTCTTAAGAAAATTGTAAGATTTCAGACAATGCATATCAATGTCAATTTTTTTTTGTTGCTACCCGATAATTGGGTTTTCAAAAGTTTCGGAATACGTGAAAAATTATTGTTTTGTTAAAAAACGGGACAAACCCCGCCCCGACGTAGTAATTCATTGGGACAATGGGACACACTACTTTAAATTGGTCACCTTACCACTAAGCTTGAGAAACCAGGTAGCTCAGTTGTAAGAGGGCTAGGTTTGCATGTTGCAAGTCCCGGGTTCGAATCCCTACGTTGGTGGAGATTTTTTATCAGGCCTCTGGGATCGGTACTAGACCTGATGAGGCCATTCACAGTTGGGCTTAATTAACTGTGCTCTACTCGGAAGCCTGGTCTATGAGATAGAGTAACAAGACCACTACACATGTAGTAACACATACATGACACAGCCGTCTGACTTGAAGTAAGGCCTAAAGGCGATTCCGAGCAGATTGGCTATACACGCATAAAAGAAAGATACTAAGCTTGCCTGGAAGAATCATATAACCAGACAGATAAAGAGGGCTACGACCACCTTCTGCGCATGTCGCCGGACCTTTGGTATTACATGGAGCCTGCTGATGTGGATCTACACTACGGTGATTAGACCAGTCATCACCCACTGGTGTGGTGGCACTTAACTGCAGGGAAACACATACAGATGGTGCTAACCCAATTTCATAGCACAAAAGTCGGCCTACAGGCAGTTCACGAGCAGTCTTTGGAAGGGTGATGGGAAGCTGAAGGGACACGCTCGGATTATATCTCGTTTGAGTCTGACCCGCTGCTTAGTGCTCGCAGCGATTTAGTGTTTTGCTGCTACTCCCTCACCAGAAATTACGAGATAACTATTTCTGGAAGGGACGACTGCTCAGGGACCGCTTAAAGCTTTGAGTTATGTAAAAACCAAATAAAAATTAGTGAAGGCATGTCGAGTGGCCATGGAAAGGCTCGGCTCAACCAACTGGTTCGACTAATCTAGATGCCCGATCACAGTAACCCTCCAGGCAACGAGGAGGCCGACCGCCGTGCCAAGGGGAGCTCCTCTGAACCCATTTTAGACTAGCCTTTTAGCAAGCATTAAGCAAGCAATTAGAGACTGGACTCGCTCTCAGTTCATCTCATATTGGGATTCGTGCACTGGGTGTGACAAGCAAATCTGTAGATCTTTAAAAACTATAGTTCGAATAGCTTTTTAGGTTCAGTAGGAAGCACCTCAAGATAGTCACAGGCCTATTTATGGGCCTTGGCCACTTTAAAAGACATCTGCATCTGATGGGCCTCTCCGAGGACCAAATTTGCAGATTCCGCGACGAAGCAGATAAAACCACCTTTCATCTCCTTTAGCGACGGCCCAGACTACTCCTTCTGAGGCTACTTCTAACCGGTCTTCTAGAGACTAACGATATAAGGAGCGTCTCTATGGACAAGATCCTGGTCTTTGGGCTAAGTGTCGGTCTGTATTAAGGCATCCCTTAATTAGTGGCGGATACACAATGGGTCTAGGACCTGAGTGTTGCTACTTTGCACCACCGAAAGACGAACTACCATGAATAGTTAAATTAATCATGGATGCTTTTAAATGTAAGTGCGAGGTCGGGTCTCAGGAGTGATCCCAGTTCAGGTCAGATGCGATTTTTACTGCGGAAAAAAACTGAAAGTATGCTCTCAGTCAAGTATGAGGTAAAAGCGTGGGTACCTTGTCAGTGTGAAATTTTGTGTGATAAAATTCTTTTGAAAGATGGACTTGGATTTGACAAAATTGTAGTCGGGTAGTGTTACATGACCTTACCAGTAGATGCATGTTGAGCTATTTGGCACCTGTAAGACTACACTATGTTTGTAAATAAATATGTGTAAGTTTTAAAAATTTATCAAGACATGCATGTTTTACTGAAGGGTTTTGAGGCTTATTTGCATTTAATAGAGTGTTGCTCCACCACTTCCCATTCATACTTATAACTTATATCAAATAAATTTAATCTAAAGTGAAACTCAAGTTGCTCAGCTAGCTAACCGGAACATACCAAAATATAATGCTATATTGCAGCACGCTTTGGACAGTAGCATAATAATAGGTTTTAAGAGCAGATATACTAACACTGATACCTGATCGCTGCATTTGATCTGTTAAGTTTAAATGTAATTAAGAGTACTTGATCCTGCTACTGTAGGTTGTTATCGATTTTAACCCCAAGAAACTTCAGCGAATCCCCGTCCGTGTGGAATTACCATTTAATCGAACTAAGAGTGACTTATGATTAAAATTATTAAAAGTTAAGATTTCGGTCTTGTCTGAATTAAGCAATAGACCATTTACTTCGTACCAGTTAGTCATTTGATCAGCGGCTAAAACTATATCTGTTGCCAAGGTTGTCAACTGCTTCCTAGAAAAGAAACATGAAGTGTCATCTGCATATTGATGTCATTGTGGTGCTCCCTGAGAAATACGAATAAGGAAGTTTCCAGTAGGTATTATATTTTGAGTATTTATTGATATAGCGGATACGACTTGAGATAGGATTTAAAGAGTTTAAGACTCCTTCCCCGTATGCCATACTTTTCCAATTTCGTAAAGAGAGTGTTGTGGTCTAAGCGATCAAAGGCCTTGGACAGGTCAAAGAATATTTCCAAAACAAAATTCTTTTGGCTAAGTTGTTCAATAATATAACATAAGCTCTTATTAAGGACGTCAATAGTGGGCTTCACTGGAAGAAAACCGAACTGGCTAACAGATATAAGGTTATTTATAGTCACAAAGGAAACTGTCCTATCCTGAATTATTTTTTCATAAACTTTTGAGAAGGCGGGCAACAAAGAGATAGACCTTAGGTTATTTAAGTCATTGGTTTCATCCTTTTTTGGAATGGGAATTATTTTTGCGGTTTTTAGCCGATCGGGAAAGATTCTAGTTTGAAGACTTTCATTTATCATATTAGCTAAAGGATAAGAAATATTATTACTTACTTCTTTTATCAGAACTAAATGAATGTCATCAATCATCAATACCAGATGAAAATTTGTTGGGAAATTTAGAAACTACTTTTTTTGACTTCTTCCACGTCTGTAGGAAAGAAATTTAAAGGTTTTGAATACATACTAACATCAGTCAAGGTACTACGTTTACGGTTATCTTGAAGTGAAGCAAAATGTTCACTAATAATTTGTACTAATCATAATAACGATTCACATAATAGAGGGTTAGTCTCTTTGTTCTTGTTAAGCATACACGCATACAGTTGGATGTATTACAAATTAATGATGTTATCATTTATGGCTCTTTTGTAATTCTGTAGAAACATACTAAATTTATTTTGTATTTTTTTTATTTTTTTTTAATTTTTATTTTTTATTTATATTTTAGCAGGATTTTGAATACAGCTATAAAATTAATTTAAAGGGCTCTATAGATGTTAAAGTCCGTGGTATAAACCCACGAATTAAAAACTGGCATACTAGAAATTCTTTTGAATTTTGGATTAAATGATTTAAACAGGTTCGAACTATTAATAAAGGGTTTTGTTTGGCTCTGTAATTAACCAGAATTATGCTTTAAATTTTAATATTTTGGTAACCACTTTCATATTTAGAAATCGGAATTAAACAAAATCGAAACAATTCATTTGTAACATTTGTAACAGATTTATTGAATTTTATAAACGGATGTTCATAATATGAAAATTAAAATTTTAATTTCTTCATATTTGATTTCTAAAAATTGCATACATAGGCTTTATGCAGTTCATAATATTTTAAGATTATTCTACCGTTTCGTAAATAGCCGATCTTTATTTTAGCTTTTTGAAGTGTTGCTGAAAAGCCAATTCGTTCTTGTCAACAAACGTGATCTGTTATGGAACCCTCCTACTCAAGACAAAGAAAAACATAATAAAGAATTCGTTTTTTTCTTGAGTTATTATATTTAGGGATTTCATTCTTTGACTTTATTTTACATTTCGTTGGATTTGAAATTAAAAATTATATTGGAAATTAAAATTATTTTTATAGTACCTACTTATTTTCTAATTTACAGATTAATTTTTGTGCAGTATTGTTTGGTAACTTGTTTAAAGATGCTTATTTTGGAAAAAAATTATCTGGAGACGTCTGCCTTAAAACAGAGATTTTTAGTTTTTCTCTTTTTTAGTTAAAAAACGGGAATTCCATGTATTTTTGCTTTTCCCATTAGTTATTGATAACATTTTCAGTAAATAAATAAATATTTTGTAACATTTCCTTTTATTTCGGGTAGAGTCCCACGTTGATGGAATTTATCGTGTATTTTCTGATAGAAAATGTCTTACTATTGAAAACCTCTCATATCGTAGTTGTAGACTAGACTTAATTTTTGGGTGCAAAAAAACTTAATAGACAGGTGGCGATCATTGCAGATTAACATGTAATTTCTTAATTATTTTTATTAATTTACACACTTCGTTCAGTATGATGTAAATAAGTAAAGATACTTAATATTTTGGATTTTTCTTTTATAATTTGTCAACATTTCAGGCGTGCGAGACAGCCCGGGTATAAAAGCGACTTTAGGAGGCCTTAACCCTCCATACCACCATATAATAATAATAATAATAATAATAAAGGTCTTTATTTCTCAAGAAACGAAAAATAAGTGAAATATACAATATAAAAAAAAAAAAAATAAGTGAAATATAAAATATAAAAAAAAAAAGAGTATAAAGACATAAAATATGTTGTCTGAGAAATCACAAGGCGCTATTCAGACAAAGTCTGCTCTTCCATAGAAACCTTGACATACAATACAAATGTAAACAAACATTTTGCCTAAACCTAATGAAAAATTATTGAAAATTAAAATTAGTTCTGTGATGACCTCTCGTTTAATAATTTGAAAATATTAGAACATAATAACAGTAATATTTATAATAATATAAAAAATATTTGCAAGTTTAGATTAAATTAACTAATTAATTATGGGTCTGTTGACGCATTAATATTTTTCTGTATTGTTTTTTAAAGCTAGCCAATGATAATGACTTTATCTCTGAAGAGAAAGAATTATATAATTTTGATATTTGGTAACTAAAGCTTCGTTCAAAAAGCGCAGTCTTGTGAAGAGGTGGTGTAATGATCCCTTTAAAACGAACATTTAAGTTGTGAACATCTTCCCTAAATGTGATTTTACGGAATAAATATGATGGTTTTTTGTCAGTTATAATTTTGTGAAAAAATGCAGCACTTTGCAATTTCCTCCTGTTAGCCATCTTGAGCCAGCCCAATTCAACCAATTTGTGTGAGACATGATCGAACTTTCTGATACCAAATATAAGCCTCAAACAAGAGTTTTGTATTTTTTGAATTTTCTGTGCGGTATCATACGTGAGGGATGGATCATAGATTTGACAGCCAAATACAAAGTGAGAAAGAACTAAAGTTTCACATAGTAAGGTTTTAATATGTATTGTTAGGTATTGTCTATGAGGATATATTAGCCTTAGATTAGAATATGCTTTTTTTATACTATCAGATACATGTGATTGGAATCTTAGGCTACTATCAAGGATTACGCCAAGATTGCGGGCTTCCCTAACAACTGGGATGGTAGCACCATCAACAGTTAAATTTACATTTCCCTCCAGATGTACCAAATTATTACGATTTCCAAAGAGCAACAACATTGATTTTTTAGGATTAAGTTTAAGACAGTGTTTCTTGGATACATCAGAAATGTTCGCCAAGTCCTGATTTATACTCATCACTGCACGCAGGCGATCCTCAACGAGAAAAGAATAATACAATTGAGTATCATCAGCGTACATATGAATATTACAAGTATGAATCTGCTTATAAAAGGTGGACGTATATATAACGTATAAAAGCGGACCTAAAATTGAGCCCTGCGGTACTCCTTGCATTATTTCTTTAGAACCGGAACAGCCATTAGGCAATCTCACGGCCTGACTTCTATTGCTTAAATAACTGGCTAAAAGAGAAACAGAATCATTAGAAAGACCAATATAATTGAATATGGCACAAAGGAGTTTGTGATTTATTGTATCAAAAGCTTTACTGTAATCTAGTAAGACTAACATAGACACCTTGCCTTGGTCAGTAGCTGTGATAATATCTTCAATGACATTAGTTAGAGCAGTTGTGCAACTATATCCCGATCGAAAACCTGATTGGTGTGGTGGCAAAATATTATTTTGTTCTAAATAATCCCTTAACTGAGAATCAATGACCTTTTCTAATATTTTAGAAAAACATGGAAGAATACTAATTGGCCGTAAGTCTTTGTAGTCCATAGGATTGGCTATTTTCGGTATAGGAACTACTAAAGCTCTTTTCCAGTCACTTGGAAAGCTGTTGGTTATCAAGCAAGAATTAACAATATGGGTAATATAAGGTATAATTAAGGGGCAACAGAGCTTGATAATATGTGAATTAATTCCATCAGCGCCAGTGCTATTACTCTTGAGTTTTTTAATAATGGAAGAGATCAAAGGTGTGTCGACAAGTGAAAAATGAAATAATGGCAGATTCTCGTATACCTTATTGTTCATATAAAAGTTCTTCAGATCATCAACATTATCGTTAGTAGTTGGAACTGCATTGAGAAAATGGTGATTGATATCATCTGCATTAAGAAGTTCATTGGGAAGGGCGTTGTTCTTTCTACATGTTACATTTAAGGATTTCAACTCTTTCCACATTGTTTTTGAATTCTGGTTGCGCAGAGTAAATTCAAAATATGCTTTCTTTTCATTATTTAAGGCACGTGTTGTGAAATTACGCAGTGATTTGTAGTATTCCCAGTGAACTGGATTTCTGGTTCTGTTGAATCTTTGCTTGGCCTTATCACGTAGTGACATTAATAATTTAATATTATCTGTAACCCATGGTGACTTGCGCTTAGTAATTTTAACTGTTCTAATGGGAGCATGTGCATTTACAACAGAAAGTATGTTAAAATTTAAAAATTTGATTTTTTCGTCTACATCAGCCATTTCATAAATTAGATGTAAAGGGATCTGACTCAGGTCACTACGGAACAGGTCATAGTCAAAGTTTTTAAAGCATCTATAGGTTTTAAAAATTGGCTCAATTTTAGGCCTAGTAACTGATAACGTACAGTAAATTAGATCATGGTCAGAAAGGTGTTTCTTATCAACTCCAGAGCAAGTAATAATATCAGAATCGAAAATTAAAATATGATCAAGAAGTGAAGTAAAACGCGTAGGTTCCTTAATAAGTTGCTTGATGCTCAAAGTTTCTATCATTGTATTAAAATAAAGAGTATCGGCATTAGAGTTATCAAGCAAATCAATATTAAGGTCCCCAAGACAAACTAATTTTTCAGTAATTGCAGTACATAGCGCAAGCGACTGTTCCAATTCCTCACAAAATAATTTATAATTAAAAATGGGAGGCCTATAAACAACACCCACCACCAATCTAGTATTATTTGATTTAAACTCTATCCAAAGTTGCTCAATGGTGTTGCTTGTTGGAATTATCTTGTAATGAAAAGACTTTCGAAGGAATATACATACACCACCTCCTCGCAGGCCACGGTCCTTCCGCACGAGTTGGTAATCCTCAATTTGGAGCATTACATTAGTTATTTCCTGTGTCAACCAAGTTTCACTAACAGCAAAAATGTCATAGTTTGAGTCAATAATAAGATCTTTGATCTCATTGAATTTTGGTAATAGAGATCTGATATTAATGTGAGCTATCTTTATTAAATGAGAGTTCATACTATCAGAAAGGCTACCCTGAAAAAAAAAGTAACAAAAAAGTAAACAGTCACATAAATATACATAATGCCCATAATTGTACTACATATTTGTTCAAAATTGGTTCATTGATTAGAAACAAAATTAGAAAAGGGCACAAATTAACAACACATGATAGAGCACTTAACTTAAATTATGAAAATAAATAGCGATATCACCCGCCCATAGTCCCTTGCTGAGTGTAAGTGAACGACACGAAATCCTACTGCTTCGGTATTAACAGTCACATTTTAGAATTAATTTCAGTTAGGTTTTCTAAAGAACAATGACGAAGAAAATGTCAAAAAGGCCAAAAACACTATCCGCTAAATGAAATTGATTATTTCTATTATTTTTTTAATGAAAGAAACCAGCGGTTAGTTTACTAAGAAGTATTTAAATTATTTACCCATTTACCCAAACATTTTTATGACGCAGTTTGTTTTAGAAAATGTCAAAAGAAATACAATGATAGCCGTAATAAATAAGTCGCCAAAATTAAGTTAAATAATTCACATGTACTACATACAATATAAAGAAATATAAATTAATTATTGCCACCAACAGCTTTTAGCTAATTGGGCTGTAAATAAAATGTTTTAAAACATGTTTTAATTTTGCTCTTGGCTGAGTTTCAAATAAGCATAACATTTCTTCTTCTATTGTGAATAGGCCATTTCAGGACCAAATAGGCTATTTTTAAATCAAAAGGTTTTACAGCTTTAGACCAGATTTGACAGGTTTAGACCAAACTTTAAGAATAAATATAAATAAGAAAATTTCTTATTTATATTTACTTATGCGAATTTTGAAGTTTATACGTTTTTAATTTTATTTAGCAATTTTGTCATCAGTTTCAAATATTTTCCGTGGAACCAAAATAATCTGGAACTTTTGCAAATCGTACTGAAGAATAACATTCTACGTTAAAGTGTCGTTATTAAATTAAGGGGTGCCTTCATTTAGTGCTAATATGTAAACCTTATGGAAGCAGAATGAGTGGTGCACATTCAGACCGAATAAAGGCTTATATGATGAGATGGACACCTTGTATCTATATCACATAACGTTAACGTTCTCTTTAAATGCAGCCGTTAAGCTTTTTGAAAAAATTCACTTGAAATAAAATTAATCATGGAGTTGCAAAATTTGGCTTTATAAGAAAGCTAAAATGCTGCGCAAAATTCTCACCTTTATGAAATTGATCTTTCTGTATCGTTCCTTTTCCTCCAGCTAAAACTATAAACAAAAATCTTCAAACAGAACTGACACTCTCACATTATAGCTTTAACGTTTTAAGAGTCAAAAGTAATATTTATTAAATGCTTCACAAACTTCTTCTAAAAGTAGTGCGTAAGTTTTGTGTTGATTTGGAAATACATAGTTACTTCGCGGACATTTAAATCGACGAAATTATTTAATTTGAAGCACATGCCGCCTTAACGAACGCGAAACTGCAATAAAGAAGAAAGAAAATACCAAATTATAATTATTAGACAAAACCTTAATAATAGTATAGAAATAAATAATTTTGGCAAAAAAGGTACTTAATTTCCAGTAACTATACTTATCTAAGATGAAGTCTTTTCGGACTTGAAAATGTTAATGTTTCGCTTCATCACCACCATTTATCAATCACTGAAATCCTATTTAACATTGATCACAGAAGAATGCACAATAAATCTTTTCGGTTTGTAATTTGTACCCAAACGCTGATAATGCTAATGTAAAATTAACAAAACTGTAACACCCTTGAAAACTACTGAAACTGAAATTTAAAGAACAACCAGAAATATAAAGATTACTCTGTAGCCATGCAACGTCTTCAATCTTAGGCACAACTGAAAGAGAAGAAAGCGTTACAAAATACGTATTTACTTTGCGGAATATTTTATCGGTTTTTGATAGGAAGCGCAAAATATTTTTAATGGATTTCAAGAAATTCTGAAGAGTTTTTACAAAGTGTGCCATTGTATAGGGTCTAACTGAGTCTAACTAGTTGTGAATAGGCAACATTATACATAACAGATAAACCATATGGGTGCAGCATGGGTGGTTGTGTATTCAGAATACAAGATAAATTGAGACACTCTGTATAGAAAAATATCACCTCCGTAGGGAATTTTCAAAATCCATTCAAATTCATTTGAACTATTTCCCCCAACAGTAAATTCTTAAAAAATGTATTTCTAAAAGTAACAAATTCTGAAATTTGAGGTTAAATATAAAAATTTGTCTTGCTTGCTAATAAATAAAATTAAATGAGGTTTGATGGTGGCAATGGTTGTAATTTTTTTCACAAAGAAACCCAGCAATCGGCGCTGGAAAGTAATAAACAAATTATTAAAAGGGTTTGTGTTTATGTGAATTTTTAAATTCCCAAGCAATCTATTTTAGGCGCTAGAGACGGTGAATGATCTTCTGGATTCGTCTTAAACCCTATATAACCAAGTGTCTGAAATGTTGACAAATTATAAAAGAAAAATCCAAAATATTAAGTAGGTATTTTTATTTATTTACATCATACTGAACGACGCAACGTGTGTAAATTAATAAAAATAATTAAGAAATTACATGTTAATCCGCAATGATCGCCATCTGTCTATTAAGATTTTTTGCATCCAAAAATTAAGTCTAGTCTGCAACTACGATATGAGAGGTTTTCAATCGTAAGACATTTTCTATCAAAAAATACACGATAAATTCTATCAACGTGGGACTTAACCCGAAATAAAAGAAAATGTTACAAAATATTTATTTACTTACTGAAAAAATGTTATCAATAACTGATGGGAAAAGCAAAAACACTAATAAAAATGACAAAATTTATGAAATTCTCGTTTTTTAACTAAAAAAAAGAAAATGT
Source organism: Melanotus villosus (assembly GCA_963082815.1). Classification (NCBI taxonomy): domain Eukaryota; kingdom Metazoa; phylum Arthropoda; class Insecta; order Coleoptera; family Elateridae; genus Melanotus; species Melanotus villosus. Next base: position 47,646,709 of record OY720418.1, on the reverse strand, counting down.
AAAAACCCCTGTTTTAAGGCAGGCGCCTCCAGATAATTTTTTTTTCCAAAATATGCATCTTTAATCAAGTTATTAAACAATACTGCACAAAAATATGTAAATTAGAAAATAAATTCTCTGAAAATAATTTTAATTTCCAATATAGGTAACTTTAAATTTTATATAACGAAATGTAAAATAAAAATAAAGAATAAAACATCTAAAAATAAAAACGAATTCTTTATTATGTTTTTCTTTGCCTTGAGTAGGAGGGTTCCATAACAGATCACGTTTGTTGACAAGAACGAATTAGGTTTTCAGCAACACTTCAGGAAGCTAAAATAAGGATCGGCTATTTTCCGAAACGATGAAAAAATCTTAAAATAGTATAACCTGCATAAAGTCAATGTATGCAATTTTTGACAATCAGTTATAAAGAAAATAAATTTTTAATTTTTAAAAGCGCCAGGTGGAAAAATTAGAACCGATCATTTTAAATGCCTACCTAAAAACCTATAATCACAACGCAAACATTTTTGTTTTTAATTAGGGCATTTTTATTAAATTACTATCCGTTTATAAAATTCTATAAACCTGTTACAAATGTTAAGTGAATTGTTTAGATTTAGTTTAATTCCAATTTCTAAATATAAAAATGGTTACCAAAATATTAATATAAAGCATAATTCTGGTTAATTACAGAGCCAAACAAAACCCTTTATTAATAGTTCGAAGGCTCCTGAATTTTTACAGGCTTTGAAAACTATTTAAATTATTTAATCCAGAATCTTGGTCAATTTATTGTGGGTAATTTAACTTGACAAAAATTATTTACATTTGTTACTTTTCTGTGGTTAGTTCGCCATCAGTTGCTAAAAGTTAAAAAGTAACTCTACCTACCTCTAAAATAATTTATTAGAAGAACAATTTTAAGAGAAATAGTTTATTCAATCAGTGCATATCAAAAGCAAGTTTGTTAGACTTGATGTGCAGCGATATAAACTGATTGCAGTGGTGGCTCGTGAGTTTTCTTTTAGTGGGAGGGCACATCAAAACCGAGCTGGAAACATTATCTAAAAACACTTACCTCCCGACTTAAATAGAAAGGCCATCCTTCTGTTCTTCTTACTGCTGAATACATCAACAACTTTATTGTCGAAATCGGGGATCGATTGTATAAACTTTTTTTCAATCGACAACACTGTCAATGCGTTGAGCCTGTCCTCAGATATGGTGCTTTTCAAAAATGTTTTTATGCGCTTTAAAGTGGAAAAACATCTTTCACATTCAGTCGTAGACATCGGTGTTGTACAAATAATGTCAACTATTTTATTAGTTTCTAAAAATACTCTTGTGAGATTATTATCAGCCATAAACACCAAAAGTGACAAAACACCACCTACGCTACACATATCGCCTCGTTTATAAATTGCTCTAAGTTCAGTTTTTAATTTTACACTATCTAACATAGGATAAGAATTCACGGTTGCTTCAAAAAGATTTTGAGGGAATGCCTGTCTATATATGTATATTAAAGTTTTTGAAATCAAATAATTTTGTCGTCCGCTTCCAAAACAATAAAGTTTGCAGACTTTATTTGTTTTATTAATTCAGTTTTATAAACTTCGAACATTGCATCCAACAACTCATTTTGGATAGTTTTGGAAGTGCCTTTAAACATTTTCGCGTCTTTCAAATGTATTGCAAGGACAGAAACTAATTCCGCAGCCAAGTTAATTAAGCCTACATAAATACCTGGATTGTCTGAAGAACTTGTCTTATCATGGCCCCGCAAGCCCCATTCTAAAGCTCCACAAAATTTAATACACATTATTAATCGACGTAAAATATGGCGATTCATTGCACTTTAATTTATGCTGCTAATAAGCACTATTCAAATGTTCGCGAATATCTACTTTTCCTAAGAGATTAAAGTCCATATAAGAGTTAAGATGAGAAACAGAATTTTTGTGCTTCTTGGCTCTTTCCGCAAGATGTTTCAAATCATTTACACCATATTTCGTCCACTAAATGCGCGTTATGTGATTGGCGTAATCTCAAATACAATCACATTACGCGCATGAGTTCCACTGTTGAACTAACTAGAATCTAGAACCTGTCACGGGCACGATTCATATGTGCCCCAAGTCGATCGATAATCGACGAGTTTTTACTGCATGTTACCCACCGCGGTTGCGCAATGGTCACCAAAGGTAGGTATAATTTTAACTTGTCCCCGGAAGAAAGTTTTGATAACTCTTCGTTTCGGTAGGCGACGCGGCAATTTACTATAATATTGATATTATAGGTATAATAATAGATTGTTGTGTTACTTGTGTTAAAAAAATAAAAGTTAGAAGTGAGTAGCGTTATTAAAAAAAAAGCTTTCTTTCTCTCGAGTGTACGGAGGGCACGTGCCCCTGTGCCCTTTAGCACCAGTCGCCACTGACTGATTGAATTCCAGAATTATAATCTTCAGCTATAAAACAATTATTTTCAGTGACTGGGTAGGCCACCGGGCGAGCATCCGATTCGAGTTTGACATCGAGGCCGTCCGCACCGTAGTGGCCACTCCTGCAAGTGCAGTGCTTGGTATGTGTGTATGTATGTATTGTCTGTGACCTCTTTTTAGCTTTTTTCGTAATCATATTATTAAAGAATAATCTTTAAATTTAGAAGATTTCGAAAATGGTTGAAGTGTAACTACTAACAAAGAAATATTTGTACTCTTTTCTACGTCCACGGGGCAAGTAATGGCTGTGATAATTTAAAATACAGGGTTATTATAAATGATTGCAGTCGAAGCAGGTCGTAAATCCAAATGTAAATTTTCTTGTTTCTGCTTCACAAAAATAATGATTCAAATTATAAGGTTATTCAAAAGTAAGTTACATTTTGAAGTAGATATAACATTTGTAAGAATGAACATATATACAAAATAAAAACACATTTATACTCATAAAGATATGGGGTTTACTGGATTCAGTTTAAATGTTGAATATGTCCGCCATTTTGTTCTTCGACAAGCAACAATCTTTCTTCTATGTAAACTGCACGGACCAATTCCTAAATTATGTTTTGTTCTGAATTTTTATATGCCGTTTGTTAAACTTCTTCGCATTCATAATAACATTGAACAAGACTATTTCGATTGTAAAGTCAAATCAATTTTAAAACACAGTCAACGATAGCGATGTAAAAATTCAATAAGTAAATTTACTTTTGAGAGATTTTAAACAAAACCTATTACCTTGATAACGAAAACGAATAAATGCGATTAATGAACAAATCCCATTGTTCGATAAATACAAATGTGTTATTATTTTGTATAGGTATATGTTATTTCTTACAAATGTTATATCTACTTCAAAATGCAACTTACTTTTGAATAACCCTACAGGGAATTTTTCTTTTTAGTATACATATCACCTATGTATACTTTTAAAATAAACGCAATATGTAGGCAACCAACTATACACTATAAACGTCACGTCACGTGGTGCGTAAAGGTTATGTTTCATGTTTGTAAATAAAAAATAAATGAAAATTAGTGGAATATCAAAATAATTTTAATTCAACGATTATTCTAAAACATAAAATATCAACAATACAAAACAGAAAGGAAAATAAAAACAGCAACAGTTAAAGACTAACTTTTTGACATTAACTTAATCTTGATGATTTGTTTTGAAAATTTTCTTACCATAATTTTCATTTAAAGAATGATCGGTACAAACCCGAGACATATATACACTAGGCTCTAATTACTGAACTCATTGTTAAGGCATAGTTAATAATGTATTCATATTACTAAAAAAGCACACACAAAGATAATCCAAAACTTATTTAATAATGATTATTTATGTTTATTTACAATAGATGTTGAAAGTGCTCTCCATTTTGCTGTAAACATAGCGCCACTCTTCATTTTTTAAAGATTCCTCTTCAATATCTATGCCTGGAAACGCAACGAGATATGCATTTTTGCATGCTTGAACAGAATGTATCCATTCCCCGTCTTCATTAAAGATTTAATAATAAAGGTGTTCTGTTCTAAAGAGTAAACCATTATGCAAATTTAAACCTAAAATATTGCTTTTTGTTTATTAAAATTTCTATGACTACCTACCTTTAATTACACTTACGTATTAACACTCTGGAATCAGCAGTAGTCTTAATAAAGACTGATTTTATTCACGTAGACTTTTAAGGAAGGGCGAAATAAACAGGAAAACTAACACAAAATGCAATTATTCAAAAACACAGTAAATACAGTAAATGACATACGAGCGACAATTGACAGTTCACTTGGAAAATAGAAATCACTACAAAAATCCATGCACTATAATTATGTTTGTAACGTGTGTCTATAAACTGTCGACATCTCAGTGGCTTTGAAAAACAAATTACAAGTCTTAGATTAAATCATAGACAATGACATTTTGCAAATCTTGACATTTGGTTTTGTGTTCTGAATCTAATTACGAAATATGTTTCTGAAATTATGACCTACTGGGATGTTGACAGTTTATAAACACCCGTTATAAAATTTCATTACAACGGGCACCGCCTGCTTCGACTACAATCATTTATAATAACCTTGTACAATAGCATGCGGCTCTAACCACTGAGATTATGTACCTACACCGAAAATACCCGGCCGCTTTCGTCGGAAGGTAATGACAAATCACTGAGGTATTCTGCCTAGTAAGTCTTCTCCGGAGTAGAAGTGCAAGCATGTAAAGCCTATGTAAAGTTGTACATCCCCTATGTCTGTAGGCCAATTGACACGCACACCACAGGCATATGAAGAGAAGATGGCAACGCCCTGTAAAGGGCACGCCACTCAAAGAAGAAGAAAATTGTTAACATGCAGTATATCTATGGAATTCATCCTGTTTTAATAAATTATGGGTTTATGTATATTAAGGAATTTTTAAGCCCTATTCAAACACAGTCCACAAACAACTATGTATGAAACGAAGCAAGCTGTTCTTTTTGAAACGAGAAGAGGGGATTTAATTTTATTAATATATTAATAACAGTTTTAAAAACTTCAAAATTACCTAACACCAAAGAAAAGAGTAGAAATACAATAGTAACTTCACAAAATATCTTTGCTGACATTCATATTTTAAATAAAAAGCTCTTGTGAGGTATAAATCGTGACTTTACGTTTAGAAATCGCAATAATTCTCAAACACATACAAGTAAATACAACTTGCTTAACTGATATTCACATGCACATACGGAACAATCTCTTACCTAAATGTTCAACAGTCACATACAAGTTTCTTCCCAAACTTCGGAAAAGCAATTGTCTGAATAGATTTCATATCTGATTAAATGGTATAGCATAGTGTTTGTTTCCGGAATCGCGAGCATTGAAATTTGTGGTTTCTTTATCTGGTTAGGTTTTGAGGTTATTGTTCGATGTCAATTTGTCGTGATATTTGCGGATTTATTTAACTTCGAGCTTTTGGCGCAGTTTTTGCCGTTTTTGGTATATTTTTTTAATGATAATAAAACACAAATTATATTTCAGCATTAAAGCTCATTTTATGTGAAAAAATGCCTCCTTAGAGACCAAACCCCACTGTCGTTTTTTAAGACAGTAAGTGTGTCGATTTATTTAAATTTTGGTCGAATTTTTAACTTTGCTTGTAGAAAAATTGTTATAAAAACATAGTGAAAAGGATATTTTATAATTAAAACCCGTTTATATAAAGAATGACTCCTTAAAGCCCAAACCTTGTGGTTTTCTTTAACAATTGACTTTACTGTTAATTTTTCGTAACAAAATACTTTAGTTAGGTGATTTTAGATATTTTAAACAAGGAACTGAATAACAAATTCAAAAAATAATTTAATTTAATTATCATTACTTATTGAAGTTTTAAACAAAATATAAAAACAAGTTTCAGAAGTTTTTCAAGTCTCTGATTGTTTTTTTGTGCCGAATTGAATATTTTATGTTTTAATTAACCACAGATTTTTTGTACTTTGAGTATTTTACAACCCTAATTTTCGGAATACCTTTGTCTTGACGTTTTGTTCCCGAGCCAATCAAGAATTTAAACAGAGAATATTAATAAGAAATTTCAGGTGCTCCGAATTTATAAAACTGAATGTAGGTATAGCGTAACGAAATAAAGTAAATAGAAAACGAAAGAATACCAAATGAGGTATATTAAGAAATGGTTGGGATGATATTTTATATTTATTGGGTATATTTTTCTTTTTATGTACAGGGTCGATCAAAATTCCGCCAATACATGTTTAATTAATAGTGGCAAAGGGCGTGTGTAAAAGCAATCTTTGCAAATAAGCTCCAGGTCAGAAATGAGTGAAATCAAAAGGATGCCGTTTGCATTACCTTTAAGCAAGCAAAAAACAATCTTTTCCACTTAACTAAATCAAATAGCATTTTGTAATATTATTAGTTTGATTTTATAATTCAAATTATCACCTAAACATCCTTAAGTATGAATGATTGGTTGCCTAGGACAGATAAAATATTTATGACACATGTTTTTGCTTGTTTGCTTGTTATTGAAGAGAGATCTTTAGTTTAAAAATTTACCTAGTCATGATTGCATTCTATCTTTGTTGTGCTACCCATATTGTTTATGTTTTCCTTGTTGCACTCATTAATTTTTGTATGTTTAGACTGGTTTTCGGACAATCTGTATATAGTATGTATATACGAGGGCTGTTTTCTTTCCGCTGAGCCTATCTATTAGGGCCATTTAAATTTGCAACAAATTTTGTTTGACAGTGGAAGCTAGTTCTTTACAAGTTTAATGACAGTGAAGGTTGACAAATATAGTTGAATATTTTAAAATACATAAGCAAGAAATCATGGAATTAATAAGAGAACATTATCGAGCTGTGATTTTTTACAATTTCAAACGTTTCTTAAGCCGTAAACAATGCTTTTAGGAAATCAATGGAGTATTTGGTGACAAGTCGTGTTCTTTAGCTACCATAAAGCGGTGGTACAATGAATTTCAACGTGGTTGACTTTCCTTAAATGACAATTTCCGAGCTCCTAAGCCAAAAACAGCCGTTACCGAAAAGAATATTGGTTTGTTCGGAACATGATTGAAGAGGACCGGCATGTTACTATAAGGAGTATTCAACCAACTCTAAAGATTAGTATGAAAGCAATTAACACCATTTTACACAAACATTTGAAGGTACGTAAGCTCTGTCCCCGTTGGATAATGCTCGGCCACACACGATTGAGTTTTTATTTCTTTCTTTGGTTTTCACGGATGCAAAAATGCATTAACTGTGGAGGGGAATACTTCGAAAAATTATAAATATTTTTTTTTATCAATAAATTGCGTATTACTTTACTAGGCTCAGCGGAAAGAGAACATCCTATGTAGTACATCACAGAATAGATGTATGTATAAATAAAAATATACATAACTACTGATAGATATAAGTCTTACAGAAAGTACAAGGGAAGAATTACATATTAAAATATTCTTCTAAGCAATAAAAACAATTTTCAATTAGGAACTGTTTCAGTTGTCTTTTAAATAGATTTACATTTGTCGTAGTTTTAATACTCATTGGCAAGTGATTAAATATCTTTAATTCAGCACGAGTAGGACAATTATAAACCGTATTGCACTTAGAAAATGCTACGTTAAAATTCCCTTTAGACCTTGTATCGAAATTGTGAATACTGGAAGTCAAGGGAAATTGATCCCGGTTTATAAAGACAAAGATACATATTTATAAAATATAACTAGAAGCGAGAGTAAGGATATTTAATAATTTAAAATACTCCTACAAGATGATGTGGTAGAAATACCCACTCAGGTTTTGATAATTCGCTTTTGAGTGATAAATACTGCAGATGAATAACTGGAATAACCAGAACATGTATCATATTTTAGCCGTGAAACTACATGCGCGTAATATAATAATTGCAGTAGCAACTATTTGCTAATTACAGAATTTAGTTTTGCGGCTATTATCGAACAATGCTGTTCTCAATTAAGATTCTCAACAATTAATAAACCTAAAAATCATTGTGTACGAGCTATAAGATTAATATTGTCTGCTGACAAAATTAGTTTACCACATTGCTTTTGCCGATTGTGAAATTTTAGGTACCTAATGGGTTTTGAAAACGTTTATTAATAATTGAGATTAAACTACGAGATAAGTTTCTGAAGAATTTTGTTATTTTTATCTTGTATATCACTCTCTGTGGAACCTGATACAAATGAACGAGGTATCATCCGCGTAAAACATGAATCCGATTTGATTTCATTGACATACAGAAGAAAAATAACAGGAGCAAGAATTGATCCTTGTGGAACGGCAACATCTATTATCACATTTTTTGAACGAACCTGGTAGTTAGATGAAGATGTTGAGTAATTTAGGTTTACAAATTGTTTACGATTTTGAACAAAAGAGGAAATCCATTGTAAAGCAACCTTGATTTTTGATTTTCTGAAATGATTTGGAACTTCTCAAAAAAGCCCGTTAAACGATTAAGAAAACAATATTTGAAAAGTTTTTAGAACCCAAATGAGATAGAAATAAATCGACTTCCCGAAAGGGCCTTTATGTCACCGAAGATACCAGTAATTAAAACCACCAACTTTACTTTATGTTTGGATACATTATTCCATGTTCGGAAGGGAAATCTTCGTATTTTCATCAATTTTTACTCTAGATGTAATTAATACAGGGTGATTCAGAAATAAGTGCCGTAACTTTAAGGAGAGATAATATTGACGGAATATTAAAAAAAGTTAAATATCTTTTTTTCTAGATGCGGTGGTTATCATTTTACAGGGTGATTTCGTCGGATATCTTATCTCGGCACACAGATATGAATTTCAAAAAAGGAACTTGTTAATTATTCATAGTGTCCTATAAATTGCACATAATCTTGATAACTTAGAATATTTCAGTGGCGTAGAAACAGGGGCCACGGAATACATTTTGGTGCAAAACATTGTGTACACCCTGTATGTCGTGAGATTAATGTATGCCAGTGATTCTCCATTCGATATCACGCAAAAACGGTACTCTTTGTTGGACTCGCTAAAACGTTTCGTTTTCGAGATTTTTTAATTTTTGTTCAGATCTTCACATGAATTAAGTTTAATTAGGTAATGTTAAAAATATGAAATAACACAATGCAGTTGAAGATGGAACGGATGAAGTTGCGTATATCTTTCAAAATTCTCCAAGTTGTAGATTGAGATAAATCAGTGAATGTCTTCTAGTACTGATTCTTGGATTTTCTTCTTTATCACCCTGTAAAATGAAAACCACCGCATCTAGAAAAAAAAGATTTATTAACTTTTTTTAATACTTCGTCAATATTTACCTCTCCTTAAAGTTACGGCACTTATTTCTGAATCACCCTGTATAAGGCTCTGCTGGGTATGCACGTTCGATAATTTACAACAACTTAATCACATCTGAGTTTAGCAGGACCCTGGCTTGGTGACTTGGAACGGGCTCATGATAAAAAACGAATAATTCCAAAATAAAAGGTATCTTCATCTTCATCACAACAGACTGGACCTCAGCGGTGACATGTGGTATGGCACGCGGCTTGTGGCTGTGCATCAGTGTAACTTGTTATCTCTTACTGCTCTATAAAATATACTCAGTCCATTTTTCTGCCCTGCGGTTCCTCCTGCTTTGGTAATTTCTGTTTTCTTATAATTTATTTTCTAATCTTTGCCTTTTTTATAAATGGCAAAGGTAATTTTCATTTAAGGCCATTCTTATTTCATCTGTGACCTTTGCAGTTTGCACAAGTTTAGTTAAACCGTTCTTCTTTTTAATTCTTTATTTTATTTTTAATTCCATAATATTATACTACATGTATTATAATGTCATATTTTTTTTTAAATTTAATTCTTTTTTCCTATAACCGCTGTTAAAGTGCTACTTTATCTACATTGCTCAAAATAAAATAGGGATCACTTATATTTAGAATTATATGTCGTTAAGGAAATATCAGATGATGATGACATCGATGGTAGTCATAGACTCATTTGTCTAGTAGGCTAGTAGGGTGCTGTGGTTTCGTTATTTTCATTTGTTTTACTAGCAAATTGAGTTAAATGTCAGTCCAACGACAATTTAAGTGTACTGTTGTAGTGCGATTATTGTGTATTTGCTATTTTAAGAAACAATTTGTAACAGTACTGTTACTTTTTAATACAATTTCTTTTAATACAAGAAATAAACCAGGAAGCCAGCCCAGCTGATAAAAGCCTTTGTTATGCTGGGTACGGGGTGAACAACCCGTTGGCAGTGTTGGATCAGTACCTGCTCCTATTAGGTACCTATATTTGATCCTAATTTAAATCATACACAAAATAAAAAGCCCATGCAAATTCTGTCTTACTAAACTTATATTTACGCAAAAAAAACAACCTAACAACTTAACTACCTTTAACCGTATTCTACACTAATGTTCGTTTATGTAATAGTCTTAGCCAGTACACTTACACTTTACGAGATCTGGAGGGCGGCGTGGGTGTAACTAGTTGAAGCGTCGCGTCGGTCACGTCGTCTTTGCAATGGCGTGGCGTCGTATGAGGAAGCCGTGGCCGTAGCGTGGTTGAAGCGGCGTGGCGTCGTATAAATTAGCTGTCTTCTAAACGGACCCGCTGGTCTCGTTTTCTGTAGTCGACAGTGGCTTATTAATACTTCGTGTCTTATAAAATGGACACCACTGGTCCTATATTTTATAAGATAATGACTGCTTAATATTTTGTTGTACACCCGCACAATTCACTTGTCTTGAAGCGAAGCACCTCCGGCTTCTTTCTTGGTGTCACACCAAGTGTCCTTTTTGCCGCTAATTCGTCGTACCACCCCCGTCTGGCTCCTCCACAACCTCACACAAACAAAACCAATCCCTAAAATCTGGGTTAATATCCCCAGCATCTGGCAGGAGCTCCGAGAGCGTTACAAATTACACCATGGCAAATTGTAATGAAGTTGTCCATCATGTAAGAAGACATTTAAATGCCAATGAACGAATCCGTGTTTTAACACTTTTACAGGAAGGCCGATCCCAGCGGTATATCGCTAATATCGTTGGTACAACGCAATCTGTGGTATCTAGACTGCTTAAGAGGCACATTGATACAGGGAATGTCGTTAAAAGACAAGGATCGGGCCGTCTAAGAAAAATAACAGTTGAACAGGATCGATTTATTCGTATTCAAGTGCTTCGGAGCCGTACATCAACTGCGCATGATGTCCAAAGAGATCTTCTGCGAGCCACTGGAACACTTACTAGTGACCAGACAATACGGAATACACTCCACGAAGCTCAAATGACATCTAGAAAACCTGTGAAAGTACCTCGATTATTAGTTCGTCGCCGACAAGCAAGGTTGCAGTTTGCCAGAGAACACCAGCATTGGCAGTTACAGCACTGGCGCCCTATAATGTTTTCTGGCGAATCAAGATTCACTGTGTCGGGTCATGATGGACGTACCCGAGTTTGGAGACGACCGGGCGAACGATATATACCTGCTACAATGGTAGAAACTAAAGCTTATGAGGGTGGTTCCGTAATGGTTTGGGGTGGTATCACAATGCATAGCAAAACTGACCTTATCATTCTACGTAACGGTAGTCTGACGGCACAACGAGACATAAACGAGATACTGGATACTCAGGTGCGTTATTTTGCACAAGATGTAGGCCAAGAATTTGTGTTTATGCATGACAATGCTCGGCCACATGCTGCCAATGTTGTGCAAAATTATCTTCGGGACCACCAAATTCAAACGCTACCTTGGCCTGCGTGTAGTCCTAACCTAAATCCCATCGAACATCTCTGGAATCAACTAGGGAGAGCTGTTAAAGCCCGACCAAATCCACCAATAACAATCCAAGAGTTGGAAATTGTCCTTCTAGAGGAATGGCAACGGATTCCCCAAGAAGCAGTTCTACGACTCATCCGGAGTATGCCTCGTCGTTGTAAGAACCAGAGGTGGTAATAGATCATATTAAAATGTAAATTGTCAAGACTCTCCTTTGTTTCTTTAAATAAACAAATCCAAAAGACTTTGTCTTCACTTCGATTTTTGACATTGTTTAATTTATAAAGCTTCAAACACGGCATATTTTTAGATATTCATTAAATGATATATGGATCATGTACTCACATGTTCAAGCAATGTGTGTATGAAATTTCATAAGTAAATGCCAATCAACAAAAAAATTATACGGGTTATAAGAAGTGATCCCTATTTTCTTTTGAGCAGTGTATTAATTTGAGTAGATAAAGTAGCACTTTAACAGCAAGGGTAGATAAAGTACTATTTTAACAGCAAGGGTAGATAAAGTACTTTATTTCTTGTTTTTAACCTTAAAACGCCCATACTAATGACATTTTAAAACGTGACTCGATTTGTAATTTTTTAAACGTTAGTGTCAAATAAAATTTATTTTATAATTTTTTTCCTTTAAAAGAAATGCTATAGAAAAAATAAAGTATTTTACCCGACGATAAAATTGAATTATCTTCTCGAGCGTAATTAGCGTCGCGACGCTGAAATACGCCCTCGAAGATAAAATACAATTTTATCGTCTTGTATAATAACTAACTAACTTATTTATTTTTAAACAAAGCACCAGCCATGTAATTGTCATTATCCGTTCTACGTTTTTACAGTTTTCTTTCTATAGTAGTCACCAGGACCAGGTTCACCTTCTAATTACTGCTATACTCTTCTATTGTATTCATTCTGCGTATTTTCAATTTGAATTGGTTCTGAATTACTCTATTTTTAATTTTCTTCGTTTGATTCAACTAATTTTGCCTGCACTGATCTACAATAGATTAATGTTTGTTCATCTGCATATACAGCGTGGTCCATTAGTAATGGTTCACAGACCAACAGTAGATTCCTGAGGCCAAAATATTACGATTTACCTAAAATTACCTTAGTCCAAAAGTTAATATTTAGGGAGATACAGGGTGTCAAAGTCGAAATTTTTATTGTAATTTTCTTCTGTAATTTCTAAAGTTTTCGTAATATTCATATGAAAATTGGTGAAACTACCTTTTATGGGACGGGAAATAATAATCCATTCTCAATTTTAATGCAGCTCTTAAAATAACGTTATTTTTGCTACACCTAATACCTTAAAAATACTTCAACTTTTTTGTACTTAAAGTTATGGCAGATCTAATAGAAAAAAAAAGTGCCTCGTCTTTTGTATACAAAAAAGGTACACTATTTTAATGTGTCTAAAGTTAACCGTTTCCAAGATATTTGCGATTGAAGTACACATCATGGGCGAAGTTAGGTCATCAGACCTGGGGGGTCTAAAGCCCTAATATGAAAAGACGTATATATTTTTTGTTTTTAAGTGTATGTGTCAAGGTAAGGTAAGTAGTAAGTATATCTTTTACCGTACAATCAATCCATAAATATTAAAACTAAAAGAAATAAGGAAATAGAAAGTTGTTTTTATTAAAAATTAATAAGATTAAACATATAAAAGTTATTGATACAAAATTCTTGATTACGAGCTAGTTGTTCGTAATTATTTCGCGCATCCGATAGTACGGGTTTATTGAAGCAACAGTTTTCGATTTCCTGTTGTAATAAATTCTTTCAGAACATCATCTAGAATCAGGGATTTTGTAATGCCATTTTCAATGTTTGTAAGAGCTAAAGAACTGAACCGATCTTGACCCACGGTCGACCTTAGCCAATTTTTGATTCTCCTCGTTGTTGAAAAGGATCTTTCACATGAAGCAGATGAAATTGGCAACGTTAACGCAATTTGCATAAATCTGTATGAATTTGGAAATGTGTCTTTTCTGACAACAGACGTAATATCGGATATGCTAATATCTTCACCCCGTTTCCCGACACAGTTCTTTATTACGGTCATTTCAGCCTTTAAAACCTCTTTATCAATTGAAAAAGTGTTTGCGTAGTGCTGAACAAATTGCAAACTGCCATCCAAATTCATTTGTAAAAAATTATGCACAGCTACAGCTAGCTTTTGACTTTCAGCAGAAAATCTTATTTTCATGTGGTTTACGATATTATCCAATGCTCGGTAATACACCGTAGTTAACCAAAACTTCTGAACAGGATTTTCCATTGTTGATTGAGCTAAAGTTTCTTTAAATTCGTCAACTGCTGAAGTCGATGCTTCTACAACATATACTTTGAGACGTACATTTTCAATATATACCAAGACCTATGTCGATGTCATTTTTTGTTGGCCAAGTCTTCTATCTCTAACCACAATCGTGCAAAAACATTTTCGTCACGTTTTTGCTCCAATGATTTTATGGTTCCATTAATGATATTTGTAGATTCAGCCAAAATTCCGTTTTCAGACTGCAAAGATTTGCTTAAAATATTTATCATAGTTAGAATGTCATCGATGATTACCAAACTAACCAAAAATTTTGAAGACTTCATATTGGACATCAACCCAACCTCGTTAACAGCATTTTTGTTTGAGTTCTGTTGGATCTCAAATTGAAGGGCGTCAATTATCGCTGAATAACTTTTTTCACAGCTTGGCAGTTAGCACTTCGGCAGCTCCATCTGGTATTTGACAAACGACTTAACTCAGTCTTTGGAAGACCCAGTTCTTTTTGAATTTTGATTAAGACATCGTGATTACCAGGAGAAGAAAAATGTACATAAAGTGCTTCTAGGGTATTAAAAAAGTCTTTGATACTTTCTATTTCGCTACATAAATCGGTTACGACCAAGTTTAATCTATGCGCCATACAATGTATATAAATCGCAGAAGGATGTCGCTCTCTTATTTTTGCTTGCAAGCCTCCAACTCTACCCGACATAACGCTTGCACCATCATATGCTTGCGCAATGATGGGAATATCTTTTAATCCAATGTTTTTTAAGTAATTTAGTAAAATATTACATAGATTTGTAGCATCACGTTCCTGGGAGCAATTATTAAAACCCAAAAACCTCTCTTCAATTTCAAACCCGTTAACATACCTTACACAAATAGAAAGTTGTTGTTCCTTAAAACTACGTGCTTCATCTACCATTAATGCATACATGCCGCAATCCTTGATTTCGTTAACAATGATGTCTAAAATCATCTTTCCGCTTATGTTTATTATCTCATTTTGTATATCAGCAGAGCTTGTCAAATTAAAATATTTTGCATGCTGTTTTTTAAATAATGGATTGTATCTACTTACAAGTTCACAAATTTCTTTGAAATTACCTCTGTTAATGGAATTCTCTGATTCATCATGACCTCTAAGGGCAACACCCTGGCGACATAGTGTCAGTAAGATATCCGATATTATTTTAAAATATTCTCTATTTTCAATGATCTGTTCTTTATATGCCGAAGACATTTGTGTAACTACAGAGCCTGTTTCTAATGATATCTTATATGCCACATATTTGTGGTTGTTTTGAATGTGTGCTTTACCTTCAGAATGTTTTGACAATTTCTCTGCAATTTTCTTCCAATTTCTAAATCCCGTTTTGGTAAAAATTGGTTCAGTAATATCGTCTTTACCAAAGAGCCGACAACAAAAGCAAAATACCGCATCCATGTGTACGCTATATTCAACCCAGCTATACTGTTTAAAATACTTTGAGGAAAAACGTCGGTTTTGAATTCCAACTTTCGTTGATGGGTATTTTTCTAGAATCAGTTGCCTTGGTCCTGTTTGCAAAGTACCCACGTCACCTAAAACTTGGAAATCATTTGACTGTACCAGCTCATCATGAGTCGTTTCTTTAGGGATGGTTTCCGATTCTAAAAAAAAAAAGAGGAACGTCAACTTTCATTAGTTATTAAGGTATGAAGTCGGTTAAAAAATAAAAAAAATGCGTAATGACGAACACCACTGACCTACTTATTGCATTCAATGCAATAATATGCAATATTAATATGCAATAAGGCCCGATAACAATGCAATGCATTGTCATCGGGTTTATATATGTGTATCAAATTTCAGCCTATTCCGATAACGGGAACTGGTCAACTGGTTCAAAATTGACCTGCAAGATTTGATCTAAATATACTAACCAACTATCAGGTCAAATTAAATAAAAGCTTGTAAAGGCTCATGGTTAATGGTTATAAGTTATAACAAAATAAAATACAAAATACGTGTATACATATCCTGTTTATAAGCTTTAAAGATACTAGATACCTGACAACCTGACCAATTTAAAAATAAAATTATACTAGTAATACAATACAGGAAATACTAAAAAATAGTCATGTATAAAAAAACTTTTAATTTATTAATCAGTTAAATAAATAAGAACCTTAAATTTTCTTTATATATAAATATAATATACCAATAATTTCTCTTACCTTCTATATTTACACTTGTACTTGATGTGCTTTGAATATCAGCAACGCTGCTATTAGGTGACTCGGTAGCAGTTTGTATTGGAGACTTACTAATTTTCGAAAAAAAAAAGAACGAATATCACCAGCACCACTGACTTTCTTCATAATTGACTTATTCTGTCTCTGTCGCTTATTCCGCCATAGGGACGACCACAGGTGCAGTGCAAAGTCATACGCGCAACGCCGGCAACTAGTGACGGGCGGTTATGAATAATACTAATGAATTGATTCGATCACCCTCTCGCCTGAGCCGAAAATGCCAAAACTTGCTTTTATACTAGACAACTAGACTAGTGTGCGTGCGACGACGGTTTCAACAGCTAGCTTGTTAAGTTATTGCAAGTTATTAAATTATACAATCAATTTTTTTGTCGAAAAAATATGTTTTTCACTTTCTGTTCTGAAATGTGTGTGTGATAATGTTCGAATATTTTTGGGGGGGCTAATTCGGTTTTTGGGGGGGCTTAGCTCCCCCAAGCCCCCCCCCTGACTTCGCCCATGGTACACATACAAATTAGAAATTTTTTAATGACAAATATCCTACTAATTCACTATTGTTCTATATCCTATTACTTGTTTTTGACAAGAATATGTGAATTTTTTGTTTTAAATGTAAACCTACTGCGTTGAATAAGGCGCTGCGGCATCGCTTATTTCAATAGCAAATATCTTGGAACCGGTTAACTTTAGAGATATTTAAAGAGTATACCTTTTTTGTATAAAAAAGATGAGGCAATTGCTTTTTTCAATTAGATCTGCCCTAACTTTAAGTACAAAAAGTTGAAGTATTTTTAAGGTATTTTTTTTTCATTCATGCATACTACCGTACCCCCCGGAACCGATTTCGCATTACTTCAGGGGATACGGGCGTCCCCTACATACTACCTTACATACTACATACATGCAACTTACATACTAACTTATACTAAGTGAAACCGACTTGCACGGGCCGCGAGTCGAACCCACAGCCCGAGCAGACCGATTTCACTGTGGCCTCGGCGGGTAAGCGTCGCCCACCGAGACCCCATTTTTAAGGTATTAGGTGTAGCAAAAATAACGTTATTTTAAGAGCTGCATTAAAATTGAGAATGGATTATTACATATTTCCCTCCCTAAAAAAGGTAGTTTTACCAATTTTCATATCAATATCCCGAAAACTTCTGAAATTATAGAAAAATATTAAAATTAAAATTTCGACTTTGACACCCTGTATCTCCCTAAATATTAACTTTTCGACTAAGGTAATTTTAGGTAAATCGTAATATTTTGGCTTCAGGAATCTACTGTTGGTCTGTAAACTATTACTTATGGACCACCCTGTATGTATGTTTTTATGTACGTTTTAGATTTAAGCAGCTTTTCAATTAATACATGATATGCCCAATTTTCGTATCGTAGCAGTCCTACTATTGTTACTTAGTACCATATGATCAAAAAGTCTGTGAATAGAGGTTGTTGTGAAATCGAAAAGTCATCTCTGAAATTATTTATTTAATGAGCAAAATCTAGGCTTGTGGGTGACAGGGATTTAAATGTTCATCAACTACTATTGTTATTCCCACTACCCAACTAGAATTTAGCAGAATCCAAGGGATCTTCATCGTGCCAAACATTGTATTCACACGAGACAGTTTTACGTTGTATCCGAAGCACGGCATACTTTCAGATATTCTTCCGCATTAAAAATCTCACAGATCTGGACCGGTAATTGAAAGCGATATCTCTGGTTTACAAGGCAAGTATGTTAACCTTGACGCCATCGAGGGAGGCTTGAAATTATAAATTTTTTTTATTTCTGCGTCTTTGACATTTACCCGAAATTTTCCCAAATTGTTTCAAAAAGAACATCTTTTGCATATTTTTGCTGTAAGTTTCAAGTGAGTCTCTTTGGGTTAAAATGCTGTTTTTGTTTTTGAAAATTTTACAGTTTTGACAGATGTTAATGACTTAAAAATGATAGAAGTAAATAATTTCAGAGATGACTTAATTTTCACAGTAACCTTACACTTACTATACATTCTTATTTTTGGTTTGTATTGATCTTCGTTATCTGTTTCAGCATTGAAGTCTTCGATTTATATTATAATTTCAAATATATGATATAATTTTGGATATGTTTTTTCTATCCCATCCAGCGGTTTAATCACCAACTAGTACGCAGTTAAAACAAAACGTCAAAGGAGAATAGGCAGAATCTAAAGATAAGAAAAAACGAAATCTGTTATTTAAGTCTTTCGTCTTGATCGTTATTATTGTCGTTGTTTAAAAAAAAGCGAAGAAAAATATTTGTAGGTATACTTACATAAGTAAGAAATATTATGATTATAATAACTAAGTAATTTTCCATGTGAAATTGTAAAAAGTAAAAATGTTAGTTACTTTTAGACAAGAAAAGTTTTAACTTAATAGAAAAAGAAATATGTTCAACAAAATGTTTGTAAACATGCATTTTAATTAAGCAAATTTTGAAATATCACCTCCGCCTAGATTTGAATCGCTGACCAGAGGGGATGATGTTTTTCTATACATGTAATTTACAAAATTTATTAATATACACTAAAAATATTTACCTAAAGGAGGGAATTATTTAAAAAACGTAGTCCCTAAAACACATCTGATGTAGTGATGGTGTGATTTTGGATGGTTGAGAGATGCACTTACGAGGTATTGGTGCAGATGAGCAGGAATAAACAGAAAGACGATGCTTGATAAAATTTATTTATTTCTCGAACACTGCTGAAATTTATACCAGGGGACTATTTAGTCTAAAACCGCATGCATTACAGAATACACTTCAATAATATAATCTACAATAATTATATAATTCAATAATTGAATACGTAGAGAAGGTTACACTATTTATTAATTACATTCTGTTGGTTAAAAAAGAATCTAGTAACTCACACAATTCACCTTAGATTTTAGAATTTGGTTCTGCTGAAGACAAATATATTTACGAAGATACTATTACGGTAAATAATAAAATTCACACCGAGAATTAAGAAAGCGAGCGGTAGGATATGTTGTGTTAACCGGAGAATATACAAAGAATATAAGTACAAGTTTTCAATTTTCTTCAGTCTCGGAGGACAAATAAAAACACATCTTAGTGATGTTGCTACGTTTAAGAGGCAGTAAACCGTGTTAACAAGCCCATCCCTGCAACAACATCACTAAGAAGTTTATATTAAGATATATGTAGGTAGTTGTAGCGGCGTCAGACGGTTAACATTGCTGATGCGGACTTAGTTGTCCCCATGGTCGCCGTCTTGCGTATATAAGAACTGCGATGCCTGCAAAAGAAAACATCGAAATGAACTAACTCTTCTCATTCATTCATTCATAAAAATGCACCCCAGTTTGTGTACTCAACTACGACACGCGATAATAAAAGACGTTATTGGATAATTTTCCCCGCTTTTATTGTCTGTTACCTACACTTGGCTTTTCACATTTACAATTCTGCTTGGAAAACGCACGCGACATATCAATCAGTCGTAAAGGTTAAGAAACCTTAAAAATTCCAGCAATAATGGTAGGTAGCATTCTAGCATTTCTTATACTAAAAGTAAACGAGTCAGCGAATTTAGTTTTTGCTTGAAAAATATATTCCTCGTAAAGTAAATTTGGTAGTGAAATGAGAATTTTATTGTTTTATGTGTGAAAAATGTTCGTTTAAAGCTCCCTATTTTAGTACAGCTTCGGATAGAAGCTTAGGTCGATTCATGTTACCCATAAACGTAATTTAACTAAGCCAGCTTAAGCAAAGCATCTGTTCAAACTTGTGCTGAAATGCCGACAGCTAAAGAAACTTGTTTTCTCTTCTTTAATTTTTTAATAATCATTATTAGCAAAGTAAGTAAACTTCTAAACTTCTAACTAATCAGGAGATATTTAAAAGTGTATATTCGGAAAAAAAAACAAACACATTCTTTGTAAGAGGGTGGAAATCCTGGATTTAACGGTTACGTGTACTTAGCCTTGTTCGAAATACTCAATGGGAAAGAAAATTATCTTGTTGAATTATTTTGAATGTTCAGTAAGCCTTCTCAATTTCTCATTTGCAAAACAAAACCAGCATTAAATTTCTTTCTTCAAGTGCTAATTCTTTTCCCATTTAACCAAAGCACAACTTTTCTTTTCCTCGAAATATTCATTCTGCGTTTCGCTGCCTTAAACTTTATTTATTTGCAACGTATTTCGTTCCTTTATGTATTTATTTGTTTATATAGCGGGCGACTTATTTACTTGTTTATTAATTTTAACAAAGGGTTCTGAAAGCTTAATAAAAATTTTAAAAATTCATTAAAGTTAACTGTGGAAACTTCAGTAGCATTTGGCATTTTAAAATATTCATTACCATATCTTTGCTTTTATAATAAAATATTTTGCCTCTGTTTATGCTTAGAAACCGCTTTTTAAATCTGTAACGATCCCTCTGTGGTTACGACAATTTGCATAACTTCTGAATTTTAAAATAACACGCCTGCTCACCTTTCTGGAATTCTCTTTGATGTATTTAATCTGCAGGTGAGAAATATATTTAACGGCCATTTCATATATTTTCTTGTTTATAATATTTGTGGGAGTTTAAGTTTGCTATTTAGAATTGTATCTAGAAATTCATGAACGTTTTTTATATCAAAATTAATTATTAAATTCAACATTAACATTTTTGTTTTCATATTTGGTTAAATATTTACTTAAATAACATGGGTAAATGGAGAAAAATTAAGGAAAAAAGAAAGAAAAGGAAAATGTAGAATTTTGATCTTTGTGGTTAGATTTTGAGAAAAATAATTTGTTGTAATTATGTTTAAGTACTTGAACAAATCAATTAATCAAAACGTCTAGACAAATAATTAAATAATTTTTGAAATTTTAATAAATTGGCCTAGCAAAAAATTATTAAAAGATTTTAAGTTTATGCAATGGTTTAACTTAAAACCCGAAGTATTAATTCTTAGGCAAGGGGGTAGCCAGAATTTCGTTTCAGAGATACGAAAGCGAAGCTCGTAAAATTTGTTAGGAGTAACAAGCATTAATATTAAAACGAAGTTCACTCCGGTATTAGAATTTCAGAAATCAGGCTGACACTACTTCCCTATTGTTGAGTTTTGTGGAACATAGAAATAAAAGGTTCTTTTAGATCAAAGCCTAACAAGTACTCATTATCATCAACCTTTTTAATCCGACTATATTTTAATTCTTGCAATTAGCTTTGCTTTTAATTAAACTACTCCGAACATGGATTTGTTTGAAAAGGTTTAATTCCAAGATATAATTTTTAAAATGAGTTTAATTTGTATTTGATTTTTTAGTTTCGATATGAAACTGAATATTTTACAGAATTTTGTTTTTGCTGCAAACATTTTTTACCTAAGATGTGTAATTACGAAGAGGGTGCAAATTTAACCCGAATTTTTTGTTTAAACAAGATCTTTACAATATGATTTATCCTGCATTTCAACATATTCTCCTTCTAACTCTACACACTTTTGCCATCTCTTTGGAAGCTTCATGATCTCTTCTTTATAGAAGTGTTTTGCCTGACCAGCGAGCCAGTTTTGCACACAATTTTTGACCTCCTCATCATCTTCAAATCGAATACCACCCATTGCTTCCTTGAGTGGCCCAAACAAATGAAAGTCACAAGGAAACAAATCCGGACTGTGAGGAGGATGTGGAAGTGTCTCCCAGTGTAATTTATGTAAAGTATCCCTAGTCAATTGGGCGTTGCGCGGGCGGGCATTGTCGTAGAGGAGACCCATACTCCTAGTCGAAAGCAGTTGAGCGTAATAAGGGGCATTAATTGTACGCCTATCTTCTAAACAATTTGTAAACAAAACGCCTTCTGCGTCCCAAAACACAGTGGGGTTCGTGGTCGCTTGGCGTGGGATAAATTTGCCACCTAAATTAGGGCTTCTACGAATTTCTGGCACCAGTGAAACACTTAAGTTTTCGACAGAGTGTTGACCCCAAATTGTCTTCGAAGTCATTCAAGAGCTTCAGCAGGTTTTATGTTTTCATTAATAAGAAGTTTAATGATAATTCCCTACCCAACAGAAACTAGTGCACCGATGGCGGAAGTGCATCAACCATATCGAAAAATGATGTATACCTCGGAAAGAGGACCTTTCAGACTTTCTTTTGAGTGTAACATTTTTCATTTTTATCAATCAATAAACGGGCTACAGCCAAGGAGGTAAAACTTATCGAACAAGTGTATCACTGCGATATTTACTTGATTTTTCTCACACAACCTACAACGTTTGCCTACAGAATTTTAATAGCATTCAGTAGTTTATTTCGATTCTTATATTTCTGTAGCAAATATTAAATTGCTGCTTTGCGTAAGGTATTGAATGCAGGTTTTGGATTTGTGAATACTAAATGCAGGTCTGGTACAATCTTGAGCGTTGCGAATGATAATGTTAATACTGTACAGTTTTTTATGAAATAGTAACATATGTTTCTATGATTTCTTGATATTGTACCACATGCAGAAGTAGTGCATAATTGGGTTGTAATAATATGATTAGTCTCTTCTTTAACAAAAAAAATAAGTATCCTTGTTTTAGGAGGGCTCTTCGGTAATTTTTTCTCCTATTTTTAGTAATTAATTCTCTTATGCCATCATATAACTTCACAACCTTTCATCTGTTTGTTTCTTTATGGCTGTTCAAGATTAAATTTTTATATTTTTTTTTGACAAGGGGTTGGGTCGACTATAGCTCCCCTAGCATTGAAACACAACAGGTTTATTGTGCCCCCTACATACCTTTTACAGGCATACATCTCTGAAGAAATTCCATATGCCTTTGTGAGCGGCATCCACCATTGTTTCGGGTCTTAAACATCTAACTCCGAAGTATTGTTGCCTCTTTGGCTCCAGCTTAGAACATTCGCAGAGAATATGTTCTACCGTTTCGTCCTCCTCCTCGCATATTCTGCAGATAGGGTCCCCTTCCGCACCTATTAGGTGTAAATGCCTTCTGAGCTTGCAATGTCCCATTATTAGACCTACTGCTTTCCTCAGCTGCTCCCTACTTAGTAGTAGTAGCTCCTCTCTCTTTTCTTTTGAGAAGTCTTTAATGAACATCCGCGATTGTCTCAGTCCACATCACTCCTTTCAGAGCTTGATCTATTCTCTTCTTAATCGTTCATCTAGGATCCCCTTGGCGGTCTTGTACGCAATTTCACACGAGGGTTCCGTTCCAAATAGTCTCTTTTCTGCCCCCATCTTTGCTAAGTGGTACGCTCTTTCGTTTCCTTCTATGCCTTCGTGTCCTGGTACCCATTCTAGGGTAACTCTATTATGTTCAGCCAGTTTCACTAATGTTTCACAGCATTCTTGCACCACTTTTGAGGTTATTTGTACCGCATCTAACGCTTTTAAAGCAGCTTGGCTGTCAGATCTCATTTTGATCTCTTTATTGTTAAATTCTTTTTGTGTGTACCAAACCTATCCTGTTTGACTCCTCGGTTCCTGCTCTCTTCCTGCTTCGTCCCTATTAGGTATGAGTACCCTGAAAGGTTTCCTGAAGTTGAAGACAGTGCCGAGTTTGTCACAGTTCATGCTTAGTACCCCGTGCTTGTTTATTATTTCAAAAATATCTGCGTGGTCCCCCTTTTTTCATTGACCTCTCACCGTTTCATATTGGTTAGCCCTATAAGCCCCTAGAAGTGGTTGCTTCTCTACCTCTAGGGGAAGAGGAGGCAGATGTAGGATTATCTCCAAGGATACAGTGGGCGTAGTTGTCATTGCCCCTGTAATCGATAGACACGCTTGTCTCTACAGCTACACTTTCGCCAATTTATTTGCAGTCGCCTTGAATTTTGTTCTGTGCCACCATACCAGGGCCGCATATGGGATTATGGACATCACAACTCTGGTGTACACCCATTGAACCATTCTTGGTTTCAGCCCCCATGTTTTACCTATTGTCCTTCTATAAGCTCATAAAGCCCGAGTTGCTTTCGCGTTTATTTCTTCCATTTGCGAGTTGAAAGTGCGTTTGGTTTCCAGAGTACTTCCAAGTACTTGACTTCCGACTTGCTATTTATTATTTATATTTGATTTGCATCCTCTCGTTTTTTTTATTACAAGTTTTCCTTCAAAACATATTTTGTATGTACCATTTATTGTTTTGAATACAATTTGATTGTTTTTATCGTTTATACAACGTGTTCAAGTAACACTGTTTCAGTTGGTACTAAAACCCTAGTGATTCGTTTTCTGGATCGATTAGCATAACTAGCTGATCGGTTGGGTTATGTGACCAATAACAAGAAATCAGGTGAGTAAAACAATAGTTTTATTACTAAAAATACAAAAAAGGCCAAAACCTAAGGTGATTCTTTAATTGTGTGCCATTATTTTGCATACATCGATTAAATCTAAACAGTCTTTTTCCTATGTAACTATTTGCTTCCGATTCAAATCTGTTTTTTGTAATTTATGTATTTTCTCCTTCACATAAGTGAGTTTCCTATATTGATTTTGCCAATAAGTGAGAGTCACTTATTTCCTGTATTTACAAGTTCTTCCAGAATTATGTTTTTATACTTCTTACTTTCTTTATTCTTCTTCTTCTTCAGATACGTAGAACCGTATTCTGCTCGTTTCTATATTCATATATCATTTATTATTTTTCCTGTACTTGCTTTAGCAATTATAATTTAGTAATTATACTCTTTATAATTATTACATGTTGCTTCGAATGTATTTGTGAATATCTTTATGGTTGAACAGTACATCTTCAGTTACTATCTAAAATTCTCCATTAAAATAGAGAACAGGTTGGGTTTTCCACCGAAGAATTGTGGAAAGTTTGATGTTTCTGTAATATTTATGCAAGAATCTGAATTATATGACGCAAATAAAATAATCAAGGTTTTCCGACTTATTTTATGTGGCAAAACTGAAAAGCAAATACATTTTTAACAGGTTTATTTCGAATGAATTTCGCTTATATGTGTTGTTAATGGATTTTTAATCTACGCCTTTGGATAATCGTAGAAATCGTAGAAGTAATTCGATACCTCTGAAGCATTTCACATAAACTTATTTGATCTGTTTGTTAATCGTTTGATGAGTCATCGACGCGTTCACATGGTACGAGTTTTATACAGACAGATCAATAAAAAAACCAATTAGGGTAGGCTGTGAAATTGAATTATTTTGAATTGGTACTTTAGCCACATCCACAGAATGACATTTTATAACGTTTGTAATTTGACATTTTTATTGTAAACAAAGTTTATAACCTTAAATTCATGTCAGAAATGGCATTCTGTGGATGTGGCTAAAGTACCAATTCAAAATAATTCAATTTCACAGCCTACCCTAATTGGTTTTTTTATTGATCTCTCTGTATCTTCATACCTATTTTTTCCTTTTTCAACATAAAACTGCTAAATTGCCCGTTTAAACCTGACGGAGAAGAACAATAAAGTTATTACCTAAATAGTTCTGAATATACATATAAAGCTTGATCAGTGTCACGTCTTTTAAAAGCTTTTTATCCCTAATCTTATTCATTTCGATGCCAGTTATATCTGACAAATACATCCGACATGTTACTACCATTTGACAACGCAATTATAAAAAACAAAGTAATTTGAATTTTAAATCAGTTTACCCTGCCGAGCCGAATAACATGAATTAGAAAATTGTTAATCCCTCAACGAATATTTTAATTTACATATTTCGCACGTATTTATATTTGTATTTGGGGAATCGCTTGTTATATTCGGGTACAAAATCAGAAAACCTTTTTGTGAATCTTGTATAAATTTTCAAACATTTTTTTAAAATTAAAATTGATAATTTCTTCTAAACTGTATTCAGAACGAATTCAGGTTCCGATGATTCCTGATCTTCCCTTAAGGCTTTCTAATTTTCTCCCTTAAGGATTTCTAATTTTCCCGCAACAATAAGCATCAAGTGGGAAGCGTGAGTGATGAATGATTGTTTTTGGTATTTTTGTGGGCTTAATGTCATGTCAAGCAAGTAAATTACAAGCCTAGACATGTTTCATTAGGATATAGAACATCTTGGACAAACAGAGATATTTATTGTGTGGCAATTTAATATTTATTAAAGATGAAGTTATTAAAGATAGCTGAGAACGTGCTCCATCCTCCGCACAAATTAAAATTTGTAATTTCGTTTAAATGGAAAAACCTTTGCCAGAGAAGGGACGGTTGGGAAAGGAATTTACAAAGATTAAATTTTACTCCTTTCTACTGAAATGTTGCTTATAAACGTCGTAATTGCTACAAACTGTGTTATTGTTAAGTTTTGTGATTGTGCAGCTTTCATAAAGACCTTTACACTCTGCACCTCGCGGTTTCCTTTAAATGAAATACAACTTCTCCTGGAAAAAGATTTAATTTACGACGAAACTTCGAGTTATTAATTTTTTGCATTTGACTAGCCAAGCTTGAGCTTATTTGTAACAGAAAATACAAATTAAGTTAAAATCAAGATACTTAAAAAAATTATTTAAGCAACTCCCATAAAAACTTAGAGCAATTAATTTAAAGGAAATGCAAGAGTTTAGATAAAAATGAGAGAAATTGGAGTTGTAATAAATGAATGCTAATTAGGTGAGATAAAAACTAGATCAACTTTATTTAGTCTCGAATATTACTGGGTTAAGTGCTGGCTTTATAATTAATAACCGAAACGGTTCCCGTATTTCACAACCCTTGTAATTCATAACAAAAAATTATTACCATTACTCCTTAAGAGAATTCTGCAATGTTATTTATCGTAATTAACGTAGCCTTTTTGCTGTTTATTTCCTTGATAAGTCGCTCTTAGGATCAGGCGTGATGTTGTAAATAAGTTAATACGCAAATAAATAAATAACTCATTCTTATGATCGGAATTACACATACAAAAGGCAGAAGGTTTTTATAAATAAATCAATAAATGAATAGGAAAATAAATAACCGAGCAAATAAATAAAAGCTCTTGTCAGACTATAAATCCTAAACTGCAGAAAAGTTATTTAAATTTTCCAAAGAAATTGAGGCTAAAGCATTCTCTTTTAAATGCTAAAACAGTCCAACGTAAAAAAGTTAATAAATAGCGAGATAAATTGTTTAATTGTACGTCAGTCACGGCATATCACACCTTTTAAATGGTCCGTAAAGATGAAAAGTATCCGTTAATGTTGCTTTTAAAAGCGGTAACGTTTCCTGGAAACGAAATGTTTTATATTTGTAAAAAATGTCCGTCGCCGTATAATTTAATTTGTATTAATTACAAAAATTTTCCCTGTGGAAAAGGTTTAACATTTTGTTAAAATTTATGAAACGGGAATAAGTTACTTTTATTTTTAAAAATGCTAATTGTTAGCCTTTGCTTGTATATTGTATAACTGTCCATCCTTTGTTTGAATTTTGCATTTTATTCATGTTTAATAATTAAGATAACATTCTGTAAAGATCGCAAGGAATGATCACAAATTAATAACGAAATAAATATTTTCGATTTAGATATTTAAAATTTTTATTGATTTGACACCACCTTTTTGATTCAACCACTTCTTTAACAAATCATAAACAGGAAAATAAATTAACAAAACATTTCCTGTCGTTCCTTTGTTCTAATTAATATTTACACAGTTCGGTTTATTTCCTATAAAACTATTATCGATATTTAACCCGATTTTATTCCTAATCTTAGGTTGGTTACGTTATAAGCTAGAGTGCTAAACCTAATAATTCTTGTGGTTATTTTAGAGCCCAATAATAATTTAGTATTATGGAAAACTCATAGCGTTCAATAGCTTTCTAACTCGTAACTTTTACACTAGCACTCCCTCAACTAACAGATTTTGAAAGCTACAGCTCTGTGTTACTTTAAATATGATTTTGTTTATGGAAGCCGGAAATCTATTAGTTGCAACGAATATTAGGAAAATTAGGAAGCAAACACACAAACGAAAGAAGGAAAAAATAGAGTCTCGAAAATGTAAATATAATAAACTTTTAAATATTTTAAAATTTTTGGTAGTTAGCTGCTGTTGTTAGTATTTTTTTCTGGCGTTTTGTTAACTTTTCCGATAAAGCTAATTCGGCAATTTTTTAGATAAAATCTTTTCTATCTGCTTTTTTAAAAAATGTTCCTCTTTACGTCTGAATGTTTCAGCTAGTAAAACTTCAGACTTTATCAATTTTTACATACTTGGCCCAAAGTTTTGTTAAACTAATTTTAAAATAGTTGTATAGCTGCAAGCTGACATTACTGCCCAAACCAGAAGGCTAAAAACAACTCTTTGCAATTTTAGTTTTCATATTCTAAGCTGACATCGAAAACTTTCTTTCCTGCTTATGACTTTTTCAATCTCCTTACTTTCTAGAAGTCAACTTTTAGATTAACTCATCATGTTTTGAAGAGGTTGATACAAACTTATTTTTTATTCCAGTTTCGTTATCTCATGTTCTCAAGTTCAGTCTTTTTAGTTTAGTTTCTTAAATTTCGATGGACTGTTTTCTTTTCGTTTTTTTTTTAGAAAATTTATTTATAATGTTTGAATTTCACTGTATAACTAACGGACTTTTCTATAACCAAAAGATAATACAGGAAAAATTTGATAATTACCTTCGCAGGTCTGCTATTCAGGTTTTTCTTGTACTAGATAAATAACCAGACTAATAGATAGTTAGCCTAGCATTTGAGTTACTCTCTGGAAGTATTTTAATTTCGAGGAATTGTAATTTTCTGTAAGCTATGAAAGGTAGGGTGGCCTACACATCACTGTTGAATGAAACTGTAGCAGTTCAGGTGGCAGGAGGGTGTTCACAGGTGGGGGGGGGAGTTCTCTCCCCCTGCTATGGAACCTTATCATGGATGAACTTCCGCAAGAGCTCAGCAGTAAAG
This sequence comes from Melanotus villosus, assembly GCA_963082815.1. NCBI lineage: Eukaryota > Metazoa > Arthropoda > Insecta > Coleoptera > Elateridae > Melanotus > Melanotus villosus. Next base: position 47,617,428 of record OY720418.1, on the reverse strand, counting down.
GGGTTTCTCCCTTAGGATACGCCGACGATCTCGTCATAGTAGTAGAAGGGAGATTTGCCAACATAGTCACGGAGCGTATGCAGCAGGCCCTGAATGTTGTATCTAGGTGGACTGAAAGGGAAGCCCTTAAAGCCAGTCCCGAAAAAGCTACCATAATACCTTTTACAAGAAAAAAAAACCTAGAGAGTCTGAGACCTCTATTACTGTGTGGCAAAGAAACCGTTCGGCCGAGGGAGGTAAAGTATCTGGGAATCATACTGGATTCCAAACTAACCTGGAACCAACATATTGGAAAAATTATCAGAAAAGCGGAAACTACGCTAGCGATTAGTTAGACGAACGTACGATAAATCTTGGGGTCGTAAACTAGGAATGGTGCATTGGCTATACAGCAGAGTGGCCAGACCAGCTATTATGTACGCGGCCTTGGTGTGGTGGCCTAAGGTCAAGCAAGAATCCATCAAACGAAGACTAAGCAAGATACAAAGGTTTGCTTGTCTTGGAATAACAGGGGCAATGAGAACGACGCCCACTGCTGCTATGGAGACTCTTCTAGACCTTCCTGCTCTACATATAGTAATACAGGGGAGGCAAAATTGGGAATCCATAGATTACAATGTTCACTGTACAATCCTCGCTTAGGTACAGAACACATTAGTATAGTTGGTAGCATACAGGGCTCTCTACTTGAAATGAGGGTGGGCTATATTACTCCCAAATAGGATCGAGATGAGTGGAAAGATCCCAAAGAGGACATTCCTCCTGGAAGTCTAATTTGCTACACGGACGGTTCCAAGACTGAGACGGGTGCCGGATCAGGACTCTGTGGCGAAAAATGGAAAGTAAGGCTCAGCTGTTCAAATGGGTAAACATGACTCCGTTGTTCAAGCGGAAATATACGCGATTTTACAATGTGCACGGGAAAACAATTGGAGAGCTTATAAATATAAGCGGATCTACATAATGTCAGACAGCCATGTGGCTTTAAAGGCTCTCTTGAGTAGCAAGACTTCTTCCAGACTGGTATGGGAATGCCTAGATAAACTCAATGACTTGGTAGAACAAAACGTCGTGAGACTGTTCTGGGTACCAGGTCATTGTGGCATAAACGGTAAATGAGAAAGCCGATGAATTAGCAAGGTTTGCCTTGGCCCAGAACTAGCTTTAGGAATTTCAAGAAGTGCCATTCGAGGATATGTAAGTGACTGGATTGGCACTCAACACGAAAGACACTGGACCAACAGGCCAGGACGAAACCATAGCAAGGCATTTATAAACAGACCTTGCAAGAAGCGAGCTGTTGAACTACTTTTCATGGGTAGGGCACAACTCAGGATCGTCATAGGTCTACTAATAGGACATGCAACTGTTAAGGAACACCTGTGGAAGATCAGCAAATATAATGGAGACCTTACTTGTAGACTCTGCAATAAGGAATCAGAGACAGCAACACATTTTATGTGCTTGTGACTTGTGATGCACTGGTAAGAAAAAGACAGCGCATATTCGGGGAGTCAATTATGGAACCGAAGGAGTTCATTAGACACTCTGTGAGGGACCTTTATCTCTTGATACAGGGAACAATGATCACCGAATGGGTGTGACCTATAAAAAAGGGTATGCACGCCTTTCAGGCTGCGGTGCTACCCGGAGTCATAGACAGACGGGCCCTGATACCTCTTAAAAATAAACTATAAAATTTATAGTGTAATTTTGGTTGCCAATCCATTAATTTTATGGTTCCTAATTCTCAATGAACAAATAATTATTTATAAAATTTATGGTTTACTGTAAACTAAAAATATTGTTTTATTTTTGGTTTTTAAATATGATATTTGTTAAAAATTATAAACTAAATATCAAATCCATATTGTCATTAAATCTAAATTTACGATGTATGGGCCTCAAATTTATTTTCTTTGATAATCCCTTAAAGGAGACCTAATATAATAATTAATCAAACAGACAGGAAGTCTTTACTACTTCAAAAGCTTTGAGGTAGTTTAGCAACTTAGATAATTAGACAGACTGATTTGTGAATGGTTAAGTATTCAATACTTAAATTTAATGTGCTACTGTGAAATTCTAAATAATAGTATTTCGGATTCACAGTGTTAGAAAGTAATTTTTGGTCAAATTTTAAAACATTCAGAAAATATAAGTTTTGTAAACTTCTTTTCTTTGAAGGTAAACTTAATTTTGTCGGAATTTCAAACCATTAAAGTTCAAACTGTCTTGGATCCATATTCACTATTTTTACATTTTAGGTCAACAGTTTTGTAGAAAAGTACATTTGTTTAAGAAATTTTACTTCCCTAAGAGCAAAATTAATTTTGTCGTAACTTCAAATGCTCAAAGCTCCAACCGATTTCTAGTAAATTTTAAAAATTAATTTTCTGTATTTATCAATGTTTAAGAGTTTTAAAAAATATAAATTTAGTAAAAACATACGTTCGTCGAGTCATTTTCACTGGAAATTTTAAACCCTGAAACTTCAAACTGTATTCAAATTCATAGCAATTATTAGAAAATTTGTTTTTTGTATTTAAGTACTTTCAAGTCAAAATAATTTTAAAAATTAAATTTTTTATGAATGTTCCTCGTTATAAATGCAAAACGTATTGTTTCAGGACTTAAGAATCATAGTTATTATTAATTATTTAATTAAAATCAAACAAGCCCCTATAGAAATTCCTGTTTTCTGATATAAAAAGTTTTAACTTCCTTCAGGTAAAATTATTCCTGCACCGTTGATGAATAAAGCAGAAATAAATTAAAATTAATATATCTCAGGTGAAAACCAGATTTGGGCATTAAAGTAGAGGGTCGGAATAGCCGATTAATTAACAAAAAGGGTTACTGTACTAACACAACCATGAAAAGTAAATATTTTGGCTTACGTATAAACGAACAAACATATAAATAGCGCTGCAATTTAGCAATTGGTGGCAGCATAATTAAAAACAACACGAAGTAAACATTGTTAACTGAGATTAGCACGTTTTATTTTTTAAATTAATTAGGTATTTTAGAAATTTCCAAGACATCCATTTGTGATTCCTTAATATAGGTATTTATTATTTTGTTTATTTTACGAAAACGTAATATTTGGAAGGTTAAATCAGAAGGAAAAGAAACGAAAACGAAACTTGTTAAAAACTAATAAAGCGAAAATTTTCAAGGAGTTTTTTGTGAGTCGATCAAAAAACGCCAGTTATGATCGGTTATTAAATTTTACAACCAAAAATGCTGACAGAAAAAAATAATTTATTACATGTACTTATCCAAGTGCGTATTTATTATTCAAAAAAGCTAATAAAAATGCTCTCCGAATTTATTTACATTTATCTGTTTTACGCTTCGTTTGATGGCCGTGGGTCATGTAAGCTTACGTTAACATAAACCACCCTTTTTGACATATAATTCTCGAAAAATCCCTCTTTTACGTACTTTATCAAAACCGGGGTGCATTACGTAAAATATTAATTCCTTACTGGTGGAAGAAGACTGGGATCAGATCGTCTTCCGAAACGAAGTCGCAGTGAAGGAGATCGACTGGACTTTCGTACAACTTGGTGGGCACCCAATCGCTCTTCTAAAGCATCCTTCTGGAGTAAAAACTCATAGAGATCTCTTATACTATCTGTAACAAAATAAAATTATTACTATTGATATTATTTTCATGCCTATTACACTTTTAGTACGTATGTAGACCGACACCAGGTTTTATTTGACTGGATATGTTACGTCGATAATAATCCCCTTCGTTATTATTATCTTTTTTGGTTTCAGGCAAGTTACTCATATTCATAACGTGTAAATATTTGAGAGAAAATTCAGGTGCTCGAATATTTTTTAAATTTTTAAACGAACGATTTGACACAAGCCTATGTTTAATGAATTTTATTTTACGCTCGCGTTGAGTTTGCTTGCATTATTTAAAAACCCTTGCTGTTTAATCGGTTTACGGTTAATGCTTGAATGGACTTTATTTAAATTCAAAAACTCATATAAAACACTCAGACTGGGTGATTTTTAAAATGCGAAATAAAATGTTATGTTTTGGTAATGCTTTCAAGCTTAATACGTTTATATTTCTCGTTAGTTGAAAATGTAAATATTTTGCGAAATTTGTTGAATTTTGCAAATAACTTTCGGTACCGATGTAAAAGTAATTTTTCGACAACTGATTTGTTGAGTTAGGCTTACCATATCATATCTGAAGGAGGTAAATCGATTTTATCATTTATGTATTGATTGTCATAGCAGTAAGGGAGGTAAGTGCTAGGAAAATAAGTAAGTAACATAATGACAGATATGTTGTTCTCGGCTAGTACTTAATGCTGTTTAATTCCATTTAATTTTCATTTTAAATAATATTAGTTTAAATTCGTTAAAATACATACATTAACTGCAGTTGCAAATACTTTAGCTGCACATTAGTAGGTCTCACGGTGGTTGCAATAGATTTCAAAACGCATAACTGCAGATCTGCAGTTTTGCACTTCTTTATTTCGTAAATAGCCAAAGTTGCTAAAAATGCACTTTAGTTTAATAAAACCTGCATGATTTTTGTATAAATACAACGAACTGTGATAATATAGATTAGTATTACAACCAATTAAGATACTCGTTGCTTGCTAGTGCCATTTCCAGGTCTTTATTCACTTTCAACGTGTGCTTCGAGTCGCATTTATAACTGCTGCAACCTACTTAGCAGTTAAAACTCTACAGCAGCTGGCAAAAAACGAAAGAAGAATTATTCACAAGCAGCTGACATTCTCATCAAAGATTTCTACATGGACGACCTAAGGTCCGGAACCAACTCCACAGAAGAGGCCATTCGACCTCAAGAAGAATTAATTAATCTATTGAAATCGCTAGGTTTCACTCTAAGAAAATGGTCTACCAACAATGAAGAACTGCCGAAAACAATTCCAGAAGAATTAAGGGGCAAAAGGCCTACTGAAATCACCGAAGTTGGGACAAGAAAATCTCTAGGTGTACAGTGGTGTCCTTCTGGCGACACTTTCAAGTTCAAAGTATAACCATCAAGCAAAGAGTTAACCAAGAGACCAATACTGTCTGATCTTTGATCCATTAGAATGGTTGGCACCTGTCGTCATCAAAGCAAAGTTACTTATGCAAGAAATATAGGTATCAGCTAGAATGGGATCAACCAGCACCTGAACAAATAAAAATAAGAGGGACATCATTTCGGGTCCAATTACCATCACTAACGGAAATCACTATACCAAGATGGATCAACTATTTACCTCACCAATCATCACTGGAACTCCATGGTTTCTGTGATGCATCGGGGAACGCTTTTGGAGCTGTTATTTACAGCAAAACCAACATTATGGGGAAAATCAGTATAAACGTCGTAGTCGCAAAATCCAAAGTTGCACCTATCAAGATGAAGAAAACATTGCCTCGTCTAGAATAGTGTGCAGCCGAACTACTGGCCAAGTTAATAAAGAGAACAATAACTGCATTGGAAGCTCAAGATAATTCCTTAATGATTCGAATTTTAGTCTAAAGGTCCTATCTGAGTCTAACGAATTGAATCTTGAATTTAGAATTAGATTCAATTGAACAAGTATCTCACAGCCCGTGCTACTTTGCATTAAAACTTTCTTCGAAAATTTTAATCACAAAAAGGTAATCGAAAATTCAGACTTAAAAAATAAAATTTGAATTTATCAAACTTCGTAAATTATTCTGACCTAAAATTTTTTAATGAGTTTATTACCTTCATGTTCAACTGAAACGTAAAGCTAAGTTAATAAAAAAAATAACAAGTGAAACGGCTCATATTTTGAAATAAGATTCAGGATTTACAAACGAACCAAAAAAATCGAAGAGAAAGTGCACCCAGTTCTAATTTTATCTTTTTGTTTCAACTAATTATCTGCGCCATTTAACATTCGGATAATCGATAGGCCGACTTTTCATTATCACTCAACTGTTAGAAATATTACGCTGCGGAGTTCAATTAGTGAAGTGGAAGCTACAATTATTATTTTGAAGTAGAAGAAAATTACTGGCCAACCTTGATATTTTATCAGGTTCTGATAAGAGAAGCGGTTAAAATGGCTTCTAATATTAATTAATCACCTCGACATAAAATAATGCACTTAGGGTAATGAATTTAAGTTAATTTAAGTTTAGAATTGCAGTATTAAATTAACCCTTTTTCTAATTAAAGACCGGATTTTTATGTAATCAAAAACAAAGTGTTGAAATGACACACTTTAAGTGTAGGTAGTTACTTATAAGACGATTTGGGTTGTTTTAGATGACTGAATATAATGAATTCGCGGTTTGGAGTTGGACCCTAGTAGGCAATGCTTTTATTTATTATGTGTTTTTTAAAGACGTGCGGATGTGTGTTTCTCATGCTACGCGCATATCAGTGCATGCACTCGCGTGATAAACTTGCTTGTGGTAAGAAATTTTTTCGACTAATATTCTCAAGGAATTACAAATCACAGACTAATGGAGCATTATGTTTCCAACATAACCTGAACCAAATCGATTTGGATATACAGATTGTCCGAAATCCAATCTAAACATACAAAAATTAATGAGTGCAACAAGGAAGACATAAACAATATGGGTAGCACAACAAAGATAGAATGAAATCATGGCTAGGTAAATTTTTAAACTAAAGATCTCTCGCCAATAACAAGCAAACAAGCAAAAACATCTGTCATAGATATTGTTTGTTATTGGCGAGAGATCTTTAGTTTAAAAATTTACCTAGCCATGATTTCATTCTATCTTTGTTGTGCTACCCATATTGTTTATGTCTTCCTTGTTGCACTCATTAATTTTTGTATGTTTAGATTGGATTTCGGACAATCTGTGTACTTAATCTACTCGTATCAGCCAAAACCAAATAAACTATCAACAATTAGGAGCTTCACATGGTGTCCCTCAACCCCCAATTCGTAGTCAAACTTCGATACCCCCCATGCCTAATCATCCATATATGCACCAAAGTTTCCCCCCATGGGTATCAAACCACCCAGCTGATAACGAAAATCAACATACAGTGAACAATGGAAGGAAGTAAACACACATGGCAAATTTTAAAGAAAAAAAAAGCGAGAAAATCAAATTAACCACAAACATAACAATACGCATTATTCCAACACACAAATTAGATACGAACCATTAGCCCAAAACAACCAAACTGAACTAACTCCCCCAGACAACCATAAACAGTTCCCAACCGAAAACTCCTAGACCTCGACCTATATTTATATATGGAGTCACAAATTTTCAAGCTATAATTGATAACCTAGCTCAAATAACTGAAGAGGAAACTTAACACTAAAGCATTAGCTAATAAAACAGTTAAAATTAACGTCAATACGGTCGACACATATGTATAGAAACTTAATAAAGCACCTCCTTGACGAAAAAATCACACATCACACGTAGCAAGTTAAAGAGGACAAGACATACAGCTAATATAGGAGAGCAACTAGCAACGTTCCTTAACGAATCCAAAAATATGTTTTCTCAATTATTAATCAAAAACAGTATGATATTAAATCTGCTAACATCAGTTATAAAAAAAATCCATGATGACTAATAATCATTAGAATTGCAAGATGTAATAAAATTTTTAAATACAAACAAAATAGACATTTTACTCATATTAGAGTCTCACTTTACCAACCGAACGATGTTCAAATACCACTATACTATATTCACAACACCATCCACCGCAACGAAGCTGCGCATGGAGGGATTACTGTTATAATCAAAAGTTCTCTATTTCACCACGAACTGCCTAAATATCACACTCCTCAAATTGAAGCAGCCAGTATCCAAATAAATACCCTACCATGGCATTTCAATGTAAGTGCTACTTACTGCCTATCTCTTCTGAAGACTATAAAGCATTCTTCCAAACCCTCGGTGACAACCAACCCACTGGCCAACAGACCTCCTCGACTTTTTCATAGTCTGTGATATTATTACAAGGCTTTACATCTGACATCTTGTTGGATAACCAGAAATATTTACTGTAAATTTCCATACTTTGTATTTTTGTCTGGGTTGTATCAAAGGTTTGGTCCTCGAACAAAGTAGAAGGTTGTAAAGTTTCCAAACGGTAAATTGCAATTGTAAATTCTAACGGGACATCAAACTACCGTTATAGGAACATGAATATAACCAACCCTTAAAGACTCGAAAAGCCCACTATTACGAAGAATTCAAGTCGAAGCACAAGTACCGTTGCAGAACCGTCTTTTAAGTTTTAAGTTGTTAATTGTTGATGTTACCTGTTACTCCGTCTGCAATTGTTTCAAATAAAGTTGTTTTAAATAAAGTTATACAACAATCTAATAAGCGACAAATGTCGAGCTAGAAGAGGTTGTCCGCGAACAAGGAATGTAGCTGATCAGCATATTTAACAGGTTAACTAAAACTTAGAGAAATCTAAAACTCATCATTTGAGAGCTATATTAACAAGCTGTCTCCCAACGATAATACGCTATGGAAGGCAACTAAAAAGTTTAATTGACCCCAGATCCATGTACCACCAATTTGAAAACCAAACAGTGAATGGGCTCCTTCAAACAAAGAGAGAGCACCAGATCACAACAACACTGAAGTGGAGGATTTTCTAGACATACCATGTCAAATGATTCCATGTATAAAATCTTTCTCCCCAGCAGAAGTTAAAGCAGAGATAAGTGAACTAAACATACATACGGCTTCGGGTAATGATTTCATGGACAATGTTAAAAAACTTGGCCCGAAGAGCTGTCGTTCTTTTGACAGTCATATATACATATACAACCGAATGCTAAATGCTAAATCTCATGTACTATTCCATATTATGGAAATACGCAAATGTAGCAATGAAGCCTGGTAAGCCTCCGCGGGAACAAACATCCTACCGGCCCATCAGCTTACTGCCTACACCTGGAAAAGTATTCGAAAAGTTATTGCTCCAAAGAATTCAGAAGAATTTTGCATTGACGACTTTACTGCTTCAATACCTAGTTGGGTTCAGAGAAAATCTCTCGAAAATACAACAAACTCACAGAATCGTAAATTACGCCAATCTGAGCTTAGAAGAGAAGAAATACTGTAATGAGGTATTCACTGGCTTATCACAAGCGTTTGATAAAGTTTGGTACACAGGTCTATCTTTCAAAAGCAAAAACTTCATGGCTAGTAACTACCACCTTCTTTTCAAGTCCTATGAAAATGACTCTTACAACTAAGGAAAAAGTGTTTATAGTACAGCATTATTTCCACTCATACAAAAATGGACGAGATAATGGCCCAAGTTTGAGACAAGTCTCAGAAAAATATCGACAAGAGTTCAACACAGAGACCTCAAGTAAAAGTATAATGTTAGCAGTTGTTGAGAAATATCATCGCACAAGGAATCAGTATTTCGGTTAGAAGATCCGCCAACAGATATTGGAAAACTACGACAAAAGATAATAAGCTATTTTCAGCAACTGCAGCAACCACTGTTTAGAAATATGGCCAACGATCTGCAAAATTGTTATGAAGCTTGTTTGCGCCGCAGTGGTACACATTTTGAACACTTAATTATAAAAATTAAAAAATAAATACAAATTTTAATTTTCGGTACTGTTTATCCTGGCGAATACCGTATATACCCTGGATATTCCCGAATTGGATAATACACTACTTTCCGTAAATAAAGACCCAAACGCGGAATCCGAAAATATATAAGGTAATCTAGACCTTCTCACGGGTGGTTCAAGAAATGGAGAATCAAAGTGAATCAGTTCAGTTCAGATCACTTTTACTAACAGAACTGCCAGTTGCCACCGGTAATAATCACTGACTTACCAGTGCATGAAAAAAACAGAAGTGAAATACTTCGGCCTTCATTTGGACCGAAGATTCATGTAGCATAAACACATACAAGCGAAACGCACACAGACCTAAAATTTCAGCAGATATATTGGCTATTGGCTCCTTGGACGGAAATCCAAGTTATCAATAAACAACAAAGGGTCATTATACAAAGCCATGTTGAAACCTATATGGACATAATATATGGACTTCAATTGTGCCAAGCCAACGCAAATAAAAATCATACAAAGATTTCAATCAACAGTGCGTTGAGCGTTAGTAAATGCACCTTGGTACATCACCTATAAAGTGTTACACGAAGATCTTAAAATCCCATTTGTCTCAGAAGAAATCCGAAAACACGAAAATGAACTAGTGAACTAGTGAACCCATCCACTAAACTAAACCGATGTTAGCCACGAGATTTACTGTAACACTAAATTCTACTAGTGGTATATGAGGTCGCTGGATATCGCCCTCGCATGCTTAATATTGTCAGCACTTAATATTCCTTTATGATGTAGATTGTAAATAAACGAATAAAGTTATATATGTTTGCAGATTGGAAAATTAGATGGCGAATGTAGAGCATAACCTGTTGCTGAGCATGACTTATTAGAATTACTCTAACTTGTCTTGTACCAATAAAAGTTTAATTTGCACTTACATCACGTTAACATGGCCCACTACTATGTAACACATCGTAAAAAATTAGGTATGTATAATATTTATGTATTTAAAAAAATACGTAAGAAAGGGTTGCGAAATCTTTCCTTTCTAGCAAATATTTCTAATTATTTAGTACAATAATTCTTTTCCCAGGTAAACAGTAAATGTTCTACTTCGAATAAAATCAAACAGAAAATTCTCCTCCCCCAATATCCCTTCTTTTAAATAAACAGTTTTCTTTGCGTGCCTTAAAATTTTCGTTTTCTCAAAGTAAGTTTAAAAAAGATTAGTAGAATAGGTAATATATTTAAGTGGCATAATGCACCGAAAAGCGAAAGGTGAACTTAATAAACGTCATTCGAAAGTTTGGCACACGGTAAAACTTCGAAATTTGGTACTTAACCCACACGTATGATAAATAATTCAGAAAGCTTTAAAGGAAAAATCCGTTCCGAAGTGATTGCTATTTACACAAGGGATAATCCTGCACTCAGAAACGCAATTCGTCCATAGCTGTAATGAAACAACCAAATAGTTTCACTGGGATTCTATAAAATAAAAGTTAGCTGATGGAGTTTTCAGTTTAGATTGAGCTCTGAATATTTATTCTGGTTAGTTAAAAAAATAAAAGGGTTTCCTTTAAATCGGAAACCTAGGAAATTTTAGGAGTTGAACAGAATTATTCGCAGGTAAATTGATTTATAGTTGAATTAGTTTAGTAGAATTGGGTTGGGTAAACTTGGAATTTCTTACTTCTAGTAAGACATAGTTCTCCATTTTAGTTAGTTAGAGGAATGTTTTGAAGTTCGATGAAGTTATCGTATATGGATGGATAGGAAAGTGCCAACATTAATATTAATATTCTAACAATCTATAGGTTCAACAAAATACAGAAATTTTCAACTTTCGTAGATTTTTTAAAATTCGATTCTTAACTGTTTAAATCAAGGTGAAAACTTTCAGTATCAGCATATTTCTTCGAGTATTTACCGTTTCAAATTAAACTGTGGTAAATTACTAATTGGAAATTAATAAATAGTAGCTTTACTATGCATCCAAGTGAGCGGAGTTGAATTTAATTACTATTAGTATTAAATTCTGCTCGATAAAGCGAACATGTGTAATTACAGTAAATGAATGTGCAAACCGTAATTCCCCGTAACTGGCCACCTATACCGGACACCGAAATCCGTGAAGATGCGTTTCAATATAATCGAAAATTTATTGAGGTGTGAAATCGTGTGGGATAAATTGAATAACCTTAAAATACCATTTAGTTTTTAATTGGTGCAACGCTTTTATAAACAACGGTTTCCTTCGTATACTGTTAAATTTGACCCACTTATAGGCTTTAGCTTTGAAAAGTAGCTATTTTAGTTCCATTTGTAGTTAATTAAAGTAAGAATTGAGACGTTACACCTGCTTGAAACGATTTATTTGAAGAATTTTAGACAAAAATAAGTTTGCACTAAAACTTTGTAGGTAACAAATATGTTACAGTTTTAAGGATTTCACCTCTTTGGAAATACTTTCAAAATGTAGTTTGAAATAACTTCTCACTCTTTTTAAGGGTTATCTATGCGTGTTATAAATAAACACTTCTTGTAAAATTTGAAACTTCAAAGTTGTAAAACCTAATGCGACCCCATCACTTAATATAACTTTTATTCGATTATCTCTTAATATTTGAACCACCCCGATTGAAATTCCAAACAATAGTTAAATTTGTCTGCCAAGGTAAGTAACTACATCTACCAATTCGTTTGATTCGGTGTTGTTTAGGTGAGTAATTGAATTGATTTGACAAAGCTGTAACCACAACAGGTCATAGTCAAAGGTTCTGATCTGTTGGATTCTCAAATATTTCCTTTAGAAATGGTCCTTTTCGGCGTAGTTAACAGGAGCGGAAAGACCAGCACTATTGAATTTCACGGTTCGGTACTTAAACATCGAAAAGATCATTGCACATTTCTATAAAATACGGCCATACCGCCATATCAGCTACTTAAAATAAGTTAATTAGATTTGCTTGGGTTTAAAATGAAGTTTAACAACAAATTAAATTAACTGATTTTTAGAATTTTAGTAAATCTTTTTGTCGTAGTTTATTTGACATCAAGTTTAAACAGCAATATAATTGAAAAGTTCCAAGTTAAGCCTTTTGGAGAAAATTAGATAATTTATTAAACGTCGTGGTAATTTATGAGTTTCGTCAAGATTAAACGTTTTGCTTTAAACTTTTAATAAAGCTTCTGCACAGGAAAATAATTCAATTACAATAAATAACTTTAATAGTTTTCTCATTAATTATATACACCTCCAAAGGAGTAAACTTTTAAATATGCAGTCGCAAAAATAGTCTAGTTATTGCGCGAAATTGTACAACATTTTATAGCGTCGAAAATTAGTTTTTAAAGTTTAAAGAGAATGGATAAACAAAGACGTAATAAACTTTGATTAAATTCTCTTTATCTGATACTAAACGAAATACTCCTAGTAAATAGTGTACCAACAGCTTCTTACAAACTACTATCGTTCTGATAATTGTAAGTAAGACCAGAATCTACATTAAATATTTTTACTTTTTAAAATAAATAGGAATAATTTTAGTAGCGCTAAGGAGGAACTTATTAGTGGTGCACTACTTTCTCATTCTATTAAAAACTCGACCAACCACAGGAACTATCGGAATGAACACTGTGGTATCATCTGCAAAATTAAGTGTAACCTGGTTTAATATGACCAGGCAAAGCTTTCATGAATAGCATCATGAGTAAGGGTTCTAATAAAGATTCTTGCGCTACACCAAGTTTTTATAAACACGTTAGTACTAGGTGTGTTTAATAGAATATTTATTTCTGATTATTATATAACTAATTGCTTAGCAATTACAAAGTCGACGATCAATGATCGTAATGGGTCTTTGATGTTCATTATATGACCAGCCTATTAAAAATAAAAAGCGCGGACTACCAATCATAAATATACAACGTAATTATGATCATATAATTTGCGAAGATGTGATCGAAAAGCTGGACACAAACGTCCCTGTCGAATTCTAGGTGTGGTAAAAATTCTTTCACTTTGGAGAAGATATCGAATAGCGTTATTGCGATAATTTTCGTTAACCTGATTTCACAGTTTTTAAAACCAGGTGTTACTGTAAGCACTTTTAGAGCAGCTGGAAATATTGCTGGAATAACAGATAAAGTAATTACGTGACACGACAGTTCAGCAATTCACACATGTCTTTTATAAAACATTAATTCAAAATAAAGTATTTACAACTGAATCATAAAAAATACGTATGAGTTGAAACACTATAAAACGCTATGTATGTATATATGTACCGGATAATGTAATTTTAGTGTCCTTTGATGCCAAAAATCTTCACTTCTATTCCAGTAAATGGATAAAAGTTTTTGAATCAAATAAGTGGAATTACGTCAGCAAGATTGGTATGATGATCGTCATCATAATATTTATATATAAAGTAGTAACAACAAATATTACAAAGGATGTGATAGATTTTGAATTTACCTCTCTTCACGAAGCAGTTCTATAAATACAATTTTGTTATAATTGTATCCATTAAAGGTGTTATTCTATTTCTGTAGGACAAAAAAATAGATTTTATTTTTCAGAAAATTCTCTCTCAGAGAGTCTTTTAGTAGAGTATTTCTTTAATTGATATTATTGTGATGAAATTCAGCACCTTAATCAAAGGTAAAATGGAACCCCCGTAAGTATGTAGTTATTAACTACTAAACGAAATAGATAGGATTTTTGAAGAAGTTAAAATAAATACACAAATTGACGTCTATGCAGGCGTTAAAATTAAATACAAGAACAGCAGTTAAGAAACGTAATTTATTGACGACACATTTGTATTAAATTGATAATAAACGCATCGTCCGTAAATTAATTAATCTACGTTATAAAAAGGATTTGCCAAATTATGTATTTTAATGAATTATTTATTATTTACAATACAATGTAGATTTGAGTTATTTCGCTAGATTAATTCTCAATCACAAAATTCCATAGTTCATAGACTGTAACAATTCTAATTTCAAAAACCTTTAAAAAAAGTCAATGAAACCCATAAACCTACGATTAGTTAAAACCTAAAAATTTTTAGTGCAGTCTGGCAGTAATATTGATACATCGAATACGAGATCCCCCAGTGGGACCTATTGTCATTTGAAATCGACAAAACGCTGGTAGATTTTTCTGGAGTGCAATAATGAAACGGGTTATTGGATCGGTGGGATCAAAACGAAATATAGATTGAACATTAAATGAGAGTTGATCTTACTTCTTTTCATAGTTGACATTTATTATTTCTGCAAAAATTACACTGACATTTCTGGAATAAATCGTTTAAATTCACATGACCAAGAGAATTTTGGGAATGATAAATAGTGTACGAATATAAAGCACAAGAAATCTTTCAGTTTCATTTTTAAACTATGAATTTTTAATGTATTTTAATAATTCGAAAATTTTTATGTCTAAAATGTAAGTTTTTAATTTGTTGATATCCAAATTTAATTAATTGTTTCACACTGGACGATTAAACCTAAGAAAATAAACTTTAGGTTAGACAAAACCAGTTATGAGACTGGGTATTATAAGGTAGGTATAACCCTTGAGTGTGGGCAAAAACAGTTTCGTTTCAGCAAATTCAGCAAGGGCAATTTCTTATCTCTAATTAGAGCCGAGGATTATTTGTAAGTGTGTGACCGTAAAGATGTAGGGAAAAAGCAAATTCATTTCCTTAGTGTATCTACGTAGTTATTAATCAGCTTTTTATAAGAATTCTAAATTCTAATTAATTTCCGGAAAATCTTACCAAATACAAGACAAATCTATAACCTTTTAGAATGCAAAGTACAGGAATTGCAAAAAGTGTTAATTCTGAACTTTAATTTTTGTAGTTTAGAACACAGAGGAAATTACAAACGGACTGAAACTTCCTAATCCTACAGGGATGTTTGTATTCCAGTGATTAATATAAAATTTTGAAATTTTGGTTATTTATTGGACGAAATTTAGGCTTGTGAGACGATGTTTCGGGCAAGTTTGAATATGATCAGGGGGTTTTAGGGGAATTTCATATCGCCGATTGTTCAGATAAAGACTGATGTATACGTGTTTGTAAATATTTGTTAAGGAATATTTCATAGGGACAAACAAACGATTTTCTTTGACTTTGAATAAAAGGTTGTACTTTCGTGCATTATTTATAGACTATGTGAAAGTCGAATCAAACAAAGCCTCAAGCTATAAAAGATGTTAGGACGACGATTTGAAAATAACGCTTTTTGCATAAATATGGGACTCTCAACGATACTTTACTGTCACAACGGGTTTGAATTTTTATTTATTGCAAGAAAGTGTAGATTTAATTTCGGCAAGATAATAATATTTATTCTAAATCATCTCATTCACACGTATTGAATGCAAACATTATATTATAATAACATTTTGAATTTTCAGGAACGCATTTGGTTATTACGAATCAATTGCTATTTTTGTGTATTGTTAACTTCAATGCGAAAGGTAAAAAACAAAACTAACATTTGCATAAATTTCAGATTGTGCTGGTTGTATTCAGATATGCAAAAGGATCCGCAATCACCTTGACAACAAAGACTTATTGATCGCATAGTTTATCAAAGCTGTTTTCCTAGAAATTTTGCAATTATTTGGTGCTACCTCTTTTATTAATTAAACTTGAAGGAAATCCTCCCACGTCCTGAACGCGCTAGTCCAAACGACATTTAAAATTTTAGAATTCTTGCGGACGCTAATTTATTTTTTATGTTTTGTGTTTGGTTATATTAGCGAATCTTTGCCATTTTTTGTTCACTTGCTTTAGTTATTAACTTCTTTCTTCAAATTTTATATAAAACACGAATAATCATCCTAACGCATTTTGACGCTGATTTGTTGTTTATGTTTCACATTTGCTTATTAGAATGTTATTGTTATTCTTTGTTCATTGCTGAAATTATTAAAGTTGATGTCAACGTTAAAAAATACAACCAATATCTGCGAAAGCTTCAGAATGTTATTGCTATGGTTGCATTCAGATATGCAGAAGGATCCGCAATAACATTAAATGTTCTGCTTCAAGTTAGATTTGTTGATCACATGAAATGTCAGCTTTTTTCTCTACAAACTTTATACAAGACAAAACTAATTTACTGCTATTTTTTATTAAGTAAATTTTGATTTACCTATAATATTAATTTGAAACATTTGCCAGTAAAAATCTTCCTAATTTAGTTTTACTTGTTATCATCTGTGTGGACTGCTTAATTCATGCACAAAGAGTTTATATTTACTTAATAGTAAAAAGTTGAAATTGAATTGATTTCATTATGGCAAGAAATCGGAATTATAATTATCTTTTTGTCCCACAAATGTATTTTACTTACAATCATCTGTAATTTCTTAATACATAAGGCAAAAGAATTATTCTTAACAATAAATTTACATTTTTATTATTTTCATCGTTTTTCAAAGTACACTCGAAACGATTTCCTGTTCCTATTTCCGTTTCCGTTTTACGATTTAATCAACTTAAAAAAAAACTGAAAATCTTGTGGAAGCCGACCCTAACAACAGATTTTAATATATATTTTTCCAAATCTGTGCACTCTGTTTGCTTTATCTATAATTTGGGGTCCAACCCACGTTCGCATTTCGGTTTAATTCTGGTTAATATCCGGCGTTTGAGGTTGCTCCCGTTACTTATTGAAAAATATTATGTTTTCTATAACGCACGGAAATTAAACGTTAGAAAATTTTAATTCCGTTGATTTAATCATGCTTTGATTTAATTTTTGAATTTAACCAAATTTAAGCTTTTATAAGCCAATAAAAGATGTCCAGAAAATTCAAAAATAAGCTAATGTTTTTTAAATTAAATATAGAAATTACAAAAACTAAGAAGTTAATACTTTACTGTTATTCTGCATTAATTCGAATGTTTACAAGTGTAAGATTGTACGGATTTAAATTTGATAAATTATGGATACAAAAAAGTATGATTGACAAATCACTTCGTTTTCAGGAGCTTTATTAGATTTATATGTGAGCATATGCTTAGCGTAAAGTTCGAGCTTTCGAAAGTTTGCTAGAATTGATTTATTCGGGTCCGATTGGTCCTCTAGTTGACAGCGACTGTCGGTTATGGTTTGTGTGTGTTCGTCGTTTTCGTTCATAATGCTAAAATATGCGCCGCATGAAGGGACTTAGCGACCGATCGCTGGAACTCATCCGTACAAACGGAAATAATCTGTTTGGTATTTTTATCCAACATCCTCACATCTTTTTTTGACGGCGATAACATTTTAGATTAAACCAGATATTTACCGAAAATAGCATTTTGCATCGAGATTTGACATTAACATTTGATCTGCACTCGAAGTTTACGGGGCCATTTTTAACTTTTGAGGAGTTTCTTCGTTATTTACATAACACATAAAATACAGGACGGGTTAAAGGTTAGCGGCCCAGAAGTAATTCTAGTAAACATTTTTCACAGGCTGATAGAAATTTTAGAACATAGTTTTAAATTTAACTTTTTCAACATATAAAAGAAAAATTTGGGTTAGGACTAATTAACTGAAAAGGAATAACTTTGTAGTACGCAGTAAAAATACGATTTTTTTTCGACACTTTGACGTAAAACAGTTTTCAGAGTTGGAACCCTCCGAGTTCAGTAAACTACAGTTTGTGATAGCCAATGCCAAACTCATCATTTTTGTTGCTATCTAAATCCTTCGCAGGATGTCACATGTCAAGACCTGATGATCTGATATAATAGATGGCATTTCGAATATTTCTTTGTCCCTTTTTACACTTTTCAGTGTTAAGGCTGGTATTAAAGTTCAAAAAATATACTAATACAAGTAAGTATCTGTAGAGATCTCATACCGAGAAGAACCATAACGGCTACTTTAAATTAACTTCGTTCGTGATTTTATGGCATTTAATAGATTATTATGCATGATTCTTTAATTTAGTTATTTAAACTGTATTTTAATTTGTGTTTAAGAACGGCAGCTTTAAAAAAATAATTCAACCAGTTCTTCCCTTAAATAGTTAATGGTACGCTTGTTTAGTCATTTCGCCAGACTGAATCTGACTTAACATAAACCCCTAACACCTAATTAACATTATTTATATGTCGGTCATTTGCGAAAAAATTCACAACACCTATGAGACTTCAACTCTTGAACTGGTGACATAGCACACTTGCAATCCTCTAAACTACATGGCCCCGTAAACCATTTCCTTCTAATTTTAAAAATATAATATAAAAGGATATACGTACAAATGTGCCTCCAGACAACAGTTATAGAAGATATACAAGAAGACAAGAATGAATTGGACGATTGGATAAATGTCATGAATATGGAAAAATGTATTGTTTTATTAACTTTAAGAAGAGTCTATACTTATTTCAAAATAACATCACGAATATGACCTCTGTTTCTTTCCATATTTTTAGTATTTTTTTTCTGAATCATATCCACTGAAATTCGAGCCACCTCTTCACGAATTAATTTTAAATTCTGGTGTATCTGTAATGGTGATATTTGGAAGACTTATTTTGCTTTTGAATACTCCTAAAGAAAGTAATCACAAGCAGAGAGTTCGGACTAATCTGGTAGGTCATAAAATATTTCGCTCTCAATAGGTAAAATGGTTAGGAAACAAAATTCTCAAACACTTTCTGAAAGCTCTAGAAATGTGGCTTATAGCACCATCTTGTTGAAATGACGGTCTTCATTGACAAGACGATGAGCTAGTTCAAGTACAACAAAATTTTCTAGTTATTTGCTTTGTTCATTTGGTTTTTTATTCCATGCTGTAGATTGTCATCGCTCATTATTATTATTTTGATAATCTTTTCGCTCACCTTCTGTTGATATTTTCAGTTTGTATAATTTAATATGATTTGTTGAATAGTATTCTTTGTGGTTTGTCCTTATTCTGCTAGTAGCAGCGCCAATCAAATAACATACAGTTTTTATGCTAAAGCTGAACGACTTAAACTACGGTTGAGTTCTAGTCTAAGTCTACATTAGGTTTAACTTAAACCTGTAGGTACTGAAATATTGACACTATTGATGCCTAAAATTTCTATTTTTCAAAATTTTTCCAACTAATAGGTACATACTTTATTTTCCCCATTCTTTATAAGCAAATACACGATCCTGCCCCGTACATTCTTTCTGTATTACGAAATAATATGCAGCAACGCAACATACCATACAGTTGTTTTGCTAATTTATGCCAGCAGTATAGTACACGCAAATTAAACATAGAATAGGAGAAATAATTTATAAAGTTTTCATATTACGCAGATAAACTCTCAGCAGGGGTAGAAAGAAAAACCCGAAAAGTTCCCAACTGATATGTGTCCGCAACATCCCTTATTTACCAAAAATCACCCCCCAGCTCGTACATTGTGCTTGTTTATCTCATTTTTCTCTTTAGCCGTTATTTAAACGGGAAATGTTTATAGAAACAAAAATATTCTTTATTAAATTTTACATAAAAAGTGTTATATTGATGTTTTGTCTAATCCCCACCCAATTCGCGAAAATAACGTTTAAAGTTAAGGGTACTAATTAGCGCGCTGTTAGAAATTAATAAAATGAGGTTTTAAGTGCAGCGATTTTACGTAGGTACTTTACGTATTCTACACATTATAATATACAGTGGTTAATAATACTCGGTTAATAGACAGATATAGTACTTGTGTTGGACATTTAAAACAACTTTATAAAGAACTATCCCTTTAACTTTAAACGCAATTTGCCAGAGTTGGATGGAGATTAGTCAAAAGGACAATAGAACCTTTTTTGTGTAGAATTTAATAATAAACATTTTATTTCCTGTACATTTTGCAAATTGGAGCAACAAAAAATTTTCAAAAAACTGTAACCTATACACGATAGGGCTGAGTTTTCACGAAGAAGGGGGATGTTGCGGACACTCGTTGGGTGGGAACTTTTCGGGCTTTTGTTCCTACCCCTATTCATAATATAACTACGTGAATATAAAAACTTTATAAATTATTTCTTCTAAAAAGTACTATTTGCTTGTACTAGTAGTAATGTTAATTATTTTAGATTTTATCTTTATGCGCGTTACACTTCCACATTATTTAATTTAAAAAAGTTCCTTCTGCAGTGATTTTTATTTGGTATTAAAATGGAATTTAAACATTCTCAGGTAAGATTTTTTATGTGAACAATAACAAGATTGTTTGCCTTTAAGAAAATAGCTGCATTAATACCTATGTATTAAATTCTCGAAATATACGGCTGTTCAAACTAAAATTGAGACATTAAGTAATTTAAATTTAATCTTGACATCTTGAGAAGGTTAGATAGTCTCACACTAAAACGGCTTTATTGTTTTTTTTCAACAAATATTCAACTGCTCTCTTATTTAAAAGTTAATTAAAACTGCTCAACAGAATTAATAAAATCACAATATTTATACAAAGTTATTTTCGTCTTAAATGCTTTAATAAGTATGAATATGTATCAAGAATTAATTCGTAATGGGCTAATGGGTTATCTATTAATCTATAATTTTACCCACTAAGTTTTAAATCTTCTGAAAATCCATTAAAGGGTTAACATATTCTAATTGAGGCATTTGAGGAGGTTTCAGATTTGTAACTTATAAAAATTATGTACTTATTTGTTTTTCTTTAAATTTTTCTATAGTTCCCTCAATAATATTTTTCGTACACAGCAACCGACATTGCTTCTTTCAAAATGTTCTGAAGATATGTAATCCTAGCATTGATAATAAAAATAAGCAAAAAACATCACAAAATATTATTTATTCAACTTACAAGTTCGATACTTTATTAGCTAGGAATATGCATAAACATAATAGTTTTATAGTATGCAAAATTATTCAAAACATAACCTGAAAAGGTTTATCCTATAGCACTGAATTCTAATTACAATCACAATTTCACCTATTCTAGACATCCGTAGGTACGCAGATATACATATTTCTATGGCTAATTTATTATAAGGGCTTACTTTTAATCTTACCACAAAAAACAAATTGGAAACTAAAAAATCCTATTAAATTAGAAATCACCTACTTTTAGCCGATTAAATGATTTTACACAACATTTTACGACAAATTAACCACAGATGCTTCTATCCATTGTAAAAGTTTAGAGTATAAACTGACCTATTTATAATTTTACTGCCTTATTCGGTTATTTGATTTGCGATCGAAGCATGATTTAAATTTCTCATAACCTGATTCGGAGATAATTTTATTCTTAAAATTTAAACGAAGGCTCAAGTTTCGAACAAAAAGTTCTGCGAATGAGCAGTTAAAATTTAAGAGGTCAAATAAAGGAAGCCCGCTTTTTTTTGCTTGTAAAAATCAAATATATATTGCGGATAATTTGGGGAGGTTTTGAACATTAAAAGTTTTACTTACGACACGTCTGATTATTTTGCCCAACTTAAAAAAGATTGAAATTGTAACAATACAAGTTGTGTTTAATTTCTGGAGGTGTCAATGGCAAAAAAGGGTTGGATGATATGTGAAAACCTGCTAAGCTGATGTATTTGACGTCAACACAACTTTCAACAAAAAATATAAGACTTGAAGCTTTAACAATCGTGAAATATAACCGTTAATTCCGAAGCTTCAAATATTAAATATGTATTGACATTACTGAAGCTATGGCAGCTACAACAGCATTTTTGGATTAGTATCCGTAATTAAACGTCGGAAACATACATGTAAATTTTGTAGGAGATGTAATTTCTCTTGCGTGTTACGTTTTAGGTTCTGTATTTTGAGATTATCGTTATATTTCACGTGTGCAAGCATACTGACACATTTACAAAACAAAGCAAAGGGTCAGTTTTTCCCCTTACTAATAAAAATTTATGTTTTAATCCTTTCGCCACCTTTATGTGCTAGTTTTTTGAAGGTAAAGCTCTCTTTGATGTTTGAAGCTTTGACGAATTTGCAAAGGATTATTGAAGAATTTGTCGTTAATATCAGACGATTAATGTTTTAGCTTTCATTGTTCGATTTTTACTGGGGATACATTTGTATTTAGATTAATTGGCTAGGGATTAGCATAAAAAAACACGAAATATTTTTTTTTGATTGACACACTTGAATAGTTTCTTGTTTCCTAAAATGTTTAATGTAACAAAAATTGTAATTTGAAATACCAAGAGATATACGAACTAGTTTAAAACAAGCGTTATAATAAATAACAAAACAATTCTGTAGTAAACCTTCAAATTCCGTAATAATGGAGACGGTGAATTACTGACGTCATGACGTGGTAACAGATCAAAATCTAACATTATTATTATCATATTTCATTTCGTAATAATGGAGTACATCAACAGTCAGTCGCAGTACAGCTTCCTGTTGGGCGACGAGCTTTTACGTCGTGTCGGTGATATTTGCGAACAATGCCAGTACATGAGGCTCACATATAGGAGGCAACAATCGGTAATGTAACAGTTTTCATGAACATTTTTTATCAGGATATTTATTAGGCACTATGAAGAGACATACACTATTTCAAAGTTTTATTTTAGAAAATGTAATGAAGAATAAAATAAATAATGAGACAAATTAAACCATTAGACGAATTCTTGCCACGTAACAGTTTTTGCGGAGAAATAAATGAATTACCCGTGAATTTTTAATTTTAGAAATAATTGCATATTTATAGTATAAAGTGCTATGTATAGTAAAGATTTTTGACAATGATTATTTTTTAAACAGTCCTGTCAGCCAATCATAATGAGAAAAAAATTCAAATCGACCAATAGCATCATAATTACACTGATAATTAGCTAGTAGCTGATTACAGCGATAATTTTTTCACGTTGTTTCATTGGATCACAGAGAAATACCTGCTCTGTGATTGGATCTTTGTTTAAATAAATGCATAAAAAGATAGCTTTGACTTTGACAAACGTTAAGACTGTCATCATTGTGTAATAGTTTAAAAAATAATCACGCCGAATTACATTCGTGGTAATAATTTTCTTTGATAATTTTAACTAGATTAGCACTCATCTTTATTGCTATTAGGAAATTCCATAGCAATAAAGATTCGTGCATCTAGTTAAAATTATCAAAAAATTATCACCACTTATGTAATTACTGTTGACAACTTTTATCTAATTATTTTTCTAAATATAATTTACTGGATAAGCACACTAGGGCTGTGCACAGTATTGCTAATTAAGATCACGTTTTCACTTATGATTATTTATATTTATATACAGGGTGACAATAATCTACCTGTGTTGTATGGGTAACTTTGTTATTATAGAAGTTAGAGAGTCGGCTAAATTAGCAAAGTTGGGCAGAATTTCAAGACAAATTAGATGCCAGTTTGACATTTGACATACACTTTCAACTTTTTCAAATATTTCGAAAAAACTAAAAACATGCGATTTTTTAAATGTTTTATAATTCCATAACCACCTATTCTAAAACCAAATTGAAATATGTTTCTTGTAGATATTTTTACGTAGAATTATAAAAAAATATCTACAAAGTCATAGCACTCTCGATTTTTGAGATATAAGCCAAACTTACGTTTTTTTAAATGGCAACCATAGTAGGCTATGGATTCATTAAAGAGCTTATTTTTTGCTGATTTCAAAAATGTATAGGTTGTCATATCTGTTTCCGTTAATTTTCTCAGAATTTGCAAAAAACTGAAATTAATGATGATAAATAATAACCATGAACTAAGAATGCCTTGGAATTTTGTCATAGTCTCTTGTTTAGTAACTCATCATCAAAAACAATTGAAATTATCAAATTTTTTTAATTAAACAAATAACAAATAAAGTTGGTACTTAGTAACTATCGTTATGGATAACAGAACTAAATAATAAATGTAAGTAACTATAAAAATAAATTAATGATTATAATAATACTTCAAAGTGACCACCATTTTCTTGAACACATAACTGACATCGTTTTAATATTTCACGTTGCAATTTATTTAATGTATTATGTCTAATTTCGGCTACAGCTCTTCTTATTTTTATTTTCAGGTCATCAATGTTATGAGGCTTTTCTTTGTACACTTTGTCTTTAATAGTTCCCCATAAAAAAAAATCTAGGGGAGTTAAGTCCGGAGACCTGGGAAGCCACGCAATAGGACCTCTGGTACCTATCCAATTAGGAAATCTTTCCGATAAATAGTGTGACACAATGTGAGCATTGTGAGCAGGTGCTCCATCGTGTTGGAAGTAATTCAAATTTTGTATAAAATTTAATGGAAGATCGTCCAACATTTCTTCGAATTGATTACGTAAAAATAACAAATACCTCTCTGAATTTAGATTTTCCTCATAAAAATAAGGACCGAGAAGTTTTGTTCCAAGAATGCCGCACGAAACGTTAATAGAAAAAACGTATTGCTCTCGCCTTTCAACCGTTAAGTGTGGATTTTCCCTTGCCCAGTAAATATGATTTTTTCTATTAAATAAACCATTATTTGTAAATTTGGCTTCATCCGTAAATAGAATTGATTGAGAAAAGTCTTCGTTTCTTTCACTTTCTTCAACAAACCACATAGCATAATTGAATCTTCTTTCTAAATCTGTTGGATACAATGTGTTTCCAACATGATGATGATAAGGTTTTAAATTATTTTGTTTCAAAATTGTTCTTGCTTGTTCTCTGGATACATTACACTCAAGTTCAATTTCTCGCACAGATGCAGTTGGTTTAAAAGTATTGTATGCCAAAACACGCACCTCTGCTCCTTCATTAATATTTTTCTTAGCTTCTTTTGGTTTACAAAATGATCCATACCGTTTTAAATTGGATTCAAGTTTTGCAAAAATCCTTTTATCTGGCTGCCTTCTTTCCATGTATGTTTGCAGATACAATTCAGAAGCTGCATTCGCATCACGATTACAATTGTAATAGCAAAATAACATATCATTTCTTTCTTCCCACGAGTAAGCCATTTTTTTTTAGTAACTTTAACAAAACTACTTAACACATTCACATTCGTAATTATCAGCAAAACAGGACTAACTTTGACAATTAAATTTGTTTTGTTGTTTTCCAATTCCAAGGCAGTCTTGTTGTAGGTACTATGCAGCTAATTATTAATTATGATCACTAACTTCAGTTTTTTGCAAATTCTGAGAAAATTAACGGAAACAGATATGACAACCTATACATTTTTGAAATCAGCAAAAAATAAGCTCTTTAATGAATCCATAGCCTACTATGGTTTCCATTTAAAAAAACGTAAGTTTGGCTTATATCTCAAAAATCGAGAGTGCTATGACTTTGTAGATATTTTTTTATAATTCTACGTAAAAATATCTACAAGAAACATATTTCAATTTGGTTTTAGAATAGGTGTTTATGGAATTATAAAACATTTAAAAAATCGCATGTTTTTAGTTTTTTCAAAATATTTGAAAAAGTTGAAAGTGTATGTCAAATGTCAAACTGGCATCTAATTTGTCTTGAAATTCTGCCCAACTTTGCTAATTTAGCCGACTCTCTAACTTCTATAATAACAAAGTTACCCATACAACACAGGTAGATTATTGTCACCCTGTATATTGCACTGATCTTATGAGACTGTTCATATTTTCACTATTTATATCACGAGAGCATAGAAAATAATCGAAAATACTTTGACAATACGTCGAGCAAGGAGGCAAAGTATTTGATTATTTGCGACTGCTCGAGTGGTATACAATTAGATTATATAATGAATAAATAACAAAACTGAATTTTATGTGCAAGTGACGTGTGTTGATAAACAATGTAAATATGGTTGCTACGAAAAAATTGAAAAAATACTCATACTAGATTCGAGTTTTCTATTGTTTGGGACCAGCTGAAACACCAAAGTGATTATACCACGTCGTCAAGGGTATATTCACTTATCAATACGTAGTAACCAAGCAAAATGCTTGATGCTGATTGGTTAATTATATTATGAATTGTATAATCACTATTACAAACGAGCCCTTATAATCGCTGTCCGAGAGCAGGACATCTTGATTTAATTGCGTAGCTGTTTTCTTTCTAGGCTGTATTGAGCTGTTGCGGGGAAACTATTGAGATTAGTAAAGCGTTTCTTAAGGCTGTTTGGTACATAAAAAATGTTGTAACTTTTTGCAAAATATTTTTATTAAACCGTTAGATCACAGTATCAGATTAAGATATGTGGAATAAAAATATATAAAAAGTTTTTTAGTTTACCCGTTATCACGTCTTTTAGAGTCGATCTTATTTCCAATTG
The DNA here is from genome assembly GCA_963082815.1 of Melanotus villosus. Lineage (NCBI taxonomy): Eukaryota > Metazoa > Arthropoda > Insecta > Coleoptera > Elateridae > Melanotus > Melanotus villosus. The sequence continues at coordinate 47,590,553 of OY720418.1, read as the reverse complement.
ATTTCAACATCTATTTAACGGATTAGCAAGTTTCAGTTGGGAAATGATAGCCTTTATGGTCTATTTTGGGATGACATAATTTTAATTGTTGTTATAAAAACCATTTCGCGTAAATTAATTATTTTAAAAGAATTCAAAACAGCAGCGAATTTTACTCTATAAATATTATTATTTTTAAATGACTTCCAATGCGTCAATCGAATTGAAATTATATTCATCCTCTTGTCCAAGATGTCTACTTGCTGATAATCCCTTTTCCATCAAAATCGGTGTTGTATTAACCAAGAACAATTCGAAATGGTAGAACCTTGCAATTAACACTTGTCATCCTTCATTAGCTCTTATTCACTTTAATTACCCCCGCCTATTAACAGATGTAGGGGAATACTCGGCATCTGCGATAACTTATAATGTAAAAATTGAAAGGATGAATTTATATTTTCCTACAAATTAGGGGTGGTAAACCTGTGACGAGAGTAAAAGGGAGGTGGTAGGTAAACTGAAGAGGGGAATACCTAGTACAACTAGTGCCCCGTAGCGGATTTATTTTGATTGAACAGGTACCAAACAGCCTTAAAGTTTTTATGTGTTCTTCTATAGTTGGTATCGCTCAGTTAGGGGCCTCGAACTAATCGGCATTTGTAGCTTTCCACATCAGGACCTTGTTTCTGTTTGTGGTTGCACCTTCTCGATATTAGTTTTGTTAGTAGCATTAGAGCATTCAAGCGACTTTTTATTTAAAATGGGATATATGTAGAATAGTAATTCCTGCATAACATTCTTCCAACATTTTATTAGCGTGTAGGCTCCAAGTTAGTCGACTGTCCAAGTGCAACCTAAGATATATGGGAGCTCTATCAGTTGGGTTCCGTGGTATTGGTTGATCGTTTATGATTACTGATTATACCGCCCAACAAAATGCTACCTTTTCAATTTTTTCCTTTGATATTTTTATAGTTTCTGGTTTATTTTAGCGTGCTGATGTCGAATATGACATTAGTTTTTGCCCAACAGCTCTAGCGTTTTAGGTGGTAGGGGCAATTTTTTAAGTTTTACGTGATTCACAATTAGTGTTGTCAAAAACTTTCGATATGTCTATGACACGGAGAAATTTCTGTGTAACATTTTTTATTTCATAAAAATAACAAAGTAAAGCTGATAGAATAAAACTAGTATTATTTTCGTAATTAGCACTTTAAATATATCCAGAAATACTCATTAGATTTTAGGAAAAATTTAATATTGAGCAGTGTTACAGATTACAGGTTTGTTGGTCTATGAAGAGTAAACATTTTAGCTTCACGCTTGATCAAATTAATTTTGATGTTTCAGCGTTATAATCATGTAAGAAACCATTTAAAGAATTTTGAAGTATTTCAGCTGTTGCTTCAGTATGTGAGTGTTATGTGCTGGCTTCTGTAGTGAGTATATCTTGCTTAAATATTGAATAGTACAGCTCGTACCATGGGTCCTGTTAGCACTCCAGCTGCAAAAGGTTGTGATTTTGATAGTGTGTAGTTAATTTTAATTTTGAAAGTCCGATTTACGATGAAAGAATGCACAAGTTTAGTTAAATATGCTGGAAAAACCAATGTTTTCATTTTCTAAATTATGCCTTTCAGCACACTGTCGAAGGCTTGGGTTACACCCAAAAACGCAACCGTGGTGTATTTATTTTCAAACCCTTTTTTCACGTATTCTTAGCAGTTGATGTGTCATCTAATCCTAACTGGAAGTGTGGCAGAATTTCTTGATCATCTGTGAAGTCATTTAGTCTCGCTAATATGACGTTTTCTAGTACTTTAGCGATGATACGTAAAAGTCCTATTGGCCTATCTCTATTTGGATCGTTTTTGTTCTTACCCGGTTTCAGGTACTATATGATATATCACTTCAACTAAGTATTTTCTATGAATTTAGAGAGTAATTAATATTCATACAGATATTCAAATTAGTCGCTAGATAAGTCGGAACTTTTGGTGTCAGATTTTTGAGCAAGATGTTTGAGATTTGATTACGATCTGGTGCTTTTTTATTGGGCTATCTTTTGATGATTTCCGATATTTCTAACGGCATGAATGTGTGAATGACGTTTCTATTTATTGGAGGTGTCTGTGGGTTTCAATATTGTTAATGCGTTGGATATTATTAGGAGCGATGTTAGTTGTAAAGACATTTTGCAAATAGTTTGTCATTAGTTCACATTTTTCTCTATCTGTGCAGTAATCTGTGTTATTATATTTGATAGGAGGTATTATATTTGATTTGCGATTAGTTTGCTTGGCCATATTCCATAAGGAAGAATCATTAGTATCTATCTATTAGGTACATACAATAAGAATTAAAAAAAAATACAAAGAATAAGAAGTATAGAGAAAATTTACTAACACCTGTGTACAATAAAGGGAGTACATTCAGTGGAAGATAATAATAAAAAAAGAACCTTGTATTGAAGATATCTAAGAAATTAGTAGGTAGGAGATGAAACCGGTTTCAAATGCATTAAAACCATAAAGCTCAAGGAAACCTTAATGTACTTAGAAAGTTTCACAATTTAGAGTTTAAAATTGTTATTTAATAAATGTCTTGAATAGAAGAAGATGCGTAAAATATGGGAAATGCAATAGTATTAATAAACAAAAAGAGAAATATATTAAACAATTTAGAAAATTGCCGACCAATTTCAATTTTGTTCCATCTATGTAAACTCATGACTAAAACTGTCATTAATCGAAAATCTAGACGATTAAATGAATTACAGATTTACGAATAATCAGGCTTCTGAAAACGGATATAATATAATCGATCACCGTATACCCGTAGACAATTCGTCAAAATGCCAACGATTTAGTTTTATTAAAAGCACCTATATTTGGTTTTTATTGACTATCACAAGTCTGTTGATTCAATTGAAAACTGAGCAGTTATTGATGTGACAAAGAAGAAAAATTGAGTATCGATACATTATGTTGATTAAAGACACATACGATAACGTTACAGCTGCTAAACCTATAAACGTTTAGTGAGTACGAGCCGTCTATTAATGAAGAAGCAAGACATGGTGATTCTATACCTTCTAAACTATCTACAAATATGCTAGAGGAGGTATTTCAGCTGATACTTAGAGTGGAAAATAGAGGAATTGGCTATAAACTGACTGAACATTAATAAAGCGAAAAACGAATTAACGAAAAACTGCAATACAGACAATTAGAGGCATGGCATTAGAGATCATAACAGATTATGTTGTATTCTGAACAGAATTTAGGATTTTAAGTAAACAGCCAAGTAAAAGGAAATTAAGAGAAGAATATGTTTGGGTTGGGTGACTTTTCATGGACTGATCAATGTATTTGGATCTGTCCCGCATCAGTATATGAAAACTAAGGTCTTCAAACAGTGAGTAACACTATCTGCAAGGGATATCTTGTCGTTAACTAAAAAGGCGATTCACATTCTACAAATATAATAATGAGGAATAGGCTAGGCTTGGCGTAAGTTATCAAAGACCCAAAATAAATAAATGAATTATAGGTGAGGCCATAGTAAATGTTATAGTGAGAGCAGAGTGTCAATGGGCGGGATATGTCACCAGAAGAGAAGATAAAAATTGAGCTAAACAAGTGACGGTTTGGAGGCCATATACCTATAAAAAATATTTTAAAACAAAGGATGAGTGATACGATAACTCGAACAAAATTGTGGCAAGCAAAGGCCACAAATAGAGATACATGGAAGCAAAAGGGAAGGTTTATCCCCAACGGTGGATAAATTATAGAGTGGCTAAAAAAGCTATACATCTAATGGCTGTGAATTTTGCGCGTAAAATGAAATATGCCGCTCTTGCGCTATGCTGTTATAGGTAGGAATAATGCCATAGTAAAATAATTTATCTAATGCCGGATTTACACCAAACGGACTTTTAGCGACCAGAACATGAACTCGGTCCGTTTGTGACAGTTCGCGAACAGTTTTATATTATTGCGAACAATTTATAGACAAACAACGAACTAAAACGTGTTTAGGGACTGTTTTCGCGGACACACGAAAGTCCCGTCTCTTGTCGGAAAGATCAAAGGGTTTCCATGTACGAATCTGGTCCTCTGTCCAGGTGCGTTTAGTGTGAACAAGCTGTTCGTTGTTCGTAAACATACTGCATGCAGCACATGGCCAGTCTTCATGCGTTCTTCATAGAGAAAACATCGAACATTATTTATATCATCCTATAACGTTATCATGTTAATAACTCCTTAGCAACGAGTTATGTTAAGATACCTTTAACAGCACTAGTGCTGTAAAACTTAATGCACAATATGACAGATTTACGTTACACTTTATGAATTGTCATTGAAAATAATTTTTTATTTTTTGAAAAAAATTATTATAGGATGATATAAACCGTGTTACGGCACACGTAACGTTATTTGCTGGTTACATTACTCGAGAAACTTTTCTCTCGTAATGTAAAATGCTTCATAACGTTACTAGTATCGTAAATTACTATTATGTTCGATTGTTTCAAAAAGACGTCATTTTTGACAGTGTTTAGTGTCCATAAAGACCCACTTTATTGGACTAGTACCTTTTAACTTTATAGGTAGGTAGTCATAGTAACAAAGTCATATCAAACTGTTACATTAAATTAAACGTCATTATTTTAAGAAGGAAATATCATTTCAGGGCAGTCGAACATAAAATTATGTATGTCACTCGTACAAAAACGGACTTTTAGACTCGCCTTATTTATTTGCCTCGCTCGCCCGCTCGCTCGGCCATAAAATGCGGCTCGTTCAAAAAAGTCCTACATTTTGTACTTGTAACATAAATAACTATTATTTTCTGTCAGTTATCAATTCACGTATCTACCTAATTACTATGGATAGTAATGTTGAGTATTTTAATGAGGAGAGGGTATTTATTCTCAAAACATTTTATACTGTAATTTAAAAAACTTCAAATTATCATGGCTGGTCTGCTTTTTGTGAATAAAATGAAAATTATTTATTGTAGTTTTTAAGCTATTTCTTTCTTAAACAAGCAACAAATTCAAGCAAAGTAGTATCAAATTAAGTGCATTCTTTTTGTCTTTCGATTGATACCAGATACCACTATCAATCCTATCAACCCAAACGGGGAGCAGGAATCTGTATATATACGATTTCCCATGATATTTCCCTATGTTCGCCCCTTAAGTCAAACACACGGTATGTATAAAGACAGGATTTAAAAAAGCGACTCCTTGAAATAGTTGGAAACTACCTCGTCTGCACTTGGATGTAAAGTGAATTAAAATTGAACAAAACAAACTAAGTTGTCTCCATTTTGTTTTCATTTTGTAACAAACGGACTGTTTCTGTTTTGTTTTCGGTTGTCCGTTTGGTGTAAATCCGGCATAAGACAGCTAACCACACGGTGTGTACTACAATGCGTTTTCCTGATATTACGGTACTCGTGCCTGTTCTTCACAATTTTCTCCCTTTTTAGGGCCACGTGTATAAGGTTAATTAACATTTAACAACATAGTGAAGACATATATTAGATTAATTGAATACTCGGGTAGAAAAATAAAAACGAAAAAGAAAACAACATAAAATTACTGTTAACAGAATTTTATGGTTATTATCAAATTAGGATTTATAAAAACATTTAATAAAGCAAACGTACAAGAATAGAAAACCATTCGAATGAAACTAAACAGTGAGAATCGGAATCATTTTTATAACATTTACCAAAAGGTTCCTATAATTTTACATACGCGGTTATAAAACCGAAAATACGTTTTAATCAACTGACTATTAATCAGAACTACAATAAAGCAAATGTCAAGATCTAGCAGTGTTCGTTGAGTAGGAATTTTACACATAGATAACAGCTTTAATTTTTTAAAAGCTCTTCATAGTGTAATTATCAAACACAGAAATTTCAAAAACGTGAATTTTTGCCTTGTAACTTTTGGAACAAATTTAAAATGCATATTTCGTGTATAATCGTTAACACAAATAATGCTCTAACTACAACTTATAGCAGACAAGCATCCTTTTAACACCGTTCCCCAATTTCAACGACAGTGATTTATTCCCATAAATATAGAAATATTATCATATTTAGGGAAAGCAACAGGAGCGATTTTTTTACATGTAAAAAAGTTATAATAAACTAGTTAGATGAAGCTCAAACACACTGGGTCTGAAACAAAGCGTATGAAATACATAGTTCCAAAGATGTCAAGCCTTTTAAGTTACTTTTCCAAACTGATGTATTGCATTACAAACAGAGAAATTTTAGTGAAAGTGTGTCTCAAGATCAAGTAATTTTTTCTAAACGTTCTTTCAATCTTCCGGGTAGTTTTTAAAAAGTAGCTTAAGTCGCTGAGAATAATTTTGTTCGTTGATTTTAAATAATTTTGTGTGCAACACTGAAAAATAATAATTTTTTAAAACCCCATTTTTTTTGTGATGGAGACAATTTCTCCTTGTCAAGATAGATTAGCACAGAGGAAAATCGCTGTCGTTGCAGTCCTTTGGTTCTTCGAGTATCAAAAAAGACCAGAGAAGAATGCGTTTTCAAATATCCGATGTTCTTATCCATATAACTGTGATCAAAGTTTAAGAGCTTGTCCATAATAGTAATTCTAAAAAGTTAATGGGAAAGTGGATAAAGCCCTGAATAACCATAATAATGTTTATTTTTAAATCAAACACGTATCTCGATAAGCTACCTAGAGCATTGCTTGGTATAAAATAAAGTTACTCATCAGAGTCAGCCCTTTAGGATGCCTTTACTATATTATAAAATTAAATTGGCAGAACTACAGCAGGAATTAGTAGTCTTTTGGCTTTTAAGGATTTATCGTATTTTTCTCTCAGCCAAAAAGTAAAAATTAGCTTGAGATATAGAAAACAGATATGTAGTTTCAAAGCTATCTTACTTCCCGGTACCAAACGACTTTATTTAGGGACGGTAAATCAACAAACATACAAAATAACTTAGGTGTTTCTCAAGGATCGGTTTTAGGACCATCATTATTTGTACATTATATTGAGTAAACTAAATAAAGATTTTTTTATTATATTATTATTGTCAGCTATACAACACGACGAATTTATTTATCTCTCAAAAAGATTTATTAATTTATTGGTATACGAGTATGTTGATATTAAAGTATAAATTTGTATAACTATATTAAAACAACTTTACTATGTAAGGGATTGTTGTGATTAACTCGAGTTCTATAACAAATTTGGCAGAAAATTAATAATGCATACTGTTCCTTTACATTGCGTACCGTAGCTATGTTTGCTTACGATAGTACAAAAACCTTTATATTATGTTTAAAGTTAATATTTCGAAGAACATTCTAATCTTGTTTCTAATAATCCTTTTGGTGGTTCAATAGAAGTTTAACATTATAACCTTTCGGGAGTTACTTCAGAATTTCAAAATTATGTTTGTAATTATTCAGTTGATTGTGGAACTTCACTATTCAAGCAGGTGAACGAATCCGCCTCTGTAAAATTTCCCCCTCCAGTACCGAAAATAGCTTCTTTAATTTTAATAACTCCGTCGATAACTCGCTATATTTATAACTACCTTTAAAGGCTTTTATTCAAATTTCCAATAGTTACGTTCAAAAACAAAACACGGCCTTGTATGTTCAACCAAACGAATTTCTACAAACCAAGAGTGTGGCTTGACCTTCGACAATCGCAGATTTGGGTTTTCAAAAAAATAAAAAATTAAAAACAAACAAATAATTGTGAGATGTGTGTTAGAATTATGTGTAAAGTCAACAAAGACGTAACAGAATCCGGCGTTAGTTTCCCAGGCGGAAGTAACTCGATCAGCTGAAGAGTAATCAAGCGTGGACAGTCAAGCATGGTCAGCTCAGCCCCATGCAACAAACAATATAATCCGCCTTTTGTGGCTTTTTCACACTTTCAGATACGCGTGTAGGTACACGTATTCGAAAAAGACCTGTGTTTCATGCGTCACGTTCTTTATAAAATAACTAAAATCCGATTGGTTTTGTCCAACCCGATATTATCTCCTCTTTTTGTCCGTTTAGATAAATACAAGCATATCATATCGTATATTTTCAGATTTTTGTTTAATAATCTGTGTTTTGGAGAACTTGAATACTAAAAATAAACTTACTCACGATAATGATTTTAAAATCCATTGATCTGCATAAAATTTTCCAAATTTTGGAAATGTGTTATTTTAAAGTTTTAGTTGGTTAATATATTTAGTTCAATATCCGTGCGAAAAATTAGTTGTAAGAACGGACAATAAAGAAGAAGGCTCGAAATGATAGGAGGAACGTGTCGTTGTCGTTTTGCAAGGCGCAAATTTCGAATTTGGTTATTTTTAAAGATGTACAACGCATTGTGGCTGTTTTGAAACGCATACCACGCAGCATTTTGGTCTTTGGATGTTTGGCATTGCTCTGGACGCGTTATGGTCAATTATTTAACTCATTGAGCGAATCCGATCTTTGCTTCTAACATATACACTTACATAAATATGTTATATGATATAGTAATAATAATTAGACATACGTACGGCATATACCAGGTGATTCACGTAAGTCGCGCCCCTTAAAAGCTTCAAATGCAACCCACCATTCGAGGATTAACATAGATCAAGGTTATTTATGAAATTGTAAGTTGGGTTGCCTATTCCAGTTGTTAAGGGGCGCGTCTTACTTGAATAACCCGATATACATACATACTCGTATAAACATACATACAAATAAAATATAACTTTTTGAGTACCTAATAAGTAGCACAGTATATTGTTCAGATTCCTTATATTACACCTTAAGAATTCTTTAAAAATTTAAAGAAATGTTAAAAGTATAATCAATTGTATATCTATTAATAGAAGATAGAGAAACAAGACACACATACTATACACTTAATACACGTTCACAAACTCTGCAGACGGCAATGGGAAACCACTGCAGAGAACACATTTCTCTAGCCTCTAGTAAACTCAGCTAATAAGGCCGCGACCAACCAGCTCTAAGAGGTGGTGACCACACGCACGCAGAGAAACAAGAGAAGAAAGGAAATCATAAGAGTATGCAGAAGAGCGAAACTTAAAATTGATTATAACATTTATAACTTACTGGCAGGAACTTTTAAATTTAATGCATCAATAAAAGCGAAGCAGAACTGTGAAAGAATAAACACGAAGAATCTATTACTTGTGAAAACTACACAACCTACACTGAAAAATTGAGAAAATAAAAATCATCAAAGCATAGACCAAACGTATAATAAGAAAAAAGAAGAATATATCATTTAAAAAAGCTGACAAAAGTAAGATGCAATTGAATGATGGCCAAAATTGGAAATAAAATAAATAAATAATTATATAGAAGTTAGTGGTCTAAAAGCTTCCAACTTTAAGTTCTGGAATAAAAAATTTAGCTACGGCAGATAATGACAAATAATTATATGATTAATAATTTATATAGATGAAGTATTGTCAGAATATACCAGAAAACGTAAGAAGAAACCGCTTAAATAAGATACTCGTATATAGATATATAAAACTAATATCTACAGAAGACAAAAAACAGAATCTTCATACTTGTAACGGAAATCTGACGCATCCCAAGAGGAAAAAATCTTGAAAATAGTGAAAAAGAAACATATGTTACAAGAAAAGGATATAAAGCACACAATGCTTTAAGGGCACCAAGAAAAGGAAAGAAGAAAAAGAAGCATTCGGTTGATCAAGGCGTCGACTTTAAACTACATTTTTACGTATTTCCCACATCATTTCATATTTCTTTAATAATTTTGCAGCTTGTGCACACACTCACACTGCTATAAATTGTACAAAAATATTTCGCAAGTGAAAATAAAAATATTTGTCTGAGTGTATATTCAAATATCTAGTTCAATCTTGCAGAAAAATAATGAAATATTCAAAGTTTCAAACAATAAAACAAGCCAGCAAACCACATGTGACCTTCTACGTATGGGTTATTTTTCGCTCGCTCTGTATAAAACAACCCTATCTTATTAAAAACCCCTCTAAAGAACGTTTAATAAAATTATGTTAATGGGAGTTTCTCATTAATTAAATAAATTGGGGATAAAATATCGACATGCTGCGAAAATAAAAGTAAAAGGCCAGAGTTAACTTCCAACATAAGAATTTTAATAATCTTCTGTACGAAATAGCATACCTTAAGAAGATCACGAGCCAAGGGCATAACAAAGAAAATTTTTATTTACTCCGAAATTTCAATTTATTTGCCTTTCACGGAACTTCAGGACTAATTAGGTTCGAATTAAGAATTAATTCCTCTAAAAAAGAAAGCTGATATGGAATTTAAACCAAATCAACAAAAATCTTAAAGCTGTTAAACTTTTTCCCTTGCTATCAGGTGTATAAAAAAAATTAGATATGGTCATGACTCATGACCTACAAGCTTGTTTTAATACTTTTATATAATTTTCAAAAAGATTTTTTACGTAGATTAGGTCTGAGATAGCTAAAGGGCAAGGTATCGGCTTATAAATTAGCGAAGCTGATAACAATAATAATTTAATTACATCAACGAAATTAACAACATTTGACAAGTTAATTAATCTTCTAATGAAAAACAGTAGATTTAATGAACTTCACCTAATGTAATTATGATCACTTCGTAATTCAAAGCTAATAAAATAACTCAAAGTAATAATATTTTGGAGCAACAACAAAGGCAAACCTTCACACTCAAATTAATTCCTTTCTGTCTGTACTTACTGTTAATTTTAATAAAATTTACTTTCAGGCCATGAAAAATAATTAAAATTAAAACAGGTTTGGTGATTTAATTCGATTTGTAAGTTTATTATATCAGGCAGAGCTGAAACTTAAAAAAAGGGCGCTAAAGGGTAAGCAATATAATAAAGTTCAGAAGTTTCTTGCCCTTACCACAGAGCAGATATCTGATCTGTGCCCTTACTATACCGTGCATTTGATAAACACATAACAATCGCTTCAGTATTTCAGTAACCATAAATTTGATGGCAGTATTCTTTCAGAACTTTAGTTATTTAAAAGAATTTTGTGAAAATAGTCGTTAATAGTCATTTAAATTATCTTCCATGTTTTGTTAGCATTTTATAAGTAATTTAGTTATTGAGTTTTAAGAGACTCATCTGGAATAAAATACCGTGTATATAAATTGAGCATAACAATTTAAAGTCCGATTTAATAAACCTAAACATCGATATTGTTAAAATTTATGAGTTGATGGCATACTTTTATATTTTACTAGATAAACTTTATATTTTTATATTCGTATGCAAACATAGAGAAATATTGGAAAAACATTGCTTACGAATCGTTGCATTTTAAGCCTATAACCGTTCGCAAATAGCGATTTTATTGCTTACGTTTTGTGTACATTCTAAACAGAACTGTTATTAAAGCTCATGCGTTAGGGCCTTCCCTAACTTTTCTGCTTTTATTTTAATTTAAATGCACACATTGGCTTGGCATAATTTTTACTGCAACTTTCAGTTCAAATTTTCAAAATGATTGTTAAACAGTGTTGCAAAAAATCCCTTTTATGCAGAAAGTGTGAAAAATTAGCATACTTACATCTTACATGTGATGATGTGATATAATAAATTTAGTGCAAATAATAGTTATTGATGTACCAAGGGCGTAAAGATGCTTTTATGGCCTGAGACGTGATTTTGAGCCCGAGACGCTAGTCGAGGGCTAAAGACACGTCGAAGGCCATATAAGCAAGTTACGCCAGTGGTACATACATAATTTTATGCACGATCGTAGATTTTAAAACTGAAATAAAAGGAATAAATTAATTTTCTACCCACATCGAGTAGTTAGTTGCTCAATTATTTTAATTTTTTACTGACAACTGTCAAATGGTTGAAGCATTTACGCCTAGGAATATTCAAATAAATAATTGTGTTCACTGTGTTGTTAATACAAATTACCCTAAATAGAGTTCTAATAAAGAGCATACATTCGATTTTAATTTAAAAAAATTCTTTATAAGACTGTTAAACTGTTTATCAATTTTTGACGTTTCATTATAGACCGGCGGCCTATAAAGACACCCACGGGCTATAAATAGACGTTTATGTCAAACAAATTCAGACATAATTGACACATTATAATGCGATCGTGCATAAACATTTTTACGGTGAGAATTTTACTCTAACCCTCTTCTTTAATTAAATTTAAAAATATGATAGACGCATAAATTTAGAATTAACGTTCAACTATAAAATCATTATTGGGCTAAGAATGCAAAACAGTGTCTTAAATATGCAACATGAACGTAAAAACGTACGAAATACGGGTAAACTAATTAATTTCATTAAACTGCATAAGTTATTAAACTTTAAATCACGAAGGTAATATTTAGAACTTAACGGCTCGTATTACTTTAAGTTTCAAAGTTGGTTCGCCTACACAATCTCTAGCGCATAATCAAATAATATTGTAGGTAAGGAGGAACAAGCGAAGTTTTCGCCCAAAAATTCTTTACATGTAGTAGGTATACAGTATAACGTAGTTGGAATTCCAATTGCAGTTTGGGTATCGAATTTCTCATAGTTAAACTTGTAGTTGCTTGAATATCAAGGTACGTAAGTTTCTATAAGTTATACTCCTACTTCACCTAAATCGGCTGTGAAAGCATGTACGGTTTCGAGTTGCTAACAAGTCTGAAATTTTGTAGAACCAACTGTTCTGCAATCTATTATTCCGTGTATGATTTTAGTGCAGTCAGAATTTCTTGACAATAAGCAGAGGCACTGGAAAATTCATGACAATTCGGATTAATATATTTTGCCTTTTATAAAATTAATTTCTGTACATAAGTTACGGTTAACTTTAACAAGCGTTAAATAGATTGTTAGTTTTCTTAAAATAGCAAGTAAATCAAAGAACGCACTGGTTACTAGACACAGGATTTTTGATCAAAAAGTATATAAATAAGACGTACAAGTACTTAGTAACCCTGGAAAATATACAACACGCTCCAAGCAAGAAGACTTCCATGAGGAATTCAAAAGATAATACGAAAAACTACTGAGCTATTATCTAAATAAGAATAGCGTTGAACGATTTTAACGCGCAGATAAGTAGTTGAGAAAGTAATTTGCAGAACAATAATAGGCCATGTAGGTACTGCAGAAGAGTGGCGAAGAACCCGTAAAGCGATACTGTCGAGATATAACGCAAAAGAGACCAAGGCTAATAAGAAGTTAGGTTGATGAAAACTTCAGCAAACAATAAACGTACCAAGACAAAAGATTAGTAATAGATATTACAAATGGCAGAAACCTGCTGATCTCAAACACATATTACAAGCAATGTTTTTTTGAGCTATAATGTTATAGAAGAATCCTAAAAATTGGGTGGATTGAACGAATAACGAATGAAGAAGTAGCAAAGACCTTAGTTGTTATGGGACACTTTGATAGGACATTTGCTAAAAAGAGGTTACTTAATCAACGTAATAATAGAAGAAAACATATAAATAAGGGAGGTATCAGGATCTCGCAATTATACAGAATAAAGAAGAATGGTTGTTGTTAACCTAGTGAGATAGAGAGCTGCTACAAACCAGTCAGATGGATGAAAACACAATTAAAGAGAAAGAGAGAGAGCAGGGCATTTACGAGAACACATAGTTTTCAGATTTTGGCAGATTAGAAAGCCAATGGATCAGAACAGATTAATACAAAGAGTGGCAGAAACATTCATCGAAAATCGAAAAATGTACAAATCAGTGTCAATAGAGAATAAGAAAAAAGGAAAACAGCAGAAGCAGAAGTTAAGAATGGTAGAATCCGTACAAAAAAAAACAACTGTAGCAAACTTTCGGGAAAATTGAACTAGGCCAGCGAGTTGAATAAATATAAAAGAAATAAGAAAAGTCATTACAAAGGCAGCGGTAAGAATAAGGTAAGTAATTAACAAATATTAAAACAGAAAAATCGTATGATGATAAAAGGCAGAGTTTGAAGGAGTAAAACTGAATACGTTGCAAAGAATAATACAAAGCATATGTAAAAGAAGAGAGAAAATGTAAACAACAACAAGTACAGAAGAAGGTCGGACAAAAGTGAAGAACACGAGGGCATCACTTTAAAAACAGAGAATTTGTGAATCCATATTTGGGAGTACAGAAAATTAGGAAGATGAGGGTAGAACATAAATTCATAAGATCAAAAGAGATTGACAGATGCGAACAAGAAACTGGCATACTCTTATAAGACTTTGGCTACGTGTAGTAGAAACCGAAAGGCAATTGTAGCGGGCAATAGACTGAGAATAGATAGCAAATTAAAATTAAAAACAAAAACAAAACAACTTCGACTGAGGAACTGCAGGTGATCGCACTGATCCCGCCGATAGAAGTATTATAAAAGAGCTCTGCGCTGCATACAAAGACAGAACCCAGGGCAAGAAACACTGGAAACAAGAAACCCTTAGAAAGTGGCAGGACAGATACGAAAGGATTCAAGACAAGGCCCAGTGAAAAAGACAAGCCATTCCAAATATGCAACAGTGGGTGAATAGAACATATGGAGAGGTGGACTACTATGTGACTCAGGCACTCGGAGGCTGCTTCGGGCAATACCTGAAACGATTAAATATCCAGGAAGAAGAAACATGCTACTATGTGGGGAGACGGACACCGTCGATCACACGGTTTTCCACTGTCGAAGATTAACGGACGTGAGACGGATTATGCAACAAGCAACTGGTGAGGTATTAAATATACAAAATTTAACGGCTCTGATGTTACAGAATAGAAGAAATTACGACACCATTGCTGATGGATTAAAGAAGATAATAGCTGGAAATGAACAAGACGAATGAAGTAGAGAGCGAGGACCACCAAACTAGGAATGTAACCAGGAATCTAATATGAGCAGTAAACATATGTAACTCATAAATAGTAATATGATATGTAACTGTTAGTCTATATAATATAAGTTTTGTATTGTCCAAGTAATAAAATAGAAGATATGAATAACTCCCTCTGAAGTTATGCACAAGCGATACCGGAGGGAGCTGGTTTCCGAATGGCTACTAGTTGGGGCAGGTATACGGCGCCCACTACACCATTAACAAAAACATAATAAATTAGAAAGGCTAACTAAGATGACTTTGACTAAAACTCAGAACATGGTAAAAATATAAGAAAAGTATATCCAGGAAGTGAGATAATGGCAGTCTTTAGACGTCACTTTAGCGTGGATACACTGAAATCCAAAGACTTGATAAAATGCAAATAGATGTGGTTTAGGCTTTATCACGGATGATCATCTGTAGGGAAAGATAAATGCAAATACGTTGCCAAAAATGTTAATCGTTTTCGAATACCTTGTGCTAACCCCCCCGAAAGCAAAATAAAGAAAGCAAATACAGAGTTAACGGAGAACAGGGATTATAAATTCTAAGATATGGAACTCATAATTTGGTGCAACGGAAGTAAATGTGGATCCGTGCTAAGCAAGGCGTTAAAAAGTAAAGTGGTAACGGAAAAGGAAAAAAATCACATTAAAAAACATAGTGCTATACACCAGTGTTGGGTGGACCGTAACAAAAATTGATTTGAGGATTTAGGAATATTAAGGAGAATGTTAGAGGGCAAATGTGCGAATAACTGGTTGATGATAAAATCCAAAGAGGTTTACGTGTTGTATAACGAACTCAGCACAATAAGCGTGTTAAAAGCACAAAAATTGCGAAGAATGAACCATGTTATTAGGTTGACAAAACAACAACTATCAAAGCAAAGTGAATAGCCAAGTAGCGGCTACGTAGGCTCTCGACATACCTAAATCCGTTAAAACAGATTTTAATGTAAAATTTTAAGTTTCCTTTGTAAAGAATAACAAGCCCACCAAAGGCATGCCATTTGTTAGTATATTCTGCTGCATTTAATTTAATCTCCACAATAATAGTATATTACATACCGAGGTGGAAAGCAGTTCATTACTGTCGAGAGATAATTATAGTTAACCGAGACGCGAAGCGTCGAGGTTCACTATATCCCGAGACAGTAAAGAAACTTTTCACCAAGGTTTGTATACTATTTTATTTTCAACCATACACAAGAATTAATATGAATCATTTATAATAATAATTCATATTTTGAACAAACAAGCTGTAACTTAATGACAGTTGATCACTTGATCAGCTGATTAGCTGATCACTTTCCACCTGGGTGGAAAGTAACGGTCAGTAAAGGCCAATTTTCCAACTTACAAAACAGTTAGTAATAACGTCATTACATATATGGTTGAAAATAAGATATTCAAATTTTGAAGCTGTTTGCTTCAAAATATTTAGTTAAGCCCTTGTTTTATTTTCATCACCGCTTATAGATATAATAACACAAATCATTTGTTATGAAAGAAATTTTTTAAACAGATATGCACGGACGTATATATTCACGAAACGCTGTCACTTTGATAAATTATTTCATCTCGCGAAATATATTTTTATGAATGCGTGTACAACCATTTTTATCTTACGAAAGAAGTTACTGAGGGTGTGTTTTTTGACTGTTCTTATATTGTTCTCCATTAAACTTGCAAACTGTTTCTTTATGAAAATGAGATGTAAAAAGTCCATTTCTGTTGCATCTATCTTGTAAATATCAAATTGGAACTATGATTATATCTTTTAAAGTAAGTCAATTTCATGTGTTATGAAAATTCAAGCAGCATAGTAGAAAACCATTTCTTTTAATTAAAAAATTTGAGAAGCCAGAAAATTACTAAATTTGAAACTTTGGTCGTAGATAACTTTCAATAAAATAAATTCATCGGGAAACTTTAATTTTTCATGTGCCAATAATTCCTTTCGTTTGGTATTCATAAAATTACTTATTTTGGGTATTTTGGTAGCTTTGATTGAATTTTTATAATATTTCTGTACGTTATAGACAAGTTTATTGATTTAAATTTAACTATCTCAACTCATTCTAGTTAAGCTAAATTAAATGAAATTAGAAGAGTTTATTCGTCTCCATCACAGTAAACTTGAATTGCTCTACGGTTTACTTCGACTTTGTTTGCTTACACGTGTTTGGTGCGCCGAAATATGTTAGATTTAAATTATGGAGCTGGACAAATAATGTAATCCATTTGTGGCAGTCTAAATAAATATCAAATATATTTGTCAAATTGTTTTGTCAAGAATTGATATTTAAGGGAACCGTAACGATGTGTTGGACACTTTCAATGTAGAATATTTTACTTTTAGATTTACAAAGAAAACCGGCATTAAGTGGGGGTGCACGTATTACTGACATACAGAAAGTTATACAGAGGCCAGCTTGGTCTGAACTAGAATGAATGACCGCTCTATGGCTCGGTGTGTCCGGCTCTCTCAACACTGTAACGGTATAAGAGGGTAAAAGAGAAAGAAAGAAAAGATTTACAAAGAGTTCATTAATTTTCATATTCCTTTATCTTCAAAGTTTTCTAAACACTCTTTAATTTGGGATTTGGTTTTACCAGAGATTTGCCGAAGCATTTTAATTCATCTAGTTAATTATATTTCTCTTGTTGATTTATTTAAATTAATATACTCAGAAAACTTGATCCCATATACCGGGTGTGGCCTGACATGTGAGACATAGGAGAAATACATGCGATTTTGATAATTGCTTAATTTTATCTCTCCAGCTGAACCAATTAGTTTTTGTACGTTCTTGTTTGGATGAGTATGCTATTAAGCAATTGATTCTTAACTAATTAGGAAAATTTAGCTCCTCAACGTAAAATAAAGTAGATAAACATTTTAAATAAAAAGTCACACATGCACCGTATGACATCCTACTTAAAGCCCGCTGCGCATCATTTGTTCGTACTAAATTCTGAAATTTCCATAGTGATGCTGCAGCTCATCAGAACAAGTCTAGTTGATCAAATTTTTGTAGAATTAATATCAGTTTAATAATCAGGAAAAAATACGATTTCTCCTTCATTTCAGAGAAACTTCGTACTATAATCGACTGAAAAAAAAGTACTTTTCGATGAATAGCTGCAACGTAAGCAAAAGTTAGCCAAGAAGATAATATTCACATATGTTCAATTTCCCATGCGTTTCACCTATGTCTCACATGTCAGGCCACACCCGGTATAGTGGATGGTCGTTGAATTAGGAATTTTGATCAAGGCATTATGCCTAAAGAACAATATCTGGTCGTGATAAATGATAAACTAATACCTCAAAGCTTTCCTAATAATGTTGGTATTTTCATGCAAGATGGGACCCCTTGCCACACTGCTAAGCTTGTAATTAAGCATCCTGCTGAACAAAATAGTCTGCTTCTCGATTGGCCGGAAAATAGCCTAGATATGAATCCAATCGAGAATGTTTGGAAGAAACTGAAATATTTGATCAGTTCTGAGCTTGTTACTACCAAGAAAGCCCTTATGGAACAAATAAATGATGCATGGCAGTCTAGCAGCGAAATTAAGGAATTAATAGACAAACTGCATAAAAGCATACCTAGGCGTATTGCCGCAGTTATAGCCTTTAAAGGCAATTAGACTAAAGCGTTCAGATTATTATCTAAATGTTAAAATAATTAGTTAATCACCATACACGAGTTCTGTGTTATTTAGTTTGATGTTAAAATACATTTACTGTTATAAATTTAAAAATCCTAATTCAATTTATCGGTATCTACCTAAGTGTGATTTTAATAGGAACATTTGGCAAAATAGCATTCGATACATACCCTAGAATTAGATATTTGACAGAAGAAGGCTTTTCAAATCATGGTTTACTTTGGTTTACAAATTTACAAATATTACTTCAGCAGAGATTCGAACCACTCATGCTTCTGGTTATGCAGATTATCAAAAATTAATTCAAATACGTTTGTAGTGCTCAAGATTAACATTTTCCTGAAATTTAAATTTCAGCGAATGGAAAAATTAAAAAAGAAACTTGTGTTGCTGTAATTAGACAAATTGTAGTTTTTTAGTGCCCTTTCCCCTTTGTAAGCTCATTCTACGCGCAGCGGGAGGGATAATGTAATTGGCTAACCCCGATTTCTGGTGCTAACAAGTTGTGGATAGCCGGAAGAGAAGCCAGAATGGAACAATGTGAAATAATCTGTGCTTGGGTTTTTTCTTGTTTTCCTTGTCTGGACGACAGAAAAACAAGAGATTTTTCTGACTTGTTGATAGTTTTTCGACCTGTTTACTTTGTACTTTTGGTTAAAACTCTCAATTTATTCGTGAATCCCCGTAGCGATCTATTTACGCGTTCGAAGATAATTTAAGGCTAATCTCGTGTTTTCAAAGTTGGACCAACTACGAATCGATGGATAAAACTCCTCTTTTAAGTAAACTTTTTACCGTGATTAGGTTACCTCTGTCAATAGAAATAAAGTCAACTTTGAATTTACGGCTTTCTAGCGATCGGGTAGTGGATTCGAAGTAAAAGAAGAATTGAATGAAGTGTAAATTGAAAAGTTTAAATGCAAATCAGACAGAAAGAGTTGAAATGTAAAATTTGCTATTCAAAAAATGCAAATTATTTCAATCAAACGTCGACGGAGGTTATTCAAATTTCATTCATAAATCTTAAATGTGTAAATTCGCAGTTGCTAAAAAAGCATAATTTTCTTGACGAGTTGGCGAGGTTCAGTTTTAAGCTTGTACGATAAAGGAGCCGTAAACGTAAAGACGTAAGGCAATATGAAGGCTTGAAGATCAACGTAAAATTGGCGGTTTTAGTGCTTTCAAAATTTCTCGCCAATCTCCTTACCTTTCCCTTAAGAATTTTGGTTTTATAGCAGGGTAGGTTTTTTATTGCTTACAACTAAATTTAACCTAAGGGTTATGAAATACTTTGGAGGTAAGTTAAACTGAACAAAGGGGAAGTGAAGTCTTTTGAATATATAAATATACGAGTGGGTGCAAGAAGATCTCATAAATTTCTAATTACTAGGGTGGAGAATATGTGCCGAATAAAATATTAACATACATTTTATTAGCACTAGAAACCAAATAACATACGCATTGAATATGCAATTATAAATATATTTGCATAATTTACATTATGTATGCTTTAATAAGCCTAAATATGCACACATATATGCTTTAGTACAAAAATATAAAATTTTTAAAAGTAGTTTTGCAGGACGATTAGTTTTATATCAGAAATTACTGTTCTACAGAAATGTATATTTTCCGTGCTGTAGTAGCTACATTTGGCGGAGGCGCCTATGAACTATTGCAAACTGTAGATGCAACGCAGGCTAATGTTTTGTGATTCCTCTAACAACATTTAATAGTAGACAAAAACTGTCTTCAGTAAGACTTCTTATAAGCAGGACCAGCGTTTCTTCAGGTTTGGATATCATTGTGCTTGCTCTGAAGTTGATGCTCAACTTTCCATCAATTTGTTTTTAAGGGGCATCCCCTGGATCGTGTTTTCCTACTAGTTTTATGATACCGTGGGATCTTCATCAGTCTATTACTGTCGGCTCTGCTTACATTTTCGTTCATTTTTTTTTTTGTATTTAACTTTTTTGCGAGCTTCATTGCATTGTTGTCATATTCCTTGGTTGCGAATTAGAATCGACATTAAGATCTTCATTTTAGCTGTTCTTATGAATTGCTTAATTTTAGTTATTTTAGCTGTTTTTGCGCAGATCTTAACTCTAAATACTTATAAGCCGTAATTGACCTTAATATTGCCTTACAGATTTTCACTTTACTTCTTACCGTTAATTGTTTATTTCTGATTATTTATTTGTGAGGTTTCCAGATATTTCTCATGCAATGTATTGTATGTTGTTTTAATTATATTTCTGTTAGTTAATCATATCATTTTTTCTTCATTTTTTATTTAAATCACAGCAGTTATTTTGATACTGGAAGTTATTTAGTTGTTTGTGGTCATGATATGTTAAATATCGTGTTAAATGTTTTGGCATTTTTAGCCAATTCAAGTAAATACCGCATGTTTTTTCAGTATTTCAGTTTACCGAGGGCTAGAGGATCATCCTTAACTTAATAAGGTAATTTTTCTATCCCCTCACACACATTTAATTATTCCTTGCTAAAGTGTATAAAATCGAACTCAAGAGTTCTTAATCCCTAATCCCTGCTGTCAAATCTTCAATACCGCTTTTCTACCTTTATTTTTTTTTTTTAGGTCCTTTAGTCGCTTTGCTAATATCTTGTTATCTCAGAATATTTCAAAGGTTTAGCTGATCAAAATTTTTATCAAATCAACAAAGCATACCTACTGTATTGACTATTCAACTCATATGTCATCTGTCAAAAATCGGCTAATCAAAATGCAAGATTTGACGTTTTTGAGCCAATCAAAACGAATTGAAATTTCACTAGTGATACGAAGCGACAATTTTTTGAAAACAGTGCTAGTTATATCCAACAGAGAACAATTTTCATGTAAACAAACTTGAATGTGGACTAATTTATGAAAATGATTCGATGGAAATGATTTTTTTTTCGTTGAATAGTCCCTCAAATACCATTCGTGGTCAAAGAATTGTAGATTATTTTTACTGTAAAATCACTCATGTTCCTTGTGATTGCGAATACCACTCGTGCTGCGCACTTGTGGTATTCATATGCAAGCACAAGGAACATTCGTGATGTTACAGCAAAAAAATAATCGACAATTCTTTGACCACTCGCGGTATTCTAAGTGAAAATTTAATTAGCTTGCTCAAGCATGTATTGCTGTAGCGGTTTTAAAGAAAATCTTGCTCTTCCTCGCTGATTCACGAAATGGTTGTATATTGTTGAGAGTGTGACTGTTCTATAATTTTCGGGATTGATCTTCCTTCAACATATCTACACTGACCGGCAAAGAAAACCGGCCACCTTGAAATATTTTACAAAAGCACTTAAACGTTCATTAATTTAACTAAGGATTGGCATTAGGTTGAAGAACCATTCATTGTTGATACGGCAGCACAAATTAGCTAAGAAAATAAGACAAATAAACTCAGAAATAAATTTAATTTGAAAAAAAAGAAACAGTGAAAAATCGATTTTCGTTTAATTGCAAAAAAAATAAAGGTGGCTGTTTTTAATGGACCTTCTGGTAAATTATTATTAGCCTGTATGTCCTCCTCGAGCCTGAATTACGTCATTCAACCGTGATTTACGGTAACATGTTAATGCTGTTGAGGAGAGAATCTCGCCTGTTAACATTAAAACTAGGGGTATTTTGGAATGGAACAAGCATCTCAAAACATTGATAACTAAGAAAAATCAGCTTAGCTCGTTATTTAGTTATAAAATATGCGGTTAAGGGAACCCTTTATAAAATATTTCAGGGTGGCCGGATTTTTTTGCCGGTCAGTGTATATTAGATAAGATAACACTTCCAACACATTTTACTTATTTCAGCAGTACTAGCTTATAGTGGTTCTTTTAAATCTTGTTCTATTATTTCTGTGTTAGTTTCTACAGTTTCTAACATGTCATATTCCATATCCATATTATGTAGGTTATTTTGCTTGTATATACAGTGTGTTTCACTTTACATGAAGCCACCTAAATAACTATTTTATTAATACCGCAATTAGTATAAAATTTTTACCAGTGATAGAGGCCATTAAGACGAATCTTTTTTGTAGGAATAGTCCCTCAAATACCATTCGTGGTCAAAGAATTGTAGATTATTTTTACTGTAAAATCACTCATGTTCCTTGTGATTGCGAATACCACTCGTGCTGCGCACTTGTGGTATTCATATGCAAGCACAAGGAACATTCGTGATGTTACAGCAAAAAAATAATCGACAATTCTTTGACCACTCGCGGTATTCTAAGTGAAAATTTAATTAGCTTGCTCAAGCATGTATTGCTGTAGCGGTTTTAAAGAAAATCTTGCTCTTCCTCGCTGATTCACGAAATGGTTGTATATTGTTGAGAGTGTGACTGTTCTATAATTTTCGGGATTGATCTTCCTTCAACATATCTACACTGACCGGCAAAGAAAACCGGCCACCTTGAAATATTTTACAAAAGCACTTAAACGTTCATTAATTTAACTAAGGATTGGCATTAGGTTGAAGAACCATTCATTGTTGATACGGCAGCACAAATTAGCTAAGAAAATAAGACAAATAAACTCAGAAATAAATTTAATTTGAAAAAAAAGAAACAGTGAAAAATCGATTTTCTTTTAATTGCAAAAAAAATAAAGGTGGCTGTTTTTAATGGACCTTCTGGTAAATTATTATTAGCCTGTATGTCCTCCTCGAGCCTGAATTACGTCATTCAACCGTGATTTACGGTAACATGTTAATGCTGTTGAGGAGAGAATCTCGCCTGTTAACATTAAAACTAGGGGTATTTTGGAATGGAACAAGCATCTCAAAACATTGATAACTAAGAAAAATCAGCTTAGCTCGTTATTTAATTATAAAATATGCGGTTAAGGGAACCCTTTATAAAATATTTCAGGGTGGCCGGATTTTTTTGCCGGTCAGTGTATATTAGATAAGATAACACTTCCAACACATTTTACTTATTTCAGCAGTACTAGCTTATAGTGGTTCTTTTAAATCTTGTTCTATTATTTCTGTGTTAGTTTCTACAGTTTCTAACATGTCATATTCCATATCCATATTATGTAGGTTATTTTGCTTGTATATACAGTGTGTTTCACTTTACATGAAGCCACCTAAATAACTATTTTATTAATACCGCAATTAGTATAAAATTTTTACCAGTGATAGAGGCCATTAAGACGAATCTTTTTTGTAGGAATAAAATTTTTTTAGAGTCCAAATCTAGCCAACTATGATTAAAATAAAAACTAGCGTTTCAAGTAAAGTCATAGCAGCGATTAAGATAGAGCAAAAAAGTATTTAAAGAAGTTGTTGCTAATCACAAAAATACTCAAAATACGAAGTTTCGCTGAAAATTTTCATTTTTTAATTTTCTACATTTTTGTGTGAACTGATTAAAAAATTCCTTATCTCAAATATCAAGTGTGCGATGAACAATCAAAACAATTAAAAATCGTTTGAAACGTCAGCTCACAAATCAATTTACATGGAATTTTTGTTGTTTGATTAGTGATGGCTGAACAACGGTTAAATATTCCTGAAAATGTAGAAAAAATTTTCAGCGAAACTTCATATTTGGAGTATTTTTGGGATTAGCATATTTTTTGCTCTATTTTAATCGCTACTATGACTTTTCTTGAAACGCTAGTTTTTATTTTAATCATAGTCTTAATGGCTTCTATCACTGGTAAAAATTTTATACTAATTGCGTTATTAATAAAAAAGTTATTTAGGTGGTTTCATGTAAGTGAAACACTGTATATACAGGGTTATAAATAAAAAAACAAAAATTTAAGAATCAACTTTAAACTTTATTAAAAACGAATAATATCTGAAAACAAGTTATTTTCCACATCTGTTGTCACAAAAAGGGTTCAAATAGGTTGCCTCCTACTTCAAGGCAAACATTCACACGATTTATCATTGAAACACGAACTCTCTGTAGCAGATTTTCGTCTATTGACGCCACAGCAGCGTTAATACGAGCTACGACATCTTCAGGATTCACAACAGGTTTGCGGTAAACTTTTTCGTTCAATTAGCCCCAGAAAAAGTAATCCATGGGATTCAGATCGGGTGATCTAGGAGGCCATTATTTACATTTTCATCAATAACTCGATAACAAATGACAATCGGAAAATTTTCCACTCTTCATTTTGAATTTCTTTTAATCTTTTAGCCCCTGAATCAAATCCCAAAAGCACGGGCGTCAATTTTGAGACACCCTGTATATCTTGAAAATACGCTTTCCATTAGGTGCAATGTGAAAATCTATTTTTTCTTCTCCTTCCTCACGTGCGTGTCTTCAGTAATCTTATTGTATCTGGTCTGGCCACCTTTTCTTCGGACGGCCAACATTTCTTCTGCCTCTAGGTCTGTAGTGGTGCATTTGCTTTGTGATTCGATTCCGATTCATTCTTTCTAAGTTCTGTATCCATTAGTTTCTATATTGTTTTATTCTATTATTTAAACTGAAGATATTCAGTTCATTGCGTGTTTTGGTGTTTCGTTTTCTATCTTTTCTTCGAGACGCGCGACTAACGTATATGTTTTATAAGTTTTGTCAAAAAAATTCAAGGAAGCTCAAATGAGATACCTATGCAACTTATCGAGATGGCTTTGCAAACACAAGTAAGTTTGTTTACTAGGTTTCAATTTGACATATGGGTATCGTTAGTCAGTTTGCAAAAAATGTCATACAAATTGGAGATTAGAAAAAGTATTTATAATTTAGTTGGGCAAATGCCTAAAGCTAAAATAGTGCGTATTTTTCGAAACCAAGATATATCAGCTAGGACCGTATATCGAACCATAGCGGAATGCGAACAGGGTATCCCTTGTACGAACCTTCCGAAAAGTGGAAGATCAAGGCCAGAGAAACACAAAATTGGCTTCGACAGCATAACATTCCTTATATACCAAAAAATAATAACCCACCAGGGCCGCAGGCTCGCCCCATTGAAGACTTTTGGGCACTTTTGGCACGAAAAGTGTACGACGGAGGATGGACACATGGACAGCCCAAAATGGGGACCAACTACGTCGTAGGATTTTGACTAAGATCAGGGAAATTGCTATTGTCGCCGCCCAGACCCTTATGAGAGGTGTCCGAAGAAAATTGTGCCTCGTGGAACAGCACGGGCCGTTACATATAATTAAATAATTAAATTATGTTCTCAGATAGTCCACTTATTTTAAGGAAAAAATAATTTCTAATAAAAGTTTGCTGTGTTAAAAATATTTGAGTTTTTATTTTGTGCCAAAACTTATGAAACATACGTTACTCTAAGGAATTTAATTTCTGCACTTTGTTTTTAATTTGCTTTTGTTAGCGTCCATGTTTCGCTTCCATAAGTTAGAGTTGGTACTGATATGATCTTATAAAATTTAATAGAGGTTCTTTGGTTGACTTTATTCTTAAATGTCCGTCTTATTGTTCCATTAATCTAATTGAACTTCTCGTTTTTGTTTTGGATATCTTTTTTTTCGTTCAGGGATATTAGACTCCAAGAAAATTAAAGGTGTTAATTTGTTCTATGGTTTGATTATGCAGAACGATTTTAGATCTAATTTGGTCGTATCCTTTAGAAGTCATCACCTTTGTTTTAGTTATTGGTATGCTCATGTTGTAGTCTTCCATTATTTGCTTCAATTAAACGTAGCGAATTGCGGGGAGTCCGGGCTTGTGCTATTATTACTAAACTTGGTCATCTGCGAAGAACATAGTCATCACAAAGTTATGATTGTTTAGATTAAATCTATAGGAACGCATTAACTCCTTCCACTTACGTAGAGCGCTGTTCATACATATATTGCATATTAAATAGGAGTAGTATTGACGATATGCTGCAGCCCTGTCTATAAGTCCTGTATTTATTATTTCTTTTTTGTCTATTTGTCCTGTTATAGGTATATATTATCTGTGTCCCTTTGTACATTTCTTTTATAACTTCTATTAGTTAGTTGTTGTGATATGCCTCTGTTATTAAGATCTCCCACATTTTGTGTCTCAGTACTCTGTCAAATGCGTTTATATAACTAGTCCAAATATATTATGTGGGGTTCACGATTGAACGCTTGATATATTTGAATTACTTGTTTTAAACTAAAAATATTATCCGTGCACGACCTGCCTCTTCTGAAACCTGTTTGTTTCTCTAGTATACGTCACTTCTGTGATGTTTTCAGCCTTTAATTGATTTTGGAGAATATTTTATAGACTGTATTTAACAATCTGATTTCTCAACGTGCTCTGTTTCTTAAATATTGATACTATTTTTGTGATTTTCCATTTTTATTTTTTTAGCAGTTATGTAGCTAATTGTTTATGAATTGCTGAACGATATAAATAAACTGACATCTTAGTTTTTACTAATTCTATTAATCTACTAGTGGCAACACATCAGACAGTGACGATTTTATAGCTGGATGTTTTAATAGCTGCTGTAATCGTTGCTGTAACTAGCATATTAATAGAAATTGTTTCTAGTTTACTGTCGGTTGCTGTTTGCAATGAACGCACTTATTGAATTTTATCTTTCGAGTATTGTATCACATTTTTTGTCTCTAATATTTCCCATATTCTTACGATCCGTATAACCTCATATCATGCTTTTCTTAATGCTTTCCAGTGGTTTTCTTTTAACTGCCTGTTTCTACATTTCTTATCAATCCTTTCTTGCTTTTCTCTAACTTTGTATTTAATTTTTTTTTGTCACTTCTTTAATTCTACACATAAACCACGGTTTGCTATTTCTCCTTGCAGTTATATTTATTGATCTCTGTTGACGATACCTACTCTTCTTTTGTAGCTCGGAGTATGTAGCACTTCACCTCTCTGAATTCTTTGTTGACCTCGTCATTATCAGATAAGTCTTGGCCCTTTTGCGTCACTTTAGTCTTTCACAGTTACGTTTTCAATTATTCATTTTTTATAGATTCGATAACAAGTTTTAGAATTTTTTTAGATGTCGTCACTATAATATATGGTGCAATGTTGATTGAATTTAGAGTTTGAACATCAAGAATTTGGTCCGATGTAAATAATGTGTTGGTTGAAGCCTTTACTTTTATATACTACAGGCTGCAAGTGGTATCTCAAAAGTTGTAGCCAATATCTGCAACCCCACCGTAGGGCCTTGGTAGAACTACCTTACTTACGTAAATTTAGTTAATCGTACTAGAGACATTTGCCTAAAAATACACCTTAGTGTAATATTAAATCAATTTTATTTTATGTTTTCTAAGAATTCGTGATTTAATAACAGTTTAATTCAAAATACTTTTCGTCCAGCAGCTCTAATTCACATAAATATGTAATATAATAATTGGCAACAGTTTGTGCTTTGTAACAAACGTTAGTTCACGAAACGAACATTTGCCAAAGGTGATGATAATAATAATTTATTATACTTGATATACACTGTTGGCGCTTCAAGGTACATAAACTTAAGAGTATGGCATAATTTATCAATCGTTGCTTCGGGTACATTTGTGGTTGAGAAGGGTATTATTTATTTTTAGCCTATTTTAGATACTGAAATCAATTATCTAAACATCATTAAAAATTATACACATTCTCATCGAAATAGGTTCACTTCCGATTCTCGCATTTAAATTTCCCCATTAGGGTATAACAACTAAAGAGTAGTTTATCAGTTGATACTGCACATTTTCATAGAACTGTCTTCTTTCTTCTAGCTGCTTGCTGATGTATAGGACACGCTGATTACGAGGCTCATGTGAGACGTCGAGTAAATTACTTAACTCCCATGTTAATACAATATTTTCCCATTGCCGATATACACTGCCATTAAAAATGTAAATAATTATTGATAAATATGTAAGCAATAGTTACCTACGCTTGACTTTCATAGTAGTTCCTACTTTCTTAAGGAGATACCACTTACTTCCCCACTATCAACCAATAAACAAATGGTAAAATCAGTTTATCTTCTTCAAATATGGCGGCCGAAATAATTATTAATTTATGTAAAAGGGTCTTCCGCACTCAACACAGGAAAGTAGTTATTTCCAGTCCAAAGACCTTTATTACGTGAGCACGAAACGTTGCCATTAGTATGATTTATATCATCTAACATAAATTAGTACTACAGCTGATTAATTATCTTTTATAATAATGACAGAATGACAGTTAATTTTTAGATAGAAAAATAACTAATTTATTAAGTACAACTTGGTTGTGACTTCAACGTTAAATTTTGCACTATTTTTTCTGAACATAAGTTTCATAAACTGTTAGTTTATTTTAGAAATTTAAAACTTAAATTTTTAAGTCCTGATCAAGTTAGATGACTAATATTAATAAAATTGTAAAATAATAAATAAGTCAATAAAAAAATAAATCAAGAAACCAATCAATAAATGGTTAAATATATGAATGAATGAATGAATGAATTAATGAATTAATTAATTAATTAATAAACAAGGAAATTAAGCAAAGCTTAAAAGCACTTTCTGTAATTGCATATATTCAAATCTATTCTCCTAATTACACTTTTAATTGCTGCTATTTTCACAAAACAAATTTGCCTGATTTAATTCAAAATGCAGTAATATTAATCTAAAAATGTTATCTCTAAAATCGTTCTCTTTCACGTTTAGTTAAACATTGTTGCGTGGAATTGGATTGTTTAATATGTATGCAAACAAGATTATTAGCAAAACCGTGTGGTAATGATTACTCCCTGAAAACTCACTGAATAAATTTTGTAGTGGTGTTTCGTTAATACCCTAATTCGTACAGCAAACAAAACGATATGCATTAAATTAACTTCGTTTCGAAACTTTTCTATTGTTAATGCAGGTCATGTGCAAATTAGATTTGTTATCAATAATCAACATCTTATTTATAGTTTTGTGTAATATTAACTTTTTAAATGTGTGTAATCACTTGAAGCATTTAGTTATTGCAAACTTTTAATTTCAATGGATAACTAGCTCAAAAGTTGAGGCAATTTAAACTCGTGTCAGTTCATTGTAAACTAATAATGCATATAAATTGGATGTAAGTTATTCTTCGGAATCTTGGATCTTTGGCTATTAATACCTGATGCTTGCGAAGTTAGCAAAGGTTAATTTCCTTAAAAGTTGTTAATGTGCTTTATGATCATGTAGAAATTAGTTTTTTTTAAAGGCCAGTTGCTTGTATCTTTAATAGACTTCACGCTGAACAAGTTTTAGGAAACAAATTGCTATTACGAATTTATTTTGAATATTTAAATTAGAGATAATCGTGGAAATCTTAATAAATATAAAGCATTCGCGGCCTTTATAGATCAAAGTTGACCATGATTTCAATTTACTATGATGTTGGCATTCGATTTGGTTGAAGTTTGAACAGTATTTTTTATCAAATGTTGAATTCTAGGTTATGTAGAAAATATAATGTTGCCAAATTTTCTTGGTAGAATTACTCGTAAGTAGAAATATAAAATAAAGTTTTCTGCATAATTTACGCATATCAACGTTCAATTACTTAACTTTAGGAATTAAAAGCCTTAGAAAATCTCTGGCAAAGCCAAAGTCCAAATTGAAAACTTTTTTAAAAACATATTGTTGAAGTAAGTGACATTTAGAAATCAATTTTCAGGTTGACGTTTTTTCACAATAACACGTACTTCCTGTTTACATTATATAACATTATTGTTCTATTTTATGGCATTGTTACTTTATGTTCCTGTTGGAATAACCAAACGATTTGTATCATTGTATCTATATTTTTAATATTTAGTTATGATGAGAATAATTTATATTACGTAATAAGAGATACATGTATGATGGACAACTAGATTTACTTTTTGGATGATTCAGATTTTATTTTTTACGTCGATACTTTCGCAAATTAAAAAGAAAATTAAATATTTGCTGAATTCATATTTAAATAAACTCAGAACAATATACGTAACACTGTAGGATAGTATACAACTGGCAATTCTGGTTCTGTCATAAACCATAACTTTAAAATTAACTCAGTGTTACAAAAGATTCTTATCGGGAAAAAGCTGCTATAAAGTAACGAAACTGTCTCCCTAATATGAGCCTGATTGTCGTAAATGCCTAATGAAATTTACATACAATTATAAAAATTTCTGTGCTTATTTGTTTCAAAACAATCGTTTAAAATTTCAAAATATTTCCATTAGCAAAACTTTAAATTATTTTATAATCCTAAATTACTTCCAACATTAATCTTCCAATTCCAGAAATACTTATTCATCGTTATGTTAAACCTGAATACAACCAAAAACCAAAACTTTCTATTTTCTACATGCTTCAGGTTGGCATTTGTATATTTTATGGCAGGTATGTTTAATGCACAGCTTTTAAATAACTGCAGTTCAGGCGCAATGCATTAACGCAAAGGCTATTAAAGTGTTCCAAGTAAGTAATGGTGTTAAAAGCCAAAGATGACAGTATATTACAATGTAATCCCATTTTCGAGATTTTGTTGATAATTAAAGAGGTTTTGATGATTCTTGTTAAATTCCTTCTATGATCTTTCTTTAGCAATTTCACACTTTACTATAATAATTTTTAGCAGGTCTGTTCTTCAACGTATTTCTAACTAAAATTAGGTTTTTAAAAATTGCAGGCAAAGCAGTGAAAAACTAATATGATATGTAAATCGGGGTTATTTTTCGTTGATCTATATAGTATTGTAGGTAAACTAAATTAAACCACGGCAGAACTAGGAAGAACCGAAGTAATAAGAATATAACTTAAATTACATTATGTAATGGAACGACTAGAATTGCAAACATATTAAATTTAGAAATGAACCTCTTCAATAGTTAATTTACAAAAAAGTAATATGAATATTTGCAGTAATTAGACAAGTAACGTTTCGTAATTAAATAACAAGGAATAAAATAAAATTCTAGATATAATTTTTTAGTATACATATTTCATTAGTTATTGCAAAACTAATAAAAATTCTGCACATCCTTTTAAATATACACTGAAGTAACTAGTCTTGAGTTAGAAATTATTACTTAATTTATATTCTCAAGCCTTAATAATTAAAATTCTCTAACAAAATTTGCATGCAAAACAATAATTTAATTTTTTTAAATAATTCTGTAAAGTAATTTTGTAATTAATCCCAAAGTTTCCAACAGATGTTTAATGTATTTTGCTGCCAACTCTCCAATTTCGTTTTAATTCCAAATGTGTTGAGTAACAACTCTTTTTGGAGAAGAGTTACGACAAAACAAATTAAATTAAAACGTTGTTTAGTTAGTGTGAATCTGTCTCTGACTGATTTAGTAGTTGCAAATTTAATAGAAATTCTACAACACTCCTTTTAGTAAAGCCCTGACATAGAATTTTTTTCTTTTTTGGTGCTTCGAATATTAGGAAAGGTTTTACTCTTGATTATCATGCTTTAAAAATGAATGACCGAAAAGTTTCCGACTGTAGAATCGTATTAAACAGACAGAGCATCATAAACTAACGGGAAAACATTCGATAATTAAAATTTTAAAAAATGCCATTAAACTTATGCCATTTTTTTCCACAGCTGTAATTCGATAGCCATGCGATTTTTGTGAAATTATTAGTCAGTGGTGGTTCCGTTTTAGAAGTTTATTCCATTCCATATTAAGAGAAAAACGTTAAAAATGAAACCCAAGCAATCCACTAAAAGATTAAACAACTGGAAAAATCAAACAAACCTTGGATAATTTTAATAAATTGAAAACTTCTGCATTTTTTATTCTTTTCAGTTCTAAAAGTTTTAATCCTGGAAGATATCCAATTAGTGCGATAGAAAAACCTAGTTAAAAGTTCGTGAACCGGCACATTTTTAAACGAATACGCTAAAACAACGTTAAAAATTTTAATGCAAACTAATTTTTATCATTATTATGGAGGGGAAAATATAAAGTCCCTAATTAATTTCGTGTTAATCCGCTTATTAAACGTAATCTTAATTAAGCTGTTTAAACGTCAAAACGTGTCCACCGTGACTAATTTTCTGTGGTTTTCTCGGGACAAACTTGTGGACGAACACAAACATTGTTAAATAAAATATTTAAATAATTAATTCGAATAACTTACTTTCGTAATCTGCGTAGGTGGGTGCTGCAGAGACCATTTCTGCGACTACGATGATAACGCAGAGGGTAGCACAGAAGCATTTCAACGCTGAATAGCCTTGCATGTTTAAAATTGTTGGCTTGTGCTCTGTAACAAGAAGAAGATGATACTTTTATAAAGATTTATTTAAGGAGATTGTCTTTAATATAATAAAAATGCAAATTCTTGCAATTTTACTTAGTTTCAGACTTTCAGGCTTCGGTCGATAAAGTAGCAGATGTTTGTTATTGAAGTAAAGTGATTTTATAAATAATTCCAATTATTTTTAAAAGGTAAACCGTTATTTTAAATTACACATAGTTTAAAACGTTAACTTACGACCGGGCTTAATCATGTTTATTTATTATTCTTTATCACCCAAGAAAATTTCAGCTTTTATAATTCTGAATTCGTAGCTCTTAGAACAGAGGATATGAAGCTGATTTCACACCAAAAATTCTTAATAAGACTTAAGAAAGAAATTTTATAAACATTTTCACTGTGTTCAGCTAATGAGTTTGTAAGTTTAATGCGTAGCTCATGAAATTAAGAACAAATACATGTAAAAATCACGTTTTACATAAAGAAAATAGCAAGAATGCTTTAGCTTTTATAATAAATGTCAAAACGAGTCTCTTCTAGTACATACACAAAGGCCTGACGTAGATTTGCAAATCAAACGAAGGAGAAGTTTTTGGCAGGAATTAAAACAAAAGTGTAAGCCAGGCAAGACAAAAATAGGACCTTAATTAACTTATTTCGATTTTAGCGTGCCAGAACTACTGATATAATCTTAAGTTTTTCGACTAAATTGTAAAAATTTAATTTTAAATGAGTTATGCTTACAGCGTGAGAATGATTTTTAATATCGTTTTAATTTAAAAAAAACAAGCACGCTTAATAATTTACGATCGCTAATCTTAATATTTTATCCTGAAAGAATCAGACATTGTTTTCCACTTATTTAGTGCAAGGCAAGGAAACCTGGTAGTTGCTTCCGAAAAACCATTTTTTGAAAGAGCTCTGCTTTCAGCGTAAAATATGCCCAAACAAATATTTTGAGCTTTTAAATCCGTGTTGATACAGCCATCATGAAATATTACTAGGAATTTCGGATATTTGAGAGAAATATGACGAGAAGTTTGGAATGTAAAATGTGAATATTATTGACGTTTGCAATAAATTCAGGAAATTTGAACTACATATCTCGCCAAGTAAATTATTAAAGGAGGAAATAAATTAGGAGCCCAACTAAACGATAGTTTCAGCCTGTCAATTTTTATCAATTTTTAAAAATAATTTCTCGCCAAACTATGTATTTGTAATTTAGCTGTTAGAATACAATAATGCAATAACCTATAAAAATTTTTAATTTTTTCACGATTGCTTCTTTCGCCATTATTTCGAGCAAAAGGCATTTAAATTACTTTTAATTTATTGCAGTTAAATTTGGTGCCAATGTCACAAAGCTTGGGATACTCCAACTTAAGTCTAATTTAATTAAACTTTAGGGTTGTCGTCGGTCATCCTTTTAACACCGATGATAATTCACTTTCTATGTATAAAAGGAAAATCAAAGTTATATTAGATATACCTTCAGGTTATTTTGTTAGAAACTTCCCCAGTATTAATTACTCGATACGAGAATTACAGATAAGTTTACAAGGAAAGTTTAACTTCGATTAATTCTTCATGTGGATTTGTTTTGTTCTACTTTTTGTGCGCTTAATCAAAGCTGCTGTTTTATTCTTCGCTACTGAAAATGCATTTTTACTGTAGTAAGGAAGGTTTTGAAGGTCTCGGGTTGTTGCAGGTTTTACGTCCAAATTGTGATAATTTTAAATTATTAAATTTTTCAGTTAACGCAAAAAATAATTAGAATTGCAAATTATTAAAGTAAACAATTAACGCAGAAGTGATTTTCCGTATAAATCCTTTAATAAAATAATGTTTTATTTGGTAACTAAAAAATGTTCTAATAATTTTTGTATAAATCCTTTGGGAAAATCTAAAGCTGTAATAACGTAAGTTTAACCTTTAAGTGAAGTATGGAAATTGAGAAGAATAGATTAAACCAGTAGCTTCGATGCGTAGATTAAATAATGCTTGTAATATTATACGACAAAAAGCGAACCACTTTTAATTAGCGTAGAATTTCGCTTAGCTGGAAAATGTTTTCGTTTAATGGAAAAACATGTGCAAATAGGGGTCGCTTGCTGTTTTAATTTTAATTTAAATATGCAATCTCACTTTGTTGGATGGACAAACAAATTTTGACCCCACTCTTAATTATTGAAAAACTACAGGAGCAAAGACCTCAGCTTCAAGTTTCAATTAATATTATTTACATTCTTATTTCTAATTTATATTAGTATACAGGGTGGTTTATTATATTTTTATAATTTATTTCCCCATTTTTCACCTCAACTCGTGAGGTTTATGAAAACGTTAAGTTTGGTGTAGAAGTGCAGTTTGTAAAGGCGGTTTGGATACGGTGTAAACTAATTAATTGATTAGAAATTTGAACGAAAACACATTGCCATTACCATCAGTTAAACTAACTACATCGGTGACATTTGCTAATTACATCATTTTCAGGAGAACTAAGACGATCGATCAAATGATATTAACGTATGATTGCACACCCTCCGGTCATATACCTTATTACATGCACCATGCTCTTCAGCAGTAGTTTAATCTCCTTGTTTATGCTTGCTGGACTTAGTTGAATAATTATGTTAACCTCACACGTCATTACTGGATTACTGGGAGGTTTTACATTGTATAAAATCAACGTAAAATTTTGGTTATTTTAACTTCATGTTTTTGAGTTTATAAAGAATCTAAATCTCAGTAAGTTTAATGGTTTAATGATCATCACAGCATGATTGCCGCTTTATTAGCAGTTGAGATAGAACATTACGTGACAATTATCAAGTACGTTACGTAGAGCGGTTCAATATGAAACCAACAACTGCTCAGCCAAGCTTAGGAATTTCATAACATCATGACACTTCCCCTATGCATTTCATGTATTGTTCCATGTCTGATCGTAAAAAATATCAGGCAACAATCATTTAAATAAAAGTTTTACCTGCAAATATAGCCATTTGCTTGTAATTTTAAACTGTTCGCCATAAAAATGAAGGTAACGATACCGTTTTTTGAAAACTGTGTATATAAATATACGCATTAAGTTTCAACTATCGCACTAGCGCGAGCCTACATTACGCACGGTTGTTGAAAAAATTGTTTACGTTAAAATGCGTGTCGTTAAAGTAGATATTCTGATATATTTTATTAAAGATGATGTCACTAAAATAATTATTCGGAATTGTTAAGAATTAATTTGTTAACAATTTGTTGCCATAGTTAAGACATAGTTGTTAATTTTTGATACCTTAAGCCTTTCGCCTCCAGTTCTTAAACTAAAACGTAAAAATATTAATTAATTATTGTATACGACAAGGAAATGCACATAAAAGATACGTAATTTAGTCACTGTGGTGCGTACTAAGATGTAATAGAAATAATTATTGCTATTTCACGTATAATCAGATATTACGAGCAAAAGGAGCACTAACAGAGCACAGTAACTCAACGTGTCAACCACGCCACAGGCGAAACTGTTTTAGCAAGAGGCAGAAGGGTAACGGTAACTCAACTTGTCAACCAAGCCAGAGGCGAAACCCTTCTGCCTCTTGCTAAAAGAGTTTCGCTTCTGGTGTGGTTGACAAGTTGAGTTACCGTGCTCTTTTAGTGCTCCCTTTTCCTTCTGAAGAAGCCTCTTAAAAAAGTGGGGAAGAGGCCCCTTAAAAAAGTGGGCGAAACGTTGAGTTCTTCTGTCTCAACAATGACACGGTTCCAATCCGGAAAACGTTTTGTTAATATAAGCATTCTGCTTAATAACCACTAAATATGATGACTAAGCAAAAGAATCTGTTCAATTAAGCACATCAAAAGGAAAAGGCAATTTTTATACAAAGAAGGTCGAATGTAAGGACGTCTTTCATGAAGATGCCTGCACAAATGTAGAGAAAAATGAGAAAATACGGAATTAACGTATTAACAAGGTAAAAGATTGAATAAGAATGATATTTTCTAATAATAGCTAACTAATCAATTTCCTCCTATAATTTGATGACGAACATTTTTTTGAGTTTTATCAGTAAATCTCACTGAAGATGGCAGCTTAGTTTCCGAAATATATATTTGAATTTAATATATTGTTATCGTTTTTTTGTGCAGTAAAGGAATTAACATCAACGGAGAAAGGTTGATGTTACTCTGCTTGCAGACAACGAAGGAGGTCTGAAAATATGCTGATTGAAATAAGGGAAGATTCAGCGAGGCTGAACAAAGCTAAAATAAATATAATGTTTATGCAATACCCATACATAACAATAGTGCAAAATAACTGTTACCACTGTCAAAAAAGAAAATTGGACAAAGAAGGAAATTGGGATGAACCGTTTTCAGTTGTGTTAAACCTTAAAACACCATAACTTTTTCGGAACAACGTATACCTACAACTATTGTGCACTTCCAGTGTATGGTGCTTAAACATCGACAATAATTACAAAACAGTTACAAAATTCAGGGTTTTGGGGAACGCCATAGAATGTTCAATAAAAAAAAACGATCTAATATTTTAAGATTATCCTTGAATTTTGTACTTATTGCTCAATAAATCGAAAATGGTTACAAATAGCCATAGGGATGTACATACAAAAAATGTTCGTTTTTAGTTTATACATCATATCGTTGAAAAATATACAGGGTGTTCTATTTGAAAAAATTGAGAAAATTCAATTCAAAAAGTTCTAAATTGAAAAATCATGTTTTGCCACCCTGTATAATTTTTAGGAAGTGAAAATGATTCAAAGACATCGCACAGATGTTTCCTAACTGGTATTTACATAATTTTTTCTTAAAACCCGTAATTGTGACTGTAGTGATTTTTTTAATATGCATCTGCAGATGCCATTATTTGAACAAAAAAAAAATCACTACATCCAAGTGGTTTGGAGATAGTCAATAATAATATGGGAGTGAAAAGAGTCTAGGAATAGGCTTCAAAAAATCTTCTTTTATTCACAACATTCCATTTAAAAAAAGTCACGTGACCCTGTAGAATCGTCTTGGGCCACCCTTTATATTCGAAAATAATTTCCGGTTATAGACTTTTTTCTCTAGTTCATTTATGTTTTTTAATCAAATTTCTAGCTATCATAGAACTCGAGCTATCGAAGTCGGACGCACTATTGCCCCACCCTGTATAAAAGACTAAAAGAGAAAAAAGAAAAGAAGAAGATTTCTAATAAATACATAAGCACTAGAAAAGATAGTAAGAAGTCTTGATAGAACAGCAAGAATTAGATTAGTAATTAACAGGAATAAAACCAAATGCCAAAAATACCAACCATAGCAAAAAACTTAAAAATTAAACTAGAAGACACTGTTAGAAATAGAAGAGATATATATCAATTCCTAATATATCTGAGTAATTCAATAATAGCAAAAAGTAACTAAAGGAAAGAAATAAAAGGTAAAGCAGATAAAATAACAAGCAAGTTTTGAAGGTAAAACAGGTGTTCCATTGTGCATACATAAACGTATGATATATGATATATGATGAT
Organism: Melanotus villosus; assembly: GCA_963082815.1. Classification (NCBI taxonomy): domain Eukaryota; kingdom Metazoa; phylum Arthropoda; class Insecta; order Coleoptera; family Elateridae; genus Melanotus; species Melanotus villosus. The sequence goes on along the minus strand of OY720418.1, from coordinate 47,552,229 downwards.
ATATGATATGACAGTGAGACCTTGGCAAAGGACAAAAAAAATTAAGATAAGTTAAACGTATAGGAGCGCAATATGAGGAAACATATTTTTTAATTTAAATTATTTTTTTCTTTTCGGCGAAAGTTAATCAAAATCATTTTCGGCTTAAGTTGCTGGGGTTGCTTGTGCGTTCTTGCGAGCTTTCTTCCTTGCCCATATCTCTTTCATTCACTGGCTTTGTTGTTGTTTAGCTTCTTCTGGTCTCTTTCGTCTTAACCCTTTCTTAAACTCGGTTTGTGGGTCTTCTCATATCACTTTTCGAAAAGCTTTTCTGTTGCATATATTTGTGTTTCGGGGATGTTGAAAGTTTCAAGATCTTGCTTGACTTGTTTGTACCAAGATTATGGTGGTTAGTCTTAATTCTTCTATCCTTTCTAGGTGTCCATATAAAACTGAGGCGTTTTTTGATAATGGTGTCCATTAAAGGTTCTTGTTTAAGGCATAGCTATTTTATTATTAGTTATTATATTTTGAGAAAAATAGACGGGGAAAGAAAATCAGGCGATGGTAGTTCAGTGCAATTAAAGGTGTTAAGATTGACTGAAGCACCAATTGGCAATTGGTCAGTATACAAACACTTAACGACTAAGATAGTAGGGGCATGTGGGAAGACAACCAGATGAAAAATAACATTTATTAATTAAAAGTTGAACCCAAATAGAATAAAAGACGCTTCAAAGCTGTTAAATATAAGAAAATGGCCGAAAAAGATTAAGGGGAATTAAGCAGTTAATGGTCTGTTAACCCACAGATATGTATATTAATTACAAAATATCGGTTTAATATGTGTATTAAAATCAAAGTTTATATTACGCATCGGGATTAAGTAAATCTTTTTCCAGACAATTAAGAGAAACGCTTGATTGGGAAAACATTATGGCAGTTACTTGTGGTATAAATTTAAAAAAGTTGAACAACTTGGTTTCGTCTGGTTTTCAAAATAAAAAAATTTAAAGATTCGAATGGTAATTTTTTTAACCTAAAGTTTAATTTAATTTAATAAACAAATGACTTTTATCTCGCAATTAAAAAAAAATTAAAAATAAGTTTGGCTTTTACATTTCACATTTAGCCGAAAAAGTTTGAAATTCGGATTTTTTTCTGAGATTTTTAATGTAATACAGACGAATTTATAACTCTATAAACTTTTTCACTGAATAGACTTCCAATTAAAAGCTCGCGATCTGAATATTAATTTAACATGCAAATAAATTCAGATACCTAAAGTCGTTTGGAGAAGTTTTAAAATGGTGAATTAGAAATCATTTGAAATTAATTAAAGAGTTTTTAGTGACTTCTTGCTGATTTAACAAACAAATTTATTACTGTTGGTGGGGTTTGCTTATCCATTAATTTATTTTTAAAATTATTTCTTGTACGAGTATAACAACAAAAAGCAATATTTTGTAAGCTCAGCTCATCACCAAAATTGTTAAATTATGTTTTGGCGATTTCAAGCTCTTCCTCAGTATTTTGCAATTAATTACTGTTTTAAAGCATTGGCGTGTAGGGCCAAAGGTCCATGGATTAATGTTTTTATAAAAATCCTCTCCTCATGTTTAAAGTTATTTCTAACTAAAAAGCTGTTGAAACGATATAGCTTTATAACGTTTTTAATGTGTAGAACAGAGGTGCACCATATTGCCATTGCAATTAAACATGGCGTTAAATTTAAATATTACTCTTAATAAACAAATTCTAAGTCCACTAAAAAATTTTGAAAAATAAATGTTAAAGCTTTAAGTACTTTTTACATAAAAATTTTTGCTTCATTTTTTAAAACTAAATTAAATTGAACTTCCCACTTTTCCACTGTCAGTATTTTTATTTTCGTCTATTACTCAGCTATTTCAGTTTTAATTCGTTGACATTTTCGGGTATGTTTCATAAATTATTCCCAGAAAAAAGCAATTTTAAATTCCAGGCTTATTTTCGAACGTTCCAAAGCTAATTTACTTTACTTTTTTGTTTAAATACCACGATACTGCCTCGCTATTATTTAAACGACTATTAATTAATTACTCTTTCGTTTTCATTTTACAATTCGGATAGTTTTGTATCCTGGAAACAGGTATTTTATACAAATAAAGAGAAATAGCACTGAATGTATTTGTTGTTTAAATACGTCTGCAATAACTCGAACTGGTTTGAAAGCGCTCTTAAATTCGCTTAAAATGCTTCGCTTTAATGAAAAATTACTGGCAAAACTTTAAAAAATAAAAGGAAAATTGTGAAAAAACTTGTTATGGCGTAGAAATTTAAAATTGAACATCGAGGTATTTACTTTAAATTTTTTATATAATTGTAACTAAAAACTCTTTATATAAATAAAAAAATATCCGTGAGGAATTAGAATTTGTGATATTTTAATGTTTGTTTTATATTCATTTTATATTAAGCAGAAAATATATACAAACCCACAAAAAGTTGCTTCATTTTTATTCTTTATTATTTTCAATTTTGTACAAAACAAGCAAATGTGTATATTTGTTTGCATCCTGTAAACCTTGAATATTTTTAAAGGATTAATAAATTCAAGCCAGCTGTTGTGTTCTATTTATTTAATGTTTTGAACTTGATTGAGTTTGTTTAATTTAGGAAAAGTAATTACATTTTAAATTTGTTTAACTCGTCGTTGTATTGTCAATTACGAAAAAGTGCCGGTGCTTAATGGAATTAACACGAATTCGACGTGTTTTTAAAAGAGATTTTATTTTACACGATTAACAATTTACCTAAAAGACCATTGTGTTCCGTTGAAAAACTTCAATTTCTACGAATTTATTGATTTACCCATAGAATACACCGAAATTCTATTTTGATTCTTTTGTTAGCTTCTTTTCCATTTTGCGTTTTCTCACAGGTTTTATACGCTAACGTTTAAAAAAGATAAATATACTTAATTCCAGTTATTTCCAATACTCTTCAAGGATACATTTTTATTTGAAGTATAAGTTGGATAAGTTACACCTGATTAACGAGTATTTCTGAATGCTTTAATTTCAAATCAATTACTGTAGAAAATGGGAATAGAAGCATCGTCTTTTCTTATCTTTCATTGAATCTGCTAAAGTAATTTTCACTGCAGTCTGGATTTGTCGCGGGATTATAAAACCTCTTTGTACGATTTGGAAGCTACATCAATAAAAAGTGCAAAGTTCAAGTGAAATCTGCTAGGAAATCTTGTTATGGGAAGTGCGAGCAGATTTTTACATATTAAAGTATAGGAAATTGATTGATTGATTTATTTGAATTTAAGGAATACTTAAGTTTGAATTTAAAAAATATTTGAATCAAATTTTTTTCGCACAATGATTTTCGTACGGTTACGAAAGATTGGGAGGGTAGTATGCGAATATTTGCTTCTATAATCATACACTGATTTTTCGATTAAATTATGTCAAGAGTGAACAGCCGGCATTCGAGAGGAAATAAATTTATCAATGAAATTGTACGTAGGGGAGGCAGACAATCTACTTGTTGCTTGCTATATATGCTGTTCAAAGCACGGAAATACTCAAGCCTGAGCTTTATAGTTTTAAAAAATTAGATTTTTTTTTGTTTGGAAAAAAATAGTAAATTATTTTAAACGAAACCTTGGAGAAACATGGAACATCAAGGCTGACCCAGCAACCGACATAAAGTAAAACTCTTTTACGTTACCTTTTAAAGGATTTATGAAAGATGCATCAGAGCTTGCGATTCCTTTAAAATACAAGTGCCTTTGATAGAATTTGGCAAAACAGCCATACCACATTTTTTTTATGATTATATCAGTATGGAGCTTTTCAGTTTCCCAAAGAATTTCTCTGCCGAAATTCATTTTACCATAATCAGTGTTTCGTTCTTACAAGCAAAAAATAAGGAAAGTTCAAACATTTTAGGTTAGTAGAGGTAAAGCTCAGCACTAGCAATGAGAGTAAATTTAAAATTAAAATATACATCTGTTTGTCGTTATTTTCTGGATTTTTTATCAAATGAATATATTTGAGTAAAAGATCAAATTTTTGTAGAGTGAACGGTAAAACAGCAGATTATATATGTATATATTTTGTTTTCATGGAATTGTTTACTTTATTTTGCTTATGCATGTATTTATCTATTTTGGTAAATATGAGCTCTTTGCCAGTCATTAAAATATTTACCCAATATACACATTTTAAAATTGTTTACAAAACGAACTTCAGTATTTTTTGCATTCTAGAAATTAAAAAGCTATTTGCAATTTCTTATCAATAATTCATTATTTTAAGTGATTTTTTAAAAACACTGAAATCGCTCTCTTAGTACATACAAAATGTTTGTGAAATCCTTTTAAATCTTTCGGTAGGTCACCCGCCGAGCACCCGACTCCAGTTTGATCCTGAGATCGTCCGTGCTGTAGTCGAATGCCTCAACCACTCCGGCGATACACATCTAGGAGGAGGGCAAAATCTTTCGAAATCTACTAGTTGCTACTCATCTTAAAAACGCCAAAGCAAAGGAAAAGACTGTATCGAAACACATTTGTTTTTATCGATCTTAAAAAACAAGTCAGGGGGGATGAAAAAAACCTTCAATCCCTATGTATTTTTAGCATCCACGTGTTATTGGCCTTTAAAATGTCTCAAATACAGAGAATACAGAGATCTTCTACGACTGTGTGAAAGTAAACCATACATACAAAAGTTTTGTCATTTTTAAGAAATTAACATTAACAATAAAGAATATCATCTACAATATTTTAAGATATTTCAATCTAAAGAACACTAATTGAACTTATAATCTATTGCTTTACATTAGTACAGGACCTGGAAAGAAAACAATTGCAATGGTATAACCACATGATCCGAATGGGAGACGACAGATACCCCGAATAGGATGAGAGGAAAACATCAAAGACATCGCTAGAAGAAAGGGAAAGACCTGGCAACAAACAAGAACCCTAGCTAGGGACAGAAGAGAATACAAAAGATGGCTCAATACCCCAACACAGTGAGGTATCTGGGAGAAGAGAAAGTAAGTAAGTAAGCTTTACATTTAAATATTTCAATGAATAATATTATAATCGAATTACTTAATCAATTTTCTTCTTTCGGATTTATTTCTCAAAATTGTATTAGATACAACATTTTACATTATTTATTTATTAATTAAAACGTATTTATGTAAGTACTGATGTAAACTAATGACGAATCGTTGAAACTGTAGGACTGTAGAAACCGACACTTACATAGAAGAAGTCTTTAAAAGCATTTTGATATTGAGGCAACATAATCCACTTAACCGATCTTAAAAGTCCATGTCAAGGCAAAGGCGAAATATTTTCAAGTCTATTCGATTTTTGGATCTACAAGTGTGCAGGCACCAAGCCCAAAATGAAAAATTGTTTTTAAATCAATTTGCTTTTAACATCCACATAGTCTTGACTCTTTAAACACATGCAAGAAAAAAAAACTAAAATTGTATGGAAGATGTGAATCTTTGTGATTAAAAATTCTCGAATATGCCCAAGTTCTATATCCGCTATTAACTTCTGTACCGGGAACATTCTAAAAGGTTTACTGTAAAGTCACTAACTGCCCAAACGTTAAAAATTAATACCATAAGGATTCACCTAACCTCAAATTGGTCATCTTTAAAACGAAATATCTTAAAAATTTGTAGATAGGTTAAATAGGTCCAAATTGCATATCACAGTCATTTTACTTTTCTGATGGGTGGAAGTACATTCAGCAATGTGCAAATTAGTTGGGACAATAGAAAAATAAAGTAGCAAAGACACAACTAAAATATTTTTTTGTTTAATAATGTAGTTAATAGTAAATGTAACCACCCTTAGTTTTAATTACTCTTTAGCCCTCTCAACTATTGATGCCACTAGCTTTCCATATATCTCCTTCAGTTCAGGGTAGTGGTACCATACTTTCATGACACTTTCTATCATTTTGGATAACCTTTTTTGCTTCAAAGTAGGTGCCAAAAGCTGCTTTTTTGAGGACACACTCCAGAAGGCGACGACGTATGGTGAAAGCATCTATACGTATTAACCCAATGAGACGCAATCTCCCTTCTGATGTCCCCACTGGCCTTCTGCGGGTCTACGATACTAATTCTTCGAATTAGACTATCATATCTTTATCTACTGTACAATACAAAATGTCAATCTAAGTATAGCGCAGCTTCGTAATCCGTGAAACGCTAGATTTCCCGGTTTGAACTGCTTTTGCTATCTGCCTAACAACAAGTGAAGTGTTTTTGCATATAGCGATTATTTTAGCTCGTTTGCGAAGCGTGATGCCTTTGATGTATTTAATAAAAAAATCCTTCTCAGGAAGTAAATTGCCCCAAAAATTTAAACGTTTTATAAACCGATCTGATCAAAAACTTCTTTTACGAAGTGTTACAGGAGATGAAACTTGAGTTTGTCACTGGGATCTTTCAATAAACAAAAATTGATGTACCTAGTTGCTCCACAAGTTTTCTTCCCCTTCAAAACAAAGTCTCCTGCTGATAAATCTAAGGCCACCATTTTTGGAACGTAGGAAGAGTTTTTTGGGCAAATACATACAAAAAATTACAATGAATGAGGAAGTCTATGAGAAAACAATGTAGAATTTAAAGAAAGCATTCAAGATAATGAAGAATTCCAAATAAGACGTTTTTTTTTTTTATATTAAAGATTTCCGGACCAGCTTAAAATTTATACACAGAATCGTTCACTGTTTTACACTGAAACTTCTCTCGATATTGGCGTTGTGAGGGCACTGGAGGTCCTCAGTCACTTAGTTGGTCGTCTGATGATAGTAGATCCTGCGATAGTTTACGCTTTATTCGTTTGTGGATAGATTTTTCTCCTAGCATGTAATGGACTGCGCCTGTGCACTCACTAAGTTTACTGTGGAAGGTTTTAATGCACTTTTTAATGTATGCTTCCATTGTTGGAATTTGTAGGTCTTGGTGTATTTGGGTATTTCGGATAAACCAGGGAGCGTTTGTAGCTATACGTATGCACATCAAAATGTTATTCAAACTTTAATTTTACTAAACCTTCCAATTTGTATTTGGTAACCTACAATTTCTTTTTGTATTAAAAAATCTAAAAGAGAATCTTCGGGGCAAAAGGTTTTTTCAGGTTATGAACTGAAAGTTGCTGTGGCGAATATTTCGAAGATTTACCAAAAGGATCTTTCGCTTGGTGAAATGCAGCAACGTCTAAAGGCAGGTTTCACAAACAGCTTCGTCAAAATTTAAATTCCATACGGAAAATAGCAATTATTGGTTTATCAACCTTGATCACTTATCAAAAGTTTTGTCCCTCAGTGAAAAAGGTAGTCATGTAGAAAAATACAAAAAAGTTATTCGTTCTTTCTTTCACGCCTATATATGTACATAGATTACATAAAAATTCTACCCCGTACTTACGTTGAGTTTAGTAGTAATAAGAATAAATTATGTTTACCACCAATGTTTGAATCACCCTTATATGCTAATTGGCTACCCTTCGATAATTAGGGTCAATTACACCTAGAAACGTTCCATGGGAAATCTTTAATTTTTATTTTATATTTCAAGTAAAGCAATATTCAATAAGCTGTGCTTGCTTGTTTATCTACTTGAATCATTTATACCGTGCGATCGAAAAAATTATGAGTATACCTTAACACGGTCCACATTCGATAAATATTGCCAAAGTTAACCGTAGATCTAACAGTATCTATTAATGATAAATTAAAAAACACAATAATTCTAAACTTGATAATTAAATATATGTGTTTGCATACCAACGCCTACCCTAATTTCGATTTTTTATTTAATAACATAATCAGTTTCGGAGAAATCATGCTCGGTGGAATCGCAACGGAAATTCCTCAAAAATTCGTTATAAATTCGCAAGGCTGGTTTGCATATTACGAAATTGATTTTTCTTGCAGAGTGATGAAGTGAAAACAAAATGAATGCCTTTCGTGTCAAAGATATGTTTGAAAAAGGACTGCAAGGTTTCAGACTCAGATAGCTAAAGTAAATCATTGGTTTTTTAAGGTATAAAAAGGCGAGAATATGGTTTTCATGAAGGTTTATTTTTATAGGTACCTATAACTTTCAAGGGTTTTTTTTAATTTATTTATAATAAAATTTAATTTGTCAAATACATGAACTACTGTTTTAATTTAAGCCTTGTCGATTAAATTAAAAAAAAAACAAAACTTTATAAAACCATTTTGGAGATTAAATTTGTAAGATCTTTAATTTTGAAAGATGTGAACTTCGATTTTGTATAGCTATTTGTACTTATATCCATTTAATCTTAATATACACACAAGTGAACAGACAGTTTTAGTTCCTTTTATACTTCCTAAAACCAGATGGCTAACAAGCTCAGTTAAAATTTTTTAATTGATTTTGAAAGTGTGTATGGTTAAAGTTACATTAAAGATAAAGCTTCAAACGAGCCACAAAAAAATATATAACTGAATAAAACTGACACAAATTTAATTCACTTCAAATAGACTTGAAGTAACCCATTTTGATTAATTTTTTTACTTTTCAAAGATTCTCAATTATTAAAATCCTTCGGGATTCAGAATGGCCAGTGAAACCCAAATTAAGAAATAAAAAAATTTAAAACTTAAAATTACTTTGGGAAACTTTCAAGTTATGCTTGGAACCTAATGAATAAAATATACGGCATATTTATACGGGTACCTATGTCAAGCTATGTAACTCAACGGTCTTCCTTTAACAATCTCTACGTAAAGATATCAAACACACGTCATTACCGTTATTGTGAATCAATAATGTTCGAATATGGCATTTCGATCGAACAAAAGTTAGATCGTATCTGTGTTTACACCACCAACAAAGCATAATCTTACAAATGCGTTTTCAGAATATAAAATATAAGTCTTCTCGAGTTTATTGTATTTACCAGTCGCGATTTTTCTCGAAAAGAAAAAAATGGGATGTTACATTGGGAATATGAAAATGGAACGGCGTTGATATTTTCTGTATAGGGCTTCCACGTGTCCTTGTGTTCAATACAAAAATAACGTGTTCTATTCAAATAATAATTAAATTATATGGATATTTTTTAACCCCAAAGGCACCTTGAAATGTTCCGTTAAGATAACGTAAATTGTTTAATTAGTCGAGCAACGAATAAAACCGTTGTTAACCGGGTGTTACTTTATTAATAATGAAATTTGATATGCGCAGTTATTTTAACACCGATAATGAAATTATTAGAAGGTAAAATAAATGAACTTACTACGTCCACCCTTGAAGGTTGACATGGCAGAACTTCTTATTTGTTTTAGCAAAGAGTATTAATTAAGATGCGATGGCAGTAGATGTTAGCAGTAAGCAATTAATTGGGTTTGTATGTAAAATAAACTTCATTATGTGTATGTGTTTTATAACTAAGTGAAAAAAGGAACGTGTGATTCTATGACAGGCCACACCTTTCTAACGTGACCGAATGTTTTATCCAAATGGGAATTTATTCAATCAATAATAGTGAAAATTTATACCTGTGTTAATTCAGAACTAACGCAGTAATTATATTTATACCTATTAAAAACAGAAAGCAAAGATGTGAAACAAATGCCTGCTTTTTGAGAATGTGGGATTTTCTTAATGTTTGGAATATTTTTACCGATTTATCATTAAAAAAAAAAAACATACATTGGGTTTGCTGGTTCGTGAGTTAATTTTTTTACCGCCATATTTATTAGGAATACTATTCTACTTCTGAAAATTCCAAAAAACCAGATATATATCTCTGACCTTTTTCTGCCGATTATACTTATTGACAGCAGGCTATATTCATATACATATTTGAAAGTTTTTTTGTCAGGGGGTTTGAAACACAGATTTATAATTACTAATCATATTCACTGTTTGCCGTTTTGTTTGGCGAGCGGCGCCAGAAAAATTATTACGAAGCTATTACAATTTTTAGAAATTAAAGAATAATAATATGCACGTGATTTTACTTCTTATTTGGACAATAGTTGGCCATGATTTAACTTTATTTTATTTTACGTGAAAACTAACTTATGTACCTCTTAACAACTCAACACGAATTCTGAGTTATATAACACGTGTTTTGTTGCTAGATCTCGCGTCTCTATATTCTTGTTAAAAAATTCAGTTATTTATTTAGATAAAAAACTAAACTAAAGTTTTGATTATGTTTGATTATGCAAACAAAAGGAATGAAAATTATTTCTTCATGAAAATCGACTGTCAGTTTATATCTAATAAAGAATAATGTCATGAAAAGTTGCTTCGATCCTGTCAATTACATTTACTGTACAATACAAAATGTCAATCTAAGTTTAGCTAGAAGATAGTGAGTTACGTCTGTAATGCAACAAATCCCCTGATTATGACAGCTGCAAAACTGTAAGAGTTGTTCTCATTAATTTCATACATTTACGTAATGCGTCAGAATATCCCCTTGCAATTTAAAGTTAATCCCATTAATTATTGCTCCTTGATATCCGTCTTCCTCTTTTTCAGCTACGAGTTAACCTAGTTTACTCGCACGTGGTTAGTTTTATGGTAAAATTTAATAATGAATTACTGTAGGATGGCAGACTATTTTAATAACACGAAGACTCCATGAATAGCTATTAGGAGTGATATTAAAAACTGCGGTTATTACTTTTATGTTTTCATACTTTTGTAATGCGGAATGTGACTGCAACTGCACCGCCAATTAAAATCAAACAAACGTAAAATTACAAGGGAATTGGAAAAGTCCCGTATGTGTGGTTTAAAAAAAATTCATTTATTTAAAAACTGACTAAAATTTAAATTGAAACTTAAATGTTACATCTGGATGAAAACATGATGCATTATGATATGGTATTTGACAGCTTCCAGGAAACAGTGTTGCAAAATTCTTTTAACTTTTTGTAATTTAATTTAATAATTTAATAATAGCCCAACTAACTTTGATCTTAGATTTACCAACAAGCCAGGAAATTACGAATTCGTGCTTAGTTACGTAATTTAATCATCAGAGACTTAAGAACGCTTGTCTTCAAGTAGGGAAATAGAGTTTGACGTGCGTGAAAATCACATTTCGAGGTTTGATTAAAACATATTAATTAATTACCCGTTCTATATTTGCTAGAAACTCTCGTTTTCTGTATACCCAACAACTTTTTTCATCATTTAATGGACCTAACAAAATATTGTATTAAGGTTACCTAACTGAAATTTCTGTATAAATGAGTCAATGTTTGCTTTAATGAGTAAAACAATAATTTGCTTGAACTTGGAAATGTAGATGCAAATATTGGAGGTTACCACTGTTTAGTTTTCACCAAGACTTAACGTTTATTTAACGAGAATTTAAACTACCACCTCGAGAACATCCACTTATCATGCCTGTTTACTTGAAGTCTTGAAATAAGTGGATTAAATGAAAAGGCATATATTTATGCTCGTCGGTAGATGTAACTTAAAATAAATTCCTGAATTTTCTGCAAGTACGGAATAGCATTAACGTATTTCTATTTTAGTACAATGCTTTGGTCATGTATTTTAACGGAGTATCATTGCATATTTCGGGACCCTGATGCATATTTGCCGGTGCATTTTTATGGATGTAAAAATACCTCTTTTTCCAAATTTACTCCTGTAAGTCAAGAAATAAATATCCTCTTCGTAAAAGTATTTCATTAGTTTAAAAATGAGCTTGTTTTTGTGGCCTTTCTTTCTCTTTGGGTTATCAATGCGTTAGATTGGTTTACTATAGCACTCTCTTTTTACATTGTATGCTTTCTGGACCAGTCTGTGTCGTTGATTTGCGGTATGGTATATTGTAGTCTTCCTCGTCTTAGGTCCTTTCATCGGGTCTTCAATATTGTTTTTATCGATCATTCATCTCATCACCTTATCACAACGGTCTTCCAGGATCTTCTTCTTTCTTTCTTTCTTTCTAGCACTTCCTCATTGGTGATTCTATCTAGCCAACTTATTTCCAATACTCTTCTGTAGCACCATATTTCTAATTCCTCCATTCTCTTCTTCCCGTACTTCGAAATTGTCTATGTTTTACTTTTGTAAAATGGTAGACTCAATATACATATATGTCTTAAGCAGCTGCTTCATTTTTTCCTAAGGTTCATTTGATGCGGGTATTTTTTTCTTTTTCAAATCACAACCCTCTAATCTTACTTATACACCTCACTGACCGCTTTTATCATCGACTACTACTTTCCATTTATTTTTGTCTTATATTCTTTCAGTACCTCAATGAATTCATTACCTTTAGCGCAGTTTCTAATTTCTGTTTCTCTTCTGACAATACAGCAAGGTCTTCAGAATATCTCTGTATTTCTTTTCCTATGTTTATTGGGTTCCTAATCTACGCCGCAGTTTATTACCGCGTATTCTTATCTTTCATTCCGATGTCTCTTAGTATTTCAGACAATTTGGGCAATTTTAGGTTGTTGAAAGCCTTCTTAATACTCACGAATGTTACGTACGTTTATTTATATTTTCTTATCCCTGTTTCTATGGTAGAATTACTTAGGCACCGCTATTTTTTCTAAATCCGAATTAATCCTGTTTTAGTTGTTTTCCAATGTTTTCTTTATTGTTTTACGGATAATGTTTGTTAAAATCTTTGATGCTTGGGTTACCAAATTTCAGAATTGGGCAATCTTTCCTTTCAAGATCATCTGGCGTTATCCCTGAATCGTATATGTTACATACTAAGTAGTTTGGGGAATGCAGCTTTTGGTAGTTGCTTTCTGTCATATTTATTATTATTTCCGTTAGTATCTGATCTATTTTAGTCTTCTTTCGTCTTTATGACTTTTTTCCCTTGATGGGTTTGTCGTCTTCAGCCCCCATTTTCCCCGGTCCTCCCAGTCTCCTTGTTGAAGATCTCTTTCAACCATGATCTTCTTAACATGTGTTTTCCATTTATATGCTGGGCTACCTCTTCTTCTTTTCCCTTTTGGTGACCACTGGAATATAGTTTTAGGCCATCTATGTTCCTGAATTCCTTTCAGGTGGCCGTACTACCGTAGTGTTCCGTTTTCTAGCTTTCTGTTAACGGATGAAGTTATTCCCATTTCTCTCCATATAGCTTCTGTTCTCCATCTATCTCTTTTCGTTATTTGTAAAGATCGTCTACAAAAGTCCAGTTCTTCTGTTCTTAGTTTATCTTTTAATCGATCTGTGATTAACCAGGTTTTTCCGCCATACAAAACAATACTTCCTATTACGCTATGGAATATATTCCTTTTGGTTTCTTTTCTTATATTTTTATTCCATAATACTCCATGCAATGCTCTGGTTGCTGCTTTCCCATGTCTAATTCTGTTGTTTACATCTTCCTCTGCTGTACAATTTGCCGATATAATTGATCCCAGATATTTATAGTTTTGGCAGTATCGAATGGACTCATCTCCAATCTGTATATCTTGTTGTTCCCCCCCCCCCCCCGATAGACATGTATTCTGTCTTGTTCACATTTATGTTCAGTCCATAGTCCATTAATTCAGTTTTTAGTGTTTCAATTCTATTTTAGTAACTTTATTTATTTTTAGATTTTTAATAACTTTGTCATGTCCTGATCTTATAGTTATCCCTGCTTATTCCATCTCTATATGGCCAGGGTCTTCTACATTCTATGTTAGTTCTTCATCATCTCCATACAGTTTTTCAATATACTGTCTCCATCTATTGGTTATATCTTTGCTTTATTAGGATTTTGACATCTTTCACTCTACTTATGCCCGTACTTATAGACGAAACTTAATCTCCTACTTGAGAACTGCTCAGCCAAAAATGCATAAACGTCAAACTGTGAAACGACGAAGTGCGCCTCAAGCACGTCTCAAGGTAGAGTGTAACCAACCTTGAGTAATGCTCAAGTATGAGATCGAGCGGAGTATCGACTATAAGTACGAGCATCTCTTTTTTGTTTCCCCAAAGAATTGTTTTAACATTTTGATATTACGTTTATTGGGCTTGTTTTGCAGTATTCATCTCTTAGCATTTTTTATTGGAAGTAATATCCTTTGAATTTGTGCATTCTCGATTTATTCTATTCTTCAATTCTCTATATCCCTATTGTCCTTTTTCTATTTTTATATTTTTAAAGTTCTTTCTTAACCGACAGTACGGCAGAGTGGGAGTGCACGTAATACTGACATATAGAAAGTTAATTAGATGCTTGCTTGGTCCAAACAAGAATGGGTGACCACTCTGCGGCCAGGTCTCCTCGACACTTTAAAGGTATAAGAGGGTAAAACATAAAGAAACTTTCTTCTTTTTCTATTAATTTTATTACTACTTTTATCTCTTTAGTTAAAGTTTCCAGCTTTTCAATATACTGTCTCCATCTATTGGTTATATCTTTGCTTTATTAGGATTTTGACATCTTTCACTCTACTTATGCCCGTACTTATAGACGAAACTTAATCTCCTACTTGAGAACTGCTCAGCCAAAAATGCATAAACGTCAAACTGTGAAACGACGAAGTGCGCCTCAAGCACGTCTCAAGGTAGAGTGTAACCAACCTTGAGTAATGCTCAAGTATGAGATCGAGCGGAGTATCGACTATAAGTACGAGCATCTCTTTTTTGTTTCCCCAAAGAATTGTTTTGACATTTTGATATTACGTTTATTGGGCTTGTTTTGCAGTATTCATCTCTTAGCATTTTTTATTGGAAGTAATATCCTTTGAATTTGTGCATTCTCGATTTATTCTATTCTTCAATTCTCTATATCCCTATTGTCCTTTTTCTATTTTTATATTTTTAAATTTCTTTCTTAACCGACAGTACGGCAGAGTGGGAGTGCACGTAATACTGACATATAGAAAGTTAATTAGATGCTTGCTTGGTCCAAACAAGAATGGGTGACCACTCTGCGGCCAGGTCTCCTCGACACTTTAAAGGTATAAGAGGGTAAAACATAAAGAAACTTTCTTCTTTTTCTATTAATTTTATTACTACTTTTATCTCTTTAGTTAAAGTTTCCAGCTTTATCTTTCTTGTTATTGGCTTTTTTTGCAGAGTTTCTCTCCAGTTCTAAAGATGCCATCTCCGAAATAATTGACTTTTGAAGACATCTTGAGAGTTGCTTTATATATCGAGGGAAATACGATTTGACGCGGTCTTTAAGGTTCGATCTATTAATTTTGGTTTTGTTATTTTATTAAAAGGTAAATTTAAACAGTTTAACTTACAAATTTCAATAACAGTTTTAAGGTATTTGAGTGAATTATGAATAATAATTGGTGAAATAATAGAATTTCTATCATTTTTATTTTATTAATCTGCGAGGAAGCTATCTGAGCGGAGGCTACAGCATATTTTCAAATTTTGTATTCACTTGCAAAATGAAGTTACAAAATGTTATACTTCTGCAATATATTTATATTTGATCTAAAATAACAACTTGGATAATATTAATATATTCAGGTAAATACATATAATATGATTTATTTATACGAATAACTTGAAATATTCCAAATCGTTGATCAGAATCCGGTGTAAATCCGACAATTTGTAGACACTGCATTTTAAAACTTATCAGTTAATTATTTGTAGTAATGTACAGTAAATTCTAATATGTGCTTGTTGCAAACCAAAGTGTTCTACTTATTCCTGAAATACGAGTAAAAATGTAAGACCACCGGAAGGTTTGAGTTTCACATAACCTCAAATACGTAAATATTCCTTTAATTAAACTTAACTTCGAAATGCTACCGATATCCCAAAGGTTGTTCTTCGTATGTGGAATTTATCAGATAAATTGTTCAAAGGTAATTATAATACCAAACACGTATGCGGTTTGCAATCCTGTATTTTAAAGCAATCCTACCTGTTGCTGTAACAACGATCTATAACCACCCAGCTTTAAGGAGTTAAGGGACTCCTAACACAGAAGGCGTTTATTTAAATAATTTAGTTTTCATTAATGTTTAGAATAAAGTACTTGTTTTGCTGACAATAAACTGAAAATGTCATAAGTTATTTAATGAATACAAGAACAACCGAGTCTATTAACTGTAATAATTTAAACATTGCGAATCTCTTCGATGAATAGGTAGAGAATTTCAGTTTTATTGTTTGAATGTACCTATTAATTAATATGCTTTCAAAAGATTCTAACGGCAATTGTAAAAATCTTCAGATAAAACTGGTTATGGAAAATTCTGATGTGAATCAAAGCACGAAGGATCTGTAATAAAAATCTGGGACTTTATGGGGGAGGTATTATGTTTAATCCATTAGTCTGCTGCCTAGCTATCGCTTATGTAACAAGTGTTAAAGTACATCGTAACCTCAACTTCATTCAAGTAATTTTTTTGTTATAAATGGAAGTCAGTTGTAAACAAACTAGTGTTCTAAAATTATTAAAAAATTCATTATTTATTAGTAAAAAGTATCGTGGAATGGGTTGATTATACGACTTTTGGAGTGTGTGTAACTTGTATGCATTCTGGTAAAAGCTAAAACTTGCTTTCAAAAAGTCACAGCCAAACCTTTTTATAATCATAGTGTAGAAAAATGTTATTGGGTTTAATAATGTACCTGTTGTGGCCCAAAATCTCAGTTTATTTTTTTATAACAAGTTTTTCTACAAAGAAATTACACTTTACTGGAACTTAACTACCAAGTTAAGTAAAGACACAGCTTAACCATACCTATAAATAATAAAGCCGCAGCATTATAAACAAATTATTATTTCCAGAAATAATAATATTTCTAGAAATTACTACTTTACTGATCATCGCTTCCAACAAAACAAACACACTGAAACGAATACGACTAAACATCATTTTCAAAACTTCGTAATTACTTTTCGTTATATGTATATTGAGGAATGTAATTTCTAGACTACATTAAAATATAAACAATAACTGGCAGCCTGTATGAAAAAATCACTAAATGAAACTAACAGTAAACGGAAATGCTTTCAATATTTTGCACTCGTCAAACAAACAAACCCTTAAGTCCTTTAACAAATTAGAAGAATGCTCCTAATGATGATTTCATGCGGGAAACTCCTATTTCGGTAATTATTTACGAAACAAATTAGTTAATTACATGGTAATAAATTACAAAAAAAATAATAAAGCGCTTGCATGACCGTAATTTCAGTAATGATATCCTCATTTATTGTACTTTTATGGAAATTATGTGTACTTATGAATGACTTGAATCGATTTTTTCAAGTAAATTTTTTTTAATGTTTGAGGATCGTGAAAGGCAGTCGTTTTATTTATTCATTCTAATAGCTTTAGTTTACTCTAGTTACGTATTGCTTATTGTTAAAGTAAGTTAACAATTTTAATGTCTTCCTATTCTGAATTTACTATTACTGCGTTAGCAGAAACTCTTTTCTGTACATCTTGGAAAGACTGGTGACCCACACGCATTTCAAAACATGAATAACTGGATGAGCAACCCGTAAAAACTCTATCTACGATTTTTCGTAGCGCGAAATATTGATATTTCAATATTATAATAACCTAGAGAAAGTTATTCTACTACGCTCCTTATATGAAAGTAGTATTTTTCAATATACATACTTAAAATTAATTCAAATTCATAGCAAGGTTAAAATGCATGGAATTGATAACATTTAAGCATGCATAATAGATAGGTAGATAGGTTGGTTCCATCGTGTAAATGTAATAACTTATTCACAATACGTCCAAAATAAACTTCCGTAAACTCACATCAAAGTAGTGTAATCTCTTGAGACATTGATGCTCTTGTATTGAAAGCGGAACTGTTTGATTTTAAACGATAGATTTAGACCCCATTTTTGTATTTTGCATCCTTCCTTTGTTCTGGCCACCGATAAATTCTAATCCTACTTAAGAAGTTAGTTACTTACTACATAATATAAATTAATAATTATAATTCTATTTAATAATTAAATCACTGGTACTTATATTTCAACATCGTGTATTGATTTCAAAGTCTAAAGCCAAAGAATTTCGTTTAGTTTTTATTGCTAGCGCTTATACTGTTAATATATTAATTTTCAAACCCAGAATTTCAGAAAGTTTTTTGAATGTTCGATGTTCATTAGTGTGAGATCGGATACTCCTTAAAATTATTAATTACTTTTACGGAACTACTTTATAAAGCTTAGGTTCGTGGCAGGTTAAGGTTGTAGAAAATTAATTTTGTATACTGAAAACTTTCTTGTGTCTATAATATACCCGCTATTAGAAGTTATAAACAAAGGGAAGGTGCATTTTCTTAGAATTTAGGTTAAGAGCCGGCTTGCAATTTTGATATTTTATATTTTATTATATTTAAACACAAAAGCAGACGTTTTGTAATGGCTACATTTAGAATGATATTATATAGTACAAGTTAGAAAAACTAAGGGTCGAAGTATGGTATACTGTATAAATGATAAATAAATTGTTAAATAACAACGTAATAAATTTTGTGTTTGTAATTTTCCTGCCTTTAAATCATTTTTCTACGAATTTAATTAAATATTAATAATAAGCAATACTTGTTGTGAAAAATGTGAAAATTTTGCAAACTCGGTCCAATTCAGACCAAACAGAAGGTTGGATTTAAATTATGCCCGTCAACTTAATTAACAAACTTTCGTAGTTTTCTAACATCTGTAAAACGAATGAACATGCCTTCTAATGCAAATTAAATGCAGAAGTGAAGTTGTCAAATGTCATAATTTAATTTTATTATTTATAATACAATACACTTTAAAAGAAATAACTTAATTGTAAGAATTTTGTCATTTAAACTCGTCATTTACTCAGGCGTGGAATTCATCAACTGCTAATTTGGTTACAATTAAACAATTTTAGAAGGAAGGTAGTTACATCTGACTTTAAACAAAATTAAATTTGTAGTATCAACTAAACTGGGGAACTTTCAGCGATGCGAGTTATTCAAAACCATTAAGCATTGTTGGCAAAATTCAGGGAACTTTTGGCAAAAACTTCACAATTTACGATGCTCGTTGTAGCATAGGCGTAAAACAAGGGAAATCCGCACCTGTAGAAATTCAAGGTTGATAGAATAAGTAACGTGGGTCGCAACTAAGTTATATGTGGAAAATCTCTTGGTTTTGTCAAACAAAAAGATATTCAAATTAAGTGTGGCAATATGTAGGAGTATTTCAAGAAAAGAGACATAAAAAATTATGAAACTACCCAGTTTGATAAGAATGTTTGAAGTTGAAAAAGTTTGAAACGTTCACTTTATCGGTTTAAATGGACTCCGGTGGTTTAAAATAGGGATATAAGTCAAGGGATGAATGAAGTTGGGGAAGATAAGACAAAACTTTCAATCTGGTCGAAGTAGATAGATCAATTTTCGAGAAATTTGTTGAACATAAATACTATCAGATTCTTTCTTTATACAGAACCTTATACATTCTGCTTTATGTAAGCTTTGTGAATTATATTCATATTTTTGATTTAAATGTTAACTCTTTGATTCCCACAGAATTTTTGTGTTTTAAGGATTTATTATTTTCTATATTGCTATTTAATTGGCGATTATAAAACTCTTATTTTTAAGGTTGAAATGCAATGTGTTTTAATTGTTAAACTTCACAATTTAACAAATTTCCTGAAGAATATTTAAAATGGTGATGAAACTTACGTCGAACTAGATTTTGATAGAAAAATTCTCACCTACAAATTTTTAATATTTTAATACCGCAATTTGTTCAAGTTTATTCCAAAAATCATTTGCAACAAACATGGTCTGCAAAATTTCCCAATTAAAAGCAATTTCCTTAAACTTGATCCAAAAATAATTTCCTTCGATTTTATTTAACCTCAGAAATTCTCGGAAATTTTGATTTTAATATAGTAATTCTTTGTAGTAAAAACTCTAAGAAAAACGCTTTTCTTATAAAAAGTTCAACCTTCAAGTATAATATATAGTCTTATTTGATAGCTCCGTCAGGTCTATTTGCTCAGAGCATTTTGGATATAACATTGTATGGGCTTTAATACATCAAATGTTTCAAGGAGGGGAATATTAAAAAATGGCAGTATAAATAACGTGAGGCAGGTCGTTCAGTCCTGCTGTTCTCTTGACCTTTTTTCTCCTTGCACAGCATCGTTTTAGACTTTTCAATATAGAACAAAGCCTGAAGGCGAGGTTTTTAAAAAAGGGACAAATCTCGAATATATTTTTTATCTTACGATCAAAGTATTTGTCGATGTTTTGTAAATAAAATCAAAAAATTCTGTTTAAAACTTACAAATTCATGTTTGCATCACTCGTTCATTAAGTTAAATAGCATACTCCTTTTACTTAACAAGATAAATATAAAGAAAAACAACAGGCAGCGATGAAGCCTCCAAAAGTAATTAATCAACTGGCTAACAGGGCGAGTTTTGCAAATTATCAACGTTGTATGAATATAAAGTTAGCTTCTCCAGGGCAAACGACGGTGTTAAAAATAAATAAACAAGAGGAACAACCACGTGCTTTTTTTAATAAAAACCCATCAATTTTCCTGTATAAAAGTTAAAAACGACGTCTGTTTTTGATAAGATAATCCTAGTGGAAAATTTAGGTAAAGGAAAGTTTTTGTTCAACACATGTTATATTATGTTTAAAGCCCCGTTGTTTTTAAAGCTCCCCTTAATTCCTGCTGATATTGAGTGTTTTTTGTTTATTAATTAAAAAGAATTTTTTATTTTTTTTAGTAAAATGAGTTTTAAATTTGAAGTTCTCAGCCTGTGCTGAGATAATTACGCTTCCAAACGCAAAGAAAAACCGAACAAATTGCTTATTTACTAATAAAAATTAAACATAACAAAGCGTCCCCGAATTCATAAAGCGTTATTACTGATTTTATTATTGTTGTTTTCTTAAAAATCGTGGATGTTATGCAAGAAGAAAAAATCCTTGCGAACGAAGCCTGAAACGTTCTTAAAAAAGTGAAAACCATTATGAATGAAATTTGTTAGGCAATGAAAATATCCAACATAAACAAGATTATTTTAAGAAGTAAGCGCCGTTTTAGGATTTCCATCTTTTAGTCGTCAGAGATTGAATAAAAAAACTCCAATTATTCTTGCTGTATCGAAAATGACATGCAAAGAAATTTTAAAAGAATCACTTCAGGACCTACTTATTGAAGCTCTTTTGTAAGTTTTCCACTTTTCAAAACAAGAGGCGTAGGTTTTATATTCTATTGAATAATGGAAAATTACTTTTGCGTCTTAAATCAACAACTTTAGAAGTGTTAACGCTCGAGGATTTTTCGTTTTTGTTTAAATTTTAGGTACGATTTTAACACTGTAACTTAATCAACTAAAGACAACTGGTGTAACTTTCGAACGTTTAAAGAATTCTGAAAAGTTCGAATGCGTTACGCAGTAACGAAGTAAATCACTTACATTTGGATTAATTCTTGAAACTTGTAGGTTCCCATGGGTTCTCAACAAAAGTTTAAAGTATGTAAGCGACTCAGTATTTCCCTGTAGATTTTTCAATCAACGACGTCACATTATTTATGCAAGTCTAGGAATTACAACTTGAAGAACTAATTTAAATTCTTTGTTCTTAGTCTACCGTCGATTTTTGCATTTATCCATATACACGTTTTGAGAATTACTTTGGTGGATTTTTTCTTAAATTTTGAAGTTAATTAATCAGCAATCAATTATAAATCCTTGGCGAAAGGTGCAATTTGAAAATTTTTTAAATAAAAAAGATCTTGTTAACAAAATAATTTTGAATCAGAAAATTGGAAATTGTTAACCTTGAGTTTAGTTTTTTTTTTTTTTTTTTAAACTAGCACTGCGTTAGGGATTATTGATTTGTCCTACGCAATCTGTTGATGGACCGCAGTTAAATATTAATCTAACTTAATGTGGTCATTAAAGAAATTAGCAGAGTTGCATAACCTTACAATTCAAGTTTCAAATCAATTCAATGTTAAACATAGTTTGCGCAAAGCTTCTTCTTTCCAACTTTAGAAAAAGATATTAGGAAAGGCGAAGTATAAAAATTGTAGTAATTTATTCAGAAAATAATACCCAAGTGAAAATGCGAAGAATTGTAACTAAAACAAAAGTTTTACTTTTAAACAATTCTTGAATAGTTTCTTTACGCTCTGCTATTTCTAATTATAGAACTGAAGTACACAGATTATAATCCAATCCCAGTAACAATTATGGATTAATTAAATAATCGCTTTTGTCAAATAAATTACAACCGGCAATAATAAATAGTTTAAAGCTTCTTAAAGGGGAAAAGTAAGTTCTCAGTAATTAGTCAAGCATTATTATTAAAATCCTTTCTTAATCCTTGTTAATTTCCCTGCTCCGAGATTTATTTTCTTTGGAGTTATGCTTTAGTCTTAACTATATTTTATATTTCATGTCCTACTTTCCTCCACCTCAGCTTGAACCAATTAAACGCATTTCTCTAATTATTTACATTTTGTTATAAAATCCGTAGAATTGCCCCAAGTTATGGCTCAATGTCATACACAAAGTTAAATTGATACAGAAATAGGATTAGCTATCGCAACTGTGGGAATTATTTAAGTTTACTACGAGTGAATGTTCTACGAGTCGTAATTAATTAACGCTTTCAATCATTTCTCGCAGTTTACGTAAAGTGAAAAGTCAACGCGTTTGCGTTTAGTTGTGTCACAAGGTGAATATCTAAAGGATTTCATTGATGTTGATTTAAATTTAGATTTTCGACATATTTACACAACAACACAACCAACGAGTAAAGTTTCGTTAATCATCTAATATTATTGAACTTTGTAGAGAAATATTTATTTTTGATTCCGAAAAAATTAGTTTTAATGAACAGTTATGAAGTTATATGAAGAACTTCTAAAAACAAAGTTTGATTTTTCTAACTTACAACCACAAACTTTAATTTCCGGTTGAAAGGCTGAGAGGTTGGCCTGAAACGAAAGTAATGAACGATTCAAAGAACTACATTTTTTGTATCGCCAAAGGTGGATACAAAAATTGTTTTGATCTCCAAACATGGGAATTTTTATAAAGCTTTAGATTAGAAAGTTCTATTTTTGTGTGAAAACCTGAAATTCCTGAAATATTTCCACGAACATCTTGAACTGGCTCGAAACTGCAATCTTTTAGGTTTGCATTTAACTTAGAACCTCTTCTTTAATCAAAAAGCTTAATTTATTTACGATAGATTAAGGCATTTAAATTACTGTTATTATACTGGAAAATATAAGACAATTTCCTGTTTCCGCAAGAAAGAAAATCAAAGAGTTAAACTTAAATCAACTAATATTCTGTTTAAAGCAATATTAAAGGAAGAAAATATAATTGAATGCCACACTTTTCGTTATTGAAAGGGTCGCATTTTTATTACGTAACAGCTTTGGTGGCGTAAAAATGTTTAGTTCTATTTTTAAGTCTTGGCTGCAGAAGCTTTTAGCTAAATCCGTACAACTCGTGCAGAAGCACGCTAAACTACAAGACCATCTTCGTTTAATTTTGAAAATAATGAATTACTAAAGAATGGGCAAAATTTCCCACTATTCTTGACTTTTTCCGAAACTTCGGCGAATTTTATTTAGTGCTAAATATTTCCAGAAAATAATTTTCTAATGTTTTTAATTTTAGTAAACTATTAGGTTTGAATGAAATCAAGAAAATGCAGAACAGGCATCATAACACACTTTAAAATAAATTTTTAAAAATCAGTAAAACGCAAACAAATATTGTTCTTTTAAAATAAAAAATTACATAAACAAGCAATAACTATTTAAAAATATTTTTCTTTTCAATTTCAAGTTCAAGCATAGATGAATAAAAATATTCTGTGATTCCAGTACTTTCTAAATAAAATTTCAATAATTTGGTCTGTAAAAATATAACACCAAATTTTTCCAACAGGGAAGTACAACTAACTAAACACGAATGTTGAATAATTTACTTAAATAAAACTTTCCAGAATTTTTTTCTAAAGAAATCGTTCATAAAAAGCTTTAATTTCAGGTGTTAGTTCCAGGAATAAAGTAAGAAGTAAAACAATACCCAACACATGTTACTGTTGAATAATTCATTTTATTAATTACATACACTTAGGTTTTATCTTCCGTTGATTAAATCTGATTTATGAAAGTTTCATACAAAACATTTGACGTTTTCATTTCCATTCTTTCAGTCTTATCTTGCTGAAATTTTATTAAACCTTTCTATTTTATTTTCCGGGTTATACAAAAATTTCTTTAAAGAAAGCACTTTTATTCTACTAACACAGTTAAATATTTTGGTCAATTTTGGTATTTTCCATAATTATTATTATCCTAATTTTTAAATTACCTATCAATATCATTTCAATTCAATTGCTAACAGATATGTTTATTTGTAAAGTTTGATAATACCCATGCCATATTTAAAAGATACTAAAAGAAATTATGTTTTTGTTAAACTACTCGTAAATTTGTCAATAATAATGACCTAGAACAAATTTGGTATCTTTTGATTACCTGTTGCATGTTTACTTTATGATTTAGTACGCGTAAAATTAATTTACTAAAGGACTCTGTTTCCACCACCTCGGAAATAAACATAAAATTATTCCATAATCAAATAGTCAAAATGTGCTGAAAGCGAAAACACGTTCATAAAATAATAAAATCCTTTTGAAAAAGGTTGATTCATAAAATTTGATGATGAACTTTCACCTATTCAACGTTTTATTGGTTAAATTAAGAGTGATATGTTCTGATATGGATGTTTCGGACTGAATTTGATATGCAAGATTTTCAGTTTTATTTTTATAAAAAAATTAATACTTTAGTAATTTTGTTAATTTAATCAGTTGCATTGGTTTTAAATGCTGTTTAGTAGTAGTAGTCACTTTATAAAATTTTCGCAAATGCGCAGGAGTTTTGCGATCCTGGTTTGCTGTATTAAACATTTTGATTATAGCGTGTTAAATATCGAGAAAAATCTATATTAAACTTGCTTGGAATCTTGTTACGATATGTTATTAATAAATTATCATATAAATGCACCGTGGATAGGTTCCGAGTTGTGGTAGTTAGGTACCCCCCCCCCCAGTCCAGTACGATCAAAAGAGTTAAGCTTCATTGTCTTCGGTCAGTACTGGAATGCTCCGTTAACACGGCACCTTTCTCCTACGAGAACCGGAGGACCGGCCGCTATGGGAGAGTAGACTAAAAACTCTTCACTACGAAATGAAGGAGGTTAATAATAATAATAGTACATCATAGATACTTTAGCTAACAGAACTATAAGAAAACAGAGGTTGTAATGAATGTACTTTTAGTAATACTAAAGCTTTATCTCGTAGCTTCACAGTTGCAATATTCAGTATCATACAAAGGCGGCGTCTTTAAGAGCTGCAGAGCTGCAGAACCGCCAAAAATAACATTATCATTAAAACAATATCTATTATTATATCTATTAATAAAATAAAATAATACATATTACAGTCTCTCCGATGCCTTGTTGTAATGTTACTTTGGTGTAGAAATTGATGAGTCAGTTAACCAAATGAACAATATTTAGTATGAGGCGCATATTCAGCGTTCACGAAACAGCTGTCTTATTTGGAGCTGCGTTCGAGAATCTGCTTGTTTGGTAGACATCGCTGCTATACGATGGGGTTCGAAGTTGCAAATGTAAAGCTAAGATTGAGCTGCATATTTTGCAGCTTCATTTATAGAAACACTGCCTTTTAAACGTGATTTTGACTGACTGAAAGGCACTTTCATAAGGAACGGCTAGGTTTGTAATTGTAATCGGGAAAATGCTTTATTTTGTTTTCCAAATTATTATTTTTTATCCGGTCAAACTGATTGCGACGATATCTATCACAAGCAACCAGCCGTGTTTTTAATGTGCTAATTGTTAAAGTTGGATACGAATTTTCATGTTAGATTATTATATTATTATTATTATTATTATTATTATAATGATACAGAACACCCAAAAATATTGGGTATGAGCTGCCCCTGCAGTACCATATTTAATTTTATCGGATTCCGTGTCAATGTGATGCTTAGTACGATAAAAATTCTTTTCAGGGGCGGAAGTGCCTTGGATTTGGGAAAGTCCTAGACAGGTAGTGTTACATGACCATATATCTGTCGACGCACGTTAAGATCTTTGACATTTGCCAGTCCAGATCTCGCTCAATAGACAAATAAACTTGTCTTATCTTCTTTTAACGTGCTGCTTAACTTCATATGGTGATGTCTTGAAAATTTTCGTATTTTCAACCCTATCGTTGCTCTATATAATAGCTTCTACTTTTTCTTCTTGTTCTTACTATTACGACTGAATGGGACCAATGAGCTATAAAACAATTTACTGCACGAGTTTTATGAATCGATGGTCTCTTACGTACAAACTTGTTATACAAGAGGCCAATATTAACTTTATCATTGATGGAAGAGAAGAAGATCCACATCCAATTTTTCAGGGTTAACAGTTATGAAAGAATATTTTATACTTATAGCAGTATTCAGTATAAACTTGATTGCTTACTTTTAACATAGAATAATTTGTTTTCAGTTTCAATCCACGTCTAGCTCGTTGCTAGTGTTCTATTTTGTTGTTTAATATAGGTCCAAGATATTTTACCGTTTGTAACATTCAAGAACATTGGTAGTGATGAATAACATGCTCTTTGTCTCTGTAGTGTTTATACTTAGTCTCAGCTGTTACTTCCTTCTTTCTTTTTTTAAATCTAGCTGATATTTAACTTGCCTCGTTAAATGATTTAATCTATTTCTATCGTTCGCATCTCCTATTCATTGTTATTGTTAACATAAAGTAAAAAACAAAACGCCAAAATTTAAGTTTTCTTCTAAACAGAATTTTGCTGAATTAGCATCATTTTCTTCCTCCTCCACCAGAGCCTGTTCTATTGTTGTATTGTTAGGACATTTCAATTTAGATGCTTCAGTTATATAAAGCCTGATTCTTATTGGGTGACATGGACATGGCGGTATCTGAATCTGAATAGCATGTGGTCGTGGCGGTGTTTTTCATATAAGCTCTATCTTTCATATCCAATATATATCACATAACACGTCGGAATTTGCATTTAAAAAACTTATAACGAATACAACGGCGCCTAAAACTCAATTTCCAAAAAAGTGTGACTTGTGGGGTTTCGAATTTAGAGTCTATAGGTCCGTTAATTCGCCGCAGAAGGTTTGAATTTTTCTTTGAGAGTTGTTAATTGTCGGAGTCTAATATTGCCAGTACAGTCTGATGTACCATTAACAATAGTTAACGTAGTAAGAATGGTAAGTTAAATTTACTCCATAGAGCACAGAAGATTGCAGCCAAGCTTAACGAAGGCCTGTAACCACTTGCGACGGTTTTCATTACCAGTATCAACTGCCATTAAAAATGTTAATTATTTAGACACAATAATTTGCCATTAATTGTTATTAAGTTAATTTTATCAAAGACGTAAGCAATAATTACCTATGCTCGAACTGCAAGATGTAAGTTTATACTTACTTTCTTAGTATTGTGACAATTGATAATCAAATGGTAGAATCTACTTTCTTTAAATCAAATGTCGGAATAGTAAATGCAACTTACTAAATCGATAGAAAACAAAATATATTCCATACTATTTGCCTATCTAGTATGTCCGGTTCATGCATTACTCGTTATACTCGTAGATATTAGATTGACTCTGTAGCTGTCGCAATGTAAACGAATATTATGAAAAACACTTTGGTTGTACAGTTTTCTATTATTGGAGTTGTCATCCCCAAATTAAATGTTTGCAATTTAAATCTCCAATGACTGTAGTTGGTATTAGTCCTTCAAGAACTCTTAGGAAATCGTTTGATATCAATCGTCCATTTAAACTTAAACTAACATGATTGATAAGTAAGTAGATATTTTTAAATTTTCAGGCTGAAATGAATAAAATGACCCTTGATATAATTTTTTGACTTTAGGTTTTCTAGATTATTCAGTAATTCAAATTATTCGGTGATACTTTAAAATTTCGACAGTTTTTCAAAGAAAATTTAACATTTATGCATTACAAATATAACAACGGCTCTCTACCTTCTGAAAGGTTTATTAATGGCACGAAATTGGAAGAAACAAATTTTAGTGCAGATTATTTTTAAAATAAATTGAACGTCGATTTAACCTATAAATACGGTTTCATAGAGCGTATGCTGTAGAATATAAAATATTCTCGGCAATTATCAATTTTGTGTTTTCTATTTGCGTAGCAGAATAGTTGTTTTATAACTGCGTCTCCATCCTCATCATTCTTATGCCTTCAGCCACATATGGTGTCCACAAATTTTCGCCATCGGAGTGGGTTAATGGCTAAAGCTCTAATTTCGGCGAAAGATTTGTTACTTTCTTGTAGCCCCTACGCTACGAGTTTCTTGGTCTTCCACGTTTTCATGTTCCTTGTGGGTTCCATTCTAGGATCCTGTGGCAAATTTCCTCTTCAGTCTTTCGCAGAGTATGTCCGAGTCACCCACCCAAACTTGCGTTTTCTTATTTCTTTGTTTATTTCCAATTGATGTGTTTGCTTCCAAAGTTCTTCGTTGGTGATACTTCTTAGCCACCAGATTCTTAATATGTGCCTGAGACAAAGGCTCAGAAACGTTTGCAATTTTCTTCTTAGTATAGATGTAACTAACCAAGTTTCACTTCCATAAAGGAGCACTGACTTTATTCATGCGTTAAATATTTAAATTTTGATGTTATTATGTATATTGCTATTCTTCCATATGTTCTTTAGTTTGTAAAACCCAGCTCTTGCTTTATGAATTCGTATTATTACATTCCTCACTGCATCGCCATTTTCAGCCACATTGCTGCCAAGATATATGAAATCTTCCCGTCTGTCAAAGTTAACACCTCCTAACATAATAAGGCGTTTACTCGTGCGTTTATACGTAGTTCTATAGACTTTTGAATATTTATTTTCGCTTCCACCTTTCTTGCTTCTTCCTTAAGATCATTTAGTTTCATTCGCATGTTCGTATGTGTGTGGGAGAGCAAACGAACATCATCTGCATAGTCGAGATCTTCCAAAAGCTCTGTGAAACTCCATCTGATTCCTCAATGTTTGTTCTGTGTAATGTTCCGTAAGATTTTATCCATTACTATTACAAACAACAATGGTAACAGTAAGCAACCTTACTTAACTCCCGCCATTTTTTTTTTCATGTAAGGCTCTACATGTTGTTTGCTGATAACCCTATCGTATCAAATTGATGATTTTATGTGACATTCCTCTTTCCAAATGCATTCCCTTTTGATGAGTCAAATGCTTTTTCAAAATCAATGAAGAGCAGATATAATAATTGTGACTGCCATTCAATTGATTGCTCAATTATAATTCTTACGCTGTTTGCTTGGTCAATGCATAAGCGTTGTTTCCGAAAGCCAGCCTTTATATTTCCTTCATCTACTAAATCTTCCATATACTGTCTCTTGTCTCTTCTTGTTTTCCGTTTAATTTTCCTGTTGTGTCGTTAGACATATTTTTAGTTACCATTGTTATGTACAGAGATATGTTAGACATATTCTTAGTTACTGTTGTTATATATAGAGATATATTATGTTTATACCAGTTACTGTTTTGTCTTGTTGTGCTATTCTGTATCTTTACAAAATTACTAATTACTACCACCAAATACAACATTTTCTATTAAGATGGAAGCATTGTGCTTTTAGTAGGGCAGATTGTTGGTCATCCCCACATGCACAGATTAGTTTTTCGTTCTTTCTCTGTTCTATTGTGTTCCATGTGTCTGCCGTCATCATTCTTTTTCATCGTTCTTCCTGAAGCCATAACATTTTCACTTACTTCCATTTATTGTTGTCTTTATCTCCTCCCATCGTCCTTCTACTTGCTGTGCGTCCTTCTTTAACTTCCTATATTTGTATTTTATTTCCTGTTTCCTGTTCCTATTTGTTGTTATTATTAGTAACAAATTTCGCTAAAACAAGAACTGACGCTTTCCTACAACAGCTCCTTCTAAACAGCTGTCTGAAAAAGTACTGAAGTTGTGAAATCTTTAAAGCAGACGTTTAATCTACACCACCATGCTGTAAATTGTAACTTTTTGATTTTGTTGTTATTTGTACCTCTCAAACGCTGAACTGTCACGAAATTTGCATGTTTTAAACAATTTAAACTTATTTTAAAGCAATGTTGTTGGCTGTTAACGTAAAATTTAACAAAAGCTCAGATCGCAAAGAGACGTCAGCTCATAAAATCAAGAAGGTTGTGGTTGAACCAAAGCCTTTCAAGGTTTTCAAGACTCATTAAATCGGAAAGTTATTTGAACGTACGATATTAGGTAATCCAATTTCTGCGATTCTTGAAAATGAGAAAAAACCAATTGTATGTCAGACATATAAAATATTCATTGATTTTCCTTGTCCGTTCAGTAAAAATAATAACAGCCTTTTCAATTATTTTGCGATAAAATCAGTATTGTCCTAAAGTTTTGAATAATTCAGCATTAGGTAATTGCTGCAGTTTACTTAACAAACATTTTAATACTGGTGATTCCATAATTCTGATTTGTATGATGGAAATTATGATTTAATTGTGTTATTAAAGAATGCAATGAAAAGAGGTTATTTTATATTTTCGCTGTGACTTTCTCTTTATTATAGATTTTCACTGTGACTTTCTCTAACAGAAAATTCAGTGAACGGTATCAAGAAAACAATTTAAAAGATTCTTTTTAACCAAATCCCTGTTGCTAACATTTTTATACAAATACCAAAAGAAAGTTATTTGTATCATGGAAATGCTTTACTTAAGCTCTGACCTCGAAACTGGCTTGAAAATTCGATTCGGATTCTGCAATTTCAGAGATAAGACGAAATGATCAAGAGATATCTACGCCTGTACAAGAATCGGTCCTCCCGAGCGCTTTTCAGTTTCTCCTTATCAAACATTCATGAATACGTTTTATTCATTCAAAGGATAGAAATAACTTGATTTCGTAAAACTGTGTCAAACGCATTGATTTTGCTAGTAATGGAGCCTTTTTGTCTTTTTGTTGTTGGTTTGCTTTTAGAGTTATTATTCCAAATGGTTTACAAATTGTTTTATCGATAGGCTTTTTAAAAACGTGTTCCAATAAAATCTTTAATTTTTAATAAGCTCATACAATGATAGCTGAGCTTAAAAAACTCATTAAAATTACTTTGGGAATGTTATCACCTGTACCTTCAGTAATATTTATTAATAAAACAACCTTTACAGCGCTTTTGGTATTAAATTCGTTCCCTGTAAGTTAATTAAATGAAAAAAGTACAAATAACCTTTTCGAATCATTTTTCATGTAGGTAAACGACAACATGACAAAATACCCATTTAAAAATTAAAGTTAACAAGAATTCAACTAAAATCACACCTTTGCTTTTATGTCGGCCCTTTATTAAATTTATGAACTTCGATGAATTATGAAAGGGGACGACACGTTTATTGAATGTTGAAATTTACGATAACACTGTCGTTTTAGAAAACATGGGTTACTATAGGTACAATTTTCTGTGTAGGTCATTCAAAATTGAATTTGATTCCACCATAGTAAGAAACCGAAAAGCAAATGAAACTAAAATGTTTCTTCATTTCCTTTGCAGATTTGCCATTTTTTATTTTTTTTTTTCGTAAAAAAATTGGAAGCTTGAAAATGCATTGTAACTAACTAATATTTTCGGTAAGGGTAAAATATACATATATGGTAAAATCTGAAATTACTTTGTTGCTATATTTGTTGATTATTAATTTGCATATAAATAAATAAAACTGATTTTTTTAAATGACAGAATTATTCAAAGCAAAAGTCAGAGTAGTTTTTATAAATCAACGCTCGTTTAGTTGGTTTTTAAAAACCTGAATTCTACTGAAAAATAAAGAACCAACAACTGGAAAAATGCTAAAATGTTATGCAATAAATCTGCACAGTTACAAGGTTTTGCGCTGAAATCGTACAAACCTTGTTGAATATTCGTTCCAGTTCCTGATTAAACGTCAAATCAAATTAACATTATTGCAGATACGAGATTAATGGAAATGTTGATAAAATTATATAATTTGAATTTATCTACTGGGAAAACACAATTAAAAAATAGCTTTGTTTTTTAAAGTATTTATAAATTTAAATTTTTAAAGCTTCTAAACTGTTCAAATTTAGCGGGTTGATGCTTTTACAAAGTTTAATTTAATGGATGGTTAAAGCTTTAAAATTGGCTTAAATTTATAAACAATGTTTCAAATAATTAAAAAATATTTTGTGACCTGATGCTAGCAAATTATTTGAAAACTACAGTTCAATCGGAAATTGAATTTATCATGTGTTTTTGCATAGGTTCGTAACGCGTGGATTAAACGTCTGCTTTGCAAGCAACAGAACGGAGGTTCGAATCAGTTGTAAATCCTATTAGTTCAATAGAGATGATTTATAACTTTATGGCTGTATGTAAATAGTTTGTTTGTTCATTGGGGGAAGTCTAGGCTTGCGGGTGCCAAGTATGTTTAATCAAAAATACACGTTTAATAAATAAAAAATAAACCCGCGAAAACAGTAAATAGTAAAGTTTCAGGAACGATTTTCAGTTGCTCAGAATTAACTTAAAGAACTTCAATATTTTGGTAATTTAGATCTTTTTTTTGTATTTAGTTTATTAGCAATCAGAACATTACAGTGTATATTCTATGAGCTAATTTTATCACTGGTTATATATGTCATTGATAGGAAGACCCCATCGAAGTCACCTCTTTATTGTACTAAATCTTTTGGCCATTTCTTGCTCAAACACCGAGTCTGGGGATCTTCCCTTAGTGGACTAATGGTTTCATTGGGATGAGTTTCTAGTGTGTCGTGGTGCTTTTTGGCTTTTTGTTTGATTACATCTTTTACATATGGTAATTACATTGAAGTCGCTGTGGAGAGTTCTGTCAGAGACGTACCATGGCGCTCCAGTTATACTTCGTAGTGTCTTAGATTGAAAATGCTGGATGATTTCTATCGTTGAGTTGCTTGCGCAACCCCATAGTTCGCAACTGTACAGCCATATTGGTCGAAATATGGTCTTATAGATGAGTAATTTGTTGTCTAGAGAGAGAATTGATTTTTTGCCAAGGAGCCAATACATGTTTCTTAGTTTTATATACATCTCTTTTCTATTTTTAGTTACGTACGTCCTCCAAGATAGACGTTTATCAAGGTAAAGGCCAAGGTATGTAGCTTCATTCGTTTGGGGGATCGGGTGATTGTTGATATAGACTGCAGCACAAGTTGATCGTTTTATCGTGAACGTAACATGGGAAGATTTATTATTGTTTATTGTTATCCTCCATTTGTGTATCCATTCCTCTATTAGGGTTAGATGATCTTGACTCCTACTCGTTGCTGCTGCTGGACCTTCACTACTTGTAAATTTGGCTATGTCGTCGGCAAAAGTTCCCATAATATTTTGTTCCATAGTTGGGATATCGTGTGAATACAAAAGGTACCTATGTATAGTAGGGGTCCCAAGACACTGCCTTGAGGTACGCCTGCTTGAATTTGTTTTATTTGAGAGGTTTCATCGCCGACTTGGAAGTGATCTTTAACATTATTTCTTTAAACTAATTATTATAACACAAAAGAAATGGATACA
Organism: Melanotus villosus; assembly: GCA_963082815.1. Lineage (NCBI taxonomy): Eukaryota > Metazoa > Arthropoda > Insecta > Coleoptera > Elateridae > Melanotus > Melanotus villosus. Next base: position 47,518,552 of record OY720418.1, on the reverse strand, counting down.
TTACAGTCAGAACGCAATATAAAAAGTGATCTTTAACATTATTTCTTTAAACTAATTATTATGACACAAAAGAAATGGATGCATTACAGTCAGAACGCAATATTAAATTAGAACCAGTTCTTTTGAAGACAGTACAAATCCCCAGAATTTGAAATAATTAAATTTGAAATCCGGCTGCTTAAAATAACCCAAGAAACGGAAACATAAAATCTAAACTTGTATAAAAACGACTCTACGTGCTTTGAATGTTTACAATATATAAGCCGCAAACAGCAAAAAATTGCATGGTTTTTCGGATAAAAGCAAGGGTTTTCAGCATGCCTGTCTCCGTTTATTTGTTTGCAATTAATTTATTTAATATTAAAAAAATGACGTCTAATTGTAAAATTGAATTTTACAAATCTTTTTTAGGTTATTAAAATTATTTGTGCGTCATACCTCAGCACTAAATGTAATTCGGAAGTTGTTCGTGTTTTCCAAGCTTTACTTTAAAGTTCATTAGTTCGAACAAATCTGAAATAATCCTCAAATAACGAAATGATTTTCCTGCAGCCACGCAAACTTTAATCCTCACACCACAACATTAATTCTCCCAATTTTCCTCGGAGTTTTATTTGCATAAAATTACTCTATGCGACTTTGATAATAAGCTTAAATTAGTACACAATAACAATTTCACAGAAGTTAAGTAAATGTCATGTAAAACTTACTTTCATGTACTATAAAGCATAAAATAAAACAAATAAGATTAGATTAGATTTATTCATGCTAGGTGGCAAATATGATAAATCGAAGTTTCTGAAAATTTAAATCAACTACGTCATGGAAGATAAAGGGCTTGCATTTAAAGTTTGTGGAAGTAGAAATGATGTCATAAACTCGAATGTTCCCTTTATCTGTCAATTATTAATGACGTAACTTGGGATGAACCGGTGTCTTGAAAGGTTAATTAGTTATAAGGTTTTCATAAAGATTGGTTATTTCGAGTTATGAAGGTTTGAGTTTCTATTGATTACTAACATCTTTCAAATTCGTATTAGATCAGACAGTTTACTAACAAAAATTTCAGAAACTTTTAATACAGTTATAATATTAATAGAAAAATATTGCCTTCATTTTTGATCTTTGAGTTATACTGATTTTAAGATTTAAATGAAACAATGTAATTTTCAGTTTTGAGAAAGCGTTTGTTAACAGAAAAAAAATGTATGCAAAATTTGTTATAACATTAATGGATTTTTCGCGCTTTTAAAAAGTTTTTTAACACGAAACAATATTTTTTCAGCTGTAAAAGTTGTTTACGTGATGTGAGTATGAGTAATCCCCCTTTGTGTTAAATCGGGATTTTTATATTTTTGCAAGCAAAAAATTCTAAAAAATTCCCACAGGTTCGCTGTAATATTGAGAGAAGTTCTATTCTTACAGATTTTCAAATAGTATATTAGGTACATACATACCGAGGTGGAAAGTAGTTCGTTACTGTCGAGAAATAATTATAGTTAACCGAGACTTTTCACCAAGGTTTGTATACTATTTTATTTTCAACCATTCATATAAATTAATATCAATCATTTATAATAATAGGTAATTAATATTTTGAACAAACAAGCTGTCATTTACTGACAGTGGGCGTGGCCAGATGGAAAGTAATCAGCTGATCACTTTCCACCCGGGTGGAAAGTAACAACTTTCCACCCGGGTAGAAAGTAACAGTCAGTAAAGGCCAATTTTCCAACTTACAAAACAGTTAGTAATAACTAATAATGTCATTACATATGTATGTACATATATATATGGTTGAAAATAAAATGCATTTCAATTTCTGTTGTTTGTATGAAACGGTCTGATTCGTCTGATATTCAGTTCTGAAAATGATTTTCGTAATGTCAGCAATACCTTTTTGTATTACTTCATGACTTCTAAAAAAAACTCTGTAAAATTCGAACTGGTTTGTTACAAGATCGAAAGAATTTCTCCCCTTTTATCATTTCCATTTTCAAAAATCAATTTAATTTTCTGGATTGTTTGCATGAAACGGTGTAATATTCATCTCTGAAAATCATTTACGCTATATCAGTAATTGCCCTCATGTATAACTTAGCAACATTAACATCCGATTAATAAACTTTGCGTTACCTTGTTTATGTTTCGGTTACAAATTGACCAATATCCGTTATTGCGGTTTCATTTTACGTTTCATCACGACGGGATCGTTATCCTGTTGCGTTACGTTTAAATGCTTTTGCTTTGCTAACGGCAAGTCTAGTTTACCACCAACAAGTGTAGAATAAACCCACGTTTATTAAAATATGTATATTAAACCCTTTAAATGCGGTTCCTTAAAAATGTTTTAATTGAAACAATTTCATTTAGATGCATAATTTCAATTACCTTTCATAATACATTTTCAGTTCAGTGAATCAAATAATTGATTTTTATTGAAAAGTACATCTCGAATTCAGATTTCAATACGAATCCACCACTTAAAATCGAAAAGGGTTCACCTTTAAAATGAGATAAACCCTTGAATTCTAAGTACAGGACACGGCGAATATATTTTTACGTCCCTGAAGGTTTTGAATTTAACAAGTTTTTAATTCCCGGACAATAACTGAAGTTTTTGTTTTAGAAGACAAACGAAATTAATCTTTTTGTTAAACGGAAAACTTATGAGAAAATGTAGCTGTCGCTTACATTTGTTGAAAAGTTTTATTACATTAATAATACACGCTTGAAAAACATTCAACCGAAGTTTTTTTAAGGGGAAAAATAAATAAAAATGAACATCCGTTGGTTGTATATTGTAAACAGGAAGTTTTTAAAAGTAAAAGTAACGTTTTTAATTTGTATATATGTGGAAGTAATAATTATGCTTTGGTTCCCTTGGGTTTGCAGTGATGATGAATAACAGGAACTAAATTACTAAGTGAAAAGTTTTACACGGCAACAAAACGAAATTTATTATTAATGGTGCAGGTATTTAATTAGAGGTTGTGGATTTCGTTTTTTTGAACGTTTTAATTTAATAATGCAATTTTTGAATTCCACCTGATATTTACAAAGCGATAAATGAAATTTCAAATACGATATTCATTCAAGTGGAAATTCCGTGACATTTTAGTACGTAAATAAGTAAAACGACATTTTAGATTTTTCTTTTATTAACATACGTCCCAAAAGTAATATTGTTAAAATATAAGAATGGCACACGTTTTTCTTAGATATAAACTGAACTCAATATGGGCTTTGTATCAAATTATGTATAGGTAGATAAATTTAAAGGCCCTGCTGCTTTAGCAAACCTTTCATTTGTCTGTCTAGTTTGAATGATTATAGAGTCAGCATAACATTTGCATTTTTTGTATGGAAACTATTATTTCAAGCACTTTGAACTTTTAAAACTCATACAATGACTACCAGTAAATGATGAAGCAATAACCCTTTAATATTTAGGGATGAATGTTGGTTGTAATGTAACAGCTTTGAAAAGAATATTCGTGAAACTTAGATATTTGCCTTAGAAAATTATACGATTAATAACGAATTCAACAAGAACTGAACAAGCACTTGCTTCAAAGGACTTGTAACTTGTAATGTTGTAATGCGTTCTTTGCTCTTCAAATATAGGTATACCTCTAATGTTAAAAATAAAAAAAAATACCCACTGGAATGCCATATTTTGGTTCCACAACAGGTATACAAAAATAAGCTTTTGGACTTCATTGAAAATCCTGATAAAACCTCTTTTACCAAGATGAGAATAATTTTACACATTTAAATTTAAAATATTTGAGCGTAACCTACTAAGTGCTGACAACTGTGCTGCTAATTTTGGTTTTAAACAACAATTATTTACCAAAATTTTACTCAAAAGCAAGTTAATTGATAAGACCAATTACCATGTTTATATTCTGCATAAGACTGTTAAACATTTGATTCAAGTAGGTACCTCAGTTTGACGTTGAAAATCTAATTCTAAAACTTGATTCGCACTTTTCACGGTCTGCAAAGAGGAAAGAATTATTATGCGAATTTTTAGAATTTTTGAATGTATAATATAAAGATCTATTACGTTAACACGACGACTGAATTTAAATTTATATATAAAAAGAATTTTACAAATGTGGAAAACTGTAACCCTCTAAAATGAAGTACCAGACATAGAGCTGGCAATAGTTTTTGTCTATTTTGCGTATTGAGAGAGCCTTCTTTTCCAATGCTGATGATCAAGTTTTCAATATGTCAATATTATGTAGTAACTACCACAGTACACATATACAATACAACATTTCCTACTCGTATATTGGTTACATCTTTTTAAACAGTTGTTTTAAATTTTAGAAAATATAACACACTTTAAAAATAAAAATTTATTTTTAAATGAAAAAAAATATTATTACACCCAAAAAGCAAACAAAATTTAGCGCAAACGTTCAAATTGTTCTCCACCAACCATCTGGCACTGAATTTTGTTTGTTTTTTGGGTGTAATAATAATTTTTTTCCATTAACGATAAATTTTTATTTTTTAAAGTGTTTTTTCTCAAAAAAATTATTTTGTAAGAGACCATTTTTTTACGTCACCATTTCAGTAGTAAGAAGGTCTATGAAAAACAGCAGAAAAACATTGGGGTTGCCATTTAAAAAAACTGATGATGACGTCATCGCGAAAAAATATGTGACGTCATAAACAAAATTTTTAAGTCATAAGCTGGCTTTTTCAAAAATAAAATTGACCTGTCCGAGCGTTTTTCTTGAAAACATTAAATAACGCAATTATGAATTTTGTTCCAAACTTTATGATCACGCTGTATATTAAAAAATGGTCCAAGTTTGAAAAAGAAAACAATGGATTGTATAGTGTTTTTAAATTAAAAGAAAAAGAATTATAATACATATGATGTTTGTGAAATTTCAGATTCAATGCCTGTTGATTCAAGAAATAAAATTATTGTAAACAATAATGTATTATTCAACGAAATAACTACTTTAAAAAAGTATGTAAATATCAAGAATCGTTTGTATGTTTAACCTTTGTAATACAAATGTGTCTTATTTTCATCACATTTTATTAAATGTCTTATTTTATATTTTACGTTTATATGCAGCAGCTTCATTTTTTGTTTTCTGAATATGTTACAAAAATTTTATTGGACTTCCACAGCTTCATTTAATTATTTTTATAATTTTTTAACTGGGGTTTTAGTGGACCACATTTGCTTTTTTGGTTGTCGCATTTTTGAATTCGCGTCATGTTTGTAACCTCAAATTTGTTCCTGTCATTGTTTCCTGTCAAATGTTTAACCTACAACCGAAGAGACTTATTATAGACATAGAGTTAGAATTGTTACATGACGAGGAATTTGATGGTTTCTTTGAGAGGTTAGAAGACATTGCAAGTGAATATGAAGATGTATGTGGTTGCAGAGGAAGATGTAGACGACGTTATCGAGGTGGAAAGTGTGATATCTGAAAATATTAGGATTTGCACCTTTTACTTCAAAATATTTTTCAAGAGACGACCTTGAATGGGCAAATCATCCATTTAATACCCGAGTATGTTGGTCTTCTGTGAACGTAATCAAAATTCCACCAGGACTCACTACAACTAGTCAAAGCGTGTCTACAATGGAACAAATTTTTTCATTGTTCGTTACTCCAGATGTAATTCAAATTATGGCAAAAGAAACAAATAGAAATGCTGTATCTGTTTACCAGCAGTGGAATATTACTCTTCTTTAGACCTATTTCCGAAATTGAACTAAAATCATAATATTGATTCATTACTGTCACTTGGAGCTCTACAGTCTTTCTGCGAAACTATTTAATTCTTGTGGTCTACAGACCCTGGATATTTCGCCCCTTTGCACCAACGTGTATGTTAAGAAATAGACTTTTGGAAATAAGTACATTTTTACGATTCAGTAATTTTGAAACTCGTGCAGATCGGAAGGCTACGTACAAATGTACCGCTACGTGAAACGTGTTCGAGGAAATCGTGCAAAGTTTCACACATCAAATGATTCCAGGAAGCCGCTTGTGTGTGTATTAACAATTGGTTGGCTTCCGTGGACGGGTACCCTTCCGCGTGTATATAAAATCGAAAACCGGCAAGTATGGTTTAAAATTATCGGCTATTGCAGATTGTCAATTATTTTACATCTACAATATGCAGGCATATTTAGGAAAAGAAGAAAACATGACAGAGTCAGGGACAGCGTGTAGTGCTTGATAAATACTTGATGGTCTGCCTACCGGAAGGGGTATAACTACAGATAACTTTTTTACATATCTGAAGATACAAAAAAATTCTAGCTTTGGCACAGAGGTTTGCAAAATATGATTAAGTTGTATTTGTTGAAGTGTAAAAATATGATAATTTTTCGGGTGTATAATGTACTGTTTTAATGTGTAGTAATTAAGAATCATTTTACACTATCCTAATTTTGTTATATCATAAATACAGATACCTTTGGTAAATGTGAAATTTTACCAAACTTATGACAAAAGGAAAAATTGTTTATTAACCCAACTTCAAGAATACGCCTATTTTCTAGGTTTACTCAATTCGGTAAACAAAAATATCTCTGGCTGTTGAGGATCTTTAATTCTCAGGAAATGTCATATATTTTTTATTATTCTATTTACACAAGCCTACGAACAATCTACGTACAATATTTTCTTGATTTTCAAATTTATTTCTTTTCGCCACACCTTAAGGTATTTAACTACGTTAATTTTACTAAAAAAAGCAGTTACTTAGTTAAAACAAGCAAATCAAATGAATTTTCTGAACAAATTATAAATACTTTTAATGTATTTGAATGAATTAAAAGCAACCAAAGTAGCAAATTCTACAAATTTAGTCTCTAAAATAATGATTAAGAAAATGTACAAATCAACTAAATTTTCATAAATGAAATGGTGACATTTTGAAAAGCCATAAGCATAGTAAATGTTTATTAATCGAATATATTTTAAACTTTATTAAAAAATATCTTCAATATGTACAAATAAATTAGTAGTAGAAATGAAACACAAGCCTAAATTAAAATTGAAGCAAATAAAATAACACTTTTCAATCACTTAATAATAATTATTGCCAAAAGATTGTTGCACAAGTTCAACACAAGTTTTTAATGTATATTCTATATAAAATGAGCTTGTAGGGTTTCACTAGAAACGTTTCATTTCATCAGACGTAATCATACTTCCCCGTCCCCCGAGTATAATGTTAATGAATAGACGACAGGTTTTCCACAGAAACATAAAAAAATATAAATGTTTCGTACGAAAAGTCACGTTAATGAATATATGAACATAAATTTCGTATATATAATAGAATGTCATTTATTATACTTGAATATTTTTAGAAAATATTTCAGAGTTTAGAATTTCTAGCTTATTTAAACATTGAATGAAGCCTGTAAAATGACAGATAATGATTTGTATGATGATGCAATTAGAAAATCTATGAGAAAAATATTCGAAATGCTGAAATTAAATGAGCATTTCTATAGTTTTGTAAGTCAAGTTTCATTTTTATTTAGTTTAATGAATTTAGTTTTGGCAAATTTGAACTTTTTTTAGAAACATATTCCTAATAAAAGAGCAAATTATTCAACTAATCGATCTTTCAAAATTTTTTCTTTAAATTTAAATATTTTTAGATCGAAAAAATTTTACGGCATTCTCACTTACATAATTTGTAAAATTTGTGTAGTAAATAATTATCAAATCAAATATCAATTTAAAACACACCCCAAAATCCAAAAAAACAAATAAAACAAACGTGGGTGATATTCGAAGCTAGATCTGTGTTTTCTGTAAACATATAAACCGAAATCATCAAAATTGCAAACACTGATATCAAAGGATGAAATAAATCGCACGCACATCATGCAAATAAATTTTAATGGAAAAAATCAGAACTGGGATTTCTTCCTAAAGCTTTGAATGTGTATTACATTGGTTTTTTTAAATTCACTGTAAAAATAATTAGCACGTCAGTGAACTAAAAGGTGTTTTAGACATATGGAAATTTATTTATTTAAAACTACTTTAAGGCTTTTCGGATTTTTTATGTGCATTTTCCGCCCTTAGCGCAAGCAGAAAATATCAAAAAAATGAATTCAATTTTAAACGCAAAAAAGGAGAAATAAAAGTTAGTAATTACGAGCTGATGGTTAACGAAAATAATAAATTTAAAAATTGAAGAAACAACGTTTGCATATTATAAACTTTCAACGTTGATATAATGCAGTAAGCCTTTAGAATTGCTTGGTGAATAATAATAAAGTATTCAGTAGGTAAATACCGCAAATTCACACAACTTAGCAGCAAAAGTATTCAGAACAATGAATTTGTATAAATACTATTTTCCAGCTTAAACAATACCCAATTTTGCAACAAGTTTAGTTTGAGTAAAACAAGCTCATTAATTTAAGCTGAATTTACTAGTCTTAAAGGATAATTTCCTTGCGGCATTACTTTTTGATTTATAATATAATTCACTTTCAATTTCTAAAATGCTTAATAACATACACAAAAATTTGGCTTCACTTCAGTCATTAGTAAGCAACTGATATTTAAATTGTCTGCCTTTAAATAAATCGGCAGAAAACAGATAAATTATTTTTCAATGCTCCACAATAGCCGAAAACTTTAAAAATTAAACTAAAATATTCATTGAGTGTCTGCTTGAATAAATGGCGAAAGTTATATAGGCTGCGATTATTCAATGGAATGTCAAAGCACAAACTTATCTTTTTATCTAAATAGCTATCATACATGTTCTCTATACATACATATTACGACGCTAATATTTTTGGAAATCCGTTCCTGATTGATTTTATTAGACTATAGCACATTACGAACCAAGGACCGCAAGTGCAATATTTATAACTAAGAATGTAGTTTGGAAAAACAAATTAAAACCGATGTTTTCTGAGGTGTTCTAAACATTCGAAGCCATAAATACATTTACAGAACGAAGTGCGTGTACTATTTTTTCGACTACGTGAAGGGGAGTTCCTTTTATGACTTCATTATATTCTCTAAAAACTCCTGCCGGTCACAGAAGTTACTTTGGTAACGTAAACTTGTAAAGACACTTAACGTGTTCTGTTTATGCACTTACGTGACTTCATTACTTTTTTAAACATTGCAAATGTAAAAAAAAAGTTGTAAGATCCACTTTCTATTTATCTTGTTTATCTTGCAACATAGACTACTGAGATCGTTAACCATCTAATCTACTCTAATTTAAGAGTTATTTTGTTTTCATTAACAATTATATCTCAGTCGATCAATATTCAAAATCTTCCAGGCTTCTGAAGTTTGACACAATTAATAAGTTTCGAAGCAATATTCTTATCCACTGCACCACCAAAAGTTCTTAAGATATTTTGGTAACAACAAATTTCGTATTGGTGTAATTTTTATTTTTAAAACGAATTCAACAATATTATGATAACATATCTATACAGAGTATTTTAAAAGCAAATCAAAGAACAACACAGAGTTCCCCCACTTCTTTTAAAAACGCAACCCAAGCGAATCATAAAGGATTTCGAAAAGATTTAGCTACAAAATTTCTTTAACCTTTTCTTGGCTTCCCTTAAACTTTTCTTTATTTTCCCGACTAAAATTATAATGCTCGGTTTCTTAGACGGTAAGAATGACCACAAAACTTGTATACAGTGTGTCCCACTCCCCTGTAGACTTCTGATCTTAATTTTCGAAAAAAAAAATATGTTTTCAAAGAAAAAAGGGTGTTAATTATTATCGATTTCAAAAGTTTAACTTTTTTAAATTTTGGAAATTAGCAAAATACTTTTTTTTTAAATATGAACGACCGGAAATTAGACGAAAAATATTGCCACAAATCTTAAATGCAGTGTGTCCCACTCATCCTCAAACCTTTTGTTTCGTAATTTTCGAAAAAACTTGTTTTTTAAAAAGCTTTGTCTGAGCTATTCTAAGCGAGGGTTAACAGCTTTGAAATACAAATTCTAAGAAAGATCGATATGGTTTTTTGGCAGAAAATGCGTTTTAACAATACAATTTCTTAGAACTTGTTCTACTGCTTCCTATCTTTGCCCGTTACGATATCGGATTCTTATAACTACTCGTATATGTAATAAATAAATATGGATCTAACGTACCCGCCCAATTTATATTGCAAAATAATTTTTAACCCTTTGTTGTTTGATATTCTTAATTTAGATTAATTTACTGTTATAAAATGTATAGCAACTATACAGTGAAAGAGCAATTCAAAATTTTTAACTCTTTCGAATGAGATAAATAACTGTTTATATTTTGGTTTTCATCCCGAACATCTGACGATTAGAAGCATTGCTTTCACGAAAATTCAAAACTAGAATCGCAAATGTCCGAGGACACAATGTATATTAATTATCTAATTTTTACAACAGCTTTATTTTTTTCGGTCCTTATTTTTACAATAAAATATTTGAAAATAAGAAATGAATTCCCCCATACCCTTATAATGAATATAAAAAAGGTTTCTTTGAATTTAGACAGTTTCCCCAGAAACTTAATACCTTTTAAGCATATCAAATTTAATCATTTATTAAGAATACCGTGGGAGTTTTATCATGTAGGTTCATTAGAGCTAAAGTGGTCCAGAAATGCCAGGGAATTCTAAGACGAGGAATATGTTTCGTGTCAATCTAATCCAATAACCTTTTTACTGTTGTTTTTCTCGGGTATGTTTGAAACGAAGAGGGTATTTTAATATTCCCTTAAGCCTTGCTTCTGTACAATATTAAACACCTGAACACAAAAATTCTTAATCTAAAATTTAACAAATTCGATAATCTATCTGTAGTAAATGCATACTTGCAAAAGAAAAATAATTAAAAGCACACCCAAACATGTTAGGTATTTATAATGTTTTAGTACTAATTTAGATTCAATTTAATCCTGAAGCTTACTCGTGACGAGCTGTGGTCAGTGACACGACGAGAAGTAGGTAGTAATTAATATTAATTAAATTTCTTACACTCGATGCTACTAACTACATAGTTTATGTTTGGTTATAAGGAACACCAACAAACTTCCTGAAAGAAAATTCCGAGGCGAGGTATTTTTCCTCGGATTAAATTAAACTAAGAGTAGGTAGTTGCAAGTTGCAAGAGAATTTTGCGTAATTAGATTTCATCATTAACTCCGAGGAGAAAAAATTAAGAAACAAGGTGATCTGCATTTAAAAACCGATAATCGTGAAGGGTTAAATGGCTCAGTATAAAATTCATTAGGAAAAACATACGCAAATAAACACAGACACAACTTGAAAAGGGTAAATATTGATCTCACGATTTCGCCAATTTCCTAAGCATGCCTACAGAATAAATGACGTCGAGCTTTTAGCATTACTTAAGTTTAAAATGTTTTAAACCCCAGGTGATTACGAAACCAGTTAAGACTTACACTTCGGCCGTGGCAGATCAAACTTTAAAATGCATTTAGGGGTTCCTGGCTGAAGTTCGATATTTTTTACATTTGTCAAGTGACTTTAAAATTTAGAAACAAAATTACATAAGTTATCTAGCAAGGATGGTGTTTGATAATTAATAGTAATGTTAGTAAATTTTTCGTATATAAAATTGAAAAAAAAAATTAAATTGTTGCGTATAAATCTTACAAAATATGTTTCAGTCCGAATCTACTTATCAATAATTTTCTGAGAAGCCAAAAACTTATAACCTACAAGCTCAGAAGGTACATGGAACTGTTAACGGAGCTTTTCAAAGTTATAAATACGACTTTTGTACCACGCAAAATGTAAGATTCTCACGTGGACCATACGAGCTTAAATCCTACACGCTGATTTTTTCTTATCTTTGTACCCTTAGATAGGGTTTTTGAACTGAGATTATAACTATTCCCAGTCTTAAACAATTTCTACTTATTTTATAGGTGTAATATTCGGAAATTTTCTTCATTTCAAGCAAATTTTCTTTTCCTTTTGTTCTGGTAAAGACGTTTTGTAACAACTTTTTCCAACTATTAATACGTTAAAGTTCATAAATTACTTAACTAGCAATTCAGGAAATAACAAAGCTGCAATCACAAAAGTTATAACTTACAATTAAAAATAATTTTAAATTCAGGAAGTGCTCATTTGAAACCCGAACTTGGGCAAATAAAACTCGACAATGAAACCTCTCAATTTCACTTATAATACTTTCTAAAGTCTAAGTAAATTAATGAATTATCAATACCCTTTTCTTACATTGTTTAACGACAGTTCAATAAATGACACGCGAAAGTTAACATTACGGTAACAGTTTGAATTTCGTGAATAGAGTAAATTCAAAAGCGTGCGATTATAACAAATTGTTACTTAGTTGGAACATTCGCGCTATTTTCAAGTTACCTTAAATTAGGGCCGGATTAAGAACTTCGATGAATAGTTATTATTCAGAGCAGGTTCTGAATATATAATTTCTTCAGTTTTCTTAAACAATTTTAATCACTTTCCAAGTTCGAGCTTGAAGCGCAAATTATTTAGAGCTTAAAATGTGGGGATTGGCACGGACTATTTTGTGAAATTTTGTTAGCGTATCAATTGTATATTTCAGAAAGGAAACATAGATACTTCTTCATTAAATCACACTTTATCAAAGATCAAGCTAATAATTATAAAAATTCCTCCACACAATTAATAAAAGTTAAAATTAGAGCATGCTGATTGCTAGTTTCAGCTTAAACATTTTATCGAAGTTGGTTTGTGAAAAATATTAGAAAAATATGAAATTAGACTATTTGGCTCTTTTTTTAAAATAGCAACTCCAGGAATATTGGGATTTTCCTAAATAGAAATAACTCGCTGGAAACAGAAAAAACGACCCCAACAAGCATTTTGATTACATTTTACTTTAAAAATCAGCAGCCGCATGCTGACATTTCCGGTCATAAATTTAAAGTTAAGAAAACTTTAAATTACAAGGTTGCGATAAAAATTTGTTACTAAACTTTTAAATTTACAACCGTACTTTATAATTTGTTAAACTTCTTATTTTGTTTTCTACTAATAATTTATTAGAACACAAACTTCCGGTAACTTTTAAAAGCTTAAGGTTTTGTTCGGCAATCGGTAATAACTTCGGGATATCTTAATATTAAAGCACGCTCTGATATCTTCACGAAAGATAATCTTGAGTTTCTGTGTAATTTTGAAAGTTAAATAGAAAGAAAGTTAAATTTGAAAATTCTCCGGAAATTATTGACGATTAAACCCTCATCGATTTTGGGCTAATATTTAAGATAATGAATTAGGGCTACTTTCATTGTCGTACTGTTATCTGTCAGTAAAGTAATTAAAAAATTATGTTGTTGATTTCGTATGGTCGGTAAGTTTTTTAAAGGAAATTTATTCCAAGTCAAGTGTATACTAACAAATTCTAAGTTAACTAGTTTTTGTAACTGCGAACAAAAGAAATTTACTTTTGAAACTCGAAATTTCTCTCCTGAAAGTTTTAAAGTTAACATTCAACTTTTTTAAAACTAGCAAAAATATGATTTCAAATCCCCTAAACTAAAGTTTTCCGGAAAAACTTCAGTTCCCTCTGAAAAACCATCAAGTGCGCGTTTTCCAAACTTTCGGAAAAGTTTCAAAAGTGAAGCAGTTAGGGAAACATATTTGATAGCTAACCGAAGGCAACAATGACAAACAACGTCCAAATAAAGTTGTAAAAGTGGAAGGTACTCACTTTGTCGTCTACGGTGGCAGACGTTTAAGGGTTGTCAACAGCGTCTAGAAGTTACCACAAGCGAAGAGTGGTCAACAACTGCCGTTTTCCCTTATATACCTGAAATTCACCTATATGTTTTAGCGCTCACGTCGCGGCGCCTGCGTCGCCCCATAACTCCTACCTACGCGGCTATCGTCACCTATAAAGTTGTAAGTACCTCCTACACTTTTTGAAAAAAAAAATGCCCTCGCTAAATGGATGATTTATTTGTTTTATGAAATTTATCCCGAATTTGCAAACGCCAATTTGCATTGAAGAAAATGATTTGATTCTTCGGCTTTCAGTTAATCTAAGATTTATACTGGAATTCAAGATTTTCCAAAATTTTAAATTCCCCAACGCCTGAAAAAAAAATTGAAAACTTATATATTTCCATCAAGAAGCAGTTTGTTAGACGGCATTTAAAAGTTTTTTTAACTAAATTAGAAACGCCAATTAGAAGTTTTCGATTCATTCAGGCGAAGAAGTGCGATAAAAGGTGTTAATTAGGGTCGATTTCTAAAGCTTAACTTTTAAGTTTCCGAAATGAGCTAAAATACTTTTAACTTCAATATATTTTTTTTAAATTACAGACGACTGAAAATTTTAAAAAGCAATTTTACCGAAGGAAAATGCATAGGTATATAAATATTTAACCACATTTGTCAAATTCTGAAAATTCCTGAAATTTACAAAATTAACAAACAATCATAAATGATATTCATTGTGAAATTTCTTGAAACATAGAAAATTATAAACATTCAGTTTTTAGAAATTGTCCCTTCCGCCTCCAGCTTTACTCATCCCAACCCCGAAAAACGTGGAAGTGTAGTGTGAAAAGCGTATTCAAGTTTACGCTGTATCTGTGATTTCAGTCCAAGCTGACTTTTTGATTATTTTCAATTTCCTTTACACGTTGTAATTTCCGCACCGTATAAGTTGGTCAACTCTTAATTTCAGCTTCTGAACCACTTTCTTTTATGTGTTTTGTTTTAACACATTCGGAATTGTGGGCGAATTTTGCGTGTTATTATTATACCCGCAGCTGAAATATTTTTGTTTCTTCTTAGTTTTAAATTTAATCAAATTATTTTTAAATATTCTTATGTTTACAGCCGCATGAAATCGTGTCAGATTACATTGAAGATGAGATTATTGTAAAATCTGCATTAGTAACAAAATCGTTTTGTTAAAACGGTTTTGCTCACCCTTTAGAAAATTCGGGCGAGAAAATAAAATGTTCTTATTCGCCCATTATTTATTAACAGGAGTAAAGTAAATTTACGGTTAATGAAACCCTTAGTAATTATGAACTGCAAAATTTCGTGTGAGAAGAAAACAATTGAAACTTATACATATAAGTATATTTTTAAACTTTTTCAAATTTTCGTAAATTGTGCCTAAATATAAATAATTTTCCTAAATCTCATAATCCCTTACAAGTTTTGAGTAGGCAGCATACATTATACTTAACTTCTGCTATAGAAACTGTGTGGACGTTTCCCTATTTAGATGAATAAGGGGTTACGAAATGAAAATGACACGAAACAATATAAAAACCCCCGAAATTTCGTTTATGAAAATATTTTAATAAATTTAATTAATAAAATCCGGTAGAAGGCATAGCAATGACATAAAAACAACTATCAAATAAATTAGATCGATATAAGATGGATGTGGCGGTATTAAGTTACATAAAAAATTAAAAGTAGCAGTAGCAACTACTAAGATCAGTATTTACGTATATGAATACAGTGACGCAGAAAGAAAAGTAAAATAAGGGCAAAGGCTGATGTAGCCATAATTCTAAATAAAAAATTTACGAAACGCATTAGAGGTTTGAATCTATTAAGCCAAGGGATTATAACGATGTAAATAAAAATAATTGGAAGGCAGTTGACAGTCATCGGGGTATATGCACCAAGGAATAATGCAGGTGTGTAAGGAATATTGTTCGAAAAAGGGAACAAGTGACAAACCAGTTAGACAACATAAGCATAAGCAATAGTCTTGATGGGAGACTTAAATGAACGAATAGGAAAAAGCTATAGCGTTCAGATTGTATAGATTGACTTAAACATGAATTTTCAAAATTAAGTTCATGGTTAATCTGCTTAAAAACAACGTTATGGAAATTAATGACAACCCTGTAAAGCAAATATACGATTCCAAATATTTAGGGCATCAAATAATAATTGGTAAAGGTAATAACCAAATCTATGAAATTCACCGTCGCATAATCTTACAATGCGAGATATCCTTAAAGCAGATCTATCAGTGTTTTAAAAGGAAACTCTACGAACAATTTATTGTGCCAGTTGCCAGTGATTACTTATGGCGTCAAAACGCTCACATTGAAAAATAATCAGCAAACAAACTAAGAACGACACAAAGAACGATAGAAAGGGCAATGCTAAATGGAAATGGTCATATAACCCGAACAACAGACGTACCAAAAGGAGTAGAAGCAGACCGCTACCTAGGTGGAGCGATAATATAAAGAGTGTTAAAATATAATTATATATATATCAAAATAGAACGTGTGCTGATATCTACTGTTTAATTGTTTAATCGTAATTCTGACAGTTATTATAAATAAAGTTAGTCTGCTCAGAAAAACCAACGTGTTTTATTAGGTTATTGGTCCAGTTTACAATTTCCACGTTAAAACATTAAAAAATACTTGAAAAGGTGTACGTTGTGTTGAGCAAGAATGGCTACGAATTATTTAACTAGTGTGCCGAAGTTGAAAGGCCGAGGAAATTATGATGAATGGACTTTTGCGGCGGAAAGTTTACTCGTCCTAGAAGGATTGGAGCATTGTATCAAGTCAGATCCTACAATGGAAGTGAAACCCGCAGATGACGCAAAAGCAAAGGCGAAGCTAGTTTTAATGATTGATCCTTCATTGTATGTTCACATCAAAGAAGTTAAAACCTCGAAAGAGTTATGGCAGAAGCTAAAAAGTATGTTTGATGACTCAGGTTTTTCAAGAAAAATATCATTGCTTCGACATTTGATATCTATCCGACTTGACAATTGTGATTGTATGACTAACTACGTCACACAAATAGTGGAAACTTCACAAAGGTTGAGAGGTACTGGATTCGAAATAAACGATGAATGGATTGGATCCTTATTATTAGCAGGTTTGCCTGATAAATTTGCACCAATGATCATGGCGATCGAACATTCGGGAATTGATATTACAGCAGATGGTATCAAGACAAAGTTGCTTGACATGGAATCGTCGACCTTGAATGGGACAGAATCCGAATCGGCGTTTTCTACTAAATTTTTCCAAAGAAACAAAGAAGGGGCCACTAGTAAACATGGAGGTTATACATCAACGTCAAAAGTAACAGGTGACAAAAGAAGAAATAGCATAACCTGCTACAAGTGTAAACAAAGCGGCCATTACAGAAATCAGTGCCCATTTTGGAGAAATCTGTGAAAAATAAGCAGTCTAACGTGTTTAGTGCTACATTTATGAGCGGCAGTTATAAAAAGAATGAATGGTATGTTGATTCTGGAGCCAGTGCTCATATGACAGCGAACGAAACTTGGATAAAAAACATGTCTTATTCATCGAACTTACCCGAAATTATAGTGGCTAATAAAACACCAGTACCAGTCCTATGCTCTGGTGATGTAGAAATTTCTACAGATCGTAACTACAATATTACAGTGAAGAATGTGTTATGCGTGCCTAGCTTAACAACAAATTTATTATCGGTCAGTGAGCTGATTAAAAATGGGAATCATGTTTCATTTGCAGACAACTGTTGTAAAATTTTTAACATGAAGAATGAGTTGGTTGCAGTAGCGGATCTCATGACAGGTGTATACAGATTGAGAATACAAACTCAAGATTGTTTGTTGGCTGCTCCATCAGTTATTAGTGGAGAAATATGGCACAGGAGGCTGGCACATATTAATAATAGAGACATGAATAAAATGAAAAGTGGTATTGTGGAAGGAATGTCATATTCTGACAACTTTGACATTAGTAAATCAAACTGTGTAGTATGCTGTGAAGGCAAACAGGCAAAGTTACCATTTTCTCATGTGGGTAAACGTAGTACTGAAACACTGCAGGTGATACATGCAGACTTGTGTGGAGCAATGGAGACCCAGTCAATTGGGGGAGCCAGGTACTTCCTACTGCTTGTGGATGATTATAGCCGAATGAATTTCATTTATTTTTTGAAACAGAAGAGTGAAGTGTTCAGTCGATTCAAAGAATTTAAGTCAATAGTTGAAAATCAACAGAACAAGAAAATTAAAATTTTTCGTACAGACAATGGCTGTGAATTTTGTAGCAATGAATTCGAAAGTTACCTGAAGGGTGAAGGCATAATTCATCAAAAAACCAACCCATACACACCCGAACAGAATGGATTAAGTGAAAGATCCAATCGAACAGTTGTCGAAAAAGCAAGATGTTTGCTGTTCGATGCAAACTTGGAAAAGAAATTTTGGGCTGAAGCTGCAAATACAGCAGTGTATCTAAAAAATAGATCTATTTCATCAGGACTCAATAAAACACCTTATGAAGTTTGGAATGGAAAGAAACCAGATTTGAGTTATATCAGAATATTTGGTAGTTCTGTGATGGTACATGTCCCCAAAGAAAAAAGATTAAAATGGGACAAAAAGGCAAAAAAGAATATTCTTGTAGGATATTCAGAAACAGTGAAGGGTTATAGAGTATATGATCCCAGGACAAATATAGTGACAACTAGCAGAAACGTAATTGTGATGGAAAAAGAAATGTTTGGTGTGGAGAAAGAACACGAATCAACCTGGTTTAGAAGTAAGCCTGAAGAGAGTAATGATTCAGTGGGAGATACAATTACAGCAAATGCTGAAGAGTCAACAGATGTTTTGGAAGTACCACAGTTAGATTCAGAAATTCCTGAAAATCCAGAGGAGACTCAGTGTTCAACTGAAAAGGAAACTCAAGCAGTGACTGAGAAAGAAAAAAGAATACGAAAGAAACCAGACAGATATGGTTATTGTGTCACCAGTATTACTCCAGGGGACTATGAGTTGTTATTGGAAGACGAGTTGAATGGACCAGAGAAAGTGCAATGGGAACAGGCGATCGAAGAGGAGCTGAATTCTTTTGAAAAGAATGGTGCATGGGAACTCGTTGATATTCCAAAAAATGCAACGATTGTAAACAGTAAGTGGGTGTTAAAAAAGAAATCTGATGGTGAAAATAAAGTTCGATATCGTGCAAGGTTAGTGGCTAAAGGATTTATGCAAAAACCCGGCATTGACTATAGTGAAACATTTTCTCCGGTTGTGAGGCATTCTACACTAAGACTATTGTTTGCACTCAGTGTACAACTTGGATTGGACATTACACATTTAGATGTTAAGACAGCATTTTTAAATGGTTACTTAAAAGAGGATCTTTATAGGTCAATACCAGACGGTTTTGTGCCAAAAAGTGACGGAAAAGTTTTAAAATTAAAAAGGGCCATTTATGGATTAAAGCAATCTTCTTTAGCATGGTATGAAAGAGTTAAAGTTTTTTTATGTAACATAGGTTTTAAAAACAGTAATTTAGAGCCCTGTTTGTTTACAAAAATTAATCAGAATGTTAAAATCATTGCAGTCCTATATGTGGACGATTTTTTGATTTTTTCAAGAGATACTTGTGAAACTGAAAACTTAAAAAAATTATTAAGTTCAGAGTTTGAATTAAAAGATTTGGGTCAAGTAAGTCAATATCTAGGTATGAGAATTAGTATTGATAAAGAGCAAAATATTATTACTGTAGATCAGCAACAATACATAGATCAGTTGTTAAATAAATTCGAAATGTCTAATTGTAAAACAGTAGATACACCTATTGAGTGTAAACTGAATATTGAAAAATCAAAACAATGCATACCTAGTATTCCATATCAAAGACTTATAGGTAGTCTTATGTATTTAGCAGTGCTAACAAGGCCTGACATAGCTTACTCTGTTAACTATTTAAGCATGTTCAACAATTGTTATAATGAAGAACATTTTAACTATGCCAAAAGAATTTTAAGATATTTGCAAAAGACTAAACATTATTGTTTGAAATACACTAATGAGAAAGTAGATCTGGAAGGTTTTGTTGATGCTGATTGGGCAAGTGATTGCTTAGACAGGAAGTCATATACAGGATTTTGTTTTACTATGTCTGGATCTGCTGTCTCATGGCAAAGTAGAAAGCAAAAAAGTGTTGCACTCTCTAGTACTGAGGCTGAGTACATAGCACTTTCAGAAGCTTCTAGAGAGGCTGCATATTTGCAAAAATTGTTATTCGAGTTAACTGATAGTTTGTCTATAATTACTGTACACTGTGATAATCAGAGTGCATTGAGATTGGCAACAAATCATCAATTTCACAATAGATCAAAACACATTGATGTACGTTACCACTTCGTTCGTGAAGCTGTTAACAATAAAATTATTAAAATTAAATATTTATCCACAACGGAAATGCCTGCTGATTTGTTGACTAAAGGATTGTGTGCAATTAAACATTACAAATTTATAAAAAAACTAGGTATTATTAATATCAGCAAATAGTTTATTTTGATAAGTGGGAGTGTTAAAATATAATTATATATACAGGGTCCTGCAGCTCACCTCCCGTCTTATGTAGCTCATTTATTAATAGACATAGAATTTTTATATATCGCAGACGTTGTCTGTACCCGAGGGCGCATTTCAGGAAAATATTTTTGATTATACAGGATGTTCTCAAAAAGTGTGACGTCATTATGATATATTTTTTTAGATTACACGCCCGATATTTTTTTGCATATTTGGGTTCCTCTTGTGGTTACCGACGTAACCCTAAAATTTTGATGAAATCGGTTCAGCGATTTCAAAAAAAAAAAAAAAGAATTGATAAAAAACTGTTTTGCACTACTGATTTTAAAACTTGATAAAAGATACAAATAGTGCCTCGTTAATAAAATTAAAAGAGGTACTTATTAAGTAAGGTAATATCAGTTTCGTTAACCTAGTTTGGTTGATCCGAATTATACAGGGTGTCCAAAATGTAGTGTCAAACTCTTCAAATTTTAAAGCAATTTATTTGCCTTATTTTAAATTGGAGCCCCTGTATATTTTTATGTCATTCGATGCTAAATTAAAAAATAAACATTTTTTCTAAATACAACCCTATCAAAATTCCTAACACATTAAAAGTTATTCGGCGAAAACTCGTTTTGGTAACAAACTATTCCAATTAATGCCTATTAATATTAACGGATTTTGACATAATTTTGTAATTACAATAGTAGATGACGTGCCAAGTGCAGAAAAGTGGATTTTTACTAGACGAGTATGGCAGGTTAGAGTGCGAGCGATAGCGAGTACTTAAATGCCATACGAGTCTAGTTAAATCATTTTTCTGACGCGCCGCGTATACTATTTTTTCGCATTTTATATTCTCACATAAAAAGTTATCTAAATTTATTGAGATACATTCTGAATAAAATTAATAAAAACACTGAAAAATGTAGGCGGATTCTCGATAACATAGTAATCTGACAGGAACTGTTTTTGACATAACAGAATTCAATTCAAACAAATAAATACATTTTTTTTGGAAATCTAATTCTGAAATGGACTTGAGTGACGAAAATAACTTGGAAAACCATTCAGAAGATATTTTAAATGCTGCCCGAGAAGCTGTCAAATTGCATTTTAATGAAACCTGACGTTGCTATGCAGTAATGGTTGCTATACTGTAAAGTGACCCATTACTTCACGATTTGGAGTGTACTAATGTAATACATTAGTGTATGAAACGCGAAAAAACATATTATATCAATAAATTGTTTTTCAATACCACCTTTTTTTCATTGAAATTACTATTGGAATAGTTTGTTACCAAAACGAGTTTTCGCCGAATAACTTTTAATGTGTTAGGAATTTTGATAGGATTGTATTTAGAAAAAATGTTTATTTTTTAATTTAGCATCGAATGACATAAAAATATACAGGGGCTCCAATTTAAAATAAGGCAAATAAATTGCTTTAAAATTTGAAGAGTTTGACACTACATTTTGGACACCCTGTATAATTCGGATCAACCAAACTAGGTTAACGAAACTGATATTACCTTACTTAATAAGTACCTCTTTTAATTTTATTAACGAGGCACTATTTGTATCTTTTATCAAGTTTTAAAATCAGTAGTGCAAAACAGTTTTTTATCAATTCTTTTTTTTTTTTTGAAATCGCTGAACCGATTTCAACAAAATTTTAGGGTTACGTAGGTAACCACAAGAGGAACCCAAATATGCAAAAAAATATCGGGCGTGTAATCTAAAAAAATATATCATAATGACGTCACACTTTTTGAGAACATCCTGTATAATCAAAAATATTTTCCTGAAATGCGCCCTCGGGTACAGACAACGTCTGCGATATATAAAAATTCTATGTCTATTAATAAATGAGCTACATAAGACGGGAGGTGAGCTGCAGGACCCTGTATATCAAAATAGAACGTGTGCTGATATCTACTGTTTAATTGTTTAATCGTAATTCTGACAGTTATTATAAATAAAGTTAGTCTGCTCAGAAAAACCAACGTGTTTTATTAAAGAGAATATCGGAAACCTGGCTTAACACCGCCCAAGCCAGCGAAAGTCAGTGAAAAAGTTAGAGGAGGCAGAAAGCAGTGGATGCAAACGGCTAAAAGGTGGGATGTACTAAATGATAACGGAAGTACGCTGATGAAGATGTGCCGAAAGGGTTTTATCAACAACAAGATACACTTGAACACGCTGCAAAAACTAGTCAGTAATATTAGGTAATATTATGACAACAGTCGAATATAATAACGTTGAATGTAGAAGTAAAACAGAAGCGCAGGAGGTAGACTGCGGCACAGACCACCTCTTTTAGTCAAAGCAAACGTATAGGAACAGAAAAGTGAAGATATTACTATAAATCACTTTTGACGCAAAATAGAAATTATTAGTATAAACAACCAAATTACAAATTAACAAGAGGAAAGATAATGGAAGAAATCATACTATTCCGGAGATTTGTAATGCAATGAAAGGGCGCGAAAAACAATTAAACTAATAAAACACGTCCTCAGACAGGCTTTGGAAATAATTAAAAAGTATTCAACCAAAATCGTAATGGCAGATACGTAGCATCAAATTATCGGTTCCACTAAATGAAATGGCCGTGATTTTTCAAATAGAATAATCAGCATTACTAAAAAGGGAGGTTAAAAAATCAGTGGATGCAAATAGAAAAATGCGGGAAGATTTCTTGCTTATTCACAGGAATGTAGAGTGTGTGGAGAAGCGGTCTACAACACAACACACAGTCTGACAATATTTAATTTTTATTTTAGTTATAACGCCCAACTTGGTCACGACGGTTTTGGTCAGAGCATGCAACTTGGTCCCAAATCGGAATTTCAGCTTCAGCAGTAACGCTTGGTTTAGTCATAACGTCCAAACATAAGATTAAACCGAACGTTGAAGGTTGCAATTAAAATTAAGTTGTATATCTACAATACCTATGCAAATTTGTTGGGACAATAAGAAATAAAATATTTGTTTAATAGTGTAGTTAATAGTGAATGTTACCCCCCTTGGCATCTATATTAACCCCTTTTGATGTTTCCACTGGTATTTTTCGGATATATGATACTAATTCTTTGAATTAGACTATCATCTCTAGGGGTAATTTTTCTTGTTCTTCCACAACGTTCTTTACGGGACGTGTTTACAGATCCTGTCTCCTGACCCTATGATGTCCACGATGTATTTAATAAAATTTCAAATAAAAATTGTGAACTACTTAATCACGTCCTCAGCCTATGAAATATAAATTCCGACTAAAGTGGAGGTGTAAATAAAGCAGAGTAACACAACAGACAATTCTAGGTAAACTTACGCGTGTCCATTGCAGGGCTTGGACATCGTTCCTTCGGTTGTCCTAACTAATTCGCACAGTACCTACCAAAGCGAAAATTGGAAATTGTGACCCAACATTAGGCAAATTATGAATTGAGCGTTACGTCCTCTGGATTTACATATAATAATAATAATAGTCTTTATTCTCCAAGTTATGTCCACACAAATTAACAAAAATTACAATAATTAAAATAGATATACAGGATAAGTGGGAGGCTAAAAATTATAGAACCAAAAGGCGAGGTTCAGAGGGCAGCTAGCTGCTTACTGATCTTCCACCTAAACCTTTTCGGATCCCAAAACGTTCACTTTTCAGTTTTAGAGCCATTTTTTAGTTTAAAGTTGTTATATGCGTGAAAGGAAAAAGTGCATGCGTCTTATGATCAATAGCCTTCCGGTGCTTAAAAACATTTTGATCACACGTTATCAATAGGCAAACTACATGGGTGTATAACACTAGAAGTTACGTAAAATAAAAGTTGATATACATTAAGGAGCAGAAAGGTTGCTGCCTTGAAAGGTTAGGCATAAAGCCCGCCACAGATGCAGAGGGAAGCGTGTGCGGTTTTGAATGCGCATTCAAACCCGTGCAAAAAGAATGTAGTCTGTATTTGCACACACACGTGGCGACTTGTCAGTAGTTTAAGTCCAAAGAGTTGTTGCAAAATGTCAGTTGTGTTATCAGAATACGAATTATGTTTAGTGTCAGTGGCGTGCGCTTGCATTATTGAAAATTCCTTCGATTTTATTTTCCATAAACAATGATTGTTTCTATAAATTTCGGTGAAGGAACACATAAAACCACGGGAGCAGTTGAGTAAATCCGACATGATTTGAAATTTATTATATATATTGTCAATACACCAACAACAAAGTAATAAGTACCGACGGCACTGAATATAAACACGTTCATCGTGCAATCTTGCACCACACACACAGAGTTTTCCCCGTGCATTCAAAACTGTACGGGGAAAAATTCAGGCAACGCCAGGGTTTTTTGCCACGGGTTTATTGGAATGCGCATTCTAAATAAGTCTACAGGTTTCTACCACACACCATCGGTTTTGAATGCACGGTTTTAACTGTACACGCAAGTCTTGACGCAAGTCTCTGCATGTGTGGCGGGCTTTAGAAATCGATTTTGTCTCAAGCAGTTAGCTTAAAAGAAAATAGAAGATAGCGAGCTACATGTACTTAGTATAATATGTATATCTAAAAAGAAAGAAAGCCTATGACTCCGTATCAAAAAGTAAATTATGCGAGTGCCATGAAATTAAATGTTGTAAAGGTGAGGTAAGCAATACATGTATTTAGGATATGACACAAAAATACAAAGACACAGATGGTTTCTGTTGGGCTGTATATAATAAGATATATTTAATAGTAAAATGCCTCTCTCAAGAGCAACATATACGAGCAATGACTGTTACCCATGATAACCTTCTTCTTCTTGTTGTGTCATACCTATCCTGTTTAAAGAGAATAACGTTGAGGAACGGGTCAAAACCACATTTGTGTACGACTTGGCGGTGCGAACTTTGTTATATCCTAGGAAAATGTGTTCTCTCTACAGTGATTTCCCGTTGCCTTCCGCAGAGTTTTTCCAGTGTATAGTATGTGTGTCTTGTTACTATCCACAGTCGACCACTACGCGGACAGAATCGTGTTAATTGTCACCAAACGATTAAATGACTTCACTCACTCACTACCGACCTCGAACAGTGGGGAATTCGTTGTAAAAGTCGTTAAATTCGAACCCAAGACTCCTAGCTAGGAGCCCAGCGCTCTTACTACTGCGCTAACGAGCTTCTCCATGATAAACTACGAATAGGAAACACTATCTCTACCTCTGACTAAAACAAATGTAAGAATACTCACAACGGAAAAGGGTAACTTAAATAATACTGTTAGAGTAGATAAGAGACCACGATTGGATAAGAAAAGCACACTAAAAACATTGAAAGACGGACGGGAAAATGCCAAACGATCGGAGTAACGATAGAAGAAGGTTATATCCATACTACACAGAATAGATAAAAGACAACAATTAACAGACCATCCCACTTTATGAATCGGAACGTTAATTTCAAAAACAAAGAGAATGGTGAATAAAACGATCCTCAAAAGCTACTTTATGAATGACTTCAAAATATAGGAAACAAGTAGAGTTACTGAAACGTAGTTTTGCAGCAAAGGCCACCGAGTTACGAGTTGTTGAACCACATCAGAAATGACAATATGAAAGAGAAAAGTGTGAATGGCAGGCAGAATATCAAAAGCTTTAGCTGAGAGACAACCATTATGGTACAAACACATAGACAGAATGGTGAACTAAACATTACCCAGAATATACACGGACAAGAATACCAAGAGGGAGAAGAAAAGTTGTGTTTCAAAGCAGTTGATACTTTCTCGGCAGGTAAATTTGCACTTACTTCCCTGTTGTAATGATAACCAACAAAAAAATGAACAAATCCACTAACCTTCTTCAAATATAACCAAATGCCACATGACAAATAGAACTTACCAAATCGGCACTGCAAAATATATTTAAACTAGGTAAAATCATTGGAACAAATATTATTGCCGAACATCTGGAACTAACTAAATTTTATAGTTAACTATAAGTTAGGATGAATTATTTAGTATTCACTGCATAATCCACAAATTTAGAAAGTTAGCTTTTCTGGAACAAACTGCTTTGGCAAATAAATTAATTCAAAACAGGACACACAGGGCCAAATTATGGAATAGCGTGATGGGATTTACTAATAACCAAGATTAGTTATAACACATTTGAATTATTATTTTAAATTCCGGTTAATGCCCCCCGGCTTCTAAATATCAAACTAAATATTCTCTATTCAGAGAGTCAAATCAACTAATAGTTAATGTCTGTATTTATCTAAACGCATGCAAGATACTGATTTATAATCAATGATCTCGTTGGAGGATTTTCGATTTTAGACCGGAACCGTAAAATAATGAAAGAGGAAACACAAATCATCAAACCTGTTGCATCTCTTGCTATTATAAAATCATTTAATTTCAAATGATTCCGTTTAATTACTAAATCGGAATATTTTCTTTGGGAAGAGGCAAAAGTTTTCTTACGCGGTTTAAAATTATGAAAATTTGATTATCATTGATGCAGCGAGTAGTTTTGTATTGACAAGTAACATCAAGAAGCAAAACAAAAAATCAAAAAAGGTGATTGGAAATCAAAGCGTAGTAAACAATAATCACATACATATATTTCGTGGAATATTAATTAAGAAATTGTTTATGTCATTATCTTTGTCATAATACAATCAATTTTTATACAAAATAATCTTGTTTGTATAATAATCACCATTAATATTTTATAAATCTGTAATTCATAAATCAACATCATAAATAAAGCAAAAACGTAAGGAAATGAGGAAATCGATCACACAATACTGAATTATTTCTAAAATTATTAATATTTCTTCGTAGATCAAACAAATACAATTGTTGTATTGAAAACATGTAGAATATTTCAACATATATTTAATATTTAACTCAAAAATCTGTGCAAAAGCAAATGAGTTTTCTATTAAGACAAAATAAAACTATATAAATTTAATCTAAGTCAATTAAGTCAATGCGCACTGTTAATCTTCTACCTAGGGCTGTGTCAACTTAGAGCTGGTATTTCAGTACAGGTTTCAGTTAAATGTTAGTTTTAGTAGGCTTAGAAAAGGGTTTAAGCCGATTCTCCTGCTTTAAACCCCCTTATGTCTCTCTTGTTATTTATAAAATTTTATAAATTCCAAATTTTTATAAAAATCCTTTAAAAATCTGCCCAAAGTAGGAATATAATTATGTTACTTTAGAATGTTCTGAAAATTTCCAGTTATACATTTGCAATTAATTTATTAAGTTTTATTTATTATCATAATGAGATTAAAACACAAACTGGTATTAATTTAAGTTTTAACACTCGATGTAATGTGAAAAAGCAGGATCAACAATTTTAAAGCAACACCAAAACACCGAAATTTTGCTCACGCCAAAAACTTAAAATGCTCGTAACTTTGTTTATAGGAGCGTAAAGTAAATAGTAAACTGAGGTTCATTCCAAAGCTGTTGAAAAAGTAAAACTCTATTGACAAAGAATTTGACTGATTTAATTTCGAGTAGGTACTTTCAGCTTGATCACCGAAAAATGTTATGCTTAAGATAATTAAAATTTTGAATTTCTTCATGAAATTCCTTAAATATAAATTCTCTGTAAAAAAAATGTTGAGAAAACGTACATTTTAGAAGTTGGCAAAATGAATGCTAAAAAACTTCAAACTGCAACAATTTCAAGCAAAACTGCAACTGTTTGAAGTCAAATAATTTCTATTATTGCCCTTTTAGCTGCCTTGAATTTATTGTTGGCAATTTTTATTAACCTTAAAAATCTAAATTTGCACAGAAAAAATCGATCGAAATCGTTTGAAGATAAATATCAAAAACCTTGATGTAAACAACGCTTAATTGACATTTAAAAAATATGTTGCAGCACTTATAATGTAAAAAAATCTTTTGTGCCTGAATACTTCCGCCATATTCAATTGATACTCTCATGTTCAGTCCGATAACGATGAATATCATTACATGAAGTTTAATATGTTCACCATATCCGGCTTTTGTTGTTTTGCATGACAGTACTTTGTTGATGATGAGTTCTAACTCACAGACGGACAAAATGTTGGCAATCGTTACATGGATTATGTTGTTAAGTTTGCAGGTAATTTTCAAAAATATTCAATTTTGACCTAAAAAACTGTTCTATCAATTTCAATAACATTGGATTACCTACGTATTTCGTTTATTTTCTTAGGAAACTGCATGTACTTCGCACACTAATTTTGTGATAAAGGATATTAGATCGTGTTCTAAAGATAATTCCACTAAATTGTATGCAAAAATAAACACGGAGGACAATAAACAATACCTGGATTTTGATATAACATTACCAAGACCTTTGGATGACACCGTTGGGGTGAGATCTCGATTTAAGTGTAGAAAATACGGAAATTGAATTAAAAATTAATTTCTAATTAATTTCACACAATAATTATTTTTAAATTAGATTACTGCAGCCATTCGTACCAGTTTAGATCGAAAAACTTACATACCGGTCTTCACAATACGTGATAAAAACCTATGCAAGGCAGCAAACGTTTATTTGGGAGAATTTTGGTACGATGTGCAAAGAAGTGCACAAATTATACCTGGCGTGTGCCCAATACCGCAGGTAATTCGTTCATTAAAATGTTAAATTTTTTGCTTCTATGCTATTAACTTTTTTATTCTCAAAGAAAAGTTAGACTTGCTTCTGAAGAAACCCAAAGATAATATAATATTAAAAATTTCAACAAATTTTCGATTTTAGCGAAGGTATTATATTCATCACCACTTGCTGGACTACAGTAAAATTACTCTTCAGACGTTCCCTTTTGGACCTCTTAGGATTATATGGAACGCTATAGATAACACCAGCAGAAATAAAGATGTCATATTTTGTTTATTTTTTGACGTTGAAAATATAGCAAATTAACTTTGGTACAAAATCCCAGTAAGATTACACTTTCCCTCGAATTAATGTTCTTGGTATTAGCTAATAACTAATCATTTTTAGGTTTCAACTTTTGTCTTTAAGAATTCGTTGATATTCCACTATCGTAGAGAATAGAATTTAATCCTTCAATTAAACTTCAGCTGAAGCATTTAATACCCAAGTATTGTTATTTGTTTTTGTTGTGAATCTCTGAGTTTAGATTAAAAACTCGGTACTTTCAATACGTAGTTAATATCTTTAATTTTTTAATGTGTATTTCGTCACCAATAAGACTGAAATTGCCAGTACAACCCCCATGGTCAACATTCAAAGAATAAACCGTTAATAATTAATATAAAGAATATCATTGCGAAGGTTTGCTGTAATGAGTTGGTATTTTATACTTATTTTTGTACTGATACTGAAATGCCCAAAAAAGAAGGATAAAACAAATAATATCATTTTAGATTTGAGGTTGTGACTGCCGATAGGCAAGAACAATTATAATATTCTAACGAAACAAGTAAATCTACCTCTAAATAACACTTAACCATCGTAATACAAAAGGAATTTATGAGTTTTACGTAACTTGAACAGGGATATAAACAATTACTATAAAAAAAGATTTACAACGGCAAATTTGGAAAAGTATCTCTGTCTAAACCTTGTCAAAAAGTTCATTAGTTGAGTGTATACTCTCAATTATTAAATAAAATATAATACATTCACGATCTGTAAGAAGTAAAAGCACCAATTACTAGGGTCGTTCAAAAATGATTGGGAACTTCGGTTGAATCGCAGATTAAAATATGCGCCCGTTGCGTGTGTGAAGATAGACTATAGTGCCACGTGTTTCCAGCAGATGGCACTGCTGGAACGCATAGAAGAAAAGGTAGTGAGCCATTCGTGCAGCCCTGCATGTGCAGTCGTGAACAAAGCGGAAAACCATGGAAGCAGACAATCATGGGCAGCGATGGCGATGGACGGTGTGGTGTGGTTTCTTTGGAGTGACTGCTTCGGATATCTATACAAGGTTACTATCCGTGTATGGGAACGCAGAACTGTGTTTCGCTGGATATCGGAGTTCAAGGCGCTAAGGACTGTGCTGAGAAAAATAAAAGCAAGCTCTCGGATACACCTTGCTGCTTCATATCCCATATTCGCTGGATTTTGCACCGAGCGACTATGCTCTGTTTGACGCAATGAAAGATGCAATGCGCGGTAAGAAGTTCTCCTCCAACGACGAGCGGAAAGAATAGTTTGCAGTAGCTTTACGGAAACTGCCGGAACATTGGCAAAGTGCATCGACATTGAAGGGAAATACCCTTAAAGAGATTTGTACTCACTTCTTCCTAATAAAAGAGTAGTGAGGAGAAAACAATAAATTGTACTGCCAATCATTTTTGAACATCCTAAATAAAATTTAAGGGTTATGTAAAATATCTCTAAATAATGATTTATGATAAATTATTAACTATAGTGTAACTGGCATATCAAGTAATGCATGTCATCAATAAATTTTATGACATCACAACTTAGTACGTATACATAAACTTTCAAACGATTTACAAATTTTATAACCAATATTTTCTGATAAAAATGGTTCGCATTTTCGTTTTCCATCGCGATTTTAGCAATACTATAAATTAAAATAAAGAGATAGGAGTAGATGTTGAGTTACTTTTCTATTTTGTGTTAAACTATACGTTTCTGGTAGCGCCCTCTGTGTGCATCATTAGAGTATGTGAGTAATATAGTCTCAGGCGAGCCATGGAATGTACTCGACCTTGTTTTGTGTATACGATTTTGTAAAACATGTAAGTTAAGTTAGTAACAATAAAGATAATAAAAACAATGAAGTCGAAAAAGAAACCACAGGAACATTTGTGGCAACAACTTAAGAGTGCAGTACTACAAAGTAGTCCAAGTACAATGCCACCAGTGACCAAAAAGCGCATCCACTAAGCCTACTAAGTGAAGATATAAAGGACATCTGGATTACTTTCGGCGGTGCATCGAAACGGGTCTAGGTCAATACCACTCCGCAATTACCACGCCGGTCAATACCACGCCGGTCAATTCCACTCCAACAAAAATCACTCCAAACAATAACCACTCCGAACAAAAACCACGCCAGCAAATACCACTCCGTAAAATATCACTCCTGTAAATTACCACTCGGGGTAAAAACCACTCCAACAAATATCACGCCTGTATAATTCCATGTATGTAAATAGAATTTTAAGACGTAATAAGAAAGATAAAATGGTACTGCCAAAATAAAGAAAAATTAAAAATAATGATTTATATGTTATGGCTAATTTGATAAATTTGGTTATTATGCATAATAACAGGAATAATTGAATGAACAGAAAACCTAAAAGGCTTCAATTCCAAATCACTTTTTGTAGACTTGCAGAAATATTTGAAATCTGACGTATTTATGGTGTCAGTAAAATTGTTTCTACCATTTTGTAAAGCTGTCGTTGGGATTAAAACAGTATTCATATTTTTCTGAATATACCGTTTACTGTAATTTGCCAGGAACCCTTTTCCCAGGTTTTGGCGAACAATTCTTTGTAGCTTATTCTTTCTTTTTAACTTACCCATAAGAAATATCTCTTAGTATATTTTGTTGTATGTACCTTGTGTGCCTATGTACGTTTTAGTTCTTAATTTTATATTATTTTATTTATATTATCAGATTCACATTATTATTATTATTATTATTAGTCCATAGACTAAACAAACGAACAAACTTCCCTTCTTCATTTGTTATTTTCTTTTATCTTCGTCGCATCTTGTACAATAAACTTGATCATTTTCGTTCTTATCACGTCTTGAAATATAACTTTTATATGTCGAATATCAGTGGCGTAACCAAGGGGGGGCCTAGGGGGCCCAGGCCCCCATCAAGATCAAAGTTATTAATTAAAACAGTTTTTAAGATGTGACCAAAAATGCAGGGTGAGTGTATTATGTTGGGTCCCGTCGAGTGCATATGTAGTATTTCTGACACAATTGTTAAACAGTGGACTGGGCCCCGTACAAACTACGTGCTAAACCTTAAACAGTGGATTGGGCCCCCTACAAACTACGTTTCTGGTTACGCTACTGTCGAATATAACGGCGTGATATTTGTTGGAGTGGTTCTTACCCCGAGTGGTAATTTACAGGAGTGATATTTTACGGAGTGGTATTTGCTGGCGTGGTTTTTGTTCGGAGTGGTTATTGTTTGGAGTGATTTTTGTTGGAGTGGAATTGACCGGCGTGGTATTGACCGGCGTGGTAATTGCGGAGTGGTATTGACCGGACACCCATCGAAACACATAACGTTTCACCGTAACTGGTTTTTTAGTTTACAGCAATGTGACAACATGAAAATATCATTATGTGAAGACGGTGTGTGCAAAGTAGTTGGTACAGGAACAATTAGAATTAAAAAAACTAGTCGACAACACGTCACCGTAAAATTACAAGGTTGTATGTTATGATTTTCATAATTTGAGAAATAGTGATTTTAAAATTTCCACTTTCAGAACTACTTTAATTTTTAAAAATATGGATGTATTAATATGCATTCAACTTTATAATAACCTAGTTATAATTTTTAGCAAAAATAAAGATTTTATTTACCTACACATTTTTTGCAAAAATAAAACAAAAAAAACATACAACTTTGTTTTACTGAAATTGTATTATTTATTATATAGACTATATATATTATTATGTTGACATACAACTTTCTGACATAAACTTAATAAAACGTTAAATTCTTCAAAATAAAACAAAATATTCTTAAAAATAAACAGACAACTTTCAAAAATAAAACAAAATTCTTAAAAGTAAAACAGAAAAAAAATTAATTCAGCATGCGTGTTTTGAACAACCAGGCTCCATTATTGGCACCAGCTCCAAAGCACTGTTTTCTTCATTTTGCTTTTCTTTACCCTTTCTTTTCTTGGATGTTTCTTTTAAATTCGGTATGCTTGCTTTAAAATAGGCTTGATCTAATTTTTGTATCCATGGTAACATGCTACTGATAGCATCTATTTTCTTTTGGCCAAGAGTTACTTTAGATTTGACAGCAATAAGCTTAATTTTTTCATTATTTTTTGCAATTAATCCTCGACGTGTGCTGCAATGCCTTATATTAGCGATAGTAAAGTCTTCTTGGGAAAATGCAGTCTTGTACTTAACTTCATGTATTACTTTGGTCAGTTCAATAGAGGAGATTTTTGAAAAAGGTATTATCGTATTATACTATATAGTTTAATTTTAAAGCAGACGCGTGGAAGTCTTTGAAATCTTGTTGGTTCATCTGTATAATAATGTACGGGTTGCGTGCACGCACCTTTAGTAGAAGTCTTATTAAGGAAATTGGAGAATAATATTCTGCAGGCCTTAAAACTCTCTCAATAGAGCTATGTGCTGCATCCACAACCTGTATGGCAGAATGACCGGGTACGCAGAACTTCATTGTCAATTTATTTAGATTATTATTGTGATTTTGTAAAATATGAGCAAGTGCAAAACTCATATAACTGTTTCTATTTTGTGGAACACAACTGTCACTCCATAGAGTAATTTCTGAGATAGCAGGATGATCTTCCAGAATCCTATTCAAAATTTTGTAAACAGCGCTTGCAATATCGTTGCCCGCTCTTCCTCTCATTGTTTCAGGCTAAATGGCACAATAAACTTTATTTCCTAAAGATAAGTGAGCTGTCATATTATATACATTTACTTTGAATTTATAGAAAAAGTTTTTCACCTCTGCTTTTGGACAGGTTAAAACATTTTCTAGATCGAAACAAAGTACTACCTTGTTTTCATCTATATCCTTTTGCCTATCTTTCCTCATTAGCTTCTTTTCGTTAACATGCCTTTGATATTCCTGCAACTTTTCTTCTAGTGTAGCTTCCCCTTCCTGTCGCTTCATTTTGATCTCTTCACAGAAATCACACCTGTCTTTGCGAGGTTTATGAAAATATAGATTATAATTTCTGCAAAATGTTCTCTGGTAAATGCAAAATTTTACTTCTGTTTTTCCTTGCGCTTGTACCCACTCTGTATATAATTCATACATTTTCCTAATTGACAAATGAGATTCCAAATATTCTCTTTTAGTGTTGGCACGACAGTAATGTGATTCCACCTTTGGTAACGACTCGATATGCTTTTTAACAAGCGCTATGCCTTCATCACTGGTAAACTTTTTGCGGTGCTTTCCTTGAAGGCAAGGCTGGGGAGTATTTGAACAACCTTTTTTATTGTGTGCAGTATACACTGGTTTTTGACTAATACTTAGGGTACCCAAGTAAAATTTCTTACATACCTGAATAGTTTGTGAATTTATTTTAAAAGAATACCTATAAGAATCACCTTTTCTGGAATTTTCGGAAGATTTCCCCTTGCGTCGCTTCTCTGGGTTATATCTTTCAGTTGTAGATAATATAAATAGTTGCCTTTCTCTATAACTTAGTGTATAATATTCGGAAAACATTGTCTCTCTTTCTACCTCAGTAATATTCATAGCACATACAACCTTGTTATTCTCTATTGTTAAAGGAAATAAGGTTACAAAGTTCTATGTATTTAAAGTGTGACATACAACTTTGTTACTCTTTCTTATATATTTTATTGACATACACCCTTGTAATTTCTTGCTTATTAACTTTATGGAAGGTGCTGCCATCTCGACGGTCATAGCAAAACTTGCTCCATTCAACATACAACCTTGTTATATGCATAACTCATATAGTGCAAAATTTATGACATACAACCTTGTAATTTTTCGGTGACGAACAGGTGAATTGATGGAATGATTGAAAATGTGTTATTTGCCCCTAGATTCAGAAAAACCTTTTCTCAGTAGGAGTGTGCACATCCAAGGGTGTTGAAGTAAACTTTAAGGACAAGCAAGTACTTATTATGCAAAATGGAATAGTTGCAGCTCAAGATACGAAACAAAACAATAAAATTTATAGACTGTTGTTTAAGGTAATAATTCTTTGCGAGGTAAATATATCAGAAGACAGTCACATCAACACAGGAAGAATTAAAGATATGATCGAAAACATTTTAGTGCATGGCGTAGAAGTGTCCGACAAGGGTAACTTCTTCTGCGATGGGTGTCAGTTCGGTAAAGCACAACGTCAACCGATCCAAAGAATATTTATTCTGTTGTGGGCATGATACAGTCATAGTGACGTGTGTGGACCAATGCCTACAGAATCGCTTGGTAGTGCAAAATATTTCGTCACGTTCAAAGGTGATGTTTCAGGCTTTCGACGTGCTTATTTTATCAAACACAAATCAGATGTGTTCGAAAACTTTAAAGAATTCGAGATCGTGACTGCTAACAAGTTCAATAAGGTTCGGTAAGGAGTACGACAATCACATAATGAAGGAGTATTTGAGAAAGCGGGGAATCCAAATTAAAACTACTGCTCTTTACATACCACAGCAAAATACAAAAGGCTGAACGTGACAACAGAACCATTGTGGAGAGTACTAAATAGGTCAAAGGGCTTCAAGAATAGTTGTAGGCCGAAGCAGTCAATACTGCGATCTACATTCTCAATCAAACGCCGTCCAGTCAAACAAAACGTTCAACTCCGTATGAGAAATGGATGGGGACCAAACCATCTTTGATACATGTCAGAATTTTTGGAACAGAGGCCTACATGCACGACATGCACGTTCCCAAACAATTTAGGAGGAAATTCAATTCAAAAGGTAAGAAAATGGTGTTAATCGGTTATCAAAACGAGTCTTCAAATTACAGAATGTATGATCCCATGACAAGACAAGTGACTGTAGCTAAAGATGTCGTCTTCAATAAAGATTCGAGCTCCAGTGTTCATGATGTGCAAACGATGGATTGCATTAGGTTCAAGGTTGAACACAATGGAGGAAGCTGAGAAAAACCAAGACAAAATGTGAATCCTGAGCATATGGTAGCTGAAGAAAACAACGAAAACCTTAACAATGAACAACCTACAGCAGTGGATAGTCATCAGTTGAGGGACAGGCAAACTTTGAGACGACTGAAACGCTTTGTAGCCGACATTGTAATTTGCCATGAACCCACAACTTACCATGAAGCAATAACAGGAAACGATGCCGAAAACTAGAATATAGCTATTAATATAACAAGAATATTATGCGATTTATAATAGTCGAGGATGTTGCTAGGTGACGAGGCGCAAGCCGAGTCAACTACGCAACGTTCGAGTCGGTTTAAATCGCAAATATTCGAGTTATATTTCAAGCTTTATCGTATCATTGACGACAATTCATGTACACAAATAGTGTTTGTTTATATTATGTAACTAACGAATTATGAAGTTGGAAGTTGCTATGTTATTATGTTATGTATAATTATTAATAAAATTTTAATATAAAGTTGTCTTTATAATCAATGATACGATAAAAGCTGTAAAAGAAGAATTACAGGCACATGAGAAGAACAATACGTGGGACATCGTACCAAAAACCATAAAACTGTGAGGCAATTGACACAAAGTGGGTTTTTAAAGTACACCTCATGCCTGATAATACGTATCGGTACAAAGCACGGCTATGTGCAAAAGGATTTATGCAAAAGCCAGGACGTGACTATAGCGAAACATTCTCACCCGCCGTAAGATATGACTCTCTGAGAGTACTCATGGCAATCGTTGCCCATAAAGACATGGAAATGATGCAGTTCGACGTAAAGACGGCCTTTCTCTATGAAGAACTCGTGGAGGATATCTTCATGAAATTGCCTAAAGGATTAAATGTTAAGGACAAGTGTGGAACAGTATGTAAATTAAAGAAATTGCTCTATAGTTTACAGCAGGCACCGGGGTGCTGGAACAAAACCTTCTCTATATCCTTTAAAAATTACGAATTTAGAGAATGTGCTGGTAATAAATACATTCTTCAAGGGCAGGGAAATGGTGACGAAGTGTATCTAGCGCTTTTTGTTGACGATGGCCTCATAATATCAAAAAGACAAAACGCACTAGACCTTCTAATTCGCAAGCTATCAAACTCGTCGAAATAAATGTAGTGGAAACTGGCATATTATGTGGTATGCAGATAGAAAGAAACAAAAGCGACACAACTGTGTTCATTCACCAAGCAAAATATGTGAATGCTTTAAGATGTATGAAGCCAAAATCAGCTTAAGAGAGCAATATTGAACATAACGTGCCTTATCGTGAAGCTGTAGGCTCACTAATGTTCCTGGCATTTGTCAGTCGTCCTGACATTCCTTTTTCAGTTAATATGGTGAGTCGATATTTAAATAATCACGACAATAATCACTGGGAAGCTGTTAAAAGGATATACAGATACCTTCGGAGAATGCCTAATCTAGGGATACTGTACAAGGTGGCCCATTTTCGAAGGGATTGCAGGCTATCTCCTTAACTATTACATCTACGCAAAAAGTAATAAAGGTGTCTCGGGTCAAATTTTTGAGAAAAATCTAATGGTGCAAACCGAAATTTAATATCGTCTTTTGTTTTCGAGCTACAAGCGAAAATTGAATTTTTCGGAAATTCTTTTCGGAGTTATAACTCTTTTGTTTGTAGAGATACGAACAAAAAATAAAAACATTTTTAAGGCACTTTTTCATGTAGAATTTAATGGTGATATTGGATTTTTAATTTGCATATTAAGTTTTGAGTTATAACATAAACTTGTGTTTTTTTAAATAGCAACCGTAGTTGGCTTTGACATCAGTAAATAGGTCGCTTTTCAACGTTTTCAAAAATATATGGTTTAATATACTTATTTTAAATAACGAATGAAATATCAACAATTTTCTAATATTTACAAATCGTAATTGAATATAATTATCAAGCAACCCTTGGAACACAAAAAAATGAATAAAAAAACAAAATAAATTACTGTTCTGTCAAATTAAGCAGTCTTTGTTTAGTTATGTAGCTTTACTTTAATACTTATGTAAAAGTAAGTCTCCAACCAAATATGGAAACATGTAAGAAACTTGAGAATAGGTTTATTAATTTTGGATCTTTCAACAAACCACGAAATAAGTAAAATATTTAACCAAGATAAAACGAAAATACTACAAATAGTTTAGATTAGAGTATGTAACAGCATCTCCAACCTATTCCAGTAAAGAAAAAATACAGAATAATGTAACCCAGATAAGAATCAGAACATTGTGGATACTAAATTTAATTCCTCTAGAATGCGTTTAAATAATCATTTATACCGCAGTATTCTTAAATATTGGCAAGTTTATTGAGATTTAATTGTTATTTGAGATAAGTGTAGTAAACTGTATAGGTACTTAAACTGTCACACATAAACAGTCATTGTAACTATTAAGCAGTTACACTTTACATTTACTTTTTACATAAGTAAAGCTACATAACCAAACGAATACCTATTAATTTGACAGGACAGTCATTTATTTTGTTTTTTTATTCATTTTTTTTGTATTCCAAGGGTTGCTTAATAATTATATCCAATTATGATTTGTAAATATTAGAAAATTGTTGATATTTCATTCGTTATTTAAAATAAGTATATTAAACCATATATTTTTGAAAACGTTGAAAAGCGACCTATTTAGGGATGTCAAAGCCAACTACGGTTGCTATTTAAAAAAATACAAGTTTATGTTATAACTCAAAACTTAATATGCAAATTAGAAATCCAATATCACCATTAAATTCTACATGAAAAAGTGCCTTAAGAATGTTTTTATTTTTTGTTCCTATCTCTACAAACAAAAGAGTTATAACTCCGAAAAGAATTTCCGAAAAATTCAATTTTTGCTTGTAGCTCGAAAAGAAAAGACGATATTAAATTTCGGTTTGCACCATTAGATTTGTCTCAAAAATTTGGCCCGAGACATCTTTATTACTTTTTGCGTAGATGTAATAGTTAAGGAGATAGCCTGCAATCCCTTCGAAAATGGGCCACCCTGTACAGGGCGGTCCATAAGTAATGGTACACAGACTAACAGTAGATTTGTGAGGCCAAAATATTACGATTTACCTAAAATTACCTTAGTCCAAAAGTTAATATTTGGGAAGATACAGGGTGTCAAAGTCGAAATTTTAATTTTAATTTTCTTCCGTATATAATCTCTAAAGTTTTTGCAATATTTATATAAAAATTGGCGAAACTACATTTTTTAGGACGGGAAACAATAATCCGTTCTCACTTTTAATGTAGCTCTAAAAAAGACCTTACTTTTGCCACACCTAATACCTTAAAAATACTTCAACTTTTTTGCACATAAAGTTAGGGCAGATCTAATTGAAAAAAATAATTACCTCATCTTTTTTATACAAAAACCTTTTACCAGTGATAGAGGCCATTAAGATGAATCTTTTTTGTGGGAATGAAATTTTTATAGAGTCCAAGTCTAGATTAAAATAAAAACTGGCGTTTCACGTAAAGTCATAGCAGCGATTAAGATAGAGCAAAAAAGTATTTAAAAAAGTTGTTGCTATTCAAAAAAATATCCCAAATATGAAGTTTCACTGAAAAATTTTAATTTTAATTTTTCTACTTTTTCAGGAATACTTAATCGTTGTTCAGCCATCACTAATCAAACAACAAAAATTCCATGTAAATTGTTTTGTGAGCTGACGTTTCAAACGATTTTTAATTGTTTTGATTGTTCATCGCGCACTTGATATTTGAGATAAGGAATTTTTTAATGAGTTCACGCAAAAATGCAGAAAATTAAAAATGCAAATTTTTCAGCAAAACTTCATATTTGGAGAATTTTTGTAATTAGGAACAACTTTTTTAAATACTATTTTGCTCTATCTTAATCGCTGCTATGACTTTACTTGAAACGCCAGTTTTTATTTTGATCATAGTTGGCTAGATTTGAAATCTAAAAAAATGCATTCCTACAAAAAGATTCGTCTTAATGGCCTCTACCACTGGTAAAAGTTTTATACTAATTGCGTTATTAATAACACAGTTATTTAAGTGGATTCATGTAAAATGAAACACACTGTGTGTACCTACACTGCTCAAAATAATTAAAGGAACACTTGTTTACATCTCAATAACGTTTTAAATTGTACCAGTATACAAAAATATAATAACGCGTACCTATCTTAAACACTCACATTTTATTCGAATAAAATTTCAGAAACAGAATCAATTTTCCCATATCACTTTTAAGATAACAATACAAATTCATAGAAACTACAAGAAATAAAGTGAAATAAACAATTCGAATTGTAATTTCGAGATGTATTGTGCTTTGGAATAGAAATGAATGTTGACAGTTCATCATCAATTGTTAACTTTTACACCAATTAATCAAAATGAGGTATCTAAATGAAGTAGCAGTGTATAATTATCCTTGTGAAAAATTATATCTTATGCTAAAGTTTATATTTATGTTTCTTAGCAAAAAATGATCAAAGAGCGGGAATATCGAGTTAGTTTCTGGTAGCGCCCTCTGTGTGCATTATTAGATTATGTGAGTAATGGAGTGTCGGGCGAGCCATTGAATGTACTCGACCTTGTTTTGTGTGTACGATTTTGTAAAACATATAAGTTAAGTAACTAACAATAAAGTTTCATTGTTCAGCTTACTTTACTTCTTTAACTAATAAATACAACAGTACTAGATGATAGTTGTTAAATACAGAGGATTCAATTACACTAAGGTAAGTAACACACAACACGATCTGTCAAAACTTTTCCATTCACATATAAACACGTCAAGAATAATACCAACTTTAGAAAAAATAAATATGAGCTAAATTAGAAAATGAAAATGCGATTTCTTTCTTATTTTCAAAAATGTATAGGCCTTGTGATTAAATACGGGTGCCTAATCTTATAAAACTACAAAAATAATTTATATTTAGCAATTACATTTTTTATTTTTTTATCGTGCATTATTGGCAATGCCAACCGTTCATCATGTGATTGATGACGCGCATTACCTGACTCGCCATTTGGACTATATACGAATTATTTTTATACATGCTCCCGAAATGAGTTTTCAGGAAAAAATTAACTTTAATCATTTCAAAGCAATAAATTGGTGGTTTGGTTTGAAACAAACAGCACCAGACACGAGAAAAACGATGAGTTTTTGAGACATATTTGCTTATTCCTGTCGCATACAGTTTACAGATTTTATTTTACAAACTCACTAGAACAGCTAATGTTGAAAATCTGTGTATATTCGTAATAAGTCATATTTAATATAACCTAGCATTCAACATCTGACGAATTAATTTTAAAATGAATTTCGTATCAACAAAACAAATTAAAAGAATGGCCCACCGTTGTCTAAAAAGATCACAAGCGCGTTATACTTTCGAAATGTTTGTTTAATGCAACATTTACAGAATATTATTGAATGACGCAATATAAACAGTAAACATCATAACAAATCTATTTTTATATTATTAATACATAAATGTGAGTTAATTATCTTGGGCCAGGTACTAAATTGGGTGGCCCTCAACCGGAATTCCATAAATCTTAAAGGATCGTATTCAAGGTAACATTTCATCTCAGTTTATTAATAGCATGCGTAAAGTTTAACTGAAGAAGCGTTTGATGAGGGTTGACGTTGAGATTGTTTTGTACTTTCTTTGAAAATCAAAAATGGCAATTTTCGTAAAACCCAAACAACAATAATATAATTACATTTTGAAAGTGTTAAGCGATCAAGTTCAAATAGTTCGTTCTGAATCTCCGCACACCATTAAATTCAACTATCATAAACATTTTGAAATTATGTCATCTAGCTTTAGTCGATGTTACTTTATTTTTATATTCCATGTCAAAACTTAGTGATTAAAACAGTACAAAATGAAGCACGGTCCACGGTCCACAAAAATTTGATAACATAACTTCAAAATGCCATTGGTTGCATTTAACCATCCGGGAGGATTCACAATGACTCCTGCATTCGATAACATGAAATTTTATTGATCACATGGTTGCAGTACATACCTTTTTTTTATAGAGACTGTTTGAACATTTGAATATAAAACTACAGGAAGGAGGCTATATAAAACAGACATGAGACCAAGATGGGTCTTGCATATGGCGGCTGAATATTTCCGGTATGTCAATGGCGTACCTTTTAGAATGGACACGGGATACGTAAACCTTTGAATATAAAATATTCAAAGACGTAAACTGACAAAAAAATGTAGTAAAAAGTAAAAGTATGAATGAACAAAAATTAGAAGCTGCAAGAAATAAAATATTATAATACTGACGGTTAAAACAGTTTTTTAAATATAGGTATATTTTGCAAAGTTCTAATCTACAAATAAAACATGTATGTGACGCCTATGATATTCACTCTCGACCTTTCTCTTGACATTGAAATTACAACCTCGAATTGACTACAAATGAGTCATACATGGTGCTTCAAAAATGACTGTTTGTTCTAGCTACTAGAGCGCTACACTCCTTCCTGTAGTTTTATATTCAAAGGTTTGAACTAAGTATAACTGTAGACTAGATTTTATCCAAAGATGTTCAAGTTCCACATGCGAGTATAAAAATCCTATAAAGAAAGTTTCAATTTTGAGGTATGTTAGATAATAACCCATTGCTACCTAATTATTAAATATTTATTTATTTATTGGGAAGAATGCATTTCACTCTATTTTTATATTTATAGTTAAGTAATATTCCTCCTTTGTATCTGTTAGCTTTTTTTGTAACTAATTTTGATTCTATTTTCTATAGTTTTTAATCAAATGCAATAAATAAAAACAAGAATCTAACAGCAGCTGGGAGGTGGAGGGGGGGGACTATTTCTTTCTTGTAAATTAATGTTTAAAACTGTAACTGGCGTTTATGCCTTGTTAAGTTTTATTAATTAAAATTATAATGTATAATACTTATTTTAAGCCATGTTTCATTGGAATCAAATCCCAGGAAATAAAAGTACAACAAGAGAGTACAAAATTTTGGTGAAACTACCTACTGCAAAAAACGGCATCATTAAATCTGACGAATGTTTGCTGTAATTATACTGAAATGTACCATCGTTTTTATTACCACAAAAATGGCCCTGAATGTTCCCGGATTCATTACCACATTAACTTTACTTTACTAATTGTTATGGCACATCAGAATATTATTTGGTATGTTATCACCACACAACATAAAATGTACACTTTTATATAAACAGAACAGAGTACTACAAAAATCTATTGAAAGAAATGCGGTGATTATCCATATTTTTATGTCCAAAATCGATTACACAGGTTATTACAACCCATTATAAATATTTCCGTGGGAGAATTTTATCGTCCTGATAATGATAAGAATGACATAGTACAATTTTCAATCTATTTTATAACGTAATAATTCATCTAAATGCATATTATTTTAGGTAAATTGGGCTACTTCCGTAAACATGAAAGCTGCAACCACAATGTACCTGTTAATCATACCAAGTGCTTTGTGCATGGATGTCTCTCATGCTTGACAAATTAATTGTTTAACGAGGCGTTATTTATTTAATAAACATATTTGTCTAATGTTTCATGTCGGCTTAGGTTTGATTTTGTTTATGAGAAGGGATTATTGTGGTCGAATGTTAAAATCACTAGCAAGAAGATTGTTTTTTAAGTTCGAAACTGTAATACCCAAAATTGCCATTTCTTTTTTCTAAATTTGTTTCTGCAAACTTTCGATTAATTATTACAGCTGAGATCTATTTTCAATAAATTATATGCGGTATATTAACCATACCATCAATAAAATTTCCCGTTTAAGAATATATCATTATGGATCCTTGATTTTCCAAACGCAGGTCATTATCATTATGAATCTTCCCACCTTGCTAAATGCAATCCTCATAATGGTAGTTTGAAGTTACAGGCTTTCCGTGTACATTGGGTTATTTTTTCACGCTTCATATTGAAACTTAGTAAGTCAAGCAATTGAAAATGAGCAACGAATGGTAAAGAATTGCTTTAAACTAAACTTTGATGTGAAACTAAACCAG
Organism: Melanotus villosus; assembly: GCA_963082815.1. Classification (NCBI taxonomy): domain Eukaryota; kingdom Metazoa; phylum Arthropoda; class Insecta; order Coleoptera; family Elateridae; genus Melanotus; species Melanotus villosus. The sequence goes on along the minus strand of OY720418.1, from coordinate 47,474,273 downwards.
CAGAAAATCACATTTTAATCTTAAAATGGCACTGTAATGGTTACATTCAGCAATCTGGAAGAATAAATAATCTTCGAAAGCATGGCTTACAAGTAATTAAAATGCCTTAAATTTACTAAATACAATGGCAATAACGCGTTTTTCTGTTATAGACATATAAAATTATATAAAGTTTTTTCGTTTTATGTTTACATTAAACACGATTTCAGTTTTCAGTTAGAGACAACTTTAAACGTGAAGTAAGAATACGGCCCAATATTATCAATATTTCGAGTATTTTCTGAAGGTTTGACATTTCATAGGTACTTCTTTATTAGGTGTTTCACCACCAGTTAGTAAAATAAAAATTAAATTACTAAAGCTACGTTCAGTGTGTTAATAGGTTATTAATTTAATTTTTATTTTAGCAACTTTTAGCGAAATATGCAACAAAGAAGTATGAGAAATAGCTTCAATGTCCATTTAGTGTAAATTGAAATTTATTAAAAATAAATTTTCAGTAAGCTAGTAAACAACAAAATTTACGAGTATTTCCATGGGAAGAGAACCGCCTGACTCAATTACGAATACATGAACTTAATAACCTGAAAAGTTTGATAGCCAGACTAAACAATTATAAAACAAATTTGCATGAAATACAAACATCTTGCAAAGCAATGAATAAAAACGGCAAACGAAAACACAAAAACTGAATGACTGTCTGTAGAATTTAAAAGCCTTTTTTTAGACGCAAAGGAACAAATTAAAATTTTTTCATTCACTCATTTTTCTCTCTGTAGCGTTCATAAAATGTAAGAAGACTAACTATCTATTTGATAGATTTTCACAAGTAAGATTCAGTATGGTAAATATGTTCCTCAATGAAGATTGGCCTCTGTCTCTTTTCCTCTCTTTCTCTCTCTCTCTCTCTCTCTCTGAAGAAACTAAAAAAATTTCATATCCTGAAAAACTGAAAATTGTTAGGTGGTATTTAGTTATAAATTGTATAGGAAATCTAGTTAATGCAGAATGTTTTAGTTAATTTAAAAAAAAACAACAATAATTTAAGTTAGAAAACGAATTTTCTAACTTTGTATTTTTAAATATTGGTTAGTCTTAAAAGTTAGTTTGTTAAATTTGATTAATTCAGTAACCAAATAACATTACTTCATATAAGCGGATCACAGAGCCACAGCCTGTTTTCTGATTATATTGTCATACCAATAATCCCTTTTTAAACGGTGAATTCATAATGTTCGCTTAGTTTTAATTAATATCGTAATTACACTAAACTTATTTCTAGAACGAACGATTCTTCGTTAACTGACTGTAATTGCTTAAAGAAAAAATAGAGAAACGAATTTTATTAAAACGTAAATTTAATGTTAGAAATTGCAATTGGGAATTATTGTAAAAGCTCTTTAAATTCTTAGATATCTCAACCTAAAAACCTTGCTGTTCGTAATACAACATTGTGTTTTATTTTTTTTATTAATAAAAGACGTAACCGAAGATTTAAGTTGTTGTTAATTAAAAATACAATCAAATAATACATTCGGTAATTTTTCTTCTTTAATTAGAACCTAATGGTTTGTTAACGTCAATCCGCAATTATTCCTTGCTAAAACAGCTCTGATTATAAAAAATTAAAACCGATATTACAAAATGATTCCAATTAAAAAAGTTTTCGAATCGCTCATACATGGATACAATTCAGACAGGGATTATGTAATGTTAATGTGTTCAAATGTATCTCTGTTCGTGAAAGCATTTAATAAAATTGCCCCCAGTGATTTTAAAACATTGCTATTAAAACTTTTTCTGTTTGTTTTTTTAATTTAATGTGACGTAGGATTTTAAGGTTAACGATCTCCAAGTCTGTAGAAAGCTACGAAACACAATACTGAGTTAGCTTGCTTTCTAAACAAATGAAGGGGACGGATGCCAGTAAAGGATCTTTATTCCTCTGAAAAGTAAAAGGAAAGAAAGCAATTAAAAGCAACAATTTCATCAAAAAAAGCTGCTATTAGAAGGGACGTACTAGGTTCTGAAACGCCCAGTATAGGTGCTTTTAACGTTAAATGTAAAAAGGACACAACTACTACAAATGGATTGCCTAAAGGGAAACCTTTTTCTGAAATTTGCTTAAATGAATCAACATAAAATACTTTCCCGTTTTCTTTTTAATTTAGTTATTGAAATTATAATTTCAACAACTAAATCTTTTAATATTTTGCTTTATAATCAAATCTTAGGCTATTGTACAATTTTTGTATTACAAGGCAAGCATCAATTAAGATTTAATATTCTACATTTCCTTAAGAACATTAATTCTGCCGATGTAATGCTTCTCAAAGGATTTCACCGGTCTGAGGAATAAATCGTTTCTATTACAACAAAGGCAGACAACTAATAAAAATCGCAGGAATTCTGTCATTCCCTACTAATGAACATAAGCAGGAATTTGCTGCTACTCATAAACTCATAAATCATTATTAGTATTGCAGTTAAAGTTAAATACTACGCCTACGTTAATTATACCGAGTGTCTTAAAAATAATTACATCTAGTTACCTTTGAAATTTGTTTGCATGTAAACTTTTATGTTTACATGGGAAATTCAAAGCATACCTACTAGATGTATTTCGTTTTAAGACACTTTGTAGATCCAAATTGTGAAATTTTGAATTTATTCATTAATAAGTAATGAATTCGCTTTCAGTTAAAACCTCCGAATAATCTAAAAATTGATTATTGACGTGATCAAATACCAATGTTTGTCTAACTAACCAATCAATAAGGTAATTGAATAATGCTAGAGGTCGTCAACGGGAATAAATTTAGTAAATTAAATACAAAATATAAGGAAAGGCCAATACGAATATATATTTGACATTTATCTCAGAAAATTTTGAAATTACTGTAGAGCTCACATTTCAGTTATACTATTTTCTTGTGTTTCCATTTAATAATGTTAATTTTCGTAATGATAGTATTAGATCAACACTCAGAATTTAAAAGGTATTTTTTTTAATGCTGGAATCTAAATATTACGCATTAATGGATGGAGTATCGCATCAAAAACATCGTTTATAAATAAACCAAAGAATTGCTTTAGTTAAAATATTAGCGTAAAGATTATTTACGAAATACCAAAAAAGGGAAAATTATTTATTACCTATGTTATAAAGAGAGAATTCTTAAATGATTCTTCCATTTCGGTTTATTTAATTTTTACTGAAAATCAAGCCACTTGAATTTCTTATAGTTAGACGTCAAAGAATGTGTTGGTAACTTATAGTTTTTCTTTTACTTGAATGGTATATTAATTAACTCAATAATGCTAAAATTTCACAAAAACATTCGTAAATTTTAATCAAATTAAATGGGTATTACAGAACAAAATATAATGCAAAATTTGTAATTAGAAACTTTAAATAATTTGAGTTTCCGATACTGAATTTAAATTCTTCAAGAGAAAAGAAACTCAAACTCTTCCAGAAAAATTCAAATTGCTGAAGTTTGAGTTTCTTAAAATAAATTTAAAGTTCTTCTAGAGAAAATAAACTCAGGTCCAGAGAAACTCAAACTTCAAAGATATTTGAGTTTTTGAACCAAAATTTGATTTATCTAAAAGCAGAAAAACTTAAATTCTTGAACTCCTAAATGCCTGAATTTAAATTGTCCAAACTAAAATTTTCAAGAAAAACTTAATAGCCCTCGGAGAACGTTTTCAAATTTGAGTTTTTCACCTTCAGTTTGCTCAAACAAAATGCTCAGTATCTGAACCTGAGTTTGACTTTTCCAAGGGAGAGGAGTAAAGTATTGAAGAAACATACAAATTCTTTCCACAAGAATTCTCAGATTTCTGAAAATGAATTTCAGTTCTCTAAAATAAAGGAAATCAAGATCCTTCGAGAGAAACTCAAGAAAAACAAATATCCCGTTCAAACAGAATTCTCAAATTTTCTGAGCTTCTGTTTTAGTTCGATAAGAGGCTTGAAATTGCTTTCAAGAGAATTATTATCAAATTTGAATTTATAACCTGATTTTTCTAAAAAAATATGAAATTCATATCTTCAAGAGAAGCTCAAATTTCCTTACAAAGAATTATAGCTTCCTTACATAAATTTGAGTAAAGTTCTACAAGAAAGAAGAAGACCAAATTCTCAAATTCCTCCAAGTGAGTGATCGAACTTGAGCTTCTGATCTTGAATTCCAGTTTCCCAAGGCACGAAAAACTCAACTTCTTTAAGGGAAACGTTTTACTCAGTAGAATGCTCAAATTCCAGTTTGATTTTAGGCTTGAGGTTCTTTAAGAAAAGAAAAATTAAAATTCTTTTGAGAGTAACTAAAAAACAATTTAATGTAATATGTTTGAGTAAAAAAGTCGAAACATTATATGTTGAAATTATTCAAGTTAATTTAAAAAATTCAAATGATATTTGTAAAGTACGGAATATACCATATCGCAGTTTTAAGAACTACATCAAAAAAATTTCAAATTTTTCTCTCCTTGTCATCTTCAAGTAATGCTCAAACTTTTGTTACCTACTAATTTCTTTTTCACAAAAAGCTCTTCCAGAAAATATACTTAAGCACATAACTATATAAACAGCAATCGTTACTAACAATACACTAAAAAGTTTCTTCAAGGTTTACCAACAGCAACCTTTTTTTCTGAATAAAACGTATTTTTATCAATTTTTCAGAAACGGCTGCATTTATGTAGGGTCATTGTGGGAACAGTGAATCACCATTTTTTCAGTGCCATATAACTTCGTAAATGCATATTGTACAAGTCAAAGTTAAATGTGTACAATGCTGGCATTTAGCAACATTTTCTTCTAAGACATCCCTCCTTGGACTATTAGGTTGTTTGAGTAGGTAATAAATGTTTAAAAAAAAAGTGGGTAATGATTCACTGTGTACTTAGGGGTGTACACAATGACTCACAGCAAAGTACACAGAGAATCACAAGATTTATGTAAGGAAAACACAGTAATGTTCATTTAAATATCGCTTGTAATTAATGTAACATCAGTTTACCTTATCTATGGCAAATCACAGAACATTAAAATTTGTACTTATTGTAATTTTTAAACATTAGCTTAGTACGCATATCAGACCCATACCAGTCTTTTATCAATTCTAGGAACAAATTTGCCTGCCACCTTACCAAGTAAATTTAAATTCAGAAATTTAAAATTTTATTTAAAAGTACACAGTGGATTGATTCACTGTGTATGTACTAGTTTGTAAAGATTCACTGTGTACCACTCCCGCCATTTTGATTTTGTTAACTCATTTCCTAACTTAAACACCGACTTGAGCAGTGGATATATCATAAAAATAATGGTCAATGAATGATTATTACATACAAATATTAACATATAGATTATTTTCAAGAATTAGGACAAGAATAACTAATGAAACTTACATGGAATTTTTTTTTTGGTCCATAAAAAACAAAAACGCACTCCCAGAAAACGTGTGCAAACTTATACCGGCGTCACAGCTAGAGTAAACTGAGAGGCTCTAGGAATGTGAACTAGTGGGAAAGAGACAACACGATAGCGTTATTCTTTTAACCCTATACGTCACTGATTCACTGTGTACTGTAGATTCACTGTTCCCACAATGACCCTAAATGATTTTGGTTCAGCGACCCTCTACTTTTGTTAAACAAAGGTTTCGGTCCAGTATATGTTTCCGGTTCCGTTTTGAACAGTCCCTTCAGATATTATTGTTCCGGCAGGAGACAATTTCACCGCTCGTGGCGCTTGTCTATTATCAAGAAAATATATACCTTCATGAATTTATTGGTCTAATGCTTTTCATTCTAAGATGATAAATAGTAAGCTGTTGAACTTATTTATTCATATTCAAATTAAATGGGGTTTCAAGAGGAGACTCATCATTAATTTTACATTTTACCAAAAACGAACTAATATCTAATATAGTTTCCTCATGATCAGAAATCGTTACAAAACTTGCAAATATTATTCACTGAATTTTAATGCTTTAAGAAAATTTTAAAATTAAAGTGCGTTTCAGAGGGAAATTGTATTTGTGGTTAATGTAAGGCATTCACGAGCTTTGCAATGAAACTGTCAACTAACAGTTTGGGGTTATGTTATCAATTTTTCGTTGAGGTTTGTTTATTCTTGACATTTTACACACAAGTTTATTAATTAGAATTATAAAAATTAGGCAATAAACAACAAAGAACTGTTTTATTTGTTAAAATTTTACGTGAAACTGATAAATACAGTGAAAACTTGAGATAGCACAACTTCAAAATGTTTTAATAATTATTACCATATCTGCGTGCTAAAACCCTCATACCACAAAATGTCTAACTTGAATGAATTGGAACAACTGATTCGGTTCCCACACTCTTATCAAAATTGTTCCGATCATTAACATGCTAAATACACTCAGGTGAAGCGTTACTTAAATGACTATACACTTATGGCCGATCTCACCGACAATACTTATCACTAAAGCTTAGCTAAGTAGTTCTTAAAATAAAGTTGTTCTTAAATTTGTGTTTTGTCTCACCAAGCGAGTTAAGTTGCGACTTAGACAAAGTCTAGTTCGATTTCTGCCACTAAAGCGGCAAAAGGCTTTTACATTGGTTAGCACGTTCGAAGTCGATAAACGGAAGTACCGCTTCATACAAATGGGGATATGACCATTTTTTGACTTTTAATTGACAGAACGCAGTGACTTATAGGTTATAGGTTAAGTACCGTTTTAAGTCACCGAAATTGGTAACTTATATTTAAAACGTTTTTAGAGACATAAGTAAGACTTGCAGAAATAATAAATCGTTGTCCAAGTCCATTTTTTGAAGTTCCACTACTTTCTACTGACAGAACGCGGCAACTTATGGCCGATCTCACCGAGCGTTCTTAAAATTTAAGAAAGACTTAAGTTGTTAAGACATACTTATGCGGTCTCATCGTCAATTTAAACCTTACTTATGTCTCTAAAAACGTCCTAAATATAAGTTATCAATTTCGGTGACTTAAAACGCTACTTAATCTATAAGTTGCCGCGTTTTGTCAGTAGAAAGTAATGGAACTTCAAAAAATGGACTTGGACAACGATTTATTATTTCTGCAAGTCTTACTTATGTCTCTAAAAACGTTTTAAATATAAGTTACCAATTTCGGTGACTTAAAACGGTACTTAACCTATAACCTATAAGTCACTGCGTTCTGTCAATTAAAAGTCAAAAAATGGTCATATCCCCATTTGTATGAAGCGGTACTTCCGTTTATCAATTTCGAACGTACTAACCAATGTAAAAGTCTTTTGCCGCTTTAGTGGCAGAAATCGAACTAAACTTTGTCTAAGTCGCGACTTAACTCGCTTGGTGAGACAAAACACAAATTTAAGAACAACTTTATTTTAAGAACTACTTAGCTAAGCTTTAGTGATAAGTATTGTCGGTGAGATCGGCCATTATAGATTAAGTAGCGTTTTAAGTCACCGAAATTGATAACTTATATTTAGGACGTTTTTAGAGACATAAGTAAGGTTTAAATTGACGATGAGACCGCATAAGTATGTCTTAACAACTTAAGTCTTTCTTAAATTTTAAGAACGCTCGGTGAGATCGGCCATTATACAGGTTGAGTCAAGCTATACCACTTTTTTTTTAATGAGTTTATTATTAGGATACTGTTAACCATTTTTAGTATCCGTATGTTTAGAAGGGTGCTCTATAACCTGGCGTAGTCAGATTTTTGATTGGATGTCAAATGTCAAAGTAGCGATTTTTAATTGTTTATTTTTAAATGGAACAGTACATTTTTTTTTTCTTAAACGAAGCTGTAAGATGTTCCTAATATGACCCCAATATTTTTTTTCATACGGATTTTCACTGATTTAACTGAAAACAAACCCTGACTAAAAAGCATAAACGCAGAAGCATAACGAGTTTCATTTCATATAATATTCTGTTGTTATTATTTAAAAATTTGCAAAATTATAGTAAAATAAATTTCAACTAACACATTGGAATAATAATTTAACAATAAAAACACTAGGAAATTATAATATGCTGTACCAGATGTTACATTTTCTTAGAATTTTCTTACTATTTTTAGCTCTGATTGGTAATAAAAGTTATTTACTGTCGAGTATTTTAGACAAAAAAAAGCTGACGTGTATTTTCAGAAAAAAATAAAATAATAAGCATATCTGTTTAAGAAACACTTTGTTTATTCGAACGTGTATTTTTTGTGCAAAAATATTTGTAGGCTTTCAAAAGGATGACAATAGGAAGCACGAAAGAAAACCGTTTATACAAAAGCAGAAGCTTTCCTCACCTGTTGATATAGAAGCGTCCGTGTTCGTTTTCGAGAGAAATCGTTTCAGTTTCAGTCGCTATTTACGTTCACCGCATATTCTAAAAGACAGACTCGCCTCACTGACAGCAGTCCGCTTCAAAAACAGATCAATATCAGCCGAGATTGGTTTATTATCTGCTAATTTATCAGTGCTATATTATATTACAACGTAGTACTCTTTAGTACTTGACAACTTGAATGAATGCGGCGGAAGTTAGGAATCTGGTATCGGACGTCTTTTGTGAGTAGATTTTGATTAATAAACCTTCATTTTACACCAACTGAAAAGAAAAGTTTAAAAAGTAAAGTGTCGGTAGATCAGCTTAAAACTTTTCCAGTTATTATAAAGATGCGTATCTTTGCAGCTTCGCAAGCTTTGCGGAAAACCGGATAATGTTTTATATATATAGTTATATTGTTTGGGTAACGAGAGCTTTAGCCCTTACCCTCGTAATTACGACCCCTGTCTCTTGCACGAAAGACGATAAAGGATAAAAGTTGAACCGAAGAAAAATTTATCACTCTTTTACACGGGACATGATTATCTGTTTGCTTCCCAAATTATTCCTTCTTCTCATTCTTATTTTATCGCTGACAGTCGTGAAAAATTGCTAGCTTAAAATTATATACGTAAGCTTAGCCTGAAGTAAAACGGATGCGAATGAATGAATCGATAGTACATCTAGAACAATCTTCTAGAATATACATTTTCAAAACACACTCACTTATTTTTTGTTGAATGCACTTTGGCATATCAAAAAACATGATTCGAATGAAAATGATTTTACTTCAATCTTAATTTGCCTCATCAGATTATGTCAATAAAAGCAAGTATTTAAGTACAAGTTTAAGCAGATTCTTAGTTTGCTCAACTATGATTTAAGCCGACCAGAGCTGTACTTAAGTCGTAATTTTAGCTAGTTTAAGTTAAGTCACTAATTTTTGAGTAAATAAACATCACCCTGAAAGTACCAAATGGTAGGCGACTACTTAATAAAATAAAACTCCAAATATGAAGAAGCATACCTCTGTGAAGTAAGCATGCCTATTAGCTTTTCAAGTTTTATGCAAAAGATATCAGCAAAAAATTATTACTAATTAAACTTTGAGCCATCTCATTTTAAAAATTATAAATTAATGTAATTCATTAAAATTGCTAAATATACATACTAGTACCATGAGATCGAGAAAAAGATGATTCTGAGCAGGCCTTGACTAGTACAACACGATTGGCAAGACTGATTTCAAAATGTGGCAGTAGGTTAGAGGTTAATAAATGTCAAATAAATTAAAACACAAAACAGTATTTATTTAGGGAACAAACTGAAAACTAAGATGAATACATGTTAGAGTAGGTGTTCAAAATGTGATCCTTCACTAGTATTACAACGATAAACTTAAATAATTCTGGAAACAAGATTGCAAAACTGACTTACATTTGAAATGTCACTGTCACATTATAATTCATAGGCATTCTAGAACCAGTGTAGCCAATCGTGTTGTACTAGTCAAGGCCTGCTCAGAATCATTTTTTTTTCGATCTCATGGTATTTATTTGCTACAGATTGGCGCATACATCTCCTATAAAATAATCAAATATGCATATCTACTGTCTACTGCACATTTACATCAACGTGTTTGAAAATTTATTTTAAGTTTTTATGTATTTTGTTTTCATTGAATCCAATTTCATTAAAATCTTAAACATTTTAAAAGTGCTGAATGGAATAAACCACATAAAACTTTAATTTTAATTTTATTTTTAAACCTGCAACGTGAAAGCTAAAAATATTAAATTTCACAATTTAGGTTATGAATTTAATAAAAATGTCACCGTAGTTTAAACATACTTACGGCCTTGCTTACGGCCGGCATTTTAGCTTAGCTTGAGTAGCCTTAAATTAGGGCTTAAAACTAGCCTGCTTCACTTCACCTGCACTGAAATACTCAGTTTTTGTTTAAGTTTATACTAAAGTCCAAATTAAAGCATCTACAAACACTTTATCATTTATTTAGTTCAAACTTTTGCGATAGAAATGTAAAAAATAAACAAAAGGTTTTATATTTTGCTACTAGCAACCTTAATTTTATTGTTTAAATTAGGCTTGAATTTCCGTGTAAAAAAAACAGATTAAAAATTTAGAAATTTAAAAACTGTATTTCCCCATTTCAAAATCGGAAACTAGCATTCAAAAAGCTAATTTCAGATGGCCAAGCTCTCTTTAAGTTAAACTATGCAAAATAAACTCCAAATACCAACATTATACTAGCAAATATTAATTATTCACGACCCCTTTCTGGAAAATGCTGGTTGGCACATTAGCGCAAGGAATTTCTTTGCTTCCGCATTAAATCTAACTTTGGTAGCTTAATTCGCTATTTTGGAATTATGTTAAGTTTTAAATAAAATAAACGCAGGAGAAAATAAAAGTGGTTTAATAAAATAAATTATTTATTGATCGTTTTATTTTTTGTGTTAATTAATACTGTAGCACTCTAACAACAATCTTAATAGTATAGTGTCGACAGAGTTCATTTTATGATCTTATTACTTTATCGTATTTTAAGTAGTTTTTGTACCTCCACTTTATACCTATTAAGACAACAAGTGTTTTATAGAAGGTTTAAAAATCAAGGTCGTAGTTCAAATCTGAGAGAACGAAGTGAGCCGAGGATTTGATAGACCGAGATTTTTAAACTATAAAACACGAGTTGTCTTCAAGATTTTTTCTAACACTAATATCAGACATTTTCTTTGGCTAATATATTATTAGAAATTTTAATAAATTATTATTTGAGACGCGTCATAATACACAAAATGCGAAGATTGCTAGGCAACGACGTATTTTATAGAGAAAAGCGTATTTTAAAGGGCTATAAAATATGTTGTCATTGATGACTTATTTTATAGAAAAAGCGTATTTTAAAGGAAACATAACATGTGAGCTCTTATGCACCATAGAAACAGTATAAGATATTAGTGTTAGAAAAAACATTTTTAAGACACTCTTGCACCCAAAAATTGGAAATTGGGTTAAAGTAAAAGATTCTTAATAAAACGCATTTTCTTTGAAAATAGCAACTCAAAACCAATTTTTTTCCCATAAAATTTTTTTTAATGAACAATGATAAAATGCTTTTAAAAATAACAAACTATGATTACGTTTCAAAAGTTTGAATAAATAAGAAAATGAGATTGTTACAATGGTTTTCCTAACTGAAATTGTCATCAAAATATACACCAAGGAATTTAACGCTATCATTAGATTTCAGGTGAGTATCATCGAATGTAAGATTGATATTAATATCGCATTTGTGGTTAGTATGAAAAAACAAAAATTAATAAATTTGATAAGGACGCGCCTAAGGGACATACGAGCAAGGGTGGAGGTGTAGGAAACGATGCCAGAAGAATTTCAAATCCAAGAAGGGCTGCGACAAGGGAATCTATTATCTACGGTTTTGTTTAACATGATGCTGGAGTGGATAATATAGAGAATGCCGATAAATAAAGGGGGAACTATCTTAAACAGAGGAACCCAAATCCTAGCGTATGTGGATGATATCAGTAATATCTAGAAAGGAGGCAGATATCAAAGAAACATTCCAATACATGGAAGAGGCCGCAAAAATTGTAGGGCTCAGAATTAACTATAACATATCAAAGGTCATGATAACCACAAGGAAAGTGGTGAGACTACAGAGCAAAATGCATTCGAAGATGTGGAGGCATTTAAATATCTGAGTTCAATACATCGATAGCGGCAATAGTCACAGCTGGTAACAGACGCTGCTATACATTGAAGAAGGTATTTAAATCAAAAGACTTGACTCGGACAACTAGGAAAGGTTGCACATAATGCCCAAGCCTGGTGTATAGGTTGACTTTGGCACAGTCGAAAGTCCTGCTAAGATCGTAAAAGCTCCCAACAAGGCGCTCGTCTGTCTTAACATTCTAAAGTAGACCTTGAAAGAAAAGTGCACTACTGACGCTTCTACCCTACATAAAGCATTCGTAATAGTGTTATATTTGTCAAGAAATTTAGATAAACGACCCAGGTAGGTGTATTCAAAAACTCTAGCAAACGCAGAGGCAATATCGATAAGTTGATAATTTTCCTCTGAATCTGATTATAATTTCTTGAAAATCGGAAGAACCTTACTTATCCTAAGTTTCAATTAAAAATGTCCATGTATAACTTATACATTTATTGAGAAATAATGGAAATGGAAGTGATGTTTCTAATTCCGATAAGATATATTACTTAATTTAAGAAATAATGTCTAATGGTACACTTTAGAGAAATTGCGAATATTAAGTTGATTGGTAATTTGGCAATTGTATCAGGTTTAGTAACAACTGAGTTATAGATTTTTATTTTTAAATTGTCATTTTTTACAGAGTTGGTCTTAGACGACTTTCCATTACGTTTTGAATGAATTATTGGAGGTTAAAATTTTTATTTGGTAATATTCATGTTTAACCATCGGATGGCAAAGGTGGGGTCCAACCAGACCCCAGACCTATTTTTTTGTCGTAACTATTGTAATAGCAAGCATATCGGTTTGAGGCTTTTTCTAGCTGAATATTTATCTTTTATACATATAACAATTTTACGTCAAAAATTTTTCGTTTTTTAGAAATTAATTAATTGTTGCTTGGGGTCCGCTTGGACCCCACCTTGGCCATCCACGTAACAAAATCTAAGTTTGTGTTTTTTCTAAAAAACGAAAAATTTCTGACGTAAAATTGTTATATGGGGGTATGTATAAAAGATAAATATTCAGCTAGAAAAAGCCTTAAACCGATATGCTTGCTATTACAATAGTTACGAAAAAAAAAATAGGTCTGCGGTCCGGTTGGGCCCCACCTTGGCCATCCGAAGGTTAAGTCGGTATAGGTGCGAGTTTAACTTAAAACATTAACGTAACTCAAACTTCTTGTTATTTTTAATAAATCTGATAGTTTTTGGTGCTTATTAAAAACAAATACTTCAAATTACAATGAGCAATTAGTTAAAATAGAGGCGCTGGGCTAAAAATTTCATGGGGTCCGCTTGGACCCCACTTTGAGCATCCGTGAAGCCAAAAATAGCTTGGCCATCTGAAGGTTAACCAACTTAGCTGATGTACTGTGTTTGATTTTGGCCATCTTGTAAAGATTATTTAGAGCAGGAAATTATTTTTAATACATAAAAGTCTTTAAGCTTATAGTTTGAAACCCTTACTACGTCATTTATCCAATGCGTTTCTTTAGAGTGCTTCATTGTTTAAGGAAAATTATAACGTATGTTCATTAAAAAAAAAAAAAAACTCGCAGCACTCCCTGGAAATGATTTTCATATGTAACATACAGCCTAAGACATACTTAAAACAAATTTTCAAAGCACTCTAGAGTTTTTTTTTTTAATGAACATACTTTATATTACATCGTTAGATGTTATTATCCACAACATAACTTAACTAATACCAGGTGATCAACGGAATTCATAATTAGAGGAGACTGTAATTGGTGCTATTGTATGCTGTGTGGTTGGACACACTGAGAAATGAATAATAAATTGACTATTGTTATACTCGTATAAGCTGCAAGCCTGTGTTGCCAACTTTATGGTAAATATCACAGCCTGCTCTAATTATAAATTCCGTTGATCACTTGGTACTATGGTTACTAATGGTCCTAAACACATGGTCAATTACAGTTGAAGTATCAGATGTAACACCTGTGGGCTTTCCACAAGTGAGATGAAATTATAACAAAGCGATATATTGTACAAAGAGTACAATATCAACATCAGCTAGCTTCCAATTTCCAGTATAGACTTGCCTGGCAAACTTTAATAAAACTTATTTTAACCACAAATTCGAATGTAGGATTTTATTTCCAAAGACCATAACTTTTTGGAAAATTTGGGCTGAGCTATTTTGATTCTTACAATATACTGAGATGATATCGTTTTGATGGAATTTTAATAGAGTAAATTATAAACACTTTTTAAAAGAATGTAGAATTTAATGTTAATAAAATGTCAATAGTTGTAAGTTAGAGATTTAGTAATTGTAAATAAATAGGATAGAATATCTAGTTACTTAAGTTGTAAATATGTCATATAAAATATTCATAGTGTGTTAAATTTATAAACTAAGGTGATAAAAAAATAAATAAATAATTGAATTTTAATTTGAGTGAATACAGTTGAGTTTTGTAAAAATTCCTTAAAAACTCAATAAAATCCCATAAATTGTATTCTAAAAATAAACTAAAAGATAATTAATTAAAATATTGTCCCAAGAAGATTATTATTGTACACAATAGTATATTACGTCACTAGGAGTAGAAAGCCCACTTTTTGTGGTGAGCTCAGAAGGTTGCGGCCGAGGCGATAGCCGAGGCTAAGCAATCTGGGCGAAACACAAGAAAGAGCTTTCTGCTCTGAGTGACATATACTATTTTTTCTTCAAGCGCTATATAACTATTTTGCATGTTAATCAATGAAAACGACAGACAGACACAGAAAAGATATTTCTACACATACACAAAAGAAATATCGTTCGAAAATAATTTTCGAAGCGTACAACACGCTTTTGACGTAATTTTACCTTTTCAACTGCCTGAATTTATCCAAAGTTGACAGTTGTAATCGAAACAATGACAAGTGGTGCCACCACTTGCGACGAGTTGGACTAACATTATGTTACTAGTAACAAAATGATTTCCATTATTGTATTAGTAACATAATGGAGTATTTTTACCTTGCGTATTCAGTAGCAAAATGTTACAATTTATTATGATACGCTTGAAGAAAAATATAATTTGGATGTTCAATAAAATAAAAATTTTATAAAATGGAAATTATTATGGAAAGGTTGTTATAAATTTGGAAATTGGTGGAATGTTGATATGATAAGGAGGGAAAGTGTATTGTAAGTTGGAAGATAAGGGAGATTTTTGGTGAAGTTGGAGTTGGATAGAAAGGTGTACTGTTGGAAAGAGATTGGAACGGTGTTTAGTGAATTCAGGATCGAGACGGGAGGTGAAGTTGTGCGAATTGTTTTTTTCTTTGAAAAGATAATTTGTGAGTTTTAATTTTAGAAAGTGTTATTTAATTATTAGAAATTGTTATTGTTTGTGAAAATTTGCATAATTTTGAAAGGTTTGAAATTCAACTTGGTGAATTTTATTAAATATTGAAATTCGTCAAGGCGATCCTTTTGGCGACCCTGAGTTAGGAGATTCTCTAAAAATTAATTAAATTTTATAAAAAAATATTGAGCTCGCTGGAAATGTCAAAATTATCATTTTAAAAATTGAACAATATTACAAGTTTTGAAAGGTGGATTATGACAATAATTGCAGCCCAACGTGAGGCTCATTTCAATACATATCGTAAATTTTACAATTAAAATAATTACTTTTTATACTGCCCTTAAAAAATGAAATACGAAGAAAAAATAAATGAACAAAGCTTTCGTCTCGTTTATGAACATAACATATGTTGTTAGGTCCTTCACAGCAATTTTATTTAAGTTTTGCAACTGTTGCAATTGCACCCCCAACGTAAATGCCCCCGTAACAACTTATTTATATCTACGAAAGTTCTATAATAAAGAATTATGGGAAGCTCCGCCGCAACGAGATTTAAACTTGCTAAGATACACGATGTTCGCTCTTTTCTCTGACAGGCTTACAACTAAAGAGATCTTAGGGTATGTATGTTCAACGTATACACAACACACTATCAAGAATAAAAAAAATTTGCTTTCATAAAAGAAAGCTTTAACTTGTTTATTGGTTTATTTATCGGCAAAAAGCTGTTTGTTTCTTAATTAAATTATGGATTTCTAAAATATAGGTACGCTGTGAAATTCAAAAACCAAAATTAAAATAATCTTGTTTTTAAAGCATCTAAATACATTTTATTTTAGCTCTTTTAGATATGAGAAAGTCCACAAGCGCACAAATCATTTTAATAACGATACGTATCACGGTTGTGAACCTTTGCTATTAAGGTTTTTATTTATTACTATGTAAATTCCTTAACGCCTTCTACAACAAAACAAACACCTATTACGAACGAAAAATCAGAAAAATGCAATCAGTTTTCTATCTGAAGGATGAATGCTTAAAAACCAAATATGCGCACACAATATTTTCTGTTAACAAAAAAAATATGCCACATTTTGAATACCTACTTGAAAACCTTACAATTTGATAAATTATTTATGTACATCGATGAAAACCAACGAATTTGCTCTGCTTTCTTACCGTTCGCCAGGAGCAGACGTCGCAGTTTTCTGATATAAATTAGAATAAAGGTGAAAAACATAAATTCTGATTTGTTACGTTAGGTTTCCGGGCTCCGTATTCTGATACTGCAGCCATGAAGGGATGTCTATCAGTTGCGAATGCTTTTCAGATTTAAAACAATAGCTGTGTATTGCAATACAAAAAATTCTATTTATTTCATGGAGCTTTCCAGTTGGTTGAAATGTATGAAATGTTTAATTGTTGGTAACAAAATGACCAGAGTAGATGAAATATTTATTCCAATATCGCGGTTAACTTGCTCTCTAACTCTAACTGAATTACTGTTTCGATAGGGTAATTGCGTACTATCCATGGTTAAACACACTCCCGGCCACGACAGAAATGCAGAAAGTCTCCTTTACACAATAAAATTACCGATGACCAAATATATTTATTGCTACAAATCAACCTTCAAAATTTTACTGTGTAAATGGAACAACATTCTCCATTTACCTTATGTACGCGCAATATAGTTAAGCTAAATAACACGTGACCACCCTATTGATTGGGTAATTCAAGTTTAAAACTGTGTTAATATAATAATTAAACTTGCTTAAATTAATTTAAAAAAAACACATTTTATTTTTAAATCCACAAAAATGACTAGAATTTTCGAAGTGGATGAAAAGCAATTTTCGTGTAATCTATTTGGGGTCCTTGATTTGTAAGACTTTGAAAAGTTGAAAAATTTCAAACTTCTATCTTCATCCTGTGCCATTTTACTAAGCTATCGATATTTTCAGTAGAGAAACCAGTGCTAAGGGTAATACTTTTCATCTGTAATCCACCGTGTCTTGTTAAAAGGAACTAAAAACCTAAAAGCTCAAAAAGCTGTCATTTTATTAATAAGAAAACAGTGGTTTAAATCTGCCCAAATAAATTAGTTAACGTTACTGTGCTTTCTATATGACCATTTATAAGTACATAAATATCATCCGGATATCTAATCCAAATCTTAGAGAACTACAATTGGAGAAATAAACCGTTTATAGGACCGGAACCAGCCTGTGAAATTTCATCTAAAGTTATAAAGCAGGAGGTTAAAACGTTGCTTAAGCAATGGCACTACACATACTGGAAGGAAACCCCTGGACAAAGGTAGTCAAATGACTTTCTAGAGGGCCCTTCGAAGGGTGAGTAAAGGAAATATTAAATTATTGACAAGTGTAATTACGGGTCACTGTCAACTAAATATACACCTATGCACAATGAGAATTAGAGAAGAACCAACGTGTAGAGGGTGTGGAGAGGAAGAAGAAACTGTTCTCCATTTACTATGCCACTGCGACGGTTTTGTCGGTAGATGGTAGGCGTAACATTCTTGGGGCTGAAAAACTGATCGAAAAAAAGGTAAGACCGGTACATTTAAGGGAAATTTTGGACTTCATTAAAGACGCAGATATCCTCTGACTGATCTGGAGAGTACAATAGGCCTTATTGGCTGCAGTACAGGGACTACAAGAAGACCACCTCTAAGGGAGTAATAAAGCCAAGCTTGATTTCATTATCTTTGCTCACATGTTATATAATTTTTTCATTTAAATACGGGACTGCGGCCGCCCTTCTGGCTTAGCACGACTTTGATTATCGTGGATGTGCAACGTTGTAGTTGGCTTGGAATGAATAGCGGACTACTATTTCACACTTCACGAGTTACGTGGAGATTTGCCGAATTAAAAAGTAAAGTAAAGTAAGTAAGTAAAAACTATGTTCAATAAGTAGCTGAATTAGAGCAAGCCTTGGAAATTCAAAATTGCATCTTTGATAGAATCATACGCTCAAATAATGTCTCTTTAGAAACTGTCACATGTTAAACTGACAAGATGTGTAAAATAAATCTAGTTAAAGTTTTTGAAAATTCTATAATCGAGATAAATATTACTATGCACCGCCTACTCTAATTCGGCTACTTATTGAACACATAGTAGTAAATAGTTTAAAATCGTACACTTTGAATGATCAACATAAATCGGCAGAGTAAAATTATATTTTTTGAAGAAGAGCCTAGAATAAATACTGAATTTAACTTATGCCGATACCTTACTGTTAAAACACGATATCTCCTTAGTGTATTTTAATCTAGTTTGACTGAGCATTACATTTTAAAAATCCGATTAATATTAGGATTTTATTATTTAAAAATTTGTTTTTACTATTGCCGTAAGTAACAACAAAATTGATAACGGTAGCATTAACATTTCTATTGCACATAGTTTGATTTAATATCCTTGTATACGTTTAAAGATGTTTCAAAGAATTAATTAATAAATACTATTGATATTTTGATTAGGATTAGGTATTAATAAAACTCAAACTTACATCGATGAAATTTAGAAAACACATTAAAAAACTTCTCATTAAAGCTTAATTTTTGTTTTTAAGAAATAACCTCGCGTTTTCATTAATTTACTGCTAAATCCTTCTTCTTCGAGTGCCTTCTCGAAATTAGAGGTTGGCTAGCACCATTCTAATTTTGTCTCCATTTCTTGCAATATGGAATAATTGTTCAGTATTTTTCTTCAGTCACGGGTGTCCCTTAACCACGATTTCTTTTTTCTTCCTGCACCTTTCGTCTCCTATATTCTGCCCTGCACAATGGCTTGTAAAAGAAGTAT
This sequence comes from Melanotus villosus, assembly GCA_963082815.1. Classification (NCBI taxonomy): domain Eukaryota; kingdom Metazoa; phylum Arthropoda; class Insecta; order Coleoptera; family Elateridae; genus Melanotus; species Melanotus villosus. The sequence continues at coordinate 47,455,009 of OY720418.1, read as the reverse complement.
TTATTATTTTGTAACATCATAAGTTTCATAGACTACGAGAAGGCGTAAGACATGAACAACTTATTCAAATACTGGAAGAAAAGACGGAAAGGATATACAAATAATTAAGAACTTGTACTGGGGCCAAACAGCAACCGTTAGAATCGAGAACGACAGTACAGAAGAAATAGAAATAAAGCGAGGAGTGAGACAGGGATGCATTTTATCACCAACCCTGTTCAACTTATATTCAGAACATATAATGATGAATGCGCTGTACGGGAAAGAGGAAGAAATTACAGTAAATGGTGCAGTAATAAATAATATCCGATATGCTAACGACACCATTCTGGTTGCATCAACGCAAGACGATATGCAGACCTTGTTAGACGAGTACGAAAATATAAATACTTAGATACATGGGTAAGAGAAGAATGGGATAGTGACATGAAAGTTAAAGCAAGAATAGAAATGGCCAGAGACGAATTTAGAAAGATGAAAGTAATGTTATGTGATAAAGAATTGAGCATCGATCTACGACTGAGAGTAGTTAATTGTTACAAATGGCCAATATTACTGTACGGCTCAGAAGCATGGACTCTAAAGAAAGACACAAGTTCAAGAATAGAAGCATTCGAAATATGGGTCTTCCGGCGAATATTAAAAATCTCATGGACAGAGCGACGTACCAACGAGGAAGTCTTAAATAGAATAGGAAGAGATAGAGAACTTTTATAAATAGTGAAAAGAAGAAAAGTCGAATATCTGGGACATGTACTGCGGCATTATAGATATGACTTACTACAAAAAATAATGATGGGGAAGACAGAAGGTAGAAGAGGAGTGGGAAGAAGGAAGATGTCGTGGCTCAGAAACATAAGAGAATGTACGGGGATCACGAGAGTCAGCACCCTTTTTAACATAGCAAGGAACAGAGAAAGATTTGCAGAAATGACAGTCAACCTTCACTAGTTGGAGCGCCACCTACAGAAAAAGAGAAGATGTAAGCAAGATAGGCAGTTTTTAACCATATTTTCTTTATTAAGCAGTTTAATCAGTTCGATAGGAACTTCATCGGGCCCTGCTGCTTTTCTATTCTTGGTTTCTTTTATTGCATTTGCATACCCGACTTCAGATTTTAGTATCGTTAGCCCATTGTATATCGTTTCGGTATCTTCTATCTTGGCTCTGCTATCCTTAAACAATTTGGCAATGTACTTTTCCCATCTTTTGTTTTTCCCTTTTAACCAAAATCATATTTTCTTGTTCATTTTGTATCATGCGTGGGATCTTTTCTCTGGTGTTTCCTGTTATTTCTCTTAGTTTATTGTACAAGTGAAATTCATCGTGCTTTCTTTAAAGTTCTTCTATTTCTCTGATTTTATCTTCTAGCCAGTGTTCTCTGACAATTATTTTCTTCTTCCTCGCTTCATTCTTTATTTGTATGTACTTGTTTCAATTATATACCATGAGATCGAAAAAAAGATGATTCTGAGCAGGCCTTGACTAGTACAACACGATTGGCAAGACTGATTTCAAAATATGGCAGTAGGTTAGAGGTTAATAAATGTCAAATAAATTAAAACACAAAACAGTATTTATTTAGGGAACAAACTGAAAACTAAGATGAATACATGTTAGAGTAGGTGTTCAAAATGTGATCCTTCACTAGTATTACAACGATAAACTTAAATAATTCTGGAAACAAGATTGCAAAACTGACTTACATTTGATATGTCACTGTCACATTATAATTCATAGGCATTCTAGAACCAGTGTAGCCAATCGTGTTGTACTAGTCAAGGCCTGCTCAGAATCATTTTTTTTTCGATCTCATGGTAGTTGTTGTCCTACTCGCAAAATACTATCCCTTATAATTCTTCCATGCTTGTTTTGTGTCAGCTTCCATTTAATTTTTCTTTAATTCTGTATTGGCCTGTTGTCCTAGCGTGTCTGAAATATCTTTAGTTTTCAAGTTTCCAAATTCATTTTCCTGCTTCTATTTGTCTTTTTTACTAGTTTAAATTTTATTTTTATTTTTGCCATCGGAATGACGTGGTAAGAATCTGTGTCTGTGTTAGGTTCCTTTTATACAATTTCGATATTGCTGATGAACCATGATAAAACCTATCTAGTTCTTAACAACCTTTTCTTTAGTAACTTGCGGGATATCCAGGTGTATACCATCTTCTTGGTAACTTGAAAAATGAATTGACTGTAGCCACATTCTGTTGTACCAGTCGATCTCTGCCATTTCTGACTCCCAGTCTATACTCTCCCACTACATGGATAGTTTTTCCTTGGCCAACTTTTACGCTAAAATTAATAATTTTACTTTATGTTTAATAGCTTGTTAAAATCATTATAATAGACTTCTATTTCATGATGGCGATTATCTGCCGTAGGAGCTTTATATTCACTGGTGTACCTTCTACTTGTATCATTATCGATATACGGTATAAAGTTAGTACATAACCGCTTTACTTAATTTTTCATTTATGGGTATTCCTACCCTATTTATATGTTTTCCATTACTTGTTCCGGAATAGTACAATACAGTGCGGCCAGAACGGCAAGTTCCTGCATTTGGCCATCTTACCCCGCTAAGATCAAGGATTTGCACTTTACTAGGTTTTTATCTTGTTGATAACTGTTTTTAACTTTTTTGCTTCATATAAACCCTACGATAATTTATTTTTTAGTAAAATTATTTTTTGTAAAACCCTTACAATAAATAGTAACATTTTTACAAATGTTCGAATTTTAAGAGATATTTCTTGTTATATTGAACCGCTTTTCTTAATTTTCTATATCAAAAACAACTAAAATTCACAAAGCTCTATCATAATAATGCATTCAATTATTAAAATTCCAGGTTTTGTTTTTAGTTCCACGACCCAGCAATTTTTATTCGGAAAAATTTCAAAATTTGTTGAATACAAGAAATGAGCCTTTAACTATTACCAAATTTGTTAAAATTGTTACCTATTATTTATTATAAAGCATCTGAAGTAAATAATTGTACTTGAAAATAAATTCCAATATGATTTAGTAGTAGTTTACTGAAAAAGAAACTATGCTTGTGCAGGAATGCAACATTTTCTGATTTTGAACTTCTATAATCCTCCAAAATCTGTATACTTTTGTTTGGAAGCATTGTGTGGTAATTCAAAATGACTTTAATAGTTTAGTTTATAGCTATTTAAGCTAGAAACTATTAACATTCAAATTTGTCTTGTGACATAATTGTGGTGGTATAAAAATAGCTTTTAATCCACTGTAACACTTTTTATTTTATTTTCGTGTAGTAGAAATTCACTTTTAATGTAGAACAGCGGTTCCCAACCTGGGGTACGCGTACCCCCTAGGGGTACTCGACGAACCGGTTAGGGGTACGCCGCAAATAAACGGTAATGGCGGAACGCTATCACTCACGTACGTCAAGGTCTCAACGCTCCCACCCTACGAACAAAAAGAAACAGGAAGGACACTAAGGTATTATGGTGCATAACTACAAGTGCAACGGAAATACGTCACGCACGCCATATTGAAACACCAACCGGCACGAATTTTTATTGGCAGACTAACTGTTTGTTTACGTTTTTACCTTTGACAGTTGACGTATTTAGTGCTAAAATCCGCCATATTTATACACCATCTAAATTGCATACTGTTGGTGTTATGCTACTTCCTGTCTTTTTTTATTTGTAGCTCCCCCCCCCACCCCACTCTCCCTGCTGCACTGCTAATGCGTTCTATTTTTGCCAAACTGGTTAGTTCTCGCTCGAGTTTTAACCAGAAAATACATAGATGTATGTTTCTGGCTGGCTAGCCCTATAAAAAGTTTCATTTTTCTACAATAATTAAGTGCCACGAAAAAAGCAGTGTATTAAAAGTGGAGATAACATTTTAAGGGGTACTATTTAAGTAAAATATGTAAAAAGGGGTACGCGAGGAAAACAAGGTTGGGAACCGCTGATGTAGAACAATAACAAACGCTTTTGTAATTTAACGGTAAAGCGTGAATCTTTCTTGTTTTTTTAATATTTAACAGAAAAGCAAGAAAACAATATAAAAATCCAGTAACAATTTTAGATTAATGATATATTCCTACCTAACTTGAATCTTTGGTTTTCAAGATTATTCAGCGCCTTATTAAATTAGACCACTGGCCACTGGCCATATTTTGGTTGTAATAAACGTTTCAATATCACAACTAATTTCTAAATGAAATAAGATCTTCTTATGCCTTATTAATGATTCTTTCATTTGAGCAATCTTCAGAGTCCTTAAAAAGAAATAACTTCCAGAATAACCTACTTATTGTAGTTGTGGCATATTAAAAGTTGACAAAATAGTACGGTGACATAAAGACATTATAAAGCAATTAAGGTTCTTTTCTGTCCGGCAAGACAAAAAACTCTTTGTCTGTGGGAAACAACCAGATGAAAAGGTAAAAACCCATTAGTTTCCAGGGTATGACGCAACGTACATTTGTGCTACTAATCGATTGATCATATATTTTTCTTTCCACGGATTTGTGCTTTCATGATGGAACGAAATTCGCTTTAGGTAGCTAAAGTTATTGTCTGCCTTCTCTACAAACAAATTACCCGCGTAGCTATTTACGCTAATAATATACAACATTAATCTAATCCGAATTTCCGCTAGAATACAGAAAAGGTATTTAATGCACTTTGATGAGGTTCAAATAGATGGATAAATGCCGATAACGTTAGTGATATACATAGATATATCTCAGACTAACTCTAATATAGACGTGCGCAAATTTAAACACGATCGGATGATTATTTCTGAAGCTAATTTGCTCTCAAAAATAGACTAAATCAATATCCACCTGTATTAGCACCTATAGACATGGCGAAATGCGAACGGCGACATAATTTAACCGTATCCGCACTGAACTTTACAGTCTTGCTCCTGTTTCGTAAAATAACAGACTTATCCTTTTTCGAATGATCCTTCCTGTTTAAAGGAAATGAGTTGTCTATCCGTTAAGGTTCACACGACATAATATAAAAATCATGAATAAAGAATACACTCGAATTTATTGATTCCAAAATACTAATAAAATTCTGAATTTACATTTAACATCATCAAATCTTCTCAAAGTTTATTTAAAAATGGAATAATCGAAACATATTTAATACTAAGTTTAGTTAAGAGAAAGTTACAATTAGAAACTACCATTAATTTTTTTAAGTCAAAGGGCAAACAAAAGAAAAACAAATTTGTATTTGCAAAGCAATCAGATTTCTTCGTTGGACACATGTTTTGTTTTCATTTCCATTGGTAATAGATTTAATGATAAACTTTCAAAAGCCTTCCTTGCTTAATGAGTATTTAAATCGCCCATTGGTGTATTTAAAAATAGTTTTGATTTTCATTGCAATCGATCTTATTGAGTGTTACTATGCTCATTTGGCAACCGTATCATAAGCAAGCACATTCCTAAGACTTGGCCAAAGCGTTCCCCTGATCTAATCCGGAAGATTTTATCTTTGGAGCTGTCTTAAAGAACTAGTTTTTGCAAGTAATCCTACACTTACTGAAGAATTGAAAATTTGAGTTCTGCAGCAAACTGTAGGTATTCAACTAGACTGCGAAATAATATTTGAAATAAAAAGGAAAGAGTGTTGCTTATTGAAGAGCATCATGGCGGACATTAAAAATTTAAATTAAATCAAATAAATCATTTTACTTTACGGATACAAATGTACTTTTGTCTTTAACTTACAGAAAAAGTTATGCGGCTTCAACTTTCTTTGGAATACTCTTACGCGTAAAGAAACAGCACTGTTTAAGATGATTCAAAGGTATTATCTTAAAGACGCCTCCCAGATAGTTTGTACTAAAAATATAACTACCTAACAATTTAGATTTTATCTTGCATAATGTTAACGTCGCAACAACACGTTTTATAAGCGTATGTTTTGAAAAGGTCATGCCATGGCGAGAAATAAGTTGAGTTAGCATTTTGCACCTGATTATAAAAAGACGTACTAATAGGTAATGCTGTAGGAAGTTAGGTAATTCATCAAAATTTTTGGAAATGGGGTCACTATCTGAATTAAACGCCTTAATCAAATATACATTTAGGAAAAGTTATCCAATCGTGACTTAAAAACAAAATATGAGAAAAGCTATGTACAAATCACGAATTTACCAAAGTAAACAATTTCTCCTTTCAAATACACAGCCCTAAAGCCCTTGAGTCAGGACTATCCAATAAAATTCAGAATTATAATTTAAAAATTTCCACATTATATTTTCTGTTCGTAATTCCAATTTCATAAATCATAATACGATATTAGTTTGACATTTCAGAGGTGGTGTTTTTCTTGATGTTTTTCATGTTTTGCTTTACTTATTGTTAGAATTTAGAAATATTCAAAACTTGTTTTTCAAATTAATTAAATTAAATTAAATTGAAGGTCTAGAAAGGACAACAAACCTTTCAACATTGAGAAACAGAAATGTATACTGAAACATCATTCTACAAGTTATTCATGACATTTGTAGACCAAAGTAGGCCATACTAGAAGATGGTTTCGTTCAAACTTCAACCAAATAATGCCAACTTAATGAATTGAAATCATGACTTACAAAGATCGTGAATGCCTTATAGGTACAACTTTTTTATTTATTTATAAAATATTGTAAAACGATGACATCGAGGAACAAAAAAAAATAAAATTTCTTTCAGTCTTCGCTTTTATATATTCTTTAATTAACTCATTCAACTTTCTGTTCTCTTCAAGAACAAGGTTTAGAAGGTGATGTGAATTTCAGGGAGGATAACGTCCCCTACAAGGTGTCCAGATGTAAATGCATAATTGATATAAACCAAGGATGACCCACATCCTTAATACAAGTGCTAGGATCTGCATACTTAACAAAATTACTTGTGTTTGACAAGTGCATCTTCCCCAGGCGACCAATCCAAGATGGTATTCTGGAGAAAAATACGATAGACTATCAGTTCAGCCTAGTTAAAAATGACCATATTTTCTTACAATAAAAATTAAGAATATTTTGTTATCATTTGCTTAAAAATATGTAAAATTAATTAATGTACTTTCAATAATTTTATTATCTGTTACCTCAAGCTTAAAATTGGTCCTGAATATGTTTTTATATCGCCAACCTCTTATATCTTACGGTATTAAAGGCTGGTGCGTTACCGTATCGCACCCTTTGAACAAAATTGGACGTCTTTAAATTACCGGTATTGTACGAAAAATGTTTATAGCACAAATCAGTATTAGTAATTTAAAAATTTATTCTTAGCTTTGTCATAATCATAATATTCCTAAAAATCATCGAAAGTGTTTCGTTTAAATTCTGAATATTTCAATCTGTGAAATCGCCCCTTAAATTCAACAAACAACGCCCTTAGGTTACTTATTGAATGAAAAATGCTAATAGCGAACATCTGTATTAATGAGGCAAACATCAGAGATCTAATACCACCTACTGGTTATTTTGTAGCCACCTTTTGCATGTTAATTTGTTCAACTCGAGCTTTGTTTTTCGAACATTTTAAGGACTGGCCCTTCGATCGCATTTTAACTTTAACTCATTCCATAACAAAAGTTACCAAGAGAAATAATTCTGCGTTAATTAACCTCGGAAGATTATACTTTCCTCAACAGTGGGGGAAACAAAAATGATTTAGGAACCGGGTTTTTAATAAAGGCAAATATAAGAAATACCCTGATAGATTTCAGAGAAGTAAACGATAGATTGTGTACTACCTAAGACTCAGGGGAAAATTTAGAAAAATTAGTATACTTAATGTACTATCACGTGCAAAAGTAATGACACCCCTAAGATTTGTTATTGTATGATAGACAGCCTTGCAGCAGTCGACGAGTACCTTGGGCATAACCATAAGACCTTGTAGGTAGGATTAACAAGTTAGAATAAGAAAGTTGCTCATCGACTGCTGCAAAGGCTGTTTATCATACAATAACAAAGCTTAGAGGTGTCATTAATTTTGCACGTGATAGTACATGCTCCTACCGAAGAAATAAAAAACGAAGAAAACGAACAATACTATGAAGAATTAAACACTGAGTATGAAAAAATTCCGAGGTACGACATAAAAATTATCTAAGGAGACTTCAACTCAAAACGGGGCAAAGAAGAATGAAACAAGCCAGTGATTGGAAACTTCAGCAAGCACGAGACAACACATAATAACGGCCAGAAATTAATAAACTTTGCTGCAGAAATAGTTGTTTATGTACCAAGTCAGTAACGTGATTCTTTATCGAACGAGTCTGAGATTATGAGCCGAGCGAGGGAGGCGAGTAACAAGCGAGTTCGATAAAGACACCTTACTGACGTGGTGCATACAAAATTTTATCGCCAACCGTAAAAATATATAATTGAATGTCTTCTTCCATTATTCTCTATAAATAACTCGCGACAAAACTTTTACTGTTGGAGCTGTGACAGCAACAAACGATTTTTTTCTTCAAACGTCAGAAAAACACGACTTTGTGTCCTTGGATACACACAGTTAAACATTCACTTTTACTCCTAGGAGTAAAAGTGACATAAACATTCACTTTTACTCCTAGGAGTAAAAGTGACACTTAATGAGCCAATGGCAACTCGTAATTTTTATTTTTTATAACAAAGCAACGACAGCTGGTATGACGTTCATTTTTGACTTTTTTAAATTTTCTTGCTGAATTGCTTTTAATTTATGCGTTTGAAGAAAAAATAACATGTGTTATTCGGAGTAAAAGTGATTTTGTGTGCCTCGCATGAATGTCCGACTCGCTAGCGCTCGTCGTTCAAACGTCATGCTCGGCACACAAAATGACACTTTTACTCCTAATAACACAATATACTATTGTTTAACGTCATACAGTCGTGGTTATGTTGATAAACATTAGCGGCAGGTAAAATGCTTGATTTGTACAGTAAGATAAAGTGTTTGTTTACTTCCGAAAATCGCTATGGTAATGCATGGCTTTTACTGACGGTTGGCGATAAAGAATATGATAGTAAAGGCAACCCACTTAAAGCATAAAGAAATACAAAAGGGAACGTGGAGAAGCCTGGACGTAAAAACCACAAACCAAATAGCCCATGCCCTGATAGCAGAAATTCATGTTTCCTGCATAACTGACGTAAAAAGTTGTAGAGGAGCAGACATTGATTCTGATCACTTTCTCGTATGTGTAAACCTAACACAACAACTACCAGAGGGGAATAAAATAAGCAGACACAAGAGGAAAAAATGGAACCTGGAAACAGGAAATTTAAGAACAGCTCAACAACAGCAGTTTAAGGAAGAAGTAGAGGCCGAATGGAAAATAATACAGCAGACTATAAAACAAGCAGCACAAAAGGACTTGAAATCAGAAAATAAAGAAAAAGGAAAACCATGGTTTGACAAAAAATGCGAGGACGCCGTAGAGTTAAAGAAGAAAGCTAAAATAACAATGATTAAACAAGAAACCCCAGAAAATCAAGAAAATTATAGGGAAATAAGAAGAAGAGTAAAAAGTATGTGTAGAAACAATAAACGGGCCTACCAACTAGAACTCCTAAGGGAAATCGAGGAAACTCACAGTAAGCAAGAAACACGATTATTTTATAAGAAAGTTGGAAACATAAAAAAAGGGTACCAGCCAAAGATATCTATATATCGAGGAAGTAAGGAGGAAATAATTGGAGGAGAGAAAGAAGTACTAGCAAAGAATATACAGGGTTACTGGTAATTCGATACATTCCTTTGGAGATGTGATGGGACAGGAGCTAAGAAACAAATTAAACCTAACATACATTATGCAAAAATAAAAAAATAATTTCTGAGAAAAACGAATAGGTAATTTTAGTAGCTGATTTTTAAAAATTATTTTTAATAAGTTTTTATTTAAAATTTTCACATGATCGAAATTTTTCCGGATATTTTCCATTCGAAACGGATGACCATAGAGTGGGACAAGTAACCCAGTCAAAAAGTTCAGAAAATATCAAGTAGATTTTTTTAAAATTAACTTTAAAGACATGAAGATCTACTTTTTTGAGAAAAACACAAAAATTGAAATATCTCAAAAACTATTGAGTTTTGCATGATGTATGTTAGGGTTAAATTTGTTTCTTAGCTCATGTCCCATCACATCTCCAAAGGAATGTATCGAATTACCAATAACCCTGTATAATAGATATATATTTATACTCTTTGGTACTAGATAGATGGCTAGAATATTTTAAAGGAGCTCTAACAGACAAGGCGGAGGGAGCAGAAGAAGAAGAAATAAGAGAAAACAACAACTAAAGAAGAGGGGAAGTACACCCTCCCACACTCACCGAAGTAGAAAAGATACTACAAGTAATGAAAAATAACAAAAGCCCCGGTAATGACGACATACAAACCGAACTCATAAAGCATGGAGGTAAACAACTCACAGAACGAATTTTTAAACTAATTATTTCCGTATGGGAAAATAAGAGAATGCCGACGAGCTGGAGTGAAGCAGTAATTACTAAAGCTCGGATTTGTAGGCAGAAAAAAAGGGCCAAATAGGCGCCTATAAAGGCAGAAATTTTTGATAAATAGGCAGCTAAAATTCGAAATAGGCAAAAATATAGGCAAAAAGGCGAATTAAAAAAAAACTTTTTTAAAGTCATTTAGTTGTTTTAACTTGAAGAATAACGGTTACAAAATTTATTCTTTTATGTATCAGCATAATAAAACTTTTATTTTGGGTTTATTATTTTATTTTTCAATAGTGATGGGCAAATACCGGGTAAATATAATTTAGGTAAATACCTTGGGTATTTACCCGGGTATTTACCCAAAATGGGTAAATAATAGGGTTTTTTTGATTTAAATGTCTTTTCAGTCCAATAATCGTTTATTTTGTACATATACAAGGTTAATCTTATTATTTAAGTAAATTTAATTAGAGAATGGTTGGAGTCATCGGTGTCACTGTCCATGTAAGGGACCATCTTCATCATTGCTACTCGTTACGAGTACTAGTTCTTGTTCATCATCAGTATCACTTCGTTTCACTTTCTTTTTTGGAACTTCCGAACAACGTGAAAGAAATCTTTTGCTTAATCCAGAGCTAGAAGCTTCTGAATCATTGGCTACTGATAACAATTCGGATTCGGTTACAACTTTTTCCTTCCCGTTATATTGTTGCGCACCTTCTTAGAGAAGTTTCCAGTTAAAGGCAAGATACCTAAGTAATTTTCCCTGCTCTAATATTGGTCAGACGATTACGTCTTTTATTATGTATCCAGCGAAATGCACTAAATGATCTTTCAGTGGCAGCGGAGCTAGCTGGAGCTGATAGTATGCGAACCGCCAACTCTGAAAGGCGACTGCTCGTACAGATTCCCTTCCACCATACTATTGGTGTTACTGAAGCTGCCGACAACCAAACGAACTTTTTGCCCCATAGACCCTCTTTCGCACAATAATTGATCAAGTTTGTCGAAATTGATGTTCCAATTTTCATATCATCAGCAGCCCCCACTAACACAGCTAATCGGTTACGTTACTACGGTTAGCAATCAAATATTAGGTATTTTTAGCAAAAAACCCGATTTTACGGTGGGTAAATATTCTTTGGGTATTTACCCGATATTTACCCGGTATTTATTTATTTACCCAATGGGTAAATACCCACGGCACATCACTATTTTTCAAAGCTCAGGATGAGAACGTATGCACGCACAAAGTTTTGAAGGCATCTCGAAAGCAACTTTTACTCTTTTCACTACTTAAATGCAAATGGACTGCAGTTTTCATTCAAGAACTTTTTCGACACCTCCCGCACAATTACCACAAATATGAAATAGAAATACGTAGAAATATTAGAAATTACAACGTCAATACACAAATTCCTATTCATCCTCCAACACTAAGGGAATTAAGGAAATTCTCCACCATTAATAAATTCCAGAAAGTACAGATGGACGAGTCGTAATACAGTCTACCTGTTCATTTATTACTGAAACCCTTGAGAGATTATAGTTGTTATAGTCTATAATCTCTCAAGGCATACTTACGCTTACTACACCTCACACTGCAATTATGTGGGTAGTGTTTCTTAAAAAAACCTTGTCTCAGAAACGGAAAATAAGCCATTTTTGCTAAAATTTATAAAATATGGCGTGGAATCTAATAAAAAGGCAATAATAGGCATCCAATGTAAAAAAAGGCAAAAAAGGCAGAAAACAGGTTAATAGGCAAAATAGGCAAAAAAAGGCATTTTGCCTAAAATCCGAGCTTTAGTAATTACCCCTATCTATAAAAAGGGAGATCGCCTAAACTGTAAAAACTGTAGACCCATATCAGTACTAAATGTAGCCTACAAACTATTAGCCACACTACTCAACAACAGATTAAAAGACTAAGCGGAACAAGTGATAGGAGAATACCAAAGTGGTTTTCGGAAAAACAGATCCGTCATAGACCAAATTTTTACTAAGGAAGAATATACAATTAATTATTACACATGCTATTTCTGAATTTCCGTCAAGCATATGATAAAGTAAAAAGAGCACAGATGCTACGAGCTCTAAGAGAACTAGACCTCCCAGAAACACTAATAGAACTAATAGGGATGACACTAAAAGGAACCAGCAATCAAATAAAAATTGAACAGGGAATATGTGACAAATTTACAACCTCTAATGGACTGAGACAGGGAGATCCTTTGTCCTCAACGCTATTTAATTTAGTCTTAGAAAAAATCTTACGAAACAGTAAAATTGAACATGACAACAATATCTTAAAAGCTCCCCAGCAAAGCCTCGCATATGCTCATATGCAGACGATTTAACCCTAATTACAAGAACGAAGGAGGGTTTAAAAGATCTAATAAAGAAATTGGAACCAGAAGCAGCAAAATTCGGTTTAGAGATCAACGAAGAAAAATCAAAATACATGATAACAGGAAAGATGAAGCAACACCTGCAACAAGACCTGAAGATAATAAATGAGGAAATACGAACAGAGCTAGTATTTGAAAGAGTCGACGCAACAAACAATATCTCTGGGAACCGAAATAACAACAAACAGTGATAACAAAAATGAAATAGAACGGAGTATAACAATAGGTATTCGGAGTGCAGCGTCTTTAAGTAAAGTGTTAATATCAAAAGAAGTCAAAGGATGGGCTGTGGAGAAGAAGGACAAACACAGAAATTCAAGGAAAGTACAACGAACCAAACATAGTAAACATTGTCAATCAAGGCCGTCTACGATGGTTAGGACATGTGTCGAGAATGGGCCCCGAAAGAATCCCGAAACAACTACTGACGAGAGAACTTGAAGGACGAAACAGAAGAGGAAGACCAAAGAAATCGTGGCTCTCATGCATTGAAGAAGACCCACTGGAAATGGGAGTAACGAGATGGCAAGGTCTAACAGAATATAGAAAGAGATGGAGAATTATCTCCAACAAAGCCTTGGGCCTCAAAGGCCTGGAGAGCTGACCTAAGTATACACCGTGTCCACATTCCGATGCTCACCATTGGTATCTCGGTTATTAGAAGACATAGAACAACGGTTAAATGGGGAATGTTTTGTAGAATTTAATACTTGCGACAAATCTCATTTAACCTCAGTTTATGCTTTTAATGACAGATAAAATATTTATGACAGATGTTTTTGCTTGCTTGCTTGTTATTGAAGAGAGATCTTTAGTTTAAAAATTTACCTAGCCATGATTGCATTATCTTTGTTGTGCTACCCATATTGTTTATGTCTTCCTTGTGGCACTCATTAATTTTTGTATGTTTAGACTGGTTTTCGGACAATCTGTATATAACCTCGAAGGTATAAGATTGATTTGTAAATTGCGTCTCGAGTTAGATCCCCATCGAGGTTATGTAAGATTTTTAAAGCGAAAATATTCTGGAACTTTGCCTTCTTTCGGATACTAGTTTCTTGGAATTCGTAAGCATAGATCTCGCGCATTAAATAACAAATAAACAAACAAATCCAAAAACCGACGTCTTATCTAGAGCTATCGTTGAGATCTTAAAAATAGATCAAAACCTTTTTATCAAAAACCCTCGAATTTATTAATGCCACAAACAAAAAGAAATATAGGGTGAGGTTTGTTGCCCCCTACACTGAAGCTTTACAGGTTTATTATGCTTGTTTACAGATCAGCCTCTTTTTCTTTTAGACAAGGTTTAAAATGTCTCTCAAAGTCTCGTTGGTTATTGCTTGGGATTGTACAGCAGTACCGCCAGGTATCTGTGCCTAAGATTAACATGCCCGAATATTGACAAATAACGTGAACCGCCATTTCATCCTCCTCCTCGCAGAATCTGCAAATTGGATTATTTTCTACTCCTATTATATTGAGGTGCCTCTTGTTATCATCCCCACTACCCCTCTTACTTGGTTTCTGTCTAATTTTAGGATTTATTTTGTGGGATGTACCGAGGGGTTTCCGATAAATAGCTTGGACTACCTCAAGCAATGGGTTTTTCTCCATAGTTTCCAGTGTTTAACTTATAGCTGTGGTTTCCCCTTTTGCAATTTAGTAAATCACCAAACAAGTTGATCTTGGGCCAGTTATGGTTTTGTTTGTTCTTTACCATGTGCATTTTATACCAGGATCACCAACATCTCTAAGGATTCCTGCACAGTTTACTTATTTTCACAAGTTCTCTCCGCCATGCACTGTACTCATAAAGTAATGGCGATTATTTCCGCCCAAAAGACTGTAACGTTGCTTCCCATCTTCGAACACATGACTTTTACAGTACTTATTTTAGTTTTCGATTCATCTGCATACCAAACGAACCTGTTCATCTTTTTAGTTCCTGTCTTCTTCCCCCCCCCCCATCCTTTTTCAGTGTCAGTACCCCAAAAGACTTCCTGAAGTCAATGACTATACTGATTCTATGTATTCGAATTCAAACTTAGCTTTCGTTATTTCAACTAGATGACCCTGTATATTTTTAGATATTCAGAATCGCTCTTCTACAACAGATGTACTGATGTAGCACTATACTTCCCTGCGACGCCCAAAAACTACGTTTTTGAGAAAATTAATATATTATGTGTGTATATTTGTTATATGAAACTGCGGCATAAAATGCAAATATTAACTAGAATTTTTGTTTCTTGTTATTCAACTATCAAACTATGTTAGTTACTGAGTTACCGCTTTTGGGCTTAGTACAGTAGTATAGGGGCCTATCATTAATATTTCAGTATTAGTTATTCAAAAATTATTAAAAGTTATTGAAAAATCTAATCTCACTTGGGACAAACGCCACCGCGAAATTAGTTCGAAGTAAGAGTTGCTTCTCAAGGATTGATTTAAAGACTATCACCAGTTGAATAGAACTATTCGACATTAGCATTTACCAGTATACAGCACAGGGTGATCGAATAATACCGACTTCGATTGTTTTAAATGGAATGCCCCATATTCGATTTATCAGTTAAATAGCCACCGCCTTAAGCTTTAATAAAATACGCAACTTAATAGGTCTATAATCAAGAATATAATTTTTGATCAGTTCATCTTAAATAGTAATTTGTTCTGTTTTAATCTTCACTGATAATTTTTCAATGCTGATGTAGGGTTGATTACAAAAATGACTCAACAAATTCGTTGAAAATAACCCTTGTTGGACGGAGCGGCGTGCCAGTTTTGATCAAGGCGATTTTGAGCGTGAAAGAATAATTGGACTAAGAAAAGCCAGTCTATCGATAATAAGTATTGCCAGTCGTGTGGAGTATGGCGTGTCTACAGCATTACTGTGCTGGCAAAGATGGACAGAAGAACGCGAACAATGTTAAAGTGGGTAGTATAATATTTGTGTCGTATAATCATGATAAGCATATCGGGATTAAATCCGAATTGGATGCTCAGCGGGTGACCTACCAAATCACTAAAAATAATCGAGAACCGAAACACAGTGATGGAGTAGGGAAGGTAGATGATTGTCGAAGACGTAATACTTACCACATCACCCTGAACGCATAGCGTGCGAAACAACAGTATATGAAAGCAACTTAGGAGGCCTAACCCTCCATGTTGCCAGCCATACTCCCTCGCGGATACCTTTACCTTTTATCATATAAACTATAAATTTCTTTCAGTAAATAATATGAACATTAATATATGTATACACATTGCACAGACAATTTTTTCTTTAAGTTTCGTATTTTACAAATTACAAAGGATGTTAGTAGTCCTGAAATCTCTTTATCTGAGTAAAAATTTCTGAAGGTGAGAACTTAGCATTGTAAAATGGTTTGTTGTCAATTTTATATAGCTAGTAATTAGCAACTAATTATTTATTGAACAACCATTACATTAAGTTACAATTTTAAAAAAATAACTACGTAGCACACACACTCTAAAAGTTCGATAAGGTGTTCATATACTACATGTACTAGACTGGATTAGTAAAATGATCGCAAAACTGTTAAATATTTAAGGATTCTTAGATTGTGTAAAGAACAACCTTAGAGTGTATAATTGCTTCGGCCTACTTTACCGGCGATACACAGGAACCTTCACCAGAGGAAGATAAAAGCCTCATTGCCTACTGCAATCGAAAGAACAGAAATCTAATCCTGGGGTGCGATGCCAACGGTCATCACATCGTGTAGGGAAGCACACAATCGAGGTGAGTACCTTTTTCAATATTTGGCTACTAGTAATATAGACATTATGAACAAAGATAACAAAAATACCTTTATTACTGCAACTAGGAAAGAGATTTTAGACATAACTCTAGCTAGCGCAATAGTAAGTAATTCCATTAAAAACTGGCATATTCTTAACGAACCTTTAATGTCAAATCATAGATACATTCGATTTGATATAGAGGCGGTATTACCTCAAATTGGAGATAGTAACATCCCTAGATCAAGCTACTGGGTAGCCTATAAAGAGCACTTAAAGTCGGAAATCGAAGGTCACATTAAAAGAATTGATACTGTAGAGGAATTAGATGTGGATTCACCATACCTACAAAATCATATTCTATCAGCATATAAAAGAAGCTGTCCATGAAACAAAAGGCAACAACTACAGATGTGCCATGGTGGAAAAAGGAACTCGGTCAATTAAAAACCGAAACAAAGAAGGCCTTAACAGGGTCAAAAATTCGGGTAACTGGGATGCATATAAAAATGCATTAATAGAATATAATACATAAAGCTTTGAGAAGATCGAAAAGGCTCAGTTGGAGGAAGTTTTGCGAAGGGATTGACGAAATAAATCCAGCAATGCGCCTTCAAAAAGTTGGGAATTGGGCTACTTAAAAATCCCAATGGTAAATTTGCAGAAGATCTAGAAGAAAGTATAAAGGTGCTTTTAAACGCCCACTCTCCAGGATCCACCCCATGTGAAGATGAAGAACCACAGGCTAACCCAATAGAGACGTTTAACCGCCCCACAAGATTGGGAAGAAGCCTTTCAAACCCCATCTTCAACAGCGGCAAAACAAAATGGTCTATTAATAGCTTCCAAACCTGCAAATCACCAGCAAGAGACGCAATTTTTCCAGCTTTACTACAACAAGGTGTTGAAATACTTATTCTCTCGCTATTCAGGGTCAGTTATTATTTAAATTATATCCCGAAGGCCTGGAGGGAAGTAAAGGTGGTATTTATTCCAAAAACAGGAAAACGCCCACCAGAGGAACCCAAATCTTACCACCCAATTAGTCTTACTTTATTTCTCCTGAAAACAGTGGAGAAGATAAACTATTATATAAGAACCACTTGATCAAAATCAATTTGCATATCAAAGGGGAAAGGGAAATCAATGCCCTACACTGCTTAGTTAGTGTGATAGAAAAGACCATTATAGCTTTGTGTACATTCTTAGATACGGGGGGAGCCTTTGATTACACCTCCTATGAATCGATACGGAAAGCTGCTCAAGAAAGAGGCATAGAAAACCCTACCATCTCATGAATTCAATCAATGCTAAGAAGCCGTAAGATCACGACTTGCATTGGGAGTGAATCGATGACAATTCTAGGCGGTGTTTTATCACCTCTGTTGTGGTGACTAATCCTTGATGATCTCCTAGACAAGTTGGATAAACATGGCTTCATCGTTCAAGGTTAATGCTGATGATCTTGTTATTATTGTAAAAGGCAAGCATGATGCAGTTATCTCGAGTCTTACGCAAATAGCCCTCAACATAAGAAGCAAGTGATGCTCGGATGTACAACTTAGTGTAAATCCCAACAAAACCATAATAGTTCCATGCACAAAAAGACGAAAGCTAAATTTAAAAGCTCCCACTCTGAATGGAACACAATTACGATTCTCCAGAGATGTTAAATATTTGGGGATAGTCCTTGACCAAAAACTCACCTGGAACGCCCATATTGAAAGGATTCTTACAAAACCAATAATAGCATTTTGGGTATGCCAAAAATTGTTTGGAAAGACTTGGGGCCTAAAGCCAAAAATGATCTATTGGTCATACGAAAGGGTCATAAAGCCCATTGTCATCTTTGCTTCCTTAGTATGGTGGCCCAAAACGGAGCAACGTGTAGCTGCAAAAAGCTATGCAAGCTTCGAAGACTAGCCTGTTCATGAATCACAGGAGCTATGTGCTCATGTCCTACAGCAGCAATGGAGACTTTGCTAGATTACCTACCTTTACACTTATGTATAAGAAGGGAGGCAAGGCTGAGTGCTCTCGGACTACAACAGGCAACCCAACTAAAGCCAGTAGACCTGGTTGATCACTTAAGGATTGTAGATGTAATTCAACTAGAATCCGCGACCAAATCCACAGACAAAATGCCAACACGGTATGGCTTCGACTGCCCTTTTCAAGCTGTGATTGACAACCGCGAAGAGAGCAGAGTGAAAGAGTTACAGCTGGCGCAAGGAGCAAGCGTCTGGTATACAAATGGCTCCAAAATGAAAGAAGGGGTTGGTATAGGTATAACGGGACCAAGATGTAGGATCTCAGAATCCTTGGGAAGTACCCCATCCATATTTTAAGCAGAAATCCACGCAATAGACCTATGTGCTCAAGAATGCATTAAAAAGGGACTACGTGGGACCAAGATTTACCTTTTCGCAAACAGCCAGGCGAAGTCGCAGTTTATCGGACCAGAACCGTTTTGTCGAATAACTAAAAGCCGCACTGTGGAAGAGGTCCGAAACTGGAACAAACATCAAAAAGAACTCTACTGGAGGAAGACTCCAGGACTAAATCACTCGAAAAAGGTTATCAAACATTCGCCACAAAATGCTAAAAATTTTCTCGAGCTTGGACAAGTAGATATTAGATTGATAACCAATCTCTTAACCGGCTATTGCCCTCTGAGATACCATCTCAAAAAAATGGGCAAAGTCAACACCGAAACTTGTACACTTTGTGAATCTGCAGATGAAACTGCTGAACGTATACTCTGCAACTGTGTTGCGTTAATTCGCAGCAGGCTTAAATTCTTCGGAATGGCATATATTACGCCTGAGGACGTAGGAGTCATGACCTCCAGGACAATAATAGACTTCATTAAAAGCCTAAAAATGCTTGGAACCAAATAAATTGCAGGGTTACTCACAAAACCCCTAGACAATAGACAACCTTAGAGTGTCAGTGTACCCACACTCGTTCGCAGCTTCTTTTTTATGTTTCTTATAATTAGTGCGACAACACAAGCTGGGTTATCAATTTTTGCAGAACTTAATTATATTACTCCTACTAGTTATATTATTATTAAACCTATGTATATCGCGACACACTTTAGTTTATTGCACTTTGTAATTCTTAAAAAAACTATAGAATAATTGTGTTTTAAATTAGTTATTAACTAATTATATTATATTACAGTATATTAACTATAATTGACACCTGTTCAAAAATCAGTTCGTTCAATTTGAAAAAATATTACAAAAAATAACCTACTGAAGATATAAATTTCAATAATGTAAGTCACGTGCATAGCTAAAACGTTAACCTGTTCGAAGTAATAAAATTGTTGAAGTGGTACATAGTGAAACTTGACGTATTCAGTCTACGTTGATATACGAGTTGGGTAAGGTTATGAAAAATATATAAATTGCAAATCTGGTGGCTTTGAAATGGTTTTACAGAACTGCAAATATATGAGGACAACGTTACGTGTTCCAAGAAGCTTTGCATTTGAAATACTCCGGTGAATCGATAGCGTCCCTACTGCAATTATATACTACACTGTCGCAATTAATGCGATTTGCATTCGTAATAAATTTATTGCGTAATAAAAACTAAAAGAAGGAGGTTTATGAACTCGAAAGAATCCAGATTCCGCTCACAAACGTGTTGAAAAACTAAAAGAACTAAAAAGTCATTCCAAAGAAAAATTCAAAAAATCATTATGAGACGAAAGTGCAGTATGTGAAAAATACGTTATTATTATTGCAGCATTATCGTAATTTCTTATTCTTATCCTGCTCCTATGACAAGACACGTGACTTCATGTTATGAATACTTATTTTTCCAATTCGTCACAGCAGGTGTCGTCGAAAATTGCTCTTTGTATTCTACATTCAGTTTTATTATTTTTGTAAAATGTCCGCATTTCTGCGAAATTCTCCGGAACATACTTAAGAATATTGATATGCATCGAAAAAAGCATAGGTACTTGCTGTACTTTTACAGTACAAATAAATTCAAGAAAGTGTGCCAAGTCCAGTCACAAAAATAAGATTATCTAAGGAATGTGGTCGAAATTTCAAAATTCACAACAAAATACTTAAAAATCACCATGACGGGACTTTTAGTTTTCCTTTAACTGACTGCTGACTGCTTATGTAAATGAAAAGAGGGAAAAGGCTGAAGTTGTGTCAACCTACACCAGCTCCTTTGCAAATATAAAATTGATTGGCTTTCAAAATTCCGGCAAACTGTAATCGATATAGGCATATTTTTCAACACGTTGCGAATTTCTTCTAACATTTCTTAATTGCAAAGAAGGAAATTAACGTCAATCCTTTTAGATGCTAAGTTGATGTGGATACAAAAGAGCTTTTTAGATTTATTGAAAAGGATTTATTTTCGTATAAAATACTTCTTTAACTTTTATTACCAAAGTGAGATTTAGGCGGAAATTTTAAGACGTCATTGCTAGGTACATAAAATCAATAAATTTTGGTGGAAGGTGTTTAGAAATTAAATTATTATTTATGAATTTGATATACTTTGAAATCTCCGTAGGAATATTTTTTATATACAAAATTTGCAAAGTTAATTGACATTCATAAAAAATATATCCCTAAAAAGGCAAATCCTTAAAAGTACGATCTTTAAGATACTAAATTTCACGTTGATTTTTATAAATTTAATTTAATAAGAAATTTACAAGAAGCTACTTTATCTGAAATAATAATCCTGCAATAATAAAAATCCGATAAAACGCATTGTTAACATTTATTACAGTCAAGATGATGAACTATAAAGCATAAATTCCGATTTTATTATCTGTTGCAAAGAGAAAGGGTAGATCATTTCATTTCAAATTGAAGTGGTTTGCATTACACACAATGAATAATTACAAGTATATTAGACTATATTTTGATGAACACGAGACAATTACAGTGCCAAAGAATCACCCAAAAAACAAAAACAAAATATAGAGATCATCTGAAACTCTTATACTCTCATTTATTAACTAGCAATCGAAGTTAGTAAAACCAGCAAAAAAATCGGTCCAGCAGAAATAAACATCTTCAGTGTATAACATTTCTATTTCTACCTGCTAAATATCAAAGGTATCTTAAATCCTTTGCAAAGGAATTACAGTAAGAAATAGTCGCCCACGTATTACTTGATTTCGAGTTCAAATACGAAATCAAAGTACGTATTTTTAGAGTAGTTTTCTTTGAAAGTGCCAAAGTTCATTGATTCGCTGCCTGTTTTTTTCTATATTTATAAATGATTATTTAAAGAACCCGAAACAAATTGTTCCGAACGTACGTAATTTGTATCACAAGGCTAGAAACTGCCACTTTGCAAGTGCGAGTACTTGCAAAGCAGTTTCTAGGCGAGTGATACACAATGTTTTTTCAGCCGATAGAAATACGTTAATTATAAAAAAGATTTTTTTTTATTCAAATATTTGACGCTAGAGAATTTATTTTTCTGAGGTTGGTATTATCATGCATAGGACGCAATAATTCGAATTTAAATTTAAAAAGCTAGTAGCTAGTAAGCGTTAATTTTTGACATTTACTGTGCTTGTGTTACAATATTATTTGTAATGTTTAGTTTTTCAATAAAGTTCGTGTTCTTTTTGTTCCTTTAAATCTTATTTGAAAAAACTCATTGAACCTAACTACAAAATATATTTGCGTGACATGAGAGGGCTAAGACAGTTGGGTTAAGCGCTACCAACCGCATTTAAAAAAATACCTAATTTTACTTTCATGCCTAGGCTTGAAAGTAGCATTTTCCAGACGATTTATATGCATGAAAATTGAATGTTTCTAGACGAAGGCCGGAAAATAATATTTATTCACAATCATTATAGTAATATGTCGATTCCTAACCTTTTAGAGGTTGGGAAATACGTCATTCCTAACTGTAATGACAATCTCTTGGGTGGAAAGTGACAGAAAACACTTCCCACCCACGGGCGGGAAATGTTTATGTACGATTGCCTAGCGACACTGTCATAGATCTATATGTTAAAGTAGGCTAAAATAAATTATAATAGAGCTGTCAAAAAATATTAATAAAATTCATGATTAATGATTGTGAATAAAATAGTATACATACCTCGGTGGGAGTTTCATTACAGCCTCGCGCTATGTCTGACCACGAGGCTTCGCCTCTCGGTCATACATCAAGCCCTCG
This sequence comes from Melanotus villosus, assembly GCA_963082815.1. Taxonomy (NCBI): domain Eukaryota; kingdom Metazoa; phylum Arthropoda; class Insecta; order Coleoptera; family Elateridae; genus Melanotus; species Melanotus villosus. The sequence continues at coordinate 47,432,177 of OY720418.1, read as the reverse complement.
GAAACATTTCCCACCTCGGATGTAATGTACTATTAAGATATTAAAGTTTTACAAAACCTTATTTTGGTATAATTTACAAAACATTGAAAATATTTGGAGAAAATTAAAATATTTTTTAAACAACCCATTGTTTTAAAAATATGATAAAGAGAAATATCTGCAGCTGCAAAATTCAGTAATAGTAATATTTTTTAATTTTTTACTTTCTCCAAATAATAAGCAACACAAAAGCGTTTCAAAATTTACACTAATATAATCCATTCATGGTCTTTTTAAACCACACCAGGCAAATGTGAGACAGTTTCGTTGGTGTAAACAAGACTTCTGGTTTAAAAACCAAGCAATGATACATGCCATTTCTTAATATCAGAGAATTTGTTCTGTTTTACGAGGACGTAATTTTTTGGCAAAAAATAAAATAAAATTACTTAGGGAATGAAGCATCTCTTGTACAACCTAGAACAAATAAAAGTTACAAGTTCTCTAGTTTTTACTATCATAATAAAGTGAAAACTGTCCAAATATGTTTGCAATTTAATCTAACAAAAATGGGTATTTTTACTTACTCATTGTTCTTAAATCAATTACATGCAGAGCCCACATTCAAGATAACCTACTTCTATTTCAACATATAACCAGAAGATGTTATTTTCCTTATCAATTAGGTTAATATAATTTAACGCCTTCACTTAAGTCCTGCTTAAGCGTAATAATTATTCAAAATACAACCTAACTAACTTCAAACTCCTCATTCCTCCCTATTCTAAACACTTGAAAGTGCCTGTAATATGACAGAATAACATTATCTTACAGTTATTTATTCTAAAATCATTTTACAATATTTATTTTGTAGTAAATGTTCCATAGGTGTATGCCGTAATATGTTTAATTACTGTTCAGTTTAAATTCTGTTTTATCTACTTGACTGCAGTCTTATTTGGGAGTGCAAACTTAAGTCGTTTTTTAATTTATTTTCAAGTTAAATAGAGAGAATAGATAGCAATGAAACTTAAAAAATCTGATTCTTGAAAACTGGTCCAATAACCTTAAAATTTTATTTTGGCTTGTACAAGGATATTTAAGAGGAAATTAAATTTTAAATCTACTATAATTTAAAAAAACAACGAGGTTTGTTCGTCGATCACATTTTTTTAGTTTACATTATTATAATAATGTTTGTTGTTCAACTTTTAAAATAAATTACTTATTGAATTTCCAAAGGTACATATATTATGACAGTTACTGTTTTTAACAATCGTTTTCGCGGTACTAGCTAGAATCGATCCTATTCAGTAGTACGAAGAATGCACGTTTGATAATCATATCATAAGCAAACATTTTCCTTTCCTATCATTTGGCCAACGCGGTCCCCTAACATCTGTCCAAAAAACTTTTGGCTTTGGAGTTGTTTTAAAAAACAAATCTTTCGAAGTAATCTTACGGCCATCATACATACATACATACATACATACATACATAGTTCGATCCTCTTTTACCCGTAAGTGTAGAGGTTCTCCAGTTCCTGCTATCCTCGTTCCAAGTCCCATTTATCGCAGAATTTTCAGGTTTTTCTGGGCTTTCTATTTTTTTTTTACCTGCTGGTTTAACTTGCCATATCCTTTTAACCTGGCTGTTATTGTCCATGCGTATTAAGTGCCCAAACCATCTTAACTTTTGTATTTCTATTTTATCCTTTAACGTTCTTACTTTTAGCTTTTTTCTGATGTCTTCATTTCTTACTCTGTCTGATCTTCTGAACCCTTTAATCTTTCTTAAAAATTTCATTTCTGGAGTCTTCGTTTTTCATCTTTTATCAAAACCCAGCTTTCCGTTGGTAGGTAGATAGTTTTGTATACAGTTAATTATGTGTGGGTAGACACTTTTTTTTGTTTAGGTAGTTTTTGTAGATGACTTGAAAAACTCTGTTTGCACCGTTTAATTTGTTATTTACATTTGTGGTAATACCTAAATATTTAAATTGATTTGCTTGTTCGGTGGCCTCGCTTCCAAGTTTCACACTTACGTATTTTTATATTTTCATTTGCTGTTACAGCCACTTTAATCTTTTCTGCGTGGAGTTCTATGTTATAGTTCATTTACACTTTCTTCCATACTTCGAAATGTTTTTCTAAGTGTTTTTCTGTACCAAAAAAAAAATACCACGTCATCGACAACAGCACACACTTCTAGGTTAATGGCTTAAAGATTTGTTATATCTTACTGTGAAAGTTGTCATCCTTTGTCTACATTGCTTTATGATTTCATCCATAACACGGATGAACAAAAGCGGACTCAAAATTCCACCCTGTCTGACACCTTCTGATAATGAATAAATTTATCTGATATAGTCCAATTGGCGATCCAGGTAATGCGCGTCATCAATCACATGATCAACGGTCGGCGTTACCAATAATGCCCTGGATCAGGGAATGGATAGAAAAATACAAAATGTAATTGCTAAATATAAATTATTTTTGAAGTTTTCTAAGATTAGGCAGCCGTGTTGAATCACAAGGTCTATAGATTTTTGAAAATAAGAAAGAAATCGGGTTTTTATTTTCGAATTTAACTCATATTTATTTTTTGTAAAGTTAGTATTATTTTTGGCATGTTTATATTTCCAATTTCCAATTTCACTTGCAAATTTTTGTCAGATCGTGTTGTGTGTCATTAACGTTTGTTTGACATTTAACGTTTTTTAGGTTATAAAATTTGTAAATCGTTTGGAACTTCATGTAGACGTACCACGTTATGATGTCATAAAATTTATTGATGACGTGCATTACCTGGCTCGAAAATTGGACCATAGCATATTTCCAGCTCTCACTCTGTTTGTGGATTTGTCATAGGTGTTGTTATAGTGTCTACTAAGTCCGCTTCAGCGTTTTTCTTCGTTAGGGTATTTCATATGGTATTTTTTAAATGGTGTCAAAAGATTTACGCAGGTCTATATAGCATGGAAATGCCTTTCTGTTTTTAGTTAGTATTTGTTCTGTCAACCGCTGTAGGGTGAAGATGTGGTCTTGTACACTATATCCAGCACGGAAACCACTCTGCACATCTTAAAGTTGTTCTTTTACGGCTAATTGTAGTTTCTTTTCTAAGATCCCTTCCTAGACTTTTGCTTCCACACACAGTAAGAAAATTCGTCTGTAATTTGAGCATTCTTTTATATCCTCTATTTTGTGTATAGGTAGAATTATTGCAGTGCTCCATTTGTTCGGTATTCTCTTGATCTTCCAAGCTAGGTTCCACTTATACCAATAAATGCGGTCTAGGACGTTTAGCCGCGGCCACTTAGGCCCAGGCGTTTAGACGGGGCCGTTTCGGCGCATACATACTTGGACGTAGGGGCAGTAGGACATAAGGACAAAAGGATGCAGTAAACTTGGGCGCGAAAATTTAGGGCGCAGAAACATTAGGACGCAGGAACATTAAACCGCAAACTAAGCAACCAATTCAAATAGATTTCGTTTAATTTTAGTATAGAGAAAATAATTAACTCTGTATTGTACAGAAAATTATTGAAACATTTTGATTGTAAGTAATAATAGCATTTTCTTGTTTATTGCAGTTATTTCCTAATTACAAGATAATTTGTTAAGACCTCAATAAGGACTTTCATTTATTGTACAGCTATTTTATTCTCTATATGTAATTGTACATTTATATTTTACAGCGTATCTAAAGAATGGTCAGTTGTTAAAATAATATAACCGTATGCGTATTTGTGTCTCTGCGCCTTAACGTTTTTGCGTCCTACTATTTTACGCCTTAATGTCTCGGCGCCCCTTTTCCCTGCGTCTTAGTGTCCCTGCGTCCAACTAGGTCTGCGTCTAAACGGCCATGTCTAAGCGGCCGCGGCCAAGTTGTCGCGGTTAATCGTCCTACTCCGCCATAAATCTAATCACTTCTAGTGCCACTTCATCGCATTAAGTTGCTTTCCCAGGTTTGATTTTGGACACAATTTCCATTACTTCCCTTAAATCTATTCGATTTTCAGTAGACTTTGTTGGTTTGGTATTTGCTTGGTCCATAGTTTGGTTATCGATTTGATTCGTGGTTTGTTGAGTAATATACTGCGTTAGTAGTTCTTGGAAAGTATTCTCTCCAGCTTTTAGTATTTCATTTTCTTCAACTATTTCGTTGCTTAGTTTTCACTTGTTTTAGTTGTACTTCTTTTTTGTTCTTGAAAGATCTTAGGACTTTATAAAACAGTTTTTGATTGTTTCTGCTACTCTTCTGTAGCTCTCCTAAAATTTCTTCCATATTTTATTTTTAGCTTCTACGAGGATTGTTCGATAACTACGTGGCCTAACAAAGAAAACGCAGTCTCCTGCTCGCTCAACACACTTATTCTAACGATACTCCAAATTTGCAATGCCTTCATTGTAGGTTGATGAATCCAAGTCCTCGAAATAGCTATTTACAGCACCGATTACCTCGGAATTGGATGAAAATCTCTTACCGCCGAGCCATTTTTTCATGTTTGGAAATAGATGATAATCGCTGGGAGCCAAATATGGTAAACGGGGCACTAATTCAAAACCCAATTAATGAATTTTGGCCATACCGATCGCAGACTTGTGGGTAGGTGCGTTATCCTGATAAAAAAGCACTTTCTTCTTTGCCAAATGAGGCCGTTTCTCTCTGATATTGTCACTCAGTGGTTGCAACAAATTAGCATAATACTCGCCATTTATTGTTTTCCCCTTTACTATGTAGTCGAAGATAATTCCATGAGAATCCCAAAACACAGTTTCCATAACCTTTCCTGCTGAAAAAATTGTTTTTGCCTTCTTCGGTGGGGGAGAACCTTTGTGTGTCCATTGTTTAGACTTTAGACCATTCTTTAGTTTCGGGAGTGTAAAGGGGCCTACAGACTAACGCGAAATATCCGCTGACGCTGCGAATGTTTCGCCACGTAGTTATCGAACGATCCTCGTATTACATCTTCTTTTGCTGTTGTTCTTTATGTTTTGTAGGCTTCATAAGAGTCCCCATTTCGTTTTCTTAGGTAATTTTTCCATTGCTTCTTTTCTTTGGCCTCTTTCTTAACGTGCTCATTCCACTATGCTGTGAGTTTTTTGTTTTTTTTTGTTTTATTTGTTCCACATACTTTTGCTGCCACTTTTTTTAGTATTTCTTTGAATCTTTCCCAACGCTCTTCAATGTTGTTGTACTCATTTTTTGTACTTTTGGCCTGATAACTCTTCCTCTATAGTTTTCATATACTCTTTCCTAACCTGCTCGTTTCGTAGTCTGTCAGCCCCTATTGTTTCTTTGTCTACACTTTCCTTTTGTGTTTCCTTGTTGTCTGCTAACTATGGCCTCTAAAAGGAAGTGGTCACTTCCCGTTTCATGTGCACGTTTTATTCTTACATCCTTGATGTTTTTCTTGTTTTTGTTATGTAGTAGTATATAGTCTACTATTGATCCTTCCTCTCTACCTATTACTTCTCTTGATATCTTATGCATTTGTTTGTGTTGGTAAAAGGCATTCGCAATCATAAGATTGTTATCTGAACAGAATTACAAGGTGAATCCTAAATGGCGAATAATATTTACACCATACGATTCTGCGTTAAAAACTGGACAAAAAATTGTAGAACTGTTTTAGGCCAACGCGTGTAGTTTTTGAAGAATTGTTAATTAAAGTTTTGTAAACTTAGCCACACTGTGTGGTCATTCATATTACGTCACCTGCGATATCACCAATAGCAACCCATTTGATTGTATTGTACATCGTTGCAAAATTTATGAAAAGTACAAGCACTGCAAAATTTCAAAGTTCGGATGGAAATTCTAACTAAACCAAGGTTATGTTGAGTACAATTACAGATTAGTTATTTCTTTTGTTGATTAAACTACAGCTAAAAATCATTATTTCATAAAAAATATCACACGACATAACTCCTCAGCTAAGAAGTTAACATTAAATTGGTTTAAGACTTTATTGCTTTGTTTTTGATTCAGAATCACGTGGTGTGGATATATCAGCCTGTATAGTCTCTTGCCATTATTGTTTTTTGTTCTTTCGCCATGAAATCCGATTACCCTATTGCCTATTCCATTTGGTGTGTTTATTACAGACTTTTGAATTAAAGGGGGAGGACCCCTGGATGAGGAATCACCGGTAAAAATCCTTTGTATGTTTCTACTGTGTTTTGAAGTTCATTCCAAAATTTATCATTTTCAACCGTTAGATCGTTTTCGTTAGGTCCGTAAATTATTATTACCGTGAATATTGTAGACTTGTGTATGTCTAAGGTTATTTTTAAAATTCTTTCATATTTATCAATATCTATCAAAAAGCTGTAAATTTCAGTTTCGCTACAAATTGCAAACATTCAATCAGGTTTATTGTAAAATACTATTCACAGTATGGAACAAATACAATTTTAATTATTGAAGGGCAACCTGGTGGACATATTCAAGCTGAATTAAATCATTTCCGTTGCATTACGAATACGCTCACATTTTTTAAAGAAAACTTTGACAACAAAATATAACCTTTTTTAATATTCTAGTATATTCACACTTTGTTTGGTCTCTGGTAGGCCATAACCATACGATTATCGTAAATATATAAATTGGACTTTTGAAACGCCATACATCTAGGCAGTGATTGGAACATTACTTTTAAAAAGGAATGCATTACAGTTACTAATTACTCAGTCAAAAAAGTAATGCATTATCATTGCTAATTACTTTCTGTAGAAAGTAATTCATTACCATTATTAATTACCGAAAAAAGTAATGCATTACTTGAGGCATTACTTTGTCGCCATATAACGCTGTGGTATTATAGCCACATCACCCGAAGAGTGATAAAATGCTTGTACTGAATTAGAACCTGAATTAAACTGAAGATAAAATAAAATAAAACAATAACGTAGTGAAAAATATATGCGAATGACGGAATGACATCAACGCTTCGTCAGCGGTTCCCGATTGTTCGAGTGAATTCCATGTGTCGACAACAATGTATAAATAAATAGACTTGTAGGAAGGAACTTTCCGAAAATTGTTTCTTTAAAAATTTTTGATCTCATGGCTATTTCTTCAGTCTTCTGTTAAATACAAAAGTATGTAATGGCAACAGTAATGCATTTTTTCATTACATTACTGTCAAAAAAGTAATGCATTCCCATTACCAATTACTTAGAGAAAAAAGTAATGCATTAAATTACCCATTACCGAAAAAAGTAATTTAATTACAGTAATGCATTACATGTAATGCATTACTTCCAACCACTGCATCTAGGTTTCGTTAATTGGCACTGGCATGTTTTATAAGCATTTGTCACACACGAAAAACCTCAAAAACAACTGTAAATTATACAATACAACTAACAGAAAAATATTAGCTTATTAGACACTACCTAAACTCTAAACCGATTGTAGTTACGATTAAGGATTGTAGTTTTTTTTGTGCTTCTTTGTAATCAATAAAATTTGTGTTTAAGCTTAGACACGTATTGAGAAAATCGAACGTTTAAACATAATTAATACTGCAACTAATTAAAAACTCATTTGTGAGAGCAATGGACGAAAAGTGTGAAAAAATATTTGGTATTCATTCACCTGGTGAAATCCCAAATCAGCTCGCACTATTTCCGTAATTGTACATACAAGTGCTTTGTATTTACGTAGGAGGGTTGTCGGGGTTTCCCTACTCAAATTCAGGATATTAAAACTGACGTATCACGTATAACTGAGGTAAAATGCGTTAAGTCCAAACGAACATTTGCTAGGCTTATGTCGTCGTTTAACTTTGATTATATTATGATTGTCCGGAATACAAATTACAGTCATCTCAGATTTGCCGAATAATCCTTTTAAAGTTCCTCCTAGGATATTCGATGAAATAATTCAAAAAACAACTCTTTGGATAATTTTATTATTAAATGAAATTACAAGAAATTTAAGAACAAAAATTTGTTATTCTAACAAAGGAATAATTAATTTTATTCATTTAATATTCGGAAGTTTCACGAACGTCAAAGTTGTTTTAAAATGCTTTGCACTAATTTTATTGTTTTATTTTTGCAACGAACATTTTCGTGTAGAGCTCATGAAGCGCAAGAAGGCTTACGAAGGGCTATACCGGTGTAAAACCAAAAGATCTGAAATGGTCCATTTCTAGGATTCTTATTTTACGGGCATAAAAATCAGCATAGTCCTTACTATTTCTGCATTCTTTTCAATTTATTTATTTTGGTCATGCCCACCCCCTGGTCGATTTTACCATTTGTTTATTGTTTGTCAGAATAGTTGTAGGAAAGTAAGTGTGAATGTACCTCCCTTGGGAAGTAGCAACTACAATGTGATTTTTTAAAAACTCAATTGCAGCAGGCCGAATGCTGTCTTAATAACCTTAGAACTGTCTGTATTAAGTCAGAATACGGCCTGCTGCAATTGAGTTTTTAAAAAATCACATTGGGCGCATTCAGGGACGCTCAGCTGCTTAGCTAAGCGGTAATTTAGTCAGCTTATGCTAAATGTCAGCAAACGGTATTTCCCTGAATGAAACGTCTGATAGTAAGCCATTTTGACAGTTTATTTGTTTTGTAAGGTTAGGTGTTACTTTCACTATTATGTAATAAATCAAAAATTAAAGAAATTATGGCTAATTATCTTCAAATTATGGACTATGTGTACCAGCTCACCCTAATTAATATGTTTTTATTAAGTTTGTGTGTTTCCCGTTCCTTTTTTTGACACCGCTGACAAAGTCAGCTAACAAATTATACGCTGAGCGAATTTCTCAGCGGCTTACTGCGAGCTTTTTCACAGCGTGTCTGTTCAGGGACTTTGCTAACTAAGCGCATCAGCCGCTGAGCGTCCCTGAATGCGCCCATTGTATCTTGAAACCCAAGCATAAGTTACTCTTGCTTTTGTTTTTGATAAATTAATTTAGTGACAGATAATCTAAAATTATCATGTAAGAAATTATACAAATTGTCCGAAATCCAATCTAAACATACAAAAATTAATGAGTGCAACAAGGAAGACATAAACAATATAAATATGGGTAGCACAACAAAAATAGAATGAAATCATGGCTAGGTAAATTTTTAAACTAAAGATCTCTCGCCAATACCAAACAAGCGAGCAAAAACATCTGTCATAGATATTGCTTGTTATTGGCGAGAAATTTTAGTTTAAAAATTTACCTAGCCATGATTTTATTCTATCTTTGTTGTGCTACCCATATTGTTTATGTCTTCCTTGTTGCACTCATTAATTTTTGTATGTTTAGATTGGATTTCGTACAATCTGTATATTATAAATATTTTTGGTCGTGTAGTGGAAAACATTGTACATATGTGTCATGTGGGTTAAATAGTTTACCTCTCTTTCTGTGTACTAACTAACAATAACTATTTCTACAGGCTGAACTTTATTTAAACATGACATTTACGTTATTAGTAGCTAACAGAAAGTGATTCTTACCATGATTTGAACTTTTTTCATAGTTTCCGCGGATTCAAAGGTGACTGCATTTTTAGAGATTAAAATGAAGTGGCCATTTGGAATCTCCTGATCTATAAAGGAATTCATGACCTCGAATGCTTTACTTCTTTAAAGTTTTCTAAATTCCATTTTCGGCCATAAAAATCGAATAATTATTATTTGCCTAGCTGCCGCTCAATCAATAAACAGAAATATTATTAATTATGGGAATTTCTAATTTATTAAGTAATATATTAGCCTTAGCATACTGTAGATGGTAGTCAATACAACTAAACTGCTTTTAGAAATTAAATTTGTAAAAGTTTACCCCTTTGGGCCCTTTAGGTAAAAATATGTAGAAAAGTATCACCTCCACGGGGATTTAGATCACAGTCACAAGACTTTCAAACTATTATTCTGCCGATCTCCTTTTGGTAAAGTTTATTTCAGGTAACTGTGAAACTTCAAGATCTCAATCTTGACTTCTAAACGCTTAGCTTTAGTTTACGATTTAATTTTAAACCTCAGTTCCAAATTATTCAGAAATTTCAAATCATCAAAGATTTAATCAGTTTAAAACCACAAATCTAGTAGAATTCTAATTGATATTCTAGTCTTCGATGGAAAATGATATTCGTTGTTCTAAAACTCCATGAAGGAAATGCGACCTGGTGAAGATACCCACCTTCAACTAGTAGTGATGCGCTCTCGAACTTAAGACCTTTTCTCGGCCCTCAAATATCTAAACATAAATGATTCTATTGTTTCAGAAATCCTGGCATTTTAGGTATTTCAAGAAATACGTTTTAACGCATAAAAATTCAGATATTCAAACCTATATTTCAGGATCAAGTACGTAATATACGTGAGTAGTTTGAAAAGTAAGGTAAATGAAAATGCCAATAAATTGGTGCAACTTGTATTTACTTTTCAACATAATCTCCATTGAGCTCGACACTTTTTGCCCAACGATGTTCCAAAACCATTATACAGTTTCTATAAAATGAGTTTCCTGGTCTGCAAAATAACCGTTCACAGCATAAACCACTACATTATTGTCGGAAAACCGTTGTCCTCCGAGCCATCTGAAGTTCGAGAACAAATGGAAGTCAGTTGGAGCTAAATCGGTGAGTAGGGTAGATGATCCAACAATTCGAATCTGAGTTGAATTTTAGCCATGGAAACCGTTAACATGTGAATAGGCGCATTTTCTTGATGAAAGAAGATTTTTTTGGCAAGATGTGATCGCTTTTTCTTGATTTCTTCGCTTAAATTTTGCACTGATTGTCCTTTCTTTTTCCAGGTAGTCAACAAAGATCGCACCCTGTGAATCCCAGAAAACCGACGCAATGACCTTACCGGAAGACGCTATTGTTTTCGCCTTCTTTGGAGCAGGTTCCCCCTTGGCCAAGGGCAGGATCTAGTTTACTTTTTATTTGGGTCGCCGTTTTCTCCTTCAAAAAAAAATTTCTATCGCAGCACAGATCGCCTTTCTGAAACTCGGCAAGGGGTCGTTTATAGGATCAAACTTATCGGCCGTGCATTGATTTTGATCATAGTGCTGCCATCATTTTATTTTAAAAGTCGTATCCTTTCAACTATTTCAGAAAGTGCATTTTAAGGAAGGTTCAAATATTCAACCTACGTTTCAGTTTTAAGTTTCATATATGAAAATCGAAATAATTACAGAGTCTTCAAGATCGAATCCAAAACCAATTTTAAAAAATGATATAATAATTTATGATATAAAATAAATAAATTGTGGCCCGAAAACTCCACGCAGAAGCATTTCATAACCATGGTGTTAACCTCATATTTGTTTTAATTTTGTAAATGCATTCTAGTATGCGTAGATCTGTAGATCCATGGGTCAAATCCCTACTGAAGTGATATTTTTCTATACACAAAATATTTATAATTCGTTAAAATATATTTAAAATACTATGTTTTCTAGATTTTTCAAAATTATTAATGAAGTCAAAGCCAACAACTTGGTGGTTTCTACTTTTAGTAGTTTCTTGCTTGAATTATTTCGGCGAGAAAGGCCTTCTTAGTCACACCATTGGATAATGACTGTCAAATATGAAATGCAAAATTTCTAAATATGAATGTTTCAATTAGGTACTACAAATCGGGAATTTAAATTTTCAATTTCAAAATCGGCATTGGTATCCTAATTTTGGATTTCGTAATCGAAATTTATAGGTAATCACATCTGATAATAAGTTTTGAAATTACTGATACATGCTCTAAATTCTTCATAACTGATACCAACTTTACTCAAAGTTACTATATAAATATTTAATCGAAACTGAATTCCAAAACAATTTTGTAAGCATTCCTAATATTTGCAAAGATTCAATTGCATGTTATTATAAATGAATATTTAATTCAGTTTGTTTCGATCTGGCGTTGACAACCTTAACCTAAGAGGTTCAAATCCGAGATCTCTCGGTTGTGAAACAAGCACTCACCTTATTTTTTATTTATTTTATAAACTCGACAATTTTAAATTTGAGTTTTAATCAAAAACATGTGGTTAGTATGACGTTCTACGTTTATCCTAAACACAAATTTGTTTAAAAACAGTACATAGTTTTGTACCGGAAATCATGTAAGTTGCCTTTAATAAAATAAAAGCCGGTATAAAGTTTTCAACCAAAACCTGAACCACTCGTGGTTTCCACTACATTTCATTGATTCTGAGTCCAAGTTTACGAAGTAAAGCAACATCTGTTTCTTCAGAGTTCAAACTTTGTGTCAGCCAAGATTTATGCTTTTACCTTTAAGATTTAAAACATATAACATGTTAAAAGTTATGAAAAAAATGTTTTTCCGGTTTTTTAAAATTGACAAAAAATCTTACATTTGGATTTTAATAACTTAATAAAGGCAAAAATATTTGAACATTTATTTGTAGCAGCGAATTAAATTGGGATTTCTATAACGAGCACTGAAAGGCGATGTTATCTAACCTTTCAGGCTATTTGTATCCGCATAGATCCACGTGAATCGCGTCTAATTGTCGTATCAAATCAAAGAAAAAAAAGTTTATTTATAGATGAAAACCAAAACTGCCAATTTATGCTATTATAATGAACATTTTCACAAATGGCCGTGTAAAAATAAATGACCCATTGTTAATGGCCACTTGTTGATGACCACTAAAATGCAAGCACTCTAGTTCTCTACTGTTCGAGTGGTCGACATTATAACCTCATCAATAACTCTTATAAGTATATTATTGTCGAAAACTGTTGTTCCGCTAATGAAATTACACTTGTTTAGTTTATAAGATAATTTCCGATGCTTTTATTTTTGTTTATTGGGAGGCGATCATTAATTTAATTTAACCAACACAGAAAGAATTATGCGACTTGCATTTAACGAATTATAATAATGTTATGTGTAGAAAAATATCACCTCGCAGGAATTAGAACTGCATATTAGATTACATTGAAGCATTAAAAATATGAATATAAGAATAATATGATAAGATAGCCATGAAATGCTGCTTCGTGGAATTTCAAAGCCGTGCATTTTATTTAATTTTATATCAAAAATTAGAATATCAATTTTTAAAAATTTGTTTTTAATCCGAAATTTTATGAAATGTCTGAACGTATACTATTTATGAAACAACAGAAATCATTCATAGATATATTTGGCCAAGAAAAGGTCTTTAGTTCTGAATATGAATTTGAGATTAATATCCTAAGCACACCACGCTCCTTTGTTTTTAACTGAGAATCTAAAAATTTTTGATAACATATTGAAACTATATTATACATACGCAAACGTCGTGTATAGGATCTGAGACCCAAGAAAAAAATGTATAGGCCTTTAAATACGGCGTTGCCTAGCAATCTTCGCATTTTGTGTATTATGACGCGTCTCAAATAATAATTTATTAAAATTTCTAATAATATATTAGTGAAAGAAAATGTCTCATATTAGTGTTATAAAAAATCTTGAAGACAACTCGTGTTTTATAGAAGGTTTAAAAATCTCGGTCTATCAAATCCTCGGCTCACTTCGTTCGCTCGGATTTGAACTACGACCTTGATTTTTAAACCTTCTATAAAACACTTGTTGTCTTAATAGCTATAAAGTCACATATTTTATTAATTAATCTTATACCATAGACTAGAATATCAATTTTAATTCTTTGTTTTTAATTTTAACCTGAAAATTTCAAACAAATCTAAATGTCAAATTTGAATCTAAAATGTGACGAACTTCAAATTTCCTGTTCTAATGTTCGTGTTAACTTTTCTTTTTTTTATTAACAACTAAATTTGTGGTTTTTTTTATTAATTTTGAACTTTTTTCAAATTTAAACTGTAAAATTAAGGCACAAGTTAGAATGTTAGGATTATAATCTTAAATTGTCCAAACACCATTCAAAAGTTTGAATTTGATTCTCAAAATGAAAACGAGATGATTTAATTTGGAATTTTTACATTTGATGACTATATATCTTTGGTAGAAATCTCCTACAACGAATCTAAATATTAATTTAGATTTTAGATTGCAATTTTGACGACGAATTTGAATCTTAAAATCAAGTCTTAAAGTATGACTAATTCGAATTTTGGGTTTTAAATAAATACCTACATGTTTAATTAACCTTTCTTACTTGCTTTTTAAAGTTGCAGCGAACTTCTGAATTCTTGTTTTTCAGCCAATCGATTTTCAAACGAAACAAAACAAACAGTTCAAACCACCTTTAGTTAAGAATTTGAATCTTTAAATCTAAACCTTGCAAGTACGTAAGAATTATATTGAAATGTTTGAAGGCCGTAAAAAATTAAGTTTAAGTAAATTGCCTAAATATTAGTTTAGGATTGTTATACCAGTCAGGACACGCTTATTCGTGCAGTTTGAAAACCAAGAACTTCATATAATTTTATACCAATGACCAAAACGTCAGTTCTTTGTTTTTAATTTGAAGTATGTAAGTAGATTTTAGAATGAATTTTTCATTTTAATATAAACTTTGCGCTGTAATATAAATAACTTATATTCTCATGTTGAAATGTTTGTTATTTTAGGTATTCATATTTTTAAAGCTGTGATTAACCTATTTATTAATAGATGATTTTAAGCTGATTAAAACCATTGGCAAAAACAAGCTTGAGCGGGACGCAGACAAGTAGACACGTGTTTCGAATGAGCTCCTACTTTTTCCACTAATTTCACAGAGTTTTCCTCAGAAAACGCGATTTGTTAAAAGTTGCAATTACAGGGTGGCACCAGTGCTCATATACAGGGTGAGTCCTTAAGCGCGGCCGCCGACTCTATCTCGGAAAGTAGTTGACGTACGTTAACGGGGAAACAAATTTACGAATAAATTTGAGCCTAAGAAATCCATTAAAAATATTTTTAGCCGCCCATTATTTCAGCGGGTGGCGCAATCGGGGGGCGGCATCATCAAATCGCACTTTTTTCGAAAAATTTCTAAATGAAGGTCTATTAGAATATGTCTAGATCAAACGAACATCTAATTTTACATAAAATGGACTTTTTGAAGTTTTAAATAATTTTGACGATTTCTAGCTTCAGTGATTTGACTTTGTTGCTTTTTAATTGATCTCGCAAAATATTATTAATTTTGTTGTTCCTGTTCTTGTGATTGTTCCTGTTCTTGTAGCTGTTCTTATTCATGTTAATTTTAATTGTGTTTTACTTGTGTTTATCGAGTTGTTCTTGTTAACTGCGTTTCGTCTTGATTTTGTTATTTGCTATTTGCTGAAAATTGTTTACACAAACGCTGAAGCCTTTGATATGCTACGGATTTATTTTCAATGTCACGAAAATCAGTTAATTACTTCAAGAACGTACCACATTACATATCCCAATCGGCAGCCCCAATCGAGAAAAGTCTTCCGTCGATTAGCATTACGTTCACAAACTACGGGAAGAGTGCAACCAACTCCAGAAAGAGAAAGACGCCGTCCAGTTCGTAACGAAGACAATAATGTGATTAATGTTCTGGCGTGCATTGAGATGGTTAAATAATCCCCATGTTAGTACAAGAGAAATTTCAATAATGTTGGGAATATCTCAACGAACAGTTGTTAAAATTGTAAATGAATAAGGCTTACATCCATACCATGTTATGTTACATCAGTTGCTCACCGAAGATGATTTTGTGAGCAGACTGAACTTATGTTACTGGATGCGAAATATGCTAGAAGAAACTCCTAATTTCTTGAATCAGATTTTGTGGACCGACGAAGCTACATTTAAAAGCAACGGCCGGGTAAACTTCCGCAATATGCACTTTTACTCTAAAAAGAACGAGAACCCACATTGGATGCGTATTGTGGACAACCAACATCAGTTAATGTCTGGTGTGGCATTCTTGGCGGACGGATAATTATTGGTCCTCACATTTTTAATGGAACTGTTAATGGTCAAGTGTTCCTGGACTTTTTAGTTGACACTTTGCCAGGTCTTTTAGATGACGTTCCATTGGCCACAATTTTAAACATGTGGATACAAATGGATGGATGTCCTGCTCACTTTTCAGGGGCAGTTAAAGATTACCTTAAAGCAAAATTCCCTGATCGGTGGATTGGCAGAGGGAGTGTCTTTCCATAGAGCCCAAGATCCCCTGAACTCACGTGCTTGGATTTCTTCCTCTATGATCGTCTAAAAGACTTTGTTTATAAGAACCCCACAACTACCCGTATTGATATGATACACAAAATTAAAAATGCAGTAAACAAAATTTCGAGAGCCGAAATTGAATCTGCTGTTCTATCGACTCGGAGAAGATTTGAGGTCTGTATTAGAAGTAATGGGAAACAGTTTGAACACCTTTGTTAAACTTATTTAAAATGTAAAATAAAATAAAAGTTAAATCAACCAAGTAGAACTTCTTTGTTCCACTAAATTCTTCATTAATGCATTTTTCATACCTCCGATTTTTAGCATTTTCTTTTTCTTTTTATCTCTCTTACGATGATAACGAAATTCCCGTTGTTTTGCAATAAAATTTTTAGAATAAATATGGGGAATAATATGTTTAATAGAGAACCTTTAAAAATATTCAGAAATGTCGAATGCCTTGAGAAAAAATTGAAACCAGGAATATCGCCATTTTAATTGAAATGCTAATCGCCCAAACAGACTTATCAACTGCAGCTTAATATTGACGTAAGCTTCAGCGGTTGAAGGTGATAACAAAAGGAAACAAAGGCAAATCAGAGATTTGACGTTTCAGATTTATAAACAAATGAAATCAACCCATTTATGACTTAGCTAACTCGGAAAAATTCTTCGTAGTTGCATTTTGCTCAATATTTTCGCTTCTATTGATGGTAGGAACCTCCAGTTTTTTGCATTCTCTTCGTCTGTAATTTCTTCATAACGTAATAATAAAATTATTGTACCTTTGTATTTGAAAATTTTGAGATACCTGCAGTTGAAAGCAAGTTTCTGCTAAAATGCTCCGAGAATTTTATAAAAAAAGTTGGAAAAAAATTTCAACTAATATTTTCAGTAGACAATATTTATAGCTTTATGAAAATATCGATTGTTTTGAAAAAGAAAAATCCAAGCCAAAGAGATAACTATTTTTAACGTTGGAGGTTATGTCTTCGCCCCGCAGCCCATCGTCAAAGTTAATTAAAACTTCAAGGATCCATTTTATGTAAAATTAGACGTTCTTTTGATCCAGACATATTCGAATAGACCTTCATTTAGAATTTTTTCGAAAAAAGTGCGATTTAATGACGCCGCCCCCCGATTGCGCCGCCCGCTGAAAGAATCGGCGCCTAAAAATATTTTTAATGGATTTCTTAGGCTCAAGTTTATTCGTAATTTTTTTTCCCGTTAACGTACGTCAACTACTTTCCGAGATAGAGTCGGCGGCCGCGCTTAATGACTCACCCTGTATAAGTATCAAAATAATAATAGATTGGGGCTAATTATAATAAAACTAGTGAAATACGTGAATAAATGAACTACATAAAAGCGTTCTAATACAAGTAAAGAATGCCCGTTGGAAAACTGAAAACAAACAGGAAAAGGCCCAACCACATTCACGCGGGAGAGAAAAGCCTAATAGAGATCTGGTAAACCTTTAATTAATACAGGAGCATATGTGGGATCAAACACACCTACCACACAACGTTAAGTCAGTTAAGCATTATCTAGGACAATCTAGGTTATTTAGATTAGCATAGATTGAACTAGAGTCGGATAACAATGATTGTACATCTTTTATTTGCATTCAAGTCAGGTATATGTAGTAATTATAACACAAATTAAATATAGTTATTTTCGTATCAAGTGTAGAAAGTAGCAAATATCAAGCGAGTGTTTATAAATAGATATACGAGTGCGGAGCGAAGCGGAGCACGAGTAGAAATATTTATAAACACGAGCGGAGATATTTGCCTTTCGAACGAGTTACGAACACTATTTTTCCCACGACCATATAAGAAAGTCGCTCCTAACGCACAACAAACTAGGCGCGAAAGTTGACAATATCACCCGTGCGATTGACTTTCGCAAAACAAATGAACAACCCGTGCGATATGAACACGTATAGGGATATATCGCACAGTTTGCGCAATAATAGGAAGCTGCGGCCGCTTCAAAACAAAAAATGACGGTCGTTTTACCTGAACTGTCAGTGTTACTTTTTGACATGTACATTTTTGGTCGTGGGAAAAATAGTGTTCGTAACTCGTTCGAAAGGCAAATATTTCCGCTCGTGTTTATAAATATTTCTACTCGTGCTCCGCTTCGCTCCGCACTCGTATATCTATTTATAAACACTCGCTTGATATTTGCTACTTTCGACACTTGATACGAAAATAACTATTTCCCACGACCAAAAATGTACATGTCAAAAAGTAACACTGACAGTTCAGGTAAAACGACCGTCATTTTTTGTTTTGAAGCGGCCGCAGCTTCCTATTATTGCGCAAACTGTGCGATATATCCCTATACGTGTTCATATCGCACGGGTTGTTCATTTGTTTTGCGAAAGTCAATCGCACGGGTGATATTGTCAACTTTCGCGCCTAGTTTGTTGTGCGTTAGGAGCGACTTTCTTATATGGTCGTGGGAAAAATAAATACAAATACGTTACCCAAAGGCAGTCGACACAGTCTCACACGCAGCCCTTATAGAAAGCACAGGAAATCTGAATCATGGGACTATAAATAAATATCAGCAAATTCGAAGCATGATAAAACACCCAGGACTACACAACTAAGATGCAATGGATGAAAATAAAACAAGTAAGGAGAATGAAGTACCTAGGAGCATTATATACCCAACACACTTGAAATAACAACAACGGAAGGATAATGCAAAAGAACAGCGACGAAACAAATATAATAATAATAATAATAATAACAATAAAAATAGAATACTAATAATGCTAATAGTAATGATTAGACTAAATTAACATAATGAGTTAAGGCGTTCCATATCATAGACCTAGGAAATAAGCTGTAATACTAGAAGTCATATATCCCACCACCCTTGAATATGTGACTTACTAACTACATTGCACTGTAGAAGCGGTGTCTAGCGGCTGGCGTCACTGGCATGTCAACCTTATACAGTGCTCCCAATTCCCACCTATCATTAAAAAAAACCTTTATGCATTATTGGCATGGGGTGGGGCTGGCGTAATCCAGGATTGATCCACGGGGTTCTGCTCCATGTCAATTGATAATAATGATTAAACCTTCGACGAAAACAAAAAATTTATGAATATTGTGAAACTGAGCCTCAAATTGAAATCCTAAGCTTAAACTAAACCGTTTAAAAGTCAAAGTTGAAATCGTAAATTGTCTAAGAACTATCGAAGACTACAATTTGCATTCAGTGCTTATACAGGGTGACATTGAAAAAACTACAATGCATAGTACCACGCGATAGGGGACATAAAATAATAAAAAAAAGTTCTTATACGCTAATGTCCGATCGCCTTTTGTTTTCAAGATACAGGATGTTAAAGGTTTGTTAGAAAATTCAAATTTTTTTAAATTTCGTCAGATTGTGAAGACGTAATTGAACCAAAATTAGTGCACACTATATGCCCTTGCAGGTGGCTATTTTGTGTAGGTATTTTAGTTTCGAGCATTATTAGAATATTATCATATCATAACCTAACCTAACAAACTTTTAACATCCAATCTTGAAAAAAATAGGAGATCGGACATTAGCCTATAAGAACTTTTTTTATTATTTTATGGTCCTCTATCGCGTGGTACTATGCATTGTAGTTTTTCAATGTCACCCTGTATATCTTCTAAACCAATATACTGTGAATTTAAACTTCAATTTTGATGATTTAATGCAAAAAATTGAGTCTAATTATTGAAGCTTTGAAAATGTATAAACGTTATATTTAGATTAAATGTTAAGGGGGCAAAGAAATTTTAAGTCTAAGCTAATTGATATGCTGGTCAAGCAACCCTGCCTCGTAGAACTTTAGAATCATCAATTTTATTTAATTTCGTAACAAATACTAGAACTTCGAAATGAATTTTGAATTTCAGTATAAAATTTGAGTCTGCAAAGCTTTTTATTTATAATTTTTAACGGTGTGATTAACCACTATATTTGTAGTTTTAAGCTGGTTAAACTTTTGGTGATATCAGAATATATTAAATAATTTGGAATTGATTCTCAATTTTAAATCTTAAGCTTAAGTCAAACATAAAATTCTAGGCTTATATCTTGAATTACCTAAGAAGGATTTAAAGAAAATTTTATTTTCAAATTGAAACCTAAGGCTTTAGTTTGTAATTTTTATATTTGATACTTGCGTATCTTCGATCCAAATGTCATATCTTGAATGTAAATTTAGAATTTGAAATCAACTTACTTAGGTCATTCGAAGCTAAGTCTTAAATATGTACGTAACTAAAGCTTTGTATATTTTAAGTTTTTAATCAAATTTTCTGATTTACTTTGCTGAAGTTAAGAAATCTCTGCTTTGAATATGAGGTATATTCGAATTTCAAAGTTAAAATTCTAAGTTTGAAAATGTAACTTCAGTAGCACTTCAGAGTTGAATTCCAAATTAAAAACGTAACAGAATGAATATACCTATTTAGTTTTTTATTTATTTTTTTTATTTAAGTTTTCTAACAACTTTCCTTAAGATAATTAATACTTAAATTTTATAGAAAAATACTTCAATAGTCTGATACAATTCCCTTAACATCTCAAGTGGAAATAAAAATCCAATCCCAGAAGAGAGAAGCGATGCGAAAATGTATCCTCACTAATTTCCAGTCGTTGACTTTGCACAACTAATTAAACTTGCGACCATTGCTAGTCTGATACACAGGCGATTAGCGTATTTTGTAACAACCTGTTAAATGCGAACTTGTCTAAAGTACCCCATGTGGGATTAGTAATCAGTACCTGTTACACTCCGACGTTTTCTAAAGGGCAACAATTTAAATTTGCATCTTCCGCTTGCAAATTTTCAAAGTAACCAGATCTGACTGTTGACCTCAGACATTTCACATATACGTTAATAAAACCTGTCTCACCCAATTTGAGACTGGATAAAGGTACAACATCAAAGTCTGGCCCATCGTTTCTCAAACGTCATGTTTTGTAAAATATAAGCGTAAACACGTGCGTATAGCAAGCAGGTCAGCGTTTTGAAAAATGCATTTTCGACCTCTTTTTGTTGAATATACAATTTTATGTTACAAAAAAAAGGGGCAATAAGAATGTTAGATTTCTTTTCGTAGTATCTTTTAATATTCTTCTCATTTATCTGTCATATAAAATAACCTTTGAAAGTAAAAAAAGCGAAATAGAACGAGTTCAGTAGGCATATAAAATAAATTAAACAAAATCAAAACACTGAGCAGTTATCTGCTTATTCAAAAGTTTATTTACATAATGAATAAACGTTTTCAACCATTGTAAGCAAACCTTCAGAACTTAAACCAAGTTAAATGAGCATTCTTACCGTCTAAATTCTGAGACCTTAAAATCCCAAAAGAAGGTAATTAGATAATTATAATCATCTTAATAAAATTGGCTCGCTTTTTTGTTGAAAGGTTTGTTCATTCTCGAATCACCGAATTATAAACCCTTTTTTCTTAATCTTAATCCTCTTTCTGCACAAAACATCAAAGTAAGGTATTCATGTGTAGCGTGAACTTAACAAGATTTACCCAATCATGATGTATAGTAATCAAATTAAAGGGGAAAGAAGCTTTCAGCAAACTCAGGTAAATTGCGTCCGTATTCTTCACTTTTCGAGTGGGTGAAAATAGATACCTTTACGTGCACGGATTACGTAAAACTTTATTACGAGAAACTCAGTTTTAAACACTGGTTCTTTGTCTTCAAATTTATTAAGTCAATTCTAAGTTCAGAGGAGTAGTGCGCGAATAATAATTTATAATGATAGCTTCAAGAATTATAGAAAAGACTGTCAATACAAGCACTGTGTAAATACCAAAAGTGGTTAAATGGTGCTCTCAAACAAACATTCGAATCATTGTTTAAATACGTCATACATCACTTATGTGTATGGACATACTTTTATACACAAAGAAAATGTTAATTTCACTTAAGAAAACAATTTTTCCCCAAAATATTTAGAAATGGCTTATTCCGTTATATCAGCCGCCGTTTCATTTCAGATATGTCAAAAACTGCAAAATCCTTTCCTTTTTTTAATAATTATTAAATATTCGATCTGCTTTTTGTGAATAAAATGCAAATTATTTATTGCAGTTTTTAAGCTATTTCTTTCTTAAACAAGCAACAAATTCAAGTAAAGTAGTATCAAAATAAGCGCATTTTTTTATCTTTCGATTGATACACCACTATCAATCATATCAACTCAAACGGGGAGCAAGAATCTGCATATATACGATTTCCCATGCTGTTTCCCTATGTTCGCCCCTTAAGTCAAACACCCGGTAAAAGATAAAAGTACTTTTTTATGAGAAATAAAACAAAATATTAATAAAACATAGACTATATTTTATAACAATTTAGTGTCTGACCGAAAGTAAGTTTTGAAGCTGAAACCGAAAGCGATTTCGGCTTTCACCACAGTTTCGACCGAAACCGAAACTTATGAATTTTATATTAATTTAACTAATTTTTTACATAGAAGTTAATAAACAATTACTCCGACTTGTTTTAAATACAGGAAAACACATAGTTTTATTCCAATCATTTATTTTGTATTTCTTCAGTAGCCATATGGCTGCTTTTTAATTGACTAAATCAAATTTCAGCATGAAATTAACGATATTTATAATTATTTGATGTAATAAGTAAAGTATATAAAATGTAAACATTCAACTAATTTATTACAGAACAAAATATTAGTAATTAATAATTCATAACTTCCAATCCATCGGTAAAAATTGTCAATTAGAGTTAAATTTTATATACCTACTGAAAAAACAGATACCTACCTAATAAAACACCTTTAAGACAGTCAGCCAAAAATTTATCTGGAAATCCTTGTGGTGCATTAAACTTCTGATGCTCCACAACTCGTACGTTGCAGAAATCTTTCATAGGTAGAGTGGTTATATTTTCTCGTGAACTACTGCGCGGAAGACGAAATTGTGTTTACGGCGGTTACAGGCCATCTTAAAAACATCGTCATTCGTTTATTATTGTCATTGCGTCCATCTTGGGTTAGCACGTGCGTTTGTTTTGAGTTGTCGTTGTGTTTAATTATCTGTCTTGACCTTGGGGCTTCTAAAAACTTTTAAATTTGCCGCGCAAGAGAGTTCGATGTTTTCAGGTTTCACTTTTAAGTATATTGGTCTTCTTTTTTCTATAGTCATCTCTTTCCCCGCTCTGCGCATTTCGCGGTCCACGAGAAAATGTAACCACTCTACAGTATTTTTCACCTAGGATTTGGGTTGTGTCGTCAGTTGGATTGTGAATTTATCAACAGTGCGTTGATAAATTCACAATCCAACTATACTCTATACTTCATCTCTTTCTAAACTAGGTTTTCATTACCTACTGCGCACGAATGCGTGTCTAAACAGACAGTTTTTGGACGGGGAAAGTTGACGTCGACCCAAATGCTAGATGAAAAATACTGTACCTATCCTTCTAATGATTCCTTTCGGGTCATCTTACCCCACGACTGCTCAGTATTGGTGCACGATACGTCTGGTATGTCGGAAGATCTACATCGTCACATATTAATAACAAAATTGACATAATATTAAAATATACCTGTTTATATGTAAAAGAACTGCCACAATGTGCTTACACTTGCCCCCTGCTTCTGCTTTACAGGAACAAACGCAATTCCAGTTTGTAACATCTAGAAAAAGTTTGTATTGAAAACCTATACATTTAAATATAAATTTCTGACCAAAAGCATTAAATGTTTACCGATTTTGTGTGGCTTTTCAGCTAACTTGGAAGATTGTAAACAAACCTATTATTGTGCCATTTTCGTTTTTATCACATAATACTACATGGTAACATGGTTGGCATTCAAAATCTCTTCTCCTTTCTGAATAGGCTTCACAGCGACTCCAACATAGCTTAATATTTCATGTAAACTTATCATTATCAAACACATCCTCCTTTACCTTACAATCACTTTGATCACCACTATAACAGTTGAAGTAATCCTATACTTAAAGGCATTGTCAACTTATGAAAAGTCGATTTTTTTTTATTTTGTAATTTGATTGAGTAAACTGAGTATTGCACCTTTGCAAAATTTTTTGGCCGAATTTTAATTCGTTACCGTGTTATGGGAGCTAAAAGTTTAAGCTATGACGTCAACTACGTCGGCCGCCGGTAAGAGCTCTAGCATAGCTACAAGTACAACGCTAAATTTAGGTTATGTTGTCGACACTCGTGACGTCATGTACGTAGGATCTGAATTTTATTTTGGTTTTATTGTGGTTATTATCAAAGATATTGAAATTCTACCAATGCGGGTACTTTTACGAGTATTTTAACTAACGTATTTTGATATTTACTAAATATGTTGCATAAGTTGACAATGCCTTTAACCGCCATTACGATTTTGTTAGAGCGCCACCTACATTTCAAAATTTGCTCGAATAATTAAATAAAATGTCTAGCTTTATAAGACATCAATCTTAAAACAGTACCTATTTTTATAACTAATCTTCTTGAACTTTTTGAATTTGATTTTTCTGGACTCTCAAACACCTAAACATTTAAAATGTTTCGATAAGTTTTAATATAACACGCGATTTTAAGATTTAAATTCTTAATTAAAGCTGAAATTTGAAAGAGTAAATTGAAATTTTAGAACCGAAGATACGCGAATATTAAAACCTTCCATTTTCATTTGCGAATCAAATGGTCAATCTTCGCATCCTTCTATTTATTAGACGTGCGATGTAAGTTTAATCTTTAAATTTGAAATTTATTCCCTAATTATTTACAAGTTTCTGATATCACCAAAAGTTTAAGCAGCTTAAAAGCACTAATTTATTAGCCAATCACAACAAAAATAAATAAGAAAACTAACACAACCTGAAACTTTTCTTTTTTCCGTTTGAAATTTCATGTTGAAATCCAAAATTTGTCGGACATTTTCAAATTCAAATTAAAAACAAAGAATTGAAAAGGGATGTTTTGGTCTTCTGTGTAAATTTCTGTATACCACTTTCGTGACTTTAAAGCGTTACGAAGGAGCGTGGCTTGGTCAAGATATCAATCCTAAACTCATATTTAGACAACTTGTTTAAACTTAAAATTCTTTTTCAGCTCTCAAACATCTAAACATATCGTTCCATTATTTTAGAGATCCCTTATCTCTTCCGTACTTAACATATAAAAAAATCACATTTTAAGCCTGAAGTGCCAAGCTTTCTATTTTTATTGTTTCTTTCATTTCTTAAAAATGTTAATTTTTCGTAGGTTTTTTAAATTTTTTTACACGTACGTCATACCTAGTAGATTATTACAAAATGTGCTTATGTTCGTAATCATAAACAATTTATTTTAGCACAATTCCTTCAAACAACAATAACAACAATAAAACAAATTGTTAAACAGCATCTTATTCTTTTCCTATTGCTTATCAATCAAGCAGCAATGGAAAAGATTACTAAACATTATATACAGGTGAGCCGACCTACTGGCCGTCAGATCTAAATAAAGTTCCTGATCTTCTAGATTTGTATATCACAAATGGCACTTCATCCAACTTCACAGTTGCCAAATCAAATTTCGATGTATCTTCAGAGCATACACCTGTGATTGCTACAATCAGCACTACCACAATAAAAAAGAAAAGCAAACCAGGGTTCAATAATAAATACAGGGTGTCCACAAACTCACTTCACAAAAGAAAACTGCAAATTCTAGAGCTCATTTTATGTCGATTTGACGTAAATCACCTTATCTAAAAATGCTTGCTAAGGGAGCTAGAGCTCTTTGAACATGAAAAGTTCAAATCGATTTTTTCGAAAACGGTGCGTCATAGCGACTTCAGATAAGAGCATCATTTTTTTTATAAAAAATCGAAATTTGTTAAATGTTATGTCAAAATGGCTAAATTTTCAAAGACAAAAAAGTTATGAATAAAAATGTTCAATAGGGGTATTGGGAGAGGTCCCAAACGAGACGCTTATGACTACAATTAAAAAATCGTATTTATGCCATACGATTGAGCATATTCCACGAAATAAATGTACAGAATGTTATCACCTAAAAGGAAACCGTTTTGAAGATATTTGAATTAAACCGATGTAAGGGCGCCATCTTTAAAGAGCTCTAGCTCCCTTAGCAAGCATTTTTGGATAAGGTGATTTACGTCAAATCGACATAAAATGAGCTCTAGAATTTGCAGTTTTCTTTTGTGAAGTGTGTTTGTGGACACCCTGTATATTAAATGCGATCTTTTTAAGGAATAAATAAATCAAAAACTAAGCCTAAATAATTTTAGCATACAGTCAGAAAATGATGTAGAAGGAGCAACAAATTGTTTTATTACGACCGATACCTACTGTATCTTCTATTCGAAAGCCTGATAAGCTGATAACACTTAGGCAAGGTTCGATGGTGAAAAATCCGTAGGATTTGCTCACCATTTTGCTCAAGTTTTTCAATCGCACACAAATGAAATAATGTAGAAGAATTTTTTAATGCGCCATTTTAACTATCTCGGCTGATTAAATAAATTTTCAATATCAAAATAAAAGAAATTAAGACTGAAATAAAATATATAAATAAGAAGAAGACTCCAGGCTACGATTTAATTACTGGAAGGGTATTATCAAAACTATCACTGCGATTCATAAAAATACTAACTACTTAATTCCAAACTCACGTTGACCAACTCAACTTAAATACGCACAAATCATTTTAATATTAAAACCAGGAAAACCTCTAACAGAAGCAACTTCCTACCAGCTTTAACTATAAATATCAGTAGGGTCTAAACGTTTGGAAAAACTATTGCTGAAGAAAATGAGGGAGAATAGTTTAATAGAAAAATGCCTGCCAACTCATCAGTTTGGATTTAGATACTGCCATTCTACGATCCAACAATGTCATCAACTTACAGATGTTATATACAATATACAAAACCTTTGAGGAAAAGATATATTGCTCGGCAGTCTTTCTAGATGTTAAGCAGGCATTTGATAAGATTTGGCATCGGGGCCTTCTATTAAAAATTAAACAACATCTCCCACATCACTATTTCCAGCTGAGTTCCTTCTTATCATCGCAAAGGGAGAGAAGTCAAAGATAAGTAATGCGCATTTGTGACAAAAAGTGTGAGTAGTTACGTTTTGATAAATATTTTTTTTTTTTTTACTTATATCAAAGAGCAGTATATCATAATTTTTTATATTATTACATTGTATTATATTAAATTATAATTTTAAAACTCCTTTCGACACCACCTATGAGGTAGAGTTCCTAAGCGCGTTTATTATTATACATGGTATTCCCGATAAGCCTAATTTACGAATTTTGGCTTGGCATCTACTTAAATTTTTGTCTTTTTGAAGGGCCAGGTTGCGAGTCATTATCAATTTCACTTTCAGGATCTTCGTTGATGTGTTCAGGAATGTTTTCTGTTATAATAGGCGTAAATGTAGGATATTCGTTTTCGATATCCTCTTCGGTCAACAAGTTGGAAATTTCCTCCACATTCTCACAAGTTTCGCCGAAGCAATGTTGACAAACAGCTGAGCATTTTAATCCAGCCTTGCGGCATCCACAGGTTGCTCCACACTTGGTTTTTTGCAACTGCAAAAAATTAATTTCAGGAGCTGAGGAGGGGTGGGCGCCTTGGCACCTTGTATTGGAACGAACATTCGTGGTGTTTTTTCCAGCCCCAAGGTTCCGGATTTTTATATCTTCCGAGCCAGTTTGCACTTGATGGTTACCCGAAAAGCGTTCATGTTTGTGTAGGCTGGAGAAGGGAGATTAAATTTGCTCTTGATTACAGATGAATCGTTTGTAACGAAGACCGTCAATCGATTCCTCAAATTTGTCACCATCATATAAAGCTATAAAAAACCGATCACCGACGACACTCAGTAGAGTAGGGCCTATTTTTTAATGCGGAAGTAATTCTATTTCGGAAGCCAGTCTGGGTTTTTCTCAAGGGTTGAGATAAACTTCATTTTTTCCATGTTATATGCTGCTGGTGTTGTGTCACTTCCAGAAAAAGCATGAATAAACAAAATGTTTTTGACAACAATGTCACCTTGTGTCAAGCAACGGAAGTAATAACCTAATAACAATTACAATAACTGAAGACTGAAAGTCTATTGTTCTCTATCCATTTTTAGGGCCCTATTGATACAAGTCAGCATAAGGACACATTCCAAAGCACAGTCTCACCATAAAATATGAGCAGATACCAAACAAAAATTCGTTAATTAAACCTTTTGGGGAAT
The DNA here is from genome assembly GCA_963082815.1 of Melanotus villosus. Lineage (NCBI taxonomy): Eukaryota > Metazoa > Arthropoda > Insecta > Coleoptera > Elateridae > Melanotus > Melanotus villosus. Next base: position 47,403,819 of record OY720418.1, on the reverse strand, counting down.
TCCATGCAATAACATATTGGAGAGTTCCAGGTAAAAACATACTGGGGAGTTCCAGGTAAAAAAATCTCGCCTGGAAACTCACCTCATAGGTGGTGTGGAAAGGAGTTTTTTTTTCTTTTTTTTAATATATCTAAAGAATATTTACAATCTGTTATATTAATGTATAACATTCAGTAAATAGTATAATAAAGTAATTTGACATGCAAGAATGCTTTCCAGCGACAGCACTCTTCCTAAGATAGCATATACATAAGTTGATTAAATATATTAACAAGATTCCTTAAGTAAGAATGTCACTAATCAAATCTGGTAGGAAGATCTAACGGATCAGTTTTTCCTAATCTCTGATGGTTTGGTTTTTGTAATAGTATAGATTCGACGCCAGGTTGTTGGGGTGCACTTGAAGTCTGTTTTGATATTTTTTGCTGAAGGCTTGTATTTCATCTCTAACAGACGAGACGGTATATCAATATCTTATTAGTGCATGCAAAGTTTATATATTATGTGTGTCCTGTTTTGGTATATAACTGTTGGGCCTTTAATAAATATTATTATTATTATTATTATTAAATATTATTATTATTATCTTGTTGAATTAGCCAGTTAGGGACGTACCATGTGACCTTGAATATAGTTCTTATGACTTTATTTGCAGGTTGGAGTTACTAGCCGACCCCTGTTTTTAGTGGATAGTTGAGAATTTCTGCCTATTAGCCAGTAAAGTTGATGAAATTTTAGTCCTAATTGTAACATTTCTGTATGCCAAAGGTATTTGAGCTGTCTTGTTGTGGAATGATATTGCCGTTTAGGTTAACTGGGCTGCATGTTTCTCGTAAGGTGAAAGTAACATGCACGGATTTGCTTTCGTCTACATGTATTCGCCAGGTCTTCAACCAGTCTTCTATTTCGTTCAGGCTTCGTTGGAGTATTTGTGAGGCAGTGTTTGGATCATTGTGGGAAGCTAAAACAGCCGTATCATCGGCGTAAGTAGCTACCATTGTCCGTCTCGTTGATAGAAGGTCTGTCGTATAGAATAGATATAGCACTGGTCCGAGTATACTACACTGTGGGATCCCTGGCCGTATTGGATAGAGTGGAGTCAGTTTTTCTTGATATTTGACTTGAAAGCGTCTCTCGTCCAGATATGATTTTAAGATTTTGTAGAAAACTGGTAGACTCGTTTTGATCTTATATAGAAGTTCAGGGTGCCAAACCTTTTCAGAAGCTTGTGACATGTCTAAAAAGACTGCAGAATAGTATATTTTTAGCTGAAGATCATGGTTAACTCTAGTGACAATCCTATGGACTTGTTCTGTGGTTGCGTGTTCTTCCCTGAATCCAAATTGATGGTGAGGTATGAGATTCTTCTCTTCGAGGGTTGGTTTCATCCTTTTTAGAAATAGTTTTTCGAAAAATGTAGCTATAACTGGAATCTGGAAGGAGGCTAATGGGTCTATATGATGTCGTTCCTCTGGGCTCTTTCCGGGTTTTAGGATTAAGATAATTTTCGTAGTTTTCCATTGCTGCGGAAAAGAGCTTAACCTTAGGAGGGCATTGAATATGTAGGTGATTATTTTCACTTCGGAAGTTCCTTAAGAGATTTGGCAGTTATTATGTTGTTTCAGAAACTTTGATAGGTTTGATAATCTCTGTTGGAAGTGGGGTTCCTTGTAATAAATTCTTGGATTATTCTGTTTTTCTCTGGAGGGCATGTCCTGGGAAGAAGGCTGGAATACTTGCTTTAGGTGATTTGCAAAGGCGGCTGCTTTTTCTTTAGGGCTTTTAGTGTGTGATCGTTTCAGTTTTTTTGTAGTTTCCCATAATGAGGACTGCGTGTCTTCTGTAGCGGTAAGGTTCGATAAGTATTCTTGGATTGCCCGATTTCTCGTTTTGTCAAGAAAGTTTTTTAGTTTTTGGGTGGCTTTGATAAGTTTTGTCTTATCTTGAGGATGTCTGGAAATTTGCCATATCTTCCTGAGTTTTCTTTTCTCAGCTATTTTCTGTTTAATAATTAAAGGGCAGCTTTCTGAGTTTTCTTGCTTTTCATTATTCGGAGTAGAGGCACGAGCAGCAGTTTGTATGGTTTGGTTTAAATATTGGGCCGCCTTGTAAATGCCTTCTTCAGTTTTTAGTAAGTTTAGTTGAATCTTATCATTGATTATTTCTCAAGAGGTATACCAGTTTGTGTTCCTGTTGTGTAATGAATCTGGTTTTGCCGTTTACAGCGTTTGGCTGCTATATTTGACAATTACGGGGGAGTAATCAGACGATAGATCGAATCACAATGTTGCTTTTATATTGTTTCCTCCTGTCCCTTTTGTGATGTAAAAGTCCAGAAGGTCTGGGATTTGGCCAGGTGTGAGGGCTAGTGAGTAGGTTCACCAGTAGTTGCATAGTATACTTCATGGGATTCATAGCTTTAAGTAGCTCCCTACCTCTGGGTAATATTAATCTGGATCCCCAGTGTTGATTTTTTGCGTTGAAGTCACCTCCAGTAACAAAGCGGGGCCCAAGAGTGTGGAAAAAGAGCTCAAAGCTTTCTTGCTTGATCTGGTGTTTCGGGGGGCAATATACTGCAGCAAAGGTTATGTCTCTGTTGATTTCTGAAACTACAATGCATGTGGCTTGGAGCTGTTCTTTTTGGTACTCATGACTAACGTAGTGTCGAATTGAGTTCTTAACTATCGCTGCTGTACCACCATGAGCGGTGCCATCCGGATGATTCGTAGTACATACGGAGTATTGAGGTATTTTCATGTAGCTCTTATGGGTAAAATGTGTTTCTGAAATGAGCTAGATGTCGACATCGTTATTTATTATGAATGTATTGACTTCTTAGTTATGCTGAGCCAAGCCGTTGGTGTTCGAGGTGTTTAGGTATACAGCCATTAAGTTAATTTAGAAAATGACGGTGGTGAGTAGATTAATCATGCTGTCCATTCTTCCCATAAGCTTTGCCAGCATTGTTTCAGTTTTGTTGTTCGTCTGCTGGTTTCATGTTTGTATTTGCTATTGGTTGTCCACTGGTGAAGGTTGTTGATTATTATCGGATGTTTTTTGAAAATAGGATATACATGGTTGAACTAGTTGGGAGTTTAGTCTAGGTCTTATTGATGGAAATTTACGCCTGTGGATTTCTTTAGCCACCTGACATCCTCGGTAATTGGCGGGGTGGTTACCTTGGCAATTAGCACACTTAACGTTTTTACTCCTTTCTGTTTTAAAATTATAACATAATAAAGGGTGGGCCATCTGTTGTTTTTTTTTTAATTTCAAAATATCTGTAAAAACACACATGCAATCATGCAATGAATTTTTGTTTTTACAGATGTCAAGTATAAACTAGTACAATTATAGACATGGAGTCATTAACAACAGAACAACGCATTTTAATCCTCCAAACTTACTACGAAAACGGACGTTCTGTAAAAGTTACATTTCGCCCTTACAGTGAATTCCGAACGATATCGTGACATGTGAACGAAGTTTTTCTGGCCGAAATTGAATGAATTGAATGTGAATGAGCTTTGGTTTCAACAAGACGGCGCTACGAGCCACACAACACGTCAAAACATCGATTTGTTGCGCACTAAGTTCGGTGATCATATAATCTCACGAAACCCTGATGTGAATTGGCCGCCAAGATCTTGCGATTTGACACCGTTAGACTTTTTTCTTTGGGGCTATTTGAAAGGAAAAATGTATGCCATTCATCCAAGAACAATTCAAGACCTAAAGAACAACATTCGACAAGAAATTGATCCACTTTTGTTGGGAAAAGTCATCGAAAATTTCGACGTTCGGATGCAGGCCTGCAGTCTGAGTCGTGGAGGTAATATGAATGATATTGTTTTTGATTCAACTTTCATTTTCAATAAAAATTTCCGATGTTTGCCCTCGATATGTGTGTTCTCTTTCATTAAAAAAAAAAAAAACAACAGATGGCCCACCCGTTATAATGTAATAACATAAAAAATTATGATATAATCATAAAAAAATAAAATATTTATCAAAACGACTATTCACACATTTTGTTACAAATGCGCATTACTTACCTTTGACTTCCCTCCCTTTGTGACGCTATAAAACCCATAAAAATAAAGAAACTAAAAAAGTAGTAGCTCAAATTGTTTGTTATAAAATAATACATTTTCCCATAAAATTAAAAATAAAGAATTTAGGCGCCACAAAGATTTCTTCCATTAATTTTTTGTCTTTTCCAGTTTATAACCTTTCTATTATTAATGCTACGTAAAAAAGTTGTAGAGAATGCGATTCTCTATAAAAAAGCTTTGTACAAAATGTTTGTAAGACTCCTACGGCTACAGAGCTATAGCCGAAAAACTAATTAACCCTTCTTTTCAAGATGGCGGCCGAATGGGGGGGGGGGGTTACCACCCTGCAAACCCTGATTTAACTTACCACTGACCCCCCTACACATCGTAAAATAAATCGCTGCCTACCCAAAATGCAAAGTTTGCCTTTTTATTTCAACCATTTGACTGGACTATAAATTTAATAAATTGGACTATTCAACTCATATATTTATGTCATCTGTCAAAAATCGACCAATCAAAATGCAAGATTTGACCTTTTTGGGCCAATCAAAATAAATTGTATCGACAATTTTCACTAGAAAAAATTGTCACTTATAATCTCACAAGAGCATTAATTCTTTCCGGAAATTTTTAGGTGTGCATTTCAACAAAGTATTAATCGGCACGAGGCGAACGCCAGGACCGATTACGTTTGCTGAAATGCACTACTAAAAATTTGCCGGACATGAATTAATGCTCGAGTGTAGATTCGGTAAGAAAATCGTACTGACATCGCCATTAATAATTCAGTACATATTTAAATTTTAGAAACGTAACCAAAGCAACTTGTACGTCAGCTGTCACATTTGACATAAAAATTTCCACTTTTTAATTTCACCTAGGTTGGTCTACCAATCAACAAAAAATTTCCGAGAAATATGAGCGTGGCAGTGGTAACCATGCCCGATATTAACGTTTCTATTGGTCGTTAATCAGTGTCGTACGATTTTCGATAAAATTTCACTAGTGACAATTTTTTGAAAACAGTTTATTGCTAGTTATATCCCACAGAGAACAGTTTTCATGTAAACAAACTTGAATATGGACTAATTTATGAAAAATGATTCTCTGGAAATGATTTTTTTTTTGTTGAATAGTCCATCAAATACCATTCGTGGTCAAATAATTGTAGACTATTCAACTCATATGTCATCTGTCAAAAATCGACCAATCAAAATGCAAGATTTAACGGTTTTGAGCCAATCAAAACGAACTGTATCGACAATTTCCACTAGAAAAAATTGTCGATAAAATTTCACTAGTGATGCGAGGACTAATTTATGAAAAATGATTCGATGGAAATGATTTTTTTCGTTGAATAGTCCCTCAAATACCATTCGTGGTATTGTAAGTGACAATTTTTGATTTATTTATACTTTTTAATCAAGAAGGCAGATATTACCAAAGACAATTTTAGAGGTTATAGAAGACAGCTGTCATGATAACTTCAAAAGCTTTCGGCATGTTTGGAAGAGACGTTAAGGTAATCTTTTATTTTGAAATTTTAGGAATTATAATGATTTTAAAGGAAACAGAAACGCCCGGCACAGCCGCGACCCAACATACAGCCGAATTACAAGCAGAATACTGTACGATTGCGTCAAACATAACCTTCTGGGAAAGTGAAAGATGTCGTCATTCGAACAGAAATAGACTAAAAAATCTGCGGATTTTGAAAATGACACTTCGCAATGGCGCTAAGAAATCAATAAAGTGCAAACAAACAGTGTGGTAGTGTGTGGAACTAAGGGACGGCTCTCATTTTTACAAAGAAATGCTATAAAAGCAGAAACAAACCTAAGTCGCCTAAAATCAAACAATGGAAGTAAGTAATTTATCATTTAAAATTGACAGTATTTCCTGTTAACTCATTTTGTATTTTTGAATATTTGGTAATATCACCTTGGAATTCGAAAATTTTTTAATATCATTTTTTAACAGCGTTCACCTCGTTCTCCTCATAATGAATCGGTACAAGTAGTTGTACGATGTAGACCTATAAGTCAAAAAGAAACTGACGGTGGTAGCACAACGGTAGTCAATGTATTTCCAACACGAGGGGTTATTGAAGTTGAAAACCCCCATGCAAAAAGTGAAAATGAAAGAACAAAAATGTTTACATATGACGCCGTTTACGACTGGAGGTACCTATTATTTCACCACACTCATGCTCGAAAAATTCAAATTAAATTACTATTTATAGTTCCACACAACAGAGCTTGTATGATGAAACCGTAAGGCCTTTGGTTGCTTCCGTTTTGGAAGGATATAATGGCTGTGTTTTTGCATATGGACAAACAGGAACAGGGAAAACTTATACAATGGAAGGCGTTGCCGGTGACGAAACAGAAGAAGGCATCATTCCTAGGGCATTTGAACAAATCTGGTCTCATATTAATAGAACTACCGGTGTTGAGTTCCTAGTATATGCACGTTATCTTGAAATTTACATGGAAGAAATTCGGTAAAAGATATCTCGAAATATAGTAAGTTAATAACTTTTTAATTTAATTAATTCTTTAGTGATCTCTTAAAATCGAAGAACCCTAAACCATTAGAACTACGTGAAATGGCAGGTAAAGGTGTGTATGTTACTCATCTTCATTCGCAAACATGTAAAAGTGCGAATGATATGATGAAAGCAATGCGAATAGGGAATCGAAATCGTACCACTGGTGTGACCAATATGAATGAGCATAGTTCACGTTCACATGCCATATTTCAAATTGCTATTGAAATGGCAGAAGATAAGTCTAAATCATCAGTTAAAGTAGGAAAATTGAATCTTATAGATTTAGCTGGAAGTGAACGTCAATCGAAAACTGGAGCTACTGGAGATAGACTAAAGGAAGCCAGTAAAATTAACAAAGCACTTTCTTCCTTAGGTAAGCATACTAAAATAGATTAATTAATTTTTAAATTGGAACAATAGTTTCGGTGTAGAAATGAAATGAAATTATAGTTAAATGAAAGTAAGCAGGATATGAATCATTCTCTTCAACTTGTTACCTAAAAAACCTCCAAATATTTTGTTCAATAGTGTCCTTGCAATAACACCAATTAGCGTTCTAATTAAATTAATTAAACGGGTGAAATCAGTTAAGTAGCTATATAAAAATTTGAGACAAAGGTAACACAGATAATTCAGTATTTATCTGTCGGGTAACATTTATATTTAACCATCAGATAAAATATTTATTGACTAAGCAACTTCATTTTATAAATATTAGTTCTACATGTTGTAATCAAAACTAATTAGCATTTATTTGCAAATTGATTCCACAAATTTGTTTTTATCTTATAATACCTAGAGACTTCTGTTTCATAAATTTAATTAAAGTTTTTTTTAATAAATAGTCAGATATCCTTACTTAAATTATCTTATCTTGAGCGTTTGCAGTTTGGTTGTAAATTGCATGAGTTGTAAAAGAAGCTCCTTTATAGAAAGTTTTTAATTATTACATGTGTTTTGTCAAACCTTAAAGAACTTGTTATGCAATTTTTTAATGTAAATATACCTTCTAAAATTAGAAACATTGTGGTATAACAATGTGTAGGCAGCATATTTATCTATTTTTACAGAGTTACGTTACCTTTCTTTAAATACTTGAATCTATAATGTTACTTATTTTGGAATGTTTGCAATTTTTAATCATTAAGGAAAAATCATTGTAGTATAGGATAAATATTAAAACTTGAATAATATTCGTTTACAATAATTTTAATAATTATTATTCAAATCAAATTACAGATTATATTTTTAGGTAACGTAATTTATGCCCTTGCTGAAAATTCCCCCCACATTCCATATCGAGATTCCAAGTTAACAAGGCTGTTACAAGATTCCCTCGGGGGAAACAGCAAAACAATTATGATAGCTAATGTAGGTCCGGCTAGCATGAATTACGAAGAAACGATAATAACATTAAGATACTCTCACCGTGCTAAATCAATTAAAAATCAACCAATTAAAAATGAGGACATTAAAGATACTAGACTCCTTGAATTACAAGGAGAAATTGAAAGACTTAGGCAACTTATCCTTGCAAAAACTGGTGGTAAAGCGATTTTAAATGGGGTAGTTAGCGATTCAGCTGATGATGAGGATGATTTTGAAAGCGACACTGAAGAATTTAAAGAAAGGGAAAAGAAATTAGAAGCTGGAAAATTGGAGATAGATGAACTTAGTAAACAATTAAGAGTTTTGGAGAAACAGATGGTACATGGAGGTAAAAATATTGTTGACAGCGTAAATGAAAATGAAGTTAAATTGGAGGTACATAAGACTGAAATAGCATGTAGAAAGGTGAGAATCATTTACGAGAGCAATTGAAATCAGTTTTACATGACTATAAAATGACAATGTAATTTCTTTTAGAAACGGGAAATTGAAATGCAGCAAAAAATCGAACTAGAAGATGAAACTTGTATGGAACTAAAACAGGTATTTGCCAGTCTTCAACAACAGATTGATTTTAAAAGAGAGAAATTAAAACGTTTATATGGTAAATTACAATCAATGAGACAAGAAATTAAGGATAATCATGACGAGTATTTGAGGGAACGCCAAGAATTAGTTGAAAATAGTGATGAAATATCATTGTGAGTGAGATTACTATTTGCCTTAACCGTAAGAAGCAAAATGACTTTAGTATTACACGAAATTTGTATTATAGGCAGCTACGAAGAGTTATAATGGTATTAGAAAACTTCGTTCCTCCTGAAGAAAGATCTCGTCTAATAGGTGTAGTACAGTTTGATGAAGATAGTGATAATTGGATACTTCAAAAAGAGAAACGTTGGCTCAAACCTGGAGATAGACCTCTAGCACGTAATTATAAACGGCCCAAATCTGAATATGCGATAAAAAGAAGTTTGGAATCCAATTTTCGATATCGGGTAAGTTGACGTTAAATGTATACTTCATATTTATATACGTTGGTTGTTTTTGTTTTTAGACACAAAATGTACTAGACTTAAGTCTAGATATGCCACTCAGGACTACTCAGGATTATATTAGACCAACAATCTGTCCACAAGTAAAAGCAGCTGTTAAAAATGTGATACGTCACGATACAGAAAACAATCGAATCGTTTTAAAACCGACGCCTCATGGTTTTCCGATAAGAGTTATTTCCAAAACTGAATTAGAAGGGAGATATAATAAAGCCGCTAGGAATACTGTTGAAGTTTATAATAATAAGTAAGTTATTTTTAGCTAAATCAATATATGAGTGGAATTTCTAAAAATCTACTTTTAACCGTATTTTCCAGAATCAAACAGATTCCAAAGTCCGCAAAGCCTGCCTATTAATTTCATATACTTTGCCATGAATGTAACGTCTAATTTTTACTAAATAACGTTTAGCCTTAAAGGAATGTTACCAAATTAGTGAAATTATATCTTTGAAGATATTTTTTAGAGATTAAGAGTTTGTAATAGAATATAAAGTGAAATCATTTTACAAAAGACTCGGCAACTTCGTAATAATATTATTCGTTACAAGCTTTTGACTTTGTTGTGCTGTCAGATACCAGTATATGTATTTATAAAAATGTAAGCAGAAACATAAAAGTACCTCTTTGACAGCACTACTTTCAGTATAATTATTGTGCTTGATTTTTTCAGTATTATAGTTGCTAACATATAAATTAATGCACAAAAGCAACTATCCATTGTTAAACTAGTCGAATTAACACCATATATGTGATATTTTTGTTAGGCATTATTTTAAGGATTGCTTTACTTTTGTTTGCTTTTTTCTGTGATTTTTAGAGAATTTTTGAGTTAAAGTTTGAGATAAATTACGTTCAGTATTTTTTTATGATTGTTTTGAATTGATTGCTTAATGTATATTAAAATTTGATAAAAAATGTTATGGAACACATTGAATTATATTTGTACTAGGTTGTGTTCAGCAATAAAACTGAAATTATAAACTTCAGTTTTATTATTCTAACCTTATCATTACCTAATCGTATCCTTTTTTGTAGTGGTATGCTCACTTTGGAGAATATGCCACCATTAACCCTTCCTTACATCCCGAAATATTTCCATATTATCGATTTTAGTGGGTATTTAGAAAGCCTCTACAGCCAGAAGTAAGGTATATGGTACGAACAGATCTTTTATAATTTTTATATAATGTACTTATGTAGTATTCTGCATTTTTATGATTTTTTAATTATTTTTTTTATTAGTAAGTATTCTTTTATCTATTAATATTATTAATGTTTTTATTAATATTATTATTATATTAGACTAATAAATGGTAAGCTTAATGTAACACCCCATTACAACTGTCTTTTTAATGTTTTCATAATTATAGTTTTTCGCACAAACGATAATGCCCAATTTTTTACTTAAAATTTAAAACCCTCGTATATCACATGGTTGACATCTTTAAATTTGGTTTGCATACCTGTTAAACGGTACCGGCTCAGCCGCCGTACACTCCCCGGTGTACGTTTTGCGTTTAATAATAATAATATTGCTTTTCCCAAGATTTCTTATTTCCCTCAACTATTTAGCATAATAAATACCGGGTGATCAACGGAATTCATAATTAGAGCAGGCTGTGATATTTACCATAAAGTTGGCACCACAGGCCTGCACTTTGAAATTAAAAATTTTAAGTGTCAGAATTGAGGTTACCCGGTGCATTGAAGCTGACGAACAACACTTTGAACATTTAAGTACCTATTTTAATTTCAATAAAAATTTCCAATTTTTTCTTCAAACTTATTTTATTTCTGCGTTTCAGCAAAATAATGTTTACTATATCATCAAAGATCGTACAAAGCACGAGCTTAACCTCAAATATAACAATTGTCAATTTATTATTCATTTCTCAGTGTGTCCAACCACACAACATAAAATAGCACCAATCACAGCCTCCTCTAATTATGAATTCCGTTGATCACCCGGTATCTTCAGATGCTAATTAACCAAATCCATTACTAAACCAAGGCCCGCTGAATTGGCTTTACCACTTCATTTAGCGAAGACGCAATTAGAAACAACGGTGGCGGCATTTGCGGTGAACTATACATTTTTTAACGGAGAAATGTATAGTTCACCTCAAATGGCGCCACCGTGTTTTCCTAAGCACCATTCGAATCCATCATTCCTATTTTCTACTCCCCCGCTCATGTCTCCCATTATAATGACTGGGTTGTTGTAGTTGTCTATTTGTTGCTACATTTCACTAAAAAGCTTATCCTTTTCTTCTTTTTTGTCGTCTTCATTTGGCCCATATACTATTATTATCATGTATTTCCCTTTTCCTTTCTCCTCGTTCATTTCTATTGTTAATATCCTTTCACTTACATAGTTTTCCTTTTTCACGTATTTCATCTTTTCTTCTTTTATAATGCACGCTACCCCTGCTTGTACCATCGTGTTCAAAGAATACTGGTACAGTGTGTTACTGCAGACACTTCCAAAACTCAAAATTTGATGTAGACACTTCTTTTGTGTGTAAATCGGATATGTCAAATAGAGGTTAAGTATTTGTCAAACTGACAAGTTTTTTAGATTTTTCATTCATAGAACTGTCACGTTGGTGTTTCATAGTCATAGCCTGCTAACGGAATTGATTATGTGGCTTCAAACCAAATTTAAACAGCCAAAATTTCGCTGTACCAGTATTCTTTGAACACGATGGTACATGCACTTCCTGTCCGATCCCTGACCAGTGCATCCAGTATCCGTTTGGTAATTCCTGTAGTCCTTTGCCTTTCTTTTTCGTTTCCGTTACCCCTACATATTCTATCTTTGCCTTTTTTATTTCCTGCGTTATTTCTTCTTCCTTATTTGTTATGCTGTTCACAGGCCATGTTGCCATTTTAATTATGCTTTCTTCTTTTCCTTTATTTGTCGTTCTATTCATTGCCGAGTTCGTCTTTATATTTCCATCCTTTGGGGAGTGTTCTTTGTTTTTTGAGATCTGGCCGTCTTTTCTAATCAGACTTCCTCCCTCTTTTTCGGACCATTCATATTTTGTGTTGTTTACTTCTATCTTCTTATATCCTATTCTGGTCTTCTTTCCTTTTTCTCTCTCTTCTCTGATGGATACCTTTCTGATTGCTGCTCGCATTTTCTGTTCTTCTTGTGTAAGATCGCACTCTATACAGGGAATTTTTCTTTTTAGTATACATATTCCCTATGTATACTTTTATAATAAACGCAAATAGGCAATCCACTATACATTACAAACGTCACGTCACGTGGTGCGTAAAGGTTATGTTTCATGTTTGTAAATAAAAAATAAATCAAAATTAGTGGAATATCAACATAATTTTAATTCAACGATTATTCTAAAACATAAAATATCAACAATACAAAACAGAAAGGAAAATAAAAACAGCAACAGTTAAAGACTAATTTTTTGACATTAACTTAATTTGATGATTTTTGCCACAGCATGCTAATTTTTTAACGTTTATAGTGTATAGTGGGTTGCCTATTTGCGTTTATTATAAAAGTATACATAGGGTATATGTATACTAAAAAGAAAATTTCCCTGTATACAGGGTGTCAACGAAACCTGGGGCACCCCCATAAATTTTTTATTTTTTAAGATATCTAAATGAAATTTGGTATATGTAATATACTCTTTAAACGGCATTTGTTGACATAGGAAACAAGTTTCTGTCACTTCCGGTTTAACCGGAATTGACATCAACTTTGTTATTTCAAATGGAACACCCTATATATTGAGATGATACTTAATTGGATGTATATAATTAAGGTTAAGTTGTTTGTTTAATTTATAAAAGAAAAATGTTATTTGCCAAATATAAGTAATGCAGATTTTAAATTATTAAAAATTGTAATATAATTTTAAGATAGCTAGATTAGATTTAAGTTATGTGAAAATGTAAATAAGTTATTGTTATAATGTTTGTTAGTAATAATTAGCTAAATTGGTAGTTATAGAAATGTAAAATAAGTTACTATTAGAAACCTTGTAAATAGTTGTTATAGTGAAAAACAATTTAGATAAAAATATCTTGGATACAGAAAAAAACAATTTAATAAGTAAGTGATATTTTTGCGTTAAAAGGGGCAACAACCAAATAGGTTTGCTCGTCCCAAAATACTAAATATCAACCGATTATTTAACTTTAAATTGAGTTAACGATCAAAAGAATCATTTATTGAATCGAAAGTGAAATAAAAGCAGAAGCAAGTGAAAACTGAATTTCAAGCAGAGCCAATTTAAGCAGAAACAATTAAAAATTGAATTTCAAGCAGAGGTAATTGAAAATTGAAATTGAAGCGGAGGAAATTGAACGTTAAATTTGAAACAGAGGCAAATTGGATTTTGGTGGTGAAATAGAAATTATTTTGGAAAAGAAGAAATTTCAAACAAAACCCAGGAACCGGTGTAAATAGTGAGTGTAAATACCGTAATTATAAGATAGGTTTAAGGCAGGGTTGATAGGAAAAAACTATAATAAAAATCTGCATTATAATTATTTGAGTAATTTTATTTTATTTGGGTAAAAATATACTTAGAAAGATAACAAACAAGGAACCTAATTAACGACCTGAGATAAGAGCAATGCAAACAATTAAGTAAAATTAAAGAGCAAAGCAAGGGATAATTGTAAATATTGAATGTGGGCTTAATAATAAATAAATTAAATTTAAATAAAATCTTTTAAAAGAGCAAGACCATTTCAATATTTATACATTTTTGGAATCTCCATTCAATTTTACGTATGTTAGTATCAAGTTCGATACATTTTGATGACAAAGTTATTTTTTGCAGAAGTTAATCTAGAGTGCCATGACATACGCAAAATGAAAGTCAAGGTGCCCCAACACTCGAGACAAATTGTTTTAGAACTTTAACTATTTTAGTTGCTGTATTAGAATGGCCTAAAGTTGGCAAAAATGCTTTTTCGAGAATAACTCTATTTTTTCAAATGGCACTAGGGTGGGACACTAGGATATTAAAAAGGAGCGTTTTTCAAGGATTTTATTGATACCCATAACGCAAGATTAATATGAAAATTTAATTCGGAATAACACTCTCCGTTCAAAAAAAACGTATTTTGGACATTTAAATCTAGATACTGGGTTTTAAAACAAGTGAAACAAATGAAATGCACAAAAAAAGACAGACTTGCCACAGTTGAAGTGCTAAAATAATTTGTTTTGAGTGTCATAGCACCCTGACTTCCATATTACGCAGGTCATGGCATCCTAGATTAATAAATAAACTCTTCTGCAAGTATTTACTTTGTCATCAAAATGTTTCAAACTTGATACTACCACACGTAAAATTAAATGGAGATTCCAAAAATGTATAAATATACGGGGTGTTCCATTTAAAATACCAAAGTTGATGTCAATTCCGGCGAAACCGGAAGTGACAGTAACTTGTTTCCTATGTCAACAAATACCATTTAAAGAGTATATTACATATGCCAAATTTTATTTAGATATCTTAAAGAATAAAAAATTTATGGGGGTGCCCCAGGTTTCGTTGACACCCGGTATATCTCATGTTGTCCTAATCTTCTTTTTTCCTTAAGTACCTTGACTTTTGTTCGAAGGTGTGCAATTTTACCACCATCATCTTTGCCTCCTTTCCTATGATTTTAATGTTTATTATTACCCCTAATTCCTTTAAAATTGCTCTTAATATTAAAGAATAATAATTCCAAAATACGTACATATTTTTAGTTTTACATTAAGGGAACCCAAGTTCCATCAAAATTTGAAGTTGTAAAAAAGCGAATGACTTTGAACTTTGAAAAAACGCGTACAACCGGGGGGCTGCTCCTGCAACTCGACCCCCAAAGGGGTGAAGGAGACCTAATAGCCGCCACTGCTGCAATTTTCTATGTTTTTCTCTCGAATTACGGGGGTTGTCCTCGGTGGTTTACTAAAATAGTCTAGTCAAATTTCGACCTCGCTGGAGGCGAATTTCCGGCACTTTTTGAAAAACCATTCGGTAGGTGTTATAGGCCTAGGGGTCCTCTACAACAACCACAGGTCACCCATTGTAATTTGAAAGAAAAAACAGAACATTGTTTCTCTAGGTATCTTTACATATGTTGTACCTATTATTGTAAATTTTCGACCTCGCTGTAGACCTAGGGGTGCTCTATAACACCCATAGATTACCCACCAAGGGCGCCTCCTGTAATTCGAGATTCGAGAGAAAAATAATCGAAAATTAGTCCTCCAGGTGTCTACATACATATTAATTTTCGATCTCTCTGGAGGCGAATTTCCGGTATTTTTTGAAAAACCGCTCGGTAGGCATAGGGGTCCTCTACAACATCTATTGGTCACACACGGAGGACAACTCTTGTAATTCGAACGAAAAAATATGGAAGGTTGGTCCTGAAGGTGTGTTTATCCGTATTTTAGTAAACTTTCGATCTCTCTGGAGGCGAATTTCTGGTACTTTTTGAAAAACCGCTCAGTGGAGGGTGTAGGCTTAGGGATCCTCTACATTCTACAATGTTCATAGATCACCCAAAAAAGACAACTCCTAGTCCAGTCAACGAACGCTCAATAGGGGGGTGTAGAATGCATGAAGGGTGTCACAATTTTTGACTTCAGGGCTTTGTTTGGAGTCATTAGGAGGTAAACATACTAAAAGTTTCCGGTCATAGGAGGTGAGCAGGGTGCAGGGGAGGACCGAGAAGATCCCTTTTTTTGGTATTTTGCTTATATCTTGAATACGGTGCGTTTTAGCGAAAATGTCATTCTATACAAAATCAAATCTGGCAAAATTTCCCACATTTTTGTTTTTTAAAGTTCTTTTCTATCTCCAACCGTTTATGAGATATCCGCTATCAAAAATAGCTAATTTTCGAAAAAAAAATATAAAATGTATATACCATTTTTAAGGAAATTTAATTCTCTACAACTTCTTTTCTGGGGATTTTTCTGTAAACCGAAAAGATCACAGGTACTTACTAGAGAGAAAAGTTAAACGAAAAACGTGAGGCAACATATTTTCTTTCGAAAATTGGCGATTTTTGAGAGCAGATATCCCATAAACGGTTGGAGATAGAAAAAACTTAATAGTATATTATTATATGAGCGATTATGACAGCCATTATTCACGAAGATGACGTTTGAGCCCACGAGCCGTCAGGCGAGTGGCACAAATCATCTGAGCGAATAATGGCCATAATCGCGAATGTAATACGATACTTTTTCTACACCTATTAAACAAATATATTAGACTCAAATTTGATAACTTTGTAAACAAGCAATATGACAACACACTTGGGCGTGTCACGCGAGTCGATTGTCAGCCGCAGAAGGAGTTGATCGCGGGCGATTTAAAATATGATTGGATTAGCGAAATATTGATTTTTGGATTTGTATTTGTGATTGGCCGAAATCATAATTCACTGCAGTGAATTATGAATCCATAATTCACTGCAGTGAATTATAGGTACTATTTTTCACAAAAAAATGCTAATAATTGCAATATAATTAAATAGGTGTAGAAAAAAAAACAAAAATGTAGGAAATTTTGTCAGCTTTGATTTTGTATACAGGGTGTTTCTTAATAACATGCTAATATTTAAGGAGGTTATTCTTGGGCCCATTTTGAGAAAAAAACTTCATATGAACATATGTCCTAAAGATCTTAACTTTTGAACTGCAAGGTGCTAAAGTTTTAAGAAAAAAATCTTTTTTTTATGATAACTTTGGTATGACCCTAGATATTTTTGTGAAACGTAGTACGCATCTTCTATGCATCAAAAGGCATTTTCTGCTGCACAACATAATTTTATAATGTTACCGTTTAAAAAGTATTCTCTTAAATAAATTTCTGTTTAAAGTTTTTTCTCGTAAGTGGTCTAGCGAGACGCAAATGAATGAATTTTATTTTTTTATGCGAAAACCGTACGTCAAACGAAAAAAATCAAGAGACCAGATTTGCTCAGAAAGGAATGAGGATTTCAAAAATAATTTTTACTTTAAGAAAAAGCAGTGGCGTATCACTTTTCTCTTTAAAATGATTCAGTGCAAATCCCGCACGAACGACACTGGCAAGAATAAAAAATTATGTTGTACAGCAGAAAATGCCTTTTGATGCATAGAAGATGCGTACTACGTTTCACAAAAATATCTAGGGTCATACCAAAGTTATCATAAAAAAAAGATTTTTTTCTTACAACTGTAGCACCCTGTAGCTCAAAAGTTAAGACCTTTAGGACATATGTTCATATGAAGTTTTTTTCTCAAAATTGACCCAAGAATAACCTCCTTAAATATTAGCATGTTATTAAGAAACACCCTGTATAATAACTTTTTTGGTAAGCACCGTCTTCAAGATATAAGCAAAAAAACGAAAACAGAGACCTTCTCAGCCCCCTCCCCCCCCCCCTGAACCCCGCTCACCATCCATGTCCGGGGACTTTTAGTATGTTTACCTTCTAACGGCTCCAAACAAAGCCCGAAAGTCAAAAATTGTGACACCCTCTATGCATTCTACATACCCTTTATTGACTGGACTATCCTGTAATTCGTGCACTAGTTTGGGCGTTTTAAAGATTTTTCGAATTTGTAAACCGTTGTTTAATTGTTTAATTAATGGGTTTATTTAATTAGCATTTATAGATGCTTATTATATTAAATAACGCTACAGGAAATCTTGGGAAAAGAGGAATTAGATGACGCAAAACGTACGCAGGGGAGTGTACAGCCTCTGAGCTACACGGGAACTTATGCCATACGTATTTAACTTCAGCTCGGTTGAAACGGTTTGTATACTTGCTAATTTCCAAAACGTCAAGAAAGTAAGGTTAAATGTAACCAAACAAATATTATAAAATTAAAAAAATTATTATTAAAAATGTCAGCTACTTTTAAAAATGCCAAAAAGAAGTTATCCCAGGTTGAATTGCGACGTTTTATGAATGAACATAAAACCAAACAAAAAGTTACAAAGAAAATTGATTCGCCATTGGCAAAATATCCTTTTTAGCAATATTTGTATTAACAGGTACTTTGAGGTATTATAATTGTTTTCCTTAACGTATATTTAAGTATAATGATTTGGGACAACTCACTTGCATTCTGTGTCAATCGGTTGTTCGTTCAGAAGCTGTATGGCCAGTTCACATAAATTCGAAACAGCATCGAGACAAAGTAGAGCAAGCAAAAAAGTTAAAAGAACAAACTAATAATTTTACAACAGCAGCAAAGAGGCCACTTACACCTCCTTTAGAAGTTCCAACTAAAAAATTAAAAGGCATATTGAAAAATGCTCCGTCAAAAAATAGCGAAGCCGCAATTGGTTCCAGCGGTGTTCCGGTTGACTTCTTTGATGATAAATCAAAAAATAATGCCATAAAGTCACAGGAACAAGTTATAAAGGAAGTTAAGCCAGAAGAAAAAATGGATGTTGAAATACAGGAAAATGGTAACGCTGTCATTCCCGAGGGCTTTTTTGATGACCCTAAACAAGACGCTAAGGTATATTTATTGTTGCTTTTTACCGCAATGTATAAATTTAATGATTACAAACTGGCAGGCAAGACATATTGATTATAAGGATCCAGTAGAAGAAGAATGGGAAAAATTTCAAAAGGCAATCAGAGACGCAGATAATGTAAGTGCAGCAATAATCGCAGAAGATCAGGAAGAGGCTACAAATGAAAGGCAATTAGATGAAATTGATGAACAAATGAAGAATTGGTCTAGGTAAGATGTTCATATGTTTAAAAATTTGAATTACATTAATATTTTCGATGTTAGGGTTTTAAATTTGGAACGCAAAAAGACAGAAGTAATATCCACAGTAAATAAAGAATCAATGGAAGACGAAAATACTGACATTAGTGATGATGAAGCCGATTTTGATGAATACCTCGATTGGAGGTCGAAGAAATCGTTTAAACGTTGATTTTACTGTAAAAATTCTTTTTGTTTAATTTTTTAGTAAGAGTTATTAAATTTTTGTAAGTAAATAGGAATGTAATCGATTAATAATAAAAATATGTTTAAAATTAAATTATTTAAGGAAAACAACAGAACTTTGAGACGTAGCTACTTCTTTTTTTTAGTGGAGTTTTAGGGGATTCCATGATTTATGTTATTTAAATATGGAAAAAAATGGCGTACTGCAGTGCTGCCAATATAACAAGTGACATGACTTAAAAAGACAGACATTTGTATGAAGTATTAGAGTTTTATGATTTTTAATAAAATATACACCAAGAAAAATTTAAAATATAGAAGAAGTTTTGATACAATCTGATTTCTTAAATCCATTTAAATTATGTTCTTCGCTAGGGAATTTTGCAGCTGACACCAATAGATGTGCTTAAAATGTAATAATTCATTGCCCTTTTATGAAAGAGTGATAAAGTAACTTAGTACAAAACAAATACGCTTTAATCTAAGTGTTTAGTATAGCTTTTAGAAAGCTTTAAAAAGATGACAGGTTTTGCATTAAAAATAAAAACCAAATCTGGGCAGCAAGTTCTTAGAACATTAACTGCCAACAGCACCATACAGGAACTGAAAACTCAGTTATCAGCTCTTGGTAACATACCAGTTAATCGTTTACAAGTATTAACTGGTTTTCCACCAAAAGTATTTGATCTCTCCGGTGATGGTAAACTACTAAGCGAAGCGGGCATAGCATCTGGCGATACATTAATCCTAGAAGAAAAATCAGCAGGTGCGGAATCTCCTATCGTGCATAGCACAAAGAAGAGTAACGAATCACCACGGCATCATGTTTCGGAAAACCAAGAGGGATGCCCCGGAATTTTAATGAAACGTGTTGTGCCTGCTGATAATTCGTGTTTGTTCACTAGTATACATTTTGTTCTGAATGGAAAGGTGGATGAATCAGGAAATGTAGCACCTTTAATGAGGCAGATGATAGCGGAGACAATCTCGAAAGATTCCGAAACATTTTCCGAAGCAATACTAGGTAAACCAAATAGTGAATACTGCAAATGGATTTTGGATGATAAATCGTGGGGAGGCGCCATCGAAATAGCTGTTTTATCTAATTATTATGGAATTGAAATTGCTGTAGTTGATACAATTAATGCTATCATTAATAGGTTTGGCGAAGATCAAAAATATGCTCATCGAGTACTGCTACTGTTCGATGGAATTCACTATGATCCTTTGTTTCTCGAATCGCTAGAGGTAAATATTTTATTATATAAAAGGTGTTCTTGCTTACAATCTGCATGATATATATTTAGCGTAGTTAACTTAATAATTGCTGGAAATGAGCTCAAAGCATTTTGAATTAATTCCTGGGAACGTACTGTTTAGCACAAATACTTTCTTTATTGCCTTACGTAATATATGTTTTAATAACAATGCTCCTGTGCAGGGTGGTGATATTCAGACAATATTTCCGGTAGAAGACGATAGAATCTTGAGAGACGCCGAGCAATTAGCTCAGGAAGCAAAATCAAGTAGACAATTTACAGATGTACATAAATTCACCCTAAAGTGCATGGTATGTAATGTCATGCTAAGCGGCCAAGTTCAAGCACAGCAACATGCTCAAAGCACAGGACATACCAATTTTGGTGAGATATAGTTTCCATTTGAAAAACAACGAATACCTCAAGCATGCAGAAGTTTTTTAAGTTGATAAGTCATTTTAAACATATGTTAATAATTATTTCAATAAAGTTATTTACAGTAAATTTTGTCTATTTGTATAAGTGAATTTGTTAGATTTAATTCAAATACACCTCGTGAGATTCCCAATCGTGAAAGAACTAAATGGAATCGAAGGTTCTCTAATGGTATTATTCAGGCTTTATTGTTTGCATATCGTTTTAGGACGAACGAATACGCAAAGTATTTTTGATTAATCGAATTAGGTGCATGGGTTACAACACGCTCGTAGAATAGCACTGTTATCATGCTTTAAATTTACTAATTCATTCTGTATCCAAAAGAGATGCCTCTCCTGATATGCCAAATTTGACGAAAATTTAAAATAAATGCAAAAAAAATTTTTGTTTGAAGATTAGTGACTTGAAGTAAATTATAGGAGTATTTTTTATCCAGAACTTTATGATACTCATTTATAATACAATAATTTTTTTCTCCACGACCATTTGTGAACGTAATAATTCCGAAATCATTTTTAATAATAGAAAGTAAAAATTCTCACTCTTGAGCTAGAATATTTATTCTGAAACACTTGCTTCTTATGTGTTTTGCATGTATTTTCATTCTATAACAAGTGACAGAATGAATATTGCATAATTATGCTCAACGAAATACATAGATTGCCATGGATTTCAAAACTGTCAGTGTCAGATGTAAATGCGGCGTCCTAGTTGTTTTGAGACAAGTTTTAATTTAAATTTAAAAAGAATGAGTGAAAAATCGAGTGAATCAGATATGGAATTTGATAATACTCCACCTGAAGTTACAAATTATGCAGGAACCCGAACCTCCTACCGCAAAAATCGAGAAATGAGTATGAAAAGTATTATGCACTGTTTAGGGATTGGCAACAAGAAAAGAAAACTAACTCCTTTTCCGAAAATGTTTTAATTGCATTTTTTGGTGATATATTAAAAAAATGGAAATCATCGACTCTCTGGAAATATAAATATTAATACAATGTAATACAGACAGATCAATAAAAAAACCAATTAGGGTAGGCTGTGAAATTGAATTATTTTGATTTGGTACTTTAGCCACATCCACAGAATGACATTTTAAACGTTTGTAATTTGACATTTTCATTGTAAACAAAGTTTATAACCTTAAATTCATGTCAGAAATGTCATTCTGTGGATGTGGCTAAAGTACGAATTCAAAATAATTCAATTTCACAGCCTACCCTAATTGGTTTTTTTATTGATCTGTCTGTATAATTGCTCCAAGCTCCAATAAATAACTTGTTTTGTTCAGATTTAATTGTTTTTGATTCATACTTTCCGGTCGTGGAGAAAATACAGTCGTTACTCGGTTAGAATGAAAATTCGATCTACTCGTGGTTCCTCACACTCGCGTTCGGAATCTTCCAGTCGTATCGAATTTTCATTCTAACCTTGTTACAGAATATACTATTAAATTGTTCCCCTATTCTTGAACTTGAAAACTAGTTTGTTACTTGGTAACCATGGCCATTACTACAACTCCAGAAATTTTCACCTGTAAATGATTATGCAAATACATTTATATTTATAAGGACCACACAACTTATTTATAATGACGTACAGGCTATTTTTTAGATATTTTTAAATTAATCGCAATATTCATCATGCAGATGTGACAAGTCATTATATAATTGAACGCCACCAAATCGTACAGTAATTTTAGCAACGTTATGTTGGTACCTATGCAAATGTTAATTGCATTTGCTTGACAAAAAATAAATTTAGTTCGTTTCTTGGTGTTGTGGTGTGTGTACGCTTTGTCCTTGAGTGCTCCAAATTACGTGAATTATTAAGCACATTTATTGACCTAAATGTTATGAAGTGTTAAAGTGTAACCGTAGTGTGAACTTAAAAATGTGCATTTTAGCTACATACAGTCCTATAATTTTCACAGACAGATGAATGTGAAATGGATGAGATTGAAGATGAAACTACTGATTTACGAGAACAAATCTTCCACAATAATGTTCGGGAGCAAATTGTAAGTGAAATGCTTCATTTTATTCATCGGTACGGTATTTTTCCCCAGTACAAGTTATCTGCAGAAGTGTTATCAAAATTTCAAAATCACAAAATATTTTATGGTAGTAGGTTAACGTGTTAACAATTAGGACACGTCAGTCTTTTCTTATGCGAATATGTATTAATTCAATTTCGTAATAGTGTCCTTTAATGTGTAATCTGATTACCTGTTATAATGTTTATTTGGCCTTTAATGAGCCTAGCGGAATAGCGGAACGCAATGGTCATTGGCCTTAAAAGTTGTTACCCTACCGTGAATACGTGCTATTTTTAGATCAAAAATGCAGCAAAAACAAATCGGTTTCTCCTGTTCTTTTAGTTTATTATTTGCATTTTATCCAGTTGAATGAATAATTAGGGTCGCACATAAAGCCTGTTCATGCGGGGACCACAGAAATTTCAATATGTAGCAGAATGTAAGTTTCAGATTTTGCAGCAAAAATTTGTTAGTTGTTATTTGCATTAAAGAATAATTAGAATAGCAAAAAGAATAATAAAATGTTTGCAGTTTATTCTAACATCCTTGATTTTCATAATCTCTGACAGGAATGCTTTGATTTAAATAATTCTTTATACATATTTTATTATCTGATTATAAATTATTCCATAATACAAGCCTTCATGCGTTGAGTTTAGTCAAATATAGTGTCCTCTTAATTTAATCTTCCACATTAACGATTTTAAAGACAAAATATTTGTTAATTTGTTAAATTTTCTCCTCGATTTTCTCATGTACTTCCGTACTTCCTTATCATAAATTTAAATATTAGAATTACAGTTGTTAAATACACCCAAGTTGACCATTAATACTGTTGAATAAATGATTGATAACAATTGGTGGTTTAACCCAAAGCCGTACTATAAACTATCCATCTCGATCACCATACCTTACACTTTAATGGAATTAATCCAAAATTATTTAGATAAAGCACTCCAAAATTGTATTATGGGAGGTTCCTATGCTTAATAGTTATTTAAGCATCAAGGGAAGTAAGTAGCTTTTACCAGTCGAGAACGAGTTTGCCAGCCCGAGCGAGCGAGGGCTGGCAAAGTTCGAGACTGGTTGCAGATAGTTACTTCCCGAGCATGCTTATAATATTTTTCTCCATGCCCAACAAAAATTTGAATAATTTTCCCTTAATAATTCCACGTTAATTGATAGAAAATTAATCTATTACAAACAAAGCAAATAGTCACCTAGTGTTGAGTTGCTTAGTAGCAACTGTTTTTCAGTTGTTTCTGTCAATATAAAAAACCACTTGTACTTGCGTTTCTTGGTAGTTTTCAAAAGATAAAATGCAAATAGGCCATAAGGACAATAGAGAATTTAGCGTAGATGAAGCGGCAAATATTGCGTGTTTGGAATTACTACCAGAAAAATCGAAAATCCGTTATGAAAATGCAAGTTGTTTAAAAAATGGTGCGCGAAGAAAAACATCTATTCAGTGGAAGAAAACGTGTTTTTGGCGTATTTTTTAGAAAGATCAGTCAAATTAAAATCTCCATCGAGCTTACTCGAAATTAATCTTTTTGAATGATGCTCCTGACGAAATTTATTTGTTAATGAAGGTTGGTTTTTAATATAATCTAATAAATTAGTTCTTTAACTCTTTTTATACAATTTTAGTTATACCCTAACCCTATTTATCGTAACAAGTTTTTACATTTCAAATAGGTTAGGATCAGTTAAGTTCAAACCCGTTCAGATCACTTACAAAACTAAAATTACTGTAATAACACGTAATTCACTTACTTCCCTTGGGGAGTAAGTTTTACCTTACTTCCCTAATGTCATGACAACCAGTAAACAAACAGTAAAATCAACTTACCTGCAGTGGATATGTCAAAGTAAGTGTAACTTACTAGATGGGCATGGAGAAATAGTTATTTAAGCATCAAGGGAAGTAAGTAGCTTTTACCAGTCGAGAATGAGTTTGCCAGCCCGAGCGAGCGAGGGCTGGCAAAGTTCGAGAAAAAATATATTTTATAACCTCTAAATACGCCGTATTAGTAAATGCTATGAATAAAATTACAAAAAATTCTTATACATTGATTTGAAACCAAATGAAGTTATTTATATATTTTTTTAATAACGTGATTTATTTGTACAGTTAGTTAGGTACTAGTGAACTAATCGTCAATTAAATTAATCAATATACATAATTAAAATTTAATTAAGAAACGTAGCCAAGACATTTAATTACTTAAAAAGGACGAAATCCAAAAGAACCATGAAGATACTTGTAATTCCTTGTTATTAAATGGTTAAATTACGTAATTGCGGCAAAAAATTGGTTCTTTAGCAGTTTGGAAATAAGTGTCCTTGTAAAAAATACCGTTTATTTTTTTTTATTATAATCGATATCAGATGTTCCGTTAATAACATCAAAAATAAATTGAACAGTGACGTCCACTGTGACATGGCCAAAATGCAGATAGATATTCTATGAATAAATATGAGTCCCCACGTGTGTTATTATAAAACGATAAATGTAATAAAAAAAGAATTCGTAAACACGCTTGTCTGCCGTATCAGTTGTTGACTTAAAATATGAGTTCCAACTTAACAATGTGTTTGTTAGTACTGCTATTGTCGATCTGTCCAGTATTTAGAATAAAATTAGCCTGTTGTAATTTATATTTAATGAAATAGCAAGGCCAACTTTAAGGTCGTTGTGGATGTAATTACGATCTGCTGCGAAATAGTTTAATGTAAAGAGCTTTTTAACAGATTAGAAGTATTACTTCACAGACTTTCATGTTTAAAATCATGGTGGGCGTAGCATCAGCTGTTTTTTATATATTTTTATTTCTCGTTACATGGGTCACTATGACATCCTTTGATACAAATATTTTGTTATTTCGTTATTTCTTTCTTACTATTAAAACTCTTCGTTTCACATAATACTTCGACGTAAATAATTAAATTGCTTTTCCCTCATATCGATTTCTTGACGTATTTATTTAAATGTCTGTACTGTAGGAAGACAAAACAATGTAATCGTTTTACATGCCGATGCCGTCAGGAAAACAATTGGCTGGATGTTTACAGTTTTGTTTAATTTTGGGACTGGCGCAGGTAACCGTTGAGAACGTCATTAATTTATTTCTCTTCTGACGAAAGATTTGACGTAAATATTATGCTAACAATTTCAAGTATTTATACGAGTATAAATAAGCTTTTGCAAGTATCACGTGTTTGAAAGTAAAATGCCAGTTTTTTACATTCTGATGTAAGCTTTTTAAGGACTTACAGTGAAGCTATAAAACTGCATCCTACGAAAATCAAACAGAAAACTTATTAAATTTGTACAGAGAAAGAATACTAATTCCGATAATTAAATGAAGAGTTCATGGGCGGGGGGGGGGGAGTCACTGCAAAAACGCAATATTCTAAAATCTTTATCGTTAAGAAAGACGATCTATAATTAAATATCATGGGACGGACATCATTAAACAAATCACAAAGCGGAATAGGCATGTAAATAATTCTCAAGCTCGTTGATGTGAATATGAATCTTTTCAAACCCTAAAGTCAATTATTATGAAAATAATGGGATTTCTTTTCAGTTGTAAATAAAGTAGTAAAATATCTTCAAAATTCGTTGATATGCCTTCTTTTCTATTTTGAAGCTATTTGGCAAATATTTTTATTTTCAACAATATACAGGCTGTTTGATAAAAAACGGAGCAAGCCGTAGCACTCTTATTTATTAACTGATTGTAATAAAAAAAATGTTTGGTCGAATAACTCATAAAAATCTACATTTTGCTGTAAAAAAATTTTTTTTTCGGCCTCATTGGTTAAGCGTGGTGACGTCATGATGAATTTTTTAAATTACACTATATATTTTTTTAGATATTCTCATAGAGAATTTTTTTCTCTTTTCAACCGTGTAAATATTTCATATGGTTGCATAATAAAACTTTCGCGTTAAAGACAAAATACCAATACAAGCCAGTAGGCCATTAAATTAAAATAACTTGAAACAAAAAACAGCCGCCCTAAACGTTACTGAAGTGTCAAGTGTTTTCTTTGTGTTTTTAATCAGCGTTGTTGCATTTCCTCTGAAAAACCATTAGAAAATGGATTCTGATGAATTGACGGACATGATACAAGTTCGTAATGTTTCAGTCTTGTATTGGTTTTTTGTCTTTAACTCGAAAGTTTTATTATGCAACCATATGAAATATTTACACGGTTGAAAAGAGAAAAAAATTCTCTATGAGAATATCTAAAAAAATATATAGAGTGTAATTTAAAAAATTCATCATGACGTCACCACGCTTAACCAATGAGGCCGAAAAAAAATTTTTTTTACGGCAAAATGTAGATTTTTATGAGTTATAAGACCAAACATTTTTTTAATTAAAATCAGTTAATAAATAAGAGTGCTGCGGCTTGCTCCGTTTTTTATCAAACAGCCTGTATAACAACAGATCAATAAAAATACCAATTAGGGTAGGCTGTGAAATTGAATTATTTTGAATTGGTACTTTAGCCACATCCACAGAATGACATTTTATAACGTTTGTAATTTGACATTTTTATTGTAAACGAAGTTTATAACCTTAAATTCATGTCAGAAATGTCATTCTGTGGATGTGGCTAAAGTACCCATTCAAAATAATTCAATTTCACAGCCTACCCTAATTGGTTTTTTTATTGATCTTCTGTTATAATGACGTTATTACTAATATTACTAACTGTTTTGTAAGTTGGAAAATTGGCCTTTACTGACTGTTACTTTCCACCCAATCAGCTGATCACTTTCCACCCGGCTTGTTTGTTCAAAATATTAATTATTATTACAAATGATTCATATTAATTTATATGTATGGTTGAAAATAAAATAGTACATAAACCTTGGTGAAAAGTTTCATTATTGTCTCGAGATATAGTAAATCTCGACGCTTCGCGTCTCGGTTAACTATAATTATCTCTCGACAGTAATTAACTACTTTCCAGCTCGGTATGTAATACACTATTATGGGCTCAATTGTATTATCAACGGTTTATACGGAAAATATCTGGAAAAAAATTTAGAAGCAAATGGAAGATCAGGTAAAAAGTTGTCTTTTTCGGTTAGCTAATATTTACTTTTGCAATGAGAAGTTTCTTGATTAAGTGATTAGTTTAAACTGGAGAAGTTATATATAAAACTATTATTAACATGCCTCTTTAGGTCCACAGCATTGTTATTCATTTCCAATCTTTTTTATCTTTTGCCTTCCTTTTCGGATTTTGAATATTTTTTTCTCTCAAATCATCCGTGACTGCCTCGATCCAGCGCTTTCTCAGTCTCCCTTTTTTCTTCTTGGAACTTGGTTCTTTACTTAGAATTCGTTTAGTTATTCTCTCGTCTATCATCCTTTCTATGTGGTCTGACCACTGTAATCTTCTTGCTTTCACTACGTCATTAATTTTTTGTTCCTTGAAAATGCCATACAGTTCGTCATTAGTTCTTCTTACATATCCCTCTTCTGGCTCTTCTATTTTCTTTCCGCCTAGGATTCGTCTCAGTATTTTCCGAGGTATTTTCGGTTCCCATCTTAATAATCTGTCGTCTGTTCTTTTATTTAAGGTCCATGTTTCGCATCTGTATAGTATTGTTGGTCTTAATATTGTTTTGTACGTATTTAGTTTTGCCCTTCGCGATAAGTGTTTTGATCTTATAAAATTGTTCATTGTACGAATTGTACCTGCGCATTTGTTCGCTTTCATAATTCTCATGTCGAGAAGTGATTTTCTTCACACCCGTTTGTTATTAGGGTACCTAAATATACAAATTCGTCTACTTCTTCCAGTTTCATTTTCCCGCATTGTGCAAGTATTTCAAATTTTTCTTTCTTGTCAATTCTTCGTGCTCCAATTCTCATCAGTTTGGTCTTCTTTTGGTTCACTACCAGTCCTACGCTGTATGCGGTCTCTACAATTGTTTTCATCCCCTCCTTTAATTCTTTGTCTTTGTATCCGCAATACTTAAAATTTAGTGGCTTTATACATTAGATGTCCTTCTCTATTTACCTGGCTGTCTCTCATGATTTTCTTTAGAACTATGTTGAAGAGTAGTGTAGAAAGAGCATCCCCTGTCTTGACCCCATTTCTATTTCAAAATCGATTGTTCCGCCCTTTATGCTCACGTTGCTTTCGGTTTTCTGTAGTGTCATCTGAAGTAGATTTATTAATTTTGTTGGTATTCCAAATTCTCTAATGGTTTTTATAAGCTTCCCCCTTCTTATCGAGTCATATGCCGTTTTAAAATCCATAAACAAAACGAGAGCTGGAATTCGGTACTTACATATACAAGTCAGCGCGGTTTCCTTCATTACAAAGATCTGGTCGGATGTCCTCCCTTGCAGGGTATGTTTGATTTAAATCAAGTGATTTAAATCGTTGATTTAAATCAAGTGATTTAAATCGTTGATTTAAATCAAGTGATTTAAATCGTTGATTTAAATCGCGATTTAAATCACATGATTTATTTAAAAAAAAATCATGATTTAAATCAAGGTAAGTGATTTTCAGTTTATGGTTCTTGGTTTAAACTTTAAGGTCGTCAAAAGTACCGCCTTCAAGATGTTTTGTATTGGGAATTATCGCAATATAGGATTACACCCAAACAAACTAACCAAAGCATTATTCACTTTTGTTGACTCAAAAATTCTGAGAAAAGTACATTATTAACTCTTAAGAAGGTTTACAAAACGTGACATATTTAAAGTTTAAAGGTTGCATGCGTAGTCCTCCCCAGTTAAATATTTTGGAACTTATGGCCATAAACTAACCGTTTGAGTAAAAAATCTATTTAAATCAAAAAAATCGATTTTTTTGATTTTTTTTAAAATAAATCGATTTTTTTCATACCCTGCTCCCTTGTCGGAAGCCTCCCATTAATGGCTCTACTATTCTTTTCAACCGTGTTTTTAATAGTGTCGACATTACTTTGTAAACCACATCTAATATGGAAATTCCCCTGTAGTTGTTACATCTGCGCGGTTGTCATTGTTTAATACATATTGGTATCAAGGTGGCCTTTTCCCAGCTACTTGGCATCACTTATTTTCTCTTTTAAATCTTCTCCGGTATATTATATATTTTCTGTCGTAATTTCGTTTCTTCCAGGGCTCTTGTTATTTTTCAGGTCACTTATAATTTTGAATTGTTCTTGTTTGGTAAGTTTTTTGGCTGTATCTCTTTCCATAACCAGCCGTTGCTTCGAATCTTCATTTAGCATTTCATAAAAATATTCCTTCCATCTTTCGCTTACTTTTTATGTTTTTATCCTCTCCTTTAAATTTCCATTCTTATCTTTTGCAGTACATTGTCATGCGCTTGCTTCCCTTTCTTTATTTCCCTATAGAAATTTCTCATCTCTTTCCTTCTATACTTCGTTTCTATCTCCTTAACTTTTTGCTCATTTCTGGCTCTTTTCTTTTGTCTATAAATCCTCTTCACCTTCGCTCTTTGTTCTTTATACTGTTTCGTATCCTCTTCTCTCTGTGTTTGTATTGCCTTTATTCGTAGTTTGCGTCTTCCTTGCATTCTTCATCCCGCCATACATCTTTTTTCTTACGCCCTTTGGTTGGAATTGTTTTCTCTGTTGCTCGCTGGATAATTGGCTCCATTATTTCCCATTCTTTGTTTATATCTTCTGGTGTTATCTGTCATTTTTTATTATATCCTTGCGCAATCTCTTTCTCATACTTTTTCTGCACTTCCATGCTTTGTAACGTTTGCATGTCGTATTCTGTTTTCCTCTTACGTGTTTGCTTCTTTCTTACTGGTCCCTTTAATATTGTATCAACTGTCACCATGAAGTGGTCAGTGGACAGAGTTTATATCCGCTCCCCTTCGTGTTCTTACCTTTTTTATTGCATTACTATATTGTTTGTCTATTTGGTTAGTGTATCTTCCGTCGGGAGAAACCCATGCTTCTTTATAGATATTTTTTCTTTTAAACTGTGTACTCATTATTGTTTTTGCATTTTGACAAAAAAAGTGGACTTTTTTATTAAAAAATCATAAACAAAGCAACACTTTTTTTAACTATTTAATTTTACATTTTGCATTAAGTTAAGTATGCTTTAAATAAAATATTGTAAATTGTCAGTTTGACAACTGTAAATTCTCAAATCCTTTTTATCCTATTTTGAGGGATTTAAGATGTCAAAATGCAAAAAAATATTGTGTACAACTCGTATGGAAGCATCTTTTTTTCACTCGTTTGATTGATGCACTCCGGCTTTGCCGTCGTGCATCAAACTTCAAACTCATGAAAAACAGTATTGCTTTCATTACTAGTTGTACAAATAACTATTTTCTACACTTATTTAATTATATTGCAATTATTAGCATTTTTTTTGTGAAAAATAGTACCTATAATTCACTGCAGTGAATTATGGATTCATAATTCACTGCAGTGAATTATGATTGCGGCCAATCACAAATACATAAATATTTCGCTAATCCAATCATATTTTAAATCGCCCGCGATCAACTCCTTCTGCGGTTGACAATCGACTCGCGTGACACGCCCAAGTGTGTTGTCATATTGCTTGTTTACAAAGTTATCAAATTTGACTAATTTGAGTCTAATATATTTGTTTAATAGGTGTAGAAAAAGTATCGTATTACATTCGCGATTATGGCCATTATTCGCTCAGATGATTTGTGCCACTCGCCTGACGGCTCGTGGGCTCAAACGTCATCTTCGTGAATAATGGCTGTCATAATCGCTCATATAATAATATACTAATTTATATGGTTTTCTTCTGCGAATTATATTACCTACCCTTTTGCCATTATTACTGCTGTCCTGTGTTTATACATAGGCTCCCTATCCTTCCTATCTTCGCGTTTACATCTCCTAGCACCCAACGGATACTTTGTTCAGTAGATTGTACGCTTCTTCGAGTTTTTCATAAAATTCTTCTTTTTCCTCATCGGTCTTTTCCTCAGTTGGTGCATACACATTTAATTTTAATATTTACATGTTGAAGGAGAAGTTATACCAGTATATACAAGAAGAGATCGCCATTTTCCAGCAAATTGTAACCCCATTGCTACAACTTCTGTATTTTATAAATTTTTTGAAAATTGCATTTTAAATAGACCTAATAAATTGATTCTGCGATATGAAAGAATTAAATGATACATATGCTTTAATGTTATTAGAATTCGGTGGCCAAATATTAAATAATGAGTTTAAGCAGGAAACACAAATACCGGGTGATCAACGGAATTCATAATTAGAGCAGGCTGTGATATTTATCACAGTTGTGCAACACAGGCTTGCAGCTTGAAATTAAAAATTTTAAGTGTCAGAATTGAAGTTACCCGGTGCATTGAAGCTGACGAACAACACTGAACATTTAAGTACCTATTGTACAATTTCAATAAAAATTTCCAATTTTTTCTTCAAACTTATTTTATTTCTGCGTTTCAGCAAAATAATGTTTGCTATATCATCAAAGATCGTACAAAGCACCTCAAATATAACAATTGTCAATTTATTATTCATTTCTCAGTGTGCCCAACCACACAACATAAAATAGCACCAATCACACATCACAGCCTCCTCTAATTATGAATTCCGTTGATCACCCGGTACAAATATGCAATTAGAATTAAGCAAGGGTCTTGCTGTTGCAAACTGTCAGGTATATGCTTTCCGCGAAATATTCTTGTCCGGCCATAAAAGGCGTCAGCTTATTCACACTAAAAACAATAACATCAATAAAACGTGCTTAAACACTACTTCTTACAGCGATAACTCAGTCTGGTGTGGCGTAAAAGTGCATACCTATACATAGTTGTTTCAAAAAGTTGTTACGCAAAACACGTAAAACGTTTAAATCGCTTTGTGTCAGGCCCATAAAAACCTTTAAGTAGAGGAATATTGTTTGTAACTTTATTTTGCATTTTCAGATTATACATACAAAAACATGTAGCGATTAAATAATCTGTAAAGAATTTAAAATACGTAGAAACTTTGATTCGTTTCCTAACGAAATATGAATTCTATGAAGTAATTCCATAAAGCTATAAATAAAAATAATATCGATATTTTAAAGTATCGATTAAATTGATATACCTATCGATGATAATTAATTCGATATGTCGATATTTTTAGAATTCCATATCAAAAAAAAAATGCCATTCCTAGTCATAACTCACAACGTCATAACATAACCATAACTAATATAATTAAGTACATACACACAGTGGCGCATTATCCATTACGCGCTACAGGCGCCCGCCTGGGGCCCCGAGATTTAGGGGCCCCAAAATTTAACTGAAAATTAACTGTATACTGTAGTTATACTTAATAAGAGAAAATTCTAAAAATGAATAACGTGTCCAGCTGTTTTCAGTTGTCATTGAAAACAGCTGATGCAGGGGCGAAACCAGAACTGTAATATAGAGGGGGCGCAAATTTTTTTTGGAACAAAGTTAAATAAAGAACATTAACTTATAATAAGGCTCAACACAAATACACAAGCAGTAGGCAGTTATATTATTCTTAGAAAGTCTGCAAAAAATGTGTCGGCTAAGCGTTATCAAAGCTATTAGTTATCTCGAGACCGGAAACCCCAAATAAATCATTAAAATGATCCAATTTTGCAACAGTTTCAAGTTTCATAATAACTACCTACTACTCATAATATCCTCTACTTATTCATTTCAATTTTTATTGTTTGTATTTAGTACTTCTACAATAATTAGAAGAGAGATATCAAAAATAAAATTAAATTTCCAAAAAGCACTAGCTTTCCTTTTTACAATCAGTGGTGAAGAGGGGGCGCTAACCCTGAAATGGTCTAGTTTCGCCCCGGAGCTGATGTGATTGCTCCCGCGTCTCATTTCGGTGCGAAAATTCCTAAACGCTAATTCAACAAACTGAAATCAAAAATTGTTTAATATTTGTGCTTTTGTGTTTGTTCATTATATTATACGTGCATATTTTATAAGTGAATAAAATAAGTGCCTACTAAAAATATCTTTGTTTTACTGATTTTTTATCCCCACTTGTAAAAGGGCCTCAAATTAAAGTTGCGCCTGGGGCCTCTGAATGCCATAATGCGCCACTGCATACACCATACACATACACAGTTGATACATCGATAGGGTCCTAAAAAATAAGTGTATACTGTATATGTATCACTTGTTATAATAATTAACTGGTTTTGTAAAAATAAGATGTATGGTCATTCTAATCTTAATAAAACATTGTATTAGATTGCGTCGCATATACAGAATCGGTAATAACTTTTTTTTTTCTTATTAAACACAAGCTGATATAGTTATATGATTCTAAATACGTGACTATTAAAATTGATAATTATGATCCAACTATACTACCATACTCAAGCTGTTAAATTCGTAGAATACGTATTGACCAGCGTCTCACCTGGAAACATCATTGCCGGTACTTCTAAACCTTTTTAGCGACATACAGCTAGTTAACATTTACATTATAACAATAAACTAAATTATAATTACAGCGTTTTAAGTTTAGAGAGGAGAATCGTGGAAAATAAAATAAGAAAATTGCAAGCATATTTCTTAAATTGTTTGGTACTAAATTCTTTAAACGCACCACTATTATAAGAAGATTATGTAAAGTATGTTCATTAAAAAAAAAAACTCTAGAGTGCTTTGAAAATTTGTTTTAAGTATGTCTTAGGCTGTATGTTACATACAGGGTGCGAATCACCGCCGGGGATGCCAGGGATTTCCCTGGCTGTGCTTATATTTTCCCCTCCTGTAAAATAAAAATCGTACCCCTGCCGGGGATGAATATTTCCCCGTCTGTGTAAATGTATAACATTAAAATATGTATAAAAAAATTGTGGACTAGTATCCCACCCTGTAAAAGTTGTATGATTCGGACCCTGGTTACATATGAAAATCATAACTTCACTTTTGAAATTGAAATAAAAGATTTGAAATTAATTCTGAAATAACTTTCCAGTAAAAAGGCTTTTTGTTCGGCGGTGTAAACCATGATAAACACGATTAATCTCGTTGAAAAGGTCGAGTTTAGTTGTCAAAACAACTTTTTAACAACAAAATAAAGTTTGACAATTTGAGGTTAAGTGGCACTTGAATGACAGCCGAAGAGCGATATGCAGGAATTAAATTACGCGGTAAGATTATTCGTAAGAGATATTTCGGAAACGAGATGTGGTTGTCAATTGAAATTTAATGATGAATTGGGAATATCTCAGAACGTTACCCAAAGTTGCATATACGGATTAACATTTCTTGTAAAACTACCACGGTTAGTACGATTTCAACTAGTACATCCCTTCTTTCGTACTGTAAACAGTTGCTTATTCCGTAATTTCGCTTTCCGTATATCCATTATAAAACTTTCTTAAAAATGCATGCCCTATGACTGGACATGCGCTAATTTTCCAGGGATTGCTGCGAGTTTTTTTTTTTTAATGAACATACGTTACCTTTAGTAATAGTAGATTATTAAAGAAACTTTAATAGGTATTATTAGCCTAAACGGAAATGACTTTATATCTGAACAAAACTAATTGAAAATTAGTTCTAGGTTGTTATAAATATTTGTAAAATATGGGTGTGAATAGTATCATATAGAAGTGGGCTTCTTAACCTACACATTATTTGTTAGACATCGACCCTCTGAATCTACATGTTAATAAACGCCTCTGATTTCCTTTATGTAGAATGCATGAGATGCAACCAATGTGGGATAATACGATTTTTACAAAGTGACTTTAAAGGTCGTTAGAACTCAAAATATGCAATGACAGAGTTTTCTTCGAACGAATCTTAATATACACGGTGTTTTATAAACGGCGCAGAATCTGTATACTTCGCAATTGTGTATCTAAAGGTAAGCAAAAAATTCTAATTCTAATTAATTTTTTTATTATGAAAGCTGCTTAAAGCGAGCGTGTCGAACATTTAAACATTTGGCGCGTCTGCTAATAATGTTTATTGTCGGATTCTGCAGCACATTACATTTTTTTATTTCTTCATTGGGAAATGGAGCGGGTACTTCATCAAGATTTATTTCCAAATATGTACGTGTAAGGCGTCTTCTTCAATTTCGGGCATTAATAAATCAGTTGTGTGGTCCCTATTGATTCCCGGTCTTTCTGTTTCCGTTGAACACTGATCCTGTCCTTGAATAACGTTCACAGTTCACATTGGGGTGTATTCTGTTTGGGTAACATTGAGCATATAAATTGGCATCGTGATCGTAAAGAAACTTACTACTACATTCTCTTCTGTCAGATATGTAGATATATTGTTTGCCATAATTTTAACAGAACCAAAATAAAAAAAATATAAAACTAAAAACATAAAATTGAAGAAAGCCCACAAAGAATAAATTATAACACAAGTATTAAGTACCATGAGATCGAAAAAAAGATGAGTCTGAGCAGGCCTTGACTAGTACAACACGGTTGGTTACACTGGTTCTAGAATGCCTATGAATTATAATGTGACAGTGACATTTCAAATGTAAGTCAGTTTTGCAATCTTGTTTCCAGAATTATTTAAGTTTATCGTTGTAATACTAGTGTAATTTTTCCAAAAAACACAATTTACAGACATGTATTCATCTTAGTTTTCAGTTTGTTCCCTAAATAAATATTGTTTTGTGTTTTAATTTATTTGACATTTATTAACCTCTAACCTACTGCCACATTTTGAAATCAGTCTTGCCAATCGTGTTGTACTAGTCAAGGCCTGCTCAGAATCATCTTTTTTTCGATCTCATGGTATTACAACAAATAATAATTTCGAATAAATGTAATACGCAACTACTCAACGCTCAACGTCTCAACGACAACGTCTACTAAAAAATGCCACTTTACAACGAATTGCAGGTACATATCATATATACAGTGTGTCTCACTTTAGACGGCACCATCCCAGTATTTTTTTTATATATTATCGATTTAAAAAATTTCTTTTTTCTGATTACACCCCTCACTAAACTGTACTTTTAGGGTATGCTACTTTCCCTTCACGGTAAAACTACGATTTAAAATAGACACCAAAATTGAAGAAGCCGTATTAGGGATTTTTTTTATCAAAAAATCTTGTTAATAAAAGTTGTTGAGAATCGTCCAACTAAGCTAAATCCGAAATTTCATTAAAACCAAAAAAATTTGAAATTCTCTCTCAAAAAAGTCCAGAAAATTCGAATAATAATCTCACAAGTTTGCCACGATTTTTTATTTTAGAAAACGAATAGAAAAATGTATACGTGCTAATGGTGATTTAGTTGAAAATACTGTTATTTAAGTAATAATTAAGCATCGTTGTTTGTTATTGTATTGAATTAAAAGAATAAAATAAAAAATCATTTTTTGTTTTTAATGATATTTCCGAGGATATTTCGGATTTAGCTTATTTGAATGATTCTGAACAACTTTTATTAACAAGATTTTTTGATAAAAAAAAATCCCTAACACGACATCTTCAATTTTGCTGTTTATTTTAAATCGTCTGGGATGGTGCCGTCTAAAGTGCGACACACTGTAGATTTACTACAACATATTGTTCATGTTATAGAAGATTTTTGTAAATTGATTTATCATTATTTTTTTATTAAGCTTATCAGCTCGACTGTCTTAAGCCTTATTGAACATTTAAACTGAATTAAGCAAAATCCATTACTTTAATAATATTATTTTGTGTACACTTTACCTAATTAATTTTCCCGAGAAGTGTGTGATTTTAACATTCGATGAAAAACAACAGAATAATTTATCATTTCAATTTTAATTGTTTATTTAAAAGGTTGACTTCTAAAACTTTCTCGAACTAGTTCAATGAATAACGAAAACTAAGCCATCATTGGGTCAATTTATTTTATTTTTAGTTGACCGTGAAAACTTCTGTAGACTTCTGTAATACTTTTATTGATCATTAGAGAGCGGATTGTATGCACTATACAATGCCGAAATATGTGCATGTATATGCAATTATGCACTTAGAAACCTTAAAATATGCAACAAAAATTCATTATTAATTCAAATAGGAAAAACTTAATTACATACAAAATAAAAAAGTATGAGTGTTATTTGAAATTGTATTTAAAAAACTACATGATATTTACTTATACGCTATAGCTACAGATTTTAAAAAAATTAGATCTTATTATTATTTGCAAAACAATTTATAATTAAATATTTTTCTAAGTTTTCGGGCAGAAAATTTTAACATCTGTCGGATAGTATATTTTTGTAAAAGAAAAAACTTCTTTCTACATCTACAGATGTTATGGGTGCATATTTTAAAGCGGCTAATATGATCTTTCTTTGAAGCTATAATTATTCATTAATAATACACTTTCTAAGTTAGAAATATGCATTTTAAAACGCATTTAGAACAATTAGACACTGAACTACGTACATCTGGCAATGGAAAATTAAAACAAGTGTTAAATATGTATGTTAATTTATGCACAAAAATGTAAAATATGCATAAAATTCTAACATATGCAGTATTTGGCGAAATATGCAAAAATTAATTAATGTCAAATGATTGCATTTAGTGCAATTCGTCTAAAAACAAAACGATATTCTTCAACTATAAAAAATAAGCGATATGCATTTTGTATAAAATCCGCTCTCTATTGATCATATATGATAAAATATGTAGTTGTTAAACAGCGATTATCTTTATTCTGTTGTAAAAGTGCAATCGATAATTTTCCAGGGGAAATTTAATTTAATAAGTTTTTTAGATCTCGCCCAATAAAGAAACCAGTAAACAAATAAGTAATCAGTTATAGATCAGTTTATTGTGATTATTTATTAATGCTAGTGACTTTTTGTGGGAATTCTACATACTTTGGATTTTCTTTTAAATTTCCATTTTTACCAACTGAAATATCCACGAAAAAGTAAAAATATTAAAAAAAAAAATAACTAACATCGAATCTTTGGGGTAACAAGACTACTACGTATGTAAACATGGTATACAGTATACATAAATGGTTGTCTGATTACCTTATGAAACTTCGCTGTATTTTCAGTCATGTGAAGGTCGCAATTAGCATATGAAAACATTGGCTAGTGAGGGAATCCGGAAATATAGGACAGACAAGTCGCCGAGTTTTTGTAATGCGTAATAATTACGCAATGCTGTGTTTTCTTTATAATGAGATGATTTTAAAGGTTTTCTTTCAATATTACTGTGAATACATAGAAAATTGCCATAAACTTAACGAAGTTTTTTTTGTAAAGCGTATTCTTCGATAAACGTTTATTCTAGATAAAATTCACAAAATAGAATAAATTCTGAATAATTTAGCTGCATTTTAATCAATGTCGATAATCGATAATTTGTAGTTTGGAATTTTGAATATTTAAGAATTCCATGGAGGTACGTAATACCTTTCTTAAACAGATTTTTAAAAATACATTCCAATTCGCTTGTAATTTTATTAAGAAGTTTAAGATTACTGAAGTAAAATTAAAGAAATTGCAGAGATAACAAATAATTACTCAGTATTTTTATCGATGTTTAAAATTGTTTAAAATTTGTATTAATGCACTTATGGTTATCTTATCTTCTAATATCAGCAAAAATCGCCCCAAAAAATTAGGCAAGAATGACCGAAATTCAAAGTCCGAACTTTTAGCTTGCCTTTTGGACAGGGCGATGACTCAAAAAGTGCATAGGTGGTATTGAAACGCATTTAAAGTTAAAACCTGTACTCACGAGATAAGTGGAATAATTTTGCATTTTATTGTATTTAATTAATTGGTATTTTCTTTGAACATTCCGCTATTAATTAAAAAAAAACTTCAAACTTTTCGTTAAAAACTTTCAATAGTATTTAAATCGCTGCGATATATTCTATCTATATGTTTTTGTTTGATGTGTAACGTTGACGTCATTGAATTAATATCAATGTTATTTCTGTACCAGCATTATAAACAAACAACAATTAATAAAAAGCCTTATTATTAAATATCAGCATACAGGACGGCGGCTTTCTAATTTCAATTTGAATGCTTGTTTGAATACAAAAAGCTTCCTCTTTGGTGATATAAATGGCAATAGAACGTTTTCTGTTCCTTTTGTGAAACTTTTACCATTGTGTTTTAAGAAATTCTAGTTTTAAACAATCAAGTTTTATGAAACGCTGTTATACTTTGTTTTCGAAACTATTAAAATAACCTTGAAATTTCGTTTGTACTTTTTTTGATAAATGTTAGTTGCTAAATCATAGTGTTTCACTTGCAGTTTTCGGTTTATCTTAACGATAATTCATTCGGTGATAATAAATAGATTTGAAGGACTTTTCGGAATTGGTTGGGTAAGTTCACGAATATGCAATTGAAAATTCCTCAAATATTATTTTTTTAGATAATATTCACCAGTATTTTGTAATTAGGTAATTTACAGCACAAAATTTATTTGCTTTTGTTTTAAAGTGACTGATTATGCCATACACTTACAATATTGATAATGTCTTATTTGAGATATCAATAAAAGTTTTCAAAATACTGGTACAGTCACATGTGTTCAGTTTACTCAAAATAAGTAGTGCAGTTAGTAGGAAATGCAACTAAATATGATTAAAATCGATAAACAAATTAAAAATGTGTGCAGGAACAGGAAGCTTGGGTAGAAACTTCTTCCTTATAGGTACTTACTTTCTTGTGACTTTTTCGTTAATACAGCTTTCTTCAATCAAATATCCTTTTTCGCATGAGGAATATGAGATAATTTATGGGCCTTTAAGTAAAGAAATAACATCTTTCCACTTTAACTATAAAAAATTTGGCAGGAAATGTAGGTGAAGTATTTCATATAAATTTGGCTATTTTTTCTAAAGGCTGATTTTCCTTTCCTCATGCCAACGTGGAATACCGGAAAATTATATTCATATAAGTAATCTGTGAAATTTGCATTCCTCTATATGTAATTTACAAAGCAAATTTATGTCTGTAAATGCAAATTACACAAGTGCATTGTTTCAAAAACAATATGCAGATCCATCCAAAATTGCGCTCCGTCGAAAGTGTTATTAGAATACTAAAAATATAACTAATTGTAAACACTTGCCATTATTTATATTTGTAAAGTTTTTTCGTCTGGTGTCCAAATATAATTTTAGCATCAGTCCAAGTTTTATATTGCAATCCTAGCAGGCTAACCAACCAAAGTTTGGTATTAACTATCCGGGCAGCTTTTCGAAGTTATAATCCACGAACTGCTGAGGGCTATTTTGTCCGTTTCTATTTAGGGCAAAATCCCTTTTTTTGCCATTGCTGTAAATTACTGTCTACCAAGCTTAAACTATTGACATTATAGAACTGTTTTTGGTTTTATTGTTATTCTCGTCATTATTAGAATATTTTCAAATTTATGTAAATTAGTTGCCCAAAATTAATTGCTGTTTACTTCGACGTTAACTTTTGATGTAAGCTTCGTATTAACCTAGAAATTTCTAAAGCATAGATCATATGATCCCGGAGATTCTCAAATTTCAAAACCTTGCAAATTATTTAACTCAACAACTTTCATTTTCACTTTTTATTATTAGAACATTCGCTGACTAATAAATGATAATTTATATTTTATTTAATTCTTAAGAATGTTTAATAAGTAATTACATATTTTATGCATTTACAAATTCATAAACCACTTAACGTGAGTTAACAGTTACTTATTAATGTAAGTTATTTAAAAATTAATTAAAATAAATTTACGGTGGTGTAATCTTTTAGACGCTGGGCTCTTTATACCGCCGAATTTTTATTGCAGTTTCTGCAAAGGGAAGGAAATTTACTTTAATATGTCTTTGTAATCATTGTCCGTGAAATTCCCATGGGATACCGGTGGAATACCCAGGGAGTTGATAAAGATAAGGATAGCTAAATGGAATTCCGTGAAATTTCTGTGGGTTTTCTATGGAATTCTAAATACACAATTTTGTGATTTTTTAGCCCTCAGAAACATTCAGTTGCGCCGCTAAAAGGATTAAAAGAAGCCTCTTAAAACGCTTTGCAGTGGGCAACTTGTCATTAGTACCTATCTAAGGTAACGAGGGCTGTTGTACCATGAGATCGAAAAAAAGATGATTCTGAGCAGGCCTTGACTAGTACAACACGATTGGCAAGACTGATTTCAAAATGTGGCAGTAGGTTAGAGGTTAATAAATGTCAAATAAATTAAAACACAAAACAGTATTTATTTAGGGAACAAACTGAAAACAAAGATGAATACATGTTAGAGTAGGTGTTCAAAATGTGATCCTTCACTAGTATTACAACGATAAACTTAAATAATTCTGGAAACAAGATTGCAAAACTGGCTTACATTTGAAATGTCACTGTCACATTATAATTCATAGGCATTCTAGAACCAGTGTAGCCAACCGTGTTGTACTAGTCAAGGCCTGCTCAGAATCAGTTTTTTTTTCGATCTCATGGTATAATTATTAATCTATATAAAGACTGTAGTGCCTATGTATACCGGATGTTCATTTGAAAATTTACCACTCCTAATATTTCTGTGTTCAAACGAATCCTCGAGACACGTTGCCGGAGATTTATTTTTACCTAAAAGCTAACACGTCTTATGCCCCTATTGTCCACAGCCATCCTGTCAAGAATGTTAAATGGGAAGGGGTCCGAGTAATACCCTGAATTTTCAAACTTTCGGGTGCTCATTGTAAGAACGCTCTCGCAATTTGACGTTTGAATCTTGAAAAAAATATTGGACGAAAATAAGGCGTTCACACACAATAAAATACACATATTGACAAAGGGCGACTACAGTAACGTTCTCTGAATTTAGATATCCATTGTAAAGGCAGAGTTGTTTAAAATTGAGCCTTCCGTTTTTTTTTATTAAATTATAATTCTGTTGGGACTTTATTACTTGTTTTAACACAGTATTTATTTATGCCATGTATCTGTTAAATTTGTAATTGGAAACCTAGGCCTGGTCGGTTTTTCAGTCACAATTGACCGAATGGTTGGCCATCAGGCTATGGTTATAATTATAATTAAACAACGACAGCCAAACTGCTTCAACAAAATTGAAAATTACTTCGGGCTGTTTCGTATATCCTTAAATTGCTAAACTGCCCTGGATTGCCATAGAATTCCTGATTGCCTCGGAATTTCTCCGATTACATCACCCTCAGAATATGTCGAATTGGTTTGGACTGCATGTAAGAATGTTTTTGGACTGTTCGGTAACGAACAAAAGACTTCATCGATGGTAACCTCCCGCAACCATAATTATTGCCTACTATTTCACCGCTAGATGTTTGTCATTTTCTGTCTAGAATTCTAGAAGAACGAAAAAGAAATTCCTGTGCGTTCCTAACAGCTACTCTTTGGAATCTTCTCCTTCCATGCAAAAATGTTATTTCTTCAGCTTGATCAGAATTAGCAATTATTACTTTAAAAAACTGTTTTTATACGTGCAAAAACGTAAAGGCCAAGCAGTAAATACTTGAAAGTTTAAATTTTAATTTTTAGCAAATTCCTTTGCTGGATTAGAAGACCAGAGATTAAGATATTGATTGTTCGAGCACTGCAAAAATTGGGACGTGACAAAATGAACAGAACAGCCATTAAAAAATATTCTTCGGCTGTAGTAGTTCTGGGTCTTTAAAGGCAATTCTAAGGCAACTCAGGGCAGTTTAAAGAAGTCTGGCCAGTCCAGTGATTTTTCTTTTTTTGCAGCTAATATTTCGTATTAACAACGGTATACTTTCCAAAAGGCAGCCTTAGAAAACTTAAGACAATTTTAAGATAAAAACAGTTTTTTGTTTCGTAATAAAAAGTTTTACGGTAAAAATTACAGGAAACTAATTGTTTGTACTAAGTTATTGTATTAATTTGTTTACTACCTGATTAATTAAATTGATTTGTTAAATTGCGTTCAGGTTTAATATAAAAGATAAGAATTTATTATGAACAGTTTTAA
The DNA here is from genome assembly GCA_963082815.1 of Melanotus villosus. Classification (NCBI taxonomy): domain Eukaryota; kingdom Metazoa; phylum Arthropoda; class Insecta; order Coleoptera; family Elateridae; genus Melanotus; species Melanotus villosus. The sequence goes on along the minus strand of OY720418.1, from coordinate 47,360,091 downwards.
TACATTTCGATTTTATATCTTCGAGTCTTCGGGGGGAAAAAAAGAATCGGCGTAGATTCGTACGAAGGGTCGTAGTTCATAAAAATATGGTTAATAATCATCTTTTCTTAAATAATTTCTTCGTGCATTTGAACCAAAAAAACAGGAAATATTAAAATTATTTAAATTGGTAATTTACACGGGTAATTTAACAGCTCTCACTAGCTAAACTTCACCACGTGAAAATAGTTACACTAAACTATAATCATAATTATTACGGTTAACTGCTTATCATCCAAACTTTCCAAAAGTGATTGGGAATATCAAATAACTTTGTGCTTCAAAGCCACATCGAATATCGTCAAATGCAATAGTAATCGTTTTTGTTGTAAGAGAGTTGGTTTTTGCTAATTTTTGTAGATTGTATTTTTTCTGACTTGTAATCAAGAACGCGTTTACAGCGTCTTCTTTTAACGTTCTTGGTTTACAAACAAAACTGGAAAGCTTCCTTTATTCTTAACAAATCTAAATCACCACGAGTGAAATTTAACAATGGGTAATTTTAGTAACAATTTAGTCCCATTAAGAATAAGAATAGCTTATATCCACTAACTGGTTAATCTAAATTGTACCGATTTAAAAATAACTTAATTCCAATGTTGCACTCGCGTTCCAACCGATTAATTTTCCCCGAGCGTTAATTATGAAAATTTCCAGTTGCATAACTCCGATTGCATTTACGAAATGCAATTATTTTAGATGGGTAATTTCATTATCGTGGTCGATATTAATAGCAGGTTGTAAATTCACCTCGTAGATTTCGTATATGTGTTGCAAGTTGCAAATAAAAGACAATGGGCATTGTTTTTTCACTGGACAACGACTTTAAATTGTTAATTTCATTCTGAAAGTTATTTTTAGTTATCAGAGCGATATAAATGGATATTTTTGGATTAAAAAGCTGTTTAAATTGGCTATAACGACGTAACCTTGTATTATGAACCTGACTTATCATAAAAGCATGATGATTTAATAGCTGAAGAAATGGCAGATTTATTTTAAGACGACTTTACAACCAATCATATCTCGAAAAAATAACATTGAAGTGCAATAAATAACTTGAAACGGAATTACGCAATTTAAATAACGTGCTTTGTACTGGGCATTAATTAAAATTGGTACCGTCGATGTTTGTGCCAAAAGATTACGTAAAACTATTGTTTCCTTTGTATTTTATTTTCGTGACGGCTTTTGTGCTTCCCACGTATGTTTTTAAAAAACACTTAATATTCGGGGTATTATCAGTAAACCAAGTCATTATCAACAACATTTTTAACTGACCCACATTTAAAACTGAATAACCCAAATCGTTATACCAGCCCTTTAAGTTGATGTGTAAGTTAAAGGAGAAACTAGAATAAATTCTTCAATTTAACATTCGTACTTGTCACCGATTTGGGTATCGGTATTAAAGAGGAAGTTACGTTATCAAAATGTTATGAAACGGCATACTTCCGATTGTAATTTTAATTTGAAGTAAGTAAGCTAATTAAAGTGCAAATATTGCCATTCCATTAGGTTTTATTGATAAGTTAGTTTTATTAAAAGGCGCGGCAGTTGTTATTAGAAGTAATGAGTTTAATCTGTAATTTAATTTTTAATAAAATCGTCATTGACCAGGTGGTGGGTGGTGCAATAGTAGAACGTCAGACTTGTATTGCTCGAATCTTCGGTTCAAACCTTCGGATGGACATGAATTTTTCTGCCTTCTTCGGATAATTGCCCCGATCATCTCTTACCTCCTCTCATGTTTGTTCACTGCCAGGCTTCTCAATCCTCTCAACTTCTTTTCGTTGTAGTTATACTTGTACTACGTTTGGTCACCTGATTCTAAGTCTATATATCAGCAGGAGCCTTCTTTCCTTTATTGACACGCTAGTACCTATCCTAGTACTTTCCTAACTAATCGTGGTAAGTGTCCAAACTAGTGCAGCCTGTTAATCTGAACTGTCTGAACACGTCCATGTATTTAGCGATGACATAGTTCATGCATTCTTGATCTATATTTTCTTTGCATATCTCTTATCGCCTCGTACGTGGGTCTTTTGAAAAGTAAGGGAAAGGACGCAGAAATGGCAGCACCATGATCAAAATTGATGCACGGCCGATAAGTTTGATCCTTCAAACGAGCCCTTGTCGAGTTACAGCTCAGTGCATTGTGAGCTTCTTGCATTTTCAAAAATGATGGACAGAAAGGAGATTCGTGCCGTGATAAAATTTTAGTTTTTGAAGGGGAAAACGGCGATTCAACTAAAAAGTAAGCTAGATCGTGTCCGTAGCGAGTCTTCCTCTTCATTTAAGATCGTACATTTGTAGATTGGTAACTTTAAACGTAGCCGAGCGAGTACCAAAGATGAACCACGCAACGAACGACGCACAAGTGATATAACAACATACGACATTTTGGCTTATAAGATCCCCAAAATAGTTTTGAGTGACCGAAGATTGAAGATCAGGGAAGGATCTCAACCGAATGAGTTCATAATATTTTACATGAATGTTTGGACATGCAAAAGCTTTGTGCGCGATGGGTTCCGCGCTTGCTGACGTTAGGCCAAAAACGTGTTCTACTGGACATTTCGTCTGCGTGCTTGAAGAATTTCAAGAGTAATCTCATTGGCTTTGTGCGCTAAATTTGAGCGAAGAATCAAGAAAAAGCAACCGCACCTTGCCAAAAAAAATCCTCTTTCATTGGCACAATGCACCTGTTCAGGGCCGGCGGAAGCGGGCATGCAATGCATGCGGTGCATGCGGGCGCCGGTACGAAGGGGGCGCCGCCGCCGGGGCACGGTTCATAAGTTCATTTTTAAGAAACAACATTTTTATCATGAAATTAGAATGATACACCGAATAATAATTTTAAAAAATTGTATATTGCCGCCTCTTTAATCAGCCGGCTGTTTACAATTTTGCAGCAAGAGCAGGCTAAATACTTGTCTGCAGAATGTTGTGTCTACTGCAGTCTATCTAAAGTGAAACGGTGAACGGTCCTCATGCGCAGAAACGAATTTCAGCAGTGCGAACTCTTATTTCGCCTCTATGTCGTGTTGTGTACAGACTAATTTAAAAAAAAAATTTAACTTTAGTTTAAATAAATTTTAAGTTTAGCACGGCCGTGAGTTTAGTTAAAATTCATTTTAATTTTGTTAGCGATTCGGGTCGGTGAGAAGGCTATAATCCCTGTATCATTATATTCAACGATTAAAGTGAAGTGGCTTTATCAAAATTTGCTTTAACTTTTGGCAATTTTTTGAATATTCCGTTTTTTAACGATTATCCTGCCGAGTCAACGCCCCGGTTCGTTATATTTAGTGAACCAACGTGTGGCTGTTCTGTCAAAATTTATTTAAGAAATTTCAAATAATTGAAAATTCAACCTAGGGTGCAGCACACTCAAATTACTTTATCCCATGATCAACCGGAATACACCTCTACTCAACGAATGCACAGTCCTAATCTATAAAACACTTCTTAGGTCGATTTTAACCTACGCTTACCCTGTATGGAGCACAACCTCGAGAACAAGTCTTCCTGAATAAGATCCTAAGAATTTCAATTAACGCTCCTTGGTTTATCCGCAATACGCAGATACACAGAGAACGACATAGGTGTAGACAACATACAGCAGTTCATCAAGCAACAAATTTTCTGGATGGCTTAAGTAACATAAACAACAATGCTATCCTTCAAGAACTGGGCTAAAAGAACATACATACTCGATTAAAGAGAAAATTACCCCAAAACTTAACATCAAACTCGAGCAGCAGTGAGTGAACGAAAAATTATAACCCTAATATGTGTAGTGTGTGAACCGGTAACACTGGTACAAACGTGCACCTAGTATCGAGGAAACATGCACCTCCAAAGAAAATTCAATAAATAAAACCTTGAGTAACTACAACCCATTCATGTATAACACTCTAAAAGGGCCCCTGACACGCTTGTGCTTCGTTCCAATTTTACCCGCTCAGGATTGAAACGGACGATTTTACTCGAACCGGAAAGGCGCATTTACACGTTCGTTGTTTTATTCGATGTTAAGGTACAATTTTGAATGAACAGGCTTGTTGTACAGCTAGTATACCAAATACAAGATGAAGCTAAAACACAAAATTTGTGCTGTTAGTATTGCTATATTATTGCTCCAAGGGAAGAAACGTGTCCGTTCGCAGTTATTTAACTAACAAATTAAATGCAACCTCACAACTACGCTTATCAATCAGAATAAATTGGTCTGCAGTCTGCATGAACAGTGAACACCTGGTCATACAAATACACGCTCGGTTTTTACTCAATTTTACCCGAACGGTGTGACGTCACACAGTGAAAATCAAATTATTTTGGATTTTGCTCGTGCCGTGCTCGTTTCAATTTTTCACGCGTGAATTACGCATACACATTCTGTTTTTATCCGTGCGTTATTAGACGGTACGGGTAAAATTGGAACGAATCACAAACGTGTCAGGGGCCCTGATTAACTGTATTAAAAAAAATCTCTCCAGCCTACAACCAACACGAGATGCTGCGCGATATCATTCGCTACGAAGTTACCACCAAACACAAACAAACTTGGTTGGGAAACGAAAATATTCAGAAGAGTGGAGATGGGTGCGCAGCAGACATGGTCTAAGGCCTTTTGAGACGAGTAGCGATCCAGCCCCGGAGCAGCTACTCAAAGTCCTTTCTTGTTTGTGCAAGAAGGGTTGCAATGCAGCTTGTACCTGCCAAAAAGCAGGCTTGAAATGCTCAACGATTTGTAAACACTGCAGTGGCGTCACTTGTGAAAATGTGGCTGAGATTTCTGCCGCAGAGGAAAAAGAAGACGAAACGATGGATATGATAGAGCAACTCCAAGCCGACGCAGATGAATTGGTTGTCACCGTCTTTATCCACAAGGGGAAACTGATGTCAAAACTCCCATTATTAGTAGAAGAGGTAGGAGTTGGGGGGAATGGAAAGAATGGGATGGAGGGAACAACTAGTTGCAGACGGTTTATTGACAACCAAAAAAATTGTAACACCAAATGCAGTAATTGAATCAGAAAAAATAATAAAGTGCTATTTTCACCAAGTTGGGAAAAAAGTCAGCCGAATTGGAAAACTTGGTTTTTCAATACTGGCCCTAATATATACATGTAGGAAAAAAAATCTTCTACCCAGCCTTTTGCAAGGTAACATTTACTTATTAGTAGTAGAGATAGCTCACTTCTAGACCAAACTTGAACTTTGACCTTTTGGTCTAGCAAATCGTGTTTACAATTAAACAAAAGGTCAAAGTTCAAAATATTACTAGAGTAAAAATCATAAGTTTTTGGGCTTCTATTCATCTGTCATTTTTTTGAACTGGACTAACACGCCCGAATCTTTACATAGGCGGGGGGGGGGGGCGCTTAGATAGAAATTGCATGCGGGCGGCAAAGACCCTAGCGCCGGCACTGCACCTGTTCACACGTCAACGGTTTCTATGGCTTAAATCTATGAACTTATTCAAATTGTTGGATCATCCGCCCTACTCACCGGTTTAGCTCCGTCTGACTTTCCACTATTTGTTCCCGAACCTCAAAAGATGTCTCGGAGGACAATGATTTTCCGACAAATGATCCATCATGTGAACCGCTATTTGAGATTATGTTGAAAATTAAATACAAGTTGATCAGATTTACAGGTATTTTCTTTTTCATTCACCTTTCTTTTCAAACGACCCATGTATATTTGAGCCTGAGTACTCCACCCTTATATTTTTAGCATTCGTTTTGGTTCTTCATTTCCAGTTCAGGTTTCTACACCATATATGACCAATGGTCTAATAAGGTTTTTTTTTAAACTGAATTTTTGTTTCTTTTGCAATATTGATTTATGAAGATTTTGCAACCCGAAGTAGTATTTGTTGCCAAGCAATATTCTTCTCTTCTCGATAATATCTTGATTCTTTACAGTCTCTGTTTCAAGATTTACCCATAGATAAATAATGCCTAATAATGCCGTATACTGGTTCATATGTATTGTTGTTGATTATTAGTATCTGCCCAATTGGTTTTCTTTCTTTTACCATTTTCATGAATTGGTTTTCTTTCCATTTATGTGTAGTTCCATCTTGTTAACTGCTGTTTCTAAGGTCACACTAATTGGGTTAATGTTGGTATAAATCTACCTGTTAATACGAGTATAATGTATTTTACAGATGCTTGAATTATGAGGCTTTTGTTAAAAAGAGTACCAATAGTACTAATCCCTTCCTTCCTCATTTTTTCTTCCAACCGAAGAATAAACCGCTAGCAACTTTTGTACGCCGAGAAAATCTTATACATATCTTCATTTTCCAGTTGTAATTGTTCTAAATGTTTCGGTTGTACATTCAAATTTTCAACAGCTGTCCTATGAACAATTTTGTTGTAACACCTTCCCCATACATATAAACATACTGTTAGGTCAACCCCTCTTGGTGCCCACAAGTTAGGCTATATCCACTTTTGCTGTCCTTTTTTTACTACCTCAAACTAAAAATTTAATCATTTAGAATTATCACAAACAAAGTGACAATAATGTGCAGGACAGCCCTCTTGTTAAATATACTATAAATGTTCGTAATGTGGTGAAAATGTTTCCAGTTGATCATCACAAAATTTTGCAACATGTCCAAACAAGAATGTCCTCTAATTTTATGGATTGTGTCCTTACTGTTACTAGTGACCAATTTAACTGACCTAAATCTACACATCTAAAATTTTTAAGTAAGTTAAAGAAAAGCGAGACAGATATTAAATTACAAAGCAGCAAGGTTTATTGTTTGAGGGGGATCATTGATATTATGGAATTTGGCAATACCTCTTTTGCCAGCTGCTTTCGGTTATTAATTTTTAGTTTTTTCAAATCTATAACAGTATCCCGTTATCTGTGCCTAGGTGCTATCCATTGGGTTTCATAATACTATTATTTTTATAACTTTTAAGATCTGCTTTATGTTATTTGAGCAAATCATTTCAATATATGGACTTTAATATACCTTATAATGTTATAATGCCTTCAATTTCGATTCAGATTCAATTTCCAAAGTGGATTAGCCTGCCAATCATCTTTTTCTACTCCCCCTAATTAGCCGGTACAATTTTTCTTTGAAGTATTATTGAAGACTATTAGGTAGGTTACGGTTGGCCTTGCCAAAGTTCTACAAATAGGTACTTAATGTATTTCTTTTTTTGCTACTCAACTTTTTATGAACGTGATATGCCGGATTGTTTTTAATATCATATCGTATTATGTTTTTCTGATATGTATGTTTTCAGATAACGATTCCTAGCTAGTTGAATATTTGTACTATCTGGAATTTAAACTCTCCAATAATCAAACTTTCTTTGTTATTGCCAACTAGTTTGCTACTCTTATAATACATGAACGTACCCACATCCTTTATCCTTTATCATTCGTTGATATTTGTTCAAATTTCTGTGCTTTGTTGTCCACCAAATAAAAGTTCCGCTGCATTATTATCAAGAAATACCGTTTTATTTATCATTTATTTCATAACAACGCATACATACCAAACATTAACTTTTTGACGATTGCCTTTTACGGTCTTCTAACAGAAATTCACAAATATAAATTATACAATCGCTCCGGTATTTCACACGTTACGAAGAAACAGTTCAATGCGTTGAAAACATTGCTTGATTTAAAAATACATTCATTTGTAAACCATTCTGTTTCACTATTTTCTCAAAGAGTTACAAAAATTTTGTTGTTCTTGACTTGCTGAATCCAATATATAAATCTCTCGTTGTTGATGATATTTTCCGACTTTTTAGCAGTAAATGGCCAAAAGCCAAAATAGTTCTTTAAAGTTTGGATTTTTCATATTCAAAATGAGCCCACTGTTAAAAGTTTTCTAAAAAAAAAAAACTTACGTCAGAATATGTTACATATTATAGAAATATAGAAAATACAACATTTCTCGTCTCAATTCTTCACCTTACTTAATTCAGACACGGATAATATTCTTATTTAATAAAAAATGTATGAAGAACATACATATATAAAATTTTAAGTTTGATTGCTTCAAGCATAGACGTTTTGCACTTTTTTTAAGTACAACAATTAATAAACCCAGCATAAGTTAGCAGATGTTTGATGGGTGGTAAATAATTTTCTAATGCAGCAGCAGACCCCAATTTCACGATGTAGTCTTAATAATTTAATTGTTTGTTTATTATTTTAGAAATTCAGAATTTTCATTATTCTTTAGAATAAATTCATTGTTTGTTAAAGTTAACGAATATTAAATTAAATTATTGAAAAGGTATAAATACAAAACCAAGGAAGTCTTTTACATGCACATATTATTAGAATTTAATAACATTTATAATCAATAAATTCAACTTTCTGTTAGTAATAATCTATACATAGTTAATTTTCTAAAACTTACATAACAAAAGGGAAACGTTTATCGATGCCTACAAAGCGGCTATAAAATAACTGCCTGTTACTTTTCCTCCAAACAATCCTCACATTGTCTAACTTTAAAACAATACAAACATACTTAAAAAATAAAACAATATAAAGAAGTAAATTTGGAAGCCTTTCTTTTATTTCTGTCAGTAGTTTATTACCGACCTACTTTGAGAAGATTAATCATACTTTTAATTTGTTTTGAACGCTATTAGTTTACATTTTTTGCTTTTCTTGTGCACTAGGTTTTCAGGAAGCATTTCAAGACGATAATTTATTTTGGAACATTGTTTTAACTCAACAATACATCATAGCAATAATGTAATAATTAATAATGGACTTTCTAAATAAACGTCGCAACTCAAGTAGAAAACGGCCGTTTCTTACTTCTAAATAAATAAAACGGAAAAAACAAAGTGTGCTTGTAATAATATGTTATTCGTAAGTAAATTGTGATGTTCGTACTGTGCTCATACACGTGCGCTGTTGTAAAATTTCTACAAGTGAAACGGTGAAGATTCTTGGCCCCCATGTGACCCCGCCTATGTGGCATTCTTAACATTCCTTTAATCAACCTACTTTTTCACCGACAATTTTCTGGTTATTAATTACATTATTAAGCGCATTCATTGATAAACAACAAGTTTTTCCACATAATAAACACGCTGTTAAATCTTCAAAGATGATAATTATTAATAAAGTAAAATTGGTTTTGGTAATTTTGTGTGCGTAAAGAAACTAAAACAAAAGCAACAAAACCTTAAATTTTGCATATTTTGATATTTTGGAATTATTACTAAAGCGTTTTTAAAGTTTCAAGATGTTAAGACATTCTGACAGAAAAAAGTATGTCCGTTTAATAAACGTAATAAAATATTTCAAAGAATATTCTGTTTGTTTTTAAATTTTTAATAAATTAATATAAATTTCTAAATTAAAATACGAATTCATAAAATACAAAAAAATGATACCCTCCTACAGAATAAACTTAATTTTATTTATAATAAACGATAATAAATAATACATTTATTTTACGGATTCACCATTTTGCAAAAATAAATATTGTGTTGAGTGTCATTACAAAAAAAAATATATTCTAAGATACCTCTTAACATTACGGAGAAAGTAACTGAAAATAAATCTTCATCGGGCAACTGATTAACTATTTTAGTGATACGATTGACTGGGCTATTAGTTTCATATTCCATATACAGTTCTATGCTGATTTTGTCTTAATAAGAAGGAGTTTCGAATATTGAAAACGGTTATTACAAATTGAATTGTGCTGCCAAATTTTTGCACAAAAAATTCCAATTTTTTATAGGATTCTGGATTGTAAAAGCGGAGGGTGAACTAGATTACGCGCACTAGGCCTAAATTTAGGACCGTTGTACTACCTCCATTGCAGCGCAACCCTGTGAATTATCACTCAAGCCATCCAATCCTTTCGACGAACTTGAGGATACCTGCCAGAGAAGTGCTGCGAATTTCAGCCATGTTAGGCCAGAAATCCAACATGGATCCTCTGATAAGCGAATGCAGGACATTCACATAGGAGATGCTTTGCTGTCTCCTCTTCAAGGTTGCACCCTCGACAATGTGGTCATCGGCCAACCCTATCATGTACCTACATGTGTTTATTCAATTTTCAATGGCCCGATAGTATTCCTACGATGGGTCGCAGTTTACTCCGGGGCAACTGAGCATAAAATCTTGCCATCTCTCTTGAGGGTGCTGCAATAGCCATCCTCGCATGGTGACATTTATTCATGTGCACCCACCTATCACAATGGCGATTGTGGGTTTCTTTGCTAATTAGGGTATGAAGCAAGGTTAATAAAGGTACGAAAGCTGGCTCGGGGCCCCAAAAAGGATCTTCCGACCCCTTACTTTGCTAAAGCATCAGCCTGCTCGTTACCATCTAGCCCAGCATGAGCTTTAACCCAGACGTGTTCTAGGTTGTTATTCTCAGCAACTAGCTTTTAGAGTGCGGTAGCACTAGAGTGCTCGGTACTCTCGGTAGCACTAGAGTGCTATCCCCAGGGTCGTCTTAACAAATTTTAGCGCCCTTGGCTAAAAACAAATTGGCGCCTTCATCATATTGGATTCAATAATAATTAAATAAAACGTATAATTAACGCCCCGGTTCTGAGTATAGGAACTTTATTCTTGAAATCATTCGCTTATTTCATAGAAATTTCTAAAATTTTTGTTAATGTTTAACGAAGTTTCAAATTAAATAAAAAATCAAACGCAGTTCTTCAGCGCCCTTGGATCATTGGCACCCCTGGGCTATAGCCCATTTAGCCCAATAGATAAGGAGGGCCTGGCTATCCCCGAGACAACTTTGCAGTTACCCAATACTAATAGGGCACCTCCACTGTCGCTAGCTATTCTTCTGACTTTATTCCGAATGTTTCATTCCAGAATTATGTTTGTACCTGGCACTATTGCCACTGTTCTGCTTGAAAGACGGTGGTAAGATTACCTAGTGGTATACTTTCATGAAGGTTCATCTGAAAAGATGTCTGTGCCTGTGGCTTCTGTAGTTTCAAACCCATCAGTAAATATGGATATATCAGGTTGGGTAGCATCTTCTGCATTAAATGAGATGCTGACGTGTTTCCTAAATATATAAGTCGGCGAGAAGGAATCCACCACTGCTTCCAGAAGGGGCATCTTGTGAGCAGCCTCCTTCAGGATATGTTGATGTCTTCCTCCAGTGCCTTTAGCATTCCACAAACCCTTCACTTGCAACCGTAAGGCTGACCTCAAAGCCACTTCCTCTACATAGATATCCAGTGGGGAGAGGCCTAAGACAGTCTCCAGGGCTGCTGTGGGGGTGTAACGCCTCGCTCCTGTGATACTCATACACGTTCTTCTTTGTACGTGTGAGATCTCAGTTAACGTAGTAGCTTGTCTGACTCTGGGCCACCAGACTACAGCTCCTTAACAAAGCATGGGCTTGACCACAACCGTATATAATCATAGAACAGCCTTTGGAGAAGGTCCCCAAAGTCTGCCAATTGCACGGCGACACTGCCAGAAGACCATATTTGCTTTTTCAATTTTTGTATGTAGTATATGTTTTCTCCAGTTCAGCTTCTTGTCAAGTAGGACGCCCAGGTACTTCACCTTGTCTGAAAAGGGTAATGCCATTTGGAAAAGCATTGGTGCTCTAGGCACCCATTGGTGCTCTAGGCACCTCGAGTTTCCTATTTTTTGTGAACAAAACCATCTCTTAGTTGGTTTGATAAATAGAGAGTGTTCTAAACACCTAAACACCATTGCTCAGTCAGTCGAAGTGCTGTTTGCATTAAGTTGCACAGCACTTGTTCGTACCTACCATTAGTCACATTAGTTATATCATTTGCATAGCGAACAGTGTAGAAGCCTGCCAAATTGGGCCGGTAGAAAAGGCTGCCAACTAATAAGTTCCATACTATAGTGGTGACAAGACGCCCCCTGAGGATAGCCTCTGCTTACCGTACCTCTAATGCTAGCATTTCCTACAGTGATGTGTACAGCTCTGTATTGAAGAAACTGTGCAATCCATTCTCGAAGAATGTTGTTTACCCCTCGTTCACGGAGGGCTGTATCGATACTCGCGAAGGTCGTCTTATAAAAGTCGCCTTCCATGTCTATGAATACACTCAGGGTGGACATTTTACCACCTAAAGATTTTTCTATCCTCCCTGCCACGTAGTGTAGGGCAAATTCGGTAGCTCGTCCTGGGATATAGGCATGTTGGTTGGAATGCAGTGGATTAATTACTGTAATTGTACGTACCCCATGTGTGTTACCCTTTACCATTTTTCACTGTGATCTTCTAGTTTTTCGGATTTTCCCTAGGATTTTCTTTAGCCTCAACCCTTATTGGTTAAGTGAAAATCTTACCCTTTATTTAGATAACTGACTATTTAGTCAGAGGACCCTTAATGTTGTTGTGATTCGTTGATCTAGAGTAGCTCACCTTATAAAACAAGAAATAAATACTCCATCAAGCTTAATACATATATTAGAAAGTCATATTTATGTACAGATATTTACAAATAATACAGTAAATAATTAAGCATAGTGAATGAACATCAAACTAGGCAAGTTAAATTATGGGCAGTGCCTTGAATAATTACTATTCTCTTGTTTTATGATTTTGATGAAATCAGGGTGGCCTGATTGCAGTGGTTCGATCACAAGAAATTAAGTCGGACATGCGATCCAAGATCGATCTTTTATGGAATTGATATTAAAATCAATCGTAAGCGGCCGGAGCCAAATGTGGTATTACAACCAACCTAACCTAACGTTATGCTTTAAATAAAAGCAAATACATACATTAAAATACAATTCCTGAAAATTAGAAAAATAAAATTATAAACGCGAAGGTGGCCATCACATTAATTACCAAATACTAGTACATTATCCCTTACTTCTCGGTCACAAAGTTTTTCCAACTTTTTCTAAAGAAAGGATGTCAGACTAATGCAGACTAATAGAATCATTTGGCTGTGGAGTAGTCTCTACACCTGGTTTTGGTATAAAGACGACTTTCACCTCCCTTCAACCCTTAGGGATATACCTAAAAGGCGAATTTAAAAAAAAATAAGAAATATGTTTTCCAAAAATTTGGTTTTTTTCGGAAAATCTTTTAAATTTGAAAACTTCTTGAAAGATAAATTTAATTTTGGAAAACACGTTGAAATTAGAAAGGTTTCTGAAAAAGATGCTTTTCTCTAGTAAATAACTTCGAGGTTAGAAACATTTTTATAAGAAAACTTAATAACTTTTAATAAGATTCAAAATTAGATAATAGCTCTTCGAAAACAATATCGAAATTCGAATCTTTATTTGAGCAATCCTAGTCATGTGAAGAAGAAGAAGAATCTGTATTTAAAGAAAACTATCTTTTTGAACAAGATTTCTAAATTAGAAAATTTACTGACAATTTTCCTGTAGTTTTCAAGTTTGAAGTATTCATCTTTAAGGGCGAATAATAAACTAAAACAAACTCGTATTACGTATTAACCTAAAATTTTGCTTATGTTTGACGAAGACGCTTCCCACGAACCACAAGAAACCCCAGCCTTGTCATTAACATTATTACTTAAAGTGTGTTAATGAACTGCCTCTTTATCATTTCAATTAAAGTTAATTCAAATGTAATTAATTGGCTGTTTAATTATATTCGTAATCGTTCGTTATCAGTTATCACCAAATCCCCTAAAGCTTGTGGTGTTATTAAAAAAATGGGCAAACAAAAAATGCATTGTGCTCGTGGTTTGACATACATATTTAATCAAATATATATAAAATAGAAATCTGACCTAGAGCTGTTTCTACTAAATAGTAAGATAACAAGGTCACGTTCACAGTTTATTTTGATACCGTGTATTTAATGGCACATTGATAATTGTATGTGTTTGTTTACAGTTCTACATATCTGTTTAACTTCCATGGTTTGCAGGTAGCTTGTGTTAATTAGAATCTTTTGAGTTTTAGCACCTACGTTGTTAATTTACACGTGCATTTTTTGCTAAGGTTATTTCGCAATGGAATTTTTAAAATTTTAATTTAAGACCAAGTATTTTATTATTTCGTAAAATTGTTATCTCTTACAATGTACCAAGATTTGAATTTTAAAGTAAATAAAGCAATACTGAGAATGAAAAAGCCTTCTGCGGTTAACATACAATTCTGTTATTTACCCTGCTTTTTTTATTTTAAAGAATTATTGTATTTTTTCAGATATTTTTGCTTCTCTTCATCCTCCTCTACCTGTCCAGCTTTGCCTTGTTGGGCAGATTCAAGAGGAAGGGTCGGGAGGACTACTACAGCACCGATGAAGATGAAATAATGGTATATCGGATCAGCACATGGTTGTGCACGTTTTCTTTGGCCGTTTCAATCGGAGCAGTATTACTGTTACCGTTTTCAATAGTCTCGAATGAAGTCCTTCATTCGTATCCGAAATCGTATTACGTAAAATGGCTTAATAGTTCTCTCGTACAAGGTACAAATCGGACATAAAACTTGAATAACATCGAAAAATTATCAAAATTTATTTTACAGGCCTATGGAATTATGTTTTTCTCTTCTCGAATCTATCACTATTTATACTACTACCTTTTGCTTACTTATTTACCGAATCGGAGGGTTTTTTTGGTCATCGTAAAGGTCTAATGGCAAGAGTACAGGAAACGTTTGTCGTTTTGTTTCTTCTCGGAATGGCTGTGCTTGGGATGACTTACGTGATCTCTGCTCTTATTGATAAAGATAAATCCAGCATTCAAACATTGCTCAGTAAGTACTTGATAAACATTATGAGCCATATTCATAAACAGTGTTTAAAGTTAGATGTTACTAATTGCTATAGCAACATATATTAATTATATTGGTTTAGTAGCTACTAAACCCCTACTAACTTTAAATACTGTTTATGAATATGGCCCTATGTTTTTATCACTGTGACGCCAGTTTTGCAACACGATCTGTTGATTGCATGTGATTATCCAACCTATACATCCGGTTAACACTTTTTTTATTATTACTTTATGATTATTAATTTAAATTTTATTTGGTGACTTAAATTAAATGAAGATGTGATTTGTCACAATTATAGTTTTTGCTTCATCTATTTGCAGATTTATGGAGTTACCACTTGCCATTTTTATATTCCTGCATATCATTTTTAGGTGTTTTAATGCTTTTAGGTAAGTTGTCTTATTATGTAAACTCAAATATATTAATTTCCAATGATTTTAGTATGTACACCGTTGGGTTTTGTTCGCCTATTTGACATAGTAGGACAGTATTTAATAAAGCCCCAATTTCTGCGTGATATAGACGAAGAATATCACGCTTTTGCTTTAGAAGAAGAGTGCCTGCGACGCAGGCTTAAACATGCCCAAACTACGGGAAAATCATATATGAGTCCGGCTCCAATGTCATTGGAACAATCAGGGCCTATTTTGGACGAGTGTGATCTTCCCAGTAGTTTTCTTAGGTTACGAAATGGGCAGCTGCAGTCTGCTTTAGGATTGAGACTGACTGATGTGGAGATGAAACGGAGACTGTTAGGTAAGCATTCTACAACTTTCCATTAACACAATTATTACAAACAAATTCCAATTTCAGATAAACAACGTCAGACTTCATCTCTCAGACGAAATGTTTTATATCCTGTTGCCATGATTTTATTGATCGGCCTTACTGTTATTACAGTGTTTATGGTTCTGCAGAATACGGTAGAGTTATTAGTTGGAATAAAAGCGTTACCTCTCAGCTCCAGGGTATGTATTTATTATTTTTAAATGTTATTAAATATAAAGGGTATAACGTGTGATCAAATGAATTTCACATCTAGTAGGCTATTTAATTTTTAGACATGGCTTAGTGTAATCTTAAATATTTTGTTTTATGAACTGTCAAATTCAAATTATAGTAGGTACGCTGCAGTATTCTAAGACATGCTCTGCACTTACAGCGCCTACCCTAATCTGAAATTCATTTGATCACCCGATATATAACGGCGACGCGGGTACTGGTATCATGGCCTCGCCATGCAGTGAAAATAATCAACGAATTTTAAGTGAAAACGAGTTATTACAAATAATGGCGGTTTTAATAGGAAATACAAACAGTGTATTAGTAGTTACAAGTGGTTAAAGAATTAACCCCTACAGAGAAGCAAAATTAAGTGAATGAAGTTAAATTAAGTAGCACTGATAAGGAGAAAGAACGAAGAGTACGCCTACCAGTTATCATAAACAACCTTGTGCGAGCAATTCGGTATTGGTAAGAGCGGAACTAATATTGCGCGGTGAGTACGGTTCTCAAAGTTAGAGAAGTGTAGGTGACGGCCATAAAATACGTCAAGATGCCACTGCAACAACCCCCCCCCCCCCAAAAAAAAAAAAAAACGAGAGCGAAGAATCATCCATGGAGGACGGCAAAAGAAAAAGATGGGAAGATGCAGTAAAGAAAAGTAAAGAAACAGGAAGATCCCTTGGCAAAAACCGAGATGAAACAGATCTGGCTGCAATGATGAAAGATATGATGAAGGACGTAAAAGCGATAAGAAAGGATCAGACAAATTATCAAGAAGAAATGCGACAATTAAAAGAAGAAAATGAAAAAATAAAATAAAGCTACTTGAAAAAAAAGGTGGAAAGTATGGAAAAGCAACTGAAGAAGAACAATGTAATAATTAAAGGTCGCGAATTTAAAAAAAAATGAAGGAAGTGCTTAGGTTGCTCAATTTATTTGTGAAATACTAAAGGTGGATGTAAAAATTAAGAATATACGAAAAATAAAAGGTAAAGAAGGAAAGTTAGCAATGACAACAGTACAAATTGGAAAGAAAAAGAAAAAATAATGAGGAAAGAAAGTAAACTAAGAAGATCACAATACTTTATAGAGCATGATTTAACCAAAACCGAAGCAAAATTACAAAAGGAACTAAGGGGCATGGCGAAGTCTGAAAAGAGAAAGGAAATAGCACCAAGGTGGGATATCAAAAAATCTGTATTAACGATATTTGGTGGAAATGGAACCCAACAACACAAAACCTGGAAGAAATAGAAAAACCTATCGATTTATCAAAAAACCGTTAGAGAAAACACAAGTAAGGCAGGATATTGAGATGACGACAAAGGCAATGATTAGGATAACAACAGGAAAAAATAAGACAAGTCAGAAAACAAAGAAAAAGCGACAAGTAAATCTACTAAACATAGGGTTTAAGAGTTAAACATACCGGGGAAATGTAAACAATTGATAGCAGAAACTAAAAGGTACATGATAGATGTTTTAGCAATACAAGAGACAAATATAAAGAGAACACAACATTGTAATATTGAAAATTATGTATGGTTTAATGGAGGGGGCGAAAAAAACAGATATGGGGCAGGTTTTTTAATAAATAACACATTAAATGGGTCAAGAACTGATTATAAAATGATAAACAATAGAATAAGCTACATAAGACTCAAGGGCAAGTACCGAAAATTTTGTATTATGTATTAATGTCCACGCTCCCACAGTGAAGCGGAAATAGAGAAGAAAGAAGAGTTCTACGAGGAGCTTGAAGATGTGCTAGGAAAATTACCATAGTCTGATAGAATTGGAGACCTAAATGCTAAAATTGGCAAAGAGGATCGGAACATGCTAGTAGCAGGCAAAGAAAGTCTCCATGATGTAACAAATGAAAATGGTCAAATGATAGTGGACTTTGTGGCAAGCAAAAATATGGTGGTTAAAAGCACAATGTTTCAGCGAAAAAAGGTACACAAAATCACATGGGTTAGTCCGGACAAAAAAAAATGCAAAACTAAATTGATCATCTGGTGGTGACCAAGATTCATACACAATGTATTCTCAATGTAAGGTCCTTTAGAGGAGCCGATGTCAGTTCAAACCATGTATTGATTATTGATTAAAACAACAGTAAAGCAAATAATTCCAGATCTATCACAGAAAAATAAAATAAGAAGCATTAAACGGGAAAAGCTAGAAGATGAAGCAATACGACACGAATACCCAACAAACACTGAAGAAGCAATAAACAAATATAGAAAAAATGAGGGCATTGAGGAAGAATGGAAATTTATAAAGAACGTAATAAAAGAAAATGCAAAAAACATATAAAGGGAAGATACTGGTCAAACAAATGATTGGTTTGACAAAGATTGTAAAAAGACGGTTCAAGAAAGAAAAAAATAAGACTTGAAATGTTAGATAAACAAACAGATGAACTGCGGGAAAAATATAGGAAGATAAGGAATGAAACAAATAACGTATGTAGATCAAAAAAAAAGAGAAGCGACGATGAAAAAGATAGCAAGTATTCTTACAACATACACAGACAAGAACGCTAAAAGTTTTTATAACAAAATAAATACAGAGAAGAAAGGATATATTCAAGCAATAGGATTGAGAGATGAAGAAGGGGAATTACATCTAGATGAAAGTCAAATGGAGAAATTTGGGTAAATGTTATAAAAACGCTGTGAGAGCCAGCAGCTGACAAAAAAGCATAAGAAAGATTAGTGTTAGATAATGAAAACCATATAGGAGTACGCAATTTAGAAGAATTTACAAAAGCCCTCAACAAAATGAAAACAACAAAATTGCAGGATCTGACAAAATAGTGATAAAATTAATCAAATATGCAGAAGAAGATGTAACTAATAGAGTATATGAACATGCAACAGAAACATGGAAGAAAAAAGAGATGCCGGAAGAGTGGTGCACAGCAATGATTGGTCTCATCTTTAAGAAAAGTAACGCACAATTGCCGGAGAACTACAGGCCAATTTTCTTATTGAATGTAGTGTACAAAGTTCTAGCACACTTCTTATTGACTTCAGAAATGCGTATCACAAAATAAAAAGGGACAAACTATTTAAAGCAATGAAGGAGCTAGAGATATCAGAAGAGTTAGTAAGATTAGTGATGATAACTTTAAAGAACACGCTAAACAGGGTAAAATATAGACGGCGGAAATCAAATGAATATGAAAGTAATGCTGGACTAAAGCAAGGCGACCCACTGTCAACAACGCTTTTCAGCATCGTTGTAGAACAAGTCTTCAGAAAATGTAACATTAAAGTAAATAATAACATCCTAAATAATTCGCACCAAGGTCGTGCTTATGCCGATGATGTAGCACTCCTGGTTAGAACACGAGAAGAATTAAAGATTATTTTCAAAAACTTAGAGAAGCAAGCAAACCTCTGCAAATACATCAAAACAAATCAAGCTTTGTGATTCTAGGAAATAAACTAGTGTAATCATAGTAAAAATATCTTAAGAAGAAAAAACCATCCAAGAAATTTAAAGCTAAAATTATATAAAACAGTGGTACGGCCAGTAGTTCTATTTAGAAGTGAAACGTGGGTTCTGACAATGGAAAATGTTAAACGTTTGGAAATATGAGAAAGAAGAATTTTGAGAAAAATTTTCGGAGATGTAAAAGAAAACGGAAGCTGGAGAAGAAGAACAAATACCGAACTTGAAGAATTATTTCAATGACCTAATATAAAAGTGATAGTGCAACAAAATAGGTTAAGGTGACTAGTACATATTTATAATTAGATTGAGTGATGAAGAACTAACCAAAAAGACATTTAAACTGGAACCAGGGAGAAGACCGAGGAAAACATGGAGAGAATGTGTTGAGGAAGATATAACGGAATATGAGATACAGGATTGGCGGGTCCTAACACAGAATAGAACAATGTGAAGAAAGAAGATTCAAGCCATAGGCCTTAAGACCTGAAATGCTGTCGTATACAGTGACCGACAAAAAGTTCGCATCATATGGAATTTTTATTATTACATTATTAGAGTATCGAAAATTTTCATAACAACTGCGGGAAGTTAGAGATTCCGAAACGAATGCAGGACGTTACAGAAACGAGCGAAGCGAGTTTCTGTTCCTGCATGAGTTTCGAAATCGCTCCTCCCGCACGTGTTATGAACAACGTTTTTCCTACAAACGTTTAGGAATCGTCCTAAACTATCATTTTGTAAGTTTTCAAGTTGTCAAATTTGACATTTCCTTTTAAAGTAATAATCTAGTAAGGATGGTTGCTATGCGATTTTCTGATTTTTCACTTTCCCGCGCGCAAAATGAGTGCGGGAAAGTGACATTTTTAAACGTTTGTCTGAAATAGCATATTATAATACAAGTGTATAAGAAAGCCTTTAAAGCACGCGCGACGGGTTTAAGAACACGAGGCAACGCCGAGTGTTTTTAGCGGCACAAGTGGTTTAAATGCTCTTATACACGTGTATTACACGCTATTTTTTATTATACCTACCTGCACTGCATTACATTGTAAAAATTAGAGTAATAGTAATTAACGTCACAAGACCGGGAACTCATATTTTACAGTACGAGTGAGATGTTTAAAGACGAGGCGACGAAAGGAGCCGTGTCTTGAAACTCGAAACGAGTACTGTAAAAAGAGTTCACGGACGAATGTCGTTATGTATTTTATTTCATACTGTAAACAATTTGATTTTTTAATTTTTACATGTGACACTTTTTCAAAACGTCAACATGTGAGCATGTGACATTACTGTGTCAAAGCCGGAAGGTGTGGCTTGGTTACACTTTTACGGGCTCTGATTGGGTGCATAAAATAACAGTCCGGAAAGAGTTGGTTGGCAACACTTTCCGGCTCTGATACCGTAATAGCTCACTTTCCGGACTCAAAATGGCGCCGGGAAACTGAATTTACCAGACAGTATGAAATAAAAAATTGAAAAATTTAGATTCATTTTACAAGGTGACGTGTGGATCCCATCACGTTGCATAGAGATGATTAGCAGTTGTTGTTTGGTTGTTATGTAAATTTGTTATAAAACGTTGTTGTTACCTAGGCAACTTTAAAACACGGCGTGTTTTAATCGGCCTTTTTCGCACGCTTATTAGTTTGAAATTATGGGGGATGGGTTGTGCATGTTCGATAATCTAAAAATCGAATTTGAGGTACGTATGTCACCTGACCATTGGTATGACGGCAAATTTAAAAAAATCACCGTGAAGTCGGAAGAAGTAGGTCTAAATGACAAAATATCGAAGAAATAGTAATTAACGTCACAAGTCCGGGAACTCATATTTTACAGTACGAGTCTTGAAACTCGAAACGAGTACTGTAAAAAGAGTTCACGGACGAATGTCGTTATGTATTTTATTTCATACTGTAAACAATTTGATATTTTAATTTTTACATGTGACACTTTTTCAATAACGTCAACATGTGACATTACTGTATCAAGGCCGGTAGGTGCGGCTTGGTTACTTTTACGGGCTCTGATTGGGTGCATAAAATAACAGTCCGGAAAGTGTTGCTTGGTAACACTTTCCGGCTCTGATACCGTAATAGCTCACATTCCGGACTCAAAATAGCGTCGGAAAGCTGAATTTACCAGACAGTATGAAATAAATTATTTGAAAAAGTTGCTTAGAATTTAAGTTTAGGCCCACATGAGAAAATTGAAAATAGCAATTTTTCGCAATTATTTTTTTCTTAATTTACAAATATCTACCCAATTTTTTCCTTTTAAGTGGCTTGATTAAAGGGAAACCTATGTATCTGCATAACAGCGAAAAAGCTTTCTCGTTTTTTGCATAATTGACAGACCTAAATCTAAAAAACAGGTTTTCGCTAGGACGCTCCCTGTTGCAATGGTTTGCATCTAACAGTTGTTTCAAAATTTTCGAAATATTTTGTGCTAGAGCACTTCTCGATAATAATCAAGTTTAATCGCTAACCGTGAATACATCTTCCTGAAATATCATAGAAAGAAAAAGAAAAAGAAAATTACTTGAAAAAGGTGGCTTTTGGTATATTGGCTATTTTATTCTTCTTTATTTTATCTGATGAAGTTTGACCATAACCAAGAAAATTTAGCTCTTCTAAGTGCTCTAGCCTAAAAATATTCGTAAAACTTTTATACAGCTGTTAGATACAAACCATTGCAATAGCAAGCGTCCTAGCGAAAATCTATTTTTTAGATTTAGGCCTTTCAATTGTCAATTATGGAAAAAACAAGAAAATTCTTCTACTGGTAACCATATTGTACATAGGTTCCGCTTCACTCAAGCTTTGTATTTAAAAGGAAAAAATTGGGTATTTGTAGATTAATAAAAAAATATTCACTTACAATACCATTCGTGGTCAAAGAATTGTAGATTATTTTTGCTGTAAAATCACTCATGTTCCTTGTGATTGCGAATACCACTCGTGCTGCGCACTCGTGATATTCATATGCAAGCACAAGGAACATGAGTGATTTTACAGCAAAAATAATCTACAATTCTTTGACCACGAATGGTATTTGAGGGACTATTCAACGAAAAAAAAATCATTTTTATCGAATCATTTTTCATAAATTAGTCCACATTCAAGTTTGATTACATGAAAATTGTTCTCTGTTGGATATAAGTAGCAATAAACTGTTTTAAAAAAATTGTCGCTTCGTATCACTAGTGAAATTTTATCGACAATTTTTGCTAGTGAAAATTGTCGATACAATTTGTTCTGATTGGCAAAAAACGTCAAATCTTGCATTTTGATTGGTCGATTTTTGACAGATGACATATGAGTTGAATAGTCACTTATAATCTCACAATAGCATTTCCGGAAAGAATTATACTTTCCGGAAATTTTTAGGTGTGCATTTCAACAACGCATTGCACTACTAAAAATTTCCCGGATATGAACTAATGCTCGAGTGTAGATTCGGTAAGAAAATCATACCGGCATCGCAATAATAATTCAGTAGGTACATATTTAAATTTTAGAAACGTAACCATAGCAACTTGTACGTCAGCTGTCACATTTGACATAACAATTTTCGCTTCTTAATTTTGCCTAGGTTGGTCTACCAATGAACAAAAAATTTCCGAGAAATATGGACGTGGCCGTGGTAACCATGCCCGATATTAACGTTTCTATTGGCCGTTAATCAGTGTCTTACGATTTTCACAAAAATTTGCGATTTTCAATTTTTTTAAACTTTGTATATGGGCCTAAAATTAAATTCTAAGAAACTTTTTCAAACGATCTTCTTCCATATCTTGTCATCTAACCCCATTTTTTGCGACTTCACGGTGATTTTTTTAAATTTTCCGCCATACCAGTCAGTGGTCACGTGACATACCTCTAATTCGATTTTTAGGTTTTAAATCGTGACTCCTTACTGGCTCTGAATATGCAACCCATATTACATTACAGGTGTAGCCGTATAGACTACAGTATTTTTCATCTGGCATTTGGGCTATGACGTCAACTTGCTCCGCCCAAAAACTGTATGTGTAGACAGGCGTTCGTGCGCAGTAGGTAATGAAAACCTAGTTTAGAAAGAGATGAAGTATAGTTGGATTGTGAATTTAAAAAACAGCGCGTTGACGTCACAACCCAAATTCTAAGTGAAAAATACTGTATACCTGTAATGTAATATGAGTTACATATTCAGAGCCATTAATGGGGTCACGATTTAAAATGGGCACACCGTATATTAAATATAAAGGCAATTATTTTTTGTATGTTTGATGTGGCGAGTTTCTTGAGATTTTTTACTATACAAAATTAAGACAATAATTTTTTTGTAGCAATTCACCCTTGGAATCAGCTCGCTGTCGATGCTAGGACCTTTTGGAGCTTTTCTTGAGATTGTTCTGATCTTATATCTAATTGCAACATCATCCATTGGTTTGTATTCATCACCACCTATGTCTCGGATTCGTCCACGAATAAAAAGTACCCCTTTTAACTTGGTTATCGGCAACTGTGCTCTTATTTTGATTCTCAGTTCTGCACTACCCTTGCTTTCAAAAATATTAGGTAAGTTGGGATTTTTTGTTACTTTTACATTTGGAAAACTTTCGTAAATAAGGACAGAACCACAATAGTTGATATTATGAACTGAATAAACAATTTTTAATTTTCAGGCATCACAAACTTTAATTTACTGGGGGATTTTGGCAGCATCGAATGGCTAGGAAATTTCCAAATTGTTTTTATGTACAACCTTGTATTTGCGACTGCAGCTACGCTTTGTATCGCCAATAATTTCACAGCTAAAGTGCGCAGAGAACTTTATGCTCGGTTAGTGGAGAACTACATGTTTGTCGCCAATTATATTTCTTTTCTTAACTAACATGTTTTCTTCTATTTTCTGGCAGAAATACTATGTTTTGGAAAGTATATTGGAAGACTGACGTTTAATGCACTGAACTTTTAATAATGTAACAAGTCATTAGTGAGTTCAAAACACCGTATTTGTTTTGGTGTTGCAAGACTTTTCTGGACATTGTCCATTTCACTAAGAGTTTTAAAAGCCACAAAAAGCTTATTGTGATTTTAGAATAGGTTGTAGTTTTAGTTGTTATAACACTTTCCGAAACATAGTATTTAATTTAACTGCGTAACTAAATAAATGTTGTACATCTTTTTTATACAAGTGACTAATTTACAATTTACATATATAAAATCTAGATTAGATGAGTCCGTTGCTCACATATTAATGTTTTAATTTTCTTAATTATACCATTATGTCAAAATATTACCTACTTACTGGTAAAGGTATTATCAGAAACTCAGATGCAGTAATTGCTTTGCATCATAAGTAATCTCAATGGTCTACGTAGATCGACTGTTATCGAAGATACTACAATAAATATTTAACATGCACATTCCCAGAGTTGCATTTTCTGTTTGTTAATGGTGATTGAGGTTAAGGCTCTCCGCATGCACTAGTTTTAGTTAATACTAAAAAGGAATGTATGGGCAACAATATTTCATTAATTCTATTCTGTTACAAGCAATTGTTTCTACGGTTATTGTTATTTGGTTTGTAAATGTGATCGAAAAGGCCTGTAAATACCATCTGTAACATGCTGTATACAAAATGTTACGTATAAAGCTTGTTACGGTTTGGTTTAATAGTTTTCGCAGTGGCAATAATTTTTTACTGCAGTTAATTACAAAATAAACTAAATTACTCTGCAGTTAATTGCTTGTAGCTTAAAGTGTGCGGTATATGGTAATGCTTTTATTTAAAGAAGTCTTCTAATGCTTTCGCAGCAAATTTTACATTGTGCCTTTAGATGAGGAAGCCGATTAGTAATACTATTTTTATATTAATTTTTTTGTACAGACTTTTAACTTTTCTTGGGAGTGTTCATCCTGTGTCCGTCCCTAGTACCCCAAGACCATCCTTGGGTAAAATCGAGTAAGCTAGTAGTTATATAGTAGCTTATTTCTATATAAAATAGGCTAATCCTACTCGAGTAGAGTAAGCATAATTTTCCTATTGCTTAATACTTGGGTTGTCTTGTACATGAATGTTAATAGCGTGCCTGTTTTTTTTTTTTTTGTATAAAGTTTCCAATTATTACTAGTGTTTGCATGCACAAGAACTTATACTTCTTTTTATAACAATGTTTTATCTAGTCTAGGAGTTTGATATATGGCAGTTTCTGCATTCCCAGTTTTAGGATATGTGTTTTAGCATACAAATACATATAAAGAATAATTAGTATAAGATATTCTGAAATAAGTCTGATAATTACACTCTTATTTATTCCTAGATTAAGCTAGTGTAGTTGTATTTATTGGAGAATAAAATAAAGCATTGTTTGAATTTTATTTTGGTAATAAGTGTTATCGACAGAGTCCGGTGTAACTTCAGCACTTTTCAGCGGACCATAATAAAAAAAAAAGATAAATAATTACAGGTAAGTACATATATGGGTTTGCTTGAAAGCACAAAATTCCATAAACCAAGTGTGAAATATAATATGTGAAATTTTATTGACAGCTACAAACAAAACCGGCAAATTCTCATATTTTCATCAAATTAATAGTATATTATTATATGAGCGATTATGACGGCCATTATTCATGAAGATGAAGTTTGAGCCCACGAGCCATCAGGTGAGTGGCGCAAATCATCTGAGCGAATAATGGCCATAATCGCGAATGTAATACGATGCTTTTTGTACACCTATATGACAACACACTTGGGCTTCACGCGAGTCGATTGTCAGCTGCAGAAAGAGCTGATCGCGGACTATTTAAAATATCATTGGATCAGCGAATTAGTAATTTTTGGATTTGTATTTGTGATTGGCCCGCAAACAGTGAATTATAGGTACTATTTTTCAGGAAGAAGATGCTAATTTGCAATATAATTAAATAGGTGTAGAAAAAAGCATTAATGTGAATGATGGAACTGTTTTTTGTTTTTAAAATCTCATTAAATTGAGGTTCAAATTTTGAAATGCTAATAATTACAAGTATCGACTTCAGATGTTCATCAGATAAATTTGCCCTGTATTTTGATTTAATATACCGGGTGTAACAAGATCATGGTACACCCCCCTTTTTTCCTTTAGTTTTCAAGATAAATGGTTGAAATTTGGAGCATCCTATATACTTAACAAACGTCACTTTTTGACATATTAAATGATTTTTTCCATTTCCAGTTTCACCGGAAGTGACACTAACTTTTGATTTTCAAATGGAAATTTTCTGAATCCAGTGATACCACATAAGTGACGTTTCAGTCTTCAATATTTATTTTAATTTAATATTTAGTTTTCTATTTAAGCGTGCTATGACTGTTCCGATTTATTCTAATTGAGCCGTGTAATACTAAAAAAATCGAAATCCCGTCGAAAATACTAAATTATGTGATTTATGAGCAAATAAAGTTCATCCAAATGGTTTTTGGGACAACACACAATCTTTTCAAATGGAACCATATTGGTACTGTGGTACCATTTATTATATTTAATACAGTGACCTCTGCGACGCGACGCGTTAGCGTTAACCGTGATAAGCGGCCGCGTTCGTAAATACAAATGAAAATTTTAAAGGACAAAGAGAGAAAGAACGAATTAAAAGTTAGTAGTGAAGTGAAAATTGAAGCAAAGGATAAGGACAAGTGCAGAAACAACGTAGGTAATTAAAATAAGCCTGAAACACGAAATTTCGTAGAAGCCAAGGTGACAAAGCAGCTGTCAACGTAGAGGTTAAAGTGATAAGAGCGAGCGGGAATTTTAAATACAGCACTAAAGCGCGACTACAGAAAGTGGCGCAGACGAGTAATGTTACAGACACAAAAGGCAGAATAACATCCCATTATAAAGGACGGACAACAAAATGGAAGGAGACCAACAAAACAAAACGGTAGCCGAGAACTAGAAAGTAGTATAACAGAAATGACGGCATTAAGACGTGAGTTAGCAGAAGAGTTAGAAAGCGGTAGAGTAGAAATAACGCAATTAAAACAAGAATTGTCGAGATTAAGAGAAGAGACAAGCAGCCAATCGAGAAGACATGATAGGGAAAGAAAGGCCCTGTACCAAGAATTAGAGTTTTCACAGAATAAGATGCAGAGGAAAAGCACAAACAACAAGGAAAAAACGCTGAGGTACACGCCTGAGAAACTTCAGCGTTTAGCAATAGCAGAAGTGAAAGAAAATGAAAGAGTAATAAAAAGGCTAGAAGAACTGGGGATCAAAAGGAAAAGAAAGAAATTACAGGAGACGAGAAATCTAGGGACGAGGAACCCACAGAAAAAATATGAAACAAAATTAAGAAATGAAGCCAGAAGACAAAGTGAAATTTATGTAGCAACTTGGAACATAAGAGGAGGAAACAGCGAAGGAGCATTAAAACGTTTAATACAGGAAGCAGAAAGATATCGAACCCACCTCTTAGCAATACAAGAAACAAACATAAAAGGCCATCAAGTAGGTAACAGAGATAGATAAACACATATTCATAAATTTAGGAGGCGAACGAAACAGATTGGGAACTGGGTTCATAATACATGGAAGCTTGAAAAACTCAATTTTAGAATACAAAGGAATAACGGAAAGATTAAGTTATTTAAGACTACGGGGAAAACAGAAAAATTAGCTTTATTAAGTACACGCCCCAACGGAAGAAACGGAGGAAGAAGACAAACTACAATTCTATGAAAAACTAGAAGCAGTACTATATGAAAACATCCCAAAATATGACATTAAGATTGTACTTGGAGATTTAAACGCCAAGGTGGGTAGAGAAGACAAATATAAACCAGTGATTGGAAAAAATAGTAAACATGAGAAAAGTAATGAAAACGGTAAAATGCTAATAAATTTTCCAATGGAAAGAAAGCTGATTATTAAAGCAACAGTGGAAAATCATAAAGAAATACATAAGGGCACATGGACCAGTCCAGATGGGAAGTATGTAAACCAGATTGATCACATACTAATAGAACAAATACATGTAGACCTAATGAGAAATCCATATGCCTGTGGTGTGCGCATCAAGTATCCTACAGACATAGGGGACCTACAGCTTAACGTGGGCTCCGAACCACGGAAGTGCTTGCACTTCTACTCCAGAGAAGACTTTACTAGGCAGAATACACCTCGGTGGTTTGCCATTGCCTTCCAAGGAGAAGTGAGTATTAAAGATTATATTAAAAGAAAAAGAGAATTAGTTGATTTAGAAGATCCAGAAGAGTTTCAGAAGTGGGAGGAAGGACAGATAGCTTTTCGTAAAAGTGCAAAGATCCCACAAAAACAAAAAAAGAGGAAGTAATGAAGGGTACCTACTTTAAAAAGAGAAGACGAAATGGAGGCAGTGCTGAGAAAGCTAGACGAGCTTAACGAAGAGCAACAAAGAGAATCGGACAAAAAACACATGGCTGTCATGGCAGAACTAGGGAAAGTAAAAGAGGAATTCCAGGCGGCAAAGGTAGAATGGGAGAAGAAAGCAGAAGAATGGAGACATGTTAGGAGAAAATGGAAGCAAGAATTAGTAGGCTTGAAGATAGAGGAAACGTATAGTATCCAAGGAAAGCAAATAATAATAGCAGAGTTGAGCTCGTGGAAGGACAAAAAAGAAATCATGGAAAGGAAAAGTTTATTAAAAAACACAAACATCTTCATTGAGAACGATTTAACAGTACAGGATAGGAAAATTCAAACAGAACTGCGGATAATTATGAAAGAGGAAAGAGAGAAGGGGAGAAAGTAAAAAAATGGGCTACCAGAAGATAATTATAAATGATCAAAGGTACGACTGGAATGCCAATAAACGAGAAATAGTTATTCACCAGACAAAAAACTAGTGGCGCAACAGGAGGTCGGATCAACGGAGACGAATTTGGCAACGGAAATGGCTTTGAAAATGGAGAATGAGATTTCGAGCAAGAGGGGTATCATAAGGGAACGAGAAAAACTAGAAAGTCAGAAAAGAAATACAATCAAATTAGCAACGTGGAATGTTAGAAGCACCTACAGCGAAGGAGCAATGAAAACTCTAATACAAGAAGTGGGAAAATATGCATTGGATGTCGTTGCAATACAAGAAACTAGGCAAAAAGAAAGTAATTCAGGAGTTAGGCCAGTACATATTTTTCAATAGTGGGAATTCAGAAAGGAGATTTGGGTTAGGGTTCTTAATAAAAGGAAAATGGAAAAACGCAGTGATAAGAATCGAAGAAATATCAAAAAGAATGTGCTACATAAGAATCAAAACAAAATATAGGAAACTTAGCATCATAAATATCCACGCTCCGACCGAAGAAAAAAGCGCAGAAGAAGAGGATGAATATTATGAAAAGCTAGAAGAAATATATAAGACGATTCCAAACTACGATATAAAAAGAATTATAGATAGGAGACTGTAATGCGAAAATTGGTCAGGAACAAATGTATCGACCAGTAATAGGGAAACAAGCATAGGGAATCCAATCGAAATGGAGAAAAACTAATAGAATTTGCAACTGAAAACAAAATGAGAATAATGAGTACGTATTTTGCACATACGGACATTCATAAGGGGACATGGGAATCTCCAAATGGATATACAATAAATCAAATCAGCCATGTACTAATAGAAGCTAAACATGCAAAGACCATTCACAACGTCAAAACCTGCCGGCGGGGGGGGGGGGGGGAGATGCAAACTGATCATTATATGGTTAAAGTTAATCTAATGTTCAGTGTACAGAAGAAAACAAGAAGCTCTTGGAAAACGGAACAAAATGGGATCCAAGAAAACTACAAGACGAACAACAGATAGGCGACTATCAGAGGAGGTTGGTGTTAACCGGAAATGGCAAAGAATAGAAGAAACAATATGGGAGACAGTAGAAGCGCTAAAGAAAGACAAAAGGAACAGTAAAGAAAAAGGATGGTTCGACGCCGAGTGTGCCAAAATAATAGAAGAAAGAAAAATTGCCAGGCTAGAGATGTTACAAACCCCCACAGAAGATAATAGAAACAAGTACAAAGAAAATTAAAGCAAATTTGCAGGATGAAGAAAAGAGAATTTATGGAGTCGAAACTGGAAAATATAAAAGAAAAATACAGAAAAAAGGATGTACGAAATTTTTATCAACATGTAAGAAAGGAAAAAAGAGGATATCAAGTAAAAACACAGTACTATGAGGACAAAGACGGTAACTTAATAGGAGGGGATGATCAAATTATGCAGGGTTGGATGCATCATTTCCAGAACATGTTATATGAAGCAGAAGAAGAAGTAGAGGGGGATGAAATGAATCAATCGGTGATGAGTGCAGAAGAAACAACGAAACCAGAATTAGAAGAAACAATAGAAATCATAGTAAAAATGAGGAACAACAAGTGCCCCGGAGAGAACGAGATAATGGCGGAATTAATAAAAAGTGGAGGGGAGGAACTTCACAGACTAATACATGAATTAATAGCAGAAGTGCGGGAGAACGAGGAAATGTCCAGCAGATGGGAAGAGGCAATGCTATGCATAATACATAAAAAGGGAAGCAGATCCAAATTCCAGAACTATAGAGGGATTGCACTTCTAGATGTAACGTACAAAGGTATGGCAGCTAGCTTAAAAGAGAGGTTAACGGAATGGGCTGAAAGAATCCTAAGTGACTACCAAGGAGGTTTTAAAACGGGAAGATCAACGGTGGACCAAATACATAAATTAAGGCAGGTGCAAACAAAATGCTATGAGTATGGAATAGCGCTATATGTACCTACTATACATAGACTTTAAGGAAGCCTACAAATTCAGTTAATAGGAAAAAATTATATGAAATGAAAGAATTTGGTCTGCCAGCAAAAATAGTAAGATTAGTTAAAATAACGCTAAGTGAAACGAAATGTAAGGTAAAGCGAATCAAAATAAAAGCGAGCACTTTAAAGTAAATACGGGGTTAAGACAGGGAGACCCACTTACCACCGTGCTATTTAATCTTGTTCTGGACTTCTGGAGAAAGTAGTTAGAGAAAGTGAAATAAACACCAAGGCCTTGTGTGAGGAAAAAATTGCTCCGTTTTCTTCAAAACATTAACAAGGTCGAGTTTTAGATCGTCATTTCCGAAGTTCTTTTCTTTTTTTTATAAAAAGTAAGTTAAGATTGCACGTGAATAAGTTGACCACATGTAGATATGATTAATGCCCAGGAAATTGGAATAGCATTGTTGCCTATTTTCTGTTTTTTTTAAATGCAATTCTGATTTTTTTGACATTCAGGGGGGGGGGGTGTCGAGTGCCCCCCCTGGCTACGCCCTTGGCTTCGGTCATTAATTGTACACCCAATAGTACAGTAAAACTAAATAAAAAAATAGGCGTAACCTCAACATCCAAACAAAAAGTTGAAACCTGTCACAAATTATTCATTACCCTCGCCCAGGGTAGAAGAATATTGTACCCTGCCCTCACCGTAATAAGTGGTAAAAAGTCCCAGAGTTTCCCGCGATGGGTTTAACGGGGGGAGTAGTGGGAAGGGGGTAAAATGCGATTCTTTTTAGTTTTTTGCAAATATCTCAAAAACTGTGAGGTCTATCGCAAACATCATGATATGCAAAATTAAAGTACATTTAATTTTGAATTACGGTATGAATGTTTAAAATAACCCGGAATCATACTTCAAGTTTCCAGACATTCTTCGTTTCGTAATTTACGTCATTAACTTCAAATGTGATTGATGACCTCTCCTTTTAAACAAGGCAATAAGTAACAAAATGTTTGAATTTTGGAAAATACCGTATTTTCATATATCGGCGATTTAAATGATCCAAAAACAAAGGTAGATTTAACACAAATAGAAAACAGACAGCATGATGGAACAGTGAAGTAAATGA
The DNA here is from genome assembly GCA_963082815.1 of Melanotus villosus. Lineage (NCBI taxonomy): Eukaryota > Metazoa > Arthropoda > Insecta > Coleoptera > Elateridae > Melanotus > Melanotus villosus. The sequence continues at coordinate 47,327,952 of OY720418.1, read as the reverse complement.
AGAAGTAACGAACAAGAAAGAGTTATGGCACCAATATATCAAGAAGAAGGGCATGGGCGAAGTTAGGTCATGAGACCTGGGGGGCTAAAGCCCTAATATGAAAAGACATATATTTTTTTTGTTTTTAAGTGTGTGTATGTTTGAATGTTTTTGGGGGGGCTAATTCGGTTTTTGGGGGGCTTAGCTCCCCCAAACCCCCCCTAACTTCGCCCACGAAGAAGGGTCAAGGTCAAGAAACTTATTAAAAATTTCAAAATTAAGGCGTGGGAAGACTTTGGAAGGAAGATGGAACAAAGAAACGAAGGCAGTGGGAAACTGTTATTCAAGATAATAGAGGGACTAAAGAAAGAAATAGCCAGAGCAGTGAATATACCGGAGCACCCCATCCGACGGAATTTTTTTTACCGTTCAAATTCACTTGATGAATTTGAGGTTAGGTTCCAGTGATTCTCAAAAGTATCCGATAGACGGTTATTTTGCAGGTAATAACTGCATATCGTCAGTGATGTGACAATAGCTCCTATCTGCTATGAACGCAATTTTACAGGAGGCAATAAAAACTTTCTAGATTTTTACACAATCCTAATTTTAAGTTTATATTTGCAGATAATACTATAAAACAATTCAGAAATCGAACGATATCAATAGTTTTGGCCACTTTAGTATTATACAGTAGTTTATTGAAGATAGGAGAAATTTGAACTTCAAATATGTTAGATAGGAGTTATTAAGTGTTTTATTGCACTGAACAAAAACTTTATTAAAGGCTACATACAAAGTAATTTTATACTCGAAAACTTAAACATTGTTTATAACTACATAATATACAAAATGAACACGCCTAAACATCAATCATTATTTCCTTCGTAAGGAAGGTTATCGTAAAATGGGTGACAGTCTTTGGGAATTACACTTTTTAATTGCTGTAAATGTAACCATTTTTTTTTTCTTGATTGGCAACTGTGCCTTATTAGCCTGGGGATAGTTTAAGATAGGATCAATATTCTTTTGCCTTACTGGCAGTGAATTCCGGTCCTTACTGTGATCCAATTTTAATTTGTAAATCACCACCTGAATATCTTGTAGCCACAATATTGGTTACCGTTGGATCTGCCCCACTTTTTTCCTGGTCGTATAGATTTGTAGCGAAGATGTTCTTCTTTTGAATAATCTTTAAAGAAGTCGTATTCTAGTTTGATGGCCTGGTAAGGTTCCGGGAATTTCCGAGCTTCTTCGGTTGCTGTCAAATAGTCACTTGGTAGATGGATTTTTCGATTTTTTAGCTTCCTCTCTATACAGCTGCGAACTGATCAACAACCTCCATCTGAGAGTGACCCTTTTCTAAAAACTTTTGAATTATGGAGACATTATGAATTATGGAGAAATTTAGAAGAGCATTGGCCATAATAGCATTGCGGTTCTGAAAAGTGCAACCATCACTGTTTATTATAACAGGAAGATTCGAAGGTAAACAGTGCGTTTCAATATAGTGCAAGAGACATGACACAAACGTAGGGGCATTTAAATTTTCGTCCATTTCTGTAAACCAATAGCAACTGACTTTATGCGTCTCAACATCATAAACAGTAAAGTTATGGCATGACAACTTCGTTTTGAAGTATATTTTTGTAGCATTTAAGTATGGAGCTACTTTCACGGCTTGTAAATCCATAGTCAGCAAAATACATTTCTTTTCGTGGGCTAATTTAATGTCACCCTCTTTTTCTTGGCGTACCATATTTTTCTTCTCAATATGAATCTTCCATTCTTCTTCTGACACATTTTTATGTTCATGTTCTATGCCAATGTCACACTGGTCTTTTTTTGGAGAGAACAAACTCAATTTTTTTTCTTTGTAGATTTTTTCAAACTTCCATCTTCTCAAACCTTGTACATCATCTTCTTTGCATTTTTCGATGTAAACATTAAACAATTGCTTCATAGACACGAAGTGTTGTTCGAGGTAAAGTTTGTTCGTATTTTTTCTTACGTAGTGGGAAGGTGGCTTAGGTAAATCGTCAAAAAAATTATTTAAGAATTCCTTTTGTAGGGTGAACTGTGTAACGCGATAATTTTTACTTCTTCTTTTCTCGTTCTGTTGCTTTTGTTCTTCTGTCATGCCATTTTTACTTTGCTTTACCCAGCTCTGCACGGTAAAGGGTCACAGACCTAAGGTACTTAAAAAAAAATGCCTGCAAACGGGTACTCTTTTTTGGCCATTACTTAACATGTACTGGAGACTTCCTTGTCTGCGCGAGGCTTCATCCAAAGTGGTAGTTTTTCTTTGGGTGTCGGATCTACATACATGAGAACAAACGTAGATTTTCTTTTGATCCCAACTTAACTGTGTCCAAAATTGTTCGAAAAGCTCCTTCCTCTTTTCCTTTGAAAATGATTGACACTCTCGTTTAGAAGACTTTTTACAAAACGCCGAGGTGCATGCTTCGCCCATTATTCGTTCAGGTCGAATTGTATCTTGTTTAATTTTCCCATCCTTTTTAGTGTAGCCTAAGTATTCCTTGCCCTTTGATCGTAAATTTTGGTTTTTAAATTTTCTCCATTTATTTTGATCAGGTGTTTTTTGTCTTTTCCGACCTTCCTGCATGTCCACAATATTAAACAGTAACTTCACACATTTTTTGGACGAATAAAACTTTCTGAAACTTAGAAAATTTATTGCGCGAAACGTGCTGGCTGCAAAACACTGAAGATAGGAGGTATTGACACTGCTGAAAATGGAATAATGTAGATAGGAGGAATCGTTTTGCCACGATAACTGAGGCTGCAACTGAGGCAGCGAGTTAGGAGGTATTTCAATCCATGCGCAGAAGACCTACGAACCAATCTGTAGCATTAGCCCAATTTTCAAATTTTTGTAAGATAGGAGGTATTGTCACATCACTGACGATATATTATGCAACCCAATGTAGAGATTTTCATGCAAGGTGTTATTTTAATGCTTTCCAATTAAAATGACTGCAAATATTGTTTGTACTTGCTTTAAAAATACATATACTTGGTAATAGGCAGTTAATTGTAGTTCTGTTTTCTGCTATTATACGCTTGTATAATTATTAAATTTGTAAATAAATGTGTAAGTATCTGTTAACTAGTTTACTAGTGTGGAATAATAGACAAAAGAAATGCAATACAAACATAACAATACTAAATCTCTTTTATGTACGTATACACGTAATAAAATATTTAAATGAATTATTTTAAACTAAAGTATGTATGTATGTAATCGTTTACCTCTTATACCTTTCGGTGTTGAGGCTGGTGCGTTAGCGTATGTGGTCTTAAGTAAAAAAGAATATTTAGACATAATTATTATTTATTATGTTTGAATATTACATACATACCTACATAATCCACTTCCTGTTTTACAGTAATGCAGTGTCGAGGCTCATTCACACTTGCTGGTGTTAATTAAAAATACAGATTTTAGTTTTATTTACATCTAAGTTATTAAACTATCAAATTAACAAATTTTTAAATTAGGTACTTTATAACTCACATACCGGCCTTAATGTTGTAGATTTTTTAACGAGGTTTCAATTTCGATCGCAGTCAAGTGGGTGAGACCTTTTTCTTTCTTAAATAGACGTGTTAGATAATACGTACAGATAACTTTACCCAGCTAATTCATTAGTAACTCCTATCCATATTCAGCAGAGTGATCCACATTGATTGAAGACAGGTTGAATTTCCCGCCGCAGGTTTTAGTGTTTTTCACGTTGTTAACTTGGCAGTAATAAAATATGTTGTGTCAAAGTACAGCGTCGACTCGTTATTGTTTTGTTTACATCGTGTGCTTTGCCTCGTTCTTCCAGGTTTTCTTGAGTTTTTGCTTAATTTCGCTCGTTTTCTTATTTTACAAAACAGTTCTTCTCAGAACTACAATTTGTTGGAAGATTTTGTTGTTAGGTAATTTTGAAATACACCTATACCACTCCCTTATGAGACGCCACTGAAAAATAAATCATGATAAATTCGTGTTGCCAATGTGACAACAATTTAATGTGGCGGGAAATTCAACCTGTCTTCAATCAATGTGGATCACATATAATGATATGATATTGCTATTGATTATCATTGAATTCAAAAGTCAACTTTTATAGGCAAAAATTATTATTTTCAGATGAGAATCTAATTATCTCATTCTTAACACGAGACTAATACATATAATCACTCAAAAATAACTTTGTGCGGTAGAAAGGCAACTTAATGACAAAAGACGTACATCACTAAAAACTATGATATGCTATCTCTTTGTGACAATTTATAATGCGTACCAGCCTCAACACCGAAAGGTACCTATAATAAGAGGTTAACGATTACATACATACATGTCAATTTCGGTTAATTTTGTACAGGAAATCAGAATTCCTAAAATAATTAATATTTCTAGAAAGCCTTCGGTCCGTTCTTTATATTTTCTTAGGCGTGCAAAAAGGTAGCACTTTAGATACTTGCCGTAGAGATAAATTACGACAAATTAGAAATTTACTAGTGTTGGAATGTTCTTAATTAGTTTAAGTATTCTAATCTAAACCGTAAATATTTACGTGTATGCCTGTATGCTGTAAAACATCCATGTAAAACCATCAAGTATATGCCTATTAACTATTAATAGTTTTACAGTTTTACTACAGTCTTATACCTAAGAAGAAATTATACATCATTGCAGAAATGCGCCTACGCGTGTATGAAACCAGTTATACAAGGGTCAAATCAACATGTTTCGAGCCACTGTAATGCCGTTCTGTGGGCTCTTTTTTTGACCAGTCAATCACGAAAAGTTTTCAAGTCATTAATTATTTCGGGGATTCTCTGACCTTAGCAACTAACATACATAAGTTTTAGAAACTCGTATATTCGAAATCATCCCTGAGTTTGCACGCGTTCTTTCTAGAATATTCGTATGTGGACAAATTTTCGAGTCACACATTTTAATACATTTGATCAGCATACTTAATAATTGCTTTAGTCACATTCTTACGTCAGTTGCCTTTAAATATAATTTAAAAAATGTTCGATTTAAAACAAAAATGTAAAAACCTCCTGAAAAGAACCGCAGCAATTTACAAAATAGTGGAATGTGTAGGATGGCTGATGGGTAACGGGCGGCGGTTGTGGTTTCGTGATATTAATCTTGTAAAAACACATTTGACCAATAATTAAATTTAATAAACAAAGTCGAAACCGCAACCGCCTGCTACCGAACAGCCATCCTATAAATTCATTTTTATATTCTAGATGCAAGTAAAAATTAAATCAGGCAAAAATGAAAAAGTAGGATTATACCCAAAAACCGGTACCGTTACCTTTATTGTTAAAGAAATTGTTAAAGAACACTATAGAAGCTGTGGAATAGATGGAATTCCAAGTTATATCTTTAAAGGATGTAGTGAAAGCTTATCTTTCCCTTTGCTTATAATTTTTAATCTAGCTTTAAAACTGTCTGAATTTCCAGAAGCGTGGAAGAGATCGAAGATAGTCCCCATTTTTAAATCTGGTGATAAAAATGATATAAAAAATTATCGACCGATAGCCGTTTTACCTGTTCCCGCAAAGATTTTTGAATACGTAATATATGATAAAATTTATTCCCATGTAAGTAATGCGCTCTCCAATATTCAACACGGTTTCTTAAAAAAGAGATCGACTGTCACAAACTTAATGGTCTTTGTGGATGAAGTGAGCGCTGAATTGGATAGGGGTGGCCAGGTTGATGTAATTTATACAGATTTTCAGAAAGTCTTCGATAAAGTTGATCATGAGATATTAATAAGTAAACTAGAATTATTTGGCTTTTCCTTCAACTTGTTACAATTTATTAAATCTTACCTTACCGATCGTCAATTATTGGTGTTTTTTGATGGTGCTTATTCATCTGTCTTTTATGCAAAGTCTGGTGTGCCCCAGGGTTCAAATTTGGGACCACTCCTGTTCTTATTATTTATTAACGATCTACCAAACAGTATAAAGTATTCTAAATCTCTTCCCTATGCGGATGATCTAAAACTATATAAACCAATCTATAACTTACAACAAGCACTAGAGCTGCAGGAAGACCTTAACGGCATCTTTCAATGGAGTCTTGCAAATGAGTTAAAATTTAATTTCTCAAAATGCTATGTTATGAGTTACAATGTAAAAAAAAGCAATATAAACGTACGCTATACAATGAACAATAATGAGTTACAAAGGGTAACACAGTTTAAAGACCTGGGAGTTCATTTCACATCGGATCTTAATTTCAAAGTACATATTGATAAAATTGTTAATGCCTGCAGCAAAAACTTAGGTTTTATTATCAGAAATGCCTACGCATTTCGTTATAGTCAATCGGTTATCGTTCTATTTAACGCATTTGTCAGATCCCACTTGGAATATGCATGCACGATTTGGTCACCGCATACGCAGTATCTTCAGCATCACCTTGAGAAGGTACAGAATAAATTTATTAAATACCATGAGATCGAAAAAAAGATGATTCTGAGCAGGCCTTGGCTAGTTCAACACGATTGGCAAGACTGATTTCAAAATGTGGCAGTAGGTTAGATGTTAATAAATGTCAAATAAATTACAACACAAAACAGTATTTATTTAGGGAACAAACTGAAAACTTAGATAAGTAGGTGTTCAAAATGTGATCCTTCACTAGTATTACAACGATAAACTTAAATAATTCTGGAAACAAGATTGCAAAACTGACTTACATTTGAAATGTCACTGTCACATTATCACAGATAACCTACTCCTATAGATGCCCCACTACCATGTTTACTTTAAAGACGCTAACAGCAGCGCCTCCGGCGGTTGGGAGCTAAAACTTACAAATAAGCGCCAAATTTTAAAAAATACTACTACTACCAATTTCATTATAGAAGCATAGTAAACATTAAAAAGCACAAATAAAACACGTAATACAAAATATAACTTATTTATATAACAATAAAAGATACAGACATTAGATATTACTACTTAATTACAAACAGAAAATACAGTTTTTAAAGTCTCAACAAAAATATTTTGAAATTAAGAAACTAAACAAATGTATGACATTAATGTTTCTATAAAAATATAAATCGTGTATAATATCTAGTTACTTACAATATAAGTATCGCAATAATTCATTATTATATATTCAATATAGGTATCTACTAGTAACATTATTGCCTTTACAGAATAAAAAGTTACTGAAGAATACCCAACAAAATTAGAGTCAAAATGTTTAAATTAATAAATAGACTTTTTATGGCCTATAAACCCAAAAAAGAATAAATAGTAATCTAATCTATATTTCTTCATTTCTGCCTGTATCTTCTTTCTTTAAATTTTTTAAGAGCTTTTAATTTTACACCGTCATTACCACAATATCGCCTGTTAAAAATCTACGCTGTCTTAATTTTTTAGAAGCTTCACGTAGCTGGCACCTTATAAATTGTATTGCTAAAGGGTTTAGTTGGGACATTTCATCTTCATATTTATGTTGCTCAGCAAACTTCTTGGCTGCAGCCAATCTTTGTTTGAATGTGTTTTAGCACAAATATTTCTACGTAATTGTTTTGTAAGAGTTTTTACATGCTGGTAAAGAACATTCTTCCGTGGACTCAATTATATGCTCCTGTTGTAGCCAATACTCCGTATAGCAGATGTTGCTGTTATATCTATAAAAAATTCTAAATATTAAATTTCAACCTTAAGATAATACTTTCACTTACGGTTAATCTTTCTTTACTTCTTCATTAGGCCATTTCCTGTATCATTTTCATTGCTTGATGGTGAATTAGTGCTTCTTCCACGCTCAGCAGTAGGAGCAGATGAGGAGCAGGATGAATTTATCACACTTTCGGCTGCTTCAACATCAGTAAGTTGTCCCGATTCTAAAATTTTTAAATAGAAATGGTTAAGGATGTGTTACCTACTAAATATAAATAAATAGGTACTTTGCATTTACTTTCTGGAGAGGTGTAAACTTTCAAGCTCAGCTGAAGAGCAGATGAGGAGCAGGTTGAATTTATCACACTTTCGGCTGCTTCAACATCAGTAGGTTGTCCCGATTCTAAAATTTTTAAATAGAAATCGTTAAGAATGTGTTACCTACTACATATAAATAAATAATTTGCATTTACTTACTGGGGAGGTTTAAAGTAGGAATAGCATTAATATGCAGTCATGTACACCCGTCACTATAAAAATGCATGTAGCATATCTTTTTCACACTGTATAAGTACAGAGGATCCATTGCCAGAAGGTCCTTACTGTTTATAACCTCTAGCCATAATTTAAATCTACCCATGCCGTTTTTTGGATTAGGAAATCGGTGTCTCCTTTATATTTTATCATGACATCCAGGTACACAGCATTTTACATAATCCATCTTTGTGGAATCTAATAAATAAGCAATATTATAGAATATAAGTAAACACTACTGTAGGATCTGCACATAATTAGGCATCTAATTAGTTTAAATATGTAATTTAAAAAAACTAATAAGTACTCACATGTGATGCAAATTTCTTTCTGTCAATTACACTTATACACTATAATTTTATAAAGTTTATAACAGTTTTGTATATTCACTATTCATTGTTAACTTAATCAATAATCTACAAGTAAAAAACATCAACACATTTAAATCACAGGCCATAATAGTATATTATAGACCAAGCAGGTAGAGAAGACATTTTTCTCAGCCGAGCAGTATTATTTCCCGACATGCGAAGCATGGAGGGAAATAAGTTGTGAGGCTGAGAAAAGTCTTCTCTACCGTGGTTTATATACTATTTTTTTCACTACTAGCACCTTTATTCCTTTTAATTAATCATTTTTACATAAATAAAAAATAAAATGACAGATGCGTATATTTATTTCTAAATATCCACAAAAATCAAATAGCCTTGCTTGAAAACAAGGGGAGAGGTTAATTTCAATTGACATTTGGGTAAAACATATTTAAAATAGGCACCTGATCGCAGAGCAATTGTTTCTATTATTAACCAGTAGTCAATAATAAAAAATTATTGACCACTAGGAGAGAAAATCATCTTCTGGGCTCGAAAATAAGGTCAATAATGACATCTTCTAATACTAGTAGTGAAAAAAAGAAATTCAAAACTTCTCAAAATACACAGTTGACACAATGGGCAAACTGGAAAAACAACCGCGCATGCACAGATAACTTAAGTTATCTGTGTGCGCATGTACGTTTTTCAAAATTTTGTTACGGATCTGCCCCCTCGCGAGTGGGAGCTAAACTAAAATGATCACGTGACCGGGTACAACCTATTTACATTTAGCTGGAGTATCTATAGGAGTAGGTTATCTGTGCACATTATAATTCATAGGCATTCTAGAACCAGTGTAGCCAATCGTGTTGTACTAGTCAAGGCCTGCTCAGAATAATTTTTTTTTCGATCTCATGGTACTTACACTACAAGGAATTTGGCATCTGTCCTGAATTTGAATCTTATCAACCCATTAGGGATTACTTCAATATAAAAACTTTACAATACCGACGAACTTCACATGTTATTATCTTTTCTTTTAAAATCCTAAATTATCTTATAGACTGTCCTTATCTACTCTCCCAACTCGCCTTTAGAGTGCCTCCACACGGTATTCGACCTACCTTTTCTTTTCATGTCCCATTTGCAAGAACAAACGTACGTCTCTATTCACCTATTGTTAATCTGTGTTCAACTATGAACACACATTGTCGTCATTTAGATTTATTTGAATCTTCCTTAAATCAGTTAAAGATGCAACTAAAGGATCTAAAATTATAGTTCTCGCGCCCATGCATTGTGATGGTACCGCCATGTACAACATGATTAATTACAATTCCTTTCTTTTTCTTGTCTAGTTTTAGTTTAGCTTGTAATTAGAGATAAGAGCAATATCTATGTTTTATGTTTATAAGAAACATGTAATTAGGCTTTGCCTGTTTGTTTCTTCATAATATATAATAAATAATATGCAGCTAAATCTAAAAGATTGCTAAGGGTCAAGACATTATTAGCTTAGCTTTGCATACGTTGTAGTCATTCTGTAACTAAATACCTAATGTTCACGATTTTTTGGGAAATTTGGAGTGATTTTTTCAAAATTGGAAATTAGAAGTGGACACTGTATATTTTTACATTAATTTATTGCTGCACCTTTAACGAAATGCAAATGTGTTTAAATTTTATTTAAAGTATCAAAACTTTGGTCCTTTTAAATTTAATAACAAATTTTATTCTAAAATAAGGAAAGGTAAGTTTCTGCTAAAACTTAGCATCTGCGTGTTATCGGCTTGGCCTCGCATACTTGAGCACCAGTTGGCCCACCACTGTCGCCCCTCTGCCCTTTAATTTTTCAATTAAAGGTGCAGAGCACAAGTTGCAGTGTTAAAGTAATGACATCAAATTAAATACTGTTAATTATTTTTAAAAATAACGTTTTAAAGTTTTGACATAAACAGTGATTATTGTTGTTGCTTGGGCGTCTACGTAGGTAAGAATTTATAAAATTACCTAACCAGCTATTGTTTGATATTTAATACTACTATCAAAGAAATAGTTTATACTTCTACTTACAAAGCTCCATATTTGCTTTGTAAAGCCATTTTTGAGAATATAAGAAGGAAGAGGTAATCTCTGTGAATTAAAGCAGAATTAACTGAAATATTTTTACATTTTATACAAATTTGAGTTTGAGTTTATTGAGTACTATTTTATTGAATATCAAAGTGTTTACGTAACTAACAAAACATTTGTTGGGCTTCTTTTGATATTTTTTGTTTACAAACGCTTCCCTTAAAACACCATGTTTTTGTTAATGTAGTAAACTATTTCAGCTTTGATAACAGTTCATTTGGTTGTGCAATTAATTTTGAAAGTTATTCACAAGCATTCTAAGTTTAATAATCATAAATATTAGGCAAAAATGGCATTTATTTCTCAGTTCCTGCTGGTTTAGAAACGTTAAAATCGCACATCTTTTGCTCACTTTAAATTTAAATATGCGATATGAACATTTTTAATCTAAAGTCAAATTGAAAGTTAGATCTGGTTGTATTTATAATTTATTGCTTGCGTCGCGTCGTGGCAAACCATGTAGAAAAATTTAATTCTAAAAGATGGAGAGATTGCTCCATTGCTGTATTTTGTACTATTCATCTCAATTTATAAAATGCACTTCAAACTGAATAAATTATTTTAAGAATTTTATTGAGAAATATGAAATATAAGAAATATTTTAGATTATTATTGTTTACTGCATTCCAGTTATTGATTCTGCTCTTCACTATTTTCTTTTAATTTTAAATTTATTTAATTAATTTTTAGAGGTTAGTGTTTGAATATTGTTTTAGCCTTAAATTTTATCTTTCATTTACAGATTAATATTTAAAAATAAAATACTTTTAAGTTTTTTCGGAATTATGAGAGCTGAAATATTTTGCTGTTGTTGTAAAACAACAGAGCCGCAGTTTCGACATTTTGTAATTTAATATCTTTTCGAATTAATTTAACTTAATCAATTTTGGAATTAAATACTATGTATGTAATGCTGTAACTAAAAATAATCTTTCGAGAATATTTCAAAAACAGTTTTGGTCGGGACGAAGTTTTTTCTGAATTAGATTTTCGTTTTAAACAAATTAAGAAATATGTTACAATTTATGGAGATGTTTTGGCAAACTTAAAAATTTGTTACGTTGACGTTTTTTCGCCGGAGTGGCAGGCGGACGGTTTCCTAGTCGGATGCTCGGCGAGTGGCTTGCCAAGTCACCGAAACACAGGAAGGCGTGGTGTTTACCACACCAGCCCGTAAATATACCGTGCGAAACAACTGAGGTATGAAAAGCAACTTGGAAACCTTAACCTTCCATGTTGCCGGTCATGCTCTCTCGTGGGGCGTTGGTCAATAGCTTACCTTACCTTACGTTTGTGTTTTGAAAATCATAAACGATTTTTCCGTATCCATGGTATGTAATTGATAGATTATTTATCTCATTTGAGGTTAACAATGGCGAATAGCGGGTAAATATGAAAAAGCGGGACGATATGAACATTTGCGGGTTTTTACCGTGCATGCTATCGACGTGACATCTATCGATAAAATTTAGAATCAAAATTATTATTTAATTATACAAAAATCTTCATTTAAGTGATTGATAAGTGTAATTATTTTTTAAAATTCAAGCAAATACGATTATTTTTTACATAAATTCATTATAGAAATTATTTTTAATACGAAAATTTGACATGTGTAATTTGAGGTTATATGTCAAAAACGTAGGTACGTATTATATTATAACTATTTTTATTTAATACGAACTTCTCATGGATGCGGAAAAATAACTTGTGCCCTACGGGAATCTAACGGCATATTTCATCCCTCGGCTTTTGCTGCCCTCGCTCACTGCGTTCGCTCGTGCAGCAGAAATCTTCGGGATGAAATATGCCTATATCTTCCCTTATGACGCAATATACTATTAATTTAAATTTAAATATGATGAACGCAGTTTGTATTCTAAAAATTAACACGTTTAATTAAAAGACCTAACTTGTAATTCTGAAGTTGCTAAAACGTTATTCGTTTAAAATTCAATACCAAATTTGTTTTCAACGTTTATATATGAACGCAACGTCACCAAACAAAACTTGTGAATTGTTTAAAAATAATTTGACGGTTTTAATTTAAATTGCAGTGATGTTTGAGTACATTTAAATGGTAAGCTTTATTAAATTGTGCAAGTTGTTACTATTTAATAATATTTTTCAAATTTATTATAGGAGAAAGAAAAAAATACGCATTTATACAGTTATAAGACAGACAACGTCCTAAGATAAGTATTCTTAAGAGCTAGTATTTTTTTATTAAACATTTTCAGTTAATAATTTGACTACAGTTTGGTAGTAGATAATCCCGTTGTTGTTCTTAGTTGAGACAACTTTTGCGGACACTGATTTTTAAAAATTATTATTTATTTTGCAACACCTTCGCAGATGTAAATGTCTTTTCAACACAAGATTCTCAACTTCTGTACAAACGTAGTGAATAAATTTATGACTGGGGTGATTCATAAATTGAAAAATGTTATTGTCAACCCAATCTAATTTTAACAAACAATAATTAAAATTTTCTATAATTTTGAAGATGTAATTTCTATTTTTAATTAATACGAATTAATGTCGAAAGTTCTTAGTAATTGTATCTTTAAAATTTGGATTTTATTCATTCGGTCCGCATGTGGACATATGCCTCCTCCATTTCTTTCCATTTATCTCTCGTGCCGTTTCCATCCATCTTTTCCCACCTATCGACCTATCTTTCTTATGTCATCGTACCATCTGATAAGAGGGCATCCCAGGCTTTGCTTTTTTCCCCATGGTTTCCACTCTGTTGTGATTTACGCCCACCTTGTTGGGTCTATTCTTGCTGTGTCCGTCACATCATAACTTCATTTTCATTACTGCCTGTCCAATGTCTTCAATTTTTGTTTGTTGTCTAATCCAGTGTATTGGCTTCCTATCTTTCAGTGTGATGTTTAATATTGCTCGTTCCATGTATCTTTGTAATTAATGTAGTGTTCTTTTTGTGAAAGTCTTCCTGGGCTTTCACATGGGAAAGGAACTAATTAACGTTAATTTGTTATAAGTTCATTATTTGATGTATGTTTATTATTATAGCATTGGTGCAGACCTGTAACTACTTGAAAAAAATCGTGAGCAGTTGTGGACCAGGCCATGTGTCAAACACCAAGGAGGGTATTTGAGAAACGAAGATGATGGTACTGAAACATTGGGAACGACAGAACCAGGAGAATACATTTTCACCGTGGATGGGATTGCTTAAATAAAGGACTGCTGGAGTGCCAACATTTTCAAGCTGGGTGCAAGGTAAGTGCACAGTTTTATTAATTACCGTTTATAATTAAGAATTGTGTGAATTAATGAGATGTTGGCGTCTTAACCAAGACTACACAGGGTGATTCACATAAGACGCGCCCCTTAACAATTTGAATAGGCAACCCAACTTACAAATTCAGAAATAACGTTGATCTATTAATTCTCGATTAAACGATACAATCAGAGGTAGCTTGCTTCAAAATGGCTCTATCTAAGTAAGCGATCTGTCAAAGAATCTTAGAACATGTGAGTTAAAATTTTGACCTATAAGCTCTGCAGAACGAACCTGGTCCCTTATTAAGTCGGCAGTCGGATACATATTTTTGTTTATTGAAGGTAAAACGTATTTTAAACATTACGTCAACAAATAAAAACTTAAATAAATCCTAACCATTAACCATTTTTTCAAAAACTTCCTTTTATTTCCTATAGAACACATTACACTAAAAATATTGATCGTTACTTTTTTTGTTGTTGTAGAAAACACAATTTAATTAAAGAATCCTGATGTTTATTGGTAAAAAAGAAAGTAGGTACATGATTTTATCACAAATTACGTAAGTTCGGCAGTAGTAGAAAAGTCGTAGTATGGAAATGGAAATACTGTAAATTCATTTCCGTTCTAAAATAAATTTTACTACATATTACTTTTTTTAACTGAAAACATCTTGATAAATTAGAGGCACAGTCCGTGACAATGTTATTATTGTTATTATTAGCTTGTAGAAATCCCTATACAGGGAAATTTTCTTTTTAGTATACATAATATACCCTATGTATACTTTTATAATAAACGCAAATAGGCAACCCACTATACACTGTAAACGTTAAAAAATTAGCATGCTGTGGCAAAAATCATCAAATTAAGTTAATGTCAAAAAATTAGTCTTTAACTGTTGCTGTTTTTATTTTCCTTTCTGTTTTGTATTGTTGATATTTTATGTTTTAGAATAATCGTTGAATTAAAATTATGCTGATATTCCACTAATTTTGATTTATTTTTTATTTACAAACATGAAACATAACCTTTACGCACCACGTGACGTGACGTTTATAGTGTATAGTGGGTTGCCTATTTGCGTTTATTATAAAAGTATACATAGGGGATATGTATACTAAAAAGAAAAATTCCCTGTATATAGGGCAAAGGCCTTCTTTTATTCTTTGGCTTTGCACCTTCTAAAATCTATTCACTTATTAGTGAGGGGGTTCTTGGCATTAAACTTAGTCCTAGAATTAATTCTAAAAATTCACGTTTTGAGACTAAATTCACTATTTTGAAAATTTGAAAGGAACTATTTGAAGCTGAAACAATAGCGTAAACGTTCAATAAAATTCTAATTATTCTAAATGACGCAGTATTACGGCTAAGTATTTTAAAATTGGGCAACAAAAATATCAAATTTTATATTAGAAATTTAAGTGCCTACTTAAATTTTTAGAATCAAATAAGCCAACGGTTTCGGACATATCCATATCTTGAAGTTTTAAAACTTTACGTTTTGAATAAATTAAAAATCTGATGTTTATATCTTTAATTTAGTATTTCAAAATGTTAGGGTTTTTTGCTTAGCTTAAAAAAGGGCTTTCTAAAGTTTCTACCTTAAAGATTTTAAAACTGAAATCGGAAATCTTAATCAGTTCTTATTTTCTAAGGTGGCAAATAAAAATTCTGCAATTTTTCTAAAATGTCAAGCTAAGTCCAAGGGCAAACAAGGGTCACCAAGGAAGATATCTGGAATAATGCATCGCAGGGTATATGAGTATGAAAAAGGGCAAGTCTGAATTTGAGAATCCTGCAAAAACTAATTTCAAAAATATCTATTTAAATCACATTTCCAAGAGAAGGATTTTTGAAATTAAAGAATGAGGTAAACAATTAATTTCTAAGTTCCAGTTTTCACTTTCAAAAATCGAATAACAAATCCTACAAAAATTGAAACAATAATGATCCTCCTTTTTAAAAACTTTGCAAGGTTTATCGATTTCAAATTTAAAAAACCTATTTCCATGTTCAAATGTTCAATTCAAATGCTGAAGTGGTTATTTCGAAAAAATGTTCAAATTTTTTATCCTAAATAAAGAAAGTTATAATGTTTTTGTTAAAACATGGTCAAAATGAACTAAAATGTTGTTAATTAA
Organism: Melanotus villosus; assembly: GCA_963082815.1. Lineage (NCBI taxonomy): Eukaryota > Metazoa > Arthropoda > Insecta > Coleoptera > Elateridae > Melanotus > Melanotus villosus. The sequence continues at coordinate 47,311,903 of OY720418.1, read as the reverse complement.
TAGGGCGACTAAAATATTATACTAAATGGAAGGTAAAATATAAAAATTAAAAAATATCCGTTCTCGTCACAGACCCACAAATATTTTTCTACATTTTTTAAATTTAAATACTTTTAAGACTAAGAATCGTTTGGAAATAATTCAAAAACAGCCTTAATTAGGACGAAGATCCTTTCATCATTGGTATTTTGTTGGTTTTTGTTAAGGAATACATTAGAAATATTTCAGCAAACTTAAAAATTTGTGTTACGTTATAAATAAATAAATTGGGAAATTTCAAAGTATTTTAAATCAAAATTCAGGTTTGGCGAACACAAATTACATTCTGAAACTGAAACATTTTGAATTATAAAACAGCAAAATGCAATTTTAAATACAAGGAAACATTTTTTCAACGTAGAGGACATGCAACTTTTTGATAAAACATGAATACAAGGCCGTTTAACAAATATTTATTCGTTATCATCTCTGCCCAAAACGAGTTCAAACCTTTCACAAAACTGGCTTTCTGATAATTTGTAACATTCTGTCTCTTTTAATATTGAACGTTGAAATGTGCAGAACTCAGTGCAACATCGTCAAAGTAAATTTATAAATTATCGTTAAATTATAGTGACATTTGAGTGCATCGAAATGGTAAGGGTTATTAAATTATGCAAGTTATTGTTTAATAGCATTTTATTTAGGACTCCCTGTTTTCCTTTAAAAATTATAAGCCTTTTATTGTAAGTTGTAAGTCATTTTATTCTCTCCACTTGACACTTTTTGTCACTTATATTATTTTGTTGAATTATTTGTTATTTCCTGATTTTACTTTTATTAGTATCAGTAGCGTTATATAGGTAATTAGTCCCAAGGAAGTACCCCAGCTTCATATTTTTATTTGAGTATATTCATTAGTTTAATATACACAATTCATCGAAGACTATTTATTGAATTTTAATAGTTTGTGCAAATAAAGATGGTAGGATTTATTAGATTATAATAGGTAATAAATTCTTTATTTATGAAACATAAAAAATGGGTAAATTGTAGAATAATAAACCAAAAACCGCCTCGAAATATTTTAAAAAACTATTTTTTCTAGTTAAGCATTTTCGGTGATTTTTTTCCATAATTAGTTATTAGTTGCGTATCAGCAGGTCTCTTGTACCTACTTATCCGAAATACCAGTCGCAGACAAAAATTGGAATATTTGATAAGAGGTTTCATAAGATACATATGGTCGGCTGTTTTTAGTATCATTCATTGTTTAACATGTCATTCTAATAAATTATGTAACGTAGGAAATGTAGCAATGATGGAGACTGATTTACCTGTAACAATATTCTGAACGTAGTAGAAAGTTAAGTGAATATTTTTATTACTGGGGTGATTCGTAAGTTCCTAATAATCTAAATTCTTCTAATTTTGGAAATTTAAACTTCGTTTTTAATTAATGTGAAAGAATTGAAAAAAATCTTACTACATATTTGGTCTTTAACATTTGGATTTCATGTATTGAAAAGAATGAACTAAAGTTCATCAATAATACAGTTCATGATTGTATTCTATACCGTAACTGTTACAGCATTGATATAAACCTGCAAATACGAACAAATTTATAATGGGCTGAGAACCAAGCCGTGTCTCAAACAGCAAGAGGATATTTGAGGAACGAGGATGATGGGGGTTGTGACATTGGAGCAGATGAAAGAAGGAGAATATCGATCACCGTGGATGGCCCTGGACCAACAAAAGACTGCGGATTGAGAACATTTCAACATAGGTATCAGGTAACAACACATTTTTATTCATTAGTTTTATTAGAAGTGGTGCGAATGAATGAGAAGTAACTGTCTTAACCAAGACCTTATAAGTTCCCTACTTCTTCTTCTTACTCCTGTAGTTCCTTAAGAAGCAAATGGCACCAGATGGGGCGTTTCAAAAGCAAAGTGGATGGCAGAGTTGCTAGTCCTGCCCACCATGGGTTGAGTTCGTTTCTATTGCTCTTTTCTGGACAAATTTCTTCCATTTTTCCATGTCCTGTGCTATGCATTTGGCTTTGCTCCGTGATAGATTTTGTAATTGTAGGTCTTTCGGCAGGTATCTTTCGGTCTACCTATTCTTCGCTTTCCTTGTGCGTTAAATTCTAATGCTTGTTTTGCTATCTTGTTATATGGTTCTCTAAGTGTATGTTCTATCCTGTCGCATTTCTTTCTTCTAATTGTGGTTTCGATCTTTTCCTCATTTAAAATTTCCCACAGATGTCGACTTGATATTTATTCGGGCAAATTTATTCGATGTATGTATCTAAGGCATTTATTAACGAAGGTTTGAAGTTTCTTAATGTTTAGCAAACTTCTAATGGTTGTATTGCATAGACCGAGGCATAGACGGAGTTTTGTTTTGATCAGAATGTTTTTTGATCTCTATGTTTTGTTTAGCATATCAAATGTTGTTTGTGCTAAGGCTATTCTTCTGGTTATATTTTTTATGCGCCGCCGTTGGTATCTATCGAATTACCTAAATAGTCCACTTTCTTTATGTCTAAGTCCCCGAGTGTTATCGTTGGTTCTTCTTTATTTGCATTTGAGAGAATTCTTGTCTTGTTCCCATTTATTGTTAAGCCAACCTTTTCTGCTTCTAGGTTTTAACTTGTTTAACTTTCCTTACATTAGCTTTTTATTCGGTGTGGGCAAGCACATATCATTTGCAAACTCTCCAAGTCATCCAGTTTGCTGAAAATGCCCCAATTTATTTGGGATTTGTTATCCTCTGTATTTCGCACGACCCTTTTGTATATTTAATGTAGGTTACGCCAGTTCAGTACCTATTTATGCTATTTCATTGTAGAACTCGATGATACTTTGACGTCTAAATCGCTAATGGGTCTCTTAGACCTTGTCTTTCAGCACTGCTCACTATCACTATTTAAAAGGTCAGGTAGTTAAGTTTGATATGCAATGATTTGTTGCCAACATTGTAAAACACTGCGCCACTATGCTGATGTATGTTACGATAAAATTTTTGGTTAATTTTCTTTATAAAGTATTCAACTGTGGGAACGCGAGTTTCTCCACGACCTGTCGATAATAATAAAGAAAGGTATTGGGACAGAATGCAACTTTTTATATAGATTTCCTGTGATAGTTTCATTGAATGTTCGACTCTTGCGGAGAAGTTGTCACATATTAGTTTGAGTGTTCTTATGTATTTGTCAGGTAGACCATATTACTTCAGTATTTTTTACATTTCTTGAAACTGAGTCGAATGCCTTGTTACAGTTAACACATTTGTCTTGTCCCTTTTCTATTATTTGTTCTATTACCCTTGGTTACAGACTACAGATCTATGCACCAACGCCTTTCCATAAATCCCTTAGCTTGATGGCTATGGCAGATTTCATTCTCTTCAAAATTAATGTGGTCATAATTTTTACTTGCTGTTGATGGAAGCATTATGGGTCTAAAGTTTTCGCATCAAGTTAGGTCGCCCTTCTTTGGTATCTTTATTAGTAGATATGCCCTGTGTCCGATCATCTGGGATCCATTCTGCGGATTAAGCCTTGTTTACTAACTAGTATGTACAATATTTCAATTGTGCTCTCCTTATCTATTTTTAGCAATTCAATTCCTATTTCGTCTATGCGTGGTGTTTTTAAATTTTTTATTTGTTTAGACGTTTCTTCTATTTCGCCCTTTGCTGCGAGCTTTTCTTACTTATGTCAAGTTGTTGGGTTACCATATTGTTATTTATTTCTTCCTTGATTTCTTTTACTTTGTAGATCTCTGTAAAATATTTTGTCAGTATATTTCCATTACTTCTCCGTCTGTTTTATATACTTCGTAATTTCCCCCTTTAAGTCTTGATCTGGATTTGTTTGTTTAGTTATCTTATATAGGATTTTCATATCTTTGTTGTGAGCAGCTTCTTCTGCTTCCTCCACTAAATTTTCCATGTTTGTTCGTTTGTCTTTAAGGTACCTCTTATTTTTGTTCCAATAATTTTACTGTAATTCTTTCATCATTTTTGTACCTCGTGTTTAATAATTTTATTTTTTATTTTTGCCTTCCTTCGATTGTGTTTATTGTAACACGAGCTTTATGGTTTTATATCCATGGTCTCTCTTGTTAATTGCCGTTTTATACACTTGCCATACATTCTCTACGGGAGGATTTCTAAGGTGATCGAATACTCCTATACAGAATATATATTTTTTTGTCCTCTTCGATATTGTTTAGTTTTGCGAGGTTAAATTTAGATCTTGCTGGTATGTTTTTGTTATTCTATTTTGTTATCTCATCTCTCGTTATTATTTTTGCTTTTACGAGGTGGTGGTTGAAGGCTATGTCGGCATCTCTTATCGCTCTTACATCCCGTAACGAATTTATCCATTTTTCTTCGATCATTATGAGGTCAATTTGGTTCTTATAGTGTTCATCAGGTGACGAACACGTGTGAAGGAAACTCTTAAAAACTTTCTTATGTTTGAAAAATATACCGCCAATTAACTATTAACTAGGCCATTTGTCAACAAACGTTTCTCTGTTCACAACTCCTAATCCATGTTTGTCCATCACATTTTCCTTTTCTGCATGATCACTTCCAACCTAGTAAATTGCCCACAAATATGTTTATTTTCAACCAGTTTGAGAAACTGTAACGTAATACAGTCGAACTTCGATAACTCGAACCATGACTTGCCAGAAAGAAAGTTCGAGTTATCAAGACTTCGAGTTATTAAATAAAATACATAATACGTATGTATTATTTTACAGAGGTGAAACGAATATTTGGTTAACGGTTAACTATTCGGCAATCGTAATATTCGGCCATTTTAATGAATATTCGGCATAACCGAATATTTCGCTGACTTTATTTAAATTTATCATTCATGACTACTTATTTTAAGGTAAATCTAACTTATTTCATTTTAAGTTTGCTTAAAAAATACCAAAAAAGTTTATAGCCTCATATCTAGCCTTTTTCTGAAATTTCCCGTCTGAAACATATACTATTGAATTATTAGAAATATTTTACGTTGAAAATAATTAATACCCCGGATTCAAAAAGTTTGATGTCCATGACTAATTAATTACCGAGAATTTAGGGTTTGTAAACAAATTTCTGAACCAATGCATTCTTGTGTTGTCTACTCTTAGCAGGGCAGTTTAATAATTAAACAATAAATTAGTTTGCTGGTGACCGCAAAGAAACCTAAATAAAAGCTACGATTTCTTAATCGGTGTAACAATAAGGCATGGGCGGGGGAGAGGACATATTATGGTTAAGGGTTCAATGTTATTTAAACCATTGTACAGAGAATCGGTTGTATGTTCATTTGTTTTTAAATACGAACGCAAAACACTCAACGCTTCCCAAAAAATTCGACTTATCGAAGGTGGCGCCAAATATTCTGTTCGAGTTATCAAGATATTCAAGTAATAGAAGTTCGAGTTATCAAGATATTCAAGTAATAGAAGTTCGAGTTATCAAGTAAAAATTACACATAATTCTCACTCTTGGCGCTAACGCCAACCAATTTGTTTCGAGTTATCAAAAATTCAAGTTATCGAAGTTCGACTGTATTTGATTAAAATGAAATATATACTGAGCACTAAAACATAATAATTATTTGTTCTACGTGGAGTAAACTACAAGAAAATAAAAATTATCATAATTTACGCCACAGTTTTATCGTAGTTTATCTGTTTTTCCTTTTTCCACAGAATTCAGGCCGAAGTTTACTTAACAAATGGAATATCTTTTAGATTAGCTTTCTCTTAATTTTGTAAATTGATAGGGTGTGTGTACGTGTTTGTGTGTGTATTTACAATAGGTATCTAAATAGGATGCAAAAACTGCAGATGGTTAATGTACAAAGTGTGATCGATCATACCTAGAAGAATTGTTCTCTTACAGGTATTCATAAAAATGCGTAATTATTTCACATAAGTTGTGATTCTAGGCAGGTTTCGAAATGGCAAATTTTCAATATATACGATATTTTAGTAAAACACTGTGTGAAATTTACATACATCTCTGACAATTTATTTCTTATCATGTAATTTCATAACATAACAAATAATATCATACGCGTAATTCTCGATATTTTTCAAAGACGTAATTTTATGAAATAGAATTCTATTCTCCTCATTCTTGCCTCTCTTTAAATTGTTGAAATATAATTATAATTTTTTGAAATATTAAGTATCTAAATTAAGCAAGTTTTTCTAAACACCCAATTACCTGCTTATTAATTATATTTCCAAATTTTCAAATGCAAGTCTTTCACGATTTTCTTTTTAAATTACTTAACCTAACCTATTTGGCGTTAACTAATTTTTCAACTTGCTTTTACAAAATTCAAACTGACAAATACTCGTTTAGTTGCAATTTTTTATATATTTCTCATTAATATCAGTTGGTGTTGAGACGATTTTATAGCTATTAATATAACAAGAATATTATGCGATTTATAATAGACGTGGACGTTGCTAGGTGACGAGGCGCTAGCCGAGTCAACCACACAACGTCCGAGTCGGTTTAAATCTTTGAATATAAAACTACAGGAAGGAGGATTATGCAAAACATACGTGAGACCAAGATAGATCATGCAAATTGCGGCGGAATGTTTCCCGTATGTCAGTGGCGTACCTTTTAGAATGAATACGGGGTACGTAAACCTTTGAATATAAAATATTCAAAGACGTAAACTGACAAAAAAATGTAGTAAAAGTATAAACGAACAAAAATTAGAAGCTGCAAGAAATAACATATTATAATAGCAAATATATAACATCTTTATTGTCCTTTAAACAAAATTAACTTAGTATACATATTTCTAATATTTTCTTGATTACTAATAACATTTTTACAAATAAAATTAATTCTAGTATTAAAATAGGTATTACAAATGCTTTTAATTAATAAAACGTTGTGGTTTTCAATTGGTGTAAGATCCTGCATTGGCATATTTGGAAATAGCTACATCCCGATGCAAAAAAATATTTACAACATTTATACATCCCAATTTTGCATCAATTTTACATTTATTTTTAATTTGTTCTCGCCTAATAAATTTCTCGCATTGAATACAAATATCTATTACATCTGCACTGGGATAACTCAAACCTCCCCTTGATTTATGTGAAATTAGTGACTGCAAAAAATCTTCCTTAATTCCATATAATTGTGAAATACAGTGTTCACATCTCAATTTACGTCCAAGTTTAAAACTCACAAAACCTGCAATGTATTTTATAACTTCCAAATTATATGGAGATAAAGAATCACACTGAAATGCATAACTATGTTCATTTAGAAATTGAACAATTGTGTCATCTTCATTTTCACTGCATGAATCTGGACGATGCAATACAGATTCATTGATAATTTGCTCCGGAGGCTTTTTATTAGAACCAACATTAAGAATATTGATGACCTCTTGGGGAATGCAATTACCACATCCATCTTTTCTTACTTCTGCGTGTATTAAAATTTTTTTGTAAGCTGCAGTAAATTGTCTGCTCGTAGGATTATTGTTATACCCTTGTTGAGATCTAATTGTTCCAAAAAATAATTCCAAGTGATCTTGGTTTAACTTGTATGTCGGAATGAATTGTAATGTCCCATTTGCAACATGTTGTTCGTACATTTCCAACACAGTTGTAATGCCCATCATCATACCGATGAAACCGGTTTTCCTTTGGGAATCTAAAACGAGTGTCCCATCACAATGTTTTAAATTTATTAAATAATGTTTAAAATTAAAAAAAAAAGATTTGATATTATTAATATTATTAGAACATGCTGCCTGCTTCAAACCGAAATCTGTAATTTTACGGGAATTTAATATGTCGAATGCGTCATTAATTAATAATATAAAGTTTGCAGTAGGACCACAATGTTTGAAGTCATGTAAATTTAACTGATCTCTACAATATAAAAGAGCTTCAGATACTGAACGACTTAAAAGCTGAGTCGCCAATTTTACCTTAATTTTTTGCTTAAAAAAATTTATATGGTGTTTTCTGAGTTTGGTACCCAAGTGCAGCCCTTCTTTTTCTTGCAGATCATTTAATTTAACTAAGAAATTGAAATCTATAAAATCTCCATGGACATCTATAAGCTGTTTCTTTTCTCCAAAACAGTTTCTAATCCATTTTAACATATGCACAGGATCTGGTAACAGCAAGTATTTTGTATTATCTAATACAAAATCTACTTTTAAATTCATCTTATTAGATCGACATCCTAATAAATTGCACATGCCGAAATTAGCAGCGCACCCATCAAATGTAATATTAGTGACAACAATGTTAATATCTTTTAATAATGTTAGAGCTTGTTTTACCAAGGAAGTCTTTTGTTCACTATTCATGCCTGATATAAAAAAGTAGCCTATCGGCAGTTTCCACGCTTCATTTATACAAACTATCATAAATACTAAAGCTTCCCTAGCCACCTCCATACTATCACCATGAATAGCATTCCCACAATCTACATAACCATAGTATTTACCACCAATGTGTTCTAAATGTTGCCGAATAGCAATTTCGTCAAATACCAGCGAACAAAATAAAGTGTCTTTAGTAGAATGTGCTACTTTTGCTTTTAGAAAGTTCACAGCCTCTGAAGTGAATCCAGGTTCCGCATTTATTGATGAATACCATTTTGCCAAAGTCTTTGGATGGGGTAAACAATTGTAAAATTTGCTTCGCACGTAATTATAAGCTTTAGGCGAAAAAAAGTGTAGTGTCACGGCAAAAGCTCTTACAGATTGTTCATATATTTTATTTACTCCTTTTTTTTGTGTTTTTTTAAACAGTCTTTGCATAATATCTTTATTTTCGCTAAAGTGATCCAAAAGTATCTTCTCATGTTCTTCTAACATCAAATTTTTCATTTTTAATTGAACTGTCATTGCTTTCATAGATGAATTTTTTTTATTTTGGCGCCAAGCAGTCTTTTGCAGCCTTCGAATTTTCTCATTCTTCAAAATATCTTTCCGGCACAATTCATCGATCGTCCTCTTTAAACGTATTTTGCGAGGGGAGTCCTGTGTCAATTCTTTCGTACCTGTAGAAATAGATGAGAAGGTGTACGCTGAAGTAGATGGCCCGAAAACTGTAGATTGACGAACATCAGTTTCATGAATTTTTGGTGATTCATTTGGTGATCCAGTCTCCGTAATTCCGTTGACAGCTCTTTTTAGCATTGGATTGAAAGTCTTTACCTACAATAGTGATGTATAATAATAAAACTTTAAAGAAACTTTCAGTAGTTATTTGAACCAGTAGTAATTAAAGCAATATGTACTTTTTTTCACGAATTTAAAGTTTGATGCACGACGGCGAAGCCGCAGTGTGTCAAACAAATCAGTGAAAAGAAGATGCTTTCATATTTTAAATAATTAAAAATTGTTTGAGTAATATTCTATAAATTTATTTATTAGATAAAACGTTTCGACAGCGAGATGCTGCTAAGTTAATAATTCAATTATACTCACGTATTTTAATCGGTCCACTTTAATTGTAGGATTGGCTGTTACTTGCAGTCTTACTTTTAGATGAGATGATCGATCAAAGCAATTTGCAGTAAAATGTTGTGAACACAGTACACTCGTATTTTTTGGAATCCACTCAAATTTTTTCACGAAATCAATCCATAATTTTCTTCTGTGTGGATCTTTTGGGAATCTAAAAAGTATTTTTCAATATTACTGATAGTTAAAACAGTTTTTTAGATATTTTGCAAAGTGCTAATCTATATAAAACACGTATGTGACGCCTATGATATTCACTCGTGACCTTTCTTTGACATTGAAATTATAAAATCGAATTGTTCTTAAATATTATTCGTAATAAACGGAATTGCACTAAATGAAGGTAAATACTTACCTATGGAAAGTTATTCCTACATTTTTATTTGTCTTTGTTCTCGAAAAACCACAAACAGCACAACTAACCATTTTATTTGTCAGCTGTCAGTCTCAAAACTATGACTACAAATAGATTATCAAAATGGCGACTTCCGTCGCACTTTTTGTATGGCTACTAAAACGATACCCTCCTTCCTGTAGTTTTATATTCAAAGGTTTAAATCGCATAATATTCGAGTTATATTTCAAGCTTTATCGTATCATTGGCAACAGTACACAAATAGTATGTAACTAATGAATTATGAAGTTGGAGTTGCTATGCTATTATGTTATGTATAATTAGTAATAAAAGTGTAATATAAAGTTGACTTAATAATCAATGATACGATAAAGTTATTTTAATCTGCATAATCGTTTCTCGTTCTCGTTGTAGTCTTCGTATGGTCTCATTTTGTTTTAAAATTTAGGTTCTAATGTCAATTCAGGTTTCTCCCCCATATTAAGTAATCTCATCATTTCCCTCGCGATCCTTTACCATCTATCCTCTCGCTCGAGAACTAGAAACTGTGGTCTGGTTGTGCATCTATGTTTGGGGTAAAGTTGGCTCATCTTGGTTGTCCGTTAGGTGGGGTTACCGCGGTTAGCACCCGGCGAAGTATGCCACACCGCACTTGATATATTTATTATATCTAGTTGGGTATTTTTATATCCGACCGCGGGTGTTTAGGCTGCTTACGCGTTCCAACAATGGTCCTTCTGGGATTGGTGAGTTGGACGGGGCAAAGCGTTTGGTACCAAAGACACTCTTGGCTTGAGGAAGTCGCCACTGTTGGACCGGATTTGATTGGGGTAAGCCGCTGCCTCACCCATCTATGTACGATCGGAGTTCGTTTTAGTTTATTAACAGTATATAACGGGAGCAAAGGCCTTAATTGGTCAGTATCTGGTTAGCCTCTGTTAATTATGCACTCCTATCCCTTCTATGCTCCTCCTTTTTTTGCCCGAGAACTATAGGTACAGGTTTAGGATATGCATCTATGGTCGGCGATAATTCTGGAAGTCGGGGTACAGTAACCGTCCTTTCATGGGGTTGACGACCCTCATACTCCACGATATTACGACGCACATCTTTGCTACCCGAGATTTTGTTTCTGTTTATTAGTGGTGTATAACGGGAGCAAAGGCCCTAGTTGGTCAGTATCTCGTTAGTTTCTGCTAATTAGGCAAGAGATTCACTTGAGTTGGGGAGAATCACGTTTGCTTTTGTCTAGTCACTTTCTTAATCTGATTAAGCCAGATTAGAGGCCATTCGAGGAAAGAGTGGAATATAGAAACGAATTACTAAGTGTAGTTCCGTGTTTATTAGGAAAACTTGTAATAAAGTTTATGTTAGGTGTTACATTTTCCGTTTAAAGTAGTTGTGCAAGTGAAAAAACAATAGTAGCTCAGTTTTCGTGTTTTTAAAGGCAAGCTGAAATTCAAAATTGTTGAATTTTGGAATTCGTTTTGATATAAAGTGTTTAGGAAAACGGTTTAAATTATAGAATAGCAAGTGTCTGAGGATCAATTTTTGTGAAACATTGGTTTTTCAAAATTACATTTTATAAGAAAGTGATATACAGGGTGTCAACGAAACCTGGGGCACCCCCATAAATTTTTTATTTTTAGAGATATCAAAATGAAATTTGGTGTATGAAATATACTCTTTAACTGGCATTTGTTGACATAGGTAACAAGTTTCTGTCACTTCCGGTTTCGCCGGAATTGACATCAACTTTCTTATTTTAAATGGAACACCCTGTATATTTATACATTTTTGGAATCTCCATTCAATTTTACGTATGGTAGTATTAGGTTCGAAACATTTTGATGACAAAGTAAATTTTTGCAGAAATTAATCTAGAGTGCCATGACCCACGCAAAATGAAAGTCAAGGTGCCCCAACACTCGAGACAAATTGTTTTAGAACTATAACTATTTTAGTTGCTGTATTAGAATGACCTAAAGTTGGCAAAAATGCTTTTTCGAGGATAACTCTATTTTTTCAAATGGCACTAGGGTGGGACACTAGGATATTAAAAACGAGCGTTTTTCGAGGATTTTATTGATACCAATAACGCGGGATTAATATGAAAATTTAATTCGGAATAACACTCTCCGTTAAAAAAAAACGTATTTTGGACATTTAAATCTAGACACTGGGTTTCAAAACAAGTGAAACATATGAAATGCACAAAAAAGTGATAGATTTGCTACAGTTGAAGTGCTAAAATAATTTGTTTTGAGTGTCGTAGCACAATAATTTCCATTTTACGCAGGTCATGGCATCCTAGATTAATAAATAAACTCTTATGCGAGTAGTTAATTTGTCATCAAAATGTTTCAAACTTGATATAACATACGTAGAATGAAATGGAAATTCCAAAAATGTTTAAATATACAGGGTGTTCCATTTAAAATAACAAAATTAAGGGTAACTACTGCGAAACCGGAAGTGACAGAAACGTGTTTCCAATGTAAACAAATGCCATTTAAAGAGTATATTACACATACCAAATTTCATTTTGATATCTTTAAAAATAAAAAAATTATAGGGGTGCCCCGAGTTTCGTTGACACCCGGTATAATATTGAAACCAGACAAAATTATGTTTCTTATGCTTCGTCCTTCTTAGTGCAAGCCAGTGGCTAACTGTTTAGATATTAAAATCTAATTAGCTAAAAACATATTCAACAAATATTCTAATTAATATAGCAGAATTACCGAATTAATTAATTTCTGTAAATCTTTAAAGGGAACATATTTAAAAGCAAGGTAGTTATTGCTAATAGTAATTTAGGGTTATTTTTCAAATTATTTTAGAGAATTGGATATTGTTTCCAAGAAGATTTTCTACAATTTGCTTTTGGGAAACTTTCTGCAGCACATAATTAGTAATTAGTACTACTCTTTGTAATGTTTTAAGAGTGGTCTCTTAACAATGGTTTTGAAATAATATATTTATAGAAAAGTCTAAATTTTATTGAAAATGAAAGTTACGATTATGTTGAAATTTCTATCGTCGGAAGGCGGGTGTCTTCAGTCTTCAGAGACGTCGCTGGATGTTGTAAGTCAAAGGTGAGTGGTGAATACATGACGTGATCGATCACACTCTATACAAATTTAGGAACTGCATTTAAATGACTGCGTAGTTAAGATGAATTTTTAGTCTAAGGTCTTACATTATTGCAATAGTTATAAGTGTGAATAAAAGGAAAATAAACATTTCTACTTTGAAAAGATTTTTTGTTAGGGCGGTACTAACGTTACTTTTTATTTTCATAGAAATTTGTCCAATTCTTTAAATGTATGTAATTACTTGTTTATGTTTAAATGTTTTATAAATAGAAATATAATATAAAAATTAGTGAAGATCCTGGTTAACCCAGGGGAGGCGGGGGGCACAATTAAAAAAAGGAGCGGTAGTACCTACTTATTTGTAATCATCTGCAGTCGCATCGTAATAAATTGAGACATTAAATGTACTCATTTTCTTCTTAAATATGCAACTTATAATTTCATATCCTAAATCTTTAGTGACTCAGAAATTTGTTTACGTTTGCTGTTTAGTATTCGCAGTTTGCTTAAGAAATTGTAACATGAAGGTATATTTTGCAACAAATATACTACGAGGGTGTTTTGAAGTTATCTACCCAGCTACGAAGGAAAACTCGCAGAGCTTCAAAAAATTAATTTTTCTACATAACTACCGTCCACACTAATAAATACACTTAGTCCAGCGTTTCTCGTGTTGTTTCGCTCCATTCAAAAATCTGCCATTGCGACAGGCGATTATTTCATTGTTTATTTTTATATCTGTCAATTTTGGCAGAACCTAAAACTTTCATTTACAATAAAAATACGCAAAATACGTAATTTTTTAAATCGCCGTTTCTGCATTCTGCATATTTTAAACAGCACACGTGAAGAAAACGTAAGTAAATTCTATAAACATGGAATAGTATTGAATCCTATCAAAAGAAAGCAAATGAACATCAGTCATCAGCCAGGTACCGAATGAACTTAAAAAAATGTAATGAAAATAAGAATTTATCTAGTCAGAAGTTATTAATGCAACTTACAAATTTTAATGGTTCATGTAGATAGGTGTGAAATTGGTTACATAGAAAAAAATGTAACAATTGTACGTTTACGTAAATAGTGATTTTAGTAAATATGTAAAGTATTATGGTTATGGCATTATAAATAAATTTTTTAAATTATACTTATTGTTTTAGCATAATATCTAATAATAATAATGAATCTATAATTGTGCTTCATTGCATTGTAGATGTAGATTCTTTAGTAACTGACAAGTTTAACAATTTGACGTTTTGTCGCTGCCAAAATTGACAAATATAAAAAATAAATAATGAAATAATCGCCTGTCGCAATGACAGATGCTTTCAGTATTTCTATCTCTTTCTAGCGTTAACTAAATCCAATAACATACGTTGAACGCTGAATCCATACATATTCCAAAGGCACAGCGGATCCTTTCTGAAAAAATACATTGAAGTTTCCCTATGGTGCGACTTACCTGAGACACCCGGTATATAGAATTAACATATTTCGTTAAAATTATAAATAAAATAGACTGTTATTTTGTTATTAAAAGATCTCAGAACTAAGTAATTTTTTTTAATTATCTATTCCCTTACATAAAAATAATCAAAATTTAAATGTAATTGAATCGATTTAAGACAGTTTCAATATAACGTAATTTCTTATTATTTGATTATTTAGGTTTATAATTGGCATAAAGGCAATGGAAAACAATCAGTTGCATTTCACTATTTTTATGCAATGTAGGAAGAAATCCGTTTCGAGTAATGTTTTTAAATTTACTGTGTACTTTTAAAATTACAATAATTAATTATAAAAATTTCTTTCAACTTTTAGCAGCAGTTTCTTTTTTCGTTTTGAATTTTTGATGTAATCGTTTTTTTTTTGGCTTTAGTTTCTTAAGTGTTTGGCTTAACACCCTTTTTAATATTGGCTTCAAAAACATTATATATTGGCTGTGCACGTTGTTTTAAAATCCTGAAAAGAATCTCAGGTATGAACTATTTAGCTTTAGGTAGAAATAATTAATTCAAAGTAAATACTATACAGCAGAAGCAAACAAGGCTAAAGAGCGAATTATCTTTCCTAATTTTGTAAATTTAGGTAACTGTGTGAATGTTGTGATTACTAAGGTGTAGCTAGCTGTTCGAGCACACGAATTATACCAGGACAACTTCTACAAAAATCTGCAAGGAGAACGTACAAGAAAAGGACGTCAAGATGACTACGATTACAACAAAGGTAACTGAATTCGCTTTCCTTAACACGATCAAAGTCTGCTTTTACTTAGTTCCTTCGTTATTTTTGTAGTTTTTGAATGCTTCATTGCTTTAATTTTTTTTTTCATAACTGTAAGAAGTTAATTTGCCAAATGCCAAAATGTAACTTCAAATCCTTAATTGGCTTAATTGGTGACAAATAATTCGATTATTTTTAGGTTAGTAGTATTAAAGATTGCACATTTTACTTCAGAAACCTTTCCTACCCGTAGGGTGTAAAGGTATTTTAGTACATTTACAAATTTACAAATATTACAACTAACATATTCGATACTTCATGATTAACTGAACTTATTATCTAAACTAAACGGTCTTCTTCTTTAGCACGAACGAATTCTTGTTCTATCAAGTTACATCTCTTTGTTGTAGTATTTCTTCCATTGTTTGGTTTCATGTTTTTTTGTGGCCTTCCTCTAGTTATTCTAGCTGTAATTCTTGCCTCCCATATTCTTTTAACTTGTCTATCGTTGCCCATTCTTTCGAGATGCCTCAACCACTGTAGTTCTTCTGTTTTACTTTTCTAGTAAGCGTTTCAACTTCTAAATCATTTCGTATTGTTTGACTCCTTATCTTGTCCCTTCTTGTGACCCCCTCACTCTTCTTAAGTACTTCATTTCCATGGTTTGTAAATTTATTTTCTTTTTTTTTTTGATAAGATCCAGGATTCACTACCAAAAGTTAAGGTCGGTTGATACATAGTTTTGTAAACTGTAATTTTTGTTTTCCTTGAGATTTCTTTTTTAGTTATAAAGGTGTTCGCTATTGAGTAGTACAATTTTGTTGTATTATCTATTCTTTTTTTGTTTCACTTTCGTGTCTTCCTTCCTTATTTATTGTAACTCCCAAATATACAAATTCGACTGCCTGTTCTATTTTTATTATTTTGGACTTCTATATTTATTTCTATTTTTTTTGCTATTACGTGGCCGTAGTTTTTCTGTAATTTATTTTCACGGTGTATTTATCAAGAGTTTCCCTGTAATCCCATCTCACTTGCTGCGAACGTGCATTCTGTTATAAGGGCCGTTCCTGCGATTTTTGCTGCTCCGTGCAAAAGATAAAATTGTGTCGCCCCGTTATGTCGTTTATAAAATAAAGTCGTAAATTTAGTAGCATTATATTTAAATATTTAACAAAATTTAAAAAATGCAAATAAGAATAAAACATTCACTTTTTTGCAATTTATTACCAACAAATCGTTAATAAAAATCACTGTTAGCTCTTAACTAAAAATTAACACAAATAAAACGAATAAAATAAAAAGTATTGACCAAACAATTATATAAATAAAAAAAATGTTACATTAATTTTACGCGATTAATAATAAAGCTAAAGTAAAACGAAATTTTTTGGATGCAAATTCATCTATTAGGTATGGATGATACGTCTACATTTTGACTTAACTACTACTTTTAATTTTAAATTTAACTTACTACTATCTAAAATGTAGTTTAGAGTTTGGCTTTTACAAGGAATTTAAATTTTTTTTAGAATTTATAAAATTTGATGTGGAAAAATGCCGCCCCCGAATTTCTGCTGCCCCGTGCGAGTGCACGTGCTGCACCCCCGCCAGGAACGGCCCTGTCTGTTATGCTTATCTTTTCCATGTTTTTAAATCCTATCTGTAACTCGCTCATTCTTGATCTGGTCATCTGGTCTCAGCTATAAAATCATCCATAAATGTGATGAACAACAATGAACTTAGGACTCCTCCCTGTCTTAATTCGCGCGTGTTTTCTTCTAACATAATTTCTATTATTCTTGCATAGACTTTTAATAGCATTAATTAATTTTCGTTCTACTCCTCTTCTTGTTAGGCTATTTCAAACCATATTTCTCGGTACTCGGTCAAATGCCCTATCTACAGGGTGATTCAAATTCGCGTGTATGCATGGGGATCTTGGAAACGGTAAGAGATAGAGAGTCGGTTAAATGGGGGCAAAGTTGCGTAATCAAAGGACCAACAATGTCCATTTAAAAAATCAAGGCTATTCGATAGAGGACAAAAAGTAGCCATCAGAAAGTGTTTACTGTTTTCCAATATCTCCTCAAATAAAGTCAAAATTAAATAAAAACGATTATCCAAAATTTTAGTTTTTTTCAAATATTTAAAAAACTGAATAAGTTAGCCTTGATTTTTTAAATGAACATTGTTGGTCCTTTGATTACGCAACTTTGCCCACATTTAACCGCCTCTCTATCTCTTACCGTTTCCAAGATCCCCATGCATACACGCGAATTTGAATCACCCTGTATATCTATAAATATCATGTATTTTAGGCTTGACCCTTGACCCTTTCTAAACCCACTCTGTGAATTAATTAATTGTTCTTCGACACCTTTTCTTAGTTTATGTTCATAAGGCTTACGGGCTGTACTAATCAAACTAATTCCTCTATAATTCTGACAATTTGATCTGATGTTTTATAAAGCGGTAATATTTTTCTTAATTCCTAGTCTTTTGGAATTTTACTTGTGTTCCATATCTTCCATATCGTGTCCTGCCGATTTTCCACTTTTGGTTTCCTTATTGCTTCGTGCAGTTTTTGTTTTCTCAATTGGTCGTTGTTTATTTTGTCGTTTACATCGATTGGTTCATTTTCATCTGATATTGTTGTTATCTATTCTTTCTCTTCAGGGCCCTGTTGCAAAACGAATTTACAAGTTACAAGTTAAAGTTTACTAGTACTTAAATATTAGCAAGTGTAAATTTTTTTGTTATTTTTAGTACTTTTAGCTAAATTATTACTAAAACTGTTGATATTTTACAAATATAAAAATATCAATTTACATTTGTTAATATTTAAGTACTAGTAAACTATAACTTGTAACTTGTAAATTCATTGTGCAACAGGGCCCAGGTTGTAGCAACTCACTCACTTGTTTGTTTGTAATTTTCGGTTTGTTGTACAGACAGATCAATAAAAAAACCAATTAGGGTAGGCTGTGAAATTGAATTATTTTGAATTGGTACTTTAGCTACATCCACAGAATGACATTTCTGACATGAATTTAAGGTTATAAAATTTGTTTACAATAAAAATGTCAAATTACAAACGTTATAAAATGTCATTCTGTGGATGTGGTTAAAGTACCAATTCAAAATAATTCAATTTCACAGCCTACCCTAATTGGTTTTTTTATTGATCTGTCTGTATTTCCAGTTTATCCATTTCTTTGTTTCATTTCCACATTTGTTCGTCTATTTTTAATTTTTGGTCTTTTGGCCTTTCCATCTTGATTGATTCGTGGATTAGAATGCCAGATTTAAATTAACAAATGACCAAGTTGATAAATGTTGTTTATTTGCTATATATACATTTCATTTTTGATTCGGCTTGGAATATTTTTTAAATTGGAATTGGTTAAGATTTTAAAATTTCTTAAATAATGTCTATTGTTACACGTATAATAGCCAATTAAATAAATCTTCGAAAGTAGGTAGTCACTAGTTAAGTGTTTTTGAATAAACATTTTTGTACAAAATAAATACAATATCAAATTCTTTACAAGTTAACTTATGTAAATTATGTGAATTAAAATTAAATCTGCAAATTTTGCCAATTTTTTGGTGATTTTGTTGGAGAATTCAAAGCTGTTTAAAAAGTACACCGATTAAACACTTTCATTAATAAAATGTTTACGTAAAATAATTTTCCTGAATTTACTATGATCGTTTGCTCAAGGAATCGCATTCAGTTCATCTCTGAGATAGTAAATAATTTGACTTTGGTAAAATTTACGTAGAAAATTATGTACAGATCGTCACATTTAATCAAGGAGATCCCTCATTTTTTAAAATTATTCTAAAATGTAAATAATGTCTAAATTTTCAACTTTAATATTTTTAAGTTGAATTGCTGCAAAACTCTTTGTAATATCTTTGTTTTATTTTTTGTTTCTCAATTCTACGTAAGATTTTGAATTTCAAATTTATTTATTATTAAAACGTTGTAACCAATTCAATCCAATTGGTTAATCTTAAGTTGGTCCATCTTCCTCAGCTGCTCGTGAAGAATAGAAGACTTCATGTATATATTGTTTATTTACTTTCATGTGTGTATTTTGAATAAAACTGTTTTTGTTTTTTTTTTCTATCCTAAGCGTTAGAAGTCTAATGCGTCATAATGTTGAATATTGCACTTAACATCCGCTATTTTGATGCATTTGGCTCTAAAATTGTTATTTTAGACATCCAAAATTACTCTTCAGTATTCGAAATTTACTTTTTAAATACTGAAAATAGATTTCGAATATAAAGTTCTTTTTTAATGTTTAGAATAAATTTTAAAATTAATTTTAGAACGTCTAAAACCTTGGGCGTTAATAGCTATTAAGACAACAAGTGTTTTATAGAAGGTTTAAAAATCAAGGTCGTAGTTCAAATCCGAGCGAACGAAGTGAGCCGAGGATTTGATAGACCGAGATTTTTAAACTATAAAACACGAGTTGTCTTCTAGCTATTAAGACAACAAGTGTTTTATAGAAGGTTTAAAAATCAAGGTCGTAGTTCAAATCCGAGCGAACGAAGTGAGCCGAGGATTTGATAGACCGAGATTTTTAAACTATACAACACGAGTTGTCTTCAAGATTTTTTCTAACACTAATATCAGACATTTTTTTTCACTAATATATTATTAGAAATTTTAATAAATTATTATTTGAGACGCGTCATAATGCACAAAATGCGCAGATTGCTAGGCAACGACGTATTTAAATGCCTATAAAGTACGTTGTTATTGACGACGTATTTTATGGAGAAAGCGTATTTTAAAGGAAACATAACAAGTGAGCTCTTATGCACCATAGAAACAGTATAAGATATTAGTGTTAGAAAAAAGATTTTTTCTAACACTAATATCTTTCACTAATATATTATGAGAAATTTTAATAAATTATTATTTGAGACGCGTTACAATACACAAAATGCGAAGATTGCTAGGCAACGACGTATGTTATAGAGAAAAGCGTATTTTAAAGGCCTATAAAATACGTTGTCATTGACGACGTATTTTATAGAGAAAACGTATTTTAAAGGCAACATAACAAGTGAGCTCTTATGCACCATACAAACAGTATAAGATATTAGTGTTAGAAAAAAATTTATTATAAACACAAATAATTTGTTAAATATTAGAAGTTTTAGACGTCAAAGGTTAATTTTGATTTAGGTTACGGTTTTATTTTGTTTATTTTAAAATCATGTTTGAATCTTGATATATTTGTAAGGTAAGGTTAGAATTTTTAATTAAAATTAGGTTAGAATTTTGTGCCGTTAGTGTAAATAAAAGATTTCCTATAAATAAATTTTTATGAATCTTAAATGCTGTGTAATTTTCTACCCAACTAAAATCCTGTATGAATTTTGTCCGGTAGATCAAATGAACCTTGAAAGTGATGTATAAAATTTGAAATTCCATGAGTTTGTGATGTTAGTCGCAGATGCTCTATACAGTGTGCCTCACTTTAGACGGCACCACCCCAGTATTTTTTTTATATATTATCGATTTAAAAAATCCCTAATACGACTTCTTCAATTTTTCTGTTTATTTTAAATCGTAGTAGAAAGTAACATACCCTAAAAGTACAATTTAGTGAGGGGTATAATCAGAAAAAAGAAATTTTTTAAATCCATAATATATAAAAAAAATACTGGGGTGGGGCCGTCTAAAGTGAGACACACTGTAGATACAGCCAAGACAAATGAGGAAAAAAAGATCAGATAAATTATGAAGCTAAAGGTTGTGGGTTCGATTCCCAATACCTGCCATACTAACTTAGCATTTTTTGGACACAAGGAGCACGCAGATTTGGAAGATGGAATTTAGTGTACGAATTACACAACTAGTGACAGTAACAATTGCCTTGCAGCGCATTTGAGGTAGGTTTTCTAAATTTTTTTAAAGTAGTATTCAACTGGAAACATGGGTACTTGTGTGATCATAAATTAATCAATGTGAAGCGTAGGTCAGAGGTTTTAGCATTGGGTTGTAAAACCAAAGGTTGTGGGTTCGATTCCCATCACCCGCCATATTAAAAACAATTGTTTTTGCACTCTAAGGTGCACTCAGCCTTTGGAATTGAGTATATGGGTTACATAACCGGTGGTAAATAATTAGTCGGCTTGTAACGATTCAAGTTTTTCGAACTTTTTAAAAAACAGGATTTAACACGGTAAAGGTAGGAACTTGCATCTTTGTCTTTCTCAATCCATATAGGATGATGCGAGCTGTGAAGGAAAATAGAATTTAAGTTGGAAACTACCAAAACCCTAAGATATGCTAGTAGTTTATACTTCGATTGTTAGGCATTGCGATCCAATTTTGTAGGGGTCATCCTCCTCCCGCCCCCTAACCAACCCACCCTAATATATTAAGCTCCTCTATATAACTATCTTGTGTTTAGTTTACTTGTGACTGATAATTCTCCTGACATCTTTTAATTCAAATGTTAGTCTGAGATATATGCAAATTACAGTTTCCGCTTTTAGAATTATAGTACAAGAATTACAACATGGCGTAGCGATTTATATTATATGTCCATACTTTGTCACGTGCACTACAACATTTAATGGGGGACGTTGTTGTCACTTGGCGCGCGGCTAGCAAACAGCGGAGAAGGGGGGTTTGAAACGGTAAACCCTTCAAATAGGGGTGGTCATAATCGGAATAAAAATAGGGCGCCACGACGGAAATCACCCAAAGATAGTTCCTCTAGGGCTCGAAGGGGTTGGGGTTAGCTGGACCCCGCTGCAAGATGTGGCTTACCTTGCTTAATGAAATAGCTTACTGAAATTCTTAAAACTTGTAGGCAGGCTCCCACTGTATACGTAAATCTTTACCAAAACACTAACACACAAAATATGAGGCACTGAAAACACTGACAAGACCAAACTAAATTGATAATTAGATATTTAATAAATCAAAAAGGCAAAAATGGATACACAAAAGGGGCGACAGTTAACATGTTACGTCAAAAATAAATAATAAATGCGATACTTACTTTAAGGGACGATGGGACGATAGAATTGAGGGTACTACATTTACGTTACGTACGGCAAATCATTCACAAACTAAGCCCCTCAATCCCAGGCAGAATATAGGATTAACAAATATTAAACTAAAATTCAATCAGTAAAGCTAAATCTTTATACATGCAACATAACACAAATTTTAACTTGACTTTACTTAAAACTTGCGACAATGAAATCTTTAAAGGTGAATTGGTACTGACAAACTTGAACTACAATCTGAACACAAAAATCTTTACTCAAACACAAAATTACTAAGACAAACTAGTCAACCGTTTGCCAGCGGTCCTCAACCTTTGCAATGTGAATATTATCAAAGCCGCCTAAAGGCGAATCACAAAGCCTTCACACATTATCGCCGGATCAAACAAATTGACCAGACATCGGCTACTCTAAAATTACAAGTTGCAAACAAAACACAAAAATAATAAAAAGGAGGTACTTACTAAACTTCAAACCCAACTGAACAACATTGATAGAGGCCTGTCCGCAAGCGGCAATCGTAGGAATTGAAAAAGTTCTCAGAACTACAATTTGTTGAAAGATTTTGTTGTTAGGTAATTTTGAAATACACCTATACCACTCCCTTATGAGACGCCACTGAAAAATAAATCATGATAAATTCGAGTTGCCAATGTGACAACAATTTAATGTGGCCGGAAATTCAACCTGTCTTCAATCAATGTAGATCACATAGAATGATATGATATTGCTATTAATTATCATTGAATTCAAAAGTCAACTTTTATAGGCAAAAATTATTATTTTCAGATGAGAATCTAATTATCTCATTCTTAACACGAGACTAATACATATAATCACTCAAAAATAACTTTGTGCGGTAGAAAGGCAACTTAATGACAAAAGACGTACATCACTAAAAACTATGATATGCTATCTCTTTGTGACAATTTATAATGCGTACCAGCCTCAACACCGAAAGGTACCTATAAGTAGTTAACGATTACATACATGTCAATTTTGGTTAATTTTGTACAGGAAATCAGAATTCCTAAAATAATTAATATTTCTAGAAAGCCTTCGGTCCGTTCTTTATACTTTCTTAGGCGTGCAAAAAGGTAGCACTTTAGATACTTGCCGTAGAGATAAATTACTACAAATTAGAAATTTACTAGTGTTGGAATGTTCTTAATTACATATTAGTTTAAGTATTATAATCTAAACCGCAAATATTTACGTGTATGGCTGTATGCTGTAAAACATCCATGTAAAACCATCAAGTATATGCCTATTAACTATTAATAGTTTTACAGTTTTACTACAGTCTTATACCTAAGAAAAAATTATACAACAGATATATGCACATCATTGCACAAATGCGCCTACGCGTGTATGAAACCAGTTATACAAGGGTCAAATCAACATGTTTCGAACCACTGTAATGCCGTTCTGTGGACTCTTTTTTTAGCGCATGCGGTTAAAAGTTTCCGTACGACGGCCCGCACCCGAAATATACAGGTCATAATGAGTCATAATGGGCGTAACAAATTTTACCAGTATGTAGGAGAGGCGTTTTTAAGTAAAAAAGTTCCTATAAACCTTTGTCCTAAACTACATAGTTGTGAAGCTACAAGAAGTCAAAGTTTTGTAATAAAATAAACACAAATATTTAATAATCACGGCAACTGTGAAAACTGTTAAAACATTGGATAAACTGTACAAAAAATATTGAATTAAATCACAGTATTACAACAACTGTTCAAACTGTGTTCCTTGAGCTCTAATACAAGCACGTGCTCTACAAATAAGGGAATCGTACACTTTAGCTACTTGAACATTGTTGCGAATTTCATTGGCCGCGTTAAAAATCCTCTGATGCAGTTGTTCACGTGTGTCAATTTCAATGTTGTGTACTAACTGTTTCATATCTCATATGTCCCCAGAGGTAAAAATCTTAGCAAAAGAATGAATGACCCCAAACTACTTGATAATCTTGATATTACCTTTTGAATTTAATGTTAAAAAGAAAACTTTGACTTGTTGTAGTTCCTCAACTGTGCGGATTAGGACATAGGTTTATAGGAACTTTTTAACATTGGAAATGTTTATGCGCTCGCTTATTGAACAAAGTTACAAGCTTTTTGGTACATTTTGCGACATCGGCACATCATACAACCCGATGATCTCAGAATAATAAACATTAAGCGGTCTTAATGTGTTTTGAATAACCAAATATGTAACAATTGCGTTTATAAGAAAAGCACGTTTTGTTAAGTCTACAGTCTACATACGCACCGCGTTGATGACGGCATTCACGAGTAATTAACATAGGCAGATACCGTATGTTTATAGTGTGTTTTCGATGAATAGCACTTCGACATCCGATCCAACAATAATGTTTGGTATGAGATCACCAAACATCTGCGTAAGAAGAATAGACAACTGCTGCAAGTGTAAGGAAATACGCATAGTCGTATTCGTATTACAAACAGGTACAAACTGATTGCATATGTATTATCTTTTATTTATTTAGTTTAATCGCTATTTATGGTACCAGTGGCGTACCTATCTTTGGGAGGCGGAGGGAGCAATATGTCTTGAAGGCGCTTTAGGATATTTTAGGTCAAACACGTGTAATATTTCTTTCGACAGGAATTAAAGAGGCCACACCGCCACTATTTAAGAATATAGCTCACTCGGCGTTCCGTGAGTGAATAAAGAAAAATGTTATCCAGGAAAGGAAAAGTTTAGCTCACGAAGCGCAGCCGAGTGAGCTAATGTCCTTGAGCGGATAAAAGCTCTTTATGAAACAATAGCTAGCAACCTAATTTAAAAGCACCATGATAGTGTGGATACAATGTTTATAGCAACACTTTATCCACCCTTCACGTTAAAATGTTGCTTTGATAACTAGATTTGACACATTAAAAGGCCACTTTTTAATTTACTCGCAGAGGTGTGATAGTTCCACAATGTCGAAGACGTAACTGAGGTAAGTTTATATGTTTCATGTATTACATATGGCATTATCATTTCCAATGTATCCGATGGTTGCAAGGATTGCGAAATCAGTGAATTTTTACTTAAAAAGGTCTCTCCTACATACTGGTAAAATTTGTTCCGCCCATTATGACTCACCCTGTATATGAAGCAAAGAAGGACACTTATTGACTTCGAAAACATAAATAGAAGAAATGTGTATTGAGTTCTTTAAGGATCTCCTTGGAAGCACCCCCTCGACACCAGAGGAACATCCGCATGACCAGGAGCAAAAAACAAGAGAAACAAATACTCTAGAAATCCAGCTGTGCGAAATAGAAGAAGTCATGAAGAACCTAAAAACAGGAAAAGCCGCAGGTAACATAAGCCAGAAATTTTAAAGCAGGTGGTAGCAGAAGGAATACGAACCTTACATAGGATTATCAAAGCAGCCGGGAAATCGAGAACGTTTCTCGTGATTGGCAGAGCGCACTAATTGTACATCTCCACAAGAAAGGCGAACAGGGATAGGTATAGCGCTACTTAGTGTAGCCTACAAGATTTATGAAAGAAAATTAAGCTAGTTGGAGCATGAAGTAAAATCCATAAAATCTTAATAATCTTTGGCGTAGAGCTAGATCAAGTATTGCTCGGTGTAAATCCAAAATTTTAGCCAACTTGCCCAGTTCCTATCGGAGTTGTTGTACTCCAAATTTTGAAGATTTAACATGGCGAGTATAGGGAAGCTCAAGAAATCATCGACATAATTACCTCTAGAATCGCGATAACCCATAAACTTTTGACTAAAAACTAGGTGAATATAAATGAAGGTCTGGAAAAAATACTAGTTAAAGAAAAACATGCAAGCCCATCTGGTTTCAAAGATATAACAAATTCAAATTGGAAGTTCATCAGATATTTTCAATCTCTGATACGTTCAGGCGCATTGTCTGCCGCCCACGTGACTCGAGCGTGCAGCTTGGTATAATTTGAATGCAATAATAGACAATTCTCTCTTTTATTCATTTTTATAACATATTATACAAAAAATAAATTTAATAAAAATAATATTTATGGCCTTTCAGAATGCCTTTAATTTTGCTCCAAACGCTTAAAGTTTTTTAATACGATTTTAAGGCTAGTCTTTCCGGATACTTATTAATAGTTTTTACTATTTTTTGAATTTAAATATTAACAGGGTAACTTTTGCAACGACTTTGGAAGCAAAGCTTTATAAAAATGCCCCTTACTTAGATCCCCCTTAAGTTTTTCCGTTAGTCTTTTACATTTTAACTTAAATATGCTCTATTAATATGTGTTTCAAATTTCATCAAAATCGGACCAAAACCAAAAAAGTTATTCAAATCCAAAGAGGGTTCCAAATAAATTTGGCCCACCGTGTATATTTGTTATTTATTTTTACATGTTCGGCACGGAATCAATAGATGGCATTGATCTCATGATCCAACCAAGGCCCGCTGAATTAAATATTAATTCAGCGGACCTTGATCCAACTAATATAAGAGAAATAGTGGAGCCCACATTGATCGAAAACCAAACAGGGTTCAGGTTCAGACCCAAAAAAGCAACGCAAGATTGGATCTTCTGCTTCAAGTGTATCATAGAAGATTATATACTAAGCATCTCTAAGGGTAAAATATACCCGTGTACCATTGATTTAGAGAAGGCTTTCGATGGCATGCCGAAGAAACTATTCTGGAATGTGTTAAACGAAAAAAAAAAAAAACGCAAAGCATGTACAAAGAAATTAGAAACTGTATAAGAGTGGGACAGAAAAACTCAGCCGAATTTACAAGCCGCAGAGGAGTGATTCAAGGGGTGATTTTAAACCCGTTATTGTTCATTGTCACCGTGGACGAACTAGTAAAAAGAGCAGTAAAGGCGGTTTTAGGAGTGAGAAACTTACAACTTACAACAGTAAAAGTGAGCGAATTTATGTACGCGGACGGTCTAATCTTATTAGTTAACTCCAAAGAAGACCTAGAAAATAATGTAAGTACCAAGAAAGAAGTAATAAAAAGTAGTGGCATGAAAATCAACGCGAAGAAGACCGAGACAATGGTAATAGCAAAGAAGCAGGAAGAATTAAAACTAAAACTAGACAACGAAGAAATCAAACAAACCACAAATATGAAATATTTAGGGGTGATATTGGACGCGAGTGGAGATCTGGATCCCAAACTAAATAACAGAACTGGGCTAGCTACAAGACTATACAAAGCACTAGACATAAGAAAAAAGGGGTCAGAAAAAACAAAGGTAAAAATGTATAACACTGTATATGTACATACTAGTGTTGACAAGCGGTTGTCAAGTATGGACACTAAGTAATACACAGAAAAGCAAGATACAAGCAAACGAAATGCGTTACCTACGAAGAAGCATATGGGTAACAACAAAGGACAGTACCTATACGAAACGAAGATATAAGAAACAGGCTTGGAATGGAACCCGTACTAAACATGGAAAGAAGACAACTCAACTTGATGGGACACATTTGTGCATAATGAAAAATAATAACTGCGTAAAAATGATATGGGAAATGGGCTGCGACAAGAAAAGGCTAAGGGGTAGGCCAACCAAGACGTGGGACGAGCAAATTAGTAAGATCCTGGAATGGAGGGGACGAAAATGGACACAGGCTAAGCTATTCGCAAAAAACCGCCGAGAATGGAGAATTTTCTTCAGAAACCTCGACACCTAACGGTACAAGAGGACGGATAGATGGAATTGTTCCTTACATGCCGATAATCTCAATAAATTATAATGGTGTCATCGTTACTACAAAGTGGTAAGTTCGCTTCACAATTAAATTGCAACTAAATATTTAAACCTGGTTAAAATTTAAATAAGATTGCTAAACTTTGAAATAAATAGCGGCGATAGTAATGCATGAGGTGGCTGTGTATTGTCAAATAAAGCCTTTATCACTTGAATTTTCATTATTACGGAATTTTAAAGTTTTTTTAAAAAGAATGGCCTATTTTGTCATTGTTGGAACACCAGACTGTTCTGCTTTTGTACATGGAGTCTATGTAGCCCGCTATTTACAGGATCGTTTACCCAATTTCAGTGCCCACATTATTCAAAAAAAAACCATCGAATGGGAGGTAAGTAATTGCGTAGTTTATTCCAAATATATTGCTAATATTATTTGTCAGTCATGGCTAGAAAATACAAATTGGAAAAACGAATGGCATCACAGTAATTCACCAATTATATGGAAAGAAATATCAATGCGAGGTGGTATACCTCATTATGTGGGAGGTTTGAGCGAGTTTTGGGAATACTGTTATGATTATTATGGACTTGAATCGCTTATTAGTCCAGAGGATGTTCGTCATTTGGTTGCAGATAACATGCAGGTATTGTGTAACTTTATGAAACGTATGATTATAACACTTATTTTTGAATCAGTACCTTAA
The DNA here is from genome assembly GCA_963082815.1 of Melanotus villosus. Lineage (NCBI taxonomy): Eukaryota > Metazoa > Arthropoda > Insecta > Coleoptera > Elateridae > Melanotus > Melanotus villosus. The sequence goes on along the minus strand of OY720418.1, from coordinate 47,283,238 downwards.
AGAAAAAGAAAGAGTTGAAGAAGAAAAACGCAAAAATATTCGATATGTTAGTATCGTTGGACTGTACCACCCAGCGTTTCCGTTACTTTTAAGCGAATTACTTCAATTGCAAGATTTAGAAAAAACTGGTGGAATCTGTTTTAGTTTGTACGATATAGAAACAAATTTTGATGAGACCGTAGAATACATTGATGGACTGCTTGAAGACATTGTACATTTAATTCCTACTGGAAATGTAGATAACTTCAAAGTAGTTGATAAAAGACAAGACTTGGTCGTGAACTGCGATCTTTTAATTGTGTTGGGTGATTTTACAAGGTAATAATGTCTAGTAATTTTAAGGTTTTGTTGCTTACTTTGTTTATAGGAAAAAAGATGAATTGGAAATTGATTGGTTGGTACGAAATATGTCTGCAATGTTCATCATAGCGGACGTAGTGAACGTTTTTGCCAAAAGAACTCTGCAAATAGTATTAGCAGTCGATGGTCCAGTCTGTTATGATGCTAATGTCCTCATTGATACTTGCACTGCAATCCGTATTCAGAATATAGTAGCCGTTACAAGCGACGTCGGATTAGGACCTTTACAAGAAGTAGCTGAAAAAATTAATGCTCCTTTATCAAGCTTGGCTGCACCTCCAGTTTGGGGATATATCGGTGTTAACCAGTTTGTTGATATCGAAAGTGTAGTTATGTGTTGTGATGTTTATCGCCCTTATCAAAGAATATTAAGAAATAAAGGAGGATCAACTTTACCTTTAGGGGTAATAGAGCAAGAGTTGCGTTATATAGCTTACCTGATTGATAATACAGATGAAATAGAAAATAAAAGTCTCCTAAAAAGAAAAGCAATTGAAGATAAACTTAATCGTCAACCTACTTATGCCAAAGTTCGATCAACAGTAAGTTTATTGAAGCTGTGGTATAGCAAAAAGCCATCTGATGCTATAATATCGTTGGGTGTTTGCTCAAATGGTAAATATTTATAGTTCTTGATTTTTAAACAATTAAATTGGCTTTAAGCCAATTATTGTATAACTTATTTTTAGGTGCCCATGAAATCCCCCGCAGTTTGGTATTTTCTCAGCCAGTTATATTAGAGAATAATCTATGGACACCTGTGAAAAACTTTCCCCTTACAACTAAATCAAAACGAGAGATAAAAAATCTAATACCATTGGCCTTAGAAGCTGCTGAAAAAATGAGCGTTGGCCCATATTCTACAGGCACATCTACATACTCAGGTTTTTAATATCGTGTTATTTGTAAATTTGATTAGAAACTACAATAAATATACTGTATTTTCTTTGTTTATTTACTGGTCGAGCAATTGCAATATTTGGTATTATATTTATCGTAGTAGGCAGTGTTATACATATATTGGGTTGGCTAAAATCAGGGGCGAATGAGTGAAAATCAAGTGGTAAAATTAAGTGTAAGGCGAGAAACTCGGGAGATACCATAGAGAGTGAAGAGGAAGAGACAACAAGAAGACAATAAGATCTTCAATCCGCTACAGAAAAAAGTGATGAAGAAAAGACGTGAAGGAAATCGAAATAATGATGTAACTAAAGAACTCAATGGAAATAAGAAATTTTAGATATGAAATGGCAAGAAGAGACGAAAAATAGGGAAAAGAAAATAAACAAGTGAAAAATAGAGTACAGGCGCTAGAACAAGCACTAGAGAAACAGGGGAAAAATAAACACAGGAATAACATAGTAATCAATGGGTATGGGACCAAAGATCCAAATATAAAAAAAGAAGTGGAAGAGCTCATAATAAAAGAATTAAAGGTCGAAATAACCGTAAAGGAGGCACATCAAGAACGAACATTTAAATTCCATTGTAGTATCTAAACTGGTAAACATCGCCAAGAAAATAGAAGTGACGAAAAATAAAAACAAACTCAACGGAAAAGCGACGTGACAAAAGAAGAAAGGAAAATATTATACGAAATAAGAAACATAGCCAGAAGAGAAACCGAGAAAGGGAATAACACAAAAGTAAATTACCAGAAGGTCCCAGAGCAAAACATGAAGTTTGAAAAACAAGCAATAATAGTTGTATACAAAAGATGTACAGACTAAAAACTACGTACAAGAGGAGATAGACAATGCGTCATACAGAAGGATAGGAAAAAATAATAGGAATAGATAGGAGTACCTACATAGGAAACAAGGTGAAGAAGTGCAGAATTCCAACAGGAAAAGGATACTAAAATTATGCCAGGCAAATAATAATAATAATAATACGTTTTATTTCCAACAGGGAAACCCCAATTACAGGAAATGATCTACTAATAGTAGCAAACACAAAATTCGCACATAGCGATAAGTACAAATATACGTAGGAAGGTCGGGTCAGAGGTGCAAAATCAATAATTTTTGTATTCAAAGAAGACCATGGAGAATGATAAAGGATATGAGAATAAAGCTGGAGATGGAGATCCGTGGCGATCACTATCTACTAACACTAAATAAAGCGGTAGGTAACTACAACAAGAGGTAGCCAAAGAAGAACAAAAAAGGCAATACAACAAGAGTAAACGACAATAAATTCAAAGAACCCAAAAATACAAGGAAATAATAGGAACTAACGTAGTGCAAGACAAAGCAGTGGAGGAAAGAGCGGGGAATCTCAAGAGGAATATAATTTATTCAGCAAAACATCCCTGTGTAACATCATCGAAAGTAAGTAATAAATATGTGAAGAAAACGCCATAGTAGACAGAAGATATTACGAAAATATTAAAAGATTCAAAAAAAAAAAACAGAAAAAATATCTCCAGACAAGAAATTCCCAAGATTATGAAGAATACAAAAACAAAAACAGAACAACACTCAAAGAAAAAATAAAGGTAGCAATATTTAATAAATTTTGGAAATACCGTCAAAAATTCAAACTCAGAGAATCAGAGCCTTTTCTGCGGAGTAATTAAACAGATGCTACAGAAAAAAGAAGTGTTAATCAAGAACATAAAGGACGAAAAAGAAAGAGTATTGAATGAAGAACAAGAAAAAATGGAAAGATGGAGAAGATACTTTTTGGAGTTTCTAAACGGCGAGAAAATAAAGCAAGCTAAAGAACCGAAAACAAAACAAGCAACAAGGAAAGTGGAAGGAATGAAGCAACAAATGTACCAAGGGAAGAACTAGATAATAATGCAATAGCGAAAATGAAGCTTGGCAAGATGATTGACTACGACATGATTACACTATAAATGATCAATCAAACGGAAATAGCTATTTGTACTTACAATGGGTTAGGAAAAGTGCATTTTTTCCATTCTAGACGTGAGATTTTTGATCGAGGCGAATCAAGTTCGTTTTGATGTAGTGAAACATTTCATTGCCATGGTAACCAAAGTAAAATTTTTCAATTTGTGAAGTGCTTTGTTCTGATTTCCTCTTTTGTTTTATTTTTCCACTCTAGGTAGGAAAAATTGCACTTTTCCTAACTCAAATGAGTATTAAAAGGTTCAAGAATTCCTTACCGAATTTTACAAAATTAATTAAAGGAGGGTTACTGAAAGTAATAAATATGTGTATAAAAGAAGGGTACATCCCCCGCGACTGGAAAATGCGAATAGTAGCACCCATATACAAGAAAGGAGTCGTAAGATAATGTGGTAATTTTAAGGGCATTACACTCTTGAGTATACTCGGTAAATTATACGCGAGAGTCTTAAAACTAAAGCTCTGGGAAAGACTACTTAGAAGAACCGTTGGAAGAAAAGTAATACGGATTTAGGAAGAGAAGTGCCCAGTACCCAAAATTTATACTAAAACAAATAACCAAATAAACGATAGCGGCAAATCAGTAAGTATACATAATATGTTATATAGATCTAGAAAAAGCCTTCGATAAAGTATAAAGGGAGAACATTCTGCTTTGTGGTATGATAATAAACAAAGAAAAAGGTAAAGCAATGGTCAGAAGTGCAAAACAAACGAAAAACAACATACAGATAGGCGATACAAAATTAGAAAAATACAAATATCTATTGAAATTGCCACAGTCTTTACATTTTCAAAGAACAGTGCTCCACACAATATTCCGGACTCAATAATTATTAATTACGAATTTTAAAATCAAAAATTAACAATGAAAATTTTGATACCTCAGGGCCGTTGAAGGATTTGTTTATAATTTTGATAATTAGATTATTTAATTTTGAAAAGTTAATAATATAAAAATTTCAGTCACACTTTTATAAATGCAAGCTTTATTACAATAACTTATTTCTAAACTTAAACTAACACAAAAACTATATCTACAAACACACACACAAACAATTATTCCTTCGATTATCATGAATTCCTCCAAAGTAATGTTTTAGTCCAATTAATGTTCCAATCCAGTTCACTATTAATTATTAGGTACTATTCGTTTAACCAATTTTCCAATAATATTATTTTTGATAAATCCAATTTGAATCTTAATAATTCATCTTTAATTCACAATTATTCTCTATTGATAATGATTCAACCTCTTGTTGAAATAACTCAATTATTATTATATGAGTTTTTATAGAACATACATAAACCGTTTACTTTTATCCAAAATTAACTGTTATTATCCCCAAAATCTCCCACTCCCACTTTGTTTTGACACAAGCATCCTTCCACATACGTACACATAAAACATTTCTGTAACTACTATTTACAACAAATACAATAATATAATACAGGTCTTAAAACAGATAAAGCTGGCGCAATATGAGAAATACATACCTACATCGACATGACGTCATGCGCATAATACCAAACCCCGTTAAAACGCCTATGCGCGATGTTGTGAGACGTCATTATCGCGTGACGTAGGTATGTATTTCTAACATTGCGTCTGCTATAACAATAAATACTTAAAATAACCTTAACTTATTTACATAATTGAATATTTAAACCTTGCATCCTAAAAGTGTTTTATTCCAAGTTTATATCACTTCACATAGGAGTAAATTAGAAAAATACAAATATCTATATAGGAGTAATGCAGTAACGCAAGAACATGGTAGAATCGGCAGGGAGATATATCAAAGAATAGCAGCAACAGGACAGCTATACAATGTGATAAGAAATACATTCTTAGAAAAGAAAGATATCCCCAAACAGACAGTCAGACAAAGGTGGAAATATATAGGAAAATTGCAGTGCCGGTGCTAACATATTCCAGTCATGGACAACCACAGACAAACACTAAAGTAAGATATCAACCATGGAGATGCGATTTCTGAGAAAAATAGAAGAACAAACTGGATAGAACTAGCAATGAAGTATACAGACAAAACCTCAAAAATAAAACCGGTAAAACACAGAATATAACAAAATCAGCTACGATGGTTGGGGCACGTAGTAAGGATGAAGAGTTCAAGACTATAAAAAAAAAACATACGAGGCAAGAATAGAAGAAGGAAAAATAGTAAGACCGAGAAAAGAGTGGCAAGATAAGTAAGAGAATTGGAGCGAAACAACCCAGTTGGCAAGCAACAAACGAGGTTGAAAGAAATGTGGAGAAGAAAGTCCGAGGCAATCTAACTCAATATGCACACTAGTGGCGGCTCGTCTAATGAAGCAGGCGAAGCGTTACTTCACCTATATTTTTCGGTTACAATGTTTTTTTAATTCAAACTCCGAAATCATTTTATTTTTTTTTTCATTTTCTTTTTTTAGTTGATATAGTTAGAAAGGAATTCTAATTTATGTATTTGGCTGGCGCGTAGTACATCGTACAAGCAAGCTCCGGCAAACCCGTAACGACAGGGAGACCGCAAACGTTGAATTGAAAAGCAAATTCGCTACAGAAAGACTGCTTCAATACTCCTCCGCTTGCATATATGTGGTTGTCATGGTAACGTCACGATTGCATAGGAGACACGAACAAAATTCTAGGCTGCATCATTCGCAACTTCAGTGTTAATTTTAACGGGCGACCACGCCACGCACGCGATGTAGGTACTCATTAAGACGGTACGACCCGCTTAATAATTGCAAAGTAAAATCAATTTTTTACCATGTAGATTTTATTTAAAACAATTTCTTGATATTGCAATTTGCTTTATACGTGTGCTTCTTAAGGGTGGATTTTAGTTAAAATATTTTTCGTTTTTAAGTATTTTGGGTTGCCTGACTTAAAACCAGCCAAGAAAGGATTGGATCTTCTAGTATTGCTTCTACCTAACAAAACTACAAAATTCAGTATAAGTATTTGCGAATACCGATTTTTAATCTCTTAAACCTATTTGAAAACATTGACAGAGTCGGTGAATGTTGGATTGCATATCTTTAATTGGTTTTTAAAAATTTATAAGCAATTTTTTCTAAAGTTAAATAAATATCGTGCCAAAATTATACAAATCTGCAAAGGGGTCGATATATGCATAGGAAGATAATATTGAAACCCACCCCGCTATATGCGAAAATCAATACATTGTTGATGGATGTCTTATGCAAGTCCCTTTTCGTAAGTTTTTCATAATAGGCCATAATTTAATTACTATATTAAAATTGGTCGTTCTGGCCTTGTAGCGTATGAAGGTGAGGTCTAAAAATTTTAATTCATACCCGTCCTTATTTAAGCCTACCGTTATTTTAAAATTACACAATTTTCAGCACGTAAATATGCTACTAAAACCCACCCTTAACATTAAAAAAAAAAACGAATGAATTTTTATTAATAAAGAAATTACATTCTTTGTAAATTTCGCCGTTATTTATAATTATTTCCAAAATATTTTTACATCTATGAAATTTGCATCGTTCGCAGGAGGATGTGACCTAAATAAATCTGAAAAGCTTTTATCCTTAAACCAGTTATTTAGATATTTAGTGGTCTTTCTCGTAAATATGCTTGTAGTAACTTCAAGCTATTATTACTTATTTGAACTTAATTTTATGTTAGGTCCTAGAGCATTTTAATACAAACAGTAAAACATGAAGATTATATTATACAGTGTGGTACAAAAGTATGGAACAAATTCAATATCTCCTGAAATAATTGTTTTTTGGCAAAACGCTCGGACAGGTATAGCGATTTAAATTACGGTGCATATTTTAAGAGGAATCGAATTTTTTTTGCGACAGTCATTTCTCTACGGTGACGTTATCGCCCTTTTTTTTAAATAGGAACTTGCATATTTGACAATTGCAGTAGATAGTCCTTTTTTTTCTCTTTCTAACCGTGCAAAAGTTTTATACCCCAACATAAGATTTTTTTTGAGATATGGTCCTTCGAAAATGCCAAAATCGACTTTTTCGTAGAAGGTTGAAATTCGGATTACGGGGTAATGAGACCCTCCTAATGACGTTTCCGTGGTCGGTTGTCCCTTAGCGTGCGTAATTTCGAAGATACGGCCGTTCCCACCTATCAAAAGTGGTGGGGGAAATTTTTTAAAACCCGTTTTTTCGTGTCCGGCGGGGTCGCTTTGGGGTACTAGACCCAGCTCACGTTCCGCATGGGTGGGATAACAATAGACACGTATACGAAAAATCGACCCTGCCATTCGGGCATTTCGAATCCAAAATGTTTCGGATAAAAAATTGTTCTCTCCTAAATCGACCCCTCTCTTTCCGAATCCCCAAGACGGGTTTTAAAAAATTTCCCCCACCACTTTTGATAGGTGGGAACGGCCGTATCTTCGAAATTACGCACGCTAAGGGACAACCGACCACGGAAACGTCATTAGGAGGGTCTCATTGCCCCCTAATCCGAATTTCAACCTTCTACGAAAAAGTCGATTTTGGCATTTTCGAAGGACCATATCTCAAAAAAAATCTTATGTGAGGGTATAAAACTTTTGCACGGTTAGAAAGAGAAAAAAAAGGACTATCTACTGCAATTGTCAAATATGCAAGTTCCTATTTAAAAAAAAGGGCGATAACGTCACCGTAGAAAAATGACTGTCGCAAAAAAAATTCGATTCCTCTTAAAATATGCACCGTAATTTAAATCGCTATACCTGTCCGAGTGTTTTGCCAAAAAACAATTATTTCAGGAGATATTGAATTTGTTCCATACTTTTGTACCACACTGTATATATAATCAATTTCAAAATCAAGGAATAACTTTTATGAGGACGTTTAACTAGATAAAATGTTTGTTTTTCTACAACCACCATGGAAAGTGGGATTTTCAGACTTCGTCTCCATAGATACGAATATTGAAAATGAGTGTTTGCCGAACAAGTGAAAATTAGCGTGCGGAAAGTTTACTTTCCGCACGCAAATCTGATTTACGTGCGGAAAGTAAACTTTCCACACTCAAATTTTGATTTGTTTACTTTCCGCACGCAAATCAAAATGTCATAAATGACATTTGATGAATGTCAGATTTGATTTTGCAGAAATATTTAAATTTTTTGTGGTTGTAGTTAGAAAAAATAGTGTGTAATACATGTGGTGAAAGCTTGTATTTGCCACACTCATGTGACTGCAGCACTCACTATCGTTCGTGCTGCAAACTTCACATTCGTGTGGCAAACGCAAGCTTTCAACACTTGTATTACAAATAACTATTACTGTACAGGTAGTGGGTTGTGAAAGGGTATTTTTCTGATTTTGAATATGAAAAGCCTGCATTCGTAATATCAAATTTTGCATAATTTCCATAACTCAGCAGAGTAAAAAAAGCGCCTAGAATCAATATCTAATATGATCAACTAGTATTAGTACCATGAGATCGAAAAAAAGATGATTCTGAGCAGGCCTTGACTAGTACAACACGATTGGCAAGACTGATTTCAAAATGTGGCAGTAGGTTAGAGGTTAATAAATGTCAAATAAATTAAAACACAAAACAGTATTTATTTAGGGAACAAACTGAAAACTAAGATGAATACATGTTAGAGTAGGTGTTCAAAATGTGATCCTTCACTAGTATTACAACGATAAACTTAAATAATTCTGGAAATAAGATTGCAAAACTGACTTACATTTGAAATGTCACTGTCACATTATAATTCATAGGCATTCTAGAACCAGTGTAACCAATCGTGTTGTACTGGTCAAGGCCTGCTCAGAATCATTTTTTTTTCGATCTCATGGTATTTATAATATTTATATAGCACTGCATACATGCACAACAGTTATTTAAAAGTTACGGCTAAAATGATGTAAACGTAAACGATCCGGTATCTGTTTTATTAGAAACGAAAATGAATTAATAAATGCACACCCGTTTTATGATGACATCATCGATAAGTTCGCAAGTTTAAAAGACAGAAGAATAAACCTTATATTCAAGAAATAGCAAACTTATAATTATAATTTCATAAGTACACTCTTCCTTGGAGTAGTGGATTATTTTTTCACGTTTTTTTGGTAAGTGGATTTAATTTTAATGTTTATTATTACCCCTAATTTCTTTAAAATTGCTCTTAATACACCTTTAAAGAATAATTTCAAAATACCTTTGTATTTTTAGATTTACATTAAGCGAACCCGGGATCCATCAAAATTTCAAGTTGTAAAAAGGCGAATGACCTTAAGTTTGAAAAAAAATTCGCCTGCGGTGCATAATCGGGGCGCTGCCTCTGCAGCTCGACCCCTAAAGGGGTGAGGGGGACCTAATAATCTGCTTCACCCATTCCTAATGTCACGAGCCGCCACTGATGTACACTGAAAGATAAGTACAACACAAGCATCTGGACTAAGTATAAGTATAGAGGAAACATCTACACTTATACATCATAATCAAAAGGTCAAGTTTTATATTAAATTTAGAAGGACTGAAGTATACTTGCTGTTTAGAATTTTAAAAATATTTACATTTCGTTGAACGTGCAACGGGCGAAACGTTTATGCTGAGATCTTTATATCTTAAAAATATATTCATGCTTGAAAAATTTATTCTCTTAACAATAAGTATACGTAAATAAATAACAATATCACAAAATACGCAAATTTTAAACTATCACAATTTGTTTTGTAACTTTACTTCTTAATAGAATTAATTATCTACCAACGTGGAACATAAATACCATTAATAAAGCTAACAACAAAGCTAATTTGTTGATATGAATGTCATTGGCTGCAGCTCCAGCATCACAGTTGTCTTGTCCTGTGAACCAATTCGTTATTTTTGTTGTAATACTATTATCACTGCATTCTGCTGGTACTGGTTTAATCTCTTGATAATCGGGCAGATAATTTCCACATTCTGGAAAATGTTTTGGTACGGGCAGCATTTGATCATGATCACCAACTTTGAATACTAATGCCATTCCTATTTCTATGTGAAATTCAATGTGACAATGGAATAACCAATAACCTGAAACATTAAAGATATGTACCTATTATCATTTAATTGTATTACTTATATACTTACCAGGATTCGAAGCGTAAAACCTCAAAATTGTGTAACCACCATCTGGTACGGTTACGGTATCTTTTTTAGGAGGGTTAACCAAATTTCTTTTAATGAGTCCCTCTTCATCTAATTTTCTAACTTCCTCTTCAGTTACATTCCTTCCCACTCGGTGCATACTTATGACTCTAAAAGAATGCCCGTGCAGGTGGAAAGGATGATTCGCATCGAATGCAAATCCTTTGTCGATAAGGACTAATTCCACCACTGAATTTAATGGTACCTTGAATAATCATTAGTAAATTATTGTACAAAAAAAAATTAAAACACGCAGATTTACCTGTACCACATGAGTACATTCACAATACTGTGAAGTACAATTCTTCTGAATTGTCGACCTATTGCAAAACTTATTGGTGTCCACTTGCTCTCTTCCAGGTAGCAGTGGGAATGACAACAGTTTTAACGATATATGGTTCAATTGTGGCGTTAGCAATTGTTGTTTTTTATCGGTGACTGTAATACACTTTTGTAATTTAGTACTTCAACATAATGTTAATCATATCTCATAGCCTACCGTTATCAAATCCATATAACCCCGGCATGTGAAAATGCGGATTGTCAAGTTTATAAAAATCATAAGATACGAAGAATTTATAGTCTGGTTTTGGTTTTAAACTAATATCCCATTCATCAAGTGACTGCAGTTCTACTACACTAACGGAATTGTTTTCGCCAGTCCCTTTGTTGAGCGCATTTATTTGCTGAAATAAAATTTTACATTCAGTTGTCATTCGTATAAATTAGAAGTAGAAAACTTACCAATCCTTCTTTGTGTGAGTCTTCGTAATTAGGATCTCCGTCAGGATAATCAGTTTCAGAAGCTCCATTATATTGCAAAACAGCTGCTTGGTGTGCGCTTTTAAATCGTGCATCACAATCCATGAGTCCTCTGAATCGTATCCAGTAGAGTCCCACAGGTTGATCGGCATTGAGAATAAAGTCAAACCTTTCACCAGCGTAAGTAACCACTGATTCGGCTAAAAATTTCATAAAATAAAATTAAAAAGTCCGTATAAACAAAAATCATTCTTCACCTTTTACTGGGGCAAAATTGTTACCATCACTGCTAATTACAGTTATTGTATGATTATCAACAGATATTTCAATAGGACAGTTTAAGAATTCCGCGTTTATAATCCTGAACCGATAACGATAGCCCTGCAATTTTTAAATTTTGTTATTATAAAAATGTACGTGAAAGTTAAAATTACATTACCCTCTCAACAGTAAATCTAGAAGTAGGCGTGAATAAAGTTTCATTAGTCAAATCGTTAAATTGTTTAAATCTGCCCAAACCGTTAACTAATAAAGTTTCCGGTTTATTATCACCATTGCTATGATGGTGGGCTATGAATTTATCCATTCCAATTTTAGGGCCCCAATCCAAAACAATCATAACATGTGAAGGAAGGTCATAATCGTACAAATCACAATGAGGATCGACATCTTCAGGAACCCTTACAATAAGAGCACCAAAGGCACCATCTGCACGTTGAAAACCTAAACATTGAAGTATGTTGTAAGCCATTTATAAGGATATAAAACTTGGTTTTCATACCAGTATGCGAATGCCAGAAGTGAGTACCAGGATGAACTGCTTTGAAATGATATCTGAAGGTGTTACGGGGTGTGATAGGACACTGCGTTATAAAAGGAACGCCATCCATGTACGGGGTATCTTTCTGATGGTGACCGTGCCAGTGAATTGTGGTACTTTCTGCGAGTAGACGATTTTCTACATCTACTACGACTTCGTCTCCTAAGCAGACCTGCCAAGGTGAAAATTACTATCATTACTTATGAAAAAACTGCGGGATAGTAGCATATATTTTTATTTCTACCATTAAATATTTCATAGTTGCAACAATAATTGTGAAAATAAGCAGACTACTATTTATTAAATGTCAAAATTACAGCAGCTGGTTTATTATTGTTTAAGTATGGTTCTGTGTAGCCGACTACTCGACGTCAATTATAATTTTTATTCATTTATTCTTAAATCTGGGGAGCCGATAGTCATATGTGAAAGCCCCCAGCCCAGTCTCTCACGTAAGCATCTCGAGTTCGATTCCTGGGACCGGTGGTATCCGCCGGAATTTGTAGCAGGTCGTACGCTTTTCTTTACTTCTGAGAGCACATTAAGCTGGCGATTCTGATTAATATACTAACACCTTTGATAACCGTTAACCTCGCAACACTACGAGTCGATCTTCTTCCCTTTTTTCGATGGATAAGGTTAGCTTCCTGCCCAGCATACGTGCAAAGGGGGCTCACAGAACTCATACTTATGAGTTAACAATAGGCTATTGGCCTAGACTTCGGCAATAAGAGCAGGAACAAGAAGATTTCTAGTTCTAGTTACTCAAGCACAACCTCAAAGTTGGTATTTATTTGTTGGCACATTAATTTGGTCCGCTTAATTATCACAGGTCTATTATTTTTTACTATCACATGGATGGGGCAATATTCATAGACTAGAGGTGGGAATGAGACCTCAAAGTTAGAGCGAGATCGATTCTACGATTTGTTGAACCGAACCGAACCGAACCGACCTTTTTCTAAGTCGCTTGTAAAGCTCGAAGCTCGTTGCAGGTTCTAAGCTCGGTAAAGTCTCGAAACTCAGTGAAGGCGAAATCGAGTGCACACTGTCTTATTTTTCTCCGTGCTCCTCGATAAAGCCGAAAAGATCGATAAAGGTTAGAAGCTCAATATAAGCTTAAAGCTTGACAAAGGCTCGAAACTTGATAAGAGCTCCAAGCTCGGTAACCGAACTGAAGCGAGAATATTTGATTTTTTCCGAGTCGAACCGAGCCGAGAATATTTCACCGTTTCCCGAAGGACCCGAAGTCGAACCGAGGATGTTTCAAATTTTCTCTGAGCTGAACTTAGAAACAACTATAAATTCTCACTTCTACATCATATAATACACTGAAACTGTGCATGAACGTTTTATATTAAAAATTCATATAAATATAAAGTAAATTCGCAAATACGAGAGATAAAGAAGAAATACTGGGAATCATTTACTGCTACCATCGAACACGATTTCTACGGAACCCAAAAACGAATGTGGAGATTCATACGAAATTAAAGAACAGAAATGAAGGAATATACACAAATAAAATTACAAAGGAAGAAAGGACTGAGCACTTTCGGAATTTGCTATATGAAGAAAACAATGAAACGGTAGAAACTAAAGAATAAAGATAAAGATAAATTTTTATTTTTTAAAGTGTTATTTTCTCAAAAAAAAAAATGTTATGTAAGGAAACAATTTTTTTACGTCATTATTTAAGTAGTGAGAAGGTCTATGAAAAACAGCAGAAAAACATTGGGGTTGTCATTTAAAAAAACTGATCACGTCATCGCGCAAAAATATGTGACGTCATAAATAAAATTTTTACGTCATAAGCTGGCGTTTTCAAAAATAAAATTGACCTGTCCGAGCGTTTTTCTTGAAAACATTAAATAACGCAATTATGAATTTTGTTCCAAACTTTAAGATCGCTTTGTATATTCAGAAAACCCTATTAAAATAAAACAAAACAATTTGTTAACTGGTGAAAGACCATAAACAAAGGGATCAGACAAGCGGATTCGATGAGCCCACTAATGTTTAATTTAATAATGGACAAACTAATCAAAAGCTTAGAAAAGAGGAGAGGATATAGAATGGGAAAACACAACATCAACATCGTATGCTATGCCGACGACGCGACTCAGTATTATTGACAAAAAACCTGCAGAGAACCCTATACCGATTTGGGAAAACATGTGAAGAACTAGGACTAAAAGTGTCAACAGAAAAATCCAAATGCATGACCATATCGCCTTATCCATTACTATGTAAACTTGAAATCAACAATAAAATCCTGGAACAAGTAATGGAATTTAAATATCTAGGATCAGTATTGACGATTAAGGGAAAATGAAACACAAGCACAAATAGACAAAGCTAATAGAGTCGTTGGATGCCTAACACATAGTATATGGAACAACAAAATTCTAAGATAGGAAACAAAAATTAGAATTTACAAATCGGTAGTAAGGCCAAAGATAGCGAATGCAGGGTAAACACGAAACGAAACAACGAAGACGAAAAGGATGATGGAAACCTTGGAAATGAGAATATTAAGAAGAATATGTGGGAAAACATTAAGAGACAGAGAGAGAAGCACCAACATAAGATTAGCACACAAAGTATAAGCAATAGGAGATTGGGTAGACAACAGCAGGAAAGAATGGAGCGGACACATAGATAGGATGAACCAGGGTAGAATAGTAAAAATATGCAGAGACAACATCCCAAGTGGCAGAAGAAGCCTAAGAAGGTCAAGAAAGAGTTGGAGAGATAGCGTATAGCTTATAGCCTTTGTCAGAAAACAAGCCAAATGCCTACACAGTAAAGAAGAAGAAGAAAGAACATATTATTCGTGAATCTGAAGGTCAAATTTATAAGAAATTGTTCGCTTAGGGATAAAGTCGACTGCTGTGCTATTATGTAGGTGACCTTTCACAGTACGCTCTTTCTAGTTTATTAGTTTATCTAACAGTGGTGGCTGGTCGGAAGGCTACAGATTGCCACCCTCCTTACAAAAACAATTCAGAAAAATTTTGTACTCCCTTACTTAGTCGACTAACACTAACATTTAAAAGAAATAAATTAATTAATTATTAAAATTGACAAAAATTACACAGTGTTGAACCTTCTGTTGTATGTGTTATGTTGCCTACACAATTCTTATGATTTTACTCAAATGGGGCTGACAAACCTTAGTCCGATATTGTAAGGCGCGTGGGTATGGGTACGCGAGGGGAACGTTTCGCTTGCATGGTAAACTGGCCGTGCGGGCGTAGAATCTTCAGCCCTAGACATTCTCTGCATTGCATAGAAACAACATGAATGTTGTGGAAATTAAAAAGTTATCGTTTACTTCTTTAAGTTCAGCGGATAAAATTAGTACTAAAAACAAAAAAAGCAATGACCAATGACTACAGTAGAAATAGAAAGATGCCTTTCTACTATTAAAGCTTATTTAAAAATACCATAACGGAAGAGAGATTGGCGGCATTGGCTATGTTGTCGATTGAAAATGTCTTATTAGACACAATGTTAGTGATAACAATAGGAGAATGGAATTTTATTTGATATACTGCATTGGAAACGTTGCAAATTTGGTAAGTAAATGGATACATAAAACAGTGACATGTTTTGCTGTTATGGTATCTACGAGTATTTCTATTTTCTGCTTAGCTCTCCCCACGGAAAATGTCACGGGCCGTCACTGTCAACTATACAGGGTACCCATTTTAAAACTTCGAATCTGAAATTCTGTAAATAGGCAACACACAGTGCAAGTACAAAGAGCTTATAATTTTTTTTCTAACACTAATATCTTATACTGTGTCTATGGTGCATAAGAGCTCACTTGTTATGTTTCCTTTAAAATACGCTTTTCTCTATAAAATACGTCGTCAATGACAACGTATTTTATAGGCCTTTAAAATACGCTTTTCGCTATAAAATCCGTCGTTGCCTAGCAATCTTCGCATTTTGTGTATTGTGGCGCGTCTAAAATAATAATTTATTAAAATTTCTAATAAGAAAATTTCTGATAGTTAGAAAAAATCTTGAAGACAACTCGTGCTTTATAGTTTAAAAATCTCTGTCTATCAAATCCTCGGCTCACTTCGTTCGCTCGGATTTGAACTAGGACCTTGATTTTTAAACCTTCTATAAAACACTTGTTGTTTTAATAGCTATAAAATCTAGTATTCCTATAAGTAAGGTCAAAACAACATTTTAAAAATATGGTCATCTGTGCGCTGCAATGTGTGTTGCCTATTTACAGAATGTTAGTCTTCAAGGCGATGGTTTTTAAGTTTCTGAAATGTAACCATGGACTAAAAAAAGTGCTAACAGTATCCAGTGATACCAAAACAGGTTCTACTATGGTTCGAAGCCGTATTGCATATACAGGGAATTTTTTTTTATTATACATATCCCCTATGTATACTTTTAAAATAAACGCAATAATATGTAGAGAACCGACTATACACTAAACGTCACGTCACGTGGTGCATAAAGGTTATGTTTCATGTTTGTAAATAAAAAATAAATCAAAATTAGTGGAATATCAAAATAATTTTAATTCAACGATTATTCTAAAACATAAAATATCAACAATACAACACCGAAAGGAAAATAAAAACCGCAACAGTTAAAATAGTTATTTGTACAACTAGTAATGAAAGCAATACTTTTTTTCATGAGTTTGAAGTTTGATGCACGACGGCGAAGCCGGAGTGCATCAATCAAACGAGTGAAAAAAAGATGCTTTCATACGAGTTGTACACAATATTTTTTTGCATTTTTACATTTTAAATCCCTCAAAACAGGATAAAAAGGATTTGAGAATTGACAGTTGTCAAACTAACAATTTACAATATTTTATTTAAAGCATACTTACTTAATGCAAAATGTAAAATTAAATAGTTAAAAAAAGTGTTGCTTTCTTTATGATTTTTTGATAAAAAAGTCCACTTTTTTGACGTTAACTTAATTTGATGATTTAAAAAATTAGCATGCTGTGGCAAAAAGTAAATTATGTAATATCAAAGTTCCATCTTCAGTTCGCATTAATTAATTAATCATTTAAGAAACCAGTATTTTAGATAAACTGCACAACGACAATTAATTGGATATTCCCACATAACTTTTAATTATGATTTTATGGGATTATCCACATCTACACCTTAGTTTAATAAATTACCGTAACTGCAGTTCATTTTTGTCAGCTGATTGCAGTTTCATTTATAATCTTAGCATGACCTAACCTGTTAGCGTCTTTATTCCCAAGGTGATGCTTTTTACCTACTAATATATTCTCTTTATGTAACTTATGGAAAATTTCTTACCTCAACACTAGGTCCAGGCATTTGTCTATTGACTACGGCAACTGGTCGTTTATTTCCATCTCCAGGAATACAATGGGGTTTTAAACAGTCTTCGGCATTATACGGACAGTCGAAACAGGCTTTACTTAATGTCTGATAATATTCTAAGGTGAAATTGTATTTACATATCATGGGAGCACTACCTTTCGTACAGGTTCTCGTACATGGGTGCTTGTTTTCGTTTAGTAGTACATATTCGAAAATGTCTGTGGAATCTGTCGAATTTGAGTCCCCTGAAAGTTAATATTTTACAGTTAAAAATTGCCATTAATTTGTGATACGAGAATACGTATTCTCACTGCAGGTTTAATTACTATGGCAATATCGTGTGTCTGTTCAATACATATGTGTATAAATTAATATAAAGCTAAGTATAGCGTTTTATGTTTCCCTTAAACCTTAGTTAAAGACAAGTTTTAACGTGAAGTGAGAATACAATCTTATATGTTTAAAAAAAATTATCATAGAAAACAGTCGTAGGTCTCTTGGTAGATAGTGGTTAAATATCCTCTTGGGGCAACTCAACTCAGAGGACGCGGGTTCAAATAGCAGTGGATGAATTTTTAAGAATTTGGGGCAAATGGTTTATGAACATAGGCATTCGATTTAGATAAACCGTCTTTAATTGTTAATTTACCTTCTGTTTATCTTACAAGTAATAATTAAAAATAGAAAGTTTAATAAGCAGTTTTAAATAGAGAAAAAATAATTTTCAAAATTTAATATTAAATATTAATTCTTATTATTGTATTTCAGGCTTTAATTTTCAAAGTTCGCTCTTAATGTCTTGGTGAATTGGATGTCGGTTTCGCAGCCAAGCAGAGACGGGTTCGAATGCCTATCAAGGTATGTTAAAAAATCCAGGATGACTGAAATTGTTAGGTGATTTAAACAATTAATGTGTTATGGAAAATGCCTAACATAATTAAAAAATAATTCTAGTCTAAACAAGATCTTTACTTACCTACAATAGTATAGGACTGACAACCATTCAGATAAATGAAGAAGGCAAAAACAAAAAGCTTGTTTGTCATCTTGAAATCCTGCAAAAAAGTTTTATTTCAGTATTTGTGCTTGTCACAGTGTATTAAAAATAAGCTTTAAATTTAAATTACGTAAAATGGAAAGTATTTTTGCTAATCAAATATTTCAATTTGCTTTTGTTGCATTCTTTCGAAGGTTGATCTTGACATTCCTTTTTTAAATAATAAATACAACCGTAATAAAATGATGTTTATGTAAGCTTCAAATTGGTAAAAATCAGGTTAATTAAAGAATAAATGTCCCAAAAACAGAACGACAATTATTTTCAGGTTTTAAACAAAGCCAAATCGTTCCTTAGTTCCAAATAGTTACGAAACTAGCACAAAATCTAGCAATTTTATGTTAATTAACAGAGAAGCTAAGATCACGAGGTCTACTTTCACATAATTCGATTCATTTCTAATGCAGCTTGATAAGTACAATAATTTTATTTATATCGTAGATAGGCACAGATATTAAGCAATGTTGCACAAGGCAGGTTTGCTGCAATTTCCTGTATCAGTACAGAATATTGTTTAGATTAGAATGTAACGTGTTCTGATTTTTTATAACCTTTTTTGGTAGATTGTAAACACATTTTTAAATTTCTGTTATAAAAAATTGGCTCTCTTATCTATGATTAAACAACTGATTTTATATTGATAAAAGAAAATATTTCTGACAAAAATTTGCACTTAGAAACAGAAAAAAAAGTTTAAATTTGAATCATTTGAAATTAATTTTATATTATTTTGGGATTGTAAACCGTAAGCCCGAATTTTAAAATTTAATAAATTCATATGCGTTTAAATCTAAAAATTTTGAAACTGTTAAACATCAAACATTTTGTAAGCAAAAGCAACAAAGGGGAATTCATAACTTATGCTTATACTTCAAGGCTCGTTTTTTTCAAACATGTATTCTTTGATTTTTTTTAAATTAGGTACTGATTTCAAAGCACAAATAACTAAAATTTTAAGCACCACGAAAATATAAGTTTTCGACAGGAGAATTAAAAATATGCAATTTTGTTAATTAACAAATCACAGGAAAAAATAAAGGACATAAAATTAAGAACGGAAATATTTTTTAATTTTTGAAAACCATGTGATACTTGATGAAATTACTTAATTACACACAAAAAGTTAAGGACAGTAGCAATAATGTAGAACGGATATTTAGTAAATTTTACAAATACCATGTTACCTTATTTAAATAATTGCACAATTATGATATTTACCGAATTGCTCCAAATTTTACAGTCAGTTGACAGGAAATAATAGTTCAATAACGATGTCAAATGTAATTTTATCTTTCTCTAATTAGAATTCTTTTAACACATAATTAGCTTTCAGTTTATTTAATATATTATTTAGTTAAATCAATATCTCATTAAACACACCACATGTTTTAAAAAGTCGGCAAGGAAGAAATTATGTAACTAAATAAATCGAAATTAAACAACTTTAGTTAGTATTCCACTTCAGAAGCACCGAAACTTATTTCTTGCGAATAAATTTACTCAAACTAATGAATGCAGACTTTGTATACCGTTTTATAGGTAGGTACTTTCAGTTGATAAGTTTTTACTATCTGGCATTTTGTTGGGATAAGCTGAGTACGGCTGAATATGCAGTTTTATTTATCAGATTTCTTTTTTATAGAAACTGTTTTTATTAATGAGTTAAAAATAAGTTAAGAAAATACAGCAGTCAAAGCATTGTATCTGATTCTATTTTTGTGTCTTTTATGAACTTCAAGAATAAATTAATATCTCAAAAAAACACAAAGAAAAAATGTCAGCGAACATTTATTGTTTGTTTATTTCTTGGGCTTGAGGGTGCCAAGCAATATTTTAAACGTCGATTTGAGTATTTTAAAATTTCTACACATAATTTGAAAGCAGAGGTTAATTGCTGCTATTAAACGCTTCGATTTTTCTTAAAAAATTACGATTTTTAAATTCACACTTTCGAAAGGATGCAAGAGGCGTTAACATTAAAACGATTGTTTTTTTTTTGTTTATTTTTATAGTAGTCAAATTGTACGATTTTGGTCCATTTTTGGCTTTCTCATGTCCTCTGGCCCAGAAGTAACATTTTGATATGTCATGCATAGTTTTTATAGTTTATATGATCGCCCCTTGTTTCCTAAGGGTTACTCCAGGGCACCCCTGCTGTTCACTGTTCAACTGTATGTATTTTTAATTGATAAGGTTAAAGTATTGGTTTAGTTACTTCATTTTCCGAGGATACTTCAATCATTTTTTCGGCAGTTAATATAATGGTTTTAAACATTCTGATTAAGTGGCAAATGATTATCCCGAGGCCAAGGTTTCTTTACTGCATCTGTTCTTTTATTTTACTTCAGGCCTTTCTCATTTTTGACGTTCATTTGAATGTAATCTTCACTTTTTTGCTTTGTTTCTTCCTCCGCCTGATGTTTTCAGATAATTTTAACCAGCTTGTCTATATTTTTTTCATTCTGTGTTTCATTCCCATTCTATATCTAATTTTTGCAATTGGTATGTGTTATGTTATAACCTTGAAATTCTACAGCTTCTTCTTGGAAAATCCGAATTGGCTCAAATCCTTATATTTGCCTTGTTACTTTCCATGTTTCTGCCGCGTATAATATTAAGCTTTGTGGTTTAATTCAATTTTGCACTTCGGAGAGCACCCAGCGGCCCCAATTATTATAACTTACCATATCTTTGCAAATCTTTCTTTGGCGGATAAAATTAACCCCCTGCTCAATATATGTTTAAAGAGCAGCAACTATAATGTATGTATCAATATGGCATTGGCCTCAAAAAAAGGAGGAGGAGAAGAAGATGATGAAGAACTGGAGGAATTTTTCCTTTGGATAATAACAAAGATATTCCTGGATCTTCAGTCTATAGCAACAAATTTGGTTTCTTTATTGCTTATTATTGTTTTGATATTTCTTTGTTACTATCTCCTTCCCTTGATACTATAATTCCATGTGTTTTTACTCTTCAGATACATAGTTCTATGTATCTATGCTATGCCTAAAATTTAGTCCTGAATCTTTGGTTTTTAGAAATTTACCTTTAGTTTTCCTTTTTTCATAAACTTTTATTATTAATTTTCTTGTATTTCGTTTTCATGGTATCAACCAGAAGCCGTTCCGATTTGGTCATCAGCAAAACCTGACAGGGTTTAATTGGGTAGGTTGTGTTATATTATACGTATTTTCTGAATGTATCTTTTGTAGAAAATTCTTCAGATTGCATCTTGTGAGTTTTAAAGTAATCTGTTCGTATTGCGTTTATTAACTTCCTACTGCTCCTTTTGGATGTATACTCTTCCAACTTATGTTTTTTAGTGCTCTATCAAAAGCCTTTTGGAGATATACAAACGTTAGGTATACCTTTCTCTCTCTGAGTATAATTTTTTTTTAATTTGATGGTGAACGTGTACGCTGTGGCCTTTTCTACATCTAGTTTGAGCTTTGCTTAATTTTGGTTCTATAACTGCTTTCAAAGCTTTTTTTAATATATATATATTTGCGAATTTTTTACAGTTTATAACCGTTTTTCGCATCCTAATCGCCATTTTCTTCGGTCGTGCCAATCATGTTCTTCTAGTCCTCTTTGTTCCATGGCTTCTTCTACTCCTCTTTTCCAATTCTTTCGAGGTCTCCCTCTTTTTCGTCTTACCCGAGGTTGCCACTCCCACACTTGCTTTGGCAGGCGGTCATCTGCCATGCGTCTTAAATGGCCGTACCATTTTAATCTTTTTGCCTCAACAGTATCAATTATGGTTGTATCAATGCCCATTTGTTCTCTTATTTGCGTATTTCGTACCCTATCTAGTCTGGTCAAACTGCAACATTTCCTCCAGTACTCCATCTCCAAGGCTGCTATTTTGCTTTCCTCTCTTTTACCTATACTCCATAGTTCAGATCCATATAGGGTTATACTCTCTATTACGGTTTTGTATATTCTAATCTTAGTTGTCTGTGATATGCTTTTGCTCCATAACAGAGGATGTAATGTTTTTATTGCTGCCCGTCCTTGGCCTATCCTTCGTAAAATTTCACTCTTACATCTTCCGTCATTAGTAATTTTTACTCCGAGGTAGTTGTATTCCTGGACCTGTTTAATCGTTTCATATCCAAGTTGAATATCGGTTGCCTGGTCTCCAATGACTAAATATTCTGTTTTCTTAAAATTTATTTGTAGGCCCCACTCGTCGTATTCCTCCCTTAATTTTCTGAGCATATACTCTACGTCATCCTGATCTTCTGCCAATACCACCTGATCGTCCGCAAAAAACATCGAGTATAACTTATTATTATCTTCAAGGGCTATTCCCATATTTTTACACTTTTTCTTCCATATTTCTAACGCGCCACTCACATACAGTTTAAATAATGTTGGTGCTATACAGCAACCCTGTCGTAGGCCTTTAGTTACGGCGATTTTATTTTTAATTTTTAATACTTTTCCAAATAGTTTAACTACAATGCTCAAAAGTTTAATCCCAGTTTAGTTTTAGCATTTTTTCCTGGTTATTTTCTTATATAAGGGCATTCCGTGTAACATGAATTTCCCATTTATGTGGAACTTTTCCCTCTTTCCAAGCTTTATTAGAGATATTGTAACACTTTTGTTAGGTGGTGATTTAACTAACATGTTCTAATTTATCATAACACCTAGCGCAGTCGAACTCCACGTGGCGTAGCTGGCTAACTAAACCACTGCGTTACAATATACTGATGGTTTAACTAACATGTGGCCTGTACGACATTCAACCCAGCTAAATGCTATTTTAGTACCTTGTCTTAATATGGAATAATCAACCATACGTTCATAATTTATTAATATTATGTACCTAAGTAAAATTATGAATGCCTTTGTGTTCAACTATTGTCCATAATTTTTAAAGGTGAGCTTGATAGATTTCTTTAAAGTTTCCGCTTGGGGGTGCAACGAATTAAGCCCACTTCGCCACTAACTTGAATAGGATTGAAATTCCGTCGATGCTGTAAAATTTTTCATGGGCTACCGTTAGTTAAGTGTAGGTCCAAGAGAACATTTTCCCCGAATTGTCCTGATATTGAATGTTTTTTTTTACCTGTTCTCTGTTCTTACATTTAAATCTTATCAATCACATTAATAGGATTTGTTTACTATTTCTTACAAAATACAAAATCTGAAGTTTCTTCCTTTTTTTTATTGTTAAAGTTCTGAATTTTACAGGTTTCATCTTAGTTTCTGAGAAAAGTTGGATTGAAGGGGGCTTTATAAATATTCACATTTGTTTATGAGCCTCTCGTTTTTAATTAGTACGTTTTCGGAAAACCCTGAAACTTTCATGGCCAGTTTTGCTAATTTATTACATTTGTGTGAAAACGATAACTATAAAAAATTAACAGCGGTAGCATCTTCAGAATTTCCCTTAATACGTGGTTTCATGCTTGTTAATATCATATAATTAAAGCATAGGCTTTCCCAGGTTATAAAAACCATCAAACAGCTCATCAGTCGAACAACTAAAAATATTTAAAATATTTACACTGGGATTTCCATGCACTGTAATTTTAGTTAATTACAACGATCTGCGGGCACTTTTCGAATACCTACATATTTTCAGTTTCGGTAAAATTTAATTACATATTGTTATGTAAACCTAGCGTAATCTTAATCACACCGGCATTAAGTGTTATTATGAAACATGCATGGACTAGAAACTTGTCTAATTGCATTCTTAACGTAAAAATCATAAACAAATTTTCACTGTGCTAAATATTTAACCTTTTGCTTTGTTTACCTTTGTGAAATACATTTCTTTTTTAGAATTAATTTAATTTCTTCATCGGCAATCAGAATTTAAAATTAAAATTTCACACACTTATTTTAACAAATGAACTTTTAAACAAACTATGTTAAAAATGTGAAATTTATTTGAGGTAAAAAGCAAAGATTCGAACAATCTATTTTTATCTATAAAAGGTTAACAGGAAGTTTTTATATTTTATATACCTGAGCCTTCAAGGCAAAAATTGTTACGTTATTACCGTAATTGTTTGCAGCATTTGGTCAAATGCCTTTTTTAAATTACAAAATGTTTAATTGCGCGTATGAGAGATTCTTATCTTTAGGTTTCTTGTCCTTTTAACCTTAATTGTTTTGTAATTAATGATAATTCAAGGTTTGGAGATTCACTGATCAGTTCAAGCAAATTCTGGACATTTTTTTGGTATATTTGTTATTTTAATGATTACATTATTAATTGCATTAAATTAAATTGATTTGATTTGTTTTAAAAAATTAGGATAAACATTTCTGGGTTTAATTTCACCACATATTGATTTACTACAACTTTTCTTGCTTACATAATGATTTAATTCCTGCTCAGGTTAAAGTAAAAATTCCAGTCGAGATTTTATTAGTAGTAATCGTAATGGTAAATCTTAATCAATGTACAACGATAATTAAAGAGGTAACTTGGTTTACGCATCAATTTCTGGGAATTACTACGTTATCTGTGGTTTACTTATAGCTTATATTTCCGATTTTGCTAGGAGTTTGCGAAGAAAATGTTCTTACGTTCTTAGGAAAAAATTATAGGTTTTAAAGAAAGTTATGAGATCATCAAACGATTTGTTCGATTATTGAAAGTTGATATTTAAGGAGGCAAAGTGTTACGATTTGCATTACTCAATGGTTCATCATAAGTAATAATAAATTGTAAAAAAAGTTTGAATTATATGTTAGGTACTACGATTGTTATGTGATCAGGGGTACTACCTACATCTTAATTTGGAAGTTACTGGCGTAATTTTGCAACGTACGGATGTTTTTGTTATTGTGCAATGAGCAACCCAAAATATATTCTCATATTAAATTTTAAAATATGTCGGAAATTTCCATTTTTTGGGTTTGTAATTAATTTTGAAATTTGTTTTATTATTCTGCGCAAATTTACGCTTTAAATTTCAGAATTTTAAAAATGTAATTTGGGTGTCTGAAATTTATTTTGAAACTCGGGTTTTTGAAAGTGTCTCACATACCTTCCCAACTAAAAAAAACTACTCATTTACGTTGACATTTTTCACTAACGAATTACAGTTACTGCGTTTAAAATCTTTATTTATTACGTAATTTTTATCTGATTTAATAATCTTATAATGATTTATAAACAAACGAGCCTGGCTTTAAATTTAGTTGAAACTTTCCGCTTTTTAATTTTTAAATTCAATATCACTATTTCTTAGACTTTGTATTTCCTGAAATTTGCATGTTGTATTTAATACAAGAAGAAATCTGAGCTAAAATGCGAGGATCATTTTAGATTTCCTGAAGAGTAGAAATTAGATCACAATATTGACTTTCCTCTGCCTTTCAATCTACATTTTAACATATAAATTTACATAATATTGCATCTATTTCTGATAAATATTGTTATTGTTTTTATCTTTGTTTAACGTAGATCTTCAAAGAAAATTAATTACTGCCAAACACGTGTAAAATCGCTTCTTTAAATAACTGTAATTTTTTGCTGTAGTATATGATAATTTTTCTGTTTACTATACAAATAAATAATTCATGAATTTGAATTTATTTAAATAAACAATTAAATAATACTCGTTTACTGAATGTGGAGTTTTTGAATTTTTTAAAGTTGCAAAGTTATCAACTTCGACTGATAACTAGTTATCGGAAAAGCTCTTTTCTCAAAAAAACCAATCAGGTTTCTTGATTCGAATACCAAAAATCTTTTTTGTTTCTTTTAACGTACGTGAACTAAATATGTACCACGTTCAACCATTAAAAAAATCAATTTCAAAAAAGGGGGTTTTTCCCTTTTACTTTGTGATAAATAATTACTCTGTTATTTGAGTTAGTTAAAAAAAAAATATTTCTAGGTTCAGTTTTCTGCAAATTTCAGTCATCATTGGGTGAGATCTAGGACTGCGGCTGTCAAGTAACATTTAGATTACTACAATTTTAGGGGTTTGCCTTTAAAATAATTTCCTAATTTTACAATATGTAATTTTACACTCGAATTTTAAAAGTCTCAATTTTCACCTATTTCACCCGAAACAAGGACGCGGTGAATTACCTTTATTTTGTGAAACTGATTATTAGTTTCTAAACATATTTTAAGTGTTTTATCCACTTAATCATTGCATTACTCAAAATTACATGTTTAGTCATCCTCATCAGGATCCGATTTTTTTAAAACAGCTTTTAAGTTGTTTATTTTCTACAATTTTTCAAATGTAATCGAGTGCTTTCTTAACCCTGCGGTTCCTTGAAAATTGCAAAATATTAGTTAAAAAAAAATACTGAGACAATATTTTTGTCGCAAAATTATAGGTTTTACTAAATACTCTTACGTAGGTAATATAAAATAGTTTCATTTTTAATTCGACAAAACAACATGCTAAGCATGAAATTAAAGTGTTTTTTTGTTTGTACCTGTTATGCTACAAATTTAGAGTTATCATGCACTTTTTGTTTTTGCAAAACTCTTCCATGTTTTATAATAATTTACTAGCGTTAAGATTAGTCAGTCACGAACACCAACAGCTTAAGCTAATTAAAGAAAATTGGCTAATTTCTTATAATTATTAGAGTATTTACTAATGTTTTATTTACGTGTTGAGAACTATATTAATTTTTACGAGATTTAAGAACAACGAACTATTGATAATATTTATTTAATTTATAGCACTTTTAAAGTACCTATGATTTTCATAAATTACTCTTCGTTTTACTTTTCGTTTATTGAGTTTAGAATTAACATAGATTTTCGTCGACCTGTAGTTTTTTGACGCAAGACATGCAATGTCAAGGTAACTACAATTAGAACATGACCTGCAATTTTACCTAAGATTTTTTAGCGATTACAGTTTAATTCCACAAAAGTCTGACATTATTCAACAATTAAGCTGGCGGCGAGGAACCAAGAACTAACACGTGAAGTTCTTAATTTCATGTTAATTAGCAAAAGGCTCGATTTAATAATATGTACTACAGTAAGAGAAAATATCAGTTGAGGATAGTTCCGGCTGAAGTTCTTGGCGTAAATAGGTGTAACACTCAGAAAAACCCTGTAAAACCACGAAGAACGTATTAAAAAGCAATCAATTTTGCGATTTTGCAGGTTAATCAGCGTTCCATTCTATTTTAGAATTAACCAAGATCAAAATGTATGTTAAGAATCTTAAAGCTATTAAAATTTCACGCGGGAGGTACTTTGTTGAATTCATTAGGTTAGCTTCAGTTGCAAATGTTACTATGTTACTATCTACAAATCTTACTTCTTGAAGAACTCAAATACTTTTTCGAAACCAAAATATATGTCTGTAAAATAAAATTTGTCGAGAATTCCTACTTTTCTTTTTGAACAAATTTTGTTAACTTAACTTGCTTTTACAAGCACATTTAAAGCTTGGATTTCAAGATCTGAAGAAATGATATAGAAGTTCAAACTCGGGGTTCTAGAAACGTAAATTAAAACTCTTAACTTCAAGATTCCGAAATTGCAAGAGAAAATTATTCTAAATAATACAACAGTAATACACTAGTTTAGAACAATTGCAATTCCGGTTGCTGACAAAAATACATTTAGTTGTTAAAGCTGAATAATTTATCTAAAAAATCACAAATCATTTTTTTTTAAATTTTGTGATTTATATATGAAAAACCAATACATTTTGTGATTTTACAGGCTAGGTTGAATTGAATAAATTTCAGGTTCTATTTTAGGAGTAACCCAAAATGAGGTGTATTTTAAAGTTACTAGGGGATCGTGAGGGAGGTGCCTTAGTTAATCCGCCAGTTTAAAATTGACTTATCACCGAGCAAAGCGTTAAATTAATTTTTAGAAGTATTTAATAAGTGTAAGTGGTTTCTTGGTGGCTTGGAAGTTAGCCGTCTGTTGTGTCACCAAGATAATATAGATTCGAATCCCAGTTGGCAGCCGAATTTTTAAGGAATCTGGAGTGACTGAGATGTGAATTTTGTTACAAAGGATATACGAAAAGGTTTAAATTTAAATATTTGTAAAATTCGACAAGTGAAAAATTAAAATAAGAAAACTAATCGTTTAAAGATACATATTTGTGACTCATAACAATGTACGTTTAATGTGTTTTTTTATTTACATGTAAATAAATAGTATACTTTATGCCTATGCTTCATTCATTTATTGCAGGAAATTGTAATTGTGCGGCTTTTTTTCCAGGCGTTTCGGTTTATCGGTTTGTGCTTTCCTATGCCTTTTCATTGAATTGCTGCTATGTTCCATTTTATTAATACGTCAATTAATACAAATATTAGAATATTCTAGCAAATTACGAAAATTTTGTACTTTCCCGAAGGAGTGAATTCTTACTTAATTTCTAAAATAAATAAAGCTTTTGAATTTAGTACATAAGACCAACGATTTATATATTCGTGCATTGTAACCATATATTTAAAGCAGAACCAAAAATTCGAAATTTTGCGTTTATTTTTTAAAAATAATTGAGCTTTTGTGAAATTTGCAATCAGAAATTTTAGTATGTATTAAGCTTACAATTATTGTTGGCCCAAATTTTATATTTTGTTTTACTTGGTAATTTTGTAGTAAATATAAAAATGCAGAAACGTCATTTTTGAATCTAATTTTTGCAGTTTTTCCCTTTAATAATTTTCCGAGCTCTGTTTTAAAATAAAAATTTAAAAATTTAAAAAAAGGACTATTAATTCCAGAATGCAAATTAAATTTCGTTTTTTGGTAGATTTTCGACTTTAGTACCAAAACTTCAGAAATGGTAATTTTATAATTTAATCTTTATTATAACTTTAAATATTACTTCTTGGTTAATAAAGCTCGCAGTATATTTTTTGCCTGTTTGGTTTTTGAATATTTTGCTTGACTTTTATATTTTAATAAAAAAATCAACAAATAAAATTATCTCTCGAAAACCAGTCACTAATATATATTTTTAAATACTTTATGATCTAATCCGAATAAGTAATTACAGCAGTCACAAATTACGACTCTTTGTTTATTTTATGATCTAAAAAAAGGTAGAAGTATTGCTGCAAAAAATACAAAAAATACCAAATATTTTAACTAAAACTGCAGCCACAAAGTAAATCAGACAAAAAATCTCGCAGTTACATAACTAAGACCGAATGGTTCTGGTGCATTTTTATACGTCCACTTTTTGCATTTATTTTATATTTGAATTTAATCTTCGGTTGTGTCATAAATATACTTCAACTACTCAATTTTTTTTCAGAATGTATTTCTGAAGATTAAAATAGCTAAACCCTAATATTGGAATTAAAAATTATTTCTTTGTTTAAATCAAAACTCAAGATATGGAAAAGCGTCAAATTTTACACTAAATAAATTATTATCAAGCCATTAGTAGCACTTAAAACTAAATAAAATTAATGTAAGTAATTAAAAACAAATAAAAAAAAATCATAATTAATACAAAAAATTAAAAAATAAAAACTACTTACAAATAGTTCTTGTAAATAAAGAAGTTCTTTGAAACCAATCGAGGAATCAACAAAGACTGTTTAGTTTTTGCGAAAACAAAGTGTGACTACAATTAAGTCATGCACACAAGTAATAAGTATAGAGAATCACGTTTAAACAGATTAAAAGCGTTTACTAAACTAAAACGTTAAATTCTTTATGATAACACCCAACACGTGAAAGAAGTAGGGATGGATTGATGGATAGCCCAAACGTAATACGGAATACCCGGATTATTAAGAGGTATGGAGCTCCGGCTGTGAACCTCATTTGGAAATTCAAGTTCAATTGCTGAACGCTACAAACTCGTAATTATCTGCAGAAATACACGGATGGTATTATTTTTGTTTACGTCATTCAGCTTCATGCGAAATCCAAGTGGGATTCACTCGGAATTAATTGTCAATTTTTGCATAAAATGAATCAGGAAGCTCACCGCGTTTAAGTTAATTAAATGGAGGTCGCTACTTGAATACCACAAAACCACCAACCAGAATACCATTCAGATTTTCACAGCTGAAATAAATATTATTAATAAGAATAACAAATTTTAAAAAATGAAATGAAAATGTACACAAAACTGGTTATACTTAGTTATTAGTGATTAACGAACTTTGGAGAGAAAACTGCAAAACAATGCCAAACTTGCACATGGCCAACTCTACCACTATTTTTTTTAAGATAAACTTTGAAAATATTGCTTGAAATTTCAAAATTTGTTTATCATAAAAGTGCACAATTTGTACTGTTTATAATTATTGTTAGTGTGAGAATTATTTCAAGGATTTAAACAATGAGTGTGAAATTTAGAATAATTAAATTATATGCATTCTATTTATGTAATAAAAAAAAGATAATTCTTAATTTTTAAATAATTATTTTAAAGGGGAAGTCAGCCTCATCGTAAACATGTTTTTTTTTTCTAACAGTTTATGAAGTCATCAATTCCTTGATCTATGTTTGAAATGCAACGTTTAGACAGGCGAAAATTATTTATGCTGTGTTAATTTGTTGCTTTCTTCTTTGCTTGTCTTTTATAATGACTGATTAGATTTTAAGTTTGTTGAAGTTTCGCAAAAATTATTTGATTTTGAAAGGATTGCTTACGAAATCTACCAATTTTTATTTTATGATCCAGTAGTAACGCCTAACTTGAACGTCGAATTTCGAAATAGGTACGTAGGGTCATTGTGGGAACAGTGAATCTACAGTACACAGTGAATCAGTGACGTATAGGGTTAAAAGAATAACGCGATCGTGTTGTCTCTTTCCCACTAGTTCACATTCCTAGAGCCTCTCAGTTTACTCCAGCTGTGACGCTGGTATAAGTTTGCACACGTTTTCTGGGAGTGCGTTTTTGTTTTTTATGGACCAAAAAAAAAATTCCATGTAAGTTTCATTAGTTATTCTTGTCCTAATTCTTGAAAATAATCTATATGTTAATATTTGTATGTAATAATCATTCATTGAGCATTATTTTTATGATATACCCACTGCTCAAGTCGGTGTTTAAGTTGGGAAATGAGTTAACAAAATCAAACTGGCGGGAGTGGTACACAGTGAATCTTTACAAACTAGTACACAGTGAATCAATCCACTGTGTACTTTTATCGTGAATAACTGTGTACTTTTAAATTAAATTTTAAATTTCTGAATTTAAATTTACTTGGTAAGGTGGCAGGCAAATTTGTTCCTAGAATTGATAAAAGACTGGTATGGGTCTGATATGCGTACTAAGCTAATGTTTAAAAATTACAATAAGTACAAATTGTAATGTTCTGTGATTTGCCATAGATAAGGTAAACTGATGTTACATTAATTACAAGCGATATTTAAATGAACATTACTGTGTTTTCCTTACATAAATCTTGTGATTCTCTGTGTACTTTGCTGTGAGTCATTGTGTACACCCCTAAGTACACAGTGAATCATTACCCACTTTTTTTTTAAACATTTATTACCTACTCAAACATCCTAATAGTCCAAGGAGGGATGTCTTAGAAGAAAATGTTGCTAAATGCCAGCATTGTACACATTTAAGTTTGACTTGTACAATATGCATTTACGAAGTTATATGGCACTGAAAAAATGGTGATTCACTGTTCCCACAATGACCCTATTTTGTTAATAATTTTATTTTGGTATTGTTTGAAGTGGACTAACAGCTAGTTTGCCTATATTATTCAAAAGCTGGTTAAGAGCATTTTCCGCGGCTAATTTCTAGATTTTGCTTTAATTTGGCAAACAGAAAATTTCGACAGGTTTACTGTTTGTAGGGGACAGCTTTATTAATTTTGATATTTATTGGAAATAGAATATTTCAGTTGTCGAAATACTTACTTGGCATCCTTAATTGTAGCTGGTAAAAGCATTGCCATTTTTTTAAACAGAATTTTTCATTTTTAAAACGTTTTAAATATTTTTGTTAAAATATCGAAGCTTACATTTGAAGAAAATAATTCAGTTCTTTTAAAATGGATCAGTCAAATTCATCCGGCATTGTAGAAAATAAATCTGTTCATTAATGCTTCATTCATTTAGTTTTTAGTTATTCGTTCTTTTAGTATTTTCTTCTTTCGTTCTTTCACTCAAAATGCAATATTTTGTTTATTATTACTTCATATTGCATAAGTTACGAAAGTTATAAATGATGATTTTAGGTAAAAAAAATTTGTTTAAAAGAATAATACTTATGTCCCAAAACTTCATATTTACATGTTTTATGTGATTTACCCGTACTTATAAAATAACGGCACCCGTTACAGTGTTACACACCATTATTAGCTTTTTGAACCTAAAAAGAATATATTTTGTATAAATTTTACTTTAAGAAACGCATTTAAATATTTTAAACAGGTTCGTTGAATTGAATTTAATTCAACTTCTATCTAAAGATAAAACACATATATGCTGCAAAAACGAATAATTATGTTACGTTATTGTTGAAACAGTATTCATTAATAATTCTTTAACTATGTTAAAGACGTTATTAATGCTTAGAGATGCAGCAGGCAGGGCAAAATTTAAACATTTTTCCCACGCTGCCAATTGGTGAATATAATACAGTCCAGCCGCGAAATCAGACGATGCACGTTATCAAGAGTCATGACGTCATAAATATAGTAGGTTATAGGTTTATATGTAGCCCAAGAACGATTATAATTTCCTGACAGTACAGGCAATCTCAACACACATGTGCATGTTCGATATATTATTATCGATTGCTATTGTCGATCGATTACAATTATAATTATAAACGAAGTGTTGGTGATATTTTATCACCAACAGTAAAGCGTGAAAATCTCTGGCACATTTACGTTTTTTATGTGTTATTCAGACAAATTAAATCTACATTAAATTGTTAATTTTTCATTGCTAATTGATTAACCTTAAACCAAACGCATAATTTAAAATAAGCTATAAAGAAGAAAATAAACATCCGTTTTGTAAATCTAATGGTGGCATTTATGATTCATTTAAAATTAGCTCAATGACGTGCATCGTATGATTTCACGGCTGGACTGTACATATATTGTTTCTTCCACTTTTCCAGGTCTGCCTGTTATATTTCTCCCAATCGGTTTGGCTTTCTAAACCCTCTTTATTTGTCTGTCTTCTTCCATCTTTACTTCCTTACTAGATGCCCAAACCAACTCAATTTTTTATCTTTAAATACTTCATTTGCTGGTTCAGTTTTCTTCTTATTTCTTAATTTCTTTTCTTGTCAGCTCTTTTTACTTCTAACACTCATTCATGTCATCTCAGCAGTTTGAATTCTCTTTTCATATAGATCTGCCAGTATTCATTTTTCTCCTCCATGTAGCAATACTGGTAGGTATACTGATGTATAAATGACCATTTTTTGTTTTCTCCGTTATTTGTTGGTGCCCTAGAAACTTTTTCTGTAGTGTATAAAATATTCTATTAGCTAACTGAATTCTCTTGTTAATTTCTTCTTCTCTAGATAAAACTAGCGGAAACGAAAACACAGAATCAATTAACGGAGGAGTCCGACAAGGGTGCCCGTTGTCGCCATCACTTTTTAACATATATATATCGACGAAGTCACGCAATGTTGGCAGACGGAATCAAATAGACATTTTACAATAAATGTCACCGCTGTAGATAGAATATTAGACGATCAAATTCTGCTAGCAGAGTCAGAGGATAACTTGCAAACACAAATTATATAAAACATCAAAAAATTATAATCTAGAAATTTCAACTGCAAAGACTGAGGTAATAGCTTTTAAAGGGCAAGATCCTATTCGAACGAAAATCATTGTTGATAACACGCCAATAGAACAAGTTAACTGCTTCAATTATCTAGGATACAACATTACATACGAAGAACAAAAGGACATCAACAGCAAAATAGCAAAATTTAACTACATATGTGGAACAACAAAAAGATATCTAAAAAACATAAGAAGGGAAACACGCCTTAAGTTCTATAAGGTAATGACTGTCCCCGTACTACTCTATGGATGCCAAAATTGGACAATTACTACAAGCCAAGCAAGAAGAATAGAAACCGCTGGACCATAAATGCAATGAAGACATTAGACAACAATTAGGTATCTTCAACATAACGAAAAAATAAAACAGTGCCGAATCAATTAGCACGAACATCTCAATACAATGGACGATTCCCGTATACCAAAGCAACTACTCCATTACCAACCTACAGCCGGAAGAACGGACATTGGTCGCCCGAAAAAAACCTGGAAAGACCAGCTTTAATCTATGAGATCGGAACAAACCAAAAGGTTTAAGCCCTGACGCTGATCATGACGATTTCTTCTTGTTATCAATTATAGTTCCTAAATAACTATAGTTGTGAACTTGTTCGATATTTTCGTTTTCCATTTTTATTCTAATCTGTTTATTTTGATTACTAATTAGCATGGACTTTTTTTCGGTGTTTATTAGTAAATTCTGTGACTTATTTCCATATTTCTAGGTTTTTCTGCAGGTTTTTTTTCTGTGTTAGCAATTAAAACGAGTTATATCGTCTGCGAAAGCACATATTTACAAATATACCAGTTGTGTACATCCTATTACGCTGCGTATTCACTTGAGCATTTTTGCGCGCACAAACGGTTTGCGCGCAAAAATGATCATGTGAGTACCGGCAGAACAGGTGTAAGCGCAAGGTCTGAGCACACACGTACGTGCTCCATCGGTTGTCGGTCTTGGGACCACCTCAAAGGAATTTTGCGCGCAGGTATTGCTCAGTTTGGACGAGATTTTTAATTTATACAGGCAATTTTTGGTAAAAGCACATCTGAAGCGGATATTTGCGCGTACAAACAAAAACCTTAACGATGGAGCGTGTACGTGCGTGCTCAGACCTTGCGCGCACACCTGTTCTGCTGGTACTCATATGATCATTTTTGCGCGCAAACCGTTTGTGCGCGCAAAAATGCTCAAGTGAATAAGCGGCTTAATAAAGCTGCGTATTTATTTGAGCATTTTTGCGTGCACAAACGTTTACCCGCACATACGTTCGTTTGCGAAAATTTTAAAATCTACACATAATTATTTTTAGGTGCAAATATCCGCTCCAGTTGTGCTTTTTCCTAAAGCTGTTTGCATAAATTAAAAATCTCGTCCAAACTGAGCAATACTTGCGCGCAAAATTCCTTTGAGGTGGTCCCCGAGACCGACAACCGATGGAGCGTGTACGTGCGTGCTCAGTGCGCGCACATCTGTTCTGCCGGTACTCATATGATCATTTTTGCGCGCACAAACGGCAAAAATGCTCAAGTGAATACGCAGCTTAAAAATAATTATGTGTAGATTTTAAAATTTTCGCAAACGAACGTGTGTGCGGGCCAACGTTTGTGCACGCAAAAATGCTCAAATGAATACGCACAGTGCACGTGTCAAAGGAGAAGTTGATAAGGTGAGTTAGCTCATTTATGCAAAACGGAAGTACCAATCTTAGCATACTTAAATTTAATCCGTCTACGCCTATAGCATTCGATCTCAAACTGGACACAATTTTTTGAACTTCCTCAACAGATGTATGATAGGTAGATTCACACTGTGTTTGTATACTGTTGTGCGTATGTTGACGAAAGAAGTTTAGTAATTCATCTGTAATTTTGATATCTTGAATGCTATTTAGTAAATGTCGATTAATTAGATTCGGGTCCTTTAAATCTTCCGATATTTTGGGAGCGGGTTTTGAGTGTAGAGTGTATGTTCCATTGGGCAAATTGCTTCCATAGAGCTTGTGGATTTGCCCGATTTACACGTATCTGCTGCTGCAGGTATGCGGTTTTCTCCCGCTTCATTTGTTGTTGACTAAATTACATAAATAAAGAGTTATATTATAACGTAGCGATTTTTTGTTTTCTTTTTATAATGTTTTTTAACATGTTTAATTTTAGATAAAGTGAATATTATGTACATTTTTAAAACCTCAATATTAACAAGAGATTATTTCTTTTATTTTTAGAGGATACATACATTGATGTTTTTCAGAGAATATAATCCAATCTCTAGCTGTAAATATTTATTCTAAACAATCAAAATTTCCTCTGGCAGTTTTGGTATTTTATTTTAGTACCCGGAACATCTTTAAAAAGATTCAAAAATCTTGAATATCAATTGCAATGCTTGTTTATTGGAATAATGAACAAAACGCAACTTTACCACAAAACAACTTAGAATAAATAATTACTTAATTTTTGATCAAAAACTGTGAGAAACCCGCTTGTTGAGTAGCTATTAACTGTCGACACGTAAATAAAATCATTATAATATAATGACTAAAAAAGGGTCGAAGCATTGTAGTTTTTGTTTAAATTTCGTGTTTTTATTATTTTAAAATTTTGATCTTCGGTATCAATTATAACAAATCAGTAACTAAGTTACTTTAGTATAAACCGGTGATTCCCAGACTTATTTTTCCGCAGAACCCTTATACAATATTTCACATACCGTGAAACCATCGCCAAATCTACAAACATTATAATCTTAACTGGGCATTAAAAAATAATAATTACCTACAAATAATTTATTCGTATGATGCACAAGAGATACAATAAATAATTATACAAAATTCAAATTATGTAGGTACAAAATACAAATTGTGCAAAATAAAATAATTATACAAAAAATGTATTAAATAAAAGATTAATGAGAAGATTGTAGTCTCACGGAACGCCAAAATTATTTCGTGGAACCCTAGGGTTTCACGGAACACACTTTGGAAACCACTGGTATAAACGAAGCAAAAAGGGCGCAACTATACAAATAATTTACACTGATTTAAGAAAATTCACAATCTTTCCAAATTTTCAAAGTGCTTTATCTAATTCATTGGCTGTTAGCTTAAAATTACACCAACTTTACCTGAAAATCTTAATTGTCGAATAAAACTTGTTTTGGAATAAAGATGTAACCAGAAAATAACTCTTATGTAAATTTCCAACCGCAAATTCAGAAAACTTAATAATAATTAAACTTTGTAAGTATATTTGCCTTGACATTAGGGGTACCCCGTCTGGGAATCTACGAGTCAACGAAAATTATTTATATCATATCTGAATTGTGTTAATCCTAGTGCAACGTTGGTAGTAAA
Organism: Melanotus villosus; assembly: GCA_963082815.1. NCBI lineage: Eukaryota > Metazoa > Arthropoda > Insecta > Coleoptera > Elateridae > Melanotus > Melanotus villosus. The sequence continues at coordinate 47,245,780 of OY720418.1, read as the reverse complement.
AGAGTACTTTTGCTGGAAACCCATGTTATTAATTCAATAAACCTTGTAAGTAGATATTTTAGAAAAGTTTAGTCTTCTATGTTCTGTCCCAGTAATAAAAAATCAGTAACTGAGTTACTTTTATTATTAAACAACTGAATGAACCGATTTAAGATAATTCATCAGGTTTCAGTATTTTTCTGTTAACTTCGTTTTTTACTATGCGGTGTAAAGGTTAGTGTATGAGGCTCTACTAGTGCCATGCATAACCCGATCCGTATTTTTAAAGGATGTAATTACTTTTTAATGAGAAAATCTGGAATCAGATTTCGTACTTATGAGTTAATAAGGCCATTGGCCTAGGCTTCAGCCATAAGAGAAAGAAGAAGAAAATCCGGAAAATTGCCTGGAAATTTTGAAAACTTTCCAAACTTATTGTAATTAAGCTTTGCAATTGTATATTTTCCCTAAACATTTTAATCCTTAAATCAAACTAAATCCCGATTATTCAAGGTAAAGTGCGTTTTTGTTATGCAACTTTAACTAAATGTTATAATTACGATTTTCTGAAGTATTATTTGGAGGGTTTCAAACAGTTATTGTAGTTTATTCCATATACGAGAATAAGTACAATATTGATTTTTATTTTCAAAAACATCTAATTGTAGAGATTTTTAAAGAATCAAAAATTTCGTGTCATGCAATGGTAATAAATAACATTTTGGTTTATTCGACAAAAATCCAAACCTTAACAATAAACCCTAAATAAACGAGCTGAAATTTGCATAAAAAATAAAGCATTTCTAATTATTATAAAACGATGATACATTCACAATCTTTTCTGGTAGCTGTAGTCCATAATTTAAATTTATTATATTTAGAATTTTAGATTACATAGACAATAACTTTTTATCAAAAACGGCTTGTTAGAACTGCCTAACATGAATCACAGAAGCAATTTTCAGTTGGAAATACCAGTTCGAATGTAAACCATCACCTTCAATCTATTTTTTTATTTGCTGTGCTTTTTGCAGATCAGATAAATCTTGTTTACACTAAAAAACTCTCTTCGTAGCATGGCTTATTTATTTTCTCTTTGATTTAAATTGGTTTAAATAGTACATAAAAGGCATTACCCTCCCAGTAAGTTGGTAATGACTCAACATGGCCTACGGAAGTCTAAGAAGATGAATAACTTCTTCCTTTAAGTAATATTTTGATTATCGATTTCCAGAATATTAATCTAGGTACCTATACAATAAATAATCTGCAACTGCCAATAATACTGAATATTTGAGGTGTATGTAGTCTCTTCGATTCATTTTAAACAAAACTTATTCTGAATAAAAAAGTTTTAAGTTTTTATTGCTATTTATTATGAAAAATAAATGTTTGTTGATGCTGAACTATTTATTTAATTATGCAGGGTGTTCCGTATCGTTATGTTAATATTTCGGGAGCATAAAATAGACTTAATTCTAAGACTAAAAAACACAAAAGTGGTAGGTTGATCTTTATTCGTTCTGAACTTACAGGCCATTGAAATTATAAACCATAAACATCAGATTTAAGTTCGTAAACCAAATAAAAACTTACCTTATTTCACAAATTTTTAATTAATGATATTTTCAAAATGCCTTCTTCCTTGCTGAACACAAGCTTGTAGCATATTTACATTGATTTTCAAAATAAACATTTGTGAAATAAGTTTTGAAAATCAAGATGACTATGACTGATCATCAAAAGAGACATGTGGTTGCAAATGGATGGTGCACCAGCAGCACATTTCGGAATTGCCCTCCGGAATTTAACGAACAACAATTATCCACGATGGATTGGTCGTGGTGGTCCTGTTGCAGAGCCACCTAGATTATTTATGGTTTATATTTTCAAAGGTCTGTAACTTCAGAATGAATAAAGATCGACCTACCACTTTTGTGTTTTTTAGTCTTAGAATTAAGTCTATTTTATGCTCCCAAAATTTGAACATAACGATATGGAACACCCTGATATAATTAATGTAATAGTTCCCATTTTGCATTTAAAATTTAAACTATTAGTTGAAATATTTCTTGAAAGTGTAAGGAATTACATTCATCGTTGTTTACTATTTGCGAATTTTCTACAATCAATAACCAAATAGATCACACCACTATTTCTTAACTTAAAAAACTTATACTTAAAATATATTTTTCCAAGTAATTTTCCAATGTTATTGAAGTTTGATATGTACCACTCGTACAATTTATCATCAAAAACATTCTAACAGTATTTATTATTTTTTCAATCAATCAGCTGATAAAAACATAAAACAATACGGTTTAGAGATAAGATTTAGTCTGTTATAATCAGAAAGATTAAAAATTAATTTTGAGAAATAAAAAATTAAACTTGTTAATATAATTTTCCGCACAGAGGGAAAACAAACAGTTGCAACTTGTTCAAAGTTGTTTGAAAAAGTGGGAAATCTGATTAATATTTTTAAAAACTTAAATCATACCATAATTAATCAAGGTTTCGTCATAATTCGTGTATTTTTGTTGTTAAAGATGATAAGTATGGTGTATCTGAAAAGATAAATTAAAATCTTTAAATATTTCAAAGTTATATTATCAGTTGGCAGTTGGTAATAATAATTATTTTTAAGTTAACAACATTTCCAAGGGAATTATTTTCTTTTATCTACGACCGTCCCAAACAGAGTACAAAGTTCTGCCTTATCGACCTAGTGCGACAATAGAAACTCAGTGCTTAAAATAAATGAATAAAGTTACTTTACACACCGTTGACTCCGTTTCTGTGGTAAACAGCTCGAAAAATAGAGAAACAAATAACTTGACGTCACAGCTGAAAATTATGTTTAAATAATAATAATAATTTTTTTTCCATGTTTCTTTTTCTTATGACCGTAGATAAAAGGGCATACGCAACACGTATGTTAAACTTTCGCTGAAATTCGCTTACTGCTTCCATAATCAGCTATTATATTACTTATTACGTAATATGCTATTATAATTCATTAAGATACAGTATTTTCGCAAGGAATGAGCTTTTCTTTCTTTCTTTTCCTTTTGCCCTCTTATACCTTAGCAGTGTCGAGGGGGCCGAACACACCGAGCCGCAGAGTTCTAACCAAGCAGATCTTTGCTTAACTTTCTATGTTGCACTACTACGTGTGCAGTGTGCTCCCACTCTGCAGTAGTGCCGGCCGAATGAATTTTTAAAATAATATTTTATTCTTCTTGTTCTTTTTTATCTGTCCCTTTATTTTCTATATTGTTAAATTTGCATTCTTCAGTAAGTCTTTTCAAATTGGAAGTAAAACTTAGAAATTTGATGGAGTGTCTTTAAAGCAATAAACATTTGTTTATGTTGGTCCCAAAGAGAGAGCGCATGTATTATAAAATAATTTCAAGTAGAAAAAATGATTGTTTTAAAATCGAAAAGTCAATGAAATACTTCCTATTTACGTTGTAAACCTGTAAAACTAGTATTCACCTTTGAAAATGTATTACCTTAAGCCTTAAGCCCTTAATTTGGGTGCCTGAAGTTAGCAAAGTAATAGAAGCACTAACGTTTATAATTTACACATATACACATTATTAGTGCATCGTTATAAATTATAATTAACATCAGCAAAGTGCGCAGTTTATAATTATCGCAAAATATTTTTTCTTTGCTAGCTTCACGCCTAGCAAGTTTTTTTTCTAAATTGCGATGGAAAACCTCTGAAGTGGTTAGTGTTTCGTTAGTGCACATTAGTGCACTATAAAGTATAAAGTATTCGCGAAAAATTAATCGCCTTCAAGATATTACGTACAACTTTTGTTTTGCTAGCTTCGTACCTAGTAAAGTTTTTTTTTAATTTCGAGGGGGTTAGTGCTTCGCTAGTGCACGTTAGTGCAATATAAAATTTCCGCAAAAACTGTTGGTTTTCAAACTATACAGGTAACAATGAAATGCTGTTTTATATTTTATTTGCATGCTAAAGCAATAGCACACGATTGCAATTTCATGCTGAAATATAAATACCTACTATTTATTTTAATTAAATATTTTTGCGCGTCTTCTTAGGTTATTCGTAAGAGTTGTGGTATTTTGAAGCAGTGCATTTCTAACACAACGAACTACTAACGAAATATCTTGAACGGTTTGGCATTTGCTATTATTTTAAATCGGTAACTTTAATATTCTAAACAGATAAACACCTTCTTCTAAACTGTATGTAGTTTACTTAAAAACATTATGGATAATAAACAATAAACAAATGAAGACACCCTTTTCAACTTATTTATAAAAGCAATATTTTATACAATAGTATATGGCATAAAAAATATTTATCTGGTCTAGTATGAATTCTAAACATTATAGTTATTAAGGTACCAAGGGCATTATGAGCAAAATAAGCGCCCAAGATTGTTAGTTTACAACCCGACGGCCTTTGGCCCGAGGGGTGTATAACAATCGCGGGCGCTTAGTTCATAATGCCCATGGTGCCTTCAACGTTTTATGTCCTACCAGTTTTCTTACCTAATTCACCTTTATTTTGTAATTTAGATTTATGACATTAACTGAGCTGCCATTAATTTTCACTGTGACAGTGGCGCATAATAAAGTTCTATCCATGGAAAGAAATGGTATTACTGGTTTTTATTGGTCATAATACGCCCTAGGGCATTATAACAAAATAATAGCCCTAGAGCGTTATTTTGTATATAACATACCTCAAAATAGAGTCATTATTGTCAATTAATATACCGGTAGGATATAATAGTTATTTATGTAATAAGTGTGTAAATAGCTATTTATGCAACGAGTTGCAAAATGATGACTTTTTATCACCAGGCGTGAAATTGTTCGTCGAGGCGAAGCCGAGATGAACAACACGCCATGTGATAAAAAGACATGTTTTGCAACGTGTTTCATACAAGATTTTATCCAATTCAGATAACAAAATGTAAATGCCACATCTTCTTAAAAAAGGAGTTGGGTCATCGTGATAAAATGGGAGCATATTTTGTAACTAGTTACAAAATGAAACACTTTTCGCAACTCAAATCATCTTTTTGTAACTAGTTACAAAATGGGAGCATATTTTGTAACTAGTTACAAAATGAACCACTTTTCACAACTAAAATCAATGTCGAAATGTTGACATTTCGTAACTGAATTGGATAAACTTATTTACACACGTGTTGCATACATTATTTCTTGCACAGACGCAGTATAAATTCAAATAGTAGATTATACCCAAATTTTAAATTTTTTTATTCGCGAATTTATTAATTTCGTTTTCTATATTGTAATAATACATTTCATCTTTTTCGGAATTATTAATTTCGTTTTCCATATTGTAGTAATTCATTTCAATAAACTGAAAACAGTTTTTATACAGGGTTCGTCAGTGAAGCGGGAAAATTTAAAACTCCTGTATCTACATAAGTTTTTATTTTAACATTAATGTTTTTACAGTTTTCTGTTAAGTTAGACTTGCCATTTTATGTTTTCAAAATAACGCTTGACAGATGGGCACCATTACGATCTACGCACTCTTGTAGTATTACTCGAAAATTTTCCATTACTCGCCGCAACGTTTCCGGTGTAATACGTGCAACTTCTTCTTGAATTTTTAGTTTTAGTTCCGGTAACGTTTGCGGTCGCTCGACATACACCTTGCTCTTGAGCCAACCCCAAAGAAAAAAGTCGCATGCGGACAAATCAGGAGATCTAGCAGGCCAAACAATGTCTGCATTTTTTGATATGATATGGTTCGGAAAGAGTTCCCTGAAAGCAGTATGACTGGTAGCACCGTCTTGCTGGAACCATCTGTGGTTACCTCTGACATCAAAAATGTTGTGACCACGTTTGTGGAACGAACTGCGCTAACGGTTGTAACGTTTCCTCGATCGTCTTGAAAAAATAATGGTCCAATAATGCCAGATGATAAAAGTGCACACCATACTGTCACCTTCGAACTATGCAACGGTTTCTCATGTAAGACTACAAGAGTGCGTAGATCGTAATGGTACCCACCTGTCAAGCGTTAATTTAAAAAAATTAAATGGCAAGTCTAACTTAACAGAAAACTGTAAAAACATTAATACTCAAATAAAAACTTATGTAGATACAGGAATTTTAAATTTTCCCGCTTCACTGACGAACCCTGTACTTATTTTATGATTTCGTACAACATTCGTACGTAGGTATTTAATGTGACAAGTAAAGAATAAAAGAAAAAACATTTACCAGTACGTGACATCGGATTGGCCGCGACTGAAGATGCACATCATGAAAGTTCATTATGCGTTCGATACCATCTTTATGCGTTAGTTACTGCAATCGTTTTGTAAACATCAACTTTTGCAACTGTTTAGAATTTGTAAAACGTCAACTTTAGAGACGACTGCGCAAAATAGTTATTTATGTACCAAGGGCGTAAAAGCAAGTTACGCCAGTGGTACATACATAATTTTATGCACGATCGAAGATTTTAAAACTGAAATAAAAGGAATAAATTAATTTTCTGCCCACATCGAGTAGTTAGTTGCTCAATTATTTTAATTTTTTACTGACAACTGTCAAATGGTTGAAGCATTTACGCCTAGGAATATTCACATAAATAATTGTGTTAACTGTGTTGTTAATACAAATTACCCTAAATAGAGTTCTAATAAAGAGCATACATTCGATTTTAATTTAAAAAAATTCTTTATAAGATTGTTAAACTGTTTATCAATTTTTGACGTTTCATTATAGACCGGCGGCCTATAAAGACACCCACGGGCTATAAATAGACGTTTATGTTAAACAAATTCAGACATAATTGACACATTATAATGCGATCGTGCATAAAATAAATTATGTTATAATAAATAAAAGAAAATCTCTAATAATTCTCTACAAACTGAAAACATACCCGCAAGTGCGATTAATAATTACATTTTTAGATGTTTCTAAAATAAGTAGATAGGTAATATATGCAATATTCGCACAAGTAACAACTTTAATTTTCGGCATATTGCGGTCCCTTCACAAGATAAATACAAATAACAAATATGAAATACATATCTATCGTGTGATCAAAAAAGTTCGAAATCGAAGCATAAATCAATGCCTTTTAAATTGGCGTATTCCTTGTCTAACTGAAATTACCGTAAATGGTATTAAGTAGACAATTTTATTAGAATTGTACTGAAATTACAGAACCTTATAACAGAGTAATTCCAGGCTCCATTGTCACGCCGCGTGCCATTCAAAATTCAACAGTGATTGTTTTTTTAGCTTGAGTAAACATTTTCACTGCAAGTAATTGACATTTTTGACATCAGTCAAAATTTGATTATTAAATATTCGAGGATAAAAGGCTGAATATTTTATTTTCAAAGTCACATCAAATTGCGGCCTTTTTTGATCATACGATAAGTGGTATCATTTATTCTATACAAATTATAAGGGAGCATCTGACGATTTACTAGCTATTCAGATGAATTGTAATTATTGGAAACCTTTAAAATAGCTATTTTGTATAAGATATTTAGTTAAAAAAACACTGATGCGAAACAAGTGACATGAACAGTTTGCATATTCTTATATAATTTTAAACATAGATATTTTTCTACCAATACTACTGGAGTTTCCGGTAGAAGAGGATTCGACTAAGTAAAGTACTTTAGTTTCCTATAAAAATGGAGTAATCTTAAACATATTTATGAAATAGATTCTACAAATACTGCAATATAACTGCGACCAACGCGTTTTTGTTTTTTAATATAGTTTTTTTAATAGCAAGTATTGAACAAAAATGTTATTATTATAAATATTTAGTAAATTATTTTCTATCAATTGTATTCTGCAGATGATCTGTCAATGCTAATAGAAACGTTAATAAAAATTTATTCCTTTGAAATAATGTTGCTATGAATATTTATGTGTGTGATTTGTTAAATTATTTCCTTCCAATTATATTCTGCAGGAGATCTATTAATGCTAATAGAAACGTTAAAAATAATTTATTTAATACTGTTGCTATAAATATTTGTGTGTGTCTACGAATCAAAATTTGAAAATTATTTTATTGTAAATGCAAGGCCGAGATAAATAAAACATAAAATTTTGTATCGGGTAGAAATTACTAGCAAATTTATAATTTAAAATCTTTAGAACTTTTATTTCATCAGAGGTTAACCAGACACAATTTCTGGAAAATCCAACGAGCACAAAAATACATTTAATTTATCAATTTTACCGTGCAGGCTACGTATATTAAAATTTAAAATTCTCGCTATTTTTATGGAATTTTTGTCACTGAAGTTTACATTTCTATTAACAAACATATTTGCGTCTTTTTTATTACCGTAAGTTTGTAGAGAAGTAGTCATTAACTTGCCAATTTCTTCAGCGGACGTTCTGGAAAAAACCCAACCCTTTGGCCATGCCTGCGGATCTTTGGAGTGTAATTATCTTCAACCGTTATTTTGAAAGATGAATAATGCTCTGGATCTTTTGAGTTTAATTTCTGAAAAGCAAAAACTTGTATAGTCGGGGATAAATGGTCGATAACGTCTTGTTCATTAGTATTTAGAGCTAGTTTAGTTACATCAAAGAATATGTTACATGTAGCATGTAGTGCAGTTACTACTGGAGCAGCTTTCAGTTTGATTTTATTGTCACTACTTTCTGGATTGCTTCTTTATTTATTTTTATGACTTACTACTAAATTCCATTTAGCATTGTTTTTACTATCACTGATTGCTTCTTGTTCTGTGTTTCTTGTCGTAAAAGGATTGTTGTCGATCTACATTATCAGATTTGCTTTTTAGACTTGCTTTATCTGCTTCACGTGTTTTAGTGGAGAATAAGAGTGTTTCACGTTGATCAACATGTTTTAATATTTTTTTGTTTTTCATTACAATTTACATCAAAAGATGGTGGCAATTTGGCCAAGGTATCTTTAGTGGGAATATTTCTTTCAGTCGTTTGTACGAGTGCTAAATTTACTAAGTGTATTTGTTGTTTTAAAGAATTCACTGTATCTTGTAAGCAAACGATAGTTACATCTTTTTGTTTAATAATATCCTTTAAATATTGGATTTCTGAAATATTTGCATTTACTGCAATCTCAGCACCATTGTAGATGTCACTTTCTGATAGTTTAGAGGACTTTTGTTCACTTTCAAACAATTTACTATCATATCACTACAACTTTAACATTCTTTAAATATTTTACACATCCTAGATGGAACGATGATCCACATGTTACTAACTTTAATCCATTAAGTGGTACATTATTACATTTTGTACAGATTTTTGTCGGAGCAATATTTAAACAACTCTCACACGCCGCCATCTTGTTAGCGTTTTAGCATTTCAGGGCATGGTATGGTGCCCCATAATTTTTGGAATTAACTTTTCTCGACCTCTTAAAGTCCATATTCAAAAGGCGTCGTAAAAAATATTTTTTGTTTATAATGATGAAAATAATGCACTGATATAGTCAAACGAAGATTTACCCATAAAAAAAAAAAAGTTCCTAAACGGATACAAAGGACCGTAGAATAGGCAATGGGAAATAAAGATCAACCTAGCAATAAAACTCATAAAAGCAGTTTCTATCCTCGTAAGACAAAGGTACACTTGACATTTTTCACAAAAGGAGAAGGTTTACTTTCCACTGGTTTGTTTATGCAAAGCAAAATGGAAAACTTGATCAGTCCGAACATCGAATTGTGGGATAGGTTTTGTAAGGCCCTTCTTTTTTAGCTGCATATTCCCTTTCCCCGGAGGATGAGTTCGGTCTACCTTTTTTCTTGGGACGAACATCTTTTTTGATAAGACATAAAACTTCAGCCAGTTCACTCCGAAAGTCCAACGCATCCAAAATATCATTATTAGCAAAACCAGTTTCTAGCATATCTTTCGTATATTTAATCCAAGGTGCAACTAAGCATAGGTCGATAAAGTGGAAAAAACGTTTCATGTATCATCTCCGACATATCAATGTAATTCTAAGTAGATCCATCTCACCCATAAGCTTATTATACTTGATCATATTTGGATGGTTTACATCGATCTTGGTTTTACTACTTCTATCAAACCTTTAAACACTATCTACCGATTCAGCTCCACAAAAGGTGCTAGCAAGGCGGACACATTTATTGTCAATCCATTGTAGAACACGTATTTCTATGGCATTTTCAGTCATTGTTTTGAAGTCGTCGTATAAACCTCTACCACGTTTTTTCATGACTTTATTAGTAGGCAGTTGAAGTCCAAGAACTCGATTTTTCCTTATTGTTCCCAATGTATATACGCCATCTCGATGAAGAACTGTTATTAGCTTTATTGGCGAAAACCAGTTATCAAAATATAAAAAATGGTTCTGATGGACTGGTATTATAGATGCCAGACGTAAAACGATATTCCCATTCGTTCCAATATTCTTTTTTCCTGGCGCAGGTAAAATTTTCCCGTGTAAATTTCAAAGTTGTGGATCAACTCTCTGTTATCGCACAAGACGAACAACTTGTAACCCCATTTATTTGTCTTATTAGGATTGTATTGCTTCAAAGATGACTTTCCTTTGTAAGATACAATTTGTTCGTCGACGCATAGCATCTGGGGGTTTTCTTGATTCCTGAAGTTTTCTTGTAAATGGCCCACAACCGGTCTAATTTTGAATAGTTTGTCGTATTCGGGATTATTTCTATCTGTTGGAAGTTCATCATTATCATTGAAATGCAAATGTCGTTATAACTTCCCATCGCTTGCCATTGGATCAGCCACTTGTGGTACTCTGTAAGAGCTTTTCCAGTAAAGCTTACTACGGGGAATCCCAAATACTGACATATATGTACGTATATTATAGTGCATATGAAAATATCTAACTCTGAATACGTAAGCCGAAAAATATGTCAGTCTCTTGCGAAAATTTTATATTGCATTAACGTACAGTAACAAAGCACTAACCTCTTCAGAGGTTTTACCTCGGATTTAAGAAAACAACTTTGCTAGGTGCGAACGCGAAGTTAGCAAAAACAATTGATACCTAATATCTTAAAAGCGAATAATTTTTCGCGAAAACTTTATAGTGTACTATCAGAAATGTTATCCGCCCAGGAACCCACACTTCTGGAAGGTGCACTAACGATGCACTACTAATGTGAAAATTATAAACGTGTTATTACTTCGTTAACTTCACGCAACCCATTAATTTGACGCTAATTAGACGAAATTACTAAAACAAACAACAAAACACTCTAATTTTGTTTGTCTGAAGTATTAGTTATGTTTGTTTCTGTTAAGTAAGTTGTATCTGCTGATCCTTGGATGGGAATTCATCGTTTCACGGTTGAAATAATAAATAACATGGTTTACTTCTTTTTGGTTAAATTTAAATAAGTATTTTTTTATTAATATTTGAAGTGGTCTAAAAATATTTATCTATTTACTAAATAAATTTACCACAGGAGTAGACCTTTACAAATTTTGATTTCTACACTAGTTTAGATAAAAAAGAATTACAACTGCTATCATAAAAGTATTTAAGTACAATGCTTTTAATGAAAACAATAAAAAGTGAATTAGACATGTCTGAGTGTCTAAACAAAGTACAGCACGTGTAAAGGATAAGTCCAAGAATCTTTCCTTTTAAATTTTTCACCTTTTTGTAATTAAAATTCCGTTGTTAGAATTGCATTAGTCTAGAAATACATAAAAAATCTCCTGCATTTATGTAAAGAAAGCTTAACATCAATCTCAATTAGCAAGTATGCAAAGCCAGCGCAGATTTATCGCCATCTGTTTATTATTATTATTATTAGGATTATTATAAAAAACACATAAAAGCAGAGGCGCAGACACCTAAATGCTCAAAACAAGTCTTATTAATTAAACCTAACAGTGACTTCATACGTGACGTCTCCATACGTCCATGATACTAAAACTCTAGTATCATGCCATACGTCTGTGGTGCGTGTGTGAAGTGCCCTACATACATAGGGGGCCGACCCTACAGCTTTACGTAGGTTTTGAAACACGAAAGTGTTTGCACTTCTACTTCAGAGAAGGCTTACTACAGAGTATAGACCGTTCCTACCTTAGAAAGAAGTACAGGGTTTATGGGCAACAGCGTTTGCACGTAGAAAACACATTAATGAGCGCATAATAAAACTGACGGCACTGTTTTATTTAAAAAAATATGGCATGAATGAGATAATTTTCAAATTGCATGATGACAAACAAAAAATCCCATAAGAGCATGTACTTCCTTTTAACGGAATTTAGGTAGAATACCTTGGTGGTTTGCTATTGTCTTCCTAGGGAAGCGGTCGGGTATTTCCGATGCACATATGTACGGCCCTGGTAATGAACCCGGGTCATTCTTAATGTCAATAGTCAGACGCACACTGAACCGGTGTCATGTAGTTCGTGCAGTTTTGGCTCATGATGTCATTCGTGCTGTTTCAGCCCACCGATGGCAGATAAAGATAATTAAGTGTACTTTCCGCCCAAATAATTAACATTTACGCATACTAACATCTATTTAAAGATAATTCTCTTTCATAAAAGTTTCTTTCAAAAGAACTTACATCTTGAACATATGCGCACGATTGCATTAATTGTGCTTTTAAATAGGTAAGCATTAAAAATTTAATTTTTCGATGTTGTGTTTATAGTGATAATAATTAAAGCAACAAATATGGTCATACTTTATAGCTATTAAGACAACAAGTGTTTTATAGAAGGTTTAAAAATCAAGGACGTAGTTCAAATCCGAGCGAACGAAGTGAGCCGAGGATTTGATAAACCGAGATTTTTAAACTATAAAACACGAGTTGTCTTCAAGATTTTTTCTAACACTAATATCAGACATTTTTTTTCACTAATATATTATTAGAAATTTTAATAAATTATTATTTGAGACGCGTCATAATGCATAAAATGCGCAGATTGCTAGGCAACGACGTATTTAAAGGCCTATAAAATACGTTGTTATTGACGACGTATTTTATAGAGAAAGCGTATTTTAAAGGAAACATAACAAGTGAGCTCTTATGCACCATAGAAACAGTATAAGATATTAGTGTTAGAAAAAATCAATTTCTTTATTATTAATGATATACAATGTGATTTTTTAAAAACTCAATTGCAGCCGCCGTATTCTGACTTAATACAGACAGTTCTAAGTTCTAAGGTTATTAAGACAGAATACGGCCTGCTGCAATTGAGTTTTTAAAAAATCACATTGTATGTGTTATGTGTGGCTCTGTGTATTAATATGTAATTGGTAAAATTAACATTAAAGGAAACGAAGTAGTTATTAAATAAATGCCACATTTTATTTTATTAAAATGTTCGATTATTTGAATATTCAACAGATGATTAAAGGAGAATCACATTTGCTTTATGAAAAATATAAATATAAAATTCGGAGGTAAACAGAAAGCTACGTTAGTTGGTAATGTTTATATGGACGTAATAAAAATGCAACAGATAGAGAATTTTATTTACCAATAGGGATTAGTTATCTTTATCAGATGTCAGTACGGGAAGATACCAAGACTTAAGCAGAAAGTTTACCGAAATATCTTTAGCTACAGTCGCTGGTCTGAAACTATACAAATACATACGATTGACGTCGTGAGCCTAAATCGCACGGACCAAAACCGGCAAAACCACACGAAACCACTGAACCACAACCGTTCCAATTACTTGCATAAGATGAACTGAATGGAATGATCTCGTATTCACTACACTTTCAATCGGTCTCTAGTGCCTCTCTACCAAGTTTGAAACGATGTCCCAAAAGGTGGTCAGTACTTGCGTACTTTCGTGAATATATCTTTTATGGTCGTCCCATATTTTCCGTTCAAAATTAAATAAGTATATGTAGATTAAATCGCCGCGTGTTTTTCTATCTTCCAATACATTGTCTCATACTTAACAATCTATTTGCGTACGATAACATAGTGAGACAATGAGACATCTTAGACACTTTCCTCTGTACTTTTTCTAATAGTTTCTTATCCTGTTGTAAAACGGAAGACTATACTGCTACTGACGACTTTTCTTGTTGAAGTGGCGTGCCTTTTACAGGGTGTTGCCATCTTCTCTCCATATACCTGTAGTGTGCGTGTCAAGTAGTCTACAGATACAGGAGATATACAGCTTTACGTGGGCCCCGAATTACGGTAGTACTTGCACTTCTATTCCATAGAAGACTAGGCGTAATACCTCGGTAGTTTGCCATTGCATTCCGAGGGAACTATAAGAACTATTTCATCGTAGCAGGGCTCACATCTTGAAAACATTTTGCAATCAGGAAAAGTCGCCCATTAGCTTTCTTAATAATTGACTAACTTGAAGAGATCATGACAATCTGGATGTAATTATAATTCCCAAATCAAGTTGCTGTTTTACTTGTGTAATTACAGTATTATACAGGGTGTTCCGTATCGTTATGTTCAAATTTTGGGAGTATAAAATAGACTTATATCTAAGACTAAAAAACCTAAAAGTGGTAGGTCGATCTTTATTCGTTCTGAAGTTACAGGCCTTTGAAATTATAAACCATAAATAATCTAGGTGGCCATGCAACAGGACTACCACCATCAATCCATCGTGGATAATAATTGTCGTTGTTTATGAAATTCCGGACGGCAATTCCGAAATGTGCTGGTGCACCATCCATTTGCAACCACATGTCTCTTCTTATGATCAGTCATAGTCACCTTGATTTTCAAAACTTATTTATCTCAATTACGAGAAAACAAGCGTGAATTAAGAATTGTCACTTCATCTATCGGCATACGAGCACAAGCTTGTATTCAGCAAGGAGGAGGGCAGTTTGAAAATATCATTAATTAAAAATTTGTGAAATAATATAAGTTTTTAGTTGGTTTACGAACTTAAATCTGATTATTTTTAATGGTTTATAATTTCAAATGCCTGTAACTTCAGAACGAATAAAGATCGACCTACCACTTTTGTGTTTTTTAGTTTTAGAATTAAGTCTATTTTATGCTACCAAAATTTAAACATAACGATGTATAATAGGTACTGGGATTCTAGGATTATAACGACCCATCTGTAAAATAGTACACTTGTTTATATTTAATAGAAGCATCGATTGCGGGTTTTGATTGGCTAGGAGTCTAAAACAACTTAGTATCAGCATAAAATGAAAAGCTAACATTGATACGTCCAAATCGTGGAAGTGAACTAAATACAAAATGGACCATGGTGGTGTAGAGCCCTCATTGCCAATCTTAAAGTAAAATTTCCTTGCAGAAGAAAAGTTGGCTTCTAATTCCAACATGTTCCAATTTATGCAAAAGCTTCCGTTTGGAGGCTGTATCGAATGCCTTAAAATAAACAAGATAAAAAAAAGTGCAAAGAATAACGAAAAAGAGGGAGGGCCTTTGCCCTATACAGGGTGTCTCAAAATTGACGCCCGTGCTTCTAGGATTTGATTCAGGGGGCTAAAAGAAATTGAAAATGAAGAGCAGAAAATTTTCCGTTTGTCTTTTGTTATCGAGTTGTCAATAAAAAACAAAAATTTTAGTATAAACTTTAAACTTTATTAAAAACGAATAATATTTGAAAACAAGTTATTTTCCACATCTGTTGTCACAAAAAGTGTTCTAATAGGTTGCCTCCTACTTCAAGGCTATCACTCACACGATTTATCATTGAAGCACGAACTCTCTGTAGCATATTTTCGTCTATTGACGCCACGATAGCAAACGACAATCGGAAAATTTTCCACTGTTCATTTTCGATTTCTTTTAGCCCCCTGAATCAAATCCCAGAAGCACGGGCGTCAATTTTAAGACACCCTGTATAGGGACGGATGTACAGGCTAATAATAATAATAATAAAACGATATCCACCGGGTGCCCAGAGTCTTTTGACTAAGTTTTTCCAGAGTTCTTTTGACCAATAATTTACGAATTCAAGTTTGTAGTTACTGACTACGATATATTTCATTAAGATCTTTTGTATTAGTTCTACAACCACTGGCATCACACTAGCTTGTCTGGAATGGTTGGGATTCAGTTTATCACCTTTTTTATAGCGACTACGGCAGCTAGTCTCCATATATTTGGTATTATTATTGGTACTATTAAAGTTAGATTGCATAATTATTTCCAAAGCTACTGCCAAGCTGCCGGCACAGTTTTTCAAAATGTTTTGTGAAACCATATCTGGTGCAGGAGATGTGTTAGTACATAACTGTTTTGTATATTTATTTACAGAAGCTTCTGAAAAGTTAACATGGGTTAAGCTATCCTCATTTCTAGGAGTTAACAAGCGGAAGTATTTGTCGAGATGGCTTTATGATATAATTTTCCTCAAGGTGTGAAGTTAATAAGTTTTTAAGTGTAGTTGTGCATAATCCTTTGCTCTAAATATTGTGAATATGGTTTTTTGGATTTACCTTAAGCAAATTTTTCCAAACTACTTTGTGAATGTTGACTGCATACTGCCAGGGACCTGATGTCAATTTAGACCAAGTTTTTGTTTTCAAGCAGACTAAACTAGGTACTTTAGTTTTTGAAATTTTGTAATATTTTAATTAAAACCAACCAGCCAATTTTTGTAAAATACGTAGAGGTCCAGGAGAAAAATTCGTCCGTTACTGAGCTGGCACACCGCTGGATGTCACACAATTACGAATCGGTAGGCCAAGAAATTTTATCTTAAATTACAAAATTCAAGAAAACTTCGTTAAAAATTTGACCATCTTTAATAGTTTTAAATATTATATGTAATGCTTTCTATGGTAAGAAATCTGAACCATATTAGTAATCAAGCCGAAGAAATGATCGCTTCCAGCACAAATTTTAGGTAAACAACAATCGTCATAGCCAAACTATGCTAGTGGTATATGTACAGTTCAAAAATCCTATGGACGTGCCAGATTGACTGGCGCAAGACAAAATTGAAATTGTCCGAAAACGATTTGTATTTTATTTTTTAAGAACAACTTGCATCATAGATTAAAAGATAAATAAGAACGTAAATTAAACTCTTCGGAGACAACTGTTGTTAACTAGTCTCACGTTAAGTCTCTTTATATTATGGTAAAATGTAATTTCGCTAACACATCATGTGCTCTGCGGTGCTATTTCGAGATAAATACAACTACTTTCACTTTTAAATGATTGCTTGTAATAACGGCGCGTGATGTAATTAAACACTTCATCATTTACTTCAAAACTAGGTAGATATACATAGCAAGCAAGCTTTGGAACCAGAATATTAGAACAGAATTTTCGTAATCTGAGTTGAATATTAAAATTATTTTTTATGATTGAGTATAAAATGGTTACTGTTACAGGCAACCGTTTTAATCTTTATTATTAAAAAGGCATTTTTGCAAGCAGGGAATGTTGACCTATGTCATTAAAATATGATTACTATTCCTTATACAATACATTACACAAAGACATCCTTGAAAATTAACAACTGTTACGCATTATGAAATGTATACACACATGCTCGTTCCTTTGGCACGATTACAAAATTATACTAAATTCAAGGATTTTGTCCCATTACTTATTTACATCCTTATGCATCGGTGGCACAGGTGAATAACTGAAAATTATTTATATAATTGTTTGGTATGATTTACAACGTGATGATTTATTTTTGAAAGTAAATCTTCCTGTCCTGAATCTTAATGCGTAACGGTAGTTAAATTTTTATTAAGGCCAAGTCTTAAGAATATTTGAAAACGTTATTTCCAAAATGTTTGTTGTCGTCTTTTTAATAATGAAACTGTTCTAGGGGAAATGATTATTTATCCCAAAGGGGAAGACAAGGACAAAGATTTTCAGTAACTGAAAACTTAGTTAGTCCAATTAGGAATAACTATTAAATCCCTCGTAATACTGCATAATTTTTAAGAATTTACTGTTGATATAATATAGCAATTCGATTTTATTTATTTGTTCTGCTTATTTTTTGTGTATCTGTTCTGAGTAATAATTTCGAAAAATGTGTAAAACAATTTTCATGCTAAAAATTTCGTTTAATATCGTTCCGTTTTGGCTACGGATCACCTTTCACCTTGTTATCATTTTGGGTCGTTTTCGTGTTACTTCGATCTAATTCGTTGCAAAGTGGGCTCTTCCGATGATCCAAATTTTCGTGCAGTTTTGTAACCGTAAGACGGGCCCTGATTTTCCGGTTTTATGACGTATTTTTCTGCTAAACTTCTTCCTTAAAAATCACCTATAGGTAAATCTAAGAAATTTTTAGTGGAAATTTAAGTTTTCTGCTGTGTTTATCAAGAGTTAAGACTATTCAGATTTTTTTCTATAATACTTATAAATTAGTAAATTTACCAAGAAGACTTTTAGTAATTTTGGGTGGGCGCTTTTTTTAAGATAACAGTTTTTCTTCAAAAATATTTAGTCGAAGCAACGTGTGATTTTTCAAAAATACTGAATATAAATTACTAGGTACTTTCCCGGCGAACAAGGCAAAATTGAAGAATGTGTGGTGCGATTATCTTATCTATCTTAACCACATGCATAGAATTATAAGGTCAGTTATTTCTTAAATTTGTTTCAGCATGCTTGGTTATTGGATTTTTGTCTTAAGATACATATAATATTTAATATTTATGCTGCAATTGCATACGTTTTAGTTAATAAATTAAATTAACTATAGTTATAACGGTTTGAGATACTTGGCACACGCAAGCCTAGATCTTGCTCAATAAATAAACAAACAAACATTAACCATTTGCATTTATATTGTTATGAATCGGTGAATCGCAAGATTGCCCAAAATCATTAACAATGCTACGTTATTACAAAATGCAAAACAGCCGCACGATTGAGTGCCAAAATTTATGATATGTAACCCTGTTTTTAACAACTGACCCACACGTTTAAAAGCAGCCCCACGTTGGGCGCCAATAATTGTTATGAATATCTGTCTTTTAATTATTTGGATTACCAGTGTAACGAAATATTCAAATTATCTCAATAATAATTTACGATTATTAATGACAGTTAAGGTTCATATACAATCATTTACCTCTGTTAGCTCAGCGTATGTAGGGTCGTTTGAAGGATTCTTCTACCTTTTTAGGTCTTTTAATTATATAGTTTGATCAATAATGACAAAAATTATAATTATGCAGATTTATTTATAAACATTTCCCTGGCTTCTCATATCTAAATTGTTATTTTACTAAATAAAACTAACTTCGCCCACGTAACTTTACTTCAATGCATTTGTACCAATATTCAATTTCAACCATAAACAATCTTTAATCTAGCTTCCACATCCAACCAAAAACAAGATGAACTTCAATGTAACACCATTTATCAGGATTATTTTCCATAAACCCCTATTTATTTCATAATTTTCTTTTTTAAGGAAAATTATTGCTTCCTTTCAACAGAAAAATTATTCGTATTACTTGTTTTTATTTACTCTCACTACCGTCTCCTTGGCTCCTTTTCATTTTTCTTCATTTAGCAAACTTCTCATTTTCTTTGGTAACAAATCTTAACTAATTACATTCTTTCTTAATTATTGTGTGTTGCTAGCTAAATTATTTTCATAGTTACAATACATAACATCCTTAACAATGAAACTATTTTAATCCTGTCTATCTAGATTCTTTTATATTACATTATTATTTTAATTAAAATTGCCTAAATCATTTAACAATAAAATGATTGTAATTAACATTAACTTCAAGTAATTAATAAAATAGATGATTTTTTTAATAATATCATCTTATAAATGATATCATCGCAATACCTATAATTGTGTGAAATAATTTTTTTTTACTATAAATCTTAGTATAACATAGTCATTTTTATATGTAAAACATCTGCGATAATTTGTTAATTATTTTTCTTTAATTGCGTAACAATAATTTTCCAGATTTCTTATTACAAAACTGTAAGATTAAAATCCAATTGCAATTTAATGGTGTTTGCATGTCTCTATCTCAAGATTCCTTTACAATTAAGTAAAAAAGTAAGTAGAGAGGCTTTGGATAAAACACCTTTGCTGACTGCCAAAACTGTAAATTATAAACTGTGCTTTGCCATTCTTTCGAAATGGTGCACAGGTAGAAATAACATTAGAACATTAGAATTACTAGGTTGTTTCATATAAATTTTTGAAAAAATATTTTCCCTTGGATGCCTCTTCTTTTTAAGAGAAACTTTAATTTTTTCTGGCTTTGAAATGAATTTTTTGTAAGAGGAAGCGTATATTAAAAAATAGTAAAAGTTTATAAGCTTGAAAATTTTGATGAAGAATGTAAATGAGAAAATCGTCAGTAACAAGTTGTGTGTTACCTGTCTTCATATTTATGTATATATCTAGTGTATTAGGAAGATTTTATTTTGTCTCTTAATTTTTAAAGCTTTATGCGTAAAATTCCGTAATTTTTCTTTCGGGAGTTTAAAAGACTGTGCTCCATTTCATACATTTAAAACAAATTTTGCAAATTCTTACTTTCTTTGTTCATATATTACAATAATATAAAACATATGAATTCTTGCATTATCATAATAACTTTGCTGTAGTTGAATCAAATTAAGTATTATTGGCGATTTTTGCACTTATTCTGTGATTAAAAGGAAAGAAGAATATTTTCACATTAGATCTGGTTTATAGTAAAGAATTGAAATAACATTTTTGTAGAATTCTTACAGATCTGTTAACGTTTTTGTTTTTGTTATGAGAAATTTCTATCTTTCTAGCTTAACTTAATTTTCATAAATGTCTCTTTATTGGGGGTGGCACAAGATTACTAAAATGGTGCAAATATTTAAGAGATAGATTCCCGATTTTTTTTTATTAGGAAGTTTTTAAACGGCATCCTAGCCTTCAATAGATTTTATCTCGCCAATCTTGTTCCTGTAGATTTTTACCTGTATGGTTTTCTGCAATTCATTCATGTTCAGGTTTTCTTCTTTTTCTCTTATCTTTTTTTTCCATTTCAATGTTTTCTTGGGCCAATATTCCTCTTTCATGCGATCAACGTGTCCATACCATTTCAAGCATGTCCCAGATATTTATATGAGTTCGTTTTTCTAATCCTATCATTCCGAAATTGTAAGTCATCATCAATGTCTTGCCCTACTAACATGTACTATTATGTTTTGTTATACTGTTAATCCCATTTTATGTATGCTCCATTGCACATGTAGTGCATGTTAAGTTCCTCTTACGTTAAGATCGTCTCATCGTCTGCAAAGTGCAGTGAACAATGTTCAATCGTGCACTGCAATTTGTCGTTATTCCATGACATTTTCTTCTTTTATTCTTTAATACTGTTGTAAAGTATAATTTGAAAAGAGTTCAAACATATCAGTATCAGTATCCTTACATTAAGTATATAGGGGCAGGTATTTCCTTCAATGTGTTATTGCCCAGTTTTTCGTAACCGGTCACTATACTGCACAGTCCCTTTCACAACGATCTATTAGTTGCCCTTAAAATAATGAGAATTTTTTTGGCTTCATTGGCATGTGCGAAAACAAATATTCAACAATTAACAATTTTGTTGTTACTATACTGTATATAAAAGATGTTCCACACTTTAAAATTGAAAGGGTGGCACCGACGACTATTTATGGGGTTATTAAGCGATAGGAATTGAGACTACCTACTCAAGAATTTCCAGAAAACAGAAAGACACCCAGTTTGGAACGTTAGGAAGTAGAAAGTTTCAAAAAAGACTTAGAATAAAGTGGGTAGCTTTCAGCTTAAATTTACAGCAAACTTTAGCATTTCTCGTGATTGCATTTGAAGCATTCTAAAGAAAAACAGTCTAAAATATCATAGGAGAGAACAGGCTTCAAAGTATACCGAAAAACAAATTGAGGAAATACCCGAAAAATGTAGAAAGTTTAAAAACAAAATTTTGGGTGAGAACAAATCAGTTGTAATTGACCATAAAAAGTATATCACTTCCTTGGAGAAATGATAGATATTACACTGCCGATAAAAATAGAGTTCCTAAATGTGTCAAGCACAAGTCGAAGGAAAAGTTTAAAAAAATCTTGTATGGGTTGTTATTTCTGAAAAAGACATTTTGGAACCTATAGTCGGAAACTGTAGACGCCCTGCTGTCAGTGCAGAATTACTCAAAATTAGATAAACTAAAAAAATATCATTTTTGTTCCAAGAGAAGAAACTTTTCCAAATGTACCCAAGGCACACCCATTTGAGGATTTCTGGTCACTTTTGTCTATATTAGTCTACAGTGATGGTTGGGAAACTAAATTGTCTAAACACTCTAAACAACTGAAAGAATGAAGAAGCAGCTCACACATACAGTAGAAATGTATGTATGTTGTTCAAGACATGATAGGTGAAGTACACACAAAATTGCAAAAGAAATGAAGACAAGGGACCTCTCACAATTTCATAAAAGATTCTAAAAATTATTAAAACTCAGCAAATTGTATTAATATTCCTAGAAAACTGTTTTAATTTGTTGAAACTTTGATAGGTGTTAACAATAAATATTCTCATTATTCTAAGCCGACCCATTTTAGGGAGATTACATGTAAAACCTTAAATTTCAGTATCTCTCTCTGTTATGGGTTTTAGGGAAAAAAGTGTACGGAACATATTCAGATTTTTTTGATCAACATAATGTATTGGATAATTGAACTGAATTTATTTCGGTAAGTTTATATCTACCTACTACATTATCATATTAGTTACTAACGGCTGAGGGTTGTGCGCCCATTGCTCCCATGCATCGGCGGATGGATTCTGTTTATAGCAATGCCTGTGTGGATGTCAATACTGTCGTGGGGAGGGCAAGAAATGTGAAAGAAAAAAATTCAGCCACAACAAATCTGGATGATCAGGCGCGACGTGGTCGGTCCTTGAT
This sequence comes from Melanotus villosus, assembly GCA_963082815.1. NCBI lineage: Eukaryota > Metazoa > Arthropoda > Insecta > Coleoptera > Elateridae > Melanotus > Melanotus villosus. The sequence goes on along the minus strand of OY720418.1, from coordinate 47,222,913 downwards.
AGTCACGGATGAACAGCATCAAGCGCGTGTAAATAGACTAATTCGTGCTAATCGCCGCGTGAAGGTGAAGCAGAAGGATATCGTTAGAACTGTTGGGATTTCTCTTGAACGAGTCGGTACCAAATCATTCATGCTTTGCTTGGGTACAGGAAAGTGTGCGCAAGATGAGTTCCACGCTTGTTGACTCCTGACATGAAACACAATCGACATGAAATTTGTAAGCAACCTTTTGCGCGGTACGAACGGGAAGGTGATCCCTTTCTTCACCGGATTGTCACTGCAGTCGATAAACGCAGAAAGCTTGAAATTTCGCGACATTTTATCGCACCCCCTCTACAGCCTGGGCCTCACTGTTGCAATTTTTTCCATTTTCCAAAGTCTGAAGGGACAGATGATGAGGAGGAGCAGCTGCGCATCACAGGTGCCGGCAGCAGACGCCTGTTTTCTTCTCCAATGAAATGAAGAAACTTGTTTGGTGTTGGCGTGCGTGTGTCTACAGGGATGGTGATTTCATAGAAAAGTAATAAAACCCCTTGATAGAAGACATTCCATGATTATAAGAAGTATATAGCTTATTTGTATAGTTTGTCACGTGGTTTTGTAATTCCGTGATATTTGGGAAGATTTAGAGTCATTTTAAATTTGTGGTAAATTCTTTAGTACCGTCTTTTGTAATTTTAATTTCGTCCTTGCTATGTTATTCTTGCTACAGTTAATTCCAATTTAGTCTGAAGGGCATGAAAGGTTAAGCCCGTCAGCGCGTTTTGCTTGGAGTTCTACGAAATCTTTAAAGTCATTTCAATATGTTTCGTCTTGGTAAAAGTTCCCTTTGTTAAAAACCCCAAGGTAGCCTAAATTCACGCGTATTTTGTCAAGGCATGATGTCATCTTGTTTCGAGTATTGCAACCTCTCGTAATACGGTGCGGGAGAACCACCTGTACTTTAGGCCGCGTCAGCTGTTCTCAGGCGTCCTTTCGATTCTTCTATAGACCACGCTTCCTTAGTGCGTGACAGTTAGCCAACCTGCCAACCATATCGGACGTCTTGTAAGACATGGTGCGAGTTTATCGTTTGCCGCTTGGGTCCTTAAATAAACCGGAAGGCCACTATATCGGCAATTAACGACTTGGTCGGATTCATAGAAAGAGTGCCAGACACTCCGGAGAGATATAGTTTTGTGTTAGCGAAGTATCGTTCCCATGCAATTTCCACGTCTGAGGGATTCAGTAAACCCATAGCTATTAAATTATTTATCGTCGTCTAGCACCCGTCTTGGAAGAAGGAACATATAGCTCTTCCAGGCACGTCCGTCACGTCACTCCCTGGCTTATCGCTCAAGTATCAACATCGCCAGGAAAACTATTCTCCTTTATGCTGTTCCTGCTTTCTTCGTTTGTGTTGTAACGTCAGTTTTGATATCTACGATTACCGCTTATCGGCAAGCCTTTTTAACGCTCTTCAGTTGCTTTTGAAGTTAATAAGAACCGCCTTTTGTTTTTGTCATTGTGTGTTTTGTTTGCAACTTGTAAAGTAATAGCCGATATCTGGCCAATCTGTTTTGTACAATGGTATTGTGTAGAAGGCTTTGTGAACTTCGCCTTGGGCGGATCTAATGTTCACATTGCAAAATTGAGGGCCCCTGGCAAATCAGTTAACTAGTTTGTGGTAGTAATTTGTGTTCGTAAAGTAAAGACTTAGTGTTCAGATTATAGTTCAGTATTATGTCAAGTTAGGATATTGTTTTGTATTGTGTTGCATGTGTGAAATCTATTGGTCCTTATTGAATTATCAAATTTTTAGTTTAATATTTGTGTCTCCTATCTATGTTTGGAATTGAGGGGCTTAGCTTGTGAATATTTTTGCAGTAAGTAGAGTAAATGCAGTGCCTTCAATTCTGCTGTCCTTTAAAGTAAGCGTAACTTTTATGATTTGTTGTTAACGTAATATTTTTGATTGTCTTTTGTGTAATGTCTTTCTATTCATTTTTGTGCTTTTGATTCATAAAATATTTAGTATTCAATTCAGTTTGGTCTCGTTATTGCGTTCAGTGTTTCCCGTTCATATTTGTGTTTCAGTGTGTTGTTAAAGATTTACGTATAAAGTGCTAGCCTGCCTACAAGATTTAGAGTTTCAGTTAAGTAAAGATATTTTCAGTTTAGCAAGGTAAGTTACATCTTGCAGCAGAAAGCAGCTACGACGATCACTTTCTCCGAGCCCTTTGGAATCTTCTATGATGGGTTCCCTCCTTTTAGATCTTTGGGTGATTTTAATATCATAGTGGCGCTCAACAATTTCCATCCCTATCGTGACCAACCCTTAATTGAAGGGTTGTTTACCGTTTCGAACCCCCCATCTTCACTGTTTAGCTAGTCGCGCGCTTAAAGGATTCCATCATCCCCCATTTATGTCGTAGTGCAGGTTTGGCACGTGACAAGTTATCTTATTTATTAATAACGTTATCGCGAAGGAGGCAAGACTTTTCAAAACTCCCTCGTAATATAGCTTTTTCTTATTTTTGATATAATTAGATTCAATAACGTCTCATAAAAGTCTTCTGTAATATTAATATTCCTTTAAAAGTAATGTCTCCGTAAATATACTAAATTAAGTATTCGACATTGTTGCGGAAGGTATTTTTGGCTATTCTGTTTCCGCTAAACTGGTAAGGTAGAAACTTTTTAAGCTATTTTAACGTATTAAAATTCCCTCTAAAATATCTGGACTGTATTACTTTCAACTATTCTACATATAAATAAACAGAACACGTTGTTTCTAATTGTTATTATAAATTAAAACTAAAACGTGGCGTATGGTCTACTTCAGTAAGGAACGCCGAAGAATCGTGAAAATCACAACAAAACGTTAAAACACTAAATAGGTACCTACGCAACACTTGTCTTGATAATTTGGAAAACACATCTTCCGAAGTTTCTTCTAGGCCAATTTTTCTTTTGTATTTAGTCTGATGAAAAGAGTATTTTCAGAAATCAATCCCAGTCAATTTGGCCAAAGAACAGGATTTGCTTGTTAATAATTTTTTGTGATTTTCAAAGTTTTTCAGCGATCTATCTTATTGTGAAGACTTATTTAGATTTTAATATGCCTCTGCTTCCAAAATTTTAGTATAATCAAAAACACTGAAAAACAGGTCAAGATTTTGTGTTGCAGTGTTTTTTGTTTACTTGTAGTTTAGCAAGATTAATGAAAATATCTTTACAAAAATCTTTTTCCAAGTTGGAAGTATTCACTAAATTGGCTTTAATAACAGTTTACTTCGGGTCATAGCCCCCTTGGTTTTTCCATGGCTTTTTGGATTTTTAAATACGTTAAATTAATTTTCTAACACGTTTTTGTGTGCAAATTTCAATAAAAATGAGATCAAAACCTATGTTATATGTATGTCTGTATTGCTTGTAACGTGTAACTTCTTATACCTTTCGGTGTCGAGGCTGGTGCGTTAATATAAATTAATAATATAAATTAAATTACGTCGCCAGCTAAAATTGTAGATATTTTAATAACTTTATCCTTCTGTACGTTTCCTTTTTTTGCATTACTGCAGCAACTAAGCTATCATCATTTCAAATACACTACTGTTATTTACGCCTTTACAAATCATTAATGATAAAGTCCGTTAATCGGTTGTCTATTAATGTTTTCTTATTAGAACACATTAATCAAAATTTTGAATTTTAAAAATATTTCAAATATCCCCGATTCCCAAATTCCCACTAATTAGGAAATTCTGTAGAAGCTTACGTGCGATTTTTGACAAACTCCACTATGACTCAGAAATCTTCTATCACATTAATATAATCTCAAAGTTCTTTCAATTTTACGCTTGAAATACTATGGTCAGCGCTCTTCCTTCATATCTTAAACGTTCCGCATCACGTAACATCACGTAATTGACGGCCTTGCTTTCGCTTTCCTATGTTTGCTTGTTGATATAGAGTACTTGCACTTTTAACCTACTTACCCGTAATTAAAATTTAAATTAAGATTTTATAACATTTAGAGATTTTATAACATTTAGATTAATTTGTTGCTAAATTGAAATTAATGTCTAGTTTTATTATTGTGGTGAAGCATAATTAAAATTTGGGATTTGAATGCAATTATTTTTAATGGTGCAAAAATTGCGAAAAAAGTAATTAGAAATTTGGTAAGGCTAATTAGGAATTTTAGGTAAAATCCCTGCAAAAGATTGCTACGTTTTATTTCGTTATTGGGAAAGATTCAAATAATATAATACACCACAACGCGTTATTTTTACTTTACTCACTCGTTGAACATAGTTGTTATCAAGTAATCGAGAATGGGATATTTAAAAGTTTACACAGTAAAATCAACGCTTACATAGAATCTTAGCTAGATTTCTTTCTTTCCTTTCCTTTTACCCTCTTATACCTTTACAGTGTCGAGGGAGCAGGACACACCGAGCCGCAGAGTGGTCACCCATTCCCCATTCTTGTTCAGATCAAGCAGGTCTTTGCTTGACTTTCTATATTGCAGTACTACGTGCGCTCCCGCTCTGCCGTACTGCTAGCCCTTAGCTAGATTTAAATACAAAATCTTTCCCATTTTTCAAAAATATCCTAAGTGTCATTAAATTATTATCAAAAGGAAATTAAAATTCGTCAAACTAATACTGCAAATAATTAAATAAAATGTAGTACGTAAATGTTTACAAAACAGATTGATTTGTGAATTTTTCATAATGCTCTTCTTAAGATTCTCGACGTTATTGATGGTTGTGAATTCCTATAGTACTTCAGCCAGGAACTTTGAAATAAAAAAAAATCAAATGAAAGTTTAAGACAGGCCAAAAATTTAGGCTATTACGTATGTATTTACGTCAAAAACCTCTAGAAAGACGTTTCAAAATTCTGTTAACGTAAAAACTTGACTGGCTAACTTTCATTACGTCAGTAGTGACATACAAAATTATTATAAACTTACGTTCTGTTTGTTTTGTTTTTTACCTCTCAAATAGCGATGTTAGCTGTAGGCCTAACTTTTCCGTATTTAAAAACAGGTAAATTTATTACACAGGTGCGTAAATTGAATTTTAAACAGTTTCCATCGCATCAGTTTATAACATTTTCAATGTGACCCTGAAGACCTTGACATTCACGAATTATTTTAATTTGGCGATATACGTATTTTAAAATCATCAGCATAAAATAACCCATAAGTGCTTCAAGAAACCGCACAGAAATTTATAACACAAAAAAGAGAGATTCTGTCATAGTTCTCTGCGGCACGCCTCATGATGATGGTGCATCATGTTCATCATGATACCAATACCTTCGAAAAGTTTGAAGTTGCTCCTTCAGATTATTTAGAACATAGCACGAAAAACAATAAATTAGTCTCTGTATTTCTGCCTTTCACAAAATCATGTTGATTTGCGGAAATAACCTGCTCTACATGACAATACAATCGGTTGTAAACCATTCTTTGAAAAACCTAACAAACGACGATATACTGCAAAAAGTCTGTAGGTTATTATATTATCCTTGCAATCAGTTTTAGAAATACTCGTAGGTGTATTTTAATTTTCTTCCAAATTTCAAGAAATAATTTAACCAAAATTAAAACTCGGCACATTTACTAGCTGAACCTAATTAAAATTGTTTTTATTGTCAATTATTTTATCAAATTCGTTAATATAAACTTTGTTTTATTATAGTGCATTTCATTAGGCGAATGAATCGAATGATTATGAATTTTAACAAAATTTAAAAAATCTGCACACAGAAAAATATCACCTCCGCCTGGCTATGAACCACTGTCCTTCGGTCTATGCGTCAATGCCCTATCAATTGAACTACAATGGCAAATCACTAAATCAATGTAATTTCTAGATTTTTTTTAGAATTGTGCGCCAACTGATCTTCAGAACTCCTAATTCTGCTTTGTTAATTAGTTTTTTAGAACATACCTTAACACGGTAATTTTGTTTGTATTTCTGTATAAATTCAAGCTAGTACCCGTTTCAGATTGTTTGTGAAAATTGTTCTTCAGCTTAATCTTAAATTTTAATATCGTTACGAAATCTTATGGAATTTTTATTACTAAACACTTTCTTAATGTAAAGTGTTTCCTGAATAACAGACGAGGACGAGGACGTGCACTAATAGGTTAAAGCTTTAGGAACTTATGTAACACCCTATTTTTGTAAAGTTATCGGGTACCAATACACCTTTTGCTTCATATCTGTACTTAGCTTTAAGTTCTATTAATCTTTTTATTTTGCTATGTTTTTGTGTTCTTTTATCTCGGTTTTTCCATAATTGCTAAACAAATAGCATCGCAGTAAATTTTGAATTCCGTTTATTCACCTTTAAATTTCTTTAAATTAATGCTGTTTTGTTACCTTTTTATTTTTAAAACCTAAAATAGAGTTTAACATAATATACTTTAGGTTTAAAAAAATGTGATTATAAACACTAAACAACAATCTCAGGAAGTAGCCTTGAAAAGCAAATATTTTGGGTGTAGGAGTGTAAATTATCAGTAATGATGACGTATTTTGATATTAACCTTTACTAAGAATATTTAAGTTCCTGTTAAAAAAATTACAAAAATTTAACCCAGTCCATTTCTACCTTTTTAGGAAATACGTTTTACTAAGTATTGATTACCCAAACGAAATTTGTGGAAATAATAATTGATAAATCTTCCGGTATCTTTTCCAATTTTGTCAATCCATTTTCTGGAAATGTTTAGGCTATTATAACCCCGGCGGCCCGGCTCCACACTTGCGTTAACGAATATTCGTGTACAAATATTTGTTTACGGATATTTGTCGAACACACCCTCCACACATGCAATATTAGCTGAATATTCGTATTTGGTATTTGAAGTATGGAAAATATTCGTATTCGCTTCATTCATCATGGATTCGTCTTCAGAAGAAGGCCTAGTAGTACTGCAGCTGCCGGGTATTTTTTAATGAGTTACCATTATTTACAATTACATAAAAAAAATCAGCAACCTAGTTTCGATTTTTATGATTAGAGTCATTTTGATCCCAAAGGCTAGTTTCAATTCTGTACACTTTTAAAAATTCTAATACAGTTTCATTTGACCATTGTTAGTGTAATTGTTACACAAAAATAAATGAAACATAGACAGACAATTTGCATGTTCGTACACGATATTGTGGAGGGCATGCGGAAAAGTGTGTTAACTTACCGACACCGAATGGCAAACATTCGTGTTCGTGAAAAAGTGCCGAATATTCGTATACGAATACGAATTTTTCATCCAGACTCGCGGCATTTTATCCGAATAGCGAATATTCGTACACGAACAACGCAAGTATGGAGCCGGGGTAAAGTGTAGGTTTTATTTTTCTTTTTTTAATTTTTTTTTCTGCATACTTGAAATCTGTTTTTCAAAGCCAAACTGTTCGGCTGGTTATGGATGATTGTTTTTATAGGAAGATGTTTGTTTCTTTCTTTAAAACCATTAATTTAATTTTCTTAGTAACATTAACACCTTATTGTTTTAATCGTTCCTTCAGTTAAGTTGTTTGAATGCGTTCTTATTAATAACACCCTTGATTTTCACAAATACACGGCTGTTTTATCCACGTTCTTTAAACAGTGTGTCCATCTTATTAGTTCGTATGATACGTTACGCCTTTCTTGTTGCCTCCACTGATAATCTGATGTAAACATTCCTATACAGGGTGTAAATTGATGTCATGCAGATATTTCAGGGGGTGATAGTACTCGGCAAAATAAGAAAAAAATGTTAATATACACATGATCAAAAACGCTCCATTTTCGATATACAGGGTTGAGAAGTTTTTTTTTTCGTATTTTGCGTTTTTCTCCCGTATGTTTTGAGATAATTATTTGAAATTTAGTATAGCTACTATCTTTTCGAATCTCTACAATAAAATGTCAAAATCATCAGTTGCAGTATATAGGGTGTTACATTTCTTTGGGTTACCAACCATTTTACCTTCCGGAACTTTTTTTTTGAGCACCCTGTATACATTTTTATATTTTAATTGAATTTCCTGTTCTTTTCTCCAGCCTTTTGGTTTTTTCATTATTCCCGTATCTGTCACCGTTTTCGAGTTATTTGAAAAAATAGCGACCAATGCAAACCAAGTGTAGTCAAAATAATTTTTTTTGTTTTTGTAACACCCTGTATACTGCAACTGATGATTATAACATTTTATTGTAGAGATTCTAAAAGATAGTAGCTATACTAAATTTCAAATCGTCTGGTTTAATTAATGATTCTGTCTGCGGAGTGGTCGACTTCAGATAGTAACAAGACAAGACACATACACTATACACTTAATACACGGTCACAAACTCTGCAGAAGGCAACGGGAAACCACTGCAGAGAACATATTTCCCTAGTATAAGGGGGATATAACAAAGTTTACGACGCCAAGTCATTTAAAAATGTGGCTTTGATTCCCCTCGCCAACGTCCTAAAAAGGATATGGCATGAAGAAGAATGAGAGTTAATACTCTAGTAACTCTAGTTGGTCAGTATCCAGTTTGCCTACCTTAATTACACACTTTAATCGTTTAATCTTAGTTCAAATGTCCTCCTTTTTGCCCTAAAACTTTGCCAATAATTCTTCTGTTTCAACAAAACTTCATCGGGGCTTAATGAGGTTCCCTACTGTCTCTCAAAAGAAGTATCGGAATATATTTTAAAATATCTAGTGTTTCTTCTGAATTCGTCTTTAATAAACTGAATATTTCCAAAGGAGCTGAAACCAGCAGCTACAGCGCTATTTTGGCGATATTTACAAAAATACACTGACCGGCAAAGAAAACCGGCCACCTTGAAATATTTCACAAAAGCACTTAAACGTTCATTAATTTAACTAAGGATTGGCATTAGGTTGAAGAACCACTCATTGTTGATACGGCATGCACAAATTAGCTAAGAAAATAAGACAAATAAACTCAGAAATAAATTTAATTTGAAAAAAAAGAAACAGTGAAAAATCGATTTTCTTTTAATTGCAAAAAAAATAAAGGTGGCTGTTTTTAATGGACCTTCTGGTAAATTATTATTAGCCTGTATGTCCTCCTCGAGCCTGAATTACGTCATTCAACCGTGATTTACGGTAACATGTTAATGCTGTTGAGAAGAGAATCTCGCCTGTTAACATTAAAACTAGGGGTATTTTGGAATGGAACAAGCATCTTAAAACATTGATAACTAAGAAAAATCAGCTTAGCTCTTTATTTAGTTATAAAATATGCGGTTAAGGGAACCCTTTATAAAATATTTCAGGGTGGCCGGATTTTTTTGCCGGTCAGTGTATATGAAAGGGCGTTTAAATCTAGATTGGTGTATTTTTTAAAAGACATTGACTTTTAACAGATGGACATAAAGGGTTTTATATAAACCAAAACACCGAAGATACTCTGCTTTCTTTTTGCAATACATTTTTTAAAATCTTGTTGAAGAATTGAAATCTGTTAGTAGGTATATTCTTTGATTTTAGCCGCAATTTTGACACCTTTCACCATGGCTTATTTCCGAGTAGACTAAAAATGTATGGAGTTCATGTCCCTTCTCTAATATGGTAGAAATAATATGTAGAGAGTAGGACCTGAGTTGTAAAATTGGCTAGATACATACGGTTGTACGTAGGTATCTATATTTCTCACTCACTTTTAGCAAAAATTGGTGTAGCACAGGGTAGTTTTGGTCCCATCCCCTTTCTAATTTTCGTAAATCATATGGTGAAACAAATTAACTATCTTTTAACGTTATACAGGGTGTCTCTAAAATGCGTGGACATGACTTAACGACATATTCCTGGGCGCAAAATAAGATGATTTAACCCAACTTACCTATATCAAAATTCGTTTCGTTAAGCCAGTATTCTGCTTCAAAGTTCTTTGAAAAAAAAATTAATTTTTCTTATAACAACAAGACATTTATATCGATTTGGATGATATTTTGCATACCACTCCATATGGACATAAGACATCTTTTGAGATGATAATGGTTATTATTAATGGATCACTAGTTTATGAAACATGTGTGTTACAGCACATATTAGGCAGTAACTCTTTAATGGAAAGACCGATAATTAAAATAATATATTTTTTTAAAAGAGACATTCAATAGTAAACTTTCTTGTCTCTTTCTAATTTGTGATATCTGCTACGGTTTAATCACAAAAAATTAAAATCTGAGTGACTCCGCTGAACATTTCTTAAAACAAACTAGGTATTCTAAGAAACAAATGACGAACAACTAATTGCTATCTACAGTAGCAATTGTTTATCACTTGTCAAACATTTCAAGTAGCTGTAGGTGCTGACTTTTGATTTTTAACAGTTCAGTTTTTTATTTATTTTTTCATAATAATGGCTGTAAATTATTATAAATTATGGTGTAAAACGTCCCGTTTCATGATATTTGCAAAGGTTTTATGATTTGGCACCCGACCTTTCGCTGTACACTAACCCCTGCGACAATTTTCTTCGCAACATCCTAATACCAGCAACATATCCGCTTGTTGGGCGTAAGTGTAATTTATAGCCATTATTATGTAAAAAAAATAAAAAGATGAACTGTTAAAAATCCCAAGTCAACACCTACAGCTAGTTGAAATGTTTGACAAGTGATAAACAATTGCTACTGTAGATAGCAATTAGTTGTTTGTCATTTGTTTCTTAGAATACCTAGTTTGTTTTAAGAAATGTTCAGCGCCGTCACTCAGATTTTAATTTTTTGTGATTAAACCGTAACAGATATCCCAAATTAGAAAGAGACAAGAAAGTTTACTATTGAATGTCCTTTCATTTTAATTATCGGTCTTGCCATTAAAGAGTTACTGCCTGATATGTGCTGTGACACACATGTTTCATACACTAGTGGTCCATTAATAATAACCATTATCATCTCAAAAGATGTCTTATGTCCATATGGAGTGGCATGCCAAATATCATCCAAATCGATCTAAGCGTCTTGTTATTAATTTTTTTTTCAAAGAACTTTGAAGCAGAATACTGACTTAACGAAACGAATTTTGATATAGGTAAGTTGGGTTAAATCTTATTTTGTGCCCAGGAATCTGCGGTTAAGCCTTGCACACGCATTTTAGAGACACCCTGTATACAGGGTGTTTTCAAAGTTGAGGCATTTATTTTAACAGGTTGTAGAATTCTTAAAAATAAATCATTTCACCAAAAATAGCCTATATAAAAGTTGCAAAATGACGGAGATATGACCATTTAAATACTGTGTCTCCCAATAGATGGATAGGGCGTAATGGACCGGTTCCTTGGCCTGCACGCTCTCCGGATCTAATTCCTTGCGATTATTTTTTTTCTTTGGGGTTATCTAAAACATTTAGTTTATCGTAATGGAGAAGTGAATAACGTGGAAGAATTAAGAGAGCTAATAGAAAACTCTTGTGAAGTTGTTCGCGGACACCGACAATTCATTTTCGTGGCGTGTACAGAGTCATGGATACGTCGGGCAAGATTGTGCGCGCATCAAACAAATGGCAACAACTTTGAACAATTTTTATAATTTTTTCTTCATATCTCCGTCATTTTGCAAATTTTATATAGGCTATTTTTGGTGAAATGATTTATTTTTAAGAGTTCTACAACCTGTTAAAATAAATGCCTCAACTTTGAAAGCACCCTGTATAAACGATACTGCGGCCATTGTGAACGATTCGACTTTAAATGAGCATCTTCCTGCTTTTATAAATGTCTCAGTTTTGTCTACAAAATGGTCGTGTGTTAAATAAACGGAACACTGAATTACTTCTTTTTAACAAGTCAAAACTCAGACTAAATAAATATTATTATTACTGTTATAATTACTAAATAACACACAAACGAATGGCCAAATTTTCAAAATTCAAAACCGTGAACTTTAAGTTCAAAATTAGGATGCCCAAAATTAAGGGCGGTTGGTAATTTTAGAGTTGACTTTGCTCGTGTTTATTACATATTTATTGCTTTATTGCTTTCAACAATCGAGAATGGTTTGCATTTTTGGTATTTCAGGACGTAAATCAAAACTCCATAAAAACATTTTTTTAAAATGTGCAATACTTACATCTATTTCTGCGATTCAAAAAATATTTTTTCACTAGCCACAGTTACAACACAAATGCGTCAGATTCTCAGATGCCTTTAACTATGCTGAGATAATGAAATCTCTTTATGATTCTGTAATCCCAACACCTTATTCATATATGTAATTAAGAATTAGGCTGCAGCTTTGTTTATAATTAAATTATTACTTGTCATTTTTTTCCGAAGAGTTGATACCTACTTAAATACGGAAAATGTAAAAGAGTTACAAGTCATCCTTTTGACGTAAAAAAGAAAAAGACTATGAAGAGTTTGCTTCTGTGATAAATTGCACAATATTCGTTTAGCACACTGAAAATTCAAATAATTTTTTTTTATTCTTTTCCTTCTTAGGTTAAGTTTTCTATGGATAATATGAACAAAAATATCATACTTTCTTTTCCTTCTTCTTCTTTTCCTCTTTTCTCCTTTTTCTTTTCTTCCTCGCCTTACTCTTCGTTCTTTTCTTCTTCCTGCTCCTCCTTCTTCTCTTCCTCTTCTTATTTTGTAGTCGAAACCTAGGCCAATGCCCTATTGCTACTATACTTTATAAAACTGATTAGCACACATGCTTATTCATCTATTTTTTTTAACCATCAACCACATAAAACATTTAACTTAATGTACGTAAACTCAAAATCCCGAAACTAACTTAAATAAACTAAGCATGAGAATTTTATCAAAAAAATATAATTGTTGTGCTAATTCCGTAATATCGTTCATACGACCTTAGAAGTTGGTGTCATTAAATGATAAAAGTACAAAAAGAAATAATAAACTATCATAAAAATTAATGAAAGCAAATGTACAAACGGTGGACAGTTCTGGAAAATAAATAATATCAAAAGATTAAAAACTTAAGTAAAGTAGGTTATTTTTATTGTTAAAACCAGCAGACGTTTTTTCAGTTTTTTCTAAAATGTGATATATTTATAAGTCCTCAGGCTAAACCGTCTGTGCTACAAACTTCTAAAAGTGCTTTTTAGACTATAAACAACCTATCTAGCTAGGTAAAATGAGTTTAAAACGAATTTAATGCTTTTTGGTATTTTTAAAAATGCGAGATTTTTATAATTCCCCAAGCTAAACTATATCTGCTGCAAACTTCTAAAAGTGCTGTTTAGACTATAAACATAAAAATTATTAACATGAAATTTTTACATAGATTAGAGCCAAATCATGTTTGGAGAATATGACAAAGCACTTCCTTTGAATTGGGTTTACAAACAGTTTTTGAATAGTTTTCCCTAGGTATTTTCTTTTGTAAAAACGAAGTTATTAAAAAAATCAGCATTTTCAGTGAATAAATACTACTACTAATAATCTTGTACCTGTATGACAAAATTAACACATTGTTACTTAATAAATTTGTCACTAGAACTGATTTACAGTGTTAGGTATTGTTATCAGTGGCGGCTCGTGAGTTTTTAGAGGTAAGGACTGCAGAAAAAATAACTCTAAATTAATGAGAAAATCTTACCTTAATTTTATTAATGGCGGAAAATAAACTCAATGCGACGGTTTTTGTAACTCCAAACTTGTCTATAACATTAGAATTAAAAATAAAAAAATTTTGCTTGGTCCACTTTGATTTAAACTTAATTTAGGCGTAGGCCGTCCCAATGATTTAATTGCAAGTTTTTCTTCAAACTCCGTCTTGAAAAGGAGATTTTTAAAAGTTCTTCGACGGAATTCGTATTGGATTTAGGTAATTCCACAACGATAAACAAAACACACGGCTTACGTTCATTATTGGAAGTAAGAAAACTATATTTACCTAATTATCTAGTATTTATGTAATTGTATAGCAACTTTTTTGCTAAATAAACGTTTATATTATCATTATCACCACTACGTAAACACAGAATGCCTAGCACACAAACTGTTCTCTCCAACCAGCACGGCATGACTAATTAGACCCCCTATACACCAGCGATTAACTTGACGAATTTGATATGAGACGAGCCAATTCAGCAGATAAAACTGTGTGTATATGACGAGCCATGCCTCAACACAGTTTCGGAGAAATATGTACTGATAATATCCGCAGGAATTAACTTGCAGTTTGTATGCACATTAATGGGAAGCAACGACCAGACCAGAGATTATTAAGATTTAGTGCGTAAGTTGTGTAAATTGTTACTATTTTAAAATTGCCGGGTTTACATTTGCTAATTGATTCGGCCGAGTACCGATCTGCTAGTACTGGTACCAGCAACTTTTCGTGCTTTTTCAGTTGACACGTTGCTAGTACGCTAGCATGCGTTTTCATTCGTGTTTTAGAAAATTAATAGGTAGGTACGAACCATGGATAAAGCAGTGATGAGCGTTTTTGTGCAATCAATAAGCAATGTGTTAGTATCTGAACTGAGTAAGATTCTAGAAAACAAAAAAAAGAAGCGAAGAAGAAAATGGGTGAAAAATTGGATATCGCGACGGCAGACATTAGGTGCATCAAATCTGTTATTAAATGAATTGAAACAGGAAGATGAAAGTCGATATAAAAATCATCTTCGAATGAGTAGTGCGAAATTTACAGAATTGCTCTCAAAAGTGTCAAAAAAAATTCAGAAATTAGATACACAAATGCGAGAGGCAATACCTGCAAAAGTAAAGTTAGAAATTACCTTAAGATTTTTAGCTGCAGGCAGTTCTTTCAGTACTTTAGAATATATTTATAGAGTTCCAAAGTCAACAATTTCTAAGTTCATACCAGATGTTTGCGATGCTATATGCGACGAGTTGCAGGAATTCATAAAGGTAAGAGAAACTTAGAAACACTATTTGATTAATTGATTTAATTATAAAAAATACACATAGCTAATTGTTAGCAAATCTGAACATAACATATCGATCTCATTAATTAATATCAGTTATTGACAATAGTGCTTGATTTAAAACATCCGCATTCTCGCTTGGCAAAGAATTATATGGACCAGTATCGTCCATTACATTTACTTCATTGTTGGACGAAAAAGGAGAGTGGGTAGAATATGAAGAATAAGATGTTGATGGTCTTGATGGCCAATCTGTAGGTGCATTGAGTTGCATTGTATTTGTCGTTCTTCCTTCCAGTAACAAACGTTGTATTTGTAGTTGAACACGAAGAGCATGTGCTATAGGCATTTTTCTTAGTTGAGAAGCAACGTTCATACCAAATAAACCAAATTCATCTTCGGAGTTATTTGAGATGCTACTATCATTTAGTTTCTTAAGCTGATTGATGGCATCAGTCACTTTGTCCAAAACATCAGGTTTCTTCCTTTTTCCTTTATGAAGTAGTGTAGTAGGAGGACGTTTCATAGGTTCACCAACATGCTCAGTATTGTCACTTCCAGAATGGTCGTTTGGTATGCTATCGCGTACTGGACTTTTTGGGCTGTCATCATCTTCTTCGACAATTTCGGAAATATTTTCTAAATCTTCGATTTCGAAACTCTATAACAAATAAAAGTATTCAAATATTACACGGTAGTAAAAACATTTGAAATATGATGTCTATTAATCATTTCAGGTACCATCTATAGCAGAAGAATGGAATAAAATTGAAGAAGGATTTAGAATTAGATGGAATTTTCCTGGGTGCATTGGAGCGATCGATGGGAAACATGTTGTAATAAGAGCTCCACACCATTGCGGTTCCAACTTTTTCAATTATAAAGGCACAAATAGCATTGTTTTATTGGCGCTAGTTGACGATAATTATTGCTTCACTTACGTAGATATTGGATGCAACGGAAGGGCATCGGACGGAGGTGTATTTGCAAATTCAAGTTTGTTTAAGGTGCTAGAGGAAAGGCATTTAGAAATTCCAGAAAATTCAATAATTTTTGGCGATGAAGCATTCCCCTTAAAAAAATATTTGATGAAACCTTATCCACTAAGTGGAGGACTTGATGAAAGAAAAAAAATATAATTATCGTTTATCACGTGCAAGACGTATTGTAGAAAATGCCTTCGGGATTTTAGTCAGCAGATTTCGAATATTTGAGAAACCTATTCCTCTTTCACCTGAAAAGACGGATAAAATTGTCAAAGCTGCATGTTCTTTGCATAATTGGTTGCGAAAAACATGCTTAGCCGATTATACTGAACGAAATTGTACAGATGTTGAAGATACAGATAGGGGAACTGTGGTAGCTGGATTGTGGCGTCAGCACGTACCATCTCAAGGAATTCGAGATATACAGGAACCCTTGGGAAGTAATTTCTTTTCAAGAGAAGCAAAAGCAATACGGGAAGGATATGCAGATTATTTCAGTGGCGAAGGAGCAGTTCCGTGGCAACAAAACATGATATATTAAGAGAGGATAAAGACATTTTTAATTAAGAAAAAATATGAAAACCACGTTTTTTTAAACACCCTGTCGTTTTTGAGATACACTCAAAAATTTCTTCCAGTAGGTATAGTATTGCTATTTGTATTGCACAATTGCTTTTTTGTAACAAATAACAACTTTATCTCAAAAACGACTTTATTAAGCTAAAAATGTCAAGAGAACTTTTTTACATAAAACTAATTTTTCTTTAATATGATTTTTTATTTTTATTATAAATTATAAGCCTAATTTACAATAAAATATACAAATAATTTTAATAATTCTACAAAATAACTTTAATACTATTAATATAAGTTCCATAACCATATTTATCCCATGAGAAATGGATTTCAAATTTATGAAGTTCCATGGTCGGGTGTAGGCCGATACAGGGTGTTCCATATTTTTTCTTAATTAAAAATGTCCTAAATCCCCCTAACTAACGCACTAATCAAATTAAAGCTTTCTTATTACAGTAGATTCGCGATTATTCAAGTTAATTGGGACCGAGGCTACCTCGGATAATACGGAGATCAATGATTAATGGGTTACAAAAATTGACGAAAACGTAACTACATTAATGTAAACATCATTTATTAATACATTACACGAAACAATACTGTATGTAAATGTAGGTAAAAGTCGAAATGCCCTCAAGCGCACGCCCCCATTCCTCTAATGATTGCCTCGGTTAACCTGGAGCCTTAGATAGTCGTGGGTTCTGTTAACCGCGAGTCTACTGTATTATCAAATTAATTAAATTTTGGTAGGCCCTGATTGGCCCTGTGAAAATTAAAAATAAATCTCCGATCGTTTTTAACATATTGAAAAAGATCAATTTTTTTAGTTCAACTTTACAGGGTGATCGTGAAAGTCGGGGACACCACATTAACTAGATAGAAAATAGTGAGATTTTTCAAATAAATTTTTTTCTTAAGAAGCAAATTGAAAAGTTAAGACCCTGTATATACGTGAATTTCAAACTAAATTTCTTGAATCATCTTATTTTATTAAAATCTTGCTATTTAAGTAAATTAAAAATTTCGCACTTTTTAACGCCTCATCAATCATTCTCCATTTATAAGGCCAAATTCCATGACATTTGGGGAGAAACAAAATTTTAAATATTAGGAGCCTATTTTATACAAGGCAATTAAAACTCTGCAAGAAAAATTTTTATTGTACAGAAAAATAAATACATATTACAATTCAATAAATTTGTGCATTTTATTTAAAACAAATTTTATACAAACAGGAAGACACACTTTACATAAACTTGAACATTTGTTATCCCATTAGTCTTTGGGATGAAATGACAAAATAATTCAGATATTCACAATGACTAAACACTGCACTCACCAAGCAAGTTCATGCATAAGATTAAACCACACTTAAAACAAACAAACAGGCAGTGTGCATTAAATAAATTTAGTATTCGGAAGGAAAGGTAATTAATCACAGATTGTTAACTTGTGATGTCTACTTTTGATTTATGTGGTTCTAATTCAGGAACATTTCAATTAAAAGTTACGTAAAACTAACATAAACATAAAAGCTACTTTGCATTCAATAACAGCGTTGTTAATATTATTAAAATTTAACAGGTCGACAAATAATGTTTTCGATAAATTATATGTTCAAATGATAAAGATCAGTCATGATGATTAGACAAGTTGTTCATTACAGGGGTGTTTTTCTTTAAGGCATGGGTTATGCTCCCATTTGTTGTCAGGGGGTGTGAAGTAGTCGCTATACTGCCATTGGCAGTTATGTGCCGGTCTGATCCTTTAGGAACAGCTCTTGGTACCACATGAGGCACTAATAGCAAACCCAACACTGCTAGGATATGAAGGCACAGGTACATATGTCTGTAACAAATTAAATTACAAATTTACGAATGTATAAAATGATTACTTCGATTAATTAAATTACTTACAGGTACAGTCTGATGCTGGGCCAAAACTCCAACAAAACAAAGGTGAAGGTAATGTATGCCATAACAAGGCGGGTTAGGATACAGGTTACCACATCATACGTAAATTTAACCTTAGAATTATGTATAAAATAATCACGAACTGTTCGTCGCATCTGCAAAATTTAACGTTGTTTTACTATCTACTACTAAGAATATGTAACTGATATGTTCTAAATTATTTTCTGTTGTCAAAGCCAATTGATGTACTTATAACCAAGTACC
Organism: Melanotus villosus; assembly: GCA_963082815.1. Classification (NCBI taxonomy): domain Eukaryota; kingdom Metazoa; phylum Arthropoda; class Insecta; order Coleoptera; family Elateridae; genus Melanotus; species Melanotus villosus. The sequence continues at coordinate 47,204,295 of OY720418.1, read as the reverse complement.
TACCGATATGAGGCTTAGACTGGTCACCTGATACTTGGTCGTTTACATCAACTGGCTTTAATTGTTGTAACTCTGAAAGACATCTGTTGGTTAGCTGTTCAATTAGTTATGTTATTCCTTATTAATGAGAGAAAGAGCTATTTAATATTGCCATTGTCTTCATATATTTTTGACGTAAAGTTTATTTATGACTAATTTTGTAGTTTTACAATCATGCTCAGGGTAAACAGGTAGCTTATTTACAAACCCACTAGTAATGTTGACGTTAAAATTAAAATACATACCGTTCGAGCAGCAAATGTAAATAATGCCCCACTAGCAAATGTGAGGTAGTAACCAGGATAAAATCCATGCCAGATTGCTGATAATGCATAGGTCAGGATTGTCGAGTATTGAGTTACTCTTTCATATACTAACATTCGCAGCCAACGATTGGTCCCTATATTCCAAGCTTCTATACTCTCACGCAAACTTGTACCAAACTAAAATAGAAAGAACAGTATAAATGAATGATTTTTTTATTCATTTAATCTGTATTGAAATAATTAATATCATATTGTTGTCAATAAGTAGATTGAAAGTTTCTACGACTAAAAGGTAAGTGAATCACGGCAGCATGTTGAGACTTAAATACAAACTGGAACTAATTCAACAATCCAGCAGCATCTGTTTATGTAGCAAGATAGCTGCTACTTGCAATAAAAGTACTAGTAAAAATCAAATAGTTGTTAAAATGTGGGATTAGAACAGAAGTTCGACCTTCCTTGTTAGTTATTACTAAAACGGCATATTCATCCAGGATAGTGTTAGCTTAGCGAAAATGTTTTTATGCTAATGATTACCATTTTCCATAGTCAAATTCAATTGAACTATATGTGAAACAAATAGTACAGAAAAAGACTTTCCAGCCAATATTAACTGGGACTGAGGTTTTCTTAAATATATGGAAATATCAATTTAATTATTGGCGATATATCAAGCAGAAAGACATATTTTATATTCTCCTAGATAAAGAGATAGAAACTCTACCACTTAAAACTCTCTACTTGAAACGCTGAAAGGTGCCCCTTGCTCCATTGGGAGTTGTGTAGAAGAAGAAGAAATGTGATATATGAGTAAGAAGTAGGTACAATATGCAGATATTGACACAGAAAACGAAATTTATGGTCATAAGTGAAGGAGCCAGAACGATGCCAGCTGAAAATAGAGAATGCTATAACAGAACGAGTCATGCACTTTAAGTATTTGGACATCGAAATCACAAAGTCTCAGTGATATATTGGAGAAATTCAAATTCAGAACACAAAAGCATTACAAGTAGCAGATTGCATAAGAGACACCGTATGGCAAAATAAATATCTAAGAATGGAAGGCAAAGTGAAAATATACATATACGAGGTCTGTCCCAAAAGTATCCGACCTATCTCGATTTCTCGGCACTTGATTTATTTTTCATCATCCGGTGGGTGGCATCCTTCGAAGTAGTCCCCATTTGATTGAATAACACGCTCATATCGATGTTTCCACTTTTTAAAGCACTCTTCAAAGTCAGCTTTTGAAACCGCCTTTAGTGCATTCGTCGCATTAGCTTCAACAGTCTCTTTGTCGTCGAATCGTTGTCCTTTAAGCGGCATTTTCAATCGTGGAAACAGCCAAAAATCGCAGGGAACTACGTCGGGACTGTATGGAGGCTGGCGAAGCTGTGTGACATTATGTTTTGACAAATATTGCTGCACAAGGTTTGATGCGTTTTGGGATGAATTTAGCACACACACGAGTCATGGCCAAATTTTCAGTTAAAATTCGCCAAATAGTACTTTTTGGTATTCCAAGGTCATCTTCTAGTTCCCTCACAGTCAAACGACGATCTTGTTCAATCGCAACTCGCACACGCTCGACATTATCCGGTGTTGTTGTCGTCGAAGGTCGACCAGAACGAGGATCACTATCAACAGATGTGCGGCCACTTTTAAACCTCTTATACCACTCTTTTATTTGTGTTTTGCCCATACACTCATCCCTGAAGGCCTTTTGTAACATTTCAATCGTTTCCGCACAGTTTTTACCGAGATTAAAGCAAAATTTGATGCAAATTCATTTTTAGCAGTAACAAAATCCGACGAACGCAAAAAAGACGTAGTAAAGAAACAGACGCTGCACGGGAACTAAGGCGTCTTATGGGTAACTAAGGCATCTGGGGAGAAGGTTAGGAGTTACTGGTGACGTTCGTACCCAAAAGAGGTCGCCTGAGTGTTGTGGCGCGAAGATATGAATGCAGGTCGGATACTTTTGGGACAAACCTCGTATACTGCTCGCCATAAAAAGCGTATCTCCCAGTGTAACTATTCCGATTTAAACAAAAATTGGTATACACGTTTATTGTGTTACCAAATATAATCGATTACATTTTCATCGAAAAATACATTCAACAAACACAAAAAAAAAAATAGTAATGCGTCGCTGCTCCACTTAAATTAATACACTCTGCTACTCGCCTAGACATGCTTCGAATAAAATTATCTATGACCTCTTGAGGTATCTCATCCCAAGCTCTCTGAACAGCATTATGAAGTTGCTGCAGGTTCTTTGAGCGGCTGGGAAGCATGCCCAGTCTTCGACCTATGATATCCCATATTTTTTCTATAGGCGATAGATCCAGTGACTTAGCAGGCCAGGGAAGGACATTAACGTTGATGTGTTGTAAATACTCTATCGTTACAGTTGCTACATGAGGTCGAGCATTGTCTTGTTAAGTAGCATTTTCAACTCCCCGAAGGTATAAAGGTAGTGCATCTGGCTCCAAAACTTGTCGGATATTCCATCAGCGTTTATATTCCTACGAAGAAATACTAGAGGTGTTCTGTCTCCTAAACGTATACCACCCCAGACCATGATGCTGCTAGTAAGAGCAGTTTCCCGTTCAACTGCAAACTCCAAAAATCGGCGTTCTCTTCGCTTACGTCTGACACGTCTAAGGCCGTCGTGTATCCACAAGCAAAAGTGGAATTCGTCCAAGAAAATCACTTTATTTAATTCCTCATCCCAACTGGACCGTGCGTTGCACCATTCTAGTCTGAGGTCGCGATGTCGATTTGCAAGAGGGAGTATTAGCCTTGGTCGATAAGAAATCAGACCAAAAGATCGAATGCGGCGATATATTGAACGCATTGACAGTCTGGGGCCTACATCTTCCAAAAAAGTGTTTTCGATTGACCTTGAAGTACTGTGTCGATCCCTGGAGGCAAGAAGTTTAAGTCGTCTATCTTTACGCTCTGTGGTACTTCTACGCCTCCCGAATCCTCGTTTGCGATGTTGTCTCCCTTCTTCGGTCCATACTCTCCAACAACGAATAATTGTAGCAAGGCTTCTTTGCAAACGTCTTGCAATTTCGCGAAATGGAAGCCCTGCCTCGTGTTGGCCAGTAATACGACCCCTTTCAAAATCACTCAGTTGGCGATAATTAATCTGTCTTCGAGCTGTTGGCATTTTAGCACTTTTGTAGTTTACAATAATTACCCAAAAAAATCAAAAAAATTGATAGGGTACAAGCAAAAATGAATTGATAAACACATTTTGTTTCTAACAAAACACGCTCGGCACCGCGATAAACATGCATCTTTTTTGTTCAAATTTTAATCACTTTTGATTGAGACTTAAACAAGTCATACGCTTTTTATGGCGAGCAGTATACATATATAGTTATGTCACAGAAATAAGGGCGGGAAAAATCAAGCAAAACAAAAAATTAGAGCAATTGAGATGAGGGCTTAAAGATCAATACTGAATATAAATCTAACAAACAGACAAACAAACGACTCTATGAATAAGGAATAACTGCAATGTACAAGACATGTTTAAATGGACGAAAAAGAGAAACTGAAGAGAACATGTAGGGAGGATGGATGCGAAGAGGCTAGCTGAAGTTTGTATGACCGAACAATTGAAAGAGAGAGGGAGAGTTCTCTCCACCCAAAGAATGAGGCAAGACAAACAGAGGTTCCCCTAGTCAAAAGAAGAAGAAGAATATCGATCTAATCAATATTTTAAGATTCTTCATTTTGTAAATAATTCTATAAAATACATATTTCATAATGAAAGTATCACATTAAAGTATCTACAAGTTTATTCGATATGTGGAGTATTTGACAAATCAATAAATCAATTTATTGATTAATTGATATAGGGTAAAGTAGCCTAATATGGGATATCTCCCAATATGAGACCCTAGGTTATCTGCAATACAGGACTCTTGAATGCAATAGTGACACAGTTTGAAGGTAGCTAGTCATGTAACAGTTCCTATGTCCGCAAGATGCCCCCGAATTCAGTCAAATGTCTTGCGAGAACACACGGTTGTGAAATACGTTGTAAAAAGTTAGTTATCTTAAATTATAAATATCAATATCTCCATCATGGTAAGTAATTAATTCCTTTTATAAACATAGTTCCACAGTACATTTAAAGAATATCAAGGCTTACTAGCTTTGCATCAATAAATAATACATATTCAACCTCGAAACTATTTTCACTAAGTAATCAAATTATGTTATGATTTCCCATTATGAGACCCGTCTCATATTAGGAACCCATTTTGCGCCCAGTTTTATTGGTCAACGAATTAAATTTTGGTCGAGGAAGATTCGCCTAAAAGACGAAAACAGTGGAACAAGGAGCATATGGTGATGGCGGTTAAAGCTGTTAGACAACATATTATGGGCCACAAAATGGCAGCAAAACATTTCGGTGTACGTTTTGTAAAAAACACTGAATTTTCTCCTGAACATTTAGTATCAGTCTCTTGGCAGAAAACCTGTTTTAGGCAAAAAAATCGAAACTGAACTAGTTCAGTACTGTCTTGCTATGAATAGTAGATATTTTGGCTTGTGAAGGTCGGACGTAAAACGGATGGATTTCGAGTTGGCTATTTCAAATAACCTTCGTCATCCATTTTCAAAAACAGAAGGAACTGCAGGAAAAAAATGGCTTATCGGCTTTCTAAAACGGCATCCAGAACTGTCCATTAGGTGCACGAGTACGAGGTTTTAATCAAGAGAATGTTCCTGCGTTCTTCGAAATATATGAGAAGGAATTTGAAAAAATCAACTTTGAACAACACAGGTTATATAACGTTGATGAGACAGGAATTACTGTAGTACAGCATAAAAGAAGTAAAGTGATATCTACTAAAGGAAGCAAGTAGCCACACTTACATCAGCAGTGTTACTTGCATGAATGCTGTAGATACCTATATACCACCTTTAATTGTCTGGCCTAGAAAAAACCTGAAGCCTGAATTGATGGATGGTGCCCCAGACGGTTATATCTATGCTTGCCATCCTTCTGGTTGGATTAAAACCGAAATCTTTACAAAATGGTTTGATCATTTTATCAAGTTCGCTAAACCAACATCATCCGAATCTGTATTATTAGTGTTAGATGGACATTATTCGCATATGCGAAATATTGAAGTTATCAATAAAGCAAGAGAAAATCACGTATCCATTGTGTGTCTTCCTCCCCACTCCCCACAGCACGCACCCATTAGATGGGGGCTTCATGAATCCGTTGAAAACAAAGTAACAAAGGCAGTCCCGATGAAGTTCATATGAATACTTTAGAGGAGATGTTTTGTGTCATGGGATTTGCATTGCTAAATGTAATCAATATATCGATATCAAAAGGTATAGTCTAGAGATGGGATTTACAGGTCTTTTTAGTGATCCGGCTTAAAGGATCTCGTTCAGTTTAGTGAGCCGGATCACTGAACCGGCTCAGTATGATTCATTCGCGCAAGATACTGAAATGAACGAACCGCCTCGCATGCGGCTTGCCCGGCTCGCACACGATCCGAGACGCGTCATCGCATGCCGCTGCAGGTCAGTATAGCGGAATCAGTGGATGCAGCAGTATGTAAGGGAATTGTTTGGTATTGGTTCATACAATAATTAAAATGAGTTCGCGTTGGCGTAAAAGTAGTCAAATATGGAAACATTTGAGTGATTTAGGTGAAAGTAAAGCTAAATGTGATTATTTTTGTCTCTTTTTGCAATAAATTTTATTTACGTTGTGTAATAATATATGATTTCAATGTGATCCTCAATCCGGTTCTTTTTTTTTCGCAAACCGATTCACTTGTTCACTGTACTGAGCCGGCTCAATTGAACGGGTTGTTCACGAACGACACATCTCTAGTAAAGTCCCACAAGATCTCAAAATTTCAACGGTAATACCTAGGTATTCCAAAAGTCAAATTGACAAAGAAAAGCTGCAACTGAAAATATTTTAGAAGCGGTGGTATATAAACAAATTAGGGAGTTTATTGAAAAAAATTATGTATTAACAGAGTACCAATCAGGATTCAGGCATAATCACTCTTGCGAATAGGCACTACAGTATGTTATCAATGAGTGGAAGGAGGCACGAGATGAAGGCAATTCGTTTTGTGCAATATTTCTAGATTATAGAAGAGCCTTTGAAACTGTGGACAGGAACATTCTTATTGAGAAAATGTATAAATATGGTATAAGAGGAAAGATGTTGCAATGGATCAGAGACTATCTGCACAATAGAAAACAAATTACAAAATGGAAAGATAAGAGGTCCAGCCCAAAAGATGTAAACATAGGAGTACCACAAGGGAGTATTTTGTTCGTTATTTATATAAATGATATTGTGAAAATTGTCAAAAAGTGTAAAATAAATCCACATGTTTGCAGATGACACCCTAATATATCTAACAGGAGAAGATTTAAATTCCTTAATTGATAGTGTTAACAGTGATTTATGTTTGGTTAATAAGTATCTAGCAGGGAATAAACTAAAGCTAAATGCAAATAAAAGCAAAGGCATGTTAATATCAAGTGAAAGTTACTTAGATGCATTTAAAGTAACTAACCCCAAGGCTGTAATAGATGGTTGTGAAATAGAAATGGTAGACGAAGTGAAATACCTAGGTATAATAATTGACAGAAAGTTAACTTTTAAATCATACTTATATGTACCTACTTAAAAAAAAGATAGGTAAAAAAATTACAACACCATGATCTATCCTCATTTTACATATTGCAATACTATTCTTGTCTTACTAAACGACAGTGAATTACAGAAGTTACAAAAGTTACAGAACCGTGCAATGAGAGCATTACTACATTGTAATAGATTTACTAGAATTATATTCATGTTAGAATGTCTAAATTTCTTATCAGTTAAAGAGCAACTTCGGTATAATTGCATGCTCTTTATATACAAAATTGTAAAAGGTATATTTGAAAAACAATCTTATTAAAATATCTGATATTCACGATTACCAAACCAGACAAAATGATAATCACTATATTACAACAAAAAATGCGACTCAAACAATGAATAATATATTCCACAAGGGTTTCAACTTGTATAATCAACTGCCAGCAAATGTGAAAAACAAAAAAACATTACATACCTTTAAGAGTAGTCTAAGAAGGCATATTATTACATATAGAACAGGGTAATTTGATTGTTATAGATTTAGAACTTATTATTTTATTTTATACTAGAAGTATTTATGTTAGTAGAATATTATTGTACATATACAGTGCAACCTCTATAATCCGAACACACGATAATCCGAACCTCCAGTAATCCGAACTCATAACTAACTCCATTAATCCGAACGACTTCGACAATCGAAAATTCGATAATCCGAACTAAACTTCAAAATCCTAGTTACGTGCGTCAGAACGCCACTGTTGCATTTCTGATTATGCAGACACAAAATCCGATGTGACTAATAATGTTTATGCTAACCGTGACGTTTTCAACAGCCAGCAAGCCCAGCTGCTTACAGCTGACAGGCCGAATTATTCTTATCTTTCGCCAGTAGTGTGCATTCGATGCCAGTTATTACGTACGTGATTTCACAATAATGTCCCAAAAAAGGAAACATACGACTTTAAGTGTCTTTGAAAAAGCTGAAATATTAAATAAGCTTGATAGTGGACAATGTGCTAAAAACTATGGCGTCGGGAAATCTACGATTAGTGATATTAAGAAAAACAAAGACAAAATTATTAATTTTGTTAACACTGCTGATAAAGATCCGAAGAAGCAAAAAACTCTGAGGGCCGCTGAACATCCAGGAGTTGAATCTGCACTTTAACGTGGTTTCTTCAAGAAAGATCTCGTAACACGCCACTGTCGGGAGAAATTTTGCGAGAAAGGGCAAAATTTTTCTATGAAAAGATTACTGGCAAATCTGATTCTCAAGCAAGCTCTGGATGGCTAGACAAAAAAGCGATTTGGAACACGGCAACTAACTGTTAGCGGAGAAAAATTATCCAGCCATTGAGCCATTTCAAAGGCAATTCCGACAAAAAGTTGAAGATTTTGTTTTTATTATGTGAAACACCGTTTTAAGTAAAATTCGTTAATCCGAACAAATGCCAAATCCGAACCACCCTAATTTCTATTAGTTCGGATTATCGAGGTTGCACTGTATTCCTAAAATGTTGGTGATATGTATATTATATGTACCTAATCATTGAGTTGAGTTAAATAAATAAATTAATTAATTAATTTAAAAAAAAACATACTATGCCAAAGAGATTGAAAATTGGCTAAGGAATCATCTGGTTCGAATTGTAACTTCATTCATATTATTTGCTGCTGCTTACAATTTACAATCGAGAAGCCACAATAGAGATATCGGTCAATGCCTTTAGACAAACTGGTTTGTTCCCCCTCAACGGAATCATGATTTCGATATTTTTGAAGGCGAAGAAAAATATAACGAAAACGAAAATATCTCTAAACATTTAGAACCATGTAGTACCTATGCCGAAAATTTTTAGTAACATTGAGAAAAGGTAATCTTAAAAAGACTGTTAAAAGGAAGCACGTGGAAAGTGACAGTTCTACTGATGAGAGTGAAGAACAAATTGTGTTAAATGATGAAAGTGATGACGAAGAGAATTATGATGCGCAGTGCTTGTTTTGCACAGGTCTTTATTCTTCACATGGTGAGCAACCAGTATAGAGTGTTACCAGTGGGTCCATGAAGACTGTGGTGCCGAAGAAATAGATTCCATCTACCCAATGTGTAAGAAAAAACAGAAAATATAATTTTAAGGAACAATTTTTTAAAAAACGATTGGGACTTATATTAGGAACACATTTTATATTTGTCATATTTTTGTTTTCATTGTTTTATGTAAAAACTTAAGTTTTTTTTGTTATTGTATTTTTCAACGTTTTGTGAAAGAATATATATTTTGCTAATAAACAATGGAGAGACATTTAATAAAAATATTCTTAGTTGTGTAGTACAATTTATTTTCGTAATGGGTCTCATATTAGGCTGCTTTATATGATATCTATCAATTAATTCGTTAATATCAAAACTTTCTTGGTACCTATCGGTATTTTTGTCAATATCATGCAGGTCTAATACGACCACTATATTGTGGTGCTAGCACTATTGCAGCACTAAGCCCAGCTAATAAACACGCCCAAGGCAGGGACGGATTGGGACGCCGGGAAAACGGGATTTTCCCGAGAGGCCGGTAGAACTTGAGGCCGCTTGCCCGTGATTAAAAAAAATTGTAGCTAAGTTGATACATAGAAACAAACAAATCGGCCCACTGGACTCGACGAATGTGTCAAACGGCTTCCGATAACAATAAAGAAGTCGAATTTATGACCGTCCCGAAAACTGAGATGAACTTCGAGATTGAATGAAACACTGAGGCCGCCAAGTTTTGATATTTACTTCCGACAATGTGTTCATATGTCGTATCCCTTACTATGAAACAAAAAATGTAGATATTTGAATTGTTTATGGTTTGAAGTGAAGATCCTTCCTTCAAATCAGTCTCACATTCTCTCTGTTCATGTTGTGTTTGTTGAGTTTTGATTACAGTCATGGTGAACTATAGTCTCGCCTACAGTGTTTTTTAAGGATATTTTTCGGAGATATTTTTCTTTTCGTTTCGTGTTTCATTGTATATTGTGTCATACAGTTATGATAATGTTATAAACAGTTTAAAACAGCGATTTAAAGATCAAGGCAAATATGTCATGTTTAGAACGGAATCATTTTTATGAAAACCCAAATTTACCAGAAACTTGTTTTCATCTAGTCCAGTCAATAAAGCGGAAAAATCGTCAAAACTTCTAAACCCGCAAAAACAGAACCGATTTTGATGAATTTTTTTTTAAAACGTTTGTTATACTAAATTGTTCAAAATCAGAAACATTTCAGCTGGCGCTATCAATTATTTATATTTTTTAAATAATTTTTAAAAAAATTTTGACAATTTTTTTTCGATGAAATTTTAACAAAGTATAAGTGACTAATTTTGAAAATTTAGTTTAAAAAATAATTTTTGAATTAAAAAGTTTCAAAATTTCCATTGAAAAATGTTAATTATTCAATCATTCGGATGCAAGAATTGAATTCCAAATTTGAAATTTTTGAAAAAACTTTGTGTAATTTGTGTATCTGCACTCTCTTGTTCTTTGCAAATGCAATAACAATTAACTGTAGAGTCTACAGTATCTTGTTGTTGTTCCTGTAACATATAAAAGAATTTTGGAAGATGTTTTTAACACGTATGATTTTAAATATGAGGATCAAATTCAAAGGGAAATAGCTGTAAGACAGGAAATATATTTCTAATAATTTAAAAAGATTTTATTACATCCAAAGAATAATTTAACACAAATTGTTTTTGCAAATAATCTTAACGACGAGCATGACGCGCGCAAAATTCAGTGAAAAAAGTACTGTAGAATTAAAAATATTACACTTAAAGGGCTAAAATTTTTAGAATCGTTAGATCAATACGTCCCAAATAAGCAATCAAAATTTAGTTAACATTGAGTAATTATTTATTAAACGGGAAACATTTTTTAACTTATAAGCAACGCAAGCGATTTTGCTGTAATGATCAAAATTACAAAAAAATGTGATTTTACAGCATATAAATGTATCATAATAACTGTAATAATGTAATATAAATGTAACATAATAATAAGAATAATAACTCGATTCTTCAAAATGCATAAACAAACTTAAACGCAAATATAATCCAATTATTTTCAATACAAACCAAGAATAAATGACATATAATTACTTTTTCCATCGTATTTTTACTTGTCTCTTTGCACTTTTTTCTAAATTTTAATCAATAATTAAGTTCTCTTCAACAATTTTCACTAATATTTTCAATATTTAGTGTTCAAAAGTTATTTTAACAGATTAATAACCTCAAAACTCACGCGTTCACTCCGAAAATCATGGTGAAACATCAGGAGTTTGACTTTGAATTCCTCTACCTGTGATACAAAAGGTCGATTTCTTGTGCGTGTTTACATATTCTTATAAAAGTATTGATTTTTTTAGTTGACAATATACATATGTCTATATATTTGTATATTATCTTCTTGCATCCGACTGATTGAATATTAACATTTTTAAATGGAAATTTTTAAACTTTTTTATTCAAAAATTATTTATTATACTAAATTTTCAAAATTAGTCACTTCTAGTTAAAATTCCACCGAAGAAAAAAATTTTTTAGTAATTTTTTTTTTTTATTGTTTAAACAATATAAATACTTGATAGCGCCAGTTGAAATGTTTCTGATTTTGAATAATTTAATATAACAAACAATTTAAAAAAAAAATCATCAAAATCGGTTCTGTTTTAGTGGGTTTAGAAGTAAAAACCTTCATTGACTCGACTAATCATTTAGTTTCACATTTAGAGCGACTTGATGGTAATTTCGACAAAAATGAATTCATTGATGAACTTAAAGACTTCCCCATGAAATGGAATACTTTTAAGAATAATTTATTAGATGAATGCATCTAACTCTGGCACCGACGAAAATGACGAGGATCTTAACGACCAGACCGATTGCAATAATTGCAAAAGTTGCGTCGTGTGTTGCTTTTACGTCTTAAGAAAATTTAATGTGCACAGTATGACATGTAAAAACTTATTTTTAGCATATCAATATCTGTTAACTCTATCTTGTTCTGAAGTTTCTTGCGAACGAACTAATTCAAAATTGAAAATTCTATTCAATCGTTTGAGAAATAGACTTTCTCAAGATAATTTTGAAAAATGTTTGCTAATGGCCGTGGGAAAATACATCCTTTTCAAAATTAAAAAATCTCAAATAATAGATTCAATAGTGGGAAAAAGTAAATTGTTACAAAATATGTTATTACGTAGATAATTAAATATGGATACGTATTGTATAATATGTACATACATATTGAAATCTTACTTAAAGTTTTCCCAAAATTTTACTAATGCAACCTACTAAAATGTTGCTACCGGAAGCAGATTGACGATTCCAGAAATGTAAAAAAAATGTACTTGACGTGATGATATAAGGCAAATTCAATGCCACAGATATATGGAGTACCTACTTACCACCTAACAACTTTTGTTAAACATATTTTTTCTAAAAGTCGACAATAAAAGAGTTATACTGATATTGCGTTACTTTTTCCTCACCCTGTATATTGCTGGCAGATAATATTGTTTGTTGTTTAATAAAAGTGCAAATCTTATACTTAGTGTTTTTTATTTTTTGTACTAGAAGGCCGGTTGGTCCGTAAATTTCCCGGGCCGCTCAAATGAGCCAGTCCGTCACTGGCCCAAGGTGTACAAATGGACCCATCATGTATTGATTAATAATAATATATGTAATATTGAATCTATTATTATTTCTCTAGAATTTTACAATAAATTTTGGTTTAGCAGTAAATACCAATGCCTCTACAAATAACAATAAAATATTTCCATTTTAATGACATCTTAAAAATACTTTAGTTTTACTATTAACAGCTACAAATTCTTTAAATGGTCGTATTTCATTCCATCTTGTATCACTTTCTCCGATTTCATGGAAATAATCTTCAAGCTTCAAAACACTTTTGAAGTGTTGTTTAGCTAATTCATGTTTATTAAATATTCGACAAAGAAATTGTTCGTCATAAACTTCCTTCAAATTTTTGATTTTCAAATGTGTTTTGGCTTCTTCGACAGTTAACAGAACACAATTCCACGGGGCCCACTCTTGATCTTTAAACCAACGACATAATCTTAAATTATAGATGTCGGAAACTTCGCTAATTGCCGAATGACCATGCCAAATGTTAACGACAAGATGATGTATATCTTTGTCTTCTAAAATGAAAGTAATCGTTGATTTACTCTGTTTCATTCGTTCTTCACGTCGTATTAAACGTAATATGTAACGGTATGGAGCTAAATCAACCCAAGGCTCCATAACGCGATCGTCCCAAGTACAAGTAAGGCAAACCAGTAATTTATCAGGACGTGTATTTACGACAAACTCAGTATGGGTTTTCAATTTCTGGCAACGATTACAGTAAAATAGGTTATCATGCATCATCTTTTCTTTAACTCTCTGCATTCTGTTGCTTACACCAAAGCTGCATTCGGGGGTCTTAATATGTTTAATAAGCATCCCACGAATGCGCTTCATTAACATATCAAGATGTTTACTGCTAATTCGTCTAACTATTAATTCACAAGCTCGATCGATTAATATCACAAGTTCATTTGACAACCGACAGTTGTGATCATGTAGCAATAACTTGATATTCAATAAAGCTTGCAATTTTTCTTCCATGTCTGCATTATCATCACTGATTGATAAAAAGATCTGATAATACTCTTGACCTTTCTGCGTTTCTAGAGTATCCATTTCGATGAATAAGTCTTTGTACTTGTCTGTCCAATCTTTATAGCGGTTGTTCCAAGAGATAGGATTCGAAATTATTTTAAAGAATTCACGATCTCTTTGCATTTTCGTGTCCTTTTTAATTTGATGTCTGTGCCCTTCTATCGCTCGCAGCATATTTACTTCTTTGTCTAACAACATATAGAACGCAGTAATTTTTGCAGGCCCAGAACAAGTATTACATATTCGCTTAATTTCTGCTTTTTTCCACCTGTCGACCATTGCATAAAGCATGCAAAAATCATCTTTAGTCCGCGGGAATACTTTGCCTATTAATTCTCGCTTCTTTCGATTAGCATCATCTCTTAAATAAAACTCTTCGAGTTCTTGTTCTATACGAATTCGTTTTTTATACTCGGCACTAAGCTCTTTTAGTGCTTTTTTCATTTTCCAAGCACGGAAATACCTTTTAATAAAAACACCACAGTAAATTTCATATATCTACATAAAAACACTATTACATAATTTTACTTAGCAGTTACAATACAAGATACACACCTTTGAATCGTTCGAACTTTCCCTTCAACGTCAAGTCTTCTTTCACGTTCGTCAGCAGTTTCGTATGGCCCGGCGGTTAAGATTTTATCGTTAACATTAGGAATCCATACATCTTCAGATGTCATTTGCGTAGCATGAGCGTAATTTGTATCCAACAATCTGTTACGCCAAAAGTAAGTTTGGGTATCTCTGTGAGTTTTACGTTGAGGTGGTACTTTAGGTTTCGCAGGTCCAGTTTGAGAATAACCATGATGATACTCGACTTGAGTTTCAGTATTTACATAACCACCGAGAAATGGTTTTTCTATCTGACGATCTATAATTTCAACTACCACATCACGATAACCCTCTTCTTCATCTGAATCGTCAACTGTTACCGTAAGTATATCTGGTAATACAAGATCTTTATAAGCATCGTCTGCAGAAATTAATTGCGAAGCACAATTCAATTTCAATTCTAGTGTATTATAATCTCCCAATTCGAAATCGTTTAATTGTCTATTATCATTCACGATGGTTCCACCTTTATCGTGAATGCTCATACTTTCAGCGGGAACTGAAAATACATCTGTCAATATTTTTTTAATTTCTTTAAACGTAATTTTTTCCGAATATGATTGCGTGAATACTTTTCCATCATCCGTTAGAAATTTTACAATTATGCTATGTGTTGTCGGCAACTGATCAAACTTTGCTTTCGGGAAACTATCTGGCGTCTCTCTAGTTGAACTTGTGGCATTACTTGATCCAAGCATGACTATGTAAACTTTTAAAAATTTAAATAAAAACTATCAAAGAATGACAGTTGTCACTTGTACGGCTATTGTTTGGTGACTAAAATTTTACATCTATTTCTGTCAATCAAAGGAATGAGTGGCTGACACAACCTAACACCAAACTTTACAGATAAAATACATGCAAGCACTGATTGATCAATAACTTGTGGGTGGAGACACGTTTTACATTTTAATATCGATAATGATAAATTGCTTTTAAAAAATAATCGTAAAAACAACAAAAATTGACAACGTCTATATGACACTGATTATTGTTAATAATAATTAAATAAAATTTAAGAAATAACCGAGGACTCAATGATAACGACCGCAATTAAGTAAAGACCTACAATGATAGAAAAATAAAAAACGAATTAGATATACACAACAAATTACTTATCGGAAGTTGGAATGTACGAAAGGAGCAAAGCTAATCAAATAGCACATGAAATGGACACATACAGAATAGAAATTTTGGGTTTATATGAAACGAGATGAACAGGCTGCGGAGAAACAAAAATGGCAAATCGGAAAACAATAATATACAGGGTGGTCACTTTTACAATGTACACCATTGGGATCTCGGAAACGGTAAGAGGTATAGGGTTGGTTAAATAGGGGTAAAAAAGTTGCGCCATTTTAGGCTCTTTAAAGAATTGAAGAGCAATCGGAGATAGCTTTTGTAGTTTCTGGATTATCCTGAAAAAACTGAAAACTTGCGTTTTTTTATTTCTTTAATTTGCTATTAGGAGGAGTAAAATGAAATTTTGGGTGTTTACATAATTAAGCAAAGGCTATCTATTACACTCCTTAAAAATTTTCTAGGCAAACTAGATAGTTGTGTTTTCATGGGTAACTTTTGATTTTCTTATGGCCGCCATATCGGATTTTTATACCAAAAGGTGCAGAGAAAAATTACAAATTCATCCATGTATCACAGATGGTTAAAAAAATTTATTGTAAGTCCGGTGCGTTGGCCAGCAAGATCCCCTTGCTTAAACCCTTTAGACTTTTTGAATAGGTGTGTCGAACACCCTATCCTTCACAGCACTCCATAAAAAAAAGTCTAAAGGGTTTAAGCAAGGGGATCTTGCTGGCCAACGCACAGGACTTAAATTGAATTTTTTTGACCATGTGTGATACATGGATGAATTTGTAATTTTTCTCTGCACCTTTTGGTATAAAAATCCAATATGGCGGCCATAAGAAAATCAAAAGTTACCCATGAAAACCCAACTATCCAGTTTGCCTAGAAAATTTTTAAGGAGTATAATAGATAGCCCTTGCTTAATTATGTAAAAACCCAAAATTTCATTTTACTCCTCCTAGTAGCAAAAAAGTTATTAAAGAAATAAAAAAAACGCAAGTTTTCAGTTTTTTCAGGATAATTCAGAAACAGGGCTTCCACAAAATATTTATTTAAAAAAAAGTGAAATAGTGAATATTTTTCCGCAAAAAAGTGAACAAGTGAATATAAAATGAACAAAAAGTGAGTAAAGTGAACATTATTTCAAAACTTTATTTCCACCGAATACATAGTACCTTTGATAGTACCTAAATAAAAATTGTTATAATTTCGGTTTCTTAGCAAAATAAGTGGTTATGATGGAATTCTTTCTTTTTTCAAGAATGCCCATTCGCTTCTCTGATTCTTGCTCTTGTTTCCGTAGACATAGCACCATCTATTAATCCTTGGGCGATCTGAGCAACTCGAAGAACTTGATCCATTAAAGCAGCTTCTAATCTGTTGTTGGCATTAACAAGAAGTTCATCGGCACTTCTTTGCTGTTTAACTTTTACTAATTTAACTTCCTCCATTTCACTGTTAATGTTAACAATAGTTTTTTTATTTAATGCCAGCTCTTCAGCTGCCTTAATTTCTAATTCCTTTCTAGAAGATTCTTCTTTGTCTAGTGTTTGTTTTTCTTCTGCGATTCTCTTCTGCTCTGATAAATAATGTTCGTAACTACTTCTTGCTGATCTGCCCAATTTTAACAGCGCTGCAGTAATAGGTACAAAATCGGGCCTGTTGTGGTATAATTTCAAACCATGCACAATGTTAATTTTTGCGTTTAGAGTTTTTTCAGACATAGCAGTTTGGTCTTCTCCAAGAAGAAGCTTGGATCTACTAAGTAAAACCTCTTTCCACTTCTGCATTTCCATGCGACACACATAAACAGGCAAAAATAAATTTTACCAATGAACCAGATGGGACATCTTTTAAAATATTAGCCCAGTATTCATCAATTCTCATCTTTTCTGGTTCATAAACCAGTTGATTTGGTACATTTATCTGTATCAGCCGAAATTCATCAATAATATCTATTTCTTGTGTAATTGCGAATTTCATGAGAATATTTCGAATTCTATTAACACTTTTTTCATTAGTTATTTCAGAAAGATTTAAAAATCTGAAATCTTCTAATACACCGTATGCAAGACCTGTCTTTTCTAAAATATGTTTCCCGGCTGCTTTAAAGTGATCTCTTACGCCCCTTAAAAATAACAACTTATTTCTCTCACTGTATGTAGGATCAATTTTCGAGCGCTTTACATCGTTAATATTCATTAAGTTATTGTCCTTGAATAGGTCGGCTAGTTTGTTAGGGTTCAAATTTTCAAATTTTTGCAAATTCGAGAAGCTATAAGTAGACATAATTCTTTGAGATGCTTATAGAGAGCATGAATAAGGGGTTCATCATTCTGAAACAACAATGTAAATTTTGTAAATATACTTGCACTTTCTATAATTTAATTTCTATTGTTTTGGTCGAACACCACTCTTCAATCAAATGTCCAGGTCTTTCATGATCTTTTCGTTGCATCCAAGCATCGTGCGCCACACAATTTCGTAAAGCCATTTTCTAAATCGTCTTTTAACAATTTTATTATTCAATATACTATAAGTCGCTGTCAGTGGCGGATCCAGCGGGGGGCACAGGGGGCAATTGCCCCCCCCGAAAATTTATGTTTTAAATATGAATTATTTTTTCAATTTAGTACTTAGTAGTTTCTTGTATTGTATCTGCTCTTACGTGGTGAAACTTTGTATTCATTTTAATGGGTTGAATAATTACGTAGTTTTTAGTTTCACAACTTGGTTTTATTGTCGATGACTATAGTTTCGCTATACAATAGCATCTTCAGATCTACAGTGACTTTAAACTAAACTAGGTGGTATATATACAGGGTGGTCCATCGGTCTGTATTTTTGTTACTCGATTATTTTAAATATGTATTACCAAAAATTGTTTCAGGCAAAGTTTATTTTAAATTAAAATGCCCACATAATTTCGAAAGTAACTCAATATTATTACTTCCGGTTTTAGAATAATTGATAGCAACTTTTAATTTTAAAATGGAACACCCTTATTATTTATATTTCCTCCTCTTCATCCCGCTCTCCACCCTTCCCAAATCATTCTGTTTCACAATTAAGTAGAGGCGATGAAGAAGGCGAATGCGCGCTAGTTCTGAAGCAATTATAGGCATCGTAGGTCGTAAGATTGTAGCTCAAGTGCGGTATTGATAGCGAACAGAATAAGCTCTGGATAAGGAGAAGGCACAGAAAGAAGGTTAGTATGATTATGATAGTCAGCTGGGACGAAACCAGAACTGTAATGTAGAGGGGGCGCAAATTTTTTTGGGAACAATGTTAAATAAAGAACATTGAAATAAAATGGAATTTTAATTTTCAACAGAAAGATAATATGAAATATGATTTTAAACATAATACATTTTAAAAATTACTATATATAAATAAAGTGTAAAGTACGAAGCTACTTGTCAAAATAACTTTGGTTACTAGGTTACTGAACTTATAAGGGTCAATAGTGTCGACACAAGCTGTGTGCAGTTATTATTCTATGAAAGTCTGCCAAAAATGTGTCAGCTAAGCGTTATCAAAGCAATCAAAGCTATTAGCCACCTCAAGACCGGAAACCCTGAATAAATCATTAAAATGAACCATGTTTGCAACAGTTTCAAGTTTCATAATAACTACCTACTAATATCTTCTACTTATTAATTTCAATTTGTATTGTCTGTATTTAGTACACTTAGAAGAGAGATATCAAAAATAAAATTAAATTTCCAAAAAGCATTAGTTTTTCCTTTAGAGGGGGCGCTAACTTCTACAGACGGGGCGCGCGCCCTCCCTGAAATGGTCTAATTTCGCCCCTGTAAAGTAGTGTTTACATTTTACGCAGTACCTATGTACAGTTGTGGACAGAAAAAAATAGGACAACTCGAAAAATCAAGTAAACTTTATTCTATAAAATTTAGTTACTTGATTTTGGCTTTATAATTATGATATTTGTCACATTGACTTGAAATCAAATTACAACACAGGGGCCATTTTAAACTAGAAAAAAAACACTGTCCTATTTTTTTCTGTCCACAACTGTACGAGTATTATGTAATATTTATGTATTTCTAATTATCTGTTTTTATTGGTCTTTGTAGGATAAACAACGTTTTAAAAAAATTAAATATGAGCCAAAGAAAAAAATTCAAAACTTTGGATGCATATTTATGTTAAAATATTCTGTTTTTGAAAAATGTTTTCTTTTTTGCTTTCTTTCATAATAACATTTAATTTTTTTACTTTAATTCGTAATATCCCCCCCCCCGGTAGAATTTGTCCCGCCTTATCAAAATTAAAATCTGGCCACCTTAAGTCCTAATGCCCCCCCCCCCCCGAGAAAATTGGCTGGATCCGCCACTGGTCGCTGTAGAACCAAATTAATCACTTCACAACCACTTTAAAACTATTGGTCTTTGAGTAATATGTTGTCAAACTTATACATGATTTTATTCCCTTATAAGCGCAAACAATGTGTTAAAAAAAATAACATGACTACAAATAATTATAAATAGACTGCATAGTTGTCGAAATCAGATATTATGTTTTGTTTACAAATTTTGGTATAGGAATCACAAGTCAAATTTATTTGAAAGCTGCGAAATTTGATTTCACAAATACGCGATTTTCTAACTGAACATGCTCTAAAAAGTGAAGAAGTGAATGAATTCTAAAAAATAGTGAATTATAGTAAATTAGTTTTCAAAAAGTGAGTATAGTGTAAAATAGTGAATGCGTGGAAGCCCTGCAGAAACTACAAAAGCTATCTCCGATTGCTCTTCAATTCTTTAAAGAGCCTAAAATGGCGCAACTTTTTCCCTATTTAACCAACCCTGTATCTCTTACCGTTTCCGAGATTCCTATGGTGTACATTGTAAAAGTGGCCACCCTGTATTCTGGTTATAAACTAGAAAATGCTAAACATGATAGTCCAAGAGACGCGAGACAAAATAGTGAAGGAAATTTTACAAAATTTCTGAACATAAAACTTCAAAAATCACCAAAAATTATGTGTAAAAGCAACCGTCTGGCACTGGTGAGGGACAGCCCAAACTCGGGGGCGGCGAGCAAAAATGCGAAATTTTACGAATTAGTGAACAAAAGTTACATGAATAATTTTCATACCATATTGGATAGACTTTGAATAAAAGTTTCAAAATATAGGTTGACAGACGATTTTCAAGGTAGCCTAATGGCCGCCAGACGCCCTCAAAGGTCATGCATAGGTAATTATAATTATCATTTACTAAACATAAGTTACAAAAATAAATTATATATCAAAAGGATGTCCGTTTCATGTAATTTATGAAAAAAGCATGACAGACGATTTTAACAATAGCCATAAGTCCAACAGACGACTTCAAAATTTCGACTGTCAATGCATCACGAGCGGAAGAGAGAGAGAGAGAGAGCGAGCCGGTGAGAAAGAAACGGAACAAGGACACATATACTTCGAGTCGTCGATATAATTTTTTGTTCCCACTGACGAAGAACTTAATGTTCGAAACGTTTGTAAAATTAAAATTTTTTCAAAGGAAATAAACCCTTATTTATTTCAACATAATTGGACTGCGATGATCTTCCACTTTTATATAACTTAGATTTAGTCCATGTCTTCAATTTTATACTCTTTAATTGTAATGTACTTATAACTATAAAATATGTATTAATAATGTAATATCAGAAAATAACTAAGTTCACGCTTTTAACACCATATTCATATTTGAAAGGGCCAATTTGAGACCATTAATTTTATCAGTGGTGGCAGGTAGAGTTATTGTTGGTAAATATATTGAACAATCGGGTTGTGAAGACATTTGGATTCAATGTAATTTGCTAGCTTCTGGATCTGTCAAGGGTTTTATATGACGTAAAACAAATTCAAGGCCACAGATATATGGAGTACCTACTTACCGTCTAACAACTTTTGTTCAAAATATTTTTTATAAAAGTCGACAATAAAAGAGTTACAGTGATATTGCGTTACTTTTTCCTCACCCTGTATATTGACTACCAACAAGCGTATGATAGTATCAAACAGTCCTAAATAACCTCAGCCTTACAACAATATGGAATCCTAGCTAAACTAATATGAGAAATAGAGCTAGCAATACGAGATACCAAAAGTATTTGCAGAATCAATGGAGAAATGTCACAAGAGTTCAAAATACACAATTTGAACCACTTCTCTTAATCCAATGTACGAAATTCATACCTTCTATTCGAATATCGGCTTCACATCCAAAATTATATCAATTTTTAACTTAAGTTTGAAATGCCAGTTTAATTTCGAAATTTCCATAAAAGTTCCAAAATAGGCAGAATTTTGAACTAAATTATATTTTGAAAGTTGAGGTTCTAAACTTGAGATTTGCACAAAATGGATGTTTTTGTACCAATACAAACTTTCATTGAGAAGATTTTAATCTTAGCTTCTTGAATGTTGATTCGTTCAACGATCTTAAACAACTAAACTTGTATACCTATTTGCAAATTATTATTTATTTATTTATTTGCTAAAGAAAAATTCTTCCTTGCTTTGGATATAAACCCCTTGTAACCTGATTGCAAAATAAGAGTGCTTTCAGACCCTGATATTATACATTTTTATCAGTTAATTCATTAAAAGTAAACTTGAAAATATTAATTTACTCACCTCAAATTTCATAATATAAATATTGGAAAACCGGTCCCATCTTGCAGTCCCGTCTTCATCATAGCCATTGAAACCGATGGCAGCATTATTGCAAATGGCATCAGCTAACAGCCATGCGAAATAGTACTTAAACCTAACTAAAAGTGTTGTCACTCCTATATAAAAAAATTTGAAACCTAACGTTGTATTCTCCACAAAGTCGTCATCTTTAACTCCTTCTATTGGGAACATTGGCAGAAATTTGACAAACATGAAAGCACATAAACACGAAAGTGTTATCTTCTTATATACTACTATGCAAGGTGACGGTTCTAATACAACAGTTTGACTATTGGAGTTGTTGTCCAAATTCTAAAATTAAACAGAAATTTTAAAGAAAGAAAACTTGTAGTAAAAAGCTAAACTTACAGCTGGTGGTTTTTGTATGAGATTGTTTCCATTTATGAAGTCAATATAATCTCTATAAAATAACACCGGTCCAGCCATTAGGGCCGGGAATGCTAAAGCGTAACTGAAATATTCTAATGGTGTTGGAAGCTTATAGACAGCATATAGTTTTTGATTCTTTGTAAGTTCCGAATCATTTCTTGCGAATCCATCATGGATACTGAAGGCCAAACTTGTCACTTTTTGTGTTATTACCATTAAAGGACCTAAAGAATGATATATTTATACCATTTTATTAAAAAAATATACAGGGTGTCAACGGAACCTGGGACACCCCTATATACAATATAATATTTTTTAAGATATCAAAATGAAATTTGGTATATGTTATATACTCCTTAAATGACATTTTTTGACATATAACACAAGTTTATGGTTTTCGGTTTTGCTGCAATTAACACCAACTTTGTTATTTTAACACCCTGTAGGTATATTTAAACATTTTTGGAATTTCCATTTAATTTTACGTGTGCTAGTATCAAGTTTGAAACATTTTCATGCCAAAGTAAATTTCTGCAGACATTTTTATTTATTAATCTAGAGTGCCAGGATTTACGCGAAATGAAAGTCAAGGTGCCCCAACACTCCACACAAAAATTGTATTAAAATGATAAAGTTAGCAAAAATGCTGTTTTCAAAATAACTCAATTTTTTCAAATGGCACTATGGTGGGACACTAGAATATTAAAAACGAGCGTTTCTCAAGGATTTTTTTGATACCAATACCGTGGAATTAATCTGAAAATGTAATTTGGAATAACACTCTCCATTCAAAAAAAACGTATTTTGAACATTTCAATCTACGCACTCGGTTTCAAAACAATTGAAGCAAATGAAATGCACAAAACAATTGATAGACTTGCTACAATTGAAGTTCTAAAACAATTTGTTTTCGAAATATTGATATGAAAATTGGGGAAACTTTTTTTGGCACGAGGAACAATAATCCGACCTCAATTTTAACATAGCTCTTTATAGAATCTTATTTTCGCTACACATAATACCTTTATAGCAAAAATGAGGTTCTTTTGAGAGCTACATTAGAAATTTTGAATAATATTACGTAACAACTGAGTCAGGTTTCAGAATTTTAATGAATTAAAATTTGTTGAATTACATTATTTCACTAGCTACAACAAATCTCGTTTTCCAAAGAAAGCTTTTAATAGCCTAAAACTGAATTATGCCAATTTCTTTGACACTGACGTTTTGCATTATCAAAAGCTGTCACTTTTTGTACTTATCAGTAAAACAGAAGCGCTTCCCCAAGTAAAAAACTCACTGCACGCCACTGAATGACAACAATATTGCAAGCAGAGGGTGGGTATAGTCTAAGTAAGTTTTAAATGGCGGTTGAACGGGTTTTTGTTTCCTCGGCCTAAGCAGTTTCAGATTTAGTTACAACAAGATATAACGCATATCCGTGTCCCGCTTTGACTCGTGAAATTTGCCATCTTGTTGGAACTAAATCTGAAACTGCATAGGGCGAGGAAACAAAAACCCGTTCAACCGCCATTTAAAACTTACTTGGACTATAAATATGTTTAAAAAGAGACGTGGCATTCGTCAATTGGAAATGGTTGGAGAGAAACTATCTAGTGATTCATCTGCCGTGCAATCTTTTTTACAACAATTCACCGAAAACATGAATAAGCTGAACCTACGGCCAAGCCAAATATACAATGCAGATGAATCTGCATTGTTCTGGAAACTACTACTTGATCGGACATTGGCGCATGCCAGAGAAACAACTGCTCCAGGGCGAAAAACTTCGAAAGAGAGAGTAACTTTTCTTGCCTGTACAAAGGGCGATGGTAAACATAAAGTCAAAATGATGGCAATTGGAAAGGCAAGAAATCCCAGAGCTTTTAAGAATTGCGTTAGCCTTTCAGTTGAATACTATTCAACAAAAAACGCCTGCATGACTTCTACCTTATTCGTAAAATGGAGTCATTTGTTGTACAAGTGAGGACACTATGTCTCTCAAGGGTTTCAGCAATAAATGAACAGGTAGACTGTTTTAGGACAATCTGTACTTTCTGGAATTTATTAATGGTGGGGAATTTCCTTAATCCCTTTACTGTCGGAAGATGAATAGAAATTTGTATATTTACGTTGAAGTATTTCTACGTATTTCTATGTCATATTTGTGTGTAATTGTGTGGGAGGGGTCGAAAAAGTTCACGAACAAAAAGTGCACTTAATTTGCATTTAAGTAGTGAAAAGAGTAAGAGTTGCCTTCGAGATGTCTTCAAAACTTTGTGCGTGGATACGTTCTCATCCTGAGCTTTGAAACATAAAATAATAAACCCAAAATAAAAGTGTTATTATGCTGATACATAAAAGAATAAATTTTGTAACCGTTATTCTGCAAGTTAGAACAACTAAATGACTTTAAAAAAGTTCTTTTAAATTCGCCTTTTTGCCTGTATTTTTGCCTATTTCGAATTTTAGCTGCCTATTTATCAAAAATTTCTGTCTCTATAGGCGCCTATTTGGCGCTTTTTTTCTGCCTATAAATCCGAGCTCAAGTGACAACAGTTCCTCCGACGACTAAGTTGCCAGAGATGAACTGAAAGTTAAACATGAAGAGGCTATTATAGTCCAGTCAATAAAGCGGAAAAACCGTCAAAACTTCTAAACCCGCAAAAACAGAACCGATTTTGATGAATTTTTTTTTTTAATGTTTGTTATACTAAATTATTCAAAATCAGAAACATTTCAGCTGGCGCTATCAATTATTTACATTGCTTAAGTAATTAAAAAAAAAAAATTTCAAAATTTGACGATTTTTTTTTCGATGAAATTTTAACAAAGTATAAGTGACAAATTTTGAAAATTTAGTTTAAAAAATAATTTTTGAATTAAAAAGTTTCAAAATTTCCATTGAAAAATGTTAATTATTCAATCATTCGGATGCAAGAATTGAATTCCAAATTTGAAATTTTTGAAAAAACTTTGTATAATTTGTGTATCTGCACTCTCTTGTTCTTTGAAAATGCAACAACAATTAACTGTAGAGTCTACAGTATCTTGTTGCTGTTCCTGTAACATATAAAAGAATGTTGGAAAATGTTTTTAACAGGTATGATTTTAAATATGAGGATCAAATTCAAAGGGAAATAGCTGTAAGACAAGAAATATATTTCTAATAATTTAAAAAGATTTCAATACATCCAAAGAATAATTTAACACAAACTGTTTTTGCAAATAATCTTAACGACGAGCATGACACGCGGAAAATTCAGTGAAAAAAGTACTGTAGAATTAAAAATATTGCACTTAAAGGGCTAAAATTTTTAGAATCGTTAAATCAATACGTCCCATATAAGCAAACAAAATTTAGTTAAGATTGAGTAATTATTTATTAAACGAGAAACATTTTTTAACTTATATGCAACGCAAGCGATTTTGCTGTAATGATCAAAATTACAAAAAAATGTGATTTTACAGCATATAAATGTATCATAATAACTGTAATGATGTAATATAAATGTAACATAATAATAAGAATAATAACTCGATTCTTCAAAATGCATAAACAAACTTAAAAGCAAATATAATCCAATTATTTTCAATACAAACCAATAAATAACATATAATTACTTTTTCCGTCGCATTTTTACTTGTCTCTTTGCACTTTTTTCTAAATTTTTATCAATAATTAAGTTCTCTTCAACAATTTTCACTAATATTTTCAATATTTAGTGTTAAAAACTTATTTTAACAGATTAATAACCTCAAAACACACGCGTTCACTCCGAAAATCATGGTGAAACATCAGGAGTTTGACTTTGAATTCCTCTACCTGTGATAAAAAAAGGTCGATTTCTTGTGCGTGTTTAGATATTCTTATAAAAGCATTGATTTTTTCAGTTGACAATATACATATGTCTATATATTTGTATATTATCTTCTTGCATCCGACTGATTGAATATTAACATTTTTAAATGGAAATTTTGAAACTTTTTTATTCAAAAATTATTTATTATACTAAATTTTCAAAATTAGTCACTTCTAGTTAAAATTCCATCGAAGAAAAAAAATTTTTAATATTTTTTTTTTTTTTTAATTGTTTAAACAATATAAATACTTGATAGCGCCAGCTGAAATGTTTCTGATTATGAATAATTTAATATAACAAACTATTTAAAAAAAAATCATCAAAATCGGTTCTGTTTTAGTGGGTTTAGAAGTAAAAACCTTCATTGACTCGACTATTAGGAGTTTCAGTACCTGCATACAATGGGTGGAGGAAAACAGAGTCGAATTAAACAGTTTGACCATTCTCAGAATGCTATGGCAGCGCGCAAAGTAGGCTAAACAAAAATATCAGAATTTTTTCAATACATTTTTAGTTTATATTCGATTTGTTAATAATACATTTGTAACGATTATCTTATAGCTATTAAGACGACAAGTGTTTTATAGAAGATTTAAAAATCAAGGTCGTAGTTCAAATCCGAGCGAACGAAGTGAGCCGAGGATTTGATAGACCGAGATTTTTAAACTATAAAACACGAGTTGTCTTCAAGATTTTTTCTAACACTAATACGAATCAGAAATTTGCTTTCACTAATATATTAAGTATTAAAGATTTTTACAAAATTATTTATTATTTTGAGACGCGTCACAATACACAAAATGCGAAGATTGCTAGACAGTGACGTATTGTATAGAGATAAGCGTATTTTAAAGGCCTATAAAATACGTTGTCATTGACGACGTATTTTATAGAGAAAAGGGTATTTTAAAGGAAACATAACAAGTGAGCTCTTATGCACCATAGAAACAGTAGAATAAGATATTATTTAGTTTAAAAAAAAAAGGTTTAGTGTTGTTTAGTTTTCCTTGAAACTATGTAGATATAATATTTGTCACAGTAAATGTTTCACCTTTTATTGCGCCTTTGCTTAATTACTTTTTTCTAACACTAATATCTTATACTGTTTCTATGCTGCATAAGAGTTCACTTGTTATGTTTCCTTTAAAATACGCTTTCTTTATAAAATACGTCGTCAATGACAACGTATTTTATAGGCCTTTAAAGACGTCGTTGCCTAGCAATCTTCGCATTTTGTGTATTATGACGCGTCTCAAATAATAATTTATTCAAATTTGTAATAATATATTAGTGAAAGAAAATGTCTGATATTAGTGTTAGAAAAAATCTTGAAGACAACTCGTGTTTTATAGTTTAAAAAT
This sequence comes from Melanotus villosus, assembly GCA_963082815.1. Taxonomy (NCBI): domain Eukaryota; kingdom Metazoa; phylum Arthropoda; class Insecta; order Coleoptera; family Elateridae; genus Melanotus; species Melanotus villosus. The sequence goes on along the minus strand of OY720418.1, from coordinate 47,176,589 downwards.
CTCGGTCTATCAAATCCTCGGCTCACTTCGTTCGCTCGGATTTGAACTACGACCTTGATTTTTAAACCTTCTATAAAACACTTGTTGTCTTAATAGCTATAATATTGCTCCAGTAATCCGGATTTTTCACTAATCCGGATTGAGCCAGTTTCAATTGATCCGAATTATCGGAGCTTTACTGTATTACATATACATACCAAATTTCATTTTGATATCTTAAAATATAATTTATAAAATAGGGGTGCCCCAAGTTTTATTGACACCCGGTATATCAAAAATTTAGATTTTTAAGTTAAGTTTAATTAGAGGCACATTTACGATATGTACAGTAACATGGGACCACTTATTAAGTTAGATTTGAAGGACAAACATGCAGTATAAATTCGACCAATAAACCAAAATCATTTAAATTATTTTTAAAAAATGCTTCTTTATAAGTTTATGTAAAATTACATTTGGGTTTGAAAATGTGGTGTTATAATAAAGACAATGAAATTCAGATATTCAGTAGACAAGTATTACCATACAAACTCACCCGTAATGTCTAACGTATACGACCCATAATCGAACGTTTGTCTATGTAAATGAATGCAAGACAAGTATATCAGGGCTACCGCCAAAACCATCCTGAAACATTAACATATGCAAATGTTCTTTCTTCCTGTTTAAGGAAACAAAATACCTCTGCATAATTTCTGGACTTTGTGTACGAATGACAATATAACATAGTGCGGGTAGTCCTGCCAAATGAAGAGCTTGCCTACAAAATATACAACTTTAACATTTAAACAGAGTTTGATTTCAACTTTCAACATTCTTAAAACTACGACTTAGTGTGTTTACGATATTATTTACAAAATGTCCTTCAAGATAATAACATTTTTTAACGAAAGTAAATTACTTACATTCCAAAACAGAAATATCCAATAATGAGGCCGAATATAAGACCGAATCCATGTCTTGTTCCAGAATTCGTTTTTGATGGATGCAGAACTGTACGGAATAGTGATGCCAGTGCCAGTGCGACGAACTGACTGATAACAAAGTTCACCTGCAAAAAATACCTAATCTTAGCATTTCTCAAATTATTTCTAAGCACAAGAATATTGTCGTTGTTCTAAATTTACTGCAGTGATATCGTAGTTAATAGCAGGTTATTTAATTAAACGATCACACCACTTCAGACTGAAATGAGAGTAAAGTGGAACGACAAGAGATTAAACCACCGGCTACATAGTGAACGACTACAGTGGATGAAAGGGGGACCGAATGGCTACAATCTGTAGTGAAACAAAGGAAATTGTAAGGGGTGTAGGTCTATAAAGGAACAACAAAAACATTGAAAGCGTTTTAAAAGATAATAAAGGATACTTTGTGAAACTACAATGAAGGACATGAGATAACACATACCAAATATCATATCTGCGTTAAGTTAAAATTTATTAAAAATTGGGTTTCATTGCAAATTTTAATTTACAAATACCCATTTAATTTAATTACTATTACTCATTCTTAGACTTTCAGGGTAAAAACTGAAAATTAGTTTAGGATCAATTAAAACTAAATGAAAATTTAATAAAAAATTAGGGGTTTAATTTAATGAAAAATTCAGAATTTTTGATTGCCAAAAGTAAGTGAGAAAATCAAGCTGTAATTTTTCCTGTTTCCTGTTTACATCTAAACAAGCAACCCAGTTTATGAAAAACAACTTGAACACAGTCTCTTTTCCAGCATACGATAACTTATAAACATTCTAAAGATATTACAAGTAGAGTGCCTGTTTAACAGTTTTATTGAAGTATTTTATCACAACATGCAGCCGTTTTCTTATTTAAATCGTGCGTCATCTCATATTTATGTTTAAAATTACTTTCGTTACAGTCTTCGCAGAAAATTACTACAAACAGTGTTGGACAAACGTAATTTTCGAGATTAACAATTGCAAGTGAAAATTGTCCAAATACAACAGACAAAAATAATTATTTAATCAAATTATCTGCAAAGTTAAGAGCGCAGCTGGCAAATTTTTCATCCCATTTGTTAATTACTAATTATTTAACTTGTTTTTAATTTTAATGTTCTATTTTTGTTTGTTTAAGGCAGCCATGATTTGGAAACAGACATAGATTGAATAAATTACAGTACTGAGGGCGATATTGGCTCTCAATAATTTAAGTGCAAGATTTTAGTTCTGATTTACGATTTTTCCTAAAACTTCTTCTAAACAAACTTGAGGAACAAACTTTTACGAGCGTTATTATTTATTTTCGAAACTGTTCTTCCCTTATTTATTTATTTTTATTAAGTATAAAAAGGTACAAATCCTTAATACATTGATCTTTAAATTATAAAAAAATATTGATTTATAATGGAATACACCTTCTTCAAGTCATTGCAAACATGCATGCTTTAAAAATATTGCCAATGAAATAGAAATGTCCTTCGGTGTAATGCATGATAATTTGGTTTTATAGTTAACTCTATTAAATTTAATGCTAGCTCACTGTAAATAATTTTAAGTCTATGACACGCTCACCAGAGCGAAACCTAATAACATTTAAATTAGATTAATAAAAACAGTTTTATCGGGAAATAACCAGGATTACTGTTTTGATTTGTTAATTTGATAAATAGCCTTTGGCAAACAACTAACAAAAACTCGATTTTTTGCTTTTTTTAAATAAAACTCCATAAAATATTCAGTCGCGAACTTTTCTACAATTCAATCACAGCTTTATTGAAGTTACAAATGAATTGTTATTTTTAGCTGTTTAATATCTGCTTCTGTCTATCCGTGATCAATAAATTGTTAAAGCGAGGACTCGCCGCAAATTTCCCCATTGCTTCAATTATTGTGTAAAGTGATAACGTGATGGTTCAAAGTACAGAGAGATGAGAAAATAGACCTATTAATAATGCCCCCACGATTTTATTCTTCAATCCAAAGAACTTAGGCTTAACCGCATGTATTTTATATACCAATTACATCATGTTTTGCTACTGCAAATTTTCGACTTCGGATAAAAATAACACTGACGTTTTACGATAATTGTCGTACTTAGTCATGGCACATAACTTCTATATTTGTTAGTTTACCGCAATTAGAAATGTGGGATGGTTTGAAGTGCGACAAACAAACGTTTTTTATTCTTTTACGACTGTTTGAATACTATAAATTTGTTTTCTTTGCGGTTTTAAATATTTTCCAAAATGGCTAAAATAAAATTTACTTAAAAAATGACTACAAAATCAATTTTTAAACAAGGTTTTTAAAACCATGAAAGTGGTGCATACTCAAAATTAATAAAAACAATTTTTCTTGGAAAATGGTAAACATTTGTTGAATTCATAATTTGACGTGAATACTGAATAATAATAATAATAAGTTTAAAGTCTGATTCAGGATTTTCGAGTTGAGATGTCATGATTAGCTGAATTTTTGCTATGTTGTTGTAATGAGCAGAATTCGGTTTACTTTACGGTGGGCAAACCTTTATCTAAAATAAAAAAAATAAAAAAAATTAGCTGAATGATGTCCCAATTCGCGATTTGAATTTTTTCAGTTCAAGACTGATGGGTATTTGCAAACCTAAACAGATATCGTGATAAAGTCTGAAGCAAAGAAACCAAATCTGGATAGGCAACACACATTACAAGTCGAAGACATACCTCAATGTAAGCAGTGCAGTTGGTTGCCTATTAAAAATCAGTAAGAAGTTACGAGATAAAATTGTAGATAAAAGAATGCTCGCGAAATATGACATGTACTGAGGAAATAAAATACTCAGGGTAAAGTAAAACTAGCAAAAGAGCAGCTTCTACTTCCAGAGAATTGTCTGCTTAGTCTCCATGTTAGCATAAAATAAAATTAAATACGCCAACACGTACAGCAAATGTGGCGTTTTATTGCTAAAACCTTGCACGACTTTTTAAGAAACCATCAAATGAAATGTCTTATCTTATAAACTAAGAAGAAGGTCACAATTCGATTTTATCAAAAAAAGAACATCTTAGTTGCTAGATATAAGTTGAAACTTGCAAGATTCGTACTATGAAACTAGAAGAACATTTTGAAACCCTGGAAAACGAACTTCAAAAACTAAATATCTTACGCAAACAGACTGAAGGGCAAAGGGAACACAATCTTAAAATCTGAGCAAATGCTGTTTCAAAGAAGTACTGAAACAAATCACCACACAGCCAAGAGTTGCTATTGATATTAATAACGGATGTTAGAAAACTCGTCTTATCATAGTCACCTGTGCTTATAAAATGTAACCAATACAGGACATGCATTTAAAAATGTAACCAATCCGGACATACATTTTAATAAGCAGAGGTGACTCTGATAAGACGAGTTTTCTAATACCCGTTAGTTTTTTCTCGTTACTAAGACCAAAACAATATCAGGCAGGGCCATCTATATACTACATAGTAACTCAGAACCATATGCAACGTACAGAATATCAAATTCGAAACGATCAAAAAGCTATAAAAGGATGTGTAACTTAGGAGGACTCAAAAGGTCAAATTCGTCCTTGAAATCTACGACTGATCCACCCATAAGAAATTTCGAATTGGATGAATGGAGACCGAGAGGTCAACGATGTTTGGCTTTCTCAAGAAAAGAAGCATTCTATGAATGCATTAAAAAAACCTTTTCAAATGACTTTGATCCTATAGAAAGGTCCCACCAGGAAAAAAATATATAAGCGTAGATGTGACCGTTCTGAATCGCTTTAATACAGGCAGTGACTATAGCATTCGTAAGGGCAAAAATCGTTGCCAACATTTGCCAAGATTGTTGTCAGCAGATTCGGGCAAGTTTCGGCACTATAGGCTATAATCAGACAATACGTACTATTAACGGGAAGTAATTTTATTGTTTAATGATGCTGTGTTCTGCAATAACGATGTTAACTGAATATGGCTGCACAAAAAACTCTATGCCTGGAAGATGAAAATCTTGAGTCCAAAAACACTGGAGTTACATTAAATGGCCAGACCTTAGAGGTAATGGAAAACTATAGATATCTATCACACGGCGTAAAGCTGGGGTAAGAGAACCCAAAAGCAGATATCAATAGATGAATTGTTTGATTTGGCAATTGGCAAATTCGGGTTTATCTTGAAACAATCGAAAGTTCTTACTCGGCGCAGTGTCTGACACTTAGGCACATACTATCAGTCGCAATATACGGGTTTAAAACTATTATAACACGCAGTATCAGCAAACTTCTCTGAATTTATTAAAAAGCCATGGTACGGGACATGCTGGGAGCGCATGTATACTAACTTACTTAGGTGGTAACTATATAAATAGTTTGAAGGGTTGGTTGAGAAATTAAGCTGAGGAACGAAGAGATTCAGAGAACTAAGTTGCTGACGTGATAGAACGCACAGAGAAAAAAGTGGTGATCGGTCAAGGTGTTACAAATAATAGGTATTCGATGGGCAAAATTGGTAAAGTAGTGGACACCTCGATAAATGCAAAACCGCAACAAGAAAAAACAGAAAACCAAATACAAAGTAGATCTGAAAGTGCAAGTTCTTCAAGTTCATCCCGCTCCAAAAATGAAAACGAAGGACAACTACTATAGCAATTAAATGGAACAAAAGACGCTTATAAGTTGACGAGATTAACTATCACCGCGGACAAATGTATAGATATAACAAAAAGGAAAGTACCATCCCCAAGAGCCCTGGTCAAGAGTGGAAATGTTGACCAAACCCCCCTTAACTTGCAAAATTTATCATAAAGAAAATGAATCCAACAAAGGCTGTGCAATCATTAGCATGTATAACACAAACAAGGATGGAGAGAGCAATTCGCTACATAACTAATACACAGATAGAGAAGAAGAACCAAGATAAAAAGGAGAGCAATAGTGGACTTGGTCACCAAATTCAGGCCATTAAAGTGAACCTGAGTAGGCCATATAGGAACAATGGCAGAAAATCGATGGGCAACTAAGATCACGAAATTAATTCCAAAAGATGGAGTAAGAGAGAAGAGAGGAGGGCCACCAGTAAGACGGTCGGACGAAATAGTCGAGAAAGCTGGATCTAGATGGTAGCAAATTACAACACAAGAAAGAGGGGCCTTTGCCCAACAATGGGACTAAACGGGCTGCATAATAATAATAAAATGCATTTAACTGATTTAACAGTTTGCTACGGCAATAACATTCGTTCAAACAAATTTCTGCAAATAATTACATGCCTCAAGTTTTACGATAATTATATATTTTTTTGTTATTTGTTTATTTATTTGTTAGTTTGTTGTGCATTAATTTGGAAATGAACAAATCTGCCTTTAAATTTCTTTTTTAATTTTATTATTTAATGGCCCGATTCCTAAATTAATCATTTATACAATAAAACTCCAACTGATTTTAATTAAAATAATCAGAATTAGTTGTGTTTTATGGTTTGGCGAGGGTTTTATCACCAAATTCTTTGTTAATGGAGTAGTGTAGAGGTATTTTTGCAGGCAGTTTAATACAGTCTTGAAAATTCCGCGGCCGAGTTTAAAGTTTTCTAAAGCAATTTGAAGCATTTTGAGATAGTTTAGGGAAGTAATAAAATCTTTAGCAACTTGTGGCAATTTTAAATTGTTTATGCAATCTATAGTAGTAATATTATACTTAGGGCAGTCAAGATAATATCAAGAAAATTTCGAGAAAATATACGAAAAAGGCAGTCTTTTATTCTCAAGATCTAACCGTAACCAATCGTTCGAAATATAAATCATTAATTTCATAACTGAAGAATTACATTTAAAATAAGAATTTAGAAATTAATATAAAAATAATAATAATAATAATAATTTATTATTAACAATTAAAAATAATAATTAATAATAATTTATAGTAAAATGTATTTTCAATGCTGACAGAATTCGACAAAATTACCGGATATGCGCAGGCAAAAGTTTTAAAACAATTTGCTGCCAGATTTAACTGTGGTACAAACAAATTGTTTGAAGTTAGAAATGCAATATCATATTTGCTACTTCATAAAATGCTATTGCCAATTTTCTTAATTTATTACTTACAATTTTCATGGGTGCCCTATTTTTAGATTTTCATCATATAGTTTAAATGTTTTATGTACCTATCTAAATGTGGCTCTTTCAAGTACATATATAATTGTACTTTCTTGTCATTATTTCGAAAGCTTTAGAAATTATTATTTATAAACTTTAATCTCTAATATGATGCGATCAAATATTTTTTTAAAAATCAATCAAACTTAAACGTCTTTGCGGACTTACTGGAAAATATAAACTAACTCGTCGCAGTAGTAAGTCCAATAAATAATGTAACTTAAATAGGTACTAAGCTCCGAAAAAATAGATCGAAAAATCTAGAACTACGAAATAGAAAGTCAGTAGTAATTAAAATCCTAAGATTAAGAAGGTTAAAAGTACATATTTATGTAATTTTGTTTTCAAAACATTTTGTTGAAGCAAACGGAACGATTATTTAAGAATTTCAATAAACTAATAAATCTAAAAATTCAATAAAAAACTTTTTTTGTATAGTCAATGGTAAACGGTCATTTTACTATGTAGAAAATAGTAAAGTAATGTGGCATTTTACTCGTTAGCAACCTTTACTCATTAGCAACACTTTACTCATTAGCAACCACTTCATTACTTAGCAACACAGTCTGTTTGTTTACTTGTTACTATGTACGTGTTGTAGTTGCTATGTTTCCGTACAAACATAACCTTGATAAATTTGTCTAGAAAATTAGTTTCATTCGAACTTTTAGTACTTACACAAAAAAATAGCATATTCAACGCGTAAGAAAAGTGGTTTTCTAGCTCGTGGAATTGTAATTCACTCGCTAACGCTCGTGAATCAAACATTTTCCACTCGCTAGAAAACTGCCACTTTTCTTTGCTTGTAGAATAATCCACTATTACCTTTCCTTGATAAAATCATCAATATTAACCGCCACAAAGTAAACTTGTTACTTTGATAATTGAAATCAGAATTATCTATGAAGTTTGTAATTTACCGAAGTCAAATTTAATTATGAAAAACTCAATGTACAACTACTAACGTTATCTACATTTTTGCAAACGAAGTTTATATTTTCTGCTCTAAATGTTAATTACAAATAACAGGACTGTTACAGTTAATTTAAACAGAACAATATAGTCTATCGTACTTGAATTTTGTTCCTAGTGTAAAAGCTCGAAAATCGTACGAAATGCTTTTAAATAAATTAACTTTACGCCCAGAATTTCCTGCCTGTTCGAAAGCTTTCCAGTTCAAAATTGTATTAAGAAGCGCATTTAATGTAAATGTAAAGGGTAAAGCAAAGAGCAACTTAGGTTGTATCACATTAATTACAAGCCTAAACAAGAAGTTGCATAACTGAGTGATAACAATATTGTAACTAGGTTTGGAAGGGGGAGACTTTTGGAAATGTCTAAGACGGAAGACGATTGGATTCTTATTTGCTTGTTAGGTAGGCCAAGCTCAAAATCGATTAATAAAAAACATGTTTGAGAATCCCCCCACCTCGGTCTCAGGAGCTTTTCTGAAAATGTTCTTCAACTTAATTTTCATCAACTTCGGTTTATAAAACCTAAAATTTTATTATTAATTTTACAAAGAAGTCAATAATAAGCAAACCATGCAAGAACGCTTTATTTATTAACAATTCCAAGATACATACGAAAGTTTAATGGCTAATTTTCTCTCTAAACCTAACACGGTATATAAACCTAACAAGGTATGAGGTATGCATTTTGGGTTTTAATACGTAGTAATCTCATACTGCGAAAACGCATCTCACAAAACAGAAATCCCATTAAAAAACTACCCAATTTTTTTTGGGCGAATTTCATGCGGTGGTGCATATTAATTAATATACGTCAAGCAGGCGATGCTCAGTTTGAAATTTACATAAATTAATAAATTACCTAACTCATGTTTTTGTTTTAACATGGCGAACTAAATATTCCGAGCTCGTTTTTAGGGACGTAATTACATTAAAATTCACGTTATGATTGGCATTAATCTAAATCTAATAAACCCACATTAAAGAATAATGAAAACAATGTTATATCAGCTGAAAACATGTCAGTTTTTATTATTTTATTCCCTAACGAAAAGCTTTTGTTATTTTTGAATTAATGTAGTGAAAATAGGTGTTGATTACTGCATTAATATTAAAAAAATTGTTTATTTTACTTTATTAAAAGAAAGTTATTGTGAAATTAAGTAGTAAGCCTAATTTTAATACAATGAGTCATAACAAATATTAAAAGTGTGTTTACAAATTGTCAGTTGATTTGATATAATAAATAAATAAGTTGACCCGTTCAAAAATAAGTTATCTCGTATTATTCTTGAAGACTTGTCAGCATGACATACAAAATAAGCTTAGGTATCGACGGAGAAGGAAATTTGGAAGTTTCAACTTTAACCGAATAAGAAAAAAAAATCGTTTTAATAAATAACTGCGTTCGAAGTTTTGTTTTTCTCTGAAATACAGGGTTATAATTTAATGGATTGTTTGTACGAAAAAAAAAAGTTACGGAGTTAAGGAAAAAATGCCAACTTTTACTGAACTTTTATCCTTCAGTTTCTCCAATAAAATGAATTCTTAGGGGGTTTATATGACAAAACATGAATAAAATACAATCTGTTTGAAAATTTACTACCCCAATACTCGAAGCAGGAACTTTACAAAAAAATTCAATTAGTTTTAACATTCTCAAAAGTAATAAAATAATTGCAAAACAATTAAACAGGAGTAAGATATGAAATAAACAACGAGAAGTCAGTAGATTTAAGTATTTTGCAATAAGCCATCAACACGTGTAAAATAAACTATTTTATATTCCTATCACTATAGGTGAAGAAATTAATGTTTGTAGGTTATTGAAAACGATTTGTAATTTCGAAACGATCGTTATTGGAATAAACAATTCGGCCCTTTCTAATTGAATGCTTAGTCAACTAGGTTAAGAATACAATTAGTAATTTTTTGCTGTAAATGAAGCTGAAGCTTGCTAATTGTTTGTTTTTGCACGATCCGTCAATTGGACATGTTTACTGATTTAATTATGACAATAGTAAGTTATGCTTACAAATTACTGATCGGTAAGCATTCACTTACCGATCGGGAGGCGGTAAGTAATAAAATATGAAAATTTGAGTGTTTTTTGTGATTTTAGATAGTGGGATTTTTAGATAATTTTACAGTTATCTGAGTTATCACACAATTATTGTCACTTTGACATGAACAAATTTAGATTCATTTAATTTGGTTATTGCATGGATCATGCAAAAATTGTAATAAGCACCACGGGCGTAGGTGCTACCGGTCTCGGGTAAAAAATGGAGACCTCCGCTACGCGTCGGTCTCCACACATTTACCCTCGACCGGTAAAACGCACCTTCCGCCCTTGATACTTACATAACTATTAATGTAGGTAACGCTAATATAATTTAGTATTGAAATATCTCAAATGGCCATAGATATTGATGGTAAAAATGGTTGAAATTCTGAAATTTAAATAGATGAAATGCTCAATAAACAAACAAACATTTATTTTACAATATATTTTTACGTTAAAAATGTAAGTTATTAAACTAAATAAATAAATTTTGGGCACTAGTCAACAATCTGGGTCAATTTTGAAATTGAACTTTATAAGAGTACGAATTTTTGTAGAAAATTAAAAACAGAAATTACCCGCCTCCATAATGTAAATGGGCCGCAGAAACCCTTGTAAATCAAAGATATTGGGTTCGATCTCAATCGAAATCAAATGAGATCTTTAATTTGGAAAACATTTGAAACTGCCCGTAGATAACTATTTTTTACACTCATAATTACGATTCGTTCGAATAAGTTGTTTTTCTACACCTATTTAATTATATTGCAATTACATATTAGCATTTTCTTCGTGAAAAATAGTACCTATAATTCACTGTAGTGAATTATGGATTCATAATTCACTGTTTAGCGGCCAATCACAAATACAAATCCAAAAATCAATATTTCGCTAATCCAATGATATTTTAAATCGCCCGCGATCAACTCTTTCTGCAGCTGACAATGGACTCGCGTGACACGCCCAAGTGTGTTGTCATATTATTTGTTTACGTTTTTCCATTAAAGTTATCAAATTTGAGTCTAATCTATTTGTTTAATAGGTGTAGAAAAAGCATTGTATTACATTCGCGATTATGGCGATTATTCGCTCAGATGATTAAATTTGAGCCACTCGCCTGCGGCTCGTGGGCTCAAACGTCATCTTCGTGAATAATGGCTGTCATAATCGCTCATATAATAATATACTATATTTCATAGATTGTAAACTTTATATTTCATGCAATGATTTTTCGCCAAATTTAAGATTGTGTATGTAATTTTACTAAAAACCTACGAGTAGTAAAGACGTAAAATTTAATCTTTAAAAGGATAACGTTGTAAAACAGAACAAAGTTAACCTAAATATGGCATCAAAAATAGACACCTTCAAACCAAAAGCTAACATATTATCAATTTCAAAAAATATCATCGGAAACGAAGAAATTATTTTTGGTGTCTTGCCAACCACCATTGCCTACAAGTCATTTTCACGAGCTGAGGTCATTTAAGACATATGGTTATTAAAACATCTACCTAGATTATTATAACTATAATTTAAAATTTACTATCACACCCAAGGGAAATACGTACAAATCGTCATAATTGCGAAACCAGGAAAACCGCCCACGAAACCTACAATACATCATATCAACTGATAAGCCGTTTATGTCGAAAATATCTGATATACTTCTATTTAATAAAATGAAGGCACGAGTACCCACAGATGTTAATCCCTGGACATCAACACGATTCCCACAAAAGCTCATAACAATACAACGGTGTCACCCAATTTTGTAATTAAAATTAAAGAGAGTCCAGGGCCTATTTTACCATTAGGCACATTAGGCGCGTGCCTAGGGCCCAATGGCAAGAGAGGTCCAAATTAGAAAACATAAAATCAATAAAATCATAAAAATCCACAAAAATAAATCACGCGTGCAACTCAGTGCACGTGACAGAAGGCATCTTTAGTTATTTAGCGATATTCATATGTAAATTAAATTTATCATGAAAAAGTTTTTTTTGCTCCGCATGAGCCATGGGAATTCAAAAAGTATTTTATCATAATTATAGAAGCACAGAACCTATGGATAGGTTTCTATGCTCATTCGAATATGAAGACACATTACGCCATTATTTTACGCGTGTATTTTGTTGGTAGGCGAATTCGTATGATTCTGTAAACGAGGTTTTTGGTGTTTTTTTTCGCTGAACCTTCAAATGAATATTTTAAAGTGAGTATAAAAAATATAGAACAAGATGAATATCGATGTTAATGATGATTTAGTGGATGAACTTGTGCAATTTAAAGAACTTTGCAAATCGAATAACATTTCTATGGACCCACAAGAAAAGTTAAAGTTTTTAATTGACACCAATATTTTGTCTACTTTTTCAAATATTGAAATATTGTTACGTTTATATTAACAATTCCTATAAGTAATGCACCCGGCGAGAGATCATTTTCTACGTTAAAACGAGTAAAATCCTATTTAAGAAACTCACTAAATGAAGAAAATCTTTCATCCTTAGGGATTTTAAATGTTGAAACCGATATGCTAGATAGGTTGAACATAAATAATCAATAACTTTTCCGAAATGAAAGTGCGCAAAAAATTTTTTTTTAGGTAGGTACCTACCTACCTAGTTATTAATAATTAATCCATAAAAATAATTAAATTCTAGTGTTAAAATGTGTTATGGTTTTAGTTCCTTTACCAGGGCAATTTGAGAAGATGTTTAGTTTTAAATCAAAATATGTCGAGTTTTGTTTTTGTTTTTAAATATAAATATTTTTTAGTTTATTTCGTTTTTTTACATCTGTTTGGTACTCCTTTTACTCGAATACGGGGCCCGAAAATTTGCTAGCTGAGCCTAGGGCCCAACTCAGTTAAAAATAAGCCCTGAGAGTATGCAAGAAACGGAAATATGAGTACGACAGATTTTTAACAAGGGCTGGCACGAAGTGAACGGTATTTCCAAGTTGAAGTTGATAGTACCTTATAAAATCCGTAATCCTCAAGGTAATGTACCCGGGCTGTTTCTTTTATCTTTTACTGCAAGTATACCTACCTACCACGCTCTGTGCTTTCGGTTCTTATTCATATTGCAGATATGTTGTATATTAACAAAGAAGACAGTGAATGAAAAAAGAGTAACACGCTGTTAAATAATATGTCACTCACAGACTGCCTACCCAATATAACAATACGCAAAAGAACAAAAATAGTCGACGCCATAGAGAAGATAACCACATTGGAGTGAAATTGGCAATGTGCTCTTGGCATAAACTACTAATAATAGGTGGAGAAAAAGAACCCTTAAGTACAAGATAGAGCCCTGTAGAACAATTTACGGGAGATTTATGTTCAGCAGTGAAAGCAGCAAGTTTAATGATGATACTACCTGTTGCAGACAACATTAGAATAACTGCATTTGCTGGCCACACAGTCATTCTGTCGGCAGATACAAAGGATATCAAAACTCGCCTAAACTTACTTTAAAAATTTGGTTAAGATGATGGAAAATTAAGGTCAACAATGAAAATTTTCACGATTACCACAAGACGGAGGATGTACTTACTGGCAAAACGATACAGAAAACTGAAGTTGAATGCTTTAAAGCTCATTTCGATAAGAAATGTACGAATACGTATAGAATGAAGATTTATCTACATTTAAAAATGAAATAAATGTACAGGTTGCTGCGCAAAAAGTCACTATCCTTATAACGGGTGATTCATTTAGAGGTACTTTTTTCAAAATTAAAAAAAAATAGAAAAATTCGATTTTATCGGGTAATCTTTATTATCATACAAAAGAACCATTCTTTACATTTATTTTTTAAAGACTATTTCTTTCAAATGTTGGCCGTAACTGCGGCTAACATGCTCCATTCTGAAGTTCCAATTTTCGATGACACGTTCGAGCATTTCGAGTGGTATTTGGCGAATGATCGTAGCCGGCTTATTTATTATTTTTTTTCTCCACATTTGGTTCCAACAAGACGGAGCTACTTGCCACACAGCCCGTGAAACCATGGCTTTATTGCGAGAACAATTCGGTGAACAGTTAATTTCACGCTGGTGAATTGGCCGTCTAGATCGTGTGATATCACACCTCTAGACTTTTTCCTTTGGGGCTACGTAAAGTCCAAAGTCTACATGGATAAGCCGGCTACGATTGAGGAATTGGAAGCCAACATTACTCGCGTCATTCGCCAAATACCACTCGAAATGCTCGAACGTGTCATCGAAAATTGGAACTTCAGAATGGAGCATGTTAGCCGCAGTTACGGCCAACATTTGAAAGAAATAATCTTTAAAAAATAAATGTAAAGAATGGTTCTTTTGTATGATAATAAAGATTACCCGATAAAATCGAATTTTTCTATTTTTTTTTAATTTTGAAAAAAGTACCTCTAAATGAATCACCCATTAGAATAATAGTCCAGTCAAATGGTCAAAATAAAAAGGCAAACTTTGCATGTTGGGTAGGCAGCGATTTTTTGACGATGTGTAGGGGGGTCAGTGGTAAGTCTAAATCAGGATTTTCGATGTGGTACCCCCCTCTTCATTTGGTCACCATCTTGAAAAGAAGGCTTTATTAGATTTTCGGCTATATCTCTATATCCGAGAGTCTTACAAACATTTTGCATAAAACGTTTTTGTAGAAAATCATATACCCTATAACTCTTATAAATAAGTTTTTTACGTAGCATTATTAATAAAAAAGTCGTAAGTCCTTAACTTTTTGTATTTTCCGGCTTATAACTTTTTTATTATTAGTGCCATGTAAAAAAGTTATTAATAATAGATAATACAATTCTCTACAAAAAAGCTTTGTACAAACTTTTTGTAAAATTAACGACTACAGAGATACAGCCGAAAAACCAATTAACCCTTCTTTTCAAGATGGCGCCGAATGGAGGAGGTTACCACCCCGATTTAGACTCACCACTGACCCTCTACACACCGATAAAGGAAAATCGCTGCCCAAAATGCAAAGTTGAATTACCATTTGACTGAACTATAAATTTATTGCACAAGATTATTCTCGAAACTATCTGAACCTACAGAATTTTGGGGCTGTACAACCTTTTCTGTCAAAAACATTTCGCAGGATACTGAGTAGTTAGTTTTACGTGTCTAACCAAACACTCCATGAGCACCTTGGCGCACCTTTCGTAAATAATGTGTTCAGCTTCTACGCCAATAAACCTAAAGGCAGCCACTCACGATCGTTGTATGGTATGTGCGAAAACTGAGCCGGCTTGGCATGGCGCGACAAACTCGTCTGAATTTTCGGAGGCGGCAAATTCCATCCTATCCATTGTTCCAATATTGCACCGTACCATCTTTGGGGAAATTGTGAGCAGAACCACGCCAAACCATAGCACTATCGGCCCATATGTACGGAAAACATGCTGCAAAATAGTCATTTTGTTTTTGTGCTCTAATGACTGTCTGGACGATAAATTTGATAACTTAATTATTTATTTTTTGATTCGTAAATTTTAATTTGGTTTAATTAAAAATTTTATATCTATAGCATTTTTAGTCTAAAATATTATGTTGGGGCATGATTTTGTTTTGCAAGTGATAGAAAAAGATCCCCATTATCAGATCAGGGAGCAGCAAGCATCGACTATTCTTCAACCACTTAATACACGAAAGATACAAAAAATTAATATTTTAGAGGTGATTTTACACAAAACTCTTTGGCTAAGACCTAACTAGGATCGACCGTGTGTGCCCTCCCTTTTTAGCATCGCTCCATTTGGATGTAATCAGTTTGAAGGGATTGTCAGTAGCGGCCTTAAAGAACATAATACTGTCTACAATAATAGCTAATAGACATATGGTACCATACCAAAAGTTAACTTTGTAGAACCATTGGATAACACGTTACCAATGCTCTTGCTGACAAAAATTTAGCCTTATATCAGATGAGAATCTAGAACCTAAGGCCGGCGACATACTTTTGTAACACACGGCTATGTATGTGGGATGTGGGGTGTCAGGGTGTCACACTTGCGGCGTGGCTGCGGCTCGGTCGCAACATGTAGGGACTGCGCTGCGCTAAGCGGCGCTGCCGCATTCGATGTGATTCGTTGTTCCTTATGGATATGTTCATACCTGCGACACAGTCGCTACGTATATTGCAGTATTCAGTCAATTGAATATTTGGTTGGCAGCGCCGCAAGTATGTCGCCGGCCAAAAGTTTTTGGGGCTCTGCCGCAGCGGCCGTGTCGCACGACGCTGTCGCAAGTATGTCGCCGGCCTAAACTCTTCAACAAACAAGCAGTTTTGGACAGGTTACCCAAGGAAATTCGAATCATGGGGAGATTATGAGGTTTACTCTGTTGAGCATGGAAGATTGCAGTTTGAGATTACTAAATTCCGCGGTATGTGCAATAAATTTTCTGCTACATTAAATGTCAGTAAAACAGTTATTATTTATTTCTCTACGGATGGAAATTCACCCGTATTTCCTACTGTTAAGCCTATCAATAAACGAACGGTAAAACTAATCTACCTCCTAAACATGATAAAAAAATCACATAGTAAAAGCATTCGATTGAATAGGCAGTAAAAAAGGTTGTGAATGTTCATTAACTAAACTCATAGTAAATCATTGATCTACGTATTTATTAATCAGTGAATTAATATCTTAAACTCTAAGGGGTCTTTTAAATAATTATATAACCCGGCACAAGACATTTTAAACACCAGTTAACCACAATGATAATAACAATAACTTTCAATGACAAAACTATAAATAAATTATATCTTAACCACATAATAATCGTGCATACTCATATTCGCATTCTTTCCTTGCATGCAAATTGAAAACATGAATTTCTGCACGTTAACAAAAAAAGATGGCCGTCTTCCACTGGAATTCATTCACTTTTCGCGAAACTCCTTAATTAAAGATTTTTTTAATGCGTCGACCATTGAAACAAAGCTTAATTCTCTCGGTCCTTTGGTGTGAATAATTTTAATTACGCAAAATCAATACCAAGGCAGAAAACAAGGCTAGGCTTTATCTTTGAACTTCAAGATTCACTTCGTGTTTTTTATGCAAAGGTTAAATACCTTATTTACTTATTTATAACTGATTGTTATTTGTATTTTTCTAGTTATCATTTATCGGCTATAGTTCATCAATAGGCAAATCACGAGTAAATACAGATAGCAAAATGGAACTTTCATTCTCATTGGTGAAAAAGTGGCATGACTCTACGCAATGGTTTCGTCATGATTAAAATTATATAGAATAATTCCACCTACTTACAATCTCTCGTCCTTTATTAATGTCATTATTATTTATTGTTAACCTGCTGATTTAAAAAACAAATTGTTGGACGTTCTTTTTTAATACGCAAAGCTTCCGAATCGTAAAAAAGCAAATATAAGAAGTACGTACATTCGTATTCAACGCGAAGTTTAAAAATAACATGACTTCTCAAAAAACGTATTTCCATAGAACAAGTTTGTTTATATTCAAGGTCAAGTGTAAGTTCTTAAGGCGTTAGGTCATTTTACGGAGACAAGTTTAACAGCGGAGTTGTTTGCTAATTTTTGAAGGCGGTTGTAGTTCTTTTTAAACCAAAAGATCAAGAAAATTAAAATTTATTAATATATATAAGTTTTCTGTTATTTATATTTCTTTTTTAATTCGTACTCGTTTTTTTGTTATTAATAAATGTAATCTTCTTTGACGCATGCTTTGTTTTCCAATAAAACTAAAAAAAATAATGGATATATACAATACAATGATAAACTTTTAATGGATTTTACTGAATTAAAACAATTCTGTATACAGACATACAGAGAAATATCGCCACCGCAAGGATTTAAACCACTGACCTTCGGCTGTATACGCCAATCTTCTATTAAAGTAAAACAAACATTTAATTTTTTTTTAATTTCGCGGTTTCAAATAAATGTTATAAATCTACACAGTAAGTTCTATAATATATTTTAAGTATCATTTAATTAAAAAAAAAGGCCAACCTACAAATTGAATTGAAATTGAATCGAGGTTTTAATAGTTAAAGTAATTTAAGAGAAAGTAGTTTCATATTTTAAAACATTGCTGCATTGAATAGTCTACAAATTCTGTGTGGTTTAAAAAAATACACCCCAACAACGTATAATTTGTATAACGTACAATCGCTCCCTCCCACCGTCATAATTGAAACTTGAACGCAGTTCATCATTAATTTAGTTTTTGTATGTGATATACGAGGGAGTTTCAAAATATAAAGCATTTGTATGTTGTTTTCTATTTCTCCATGTGTATTCACAGCGTGAGCAAAACGTTTAAATTCTATCTTTGCTATTCTATCCCCAAGTATTAATATTTTTCCTTCAGTAATTTATAGGGTTGGAAAAATTAGTTAACGAATCATTGCTGAATACTGTTTCAGCAATAACGTAGCATAATAATTATTCTTCACTTTATGTTTCAACATAATTAATAGAAGGAAATTATTTTAGAAAATAAATTAGCAGGGACTCATACTTTTGGGGAAATAGTTAATGTAATACTGTAAACTTTTTGTACCAACTCATAAGTTTATCCCGTCTCAAAAAGAAATTCTTTAGTTGCTGTTTGAAACAGGAATTCACCGGTTCCTGCACTTCATCATCACTTAACTCACAAATTGCCTGGTATTCCGTCTTAACATCAAAGCTTTGAGAGAAGGATTTAAATTAGTTTTTTGGTGAACGTAAATGGAATCTTATTTTTAAAACCGCAGATCTTGGAAAAGTTAGAAAGAAGTTAAATATTTAAGAAAGTTTTTGCGCGAAATGGCATATAAATTTAATTCTACACCATAATTTCAAAAGCATGTAATTTTCACAACGTATAATCGCCCCTTCTATTTAATTTTCAAGAGATATTGCACGTGAAACTTGCATTGTTGCATGTTCTAAAGCACTGTGATTAACTTTAACACAAATATGCTGGATGGATATGATGGAGGATGATCACAGATTACAGAAAGGACAGATAGCTCATTCTCATAAAGAAAACACAGATATTTCATTTCACTGTTTACAGTTGTCATTAGCTCATTTTCCATCAACCCCTGGTGCTTGCTATAAGTAGATTCTGTACAAGTATCACTGGGATTTTTTTTTTATTTAGGTACTTACAACGCGGAAAAAAGCATAGCGTTTGTATTTTGCGTGCAGGGTATGTGTAACTTCCGTGGAAATTATTTAAAAAAAAAAAGTGAAATATCTGTCTTTTCTCTAATCTGTGGTAATCTGGTAATGAGATATTCGTCTTTTTTCTTATCAGTGGCCTACCTAAGTCTATACATTAGCAATGTTTACGTTTACTTGTTATAGAACTGGAAGTCTGTTTTTAGGTTTTCATGCTTTTACCTAAAATTTACCAATAAAATTTCTGCAAATTCCATTTGTTTTAAATAGAAATTGAAGACGGACTTGGCCATTTTTCCTTGACGCTAGCGCCTTAAGCCTTAACGTTGATTACAGATTAGGTGACCCTGCGTTAAATACACTGTGGATAAATTAAAATGCAACACCTATAAATGGTAATCCTATTTTTCTCAAAATTGGTAGATATGAATGGTGCACCGAAAGACGAAATTGGGATAATGACTGGCGCCGGGTAGTGTTTAGCGACGAATCTTGGTTCTCTTTAGATTGGCATGATGGCCGAATACAGGTCAGACGGCTTAGAAATGAACGACACAATCCGGACTGCATCAAAAACCGGGAGACGGCTGCTACTCGAGAGGTTATGATTTAGGGCGCTACCAGTTATGATGGTAGATCACCTTTGGTGATTATAAGAGGCACTTTGACTGGTCAGCACTATGTTGATGACATTTTGGAACCGGCGTTGTTTCCATTTATAGGAGACATTCCAGATGCCATATACCAGCAGTATAACTTCTTCCCTGGCCGGCTAGATCTCCGAATTTGTCACCAATTGATCATGTGTGGGATATCATTGGTCGCCAAATAATGAGTTACGATGCGAATCCTGCGATGGTTGATGAATTGGAAGAGAGGCTGCAAGTGGAATGGGATCTTATACCGCAGGAGAAAATTTCACATTTGTTTAACTCCATGATTCGCCAGTGGGGGAATGCATTAGAGCTCGTGGGGGTCACACTCATAATTAAACCTTTTTGGAATCACTATACATATACTCAACGTAGAAGTTTGAAAATTTAATCGTTTGTTATCCTTGTGAATATATACCTTACAGCCAAATTTCATTCCAATATATTTATGCACTATAGGTGTTGCATTTTCATTTATCCGCAGTGTATTTGTATGGAAGCGTTACGATGATACGTTGTATGAATTATACGTTTTGAAATTTATGTGATAAAAAAGTTATCCTGGCATTTTAGAAAGCTCAAAATAGTTAAAATACACAATAAAACTTCGAGAGTGTCTGTGGTTTTGTCCTTATTCCGTTCAGCGTTATCATCCTAATTACTTTTCAACTGTTGATTTTATACCAACTTTTCCGTACTTTTATGAGCTTTAGGTTGTTGCAGTGTTATACAGGGGAGAGTTCATTTTAAATTATGCATCCTTGTCGCAACCCATTTCATCCGAATTAATCTCGAAAACTAATCCACTTCTTTCTACAGTAAAAAAATATTTTTTTAACAGCATTGCCCTTAATAAGTACGTATTTTTGGGTTTTCTCCTGTTCCCTGGACACGCACGACCCTTATACTCCAGGTCAGGACGAAACCATGTTAATGCAATATAAAACCAAATTAAACCACCACTACGGACATCGATGTTGTAATTACTGTCATATGTTATTTTACAACAACGAAGTGCACCTTGAAACTTGAAATTAGATATTAACATGACAAAGAAAATAATTGCCTTATTTATCATGTAAACTTAATGGGGGTTTTGTATGAAATAACCGAAGGTTATTTGTTATTTTCTGCACGAGGAAGATAAAATAGTTCAGGTGAGCAGGCTTGAACATCAGGTGTGCTTTACTTTATTTTAAGCTTTTTAAAGTACCTCCCATAATTGTTTATTTTCAAAAAAGACATTAGGCTGAAAGTTTCCCGATTAAATTATTCAGGGAGGCTTTATATTTTATCTAGGGGACTTTGTGGACTAATTAAAAATTTGCCAACTTTGAAAACTATGGACATTTAAAAGATATACTGATTTATTTGTTTTATTATGAAGACGATTTTGTGATAAGAATTTTTTGAGTACATAAACAAAACAATTTAGCTATATTACAAGGAGAAATAGGAACTTGTATTTTAAACTGTAGGGAAATTCATTCATAAAGTCTAATTGAATCACACGAATGTGTAAATTTATTTTTTATAACACGAACATTAACACTGAATGAGAATTCACGTAAACGCACGCAAAGTAGATTTCTATACAAATCCCCTGTGCATTAAAATAGTCTTTTATCTAAAATCTAACCAAATCCACTGCTTCAATATTGTAAAAACAAGATTAGATAAGCTTTGAGAGTCAAATTTCTAATAACCTATCAAAATTAAGTAATGCGTGAATATTTTATCTGAAACGTTTACTCAAAAACATTTAAATATTAATCAAAACCATATTTCTACTGGCAAATCAAGAATTGTAATTAAAAGATTAAAACCAATTGTTTGTGCTGTCCCTAAACTTTGTAGGATATAAAAATACAAAAACAAAATATATTGCATTATTTTTTAAGATATAAATAAAATCATCCATGTTTGCTACTATAAATAATTAGGAACATCAACGATTCAAGGTTACTTTTGTAAGCATACATTTAGGATTCCACTTTAATGTGCATATTTAGTTTATTTATAAACACTCGAGGTTTGTTGGTCTTGTGTAGTCATAACATTCAATCGTTAATTTTAATTGTGATATCCGCAGGAGTTTGGATTTAAATTAAATTTGGTAGATATATCAATGAATCAATGTTTTGAGCATTTATCCTAAAGGATTGATTTTATTCGTTTTAACTTAGTTTAGTCTAGTTTGAAAATCTGTTTTTCAAATCTTGCTTATTATTATTGTTTGCCATAATTTCGGACTGAAATCGTTGGCGTCCATAACGGACTCTCAGATTATTTTTGGGCGAATCACTTCCTTTCTGTGCTTGTTTTTGCCTCTATAGTTTCTTATGTGATTTGGCTTTCATTAACCACTTCTCTCCATTCTTTTTTGCTTTTAACGTTTTAACTTTCTCTCTCCATTTTTTCACTTCCAATTTTCTTAAATCTTCTATTAGCTCATTTTCCCATCTATTTTTTTGGTTTTCCTTTTGGCCTTGTGCTTTATTCTGAACTTTCCGAAGTAGGTGACGCATGTCTTTGAAAAAATCTGTGAAATTTTCAGATATAAAAGCGTAGTAAATTTATAGCTTAGTTGGTTTAACGTAGCCTTTACTTTAAGAAACAGAAATGTCCATCAATCTTCATCACGAATGTACAAGCACCAGAATCAACAAGTATGAATTATTTATGAATTCATCTTGATGGTACATTTAACTGAGAGGAACGCGTGTTGAAATACAAAGTAAAACAGACTGGCAGAACATTTTAAAATATTTCTATTGGTTTTACTTAGACAAAGATCACGTCTGTCACTATGAAATAAAAATCTGCCCTACAAAGCAGTAATAAAACCCTTCTGTATTTAATAGTATTTAGGTATGAGGATGTGCTAGCAGATCTAGCATTTTCATCATACAACGATCTCAAACAGAAATTCTACGAGTGCTAATAGTATGTAGGTAACAATCAGATGATGCACCACGTCTTGGTATACCGTTTATCCAAGATATAATTCAAAAAGAAGTAAGCATTACGACAGGTTAGCTCGAAATTCACACAAATCCACTTTTTCTGCCACTTGTACAAGACAACAAGGTATCTGGCGAATCGACCTAAACTATGGCAAGAGGTTTTTTTCCAATGGAGAAGCCATCATCAGTTGCATGGATAAATGCATATAGATCACTTCTGAATGTTATTTATAGGTGAATGTTTACTTATTTCTTAATCAATAGGGTATCTAATAACTTACGGTGCGTAAATTTAGTGCCTTAAAAACACGACAGTTGTAATTTTTGCTAGTACCTATGTGAAAATTATGTTTTTTAAACCTAAAATTTTATTATCAAGCTCGTTGCATAATGGAAAGAAAGCTATTTTGTCATGGAAATGCAAAATTATCGAGGACACTTCATGTTTCAATGAGGATTAACAGAATATAAATTATATGTAAAATATTTTTTATAGATTTTCTGTTGGCGTTAAAGTCACAAGCGATTTGTCTAAATAAATTTCATTTCCAAACTACCACAACAATATTTACTTGTCAGCAAAGACTCTTGGCTGGATAACGCACCGAACAATTACGTAAATTTGGTAAAGCGTAAGACAAAGGCGTCTAACCTAAAAGCAAAACTGAAAGTTAATAACCGAAGGCTTTTAAGCAGCTTTTCTACGGAGTTTCTAGCAATCCTTGAATTTGATTTGTTTTGAAAAATTTCAGAGATTTCAAGGGCATACTTTGTTTTGTGTAATCTGCATTGAAATCATATTTATTCTGCTCTGTTTAAACGCAAATCTACGTCTACAAACTTAAAAAGGAAGCACACGATGTAAACAAACATATGGAGCAAACGAATTTACAGAACGTATGATTGGTTATTTAGGAGTAAATATTTAGTTATTTCTGGATAATGTAATGCTTATTCACCGGAGTAATAACGTGCCGTACGGTACGTAACCTTGTTGTCATTAACACATTTTAAAATTTTTGCTGGGTTTATCAAGATTATATTAATTTTGTGTCTTTTAGACGACCCACGACAGAATTTTGAAAGTTAATTTAAATTAGCGTGTAATTATGTAAAAGACAAGGGGGTCTAACTTCAAAGTTAATACCGATGCCCTTTTAACCGTAGACATTTAAGAAGCTTTTCTGAGAAGTTTTTAATAATACTCGTACTTCGGCTTAAATTATTTTCAAATTTGACGGAGATTTCGATTTTGTCTCAAATTTTATTTTGGCGCCTTATTTATGCTCATCTAGTTCAATGCAAATCTACCCCTAAAGAAATAATTGTACACGGTGAAAATAAAAACACATGGAAACCAACTACCACACTGTCATAAAATATAGCTCGATTAGTTATTTATTTACAAGTACATTCTTCTTAATATCACAATGCTTATTCACCATAGTAACAACTTGCGGTGTGCATGTCTGCTGGGTTTGTATTAATTTTGTACTGTTGACACAGATGTATTCAGTTCGATAAAACACTACTAGTCCTGTACATATTCAAGGTAAGTCAAGACAACCAAATTATAAAAATTCATGTGATTAACAAATTTATACATATTTGTTACGCGAACAACCTATTTAATACTAAAAGCCTATGGTTGACGAATTGATGTTTACGTAAAAGTTGAACGATGTAAACTGTAAACGAACCCAGAGTTTATTTTACTTCATTTACAGCGTCTCCACAAACGCACGACAAAATTTCCCTTTCTCCTCCTCTTTTCATAGCTCAAGAAAAAACTTAAAAAAAGTAAGAAGTCGGAATGACAAAATGAAATAAATTGTGGCAAAACTAAATATATAAAACTATGTCATAACTCGACAACACCGTTCTAGATTTGAATTAAAAGATGAATTTTTAAATTGATGAAATGTTTCGCCATGAAGAGACAAAGATGCTCATCAAAAGTTATAATGAGAATCAGTGATATTTAATTTCAAAAATGCAACAAGGATCAGCGTCAATCAACTTATACAAGGATTTCGTCGTTAATTTCATTAGATGTTAGTTGTTAATTGTTTTGATTGTCAAATTTGTACCTCGTTACAAATCACCATGTTTATGCTCCTCTGTTCCGATACAAATGCACGTACACAACGTACTCAAAGTGCATTTTCAAAGAGTTGCAGATAATACAAACAAATGCACTTCTCCTGATTATTTACATGTGAATATTTAATTTTACTCATAATGGCTGTTCCTCAAAGTAATAAGTTAGGATAGGTAATTTTATTGCTAGAAACGCTATATAGATGAAAGATTTGTAGAGTTTGTGAAAAGATACCTTTACTTAATTATTTTTAGAAAAGCCACAACTGAAAAGCCAAAATCCGCTTATTAATGTATTGACCGTTTACGTAAATTGGACATCATGTAAACGGACATAACGAACGCCTGTACACTTCAAATAATTTATAAAAACCTTCAAAAGCCAATAAAATACTTAAGCGGAATGGTTAAAAAACTACTTAATAGTAAAAACATAATCTCATGAAACTATGAGATCAACACAGAAAGGTTCTATCACAAATAACAACGATTTGTTGAACAAATTAAACTGACGAATTGTTTGCTGATTCAAGAAGCTTCTTTATTTTAATTTATAAAGGAAATCAATTACTTTACAAATTTTAATTTCCAATTTCAAAAATGAAACAATACTCGTCGGTGAACTGATTCAACGACTGGGTTCTTAACTTATTATTGGTTATTAATTATTCCGATTGTTTAATTTGCACCTCCAAGAATAACGTTCTTAGTTTTTCACTTATAAAATGTAATTTTTTGTTAAGCACCAGGTTTTAAATTTATTACATTAAATTAAATGTTATTTGCAGCACTAATCTTGGAAATTTTTGATTTATTTGGGAATTCCACCACAATTATTCAAGTATAAAACACAACATTCCAAAATGTTAATCTAAATTCAATGTTCGATAAGGTTTGTTTATTGCTACAGAAAATAATTTTAACATACAATTTTTCATGCAAGATATATGTACATATGTAGGTATTCGGTTTGATAAAGTGTCGTTTACAGCAATAGTTGCTAAACTAAACTAAATTTTATGGGCCATACAGTAATTTTAGGATCAGTATTTCAGTCCAGTCTTAAGCGAAGGTTTAATTTAAGTCGATTTACATTAGGGCTTAAGTCCTAACATACCTTACTTAAGCCCTAATTTAAGCCAACTCTTGTTAAGCTTCTGTTTAAACCTGTACTAAAATATTGGCCTTAATTAACAAATAAAGTTTTGTGGCCAAATAAACTGGACGGTTTTACAAATCCCCACATTAAACCTTGTTTAACGATTCTACCATACATATTAAACCAGCACAAATCAACCAAGTTTTTATTTAGAAATCATTCAGCCTAAGTTATTTCGCATTATCTGAAAGCTAAACAGAAACCATATGTACAGGACTAGTAGTGTTTTATCGAACTGAATACATCGCATGTTAAAGTAGGAGAGTAAACCGCTGAAGCAGGTACTTGTTGAACACACGCCACTTTGAAGTTTATAGCTAACCAAACCGAAATATTGATCAAACATGATTATTGTATCTCTATCTGTAATTTATACGTTCCCAGTAGCACTGGGCACTGATGCGTAAAATAAAAGGGACGAGATATTCGCAATTTGGATCTTAATAGGCCAGATTGTTGCTAATTACCTTACTGTAGAAAGTACGTAAAGTAAAATTAGTTATAAATGGGGATATCGCTCATAGTTATTGAAAAATGAAATACAAATGGCGAATTCAGTACCACGAAGGGTTATTTACAACAGTTACCTTGATTTCACAACTTTACATCCAACAAATATAAATAACAAAAGACAAAACCATGAATCACCGTTAATTTTAACTTCCGATTTTCAGTCATCAATTTGAAATGCTAATAACGCACCTGCTTTATAAAATCTTTTCAACAATCTGCAAACAAAATTAACCAAATACATTCAAAAATGGCCATTGTGAACAGTGTTCCCACGATTCTACAAACACTCCAGTAAAATTTACAGTAAAAAGTCACAAACATTCATTACCGCAACTACAAAATTATAAAATTTAATGCTGAATATACATAAAAGTAGATGGTTTAAAAGGTTTAACATGTGTAGGTGAAGCAAAGTAATTTAACAATTCCTTATTCCGGCCAATATTTCACAAGAAGTTGTAAAATAAAACCCAAGGCTGACATAGTTAAAATTTACAAGCGCACAACTTACACCTACAACTTTAAGTTCTTAAGTTTAAAAGAATTACTAAGATTAAGAGATCTACAAATTCAAATGACTGCGTAATTTAGAACTCAAGGCTTTAGTTCTAAGCAAACTTTAAGCTAAACTTATGAAATGAAACTGAACACGAAAGCTATAATTTTACGTTTCATTCAGATTTACAAAAACAAAAATGCCAACAGGAATTTTAATACGGTAAAAATAAATATCGAATGGATCTATCATAGAAAAATAAAAGGGGTTTCACAGGGGCGAATCTTGGGACCATTATTATTTTCAGTCTATATCTCGTAACTTTGTTTTGCCTGTTGCTTTGTAAATGTCATTTTATGCTGATGATCTTCTTCTTCTTTAGTCAGCATTCGTCGTCCACATTTGTACATATATCTCTCCTAATATCTTCCAATTGTCTTGGGCCTTTGTCATTCACGTTCTTCCGGCCAATCTTCTAATGTCGTCCGACCATCGGGCGACGGGTCTTCCAACACTTCTATTTCCACTCAATGGTCGCCATTCTGTTCGTTTCTATTTTTGCTACGTGTCCCACCCATTGTTTAATATCGCCCTCTCCATATGTCGCTGTATAGTTCTAAACTTCAGTATTATTCGTTGAGTAAGCGGCCACGTTTCTACCCCGTAAATCAGAACAGGTATAACACATTGCGTTCTAGGATTCGCACCTTCATGCTTGTGGTAATGTGTCTGCTTCTGTTTCTTAAGATATCACTCAGTTTTTCAAATGCTGTTCACGCGAGCCTTACTCTTCTATGTAGGTCTGCAGTCTGCACTTTTGTATTTAGCTTTATGGTTTGTCCAAGATAAATGTATTGATCTACTAGGTACTTCTATTCTTTGGTTGTTTATGTAGATATCACCTATATTTCCTACATCGTCTTTTTTGTATTAATTGTTAGATCTACTTTTTCAGATTCTGTATATATATGCAATTCTTTTATCATTTTTCTAATTCTTCCGCCGTTTCAGAGATTAATATTACATCATCTGCGTATTTCAGATTATTTATGTATTGGTCATCTAAGCACAATCCACGTTTTTCCCATTTTAGATTTTTGAATACATCTTCCATCACTGCTGTGAAAAGTTTTGGCGAAATGGTGCCGCCCTGCCTAATTCCTTTTTTCCATTTTTATTGGTGTTTTCTTTGGCGCCTGAATATGATCGCTGGTTCGATAATCTTTCCGAAGTCCTGCTTGTTCCGGCGAGTAATATGAGTCGAGTTTATTTGTTATTCTGTTTGTGATGATCTTGGATAATATTGTGTACACTTGACTCAACAAGCTTATAGAACGATAGTTTCACAGATCTGCTTTATCGCCTGTCTTATGTAATAAAACCATTACCGCGTTATTCCAAGCTTCTGGTATTTTTTTGTTGTTCGATGCACTGGCTGAATAAATGTTTTAATGCTTGCAGTAGATCTTGTCCTCCGAATTTTACCAATTCCGGTATAATTCCGTCTTCTCCCGAAGCTATTGATGATACTCTGTTGCATTTCTCTTCCAATCCTCATTTTAATTAATTTATTTTTTAATCAACTTCCACAAGATAGTATAAATTTGTCCTTGCTCACCACTGTCATCACCAAAATAACATCATAATGGCTTCCTTATGATTATGAATAGCATTATGCAACGCTAATGGCCTGATTCAGCACCAAAATGAAGTAATAGCATTCTTGAACTTACATACAATCGATACCAGGCTCGTATCAAAAACTTATTTTACTGTAAATACATTCAAGGTACTTTTATGAAATTTACCACTACATAATACTCAATGGCACTGCCTATGGTAGGTTAAGGAAAACTATTGTCTAAATATGAAGACAACTTTTTGCAAGCCATATCAATACTAGTTTAAAGACTATCAGCACCATCCTTAATTTCCGTAGTTTACTGTCATCCAAGACGTAGATTCATCAAAGAAAAACTGTTACATTTCTTCGACACGTTCGGACCTACATTTATCACGGGAGACTTCAATGTAAAACACCCATTGGGGATCCAAATTGAAAACTACAAGAAGTTCTTCTTAATATGACACATCCTCCAAGGGCGTTTGGCGATATAGAGAATTATATAGCGTCATTGCTGCCAGAAAAAATTGTCTTTACGACACCTATGTACCTAGGTACCTACATACTAGCCAAGTGGCTAGAACTAAATTAAATTAGATTAAAAGATTGTGTTCGATCTTGAAAGAAGCAGAGCGGCACATCACCCCATCTACCGAATGAAAACGACGAAATGCAGTCGAAAGTAGAAAGGTAGTAGCCTAAATCTAAAGCGCCATCTATATGACATCGTACCCATAATATAGACAGAAGATATGACCATCTAAGCAATCAGTTAAAAAAATAAATTAAGAGGGGTCTGAAATAAGCAATTTGAAACATACCTCGGCACGTTAACAAGATATGATCACTCGTTTTGTAAAACCATAGAAGTTCATAAGCATCTATTCTTATAAGGAAGCCGGGCCGTGGGCTAGATTAGAACTAGGAAAAGCAGGCGTCTGCGCACAACACTTAGCAAATAGCCCAAGACTTGGCAAATGTCTTTAATCCTCACAGTAATGAACTGAATGAAAAAGAAGAATATCTCCCAGCGCCCTTGCAAATGTCGCCATCCATTCGATCGTCCTCACTTAAAAGCCGCGTACAGACCAAGTTCGCGAATAGTCCGCGAACAGTTCGCTAACAGTTCTCGAACCGCTGAAGAAGTAGGTGTGTACTAGAGATCGCGAGCAGTTCGTGTCGGTTGGGAGTTCGGCTGAAAGTTCGTCACTTGAGCGGTAACTTGAAAGAAACTGTTAGCGAACACGTGTAAAGCAGCAGTTCTAGTGTGGACGTTGTTGGGAGATGATCGCAGTGAACTGAAAGTTTTTAATTCTAGTTAATCTAGGCGTGAGTAAAGTTAGTTCTGTGTATGGGCGATGGAGTGGAGCGAGGAGGAAATTGTTAATTTAATTGAACAGTATGAATTACATCCAAAAAATGTATTTTACACGGTTTGCGAATAAATTCCATCTCCACAACCTTCTTTTACGGGTTCTTTCTGCTTTCTTTTTTGTCATTGTTGTTATAATCAAGAAACTAGCACATGCAACTTTAATATCTTCTTCCTCGCTTGACGACGCGACGTCGACATTGTTTCTATAATAATAAACACGACCGAACTTCTGGCGAACTGCCTTCAAACTAAATGGCCAACACGAGTTTTAAATTCGAAAACGTGGTGTGGACGCTGAGCTCGTGAACTGTTCGCCTACAGCTCGCGAACTGTTCTTGAAAAGCTGATTTTGGTTTGTACGCGACTATATTATTACACGACGAAATTAAATATCTATACAACAAAAAGACACCCAGCTTTGATCTGGTAACCAGCAAGGTATTGAAAGAACTGCCTAGAAAAGGCATAACTTTCCTAACTGTATTATTTAACGATTAACGTACTTGTCTGAGCAGCTGAAATTCGCTTAAATTAGTATGACATGAAAACCACCCAATGAAATTATATTCTAGTCTTCCCAACACCAATTCAGTTTTACACAAAAGCACTTATCCGTAGGTACAACCACGTGATCGAACAGTAGATGTAATAAATAAATCAATGGAAGATGAGAAATATTACTGTGCCATTTTCATCATAAACTCCCACAAGGATATAGGTAAAGGAAGCAAAACTTTGGTCTTACGTCACCCTTCGTGGTAATAGTAATACCACTATAAAAACAAAAATATTCCCTCTTTCCCTGACTCTCCGCCGCTGTCATATTCAGTTACTTTCTCGCGTAAGGTTGGCAGTGATACGTGATCGAGCACAGTGTTGTCATTACAATCCGCGCGTGTTGTTTAACTGTATGAAATACTGTTTTGGATTTACCAATTATTTAAAAATGCTTTGTACAAAATATAACATGCGATCGAAAAAATTTCACCTCAAGTTGGCTATGAAACATGAAAACACAAAATTAGGCATGTCGACTTTTAAGCCATACAAATGTCAGCTGTTGTTTTATAGGTTATGTGAGGTGTGCGAGGTTATGTCTGTTTTGCTGTCAGGTATATAAAAAGTCACTAATTCTATTAAACACAGAATTCAAATCTGCCACCAAGAAAATGGAGGTCACATAACTCAACTACTTTAAAATAATTTTCCGTTAATAACATGTTTCTGTTCAATTTGTATTTAATTTTAGTTTTTAGAATAACTTAATCTGCTCTAATTTTTATCAGTTAGGCGTAGTTTTAGATTTCGTAGTTCTAATGGCTTATGTTGTATGACTTTAGCAAAGACATGATTTACATTTTTCATGGCAAACTTTGAGGTGAAATTTTTTCGATCACACGTTATGTAGTAAATTCCAAATAAAAGGTCGTTTTATTTCAGTGAAATTTTTGTTAGTTTTTTTAAAATTGAATTGTTTAAATTTCATAAAATAAATGTAAAGAAGAGTTGGAAAGAAAGTGAGGTTAGATTATTTATATACATTTGGAAACGCTGCGTATTAACAAAGTCAAAATATTTATTACGTAAGACCAAAGTTTTGCTTCCTTTACCTATACGTACTTAGGCCCCTTAATCTATTTAATGTACACCACGGACCTGTCCTTGCGAAGACAACGATAACCATCTGTATTTACAAAAGGCATTGAATTACCTCAATCAAGAAAGCTAGATGCGTAGGTATGCTCTTGGAACAGAGGATCACGTGGAAAACACATATTATTATTAACAACAAAAGAAAGAAAATGGACTTAAGGTCAAAAACTTGACTGAAAAACTCACTCAATATCACTCCCTGCTTGACTGCAGTAATCACTAATGCCAGAAAAAAATGTGCAAGAATGAGTTGTAACGCGAAATGCCGTGCTAGAAAGCCAAGTAGAGGAACATAAAGTTTCTGACAAAATTAACTGATCGTAAAAAGTGAAATTCTTATTATAACCTTGTAAATTGTAAACAACATCGTCCTCGATTCATACGTTCATAATTCAATTGATTACGGTAATTTTACCGATGCACAGATATTTATGTAAATTCAACCTTCTCGGCTAATCAACAATACATGTACGCTAAAAAAAAATCAATAATATATTACCTGTATACAACGAGTCCCTCAATTATTGAAAATTAGTTGAAACTCTAATTTTATTTGTTTTGGTTATTGTTCGTAGTAATTTGTAAAGTCTGACTTTAAAAATGAAGTAAATACGTTTCAAAAAACACAACCCCGATCAATGCAACAAACAAGTGAGAAAATTCAAGCTGATTGATTGTATTGGAACTCATAATTAACGACTACTTGCTGATTAGTTAATCTAGATTCAAACACTCAAAATTTTTAAAGCTAGGTACTTTAGAAGCTTTTCTGGGTAATTTCGATTTTACATCTTTGACTTTATAATTGATAATCAACACAACCATATGACTATTGCTAAAATAATATAGTTATTCCAGATAAATTCTATCGGAATATATTAGGCGACCTTTAAAAAAAATTCGGTTTCTCATTGCTTTCAATTTACATCAATGTAAAAACGTGCTAAATTCAATAAAGAGCACACCTTTTAAAAAATAGTAGTTGACAGCCATTTAATAAGCTATAAACCTTTACTTGCGACCTTTACAACGTTCGTGTTTTCATTTTACGATAGGAACAGTTAAATTTTGCTGGTTACAACCCTTCCTAGGAATTTGTTGGTATTCGTCTAGTGCTAGGCTCTTCTAGTTTTATGAAGATCAAAGCGAGATTGTAGTACCGTTTTTATTATGTTAAAGCAATAAAATATGCTCGGAAAACTGCTTGTAATTTAAAAGCTAATTTCTGTTAAGACTAGTAATACCACTTTAAACCGCGAGAGACGATTAAAAGCGGCATTCTTAATTAACTTTGATGCGATTTATGTAGGTGGAATTTAATTTCAGTTTGTAAACTCTGCCGCTATAATGTTGGAAATACATTAAGAATGTACATGAATGATTACCAAGTTAAATGATATTTGCACTTTCGATTTAATATTTAGATTATGTAATAATGTAATAAATAAATCGAAACATGGGTAAATTGAAACACTGATTTCGTTAGATGTTTAACGTTGCAAGAACGATAACACAGGTAAGCATATGTTATCTGGCTGAAATATTTGTTTACAAAAGTCGATATTTTCCTAACAAACAAAAACCTATGCTTAAAAATGAGAAAGACATAACGAAGGTATCAATTATCAATTTCAGTCATGCATAAATCCGGTTCGATAGTAAGATCCGACTTAAACACCCAATTTTAAACAAACTATTCAGTATTCCACCATGTGACCAACAAAATTTCTTTTCTAAAATGCCCTGGTTTCGAAAGCATATGTTGTAATGGTGAATCCACCGCAACTGTCATCAGCACATTTTGTGGTTACATTATCAAAGTTTTGCATATAGATTTAATTCATTTTATACGTTTAACGTAAAAGTTTCATGATAAAAACAGTTCTTTTAACTGTTTTAAACATGAAACTTTAATGTGGGGCCTAAAATGTAAATCAAAGTCCGTGCAACGTTGAGAACATAACCTTAAACTGTCATTATGACAGTTGAACACAACGATGTGGATGAGTCACAATAATGCAAACTTTCGAAAGCATGTCCTACTGCAATTCTATTGATCACTTGGTATTAATAAACAGACAAAATGATAAATTCAGATTATTCAGACAATTATTTTTGAAAATTCTTTTACATTTAAAATGTTTTGTCAGCATATCAAAACTGTATAAAAATTAAGAGTTACATTAAAGTGTGGCCTAAAACTCCTGTTATGATTCAAAAGATTTCTAATCATCCAATGAAATCAAAAGAAAATTTATTTCTGTACTAATCCAAATCATAAATATACTGAAAGTGGAAACTTTCTACAATCAGCCAAAGCAAGCAAAAAAATACCAAAATAAAATTAAGAGCACATAAATAAATAACCTGAAAGGGACAGATCAAGAAAGAAATAACTATTCTACTGAAATAAAAACCCTGCCTTTGATTTATTAAAGAAGTTTGGCGTCCCTTTTATAAAAACTGTAATGAATTTTTAGTAAAAATCGACCAAAATGGAAGGAAAATTTCGAAAGTTTGAAACTTTAAGTAGGTAGATGGATTGTAAATGAAAATAGACAGCCCTCTTAAGGCACTAAATACAGAAACCTTATTGATGTTCAATATAGGTTTTTATATTTTGAACCGAAGGACGAAAAAAATTTCCTAGCATTTCTAAAACAAAACTAAATACGCGAAATAGTTTTAATGAAATAAATAAATTAAAGATTGAATAAATAAATTAATAAACAAACCGAACTGGAACACAATGGAAATTCTAATAAAAGGTTGAAAATATCTCAGCTTTTACAATGGCTGTTAAATTAATGTACAACAAATCCACGCAATAAGATGATAAGGGTGTTTATTTCATTAAATGTTATTGCGACAGCAATCAGTACCAGCATAATTCTCCATACAGAAAATGAAAACGGCCGTCATACGATCAACAACATTTTACCTCTAATAAGCCACGGTTTCGGACGCCAACGTAAATAAATCATTGTGAAACTTACTTATACATTTTTATTGTCGTACATAGCACAGATTCTCAACAATTGCATAAATAATCCGGTATTTTTAGTTTTTGGAAAAACGTCCCGTTATTATTCGAGCTTTGAACGATATTAGAGCTACAGAGAATTCCATTCTAAGCAGACACGTTTCGGATTAAGCAACGTACTTCCCTCGCATATTATTCACATAATCTACGTACTTTTTTACTTTTAAACTTAGGGAAATACAGACCATTATTATTCTTATGCATCGCTAAATATTAAAATATAAATTAAAAATGCAATTTATTGGTGCCTTTTGGGTAAGATAATAAATTTAGAAAAGTAACACTTGCATTTCACGCAATTCAATATAAAATTATTAAAACAATACATCATGCATCTGACACCTAATAAAAAAAGATAATGCAAAATACGTCCACGAATGAAAATGATTATTTTTTAAACAGTCCTGTCAGCCAATCATAATGAGAAAAAATTTCAAATCGACCAATAGCCTCAAAATTACACTAATAATTTGCTAGTAGCTGATTACAGCGATAATTTTTTGGTTGTTAAGGTAGCGCAGCCATTTGTCTCAATACAAACATTAAAAATTCTGTCACTGTCACTGTCATCATTGTGTATTAGTTTAAAAAATAATCACGCCGAATTACATTCGTAGTAATAATTTTTTTTTTGATAATTTTAACTAGATTAGCACTCATCTTTATTCTTTATTGCTATTAGGAAATTCCACTCGTGGACTTCGTCCACTCGTGAAATTTCCATAGCAATAAAGATTCGTGAATCTAGTTAAAATTATCAAAAAATTATCACCACTTATGTAATTACTGTTGATAAGTTTTAATCGATCTCCTTTGTTTTAATACACGCCCGCCCACCCACCCATAGAACTAGAATCGTTTTAAAAAAGGTTTAAACTTGCATTTGCATAACTGAAATTTTAAAGAACAAGCTGACGCTTTTCAACGTTGCACCGAATCGTGAAATAAAACGAAGAAGCGCACTTTCAGCAAACGATCGCAAAAGGAAAAAGTTTAAGTGCTTTTTAAATGAGGCAAACGAATTCCGAAAGTTTTCCGTATTCGATCAGAAACTATTGAAAACGTTGATTTCTCTGCGTATTTTTCTGAATACGTTTAGTCCGCCGGGAGAATTTTAGAATAAAAAAAACAATAGCTTTGTTAGAATGAATGGGTTGTTATTAGGTCCGAAAAATACGCAGGGAGAACTAAATAAACTTTTACATGTCCTGAAGGAATTCAGCTGCTGTTAGTTCGTACACGCAACCTATTATTACTGAATTGCTTCTTCAGACCGAAAACAAAAAACATATCGCCATTTCAGATATGCACGAATCGATTTGTGAAAGTTTTGCATCCACAAATGTCGACACTCATGTTAAGCAAACAATAACCTTTATATTTCAGGAAATACGACAGAGTGCATGAATATAAAACAGTTGATCACTAAACGTGATAAAGTTCATAAAACTCTGCTTTGTGGACTTCTAACAATAAATTTGTTCTATTTCTAATATTAAATTTAGAAAATGAACCTCTCTTATTGAGTAATGAATGTTCAATAAATGGCGAAGAATCCCATGGCTTTCTATACCAACTCCCAAACTAAAGCTCGCTCAATTAAACCAGCAAGTCAAAATGAAATTACAAAAGAAAGAAATATACAAAAAAATTTTTGAATAGTTCAGGTGCGATCTCATAACTGCTCAAATATTTAAGGATGTACCGAGAAAAAATATGTCAGTTTATGGGCATAAATGTATGGAATGCCATATTGAAACTGAGTCACATCAATAATAGAAACTTGCACAAATAATAACGGTTAGTACAAACCAGGGAAAGATCCAACCCAAGTGTTATCATCCCAACGTCCGATAAGCTTACAACCTATCGCAGCAAAACCATCTGGAAAAATTGATACTGCGAAGAATCAGTAATCACCTGGTGTCTCAAAAGTGGATTCTAGATTACTAGTTCGGAATTCGTCCAGGTTGCTTAAGTATACAACAATGTCATCGCATAACACATGGACTAAAGCACTAGAAGCGAAGAAGTACCGCTCAGCAATATGCCATAGCGTAACTTTTGGCTACAAGCATTCGAAAAGTTAGGTATACTGGTTTACTACTTAAACTCAAATGAATTCTTTCCCCAATATACTTCGACTTTATAAATTCTTTCTCGAGTGAACCAGAAAATTTCAAACGACTGTCCCATAAATACCGGAGTACCAACCACAAGGAATTGATTTTAGAGGGTTCCTAATACACAGAGACTATACTGAGGGGCAAACCGCTAGCAAAATTGTATATACTAGAATTCCATGGGAAATTCATAAGAATGTGACGAGGAATTCCATTGGATTATCAAATTTATCTGACCTTAACGTTGAGTTTAAAAAATAATTCTAGAATACGAAGTTGAAATCAGGAAAAATTGCCTTCTAATTAAGCACGGGGTGGACGATTTCTGCGGATCCACAAATTCCAAAACAACGTGGTGTCGAACAACAACACGTGGAATACAGATATCGAACTAACAGGTGGTTTGTGCACTTCGTACAGGAAAAACAGCAACAAGCACCAGAAGTACAGGAAGTACTAAAAAGTACTATAAGGGCTGAAATTCGACGAATACCGTAAGAAATCTTCACATAAAACCAATGCATTACATACCAAAAGCTGTTAAACGCCCTTGAAATTCTTCACGTGAAATGGTCGACGAACAGATTATATCCCAATAAAGATTTAAAATGGCAATCAAATATGAAACTCACTACCGTTTCAATTTTCTAAAGGCCTAAAAGGCTAACTAATATCGTACCTCAGAATGATTTAAAAATTTTTGGTAAAACCAAACTAAAATCAAGGTAACGATCTGTTCACCACGAACGTCAAATACAGGAGAAGCTAATTAATAAATTTTCCAACAGAATTTCCTGAAGAAACCAACCTAAAGATACTAAATCCACTAACTGAAGGTTAAATAAGAGGAGCCTAAAACGTATGCATCGTATGCAACCATGCATGCTGAGATGTAATTGGGAAGTCTAAAGAAAAGAACACATTTTTAATATAACTAGACGAATTTGTCTAATAATTTACAAAAATACGCAAGGAGCAATTTCGACCGTAACATATTTTTGAAACATATTAATTGTCGGTATGGTACGTTTAAAAACATATTCTCGACTTCAAAATTTTTAAAACATAAGGATTATTTACAGTCCTGAATCTTGAACAAAGTCAGGATCAGTTATAGAACACAGACATAACGTGAGTTCGTATGTGGTGCGTAAAAAGGATTGCGACAATTTGATTTGCAGTTTTGGATAAGTATTAAGGTGGATTCAGACTGGCGGTAGCGGCGCGGCGACGGGACGGTAGCGATGCCGTTGGCGCGCCGCTCGGGTATCGCTATCACATGTTTTAATGGAGATGATTCAGAGTAACATCTTCGGCGGTAACGGAACGGTAGCGGTGAGCCGACGGCATCCGAGCGGTCCGGTTTATTTCGATCAGGGAGCGATCTTTTACAGATAACCGCCCAGTTCGACAAAGAGAGACGACAAGTCGAGTGCGATAGCAGAGTTGTAGTTCAGTGCAGCAGTATTTAAAAAATCACTGTGAAACATGGACGAACTCTTAATCGAATATGTATCAGAACATAATGTTCTGTTCATATGGGGGCTGTAGGGTATTCTAATACCAAACTAAAGGAGCAGATATAGAAGGACATAGCTAAAGAAATAATGTATGGAACTCGCCCTCTGCAAATCTCATCGAAGGTATTTCAGGCCTCCGTAGACGTTTTCTTTTGCTGGAAGTATTGTCAATAGATGCTAAAAGAACTAATTTCAATTCTTCGTCAGAACTATCACTACTACTGCCGCTATTAAACATTCTTTTTAACGTCACCTGTTATAAACTTCTGTGCGCTACGCCAATGAATAAACTATCTGAAGAAGTTATCGCTCGAGTGCCGTTTGCAGTACGAATGTTGTGTGGGCGGTAAACCACTCAACGGTTTCCCGTCGCCGTCCCGTCGCCGCGCCGCTACCGCCACGCCAGTCTGAATCCACCTTTAAGGTGGATTCAGACTGGCGGTAGCGGAGCGGCGACGGGACGGTAGCGATGCCGTTGGCGCGCCGCTCGGGTATCGCTATCACATGTTTTAATGGAGATGATTCAGAGTAACATCTTCGGCGGTAACGGAACGGTAGCGGTGAGCTGACGGCATCCGAGAGGTCCGGTTTATTTCGATCAGGGAGCGATCTTTTACAGATAACCGCCCAGTTCGACAAAGAGAGACGATAAGTCGAGTGCAGTTGTAGTTCAGTGCAACAGTATTTAAAAAATCACTGTGAAACATGGACGAACGTTTAATCGAATATGTATCACTGTATCAGAACATAATGTTCTGTTTAATATGGGGGCAGCAGGGTATTCTAATACCAAACTAAAGGAGCAGATATGGAAGGACATAGCTAAAGAAATAATGTATGGAACTCGCCCTCTGCAAATCTCGTTGAAGGTATTTCATGCCTCCGTAGACGTTTTCTTTTGTTGGAAGTATTGTCAATAGATGCTAAAAGAACTAATTCCAATTCTTCGTCAGAACTATCACTACTACTGCCGCTATTAAACATGATTTTTAACGTCACCTGTTATAAACTTGTGCGCGCTACGCCAATGAATAAACTATCTGAAGAAGTTATCGCTCGAGTGCCGTTTGCAGTATGAATGTTGTGTGGGCGGGAAACCGCTCAGCGGTTTCCCGTCGCCGCTCAGTCGCCGTCCCGTCGCCGCGCCGCTACCGCCAGTCTGAATCCACCTTTAACCTAAAGATGAGAAGCTAGTCTGTATGGATGGAATTATTTGAATGACCGGTAAGTTACGGTTGCTGAACAACATATAGGTAGTTATTGATATTTTATGTATTTGTTGTAGCACTGGAGCCTGTCAGGCATATTGTTACTTTTGAGAGTGTAAAAGGCTCATTGAGACCCACTTCGCCGGCTACCGGCTTGGGGATTTGGTAATTACCTCTATTACTGGAGGCCTTTGAGTTGACTCTAAAATATTCAGAGCAGTCGAGCAGTGTTTCGCAGTGGTGCTACGGGATGGCCAGGGAAGCCTCTCTCTTGTTATTCTGTTCCATGGAACTTCCATCCATCTGGAATCTCTTGCTGATCAGCTATGTTTAATTGGCATGGGAGAACGTAGCTGTTTGTTAATAGGTTTATGGGTAGTTCACGGTGCACTTCGATGATCATCATCACTTAGGGTTGCCAACTAGCCGGTTTTCACCCGGTGTAACCGGTTTAAAAAGGTTTCTGCTGGTTGCCGGGCAAAGTATCTAAAAAGCCGGTTAATTTTTGTTTGAACCGGTTAAAACTATGTACTACTATTTTAAAAATGTAGCAATAATATCCTTTCTTTACCACGAAATATGAGGGCCGAGTTATGAGCCATATGACTCTATTTTAAATTAAATTTTAAGGTATCACTCCTTTGGGGAAATACATTTTTAACGAAATAATGTAAATTCCATATTTAGAAAAACATCACCTCCGCAGGGATTCGAACCACTGACATTCGGCTATACACGCTCTACCATTGAGCTACAGAGGCAGATCTCTGAAGATGTGATATTCGTCTAAATATAGTAATTGGAAACTGTGAAATCTAGTGTGCTCAATGGTAGAGCAGTGGCGCGTATAGCCGAATGTCAGTGGTTCGAATCCCTGCGGAGGTGATGTTTTTCTAAATATGGAATTTACATTATTTCATTAAACATATGACTCTAATCGCACAAAATAATTTGGTTATGAACATCTTTGCGTAGTACATAAGATAGAGATAGAATATTCAACGTATGCCTAGCGCTAACTCATGCGCATGATCCATATTTCATACAATAATAAGGATTTATTAATAACATCCGCAAAGGCGAACCAAAAATATTCACTTACAATACCACGAGTGGCCAAAGAATTGTCGATTATTTTTTTGCTGTAACATCACGAATGTTCCTTGTGAAATCTAGTGTGCTCAATGGTAGAGCAGTGGCGCGTATAGCCGAATGTCAGTGGTTCGAATCCCTGTGGAGGTGATGTTTTTCTAAATATGGAATTTACATTATTTCGTTAAATATATGACTCTACTCGCACAAAATAATTTGGTTATGAACATCTTTGCGTAGTACATAAGATAGAGATAGAATATTCAACGTATGTCTAGCGCTAGCTCATGCGCATGCGCATGATCCATATTTCATACAATAATAAGGATTTATTAATAACATCCGCAAAGGCAAACCAAAAATATTCACTTACAATACCACGAGTGGTCAAAGAATTGTCGATTATTTTTTTGCTGTAACATCACGAATGTTCCTTGTGCTTGCATATAAATACCACGAGTGCGCAGCACGAGTGGTATTCGCAATCACAAGGAACATGAGTGATTTTACAGCAAAAATAATCTATAATTCTTTGACCACGAATGGTATTTGAGGGACTATTCAACGAAAAAAAATCATTTCCATCGAATCATTTTTCATAAATTAGTCCACATTAATAATCAATATGCTACCAACAAGATGGCGCGTCACCACATCATCCACAAATTGTGCGTGATTATCTGAATCGCCAATAGATGGATATTGTCAAGTGGTGAATGATATGCAATTTCAACGTTTAATTTAATGGGTTTTAGTTGTATTTATTATTTCTTCTATTGTTATTTCATTACATTGTTATAAATTCTAAAACGTTTTTTTTTCGAAAATATTGTTATGTAACATACCA
The DNA here is from genome assembly GCA_963082815.1 of Melanotus villosus. Lineage (NCBI taxonomy): Eukaryota > Metazoa > Arthropoda > Insecta > Coleoptera > Elateridae > Melanotus > Melanotus villosus. Next base: position 47,134,910 of record OY720418.1, on the reverse strand, counting down.
CAAAATTTGGCGTCTATACCCAGAAGAATGTGCTCTTTTAAATGGTATTATCAAAAGAGGGTGTTGCTATTTAAAAAAACTGATGATGACGTCATAACTCGAAGACGCAATAAAAAATATACGTATACTAAAAAATGCGCATCTAAAAAAGAAAATCGACGTGTCCGAGCATTATTTTCTTACTTGCCCAATAAAGATTTTATCGAATTTATTCCAACCTTTACGTGCTCACTGTATATGTATAGTCTGTATTTGTAAAGTATGATCAAAATTTCTGTTCATCAAGTATGGCCGTGGAAGTGCAAACCAACGCCTTTAAAATTGGCTTACATATAATATTAAATGTGACAGCTGTCAAAAAAGATATGTGAGCCAATTTTAAATGCGTTGGTTTGCACTTCCACGGCCATACTTGATGAACAGAAATTTTGATCATACTTTACTTTCTTCTTCTTCATGCCATATCCTTTTTAGGACGTTGGCGAGGGGGATCAAAGCCACATTTTTAAACGACTTGGCGTCGTGAACTTTGTTATATTCCCCTTATACTAGGGAAATGTGTTCTCTGCAGTGGTTTCCCATTGCCTTCTGCAGAGTTTGGGGCCGTGTATTAAGTGTATAGTGTATGTGTCTTGTTACTATCTGAAGTCGACCACTCCGCAGACAGCATCCAGAATCATCAATTAAAGACGATTACACTCGCTCAAGTACCGACCTCGAACAGTGGGGAATTCTTTATGAAAATTCTTGCCACTGCGTGAAATTCGAACCCAAGACTCCTAGCTAGGAGCCCAGCGCTCTTACCACTGAGTCAACGAGCTTCTCATTGTATTTGTACTTAAAAAAAATAAAATTAATGGAATTTTGCGGTTTAAAGCTAATGACCGGTTTTGCTATATTTAAAAGATGGCAGCCCTATCATCACTTCCCAATTTCCCAGAGGAGTTTTAAATATGACATATGGGATTCCATGAAAAGACACATTCCTCTTACAAATACCATTATCTGGACAAATATTGCTAAATGTAGTAAGGCATTATTAGCAGTGGCGGTTGCTCCATAAGGCCGCGCGGCCGCGCGCCCCTCCTAAGAAATGCTAAGGAACACACCATTTTTTTCTAAATTATTAATATTTATTTTACATACATTCTATGACTAAGTTCAAATTTCAACAAAAAATTCAACTCTATCCAAACATCCGCTCCCATCTCTAATTGTCCGTCCTCGTTGAGATCTCTAATTATCCGCGTCCTCAACCAACGGCCGCGGAAAATCTGCGGCCTTTAACAAACATTATACATTGCCGCCGAACGACTCCGGAGACTAGCCGATAATAGCCGATTGTATAAGTTACAGCAGGCCGCGATTTTAGCGCGGCCTGCTGTAACTTATTGTTGGAGCAATGAATCTTCTTTCATTTAATCGGAGCATCGCAAAGATTCGTACTCGTCTACTCGTAGCTATTCAAATCCTGTTATTTTATTAAGAAACGTTTTACAGAATTATTTCATAATAAATGCAATTAGTAGATATATTTTTTACTGCAAGAAATAAAAAATAACTAGTGAGCCTTTTAGAACTTTAAATTTGTAACAAAAAGATGGTTTTCTTTCAGTTACATGAAATTGTTTGTTTCAATTTGTATATCATTACAATATTCGGTGTTCAAGAACATTTAAAGAAAAATATCATATTATGAAAATAAAGGTATTTTAAAAAAAAAACAAACTAAAATATGTACGATTGCTTAGATAACTAAACATATTTACAATTTTATTTACAGTCGATTTAAAATATCTAAAAAAGTGGGTAAAGAAGGATATATTCAAATCTAAATATTGTTTGGGTTTCAGCTTCGATAGCTTCAAATTACCATCAAATTTATTTACGCAGTTAGTAGGTGTATACTTCATAAATTACGCAATAACCGTCATGCAGTCTAATATTTGTTATGACTGAGAATGAAGTAATCGATACCTAATTATTTTGAAAGCAATTATTAGAACTCGTGAAAGGCCGAGTAAAACTACCTAGAATGATAATAGTAACTAATCACTAGAAGTACCGAATACATTTATTTGCGATTATAATATTTACTTAAATGTGCCAATTTTCAGATTTGTATTTATGTAAATTGGTTCGGAAAATAAAGAGACAAATTTTCCCGTAACTTTTGGTAGGTTATTTGGTGTTTGACTTCTGGTGCGCCCCTCCAAACTCAAACCCCACGACACGCCACTGATTATTAGACTTTCAAGTGTCGCAGCCATCATACGATTATGCTACCTGCATTAAGTATGTATTAGATTGAATGATGTAGGTACTAACATGTGTATCTAGTTCTGGGTGTTTACGAGGGCTAGCCGGGGTTACTGATTAATCTAGCTTAGATGGCACGGCCGTTTTTGCTATAAGAACAAATAGGTCATAACTCGTAACCTACAGGATATAGAAAATGACAGGCCAAAAATTAATCACTCTAACTTTCTGCGAAGTGCGGTCCAAGTCCAATAATGATAATTATTTTTTTATACCTAGTAAATATCATGATAAATAATAATAATTTGCAATTTAATATTTTTAATTGAAAGCGCTTTTGTAGCAACATTTAAATATAAAAATAACCCTAATGGCCTTTCTTCCAAACATGCCAAACAAACTATTGACTATTATAGGCCAGAGAAAGGTACAAACGTCGCTGTTAAGTGAAATGAATCTGAATTCTTATTAGTAAGCTAATCGAATGCGCTTTTGTAAAAATAAACACCACGTCATTGCAACAAAATGTAAATAAAAATCTACCATCCTATAATATAAAGCAATATTAAATCCTATCTAGATTTATGAGATAAAAATCTGAGGACGTGTCAGTAAAGCTAATATGTATGACAATAATACATTATGTGTTCCGTGAAAAATCTTCCGAATGAAAAGGAATGCCCGCCCCTTGTGTGCCCAGTTACACACAGATCACAACATACCATACGTTTAAATAGTAATTAACGTCACAAGTCCGGGAACGCATAGTTTACAGCACGAGTCAGATGTTTAAAGACGAGGCGACGTAAGGAGCCGAGTCTTGAAACTCGAAACGAGTGCTGTAAAATGAGTTCACGGACGAATGTCGTTACGTATTTTATTTCATACTGTAAACACTTTTTCAATAACGTCAACATGTGACAGGCCGGAAAGTGTTGCTAGGTAACACTTTCCGGCTCTGATACCGTAATAGCTCACTTTCCGGACTCAAAATGGCGTCGGAAAGCTGAATTTACCAGACAGTATGAAATAATAGTAATTAACGTCACAAGTCCGGGAACGCATATTTTACAGCACGAGTCAGATGTTTAAAGACGAGGCGACGTAAGGAGCCGAGTCTTGAAACTCGAAACGAGTGCTGTAAAATGAGTTCACGGACGAATGTCGTTACGTATTTTATTTCATACTGTAAACACTTTTTCAATAACGTCAACATGTGACAGGCCGGAAAGTGTTGCTAGGTAACACTTTCCGGCTCTGATACCGTAATAGCTCACTTTCCGGACTCAAAATGGCGTCGGAAAGCTGAATTTACCAGACAGTATGAAATAATAGTAATTAACGTCACAAGTCCGGGAACTCATATTTTACAGTACGAGTCAGATGTTTAAAGACGAGGCGACGTAAGGAGCCGAGTCTTGAAACTCGGAAACGAGTACTGTAAAAAGAGTTCACGGACGAATGTCGTTATGTATTTTATTTCATACTGTAAACAATTTGATTTTTTAATTTTTACATGTGACACTTTTTCAATAACGTCAACATGTGACATTACTGTATCAAGGCCGGTAGGTGCGGCTTGGTTACTTTTACGGGCTCTGATTGGGTGCATAAAATAACAGTCCGGAAAGTGTTGCTAGGTAACACCTTCCGGCTCTGATACCGTAATAGCTCACTTTCCGGACTCAAAATGGCGTCGGAAAGCTGAATTTACCAGACAGTATGAAATAATAGTAGATTACGTGTCAAGTGCCGAAAAGTGGATTTTTACTAGACGAGTATGGCAGGTTTGAGTACGAGCGATAGCGAGTACTTAAATGCCGTACGAGTCTAGTTAAATCACTTTTCGGACGCGGCGCGTACACTATTTTTTCGCATTTTATATTCTCACATAAAGTTATCTAAATTTATTGAGATACATTCTGAATAAAATTAATAAAAACACTGAAAAAAGTAGGCAGATTCTCGATCTGACAGGAACTGTTTTTGACATAACAGAATTCAATTCAAACAAATAAATACATTTATTTTTGGAAATCTAATTCCGAAATGGACGAAAATAACTTGTAAAACCATTCAGAAGATATTTTAAATACTGCCCGAGAAGCTATCAAATTGCATTTTAATGACCTGACGTTGCTATGCTGTAAAGTGGCCCATTACAGTACGATTTTGAGTCCCGTAAAGTAATACATTACAGTACGAAATGCGAAAAAAAGTATTTACGAATAAATGGCAAATACCACGAAATCACGGCAGAGTATAATCCCATTGTAATTCGTTGTCAGGGATATGCTCCATAAGGTAGTGGAAGTAAAGCCTTATTATTCGATTAAAGGCATTGTCAACTTATGCAACATATTTAGTAAATATCAAAATACGTTAGTTAAAATACTCGTAAAAGTACCCGCATTGGTAGAATTTCAATATCTTTGATAATAACCACAATAAACGGGTAGAGAGAATTCAGATCCTACATACGTGACGTCACTGGTGTCGACCTCCGGAGGCTGCTACACAACGAACATAACCTAAAAACACGGCAACATAACGTAAAAACACGGCAAAATAACCTAAAAACACGGCAACATAACCTAAATTTAGCGTTGTACTTGTAGCTATGCTAGAGCTCTTACCGGTGACCGACATAGGTGACGTCATAGCTTAAACTTTTAGCTCCCATTACACAGTAACGAATTAAAATTCGGCCGTAAAATTTTGCAAAGGTGCAATACTCAGTTTACTCAATCAAATTACAAAATAAAATAAAATCGACTTTTCATAAGTTGACAATGCCTTTAACGTTTCTCTCACCATGTTATTCTATATTACTTAAGCTATAACACTAACTTGCAGAATATATTTTATTCCAATTGCTAATTAAAGAAATACTAATATTACTAATAGACTTTTGGTCCAGAGAAGGTTTTTCGTCACACGTTTTTGAATTAAAACGCATATTTATTAATATTTTATACTAAATTTCTAAATCTTTTTGTGGCCTTGCAACAGTGAAAACATAAAGATCTTAACGACAAAACAACACCCACTCTTCTATCCCACATTTTAATGCAAGTAATAAGAGCCTCGAGAAGAGCATTGTTTACTAAAGCAAATTAATGATCAATTAAACGCCTTCTTATATTGTATGTTCAAGCGCCAAACAATCCATTCATAATATCGAAATCATGAAATCAAAAACATTTTATAAACCAGAAAATTTGACTATCCAATTTTCCGCGTATAAACAAAATATTTGCTTATTCATATGAAAACATTCATCCTAGCGTTTAAAACAACATGTAAGTTTTTCCTACTCGCTACTCGAGGCTGGGTTTTCGATACGCTGATATGTATGCAGATTTTAAAAATAACATCACGCCACTTTCACTACTAGAATTTTCCATTTTTAAGAAGTCTGAGCCAAACAATATTCAAGGTTAGTTGACGTGTGTTTTGAGTCGTTTCATTCATAACAGTAGTTCTACTTGCGCAACTTAAAATTATCTTGGCTAATAGTAAATATCTATTTTACTCGAGAAAATTCAACTCATCAAAATGACGCGGCTTATTTTAGATACATATTAAACTCTGTCGGTGCAGATTTATTTACGTTCAAACAAACGAATTGACTCATTTATAAATAAATTCAGATCATTCAACAAAATTACAATTCGAACGGGCTTAGTCGCTTAGTAATTGCAAATTCAAATAATATTGCTGGCGTTTTTTTTTTGATGCAACAAAAAAAAGTAAAAGCTTTTAAATTTAATAAAATTCTAGGTCGATCAATTTAATATAAATGAATTTTCACTTTTATGAAAATTTAAGGCAACGTATATTTATTTGTTATTTGTTTTTATTAACACCGCCTTTGTATTTTGTAACGCGAGGAGATAATATAAACGAACAAGGTAACAAAAGCAACACCATTCTACACCAGAATAACAATGTGGAAAACTCGATACGAGTACAAATCATGAGAATTTACATTATTTAAAAGTACAATACCGAGCTCAAAAAAAGAACGTCAGATAAAAAGGAACGCGCAAAAATAACACTTTGGAAACTGAAATGTAAGAAATACCTAAAATGCTGGGGAATTTTTAAAGGTGTGAAGATACCGAAACAATTCAAGAAGTAATATAAACACAACGATCTGTTAAATGAGAAATAATAAATTAACACATAAAAACGAAAGGCAATGGGGAAAGCTAACGAAAGGTTTCGAATAAAATTAAATACCAAATGCAGGAGAGACATTTACATAAACGTTTTATAATCTCTCAAAAAGTTGCAAATATAATAAAGTTTACGATATTTGTATTCACAAAACCAACAAAAGCAAAACCTGTTGATTTTTCAAACGTCGTTAACCTTAATATATTTTACTGTTATACATCTAACTAAACTGCTGCATTTTGGCAGCAACTCCTAAAATTTAATTTTTAATATGGTAAAGAACAAACGAGACATCGCAATCGCAATTTTTTCATTTTTCTTATGGTTTTGGTTTTGTAAAATAAATTTCTACAAGCATCATATTCAAATAATAGGAAGAAACTACAATTATTTTAGTAAAAATCCTGAATAAATGGTCCTTAAAATTAAATATAAAAATTTGAAAATTTTAAATAGCTTGCCTAGTTAGTTTTATTCAAAATAAGTTCGGCAAAGCATAGCTGGTCCAACCCTAGTATGAAACCAAGGGTGCATATTAATACACCACTAAACTTTTATCATCGGTTCACTTGGGTTTTATCAATCAAAGTGGGCTATGGTTGGTTACATACGTTAAGAGCTGTTGAAATTTTAAACACAATAAACACAAACAATAAAGGCTGATATGTTCTGGCATTAAACACCTTTACAGATAATTCTCAAGCATGGAAAAAACATGGTGAATTGGTATTTTGCAGTTATCGTTTGATGTGTAGTAATTCTAATTATACGGTAAATTTCGCTCATTACACTAAACAAACAAGCAAGCGATTAAGTTTATGTTTATTTGACTGCAAATTATCTTTCTGATAATTAACGAGTGGTACGCTTCGATAATAATAATTTAAGTAATTTACTTTTAGGTTTCCAACATTTAATAATTACAATTTTTGCAGTAAAATTCTTTTAGGTTTTTCGATAAGGTACGAAGCAGTTAAAATATTAAAGGCAAATACGTCATAAAATTTTTTTCAATGGTTAAGTGATATCACGAAGAGACTAGGAAGAAAATGGTTTCAAACGAGGGGAAACAAAGACAAAGTACAAGAAAAATCAAGCCCCAATTAACAAGAAATAAGGGCGGGTATTAAAAACATACTGTTTTGCTATTTTGCAAACTTGTCTAACTTTAAGAACTTACGACTAACGACCAACATTTTCAAAAATAATTCAGTTGTCTTAGCAAAAACAATTAACCAGAAGTACCATCATGAACCGGTTCAACCCTTTATTAAACCTATTAAAATAACAGTCCTTGTTAAGCCACTAACTCTGAATTTTCTGCAATTTCCAAATCATAATACATAATATTTATGATCTTTTAAAAATCTGATGAATTATTTTGTAATTTAGGACATTTTCATTTAAGAATTAACAGCTCCAGTATTTGTTTAGAGGTTTAGACCCATCTCTAACTACAATTAAATCGCGTTTAAGGCAAACATAACATAAGTTTTACACAAAAGTACTTATTAAAATAATTAGTTAGGTAAAAATGAAATATCTAAGTATATGTGTGATCGAGTATATATGGTTAAAACTTTGTGCCGCCAAAGCCTTCTTCGACATGAACTGTCATTTCTAAAAGACAAAGATGCCTATCCTCAGAGTGAAATTTAAGAAAGTTAATATGAAATACCCTTTTAACCGAAAACATTTAAGCAGCTTTTCTGAGGAGTTTTTAACAAAACTTCAGTTTAAGTTATTTTCAAATTTGACGGAGATTTGAATGCAGATACATTTTGTCTCAAATCTGCATTGAAGTCCTACTTGTATTCCTCTATTTCAATGCAAATTTACGTGTATTATAACCAACTTATTAAAGAACTTGCACCTATAGGGCCGCTTTTGTTAAATTAACGAATGATTAAAGTTGACAAAAGTTGTTTACTTATGTGCCATATACATACATTACAATTTTAATCCGATTTTGTTAATTTTGACAAACGATTAATTAAACGAAACCCTTGAAACATCTTTGCGCAAACAATAACTGCACATGAAAATCAACGATCTCTTTGCTGTGAAATCTCCCGATTGCTTATTTACAGGTGAGTGTTTACTTATTTCTTAGTATCGTATAACGCTTATTCGCCAGAGCAAGAGTTTGCGGTTAGTAAAGTTTAATACAATAAACACGACAGTTGCAATTTTTGCTAAGTATTGTATTAATTTTATACCCTTTTCAAAGCCGCAACTGATTTTTAAAAATGAATTCCGAATCTACAACAACTATTTACTTGATATCAAAAACCATTAGTTGGCGCACTGAACATTTACGTAAATTTGAAAACATATAAACTAAGACAGAGTTTATGTTATTTCACCCGTAACTTCTCCAACAACGCGATATAGCCCAGGCAGAACTTTCTGTTCGCATTATCTTCACATAACTTATAAGTTATAAGTTATAACTTATAATATATTCCAAAAGATAAGAAAATACTTAGTAATAACCTAATAACAGTTCAGAATAACGAATAAAATAACAGTCAATAACAACCTCATAAAACTATGCGGCAGCTCGTCAGTAATTTCCTAGATTTTGATTAATATAATAAATAACAAAGAGTTGTATGACGAATTTAAACTGATAAAAAAATCCTATATTGAGACCAAGCTTCTCATCAAAATGTATGACATTTAATTCACAAATCTCTAATTTCAAAAATTAAACAATATTCATTGTCAGCCAACTTATTCAAGGATTTGGTCGTCAATTTATTGGTCTTTGACCATTAATTGTTTTGATTGTTCAATTTGTACCCCTAAGAATTCGGTTTGAAATCTACCTCTTGTCCCTGTTCTCTTGTACCTGAACATCTACGTTAATGTGTGCATTTACAAAGAAGATGCAAAAACTACACATGGAAATCAATCATAGAAGATCCTTCCGATTGATTACTTTTATACGTGAATATTTACTTAGTCATTCTAAATATGTATTGGAATTTATTAATCCAAACCTCGATCCAAACGCATGTTTACCCGAGTAATACTTTAGTGCTGTGAATGCAACAGATGCATTTTTTCTTGGTTTTGTGAAAAGGTTATGTTGCTTAGTTAGTTATAGAAGAACCAAAATTGATTTTCAAAAATGAATTTTGAACTTACGAACACAATAATTATTTGCTACCGGAAACTCTGGTCTAGGGTGACCATATTTCATATTTTGCAAACCGGGACACTTATCCAAAAAGCACAAAAATTAATTGTTTATGTTTGCTTGAAAGGAAGATTTTATATTGCAATCAAGAAAAAGGAACACAAATAACTAATTTATTTTAAACAAAAAAAAAATATCAAAAAAACTGATATTTTTAATTGTTTTAATTTTTCTCGGTAGTTATTTATTTGTTGAAATTAATTCATACAATTCAAGACAGTCTATAGGTACAGTAATAATGACAGAATCGCGAACAAATATTGACAAAGATTGTGACATTTTTATATTGGTCAAAATACTAGCACTTTTGGAAATACAAAATATCACTTTTTCTAGCACTGCTGATTCTATTAATTACGAAATCCTTATTATAATTTTAAAACCGGGACATATAAGTGTCCCGAAGGATGTTTTCGGGACACCGGGATTGTTTAGCGGAAATCGGGACAATCCCGGAAAACCTGGGCGTCTGGTCACCCTGCCTGGTCTAACATATTGAACATTTGCGTAAATGTCTAACATATTGAACATTTGCGTAAATCTGGTATCATGTAAACGAGCATAATGTTTACTTCGTCTGCAGTTTTTCTGTTTTATGTGGAAAAACGGCTCTCATTCTCTTCACATAATTTATGAAACATTTCAAAAAAAGGCAAGAAATTAGTTATTTCTGTTTTATGTGGAAAAACGGCTCTCATTCTCTTCACATAATTTATGAAACATTTCAAAAAAAGGCAAGAAATTAGTTATTTCTGTTTTATGTGGAAAAACGGCTCTCATTCTCTTCACATAATTTATTAAACATTTCAAAAAAAGGCAAGAAATTAGTTATTTCTGTTTTATGTGGAAAAACGGCTCTCATTCTCTTCACATAATTTATGAAACATTTCAAAAAAAGGCAAGAAATTAGTTACTTCTGTTTTATGTGGAAAAACGGCTCTCATTCTCTTCACATAATTTATTAAACATTTCAAAAAAAGGCAAGAAATTAGTTATTTCTGTTTTATGTGGAAAAACGGCTCTCATTCTCTTCACATAATTTATGAAACATTTCAAAAAAAGGCAAGAAATTAGTTATTTCTGTTTTATGTGGAAAAACGGCTCTCATTCTCTTCACATAATTTATTAAACATTTCAAAAAAAGGCAAGAAATTAGTTATTTCTGTTTTATGTGGAAAAACGGCTCTCATTCTCTTCACATAATTTATGAAACATTTCAAAAAAAGGCAAGAAATTAGTTACTTCTGTTTTATGTGGAAAAACGGCTCTCATTCTCTTCACATAATTTATGAAACATTTCAAAAAAAGGCAAGAAATTAGTTATTTCTGTTTTATGTGGAAAAACGGCTCTTATTCTCTTCACATAATTTATGAAACATTTCAAAAAAAGGCAAGAAATTAGTTATTAATAAACATTTGTACTTAATCGTAAATAAAATAACATAAGAATAACAAACGGCACAAGAACAAAATAATCCATCAATACATTGATTGGTTATTTACAGGCGAATGTTTACTTATAAATTGTAAATTGTAAGTAATCAGTAATCTAATCAGTAATCTAATCACTAATTATACAACTGAGTTAGAATACTGTAATATTTGTTTATTAAAAATGTTACAAAAACGCAACATAACAACTTTGGCTGAGTATGGGAAGGTTATAATTTAATAGGTATTCTTTTTAAAAAACATCGTTTCAAAAATGACTTTTGAACCTACGATCGCAACATAGATTTACTACAGACATTAGTGACGTAAATTTAACACCGTGTGAACGAACATAGCTATTAAAGAAGTTTATATCATCTGAAGCTGCTCTATAAACACAATATACAGTTAATTCAACAGTATAATTCTTGAAAAGCTCGTGACATTTTGTGATTAGCTGCTGCATTAATACTATTTTACGTTTTTAATAGGTAAGGCATAATAAAACTGGCCATTTTACCTTCTTGAATCCTTGTTATTAGTCACATAACCTAATTAGCTAGTTTCGCCAATAGTTCCAGAAAAAAATCATTAGTGCCAACTGAAACAATACTACTTGATTACGTTGTATTATGATTAGATTATACAGCCTTTCCTTTATTTAGGATTTCTACACCTTTTCCAGCTGTAATTCAGAAAAGATCAATGCTCATTCAGAAAGCGTCAATTGTATTTCAGATTAATCAAATGAATTTCAGAAGACGTCACATGTAATTCAGATTGTGCAACTTAAATTCAGAAAGGATCAACTGTATTTCAGAAAAGGTTAATTATAATTCTGAAAGCGTCAGATGTAATTCCGAAAGCGTCAGTTGTATTTTAGATTAATCAAATGAATTTCAGAAAAGGTCGCATGTAATTCAGATTATGCATTTGAAATTCAGAAAGGATCAATAATTGTATTTCAAAACTCATTAAACCCTTCAATATGTAAACAACATATTATTATCTCCAGATTGCAAACAGTATTTGATGTCACCGGAGCGACACCGTTGCGTTTAGCACCATACTCGCCTATGCTTTAATCCCATTGAAGCGATATGGTCGAAAGTAAAGTCCTTCGTGGAGATCCATCTCAGAGTACCTGAGGTTGCAGCTCCTGGAGTTCAAGAACAACAGCTCATCAATGGAAGATATTATGGCAGTAAGCCGTTAAAGTTTTATATAATTTCCGTTTAAACGTTTCTATTGTAAAGATTCCAAAAATAATACTCCTAAATATTCAATTATTGCAATTGATGTTTTCTGAATTACACTCAAAAAATCTGAATTTCATCTGAACCTTTCTGAAATTCACTTGATTAGTCTAAATTACAATTGACGTTTTCTGATTTCCAATTGAAAAAGAATGCTTTCTGAATTACACCTGACTCTTCCTGAATTACACCTTACGCTTTCTGAATTATTACACTTGACGCTTTCTGAAGTACAATTAAAAAATCTGAATTACATTTAATGCTTCCTGATTTACAATAAAAAAATCTGAATTTCATCAGAACCTTTCTGAAATTCACTTGATTAATCTAAATTACAATGTGTAGAAAATCCATCTAGGCTAACTACATAAAAATAATTTTGGTTATGCGGTTGGTAATTTTTTGTCGTCAGCAAATTGCTTGTTTAACAAAGGGAATTGTTTTGAAAAATTTACAATTCATGGGTTTCAGTAGTATGAACTACCAAATTAACAAGTTATTTAACCTGTGACTTAATCTGATAAAAAAAACTATTTATGTATGCAGAACTTTTCTACGGATCCGTTGCCAGATTTTAAATGAATATTATATGTATAGCAACTTTTCTGTGAATATTTGACCTTGAAATCCTTGATAAAGAGAAAACAAAAGCTTCTAAGTTCAGAAGGGCGATAATTTGTAGTCAGTTGCAAACTAGTTTATTTTTTAAATGAAAAAATCCTACAACTGTCATGACATCACTTTTGTCCAATAACAACGCTTGGATCAGCATTTCAACAGCCAATCATTCATTTTTATCATGATAAAAAATAACATTACGTCCTTCTCGCACATCGAAAAAAACGACGCGTCTCTGTCTGCTCTGTTGCTACAGAAACCTAAACTTCAAAAATATTATTTGACATTACCTACTAAAATAAACGTCAGAAAAATGTCTTTAATAAAAATGTGTTTGTTGTTTCAGGATTTTCTCCAATAAAAAAACACTCGACCTTTTATTTTTATGGATAAAATTTCATTCTTGTATCACTCAAACGAAGTTGCCATAAGAAAATTGACTCGACTAGGCCTACATAAAAAAACCCTTGCCCTACGGGCGCGGGTTTTTAATTAATGTAGGCCTAGTCTCGTCCATTTTCCATGGCAACTTCATTTTCGTACAAAATGAAATTTTATCGATAAAAATAAAAGGTCTCGGGCTTTTACTGTTGATTAAAATTTAAAATAATTGCAACTGCCAAATAAAGCATTACGAAACCTTAGTATAACATTCATTATTTCATTTACTACAAAAAAAAAACTCGAAGATCATCTTGCAGCTTACTATTTCTGTACAGTACTGACTTGATAATCCTAGGTATGTATTGCAGATCGGGATACCACGATACGATAATCCAGATTGGTACATATGTTGTAGTTCGGATTTTTTGGGTTTTGGTAATCCGGATGTTTAGTTTATGTTTAATATGTGTAAATATTGAAAATAAAATAAAGCAGTTTTTAATCTCCTGCGTACTGCTAATCTGATATGTTTTGCAAGCAGGAATTACACTTCTACACATTTTAACATTGTCAAAAACAGAAAGGCGTTAGGTTTGAATTTTGAAATGATTCTTTATTTTTTTAATTATTTTAAACAGAGAACGAAAGTTTTTTATTTACATTAAAAAGTGCATTGTGCAATTCGGATGAAAGGAATTCGGTAAAAGTGTTTTTCGTCTGTTTATTAATAAAAATATGTCCGAAATTAATTTTAAGTAAGAAGTTGGTTACAACTGTTTTCAAGAAATACCAAAAAAATTGCAGCAAATTAAAATTACTAAATTAACTTTTAATTTCAATTTCAATTTCGTTCTTGAAATATTCTTGCCTTTTTTGTGAAGATTCGGTAATCCGGATATTGTGATAAGAACTACTAATTGCATTGTTTTAATTAATCCGGATTATCACGGCAATACTAGACAAATTAACATTCTCTTTTAAGTGAGCTTTGAAATATATATTTTAATGAGATCTTTTTCAAACAAGCACATTAAAGTGGTCTCATAATTCCAAATGAACTTTTAAATTTGGCAAAAGGCATAGGGACCCCTATAGGGTTTTTAATGGAGTAAACTAAAGCCAGAAAAATATAGGAAATAATCTCAGGTACCTGGATTGAAAAGTGAAGAGTGGTTAAATAGTCCCTATGGTGGGGGGCTCCTGAACTCTGGGAGCGCTCATGTTTAAACGTAACGTTTTTACTTAAAATGCAATACCTGATATTTGTAAGGCCGTTATGTGATGAAAAATAAAAAAATAACAACACATTAATTAAGCTCATCATTTGCTTATCTGATGGCACTTGTTGAATGCGTTGTAAATACGATAAAACGACACCGAAATGATAAGTATCAATAAAGCCCTACAAATTAAATATCCTAAAACGTTTCCGTGATTAAATACCGGCGAATAATCGGTGTTTTCTTTGATAATTTAAACCGGCAAAAACATGTGTTCCTATATTAAGAAATTTAATGTTCTCTGAATCACCGAAGTTAGTATGAGGGGAAATAGTTTACTACGTTCGACCGGTAAATAAGTAGCATAATTCGTTCCGTTCGAATGAAAGTCTTACATTAAACAAAACAGAATTGTTTTAATAATAACCTGGCGATAATTCGCGCTGTTTATTTTGGTGCGAAACGTGCGAATTTGAGATCGATAGTGGTACATTGAGAGAAAACAGGGCGCCATGCAACAAGGTGGAAATGCCGACCGGGAAAAATCACAAAGGTGCGTACCTGATCAACAGATATTCCTGTAAATTCGGATACCCAGGTGAATATCCTGCTGCCATCGTAATATGAGCTCGGATTCGCCGCCATTTGACGAAAAACAGCTTCAAATTTTGGGTTGGGCACACGCTATCTCAACGATCGCGCTCGCAGTTCTGACTCTGACATACACATACAACACAACTTCGGTCGCAATTCGAACAAAGACGCGGCTGCTGTGGAGGGAGACGGCGATAAAATGCTTGCAACTGCAAGTCGATGACCTTACGACAACGAAGTCTCTCCTTCGACAGAATCTCCTTTCTAGCTTTTGCTCACTTCGCGCCGTTCTAGACCTAGACAAGTTCGGCTACTTGTCCCCCACTTTTTTGAAAATCGGGTGATTCGCATTATCTAATTCCTGAGGATGATTAAACTAAATCCATCATACGATAAATTGTAACACTTACACATAAACTTTGTCAACTGTCTCATTGGTGTTATTTCAAATTTAAAATGTTTGACATATGTCATGTTATGGGGACTTTTCAAAAACATGTGGCAGCAATGATTTTACCAATTATGCTATTTTTACACGATTGACTTAAATTGAGCTTAAATTTCCCAATATTTTATTTGTGAAATAAAACTAATTTTGATCGTCATAAAACTTTAAAACTTTTGCACATTTTGCAGCTGATATCTAAGAATTTTCATAGTAGCAAAAGTTGACTTTTTTGTGGATTTTCAAAGTTTATCAAATAATACTTTGTACCTTTGTATTTGTACCAAAATAAACTAACTTTAAATTAATGCCATTGGTTTAAAATTTAATTTTAATGATTACGTTTATGAGGCTAATTTAATTTGTTCATTCGAAATTTTCTTTTAATGGCTTAGTATTAAGCATCCATTTTGCTACGAAGAGGCAGATGCGAATCCAAATCCAAAGTTCGGGTTTTCTTCGAAAATTCCTTAGCAGGCTTAACTGATGTTTTGCAAAGAAATAGTAGATTACGTACCAAGTGCCGAAAAGTGGATTTTTACTAGACGAGTATGGCAGGTTTGAGTACGAGCGATAGCGAGTACTTAAATGCCGTACGAGTCTAGTTAAATCACTTTTCGGACGCGGCGCGTATACTATTTTTTCGCATTTTATATTCTCACATAAAAAGTTATCTAAATTTATTGAGATACATTCTGAATAAAATTAATAAAAACACTGAAAAAAGTAGGCGGATTCTCGATCTGACAGGAACTGTTTTTGACATAACACAATTCAATTCAAACAAATAATAGTTATTTATTATATCAGTGGGATAAAGGCATCATTAACATACGAATGCGTTGAGTTGCCCGACGAGGGCGTTAGCCCGAGTCGGAGTAAGAGCATGAGTATGTTAATGGCCTTTATCACACGTATATAATACAACATTTTATCTATGACTGCTCAAAATTGAAAAAATTAGATAATTTTCAATTTGAAAAAATTACATAATTTTGACAGACCATCTTTTTTATTTAAAATCAGAGCTGCATGGTATTTTATTTAAAATCAGAGTAGCATCGTGTCTGCATAATTTATTTTCGTTATAGCAACTAAATAATTTGTACGTCAATAATTTTATATTTTTAATTTTTCCTTGATTTGTGGAGAAAAACCGGTAAATAATTGTGAAAGTATTCCGTTGGACATAGAATAAGCTGCAACGAAGGTATTTTCTTCATAAAAAATAAAACTTTTGGTGATAAATATTGTCTTATCCCACTGAGTTTGATAATGAATTCATTATCTCACTCAGTGCGGTAATAAACTTCATTATCGAACTCAAATGAATGATATAATAGGTTCTTATCCTAGCAGGAGTGGATAAATACATTTATTTTTGGAAATCTAATTCCGAAATGGACTTGAGTGACGAAAATAACTTGTAAAACCATTCAGAAGATATTTTAAATGCTGCCCGAGAAGCTATCAAATTGCATTTTAATGAAACTGACGTTGCTATGCTGTAATGGTTGCTATGCTGTAAAGTGGCCCATTACATCACGATTTTGAGTGTCGTAAAGTAATACATTACAGTACGAAATGCGAAAATAGTAGATTGTTTTACAAGTTAAGAAAAGTGAGAGTTTTCCAGCGAGTTTTTAATCCACTCGCAAGCTAAGCTTGCTCGTGAATTAAAAATTTACACGAGCATTGAAGAACCACTTTTTTTACGAGTTGAACATGCTATTTTTTCGTGTACTTCACGAAAATCACGTTAATTTTAAAAATAAATATTCAAAATATATCAAGGTATTATTTTTCACTGTGGTCGTCATGGATTTGTTCATTTTTACAGCTACTATTTGAATTAATTTTCGACTTGTCAAAAAATGTATGTAAAACGTCAGATATTTTTAAACGTGTTTAAGATTTTGCGCGGGCTCTGTAGATAACATATTATACAATACACGTGTGATAATGCATTATTAAGATACGCGTTTGAAATTTGTACCTCGTTTAATAATTTGAACAATTGTACATTTACGAATATTTATACAAATAAATTGAATTAATGAAAAAAAGTGTTGCTATGAAGAAAAGTGTTGCTAACAAGAAAAGTACCACTTTTCTTTACGATTTTTGATTGAACAATATGCTTGATTTCTATCTAGTATCTAGTACACGACAAATAGTTATTTGCGGTCCAAGTTATGGTAAGTGAACTTTTTTATCCGAGGTGGTAGTTTGTGGACCGAAGCGCAGCTGAGGTCCATAAAGCCACCGAGGATAAAAAAGAAACTTACCTACGCGTTGCGCATTACGTTTTTCTCACTACCACAAAATAAAATTCATTAATAATTTAACAAAAATTGTGACGTTTATATTTATGACAGTTTAACGGCGCTGTTGCTATGGTACAAACAAACACATAAACGCAATTTCTGTTTTCAGTAACGAAAAGAATGAAATCAAACATTTTGTAAATACACCTTCATTTAACATTCAACGTTGTTCCAATTGTAAAATTAGTTTTAATATTAATAAATAAGCACGTATTCTCCATTATAACTATTTATTTTTTTTATATCCGTTATGGTGTAGCGTTATGGGGTACCATGCGCGGAAAGTGACCTGGCGCGGTAAATCGTCTTTTTTGCCCTTAGATACAGCCTGTTTTTGTTCAACTAAATGTTTTAGTTTCCATTATTGTCGACTTTTTGACAATGAAATGTCAATTTACCAAGGTGGTAGTGAGAAAATATATTTTTTCTTCAAACGTCAGAAAAACACGACTTTGTGTCCTTGGATACACACAGTTAAACATTCACTTTTACTCCTAGGAGTAAAAGTGACATAAACATTCACTTTTACTCCTAGGAGTAAAAGTGACACTTAATGAGCCAATGGCAACTCGTAATTTTTATTTTTTATAACAAAGCAACGACAGCTGGTATGACGTTCATTTTTGACTTTTTTTTAATTTTCTTGCTGAATTGCTTTTAATTTATGCGTTTGAAGAAAAAATAACATGTGTTATTCGGAGTAAAAGTGATTTTGTGTGCCTCGCATGAATGTCCGACTCGCTAGCGCTCGTCGTTCAAACGTCATGCTCGGCACACAAAATGACACTTTTACTCCTAATAACACAATATACTATTTCTTCAAACGTCATAAAAACACGACTTTGTGTCCTTGGATCGTCGCCTGCGTTGATTCAAAACGGGGTTTATAAAGCCTGCCGAATAGGGCCGTTTGACAGTTAATCGACTAGTTCAAATTTTCTCCATGGCGCTAGTTGTCCTTTCACTAACAGCTGTATTTCTAATTTAAATTTGTTAATTTTTGGTTAGTCGTTTAGTTATACAACAAAAAGTACGTTGTAAAAATGTCTTTTTGCATCCCTCCTTGCCATAATTCTACAGATTTAGTTTTATATTTAGGCTAAATAACCAGTCCAATCCCTCGAAAGTCTTCCTGGTTTGTGCCGAGGAAAAGTAGTAAGTATCTGCACCCTTCTTACACTCTTATTTAGTTAATTTTTTACACGGTCTCATAAGGTTCTGAAAACCTGCATACAATTGAAATTTATATTGTAATACACTTTCTGGATTAAATATTAAACATCCAATAACCCGTATTTGTTGTAAATCGTAAAAAATCAAAGCCAGTTGACAGCTGTCAACGATGAATAACTAGCGCCACAACCAAGCAGTGGCAAAAACTTGCATAATGGCCATTTTTGCTATTCGGCAGGCTTTATAAACTCCGTTTTTAATCAACGCAGGCGACGCCTTGGATACACACAGTTAAACCGTCATTTTTACTCCTAGGAGTAAAAGTAGCTTATTTGTCTGTGTAGGAGTAAAAATTACAAATGAGCCAATGACAATTCGTAATTTTTCTGTTTTTATAACAAAGCAATCCGTAGCAATGACAGCTGGCACGACGTTCATTTTGGACTTTTTTTAAATTTTCTTGCTGAATTGCTTTTAATTTATGCGTTTGAAGATATAGGAAATACCGGGTGATCAATGGAATTTATAATTAGAGCAGGCTGTGATATTTACCATAAAGTTGGCAACACAGGCTTCCAGTTTGAAATTAAAAATTTTAAGTGTCAGAATTGTGATATTTATTTTTAAAAATGTTTGATATTCAACATAAAATTTTTCTCACTGAAAGTAATTTCAATTTTTTCTTCAAACTTATTTTATTTCTGCGTTTCAGCAAAATAATGTTTACGATATCATCAAAGATCGTACAAAGCACGAGCATAACCTCAAATATAACAATTGTCAATTTATTATTAATTTCTCAGTGTGTCCAACCACACAACATAAAGTAGCACCAATCACAGCCTCCTCTAATTATAAATTCCGATGATCACCCGGTAGTATATTGTGCTATTCTGTAAAAATACTGCAATTAAATTTATTTAACTGCATTAGAGGCAATGTTTCTTACCTCAGGAGGAGTGCATTGTAATTCTCCGTCCATTTTGAGATAGAAATCTTGTTAGATGTAATAAGATGTAACTATACTAATAAATTGTCACTTGAATTTCAAATGTTTATTGGAACTGTCAATCTTACCAACCTTGGCATTTAATATTTCTACTTAATATTAATTTTTTAAATTAAAATAAATTATGCGAAATAGGAAAAATAAATTATGCGAAATGGGAAAAATAAATTATGCGAAATAGGAAAAATAGTATGAAAAACATGTGTTACAATGACGAGTTGTAATATTCGTACATTGCGAAACTCGCCTACGGCTCGTTTACGCAAACTGTACTCCTATTACAATAAGGGTCATTGTAACACTTGTCTTTCAATATACTTTTATTTTATTTTCTTACTGTCATAGTAATATTATACAACCAAACGTTGCCTTTTTTGGGGACTTTAAAAAACTGCATTGTTTTTACCATTCATTCTAAGACAATTTTAACACAGTTGCTACTTGCTACTTACGCCAACTTTTTCCCAATATTTTATTTATAAAATAAACGTATTTTTATTTACACTCAACAGCATTTTTCGTTTCTTCAAAATATGCCGCCCCCTGCCCCCACCCCATAGTTTCGGCGCTGGGAATTTCTAATCGTGAAAATAATTTTTCATTAAGGTGATTTGTACCATGAGTTCAAAAAGAAATTACATAAGGCTGGAAACATAAAATAATGTCTACAAGCTTATACTGTTAGCGGGAAAACTAACCTAAAAATTAAATTCTAAAGCTTGCAGTAGACATTATTTTATTTTTCCATGTCCCATGTAATTTCTTTTTGAACTCATGGTATATAAAATTGTTATTTTTGGTATATTTTTGTACTAACAATCAGTATAAATTTATTTTTGTTCTATAGCAGCTGTTAAAGTGCTACTTTATCTATTAATTTGAGTAGATAAAGTAGCACTTTAACAGCAAGGATAGATAAAGTACTATTTTAACAGCAAGGGTAGATAAAGTACTTTATTTTTTCTTTTTAACCCTAAAACGCCCATACGACATTTTAAAACGTGACTAATTTTTTAAAAGTCAATGTCAAATAAATGTCAAATAAAATTTATTTTATAATTTTTTTCCTTTAAAATAAATTATAAAATAAATTTTATTTGACATTGACGTTTAAAAAATTACAAATCGAGTCACGTTTTAAAATGTCATTAGTATGGGCGTTTCTAGGGTTACAAACAATAAATAAATTGCTTTATCTACCCTTGCAGTTAAAGTATAGGACTTTATCTACCCTTGCTGTTAAAGTTATTCTTTATCTACTCAAATTAATAGATAAAGTAGCACTTCAACAGCTGCTATAGAAAAAAATAACTATTTGTTAGGTATCAATAACATTTTCCCTAATTGTCTAGTTGTTAGTTGTAGGTTATGAAAGTTTTCAGTTTGAAATATAGCCTTGACATGATATTTAATTTCGTATTGTCATCCTGAAGTAAGCAACCACTGATTATACGTATGCGTTTAATTGAGGATTAATATATGTACCTATAATCCATTCACTTAACTCCCGTGACATAAAAGTCACAATGTGTTGGTTAATATGAAAATCCCTATTAGGCTATCAAAAATTTTTAGATTTGAGATTGGCGCACCTTTAAATTTAAATTTAATGCTTTTGTTTTTTTGTTTTCACTTTGACACTTAAATTATTTATTATTCAAGTTACGTTTTATAATTCATAATCTTTAGAGAAATGGATGAACAGCAGCACCAACGAAGTTTATTATCAAAGATTAATAAACCCATTTTTACCTTGTTCTACTTAATTTTACGAAAATGACAAATGATTTATCATAACCTTACTTTCAGTTTGACGTTAAGTACATTCACTAAAAAAGTTGATAGGTTCTGTACCTAAAGTACACTCAAAAATTTTCATTTGACAGCGTAAACGTCACGGGAGTTAACTGAATGGATTATAGATCAACGTTATTTCTGAATTTGTGAGTTAGGTTGCCTATTTTAACTTTCAAGGGGCGCGTCTTATGTGAATCACCCAGTATATTTTATAGATGCCATTTAACCATTAGTGTAACTACTAAGTGTCAATTTTTTTCCGAACTTGCTGGATTTTAAAAAAATATTTAACCTCTTCGAAATAAGCTAACTTCAGGTTAATGGCATTGCTCAGTTCAATTTTTATGGCTACTTTCATGCGCCTAACATAACGTAGTGATTATGTTAGTGACAGAAATCTACAATACGATCATGAAATACTCTTTCAGTTGGCAGTACTTCTTGTTGTTCGCAGCGACATTTTTGAAAGTTTTAGGAGGGCTGAAACCACATCTAAACAATTTGGACCATTCATAAATGGTTGATTTGGAAGGACACAGGTCACCATACACGGCTCTCATTTCTTCAACTATTATTTGAGGACTTTTTCCCTGTTTAGTGAGGAATTTTATAGATGATTTTAAAAAGTGAAATAGAAAAATTCCAACCTAATTACAAAGTACTTATTCCGGGAATATAAAAACGACCCCTCGTATATTCCTTCTAAAGACTTTGCCGTGACTTTCCGAATTTTTCATTTTTCCAAAATAGTTTTCCCTGAATTTTTTGTTATGGTAAATATTTAGCCAATTTAAAATTTCCTTTTGTATTTTTTTAATAAAGTTTTGGTGAGTTCTTAATGGATTAGACATCCATTTTTGCAGATACCAAGACAATTGATTTTTAAAAATCCGGAGCGACTGAGATGCAAATTCTTATGAACATGTTTCAATTTCATTCGGCCAAAAATGTTTGGTTTTTGTTTTATTTTTTATTTTGTCAGTTTGTTTATTATTTTGTTTATTTATTTTACTTAATTTATGGCATTGACTACAACGATCTTCATATATTTGGAATGCATGGAATCTAAAAACTCAACATGGGCTAAATAATAGATAGGTATTTACGATACAAGTGGGATATGAGCATTATTAAGATATGCGTTTGAAATTTGCACAACGAGGCGATAGCCGAGTTGTGTGATCAAACAAGTATCTTAATAATGCATTATCACACGTGTATCGTACAATATTTTATATACTCCCGTTCGAAACTAAAAAATTTTAAGCAAAAATAATTTGACGTTGAAAACATTTTTTTTGACAAGCAATAAAATTGACACTTATTATCTAGGTAGTAGTTTAAGTTCGTAGCGACCAAAATTTTACTATTGTTAACAATATATTTAAATAGTAATATATATCGTTGTTATGTTTAATTTCAATAAATTTTGTCGCATTTTTGCTAATATCATTTATTTCTTAAAACCAGTGAGATAAGAATTACCTGTGCGGTAATTAACTTCTTATCCCACTTAAAATCAGTGGGATAAGGTGCTCTTATCGCACGGGAGTATATAAAAATCCTTAGTAAATTTCGAAAAATTACTTAAAACGTTACAACATTGTTTCACTAATAATTAATATGAAAATGAACACATAAACAGATACAAGTAAAAACAAATGTTGACGTGTAAAAATGAACAAATTTTGGTTTTATATGATTCGCAGTTTCTCGGTATACGTTTGTTTGCGAAATAAAAATAACTTTTAAAATACATAAGTACGTATTCCTCATTCTTTTAATATTAAAAAAATCTATAAACATATCTGTACCTTAATGATAAGCAAGGTTAATAAAATCATTATTTTTCTACCAATTGATTTTTTTAATAGCGGCGATTTTTATAAATAACTCTAGTTTATTTTTAGTTGTTTCCTGTTAAAACGTATGAGTTTCTTAAGTCTGTTAGTAAGATTATTAAGGCTGAAAGGAATGCGAGACACTTTTCATTTTTGAATTTTGAAATAAATCATAAGCCTGACTTTAGCATTTAGAAAGAAATTGTTTGAATTTTAAAATAAGCTTTAACCCTGATTACATTCTTAAAAGGAGGTTTGTTTTATTTCGAAAATGGATGAAATCTTTTTAATTTTTAGAAAAATTGTTGTACCATCGGCTGCATAGAAAACTGGTACAGCAAAAAAATCTATTTACCCGAATATTTGAAAATTTTAGTTGTGTAAGAAGTCCTGGGTTCTAAATAAAACTTTAAAACTTTAAAGCAAACTAAACACTTATTTATTAATAAACGCCATAAACGGAACAAAAGGAAATTCAAATGAAATGTAAATAAATTATTCTCCTGGAATGAGGCGCTCTTGTGCATCGTTACAACTCAATAAATTGTCAGTATTTTGTCATGTCGCCGTTATTATTTATCACATTCTGTAATCTTCGGGGTATGGAGGACACTAGCCGGTCGGTGTATTCTGGAGTAATTTGCTGCCATGCTTCAATAATTCTGTCTCAATTCCTGGCTATTTCTTGCTCGAAATCCTTCCTGATAAATAGTTTTCACCATTTGTCCCCAGACATTTTCTATGGGATTGATATCCGGGCTCTTTGAGGCCCATGGTAAAACATTTATTCCTCGTTCTTCAATGAAATTTTGAACAGTCCTTGCTCGATCAACTGGACTATTATCATGCTGAAAGTATACATTTTCTCCAAAAATGAGTTGAACGGAAGGCAGTAATGCTTCTTCCAATGCTCTCCGATACACAATAGCAGTTATAGTCTCTCTTCCAAAACGACGCAAACACCTCGACCTCTACGGCTGATTCATGCCCAAACGTTCACTGAAAAACGACCACTTTTGTTTGTTTTTCGAGTATATTGTGGGTTATATCGTTCTCCTCTTGGCAGATAGACACGCACAGTGCCATTATGGCATGACTGAAAACATTTTTCAGCTGAGAAGACGACGTTATCCCAGAAATCATCCGCTTGTCTTATCAAATCCTGTGCGAACTGAAGCCTTTGTTGTTTATTCTCCTCCGTCAGAAAAATTTTGTTGGCGGCGCAGCGGCTTCTTAATCTCAGTGTCACGAATTCTACGCCATGCAGTATCGGATGATCCTGGAAATTCAGTTTCTTCTTTTGCCCTGATCGCCGTCTGGTATGGATTTTCTCGAAGATAATTTACTAATTGGTTGTCCTGCTGTTGAGGTGTTACTCTTCTACGGCCTGTTCCCTGTTTCCGTCCTATTACACCTGTCTCAATAATATTTTTCTTCGCGAGTACGATGGTGTTCTTATTAACTCCGACCTCATGCGCAATTGCCCTTATGCTGACCCCATCATGCAGCCTAGTTCGAATTATAGCTTTTTGAGTCTCATTTATTTGTGGCATATTAACCTGACAATAAGTATATGACAGATATAAATGACATTAAATTTAATTTTGACATGCTACAGCCCAAATCAATCATCCTAAAACTAGCTGTACCAGTTTTCTATGCAGCCGATGGTACATTAATAGTATATTATACACGACGCTATAATGAATGCTATTATTACCGAAGATAATGTTTGCAACACGAGCGAGCGAGCGAGCGAGTTTTGCAGTTATCCACGAACACAAACACGAAGAATTTTTAATTAAAATTTAAATAATAACGCTACTAAAACCATGTGGTAGGACTATGTTAAACGAAGTGGTAGGATTGGAAACATAACCTATTTCCTTCATTATACACCATAGACAATGATGTTACCATGACACCGTGAATAATGATTATTCACCGCTGGAAGTGTATAATGGATAGCATTATGTTTGACCAAACACATGAATAATTGACAGATTATTGACTAGTCGTGGACAAAATAATATACTACTGCGATCAAAAAGTAGGTAGCGGGGATGGCTCATTTGAATTGCGAGCGTACGGGTTGGCGCTGTTGCAATTTTTTTCCAGTTTGGTAGGTACAACTTTACGACATCTAGCAGCAATCCATTTTATTTTTCTACGTAATTCCCTTCAACACGTGTACACTTATTCCATCTTTTTTCCAAGTGTCCCATACCCTCAGAAAAAAATTCCTTCAGCAATTCTGCAAAATATTACTCAACAGCTTCTTTGAGTGTTTCATCAGATGTAAAACGCTTTCCCCGAAATGCTTTTTTAAGTTTTTGAATAGAAAGTAGTCTGACGAAGCTATAAGGTGGATGCCTTAACTCTATGAACCCATCACAGTCATTGTTTATCTACTGGACTTTGTTTGCCTCATGAACCCGAAAATTGTCGGGCAGCAACAAGTTTTGTCGTTTTCCTCCAGAGCAGTTTTTAAATTTTGAACAATTGTGTTTACATAGGCCTCTGCATTTATATTCAATAAGCAAGACTTCTTCAGCATCCCCGAAAACAGTTGCCATCAGTTTTTTTTTTCAGAAAATTGTGTTTTGGCTTTTTTGGCGGTGGAGAGCCCTTGCGAATCCATTGCATGAATTCTTGTTTAGTTGGAGGGTCCCAGTGATGTAACCAAATATCAGCCTCGGAGATAATTCAAGAAAAAAGAATTCTATCCCTCTCCGACGTGGTTAAACTTTATGACACTGCGATGTCCCACCGTAATTTCACTCATTTTATAAAGAAGTATACCTTCCCAAATCTCTATAAACCGCATAAATTAAACACAACTTAGCACATGTATGTAGGTATGTACTTCTAAATGTTCCAGCTATTTTTAATAATTGGTTAAACATCGTCGCTTTGTTTCATGGCTAGGTAGGTTGGTAGGTAACATAAAAAGCGCCCTCGTATCATTGGAAGTTTTCGTTTTCAAATAAACGCTTCTTTCTTGCGCAAAGAATTTAGTTTTTCAAAATGTCGAATGGAATTGAGCAAAGACCTGCATTAAATTTTGTTTTCGAAATGCAAAATGCAAAATGCTTCTGGTGACGATACCCTATCAAAAACAAGAGCTTTCGAGTGGTACATGATGTGCAACTGTGCAAGGAAGGCAGAGAACGCGTAGAAGATGGACCACACTCTGGTAGACCATCCACTTCCGACTGATGAACAGCACGTTGCTCAAGTCAAAGATTTGATACTCAAAGATCGTCATTTAACAATTAGGGATATTATTGAACATTTTCCAGTATCATTTGGATTTTGTCAAACAATTTTAAAAGATCATTTGGGCTTGCGACGCGTGGCTTCTCGAGTTGTTCCAAAAGCGTTGAATTTTTTCCAAAAACAACAATGTGTTAAAGTGACTGAGGAGATGCTTTCTCGAATTCTTCTTGAAACGCATCATTACGGGCGATGAAACCGGGATTTACGCGTTTGACACCGAAACCACGTCAAAGTCAGTCAAAAATCAAGGTAATGTTGACGGTTTTCTTCGATTGTCGTGGTGTTGTGCATCACGAATTCCTTCACACTGGCCAAACCGACAACAACGAGTACTGTTTGAGCGTTCTGCGTCGTTTACGTGAAGCAATTCGTAGAAAACGACCTGATTTGTGGCGAATTAACTCCTGAATTTTGCATTACGATAATGCACATATTCAAAATACTTTTGTTGTACGTGAATTTCTATCCAAAAATTGAACAAATACGATTCCGCAAGCTCCCTATTCACCCGACATAGCACCCTGTGACTTTTTCCTATTCCCTCGGCCCTCGGCTAAAATTTCCTCATGGCCACCGTTTTGAATCGATTGACGCTATCAAAAGAAATTCGCTGCGAGTTTTGAAAGAATTTCAGGAAAACGATTTCAAAGCGTGTTTCGAGGATTGGAAAAACGGTTGGCATTTAAATGGCATAAGTGTACTGCACTGGGAGGGGATTACTTTGAAGGGGACGAAATAAATTTTGATGAATAAATAGAAAATTTGCATTTTATTGAACCATTCCCGATATTTTTTGATCACAGTCGTAAATATATACTTTTTAAATTTTTCCCGAAACGAACACCATTATATCTTGAAAGTTTTTTAAAAACAAATATTCGCATTTTTTCAATCTTCGTCACTTAGAATTACTTAGAAACCCGAGACTGAATATATTTTCTTAGAAGTAAATGAACTACGTTTAGTAATCGTATTTTTCTATCAGGTAATAATTCTGAGAACTAAGATAAATAAAATCTATAAAACTCACTAAGTAAATATGCTATGACTTAAATTTGAGATTTTTACACGTTTCCTTTTTGAAAAAATAATTTCAAAAAAATACAAAATTAACTTTTACGGAATATTTACCAAAGATTTGTTTAATAATGTTTAGGCTTTTTAAAATTAAGCAAAATCTTTTAAATGTCGCTAGACGGTTCAACGTTCGTCTAAAAATAGGCTCCACCTTTAGATAAGATGGATTTACGATATCGTTATTACAGCTAAAGCTATAGGCGAGCTGAGCTAATTCCAGAAAGCATTATAGGTACAAACATTCATTATAGTGGCCCATCCTTCGTACATTAATTTATTGTATACATTATACATACTTGAGATAACACAGCTCTCGGACTTTAAATAGATATTATTTAAATTTTCTATAACTTAAAAGTGTATTTCAACTTCACCTGTTTAATAAATTAAAATAAATTCTTAAAAATTAGGTGCTATTTTCAAACTAAGAGTTAGAGAACTCGTATTTACGAATTTAATAACAAACCATCGACCAAGACTTCGGCCATAAGAGAATGAGGGAACCCAGGGAAAGGAAAAACACCTAGGCTTAAAGCTTAGTTCGAGATACAAGCATTTTGGCTGTTATTAGAGAGGGCTTCCACCTTCGGTCGGAATCTTTATCGTGTTAAAATTCCCTGATAGGAAACTAGGTAGAACCTGATGTTTTTATCAGTTACTATTCATCAAAATAAAATAACTTTGGAAACTAGCATTAAGAATTTAAATGTAAAAAAAGTTACATTCAAAAACGTGCTATTGTTTACAAACATTGCCCTATCCTTCCAATGATTTTATTATTCTAAAATGTGATATAATTTAATGTTAAACAAAATTAGTTTTCTAGTTTTTAAATAACTATAAATTAAATCGTTCAAATCATAAACATGTTTTTACATCCATTTAAATAAGATTCTATAAATAAGCTGTTAAGGGTTTGTGCAATTTATAGACCGTTACGACCGTGTGTTCTTGGTGTTGGAAGGTTAACGTTCACATAATCATGTAAAAACGTCTCACTTCTATTTTTATCAGAAGGTATAAACAATAGTATTCTGCTTTGTAAAAATATTGATACAATTAATATACAGGGTGTCAATGAAATTCGGGCGCCTTCACTGCAGACATTTTATTAAATGCATCGAATTTTGACATGCACAATATAATATAAATATGTAATTATCTGATGGAATATGCGTCCACTTGGAGTATCTGGTTTAACTGAAATCTGAAATCGACCTCAACTTTCAAATTTTTAAGGAACAGTTGGTATATTTTTACAATTTTGAAATTAGCAGTTAATACCGACATACCGAGTACATCCATATCAAGTTTATGAAGTTTCGGTAATAAGAAATGTATTGACGCAACTTATTTTTTAATCTAGAGTGCTATGACTTGTCACAAATTAATGTAAATGTATTCTATTGTAGTTCATTTGTTGTTTTAAACAGTTTCATTTGTTTATTGGAGGCAACAAAGCTAAAAAAACGCTTTTTTACAGAATAATTAGTCTTTTAATGGTACTTTAACGGGATTTTTAAAAATAGTCATTTTAAGGATTAATTTATTGATATTTTAAATTAGACTTATAAATTTTTTTTGATTCGAATTGCAAACGGCAACTCCTTTACCGCGAAATTTAGAGTACCATGATTTGTACCAAGTAAATATCTATTCGTGTACAAAACGATTGACAATAAATTGTTAAATTTTCGCGTATTGTAATGAATCCGTATTTAAAAATGTCCGGCGAATTATTCTTAAAAGAAACCTTTTTTTGCAACGTTGTAGCCTCTCATTAAACAACTGAAGCTATTTAAAGCAACAACTTTTCATAAACAGTGAAACACATTTACATTCAATCGACGTATGTCATTGCACTCTAGGTTAAAAAATAAATTTTGTCGCCAAAATTTATTTGTTACCGAAACTAAAAATTTTAATGGATATACTCATACTAACTGCTTATTCCACAAAATGTAATAATATTCACTGCGTTCCATTTAAAATTTTAAAGTTAACGTTGGTTCTGTGAACTTCCGGTTAAACCGGAAATCTTAACAAATAATCACATATTTGCACCGGGTTCTGTTGACACGGTTTATATGTGTATATACAGGACGTTTCTACATTATGCCGACAAATTTCTACATGCATAGGTATAGGTAGGTAACAACAGATCAATAAAAAAACCAATTAGGGTAGGCTGTGAAATTGAATTATTTTGAATTGGTACTTTAGCGACATCCACAGAATGACATTTCTGACATGAATTTAAGGTTATAAACTTTGTTTACAATAAAAATGTCAAATTACAAACGTTATAAAATGTCATTCTGTGGATGTGGCTAAAGTACCAATTCAAAATAATTCAATTTCACAGCCTACCCTAATTGGTTTTTTTATTGATCTGTTGTTATAAGTTTGTTCTAAAATTTAAAGAAAATGTATTATCTCCGAAAGTATAAAGGTTATGAAGAAAGCATACGAGGCACTTTAATAATTTACCAAAAGGGTCATTTTGGTAAAAGGCAAAAAATATATCAGATGTTTCTGGGGGTTGGGGGTAAAATTAACGCCTTGTAAAATTTTTGTGTGTAAGAATAATTTAAATTCAACTCTATCCATTTGTGTGTATGTAAAATTCAATAAAAAAATGTTTTTGTTTCTTGACATTTTTTTGTTAAATACAACGGCATTCGAGTTAATAAGTAAAAACTAATTACATATATGTATAGTAGTGAAAAGCGCTATCGGTAAAGGGTAAAGAATTCTAATTTCCTGTTAATAAATTAAAGAACATCAGTTTTATTTTAAATAAAACACACATCAAAAACGTTTAATTTTACAATAATTGCTCAAACTGACCCGCCCCCCCGTTTACTAAAATTCTAGAACAAACTTTAATTGGCCGTATCTCCGCAAGGGTATGAGATTTGGCAGAAAAATAATGAGATTGGCATCACTATGCGCGAAACGACAACGTTGCTGCCTCCCCCTTCACACGGCAGTTAGAATAAGTCCTACCGTAGATTCAGTACAAGTTTGAACTTGTTACAGTTGCTACGCGGTTGTTGAGAGCGTCTGAAATAAAGTTGTATTTGTGATGTGTGTTGAAAATGGACCGACAAAAGTTTGAGCAACATTGTATAGCTACTATTAAATTTTGTGTAAAGCTTGTCGAATACACTACTGTGATTTATGAAAAGGGCTTATGGAGAACGTTCCCTATCCAGGAAGCATGTGTTCAGATGGCACAACGCCTTTTTAGAGGGCCGAGAAGAAGTGGAAGACGAACTTCGTGCGGGAAAACCTTCAACCTCAAAAACCGGCCGACAATGTGGAAAGAGTGAAGACTCTTGTGATGTCAGATTGTCGCTTGACGGCGAGAATAATCAATAGTGAATTAAATTTGTACTGGTTTATCGTCTATCAGATTTTAACATAGGATTTCGGCATGAGAGAGTGTGCGCCAAGATAGTGCCAGAGAACCTCACGGCTGGGCAAAAGGCTAATGGGAAGGATGTGTGTCTTGATCATTTGTACCGCCTTGAGAGGGAATTCTTCAGTCGCGCGACCACAGGTGATAGGGTGGCCACCTCTAAAGTTTTACTGACCCAGAATACGCCAATCAGTAGAACTGCCCTTTATAGAGGGTGCTCCAGAAGTATTGGGAGATATTTCAGGATCGGCAAAATAAAAGTAAAATGTTCTAGAATTTTTTTGTACACTTCTCCCATTCGAAGATGTTCCTGTCTAAAGGCTAGACCCTGAGAAAGGTTTTTTTTCAATTTTCTAATTTCAAACAACATTTATGCTCATTTTATTTTGAAATTTAACGTAAGTGGATTTTTTCATTTTTTTTTTTGAAATAGGTTGTAATCTTTGCCTTTCATAATAAACGTTAGGGGTAGTCCACTCCTAGCTTCCTCAGGGTCTAGCCTTTAAACACGAATACCTTCGAATGGGAGAATTGTGAAAAAGACTGATAGTCCAGTCACTAGGTGCCCTGGGCAGAAAAAAAATACAGAAGTTTTTTTCTCACTTGTTCCTTATGTTTTTTGGGGTGCTGAATCCGAATTTCGACTTTGTTAACAAAAAAAATGGCGGCTATTGGCGCAAATTGCAAAAATTGCAAAATTTCGCCCATTTCGTCGTTTTTTGCTTATAATTAGAAAACGGTAAATTTCACGAGGAAATAGTTTATGTAAAAAATTAACTACAAGAAATTTCCAAAAAAAAAGTTATATACAATTTTTTTGTCAGGCAAATAGTTTGGCCGCTAGGGGGGGGGGATCCACCGATTTTAAGACAGCTGACAGATCACACTGATCACAGCCAGCCAAATGGTGACAATCAGTGACAATAAAGGTCGATTCACACATATCAGTGACGTATTCGTTCAGTTCAGTGACGTATTCGTTCAGTTCCGTGAGATTTCATCAGTATCAGTAATAAAAATTATCGTTGTCGTGCTCTGATATTGACATATTCAGACGAAATGTCAGGCACAGTGTCGTACAGTGTCAGTTACGCATTTGCATAGTGAAATACAAATGCCGACACTGAACTGACACTGAACCAATACGTCACTGATATGTGTGAAACGACCTTAATGGTGGCGCGCTGGTGCTGTACATTCATTAACATTGTTGTATTAACGCTGAGTTAAAGGTTGCCGAATCGTAAGGAACAAGAAAATTCGAAAAAAGTTAAAAAGATTTTGTATTTATAGTTAGTAATTTATATAAAATTTGAATTAACCCGGACATTTATCCAACCCGAACCGG
Organism: Melanotus villosus; assembly: GCA_963082815.1. Lineage (NCBI taxonomy): Eukaryota > Metazoa > Arthropoda > Insecta > Coleoptera > Elateridae > Melanotus > Melanotus villosus. The sequence continues at coordinate 47,102,041 of OY720418.1, read as the reverse complement.
ACGCCGGACATGTACCGCGAATCCCGGACAATCCGGGTGAAACCCGAACGGGTGGCCACCCTAACAGGTGATGAATCGTGGATTTTTAAATACGACCCCGAGACAAAATGCCGAAGTCGAGAGTGGAACACTTCAAACCCTTCCCGTCCCAAGAAAGCGAGAATGAGCAGATCGAAAATTAAATTGATGCTTATTTTTGTTTGGCAGTCAGGGGATCGTTCACAGGGAACTTGTGCTGCCACGACAAACTGTCAATCAAACGTTTTATCCGAAAGTCCTTGAAAGACTTAGGAAGAGGGTGGCACGTGTGTGACCAGGCATTGTACCCACTTGGATGCTGCACCACCACAACGCCGTATGTCACACGGACTTCTCCATCAACGAATTTTTGACAGAAAAAAGCATTCCTGTGATTTCCCACCCCCCCTATTTGCCAGATCTCAGTCCCGGTGACATCTTTTTATTCCTTCAGCTAAAAAACCATTTGAAATGACGCCATTTTCATATTTTGGATAATATCCAGAAGAGCGTAACCGACGCGACGAGTTGAAAGGCATTCCAGGACTGCTATGAACAATGGAGAAAACGCCTGCATCTGTGTGTAGCTGCCCAAGGGAACTACTTTGAAGGGGATAACCTTAATTTTTAACAGAATAAAATTCATGGTTAAAAGAAAATTAGTCTCATTATTTCTCTGCAAAACCTCGTATATGTAGGTATTTTAATTTTTAAGATATGGATAAATTATGTCAAAATGCTCTACTTTTGTTCGAAAAAAGTTTTTCATATACCTTGTATCAGTGGCGGCTCGTGAGTTTTTAGGAGTAAGGCCTGCATCATCATCATCATCATCATCACTTGACATGGAGCAGATCCTCGTGGATCAATCCTGGATTACGCCAGGCCCACCCCATGCCAATAAGGTGTGAAGGGATTTGTTCTGATAGGTGGGGATTGGGAGCACTGTATGACGTTAACATGCCTGTGACGCTAGCCGCTAGACACCGCTTCTACAATGCAAGGCAGTTAGTAGATCACATATTCAATGGGAGCTGAATATATGACCGAGATGGTTAAACAAGTTTTTTTCATTTTATACGAGGGCTGTTCTGTATATTGTTAGTAGCAGGCCATGGATGCGAAGAAAAACAAAAACATTTGCATCAATCGAAAGCTTATTCTTTTGACAGTTTCCAGTTGCAATTTTGCAAGGTTAAAGCATATAGAGATCCTAATTTTTGATTGTTATAATTCGTTTGATTATTACTAAGCATTATGGAAGTGCCGCGGAATGCTTTTCGGGCTATGATTTTCTACGATTATAAACGAGGCTTAACATACGACCAAAGACACCAAAATTTAATGGCAGCTTTTTGGCGACAATAGTCCATCATTATCTACAATTAGTTACTGGTTCCGTGAATTTAAACGTGGAAGGAGTACGTTAGAAGATGAACCAAGACCTGGACGACCTGCAGTAGCTGTTTGTGCTGAAAACATTATTGCAACCGAAAAGCTGATTAAGGAAAAACGGAATATCACTCATAGAGAGATTCAAGACGAACTAGGCATTGGATCATCTGCAGTAGATATCATTTTACATAAACATCTGGGTGTAAGAAAGCTGGCAAGTCGGTGGATTCCACATTTGTTAACCGACGAACAAAAACAAGCACGGGTAGACTGGTGCAGGTTTATGTTAGAAAAGTTCGATGCAGGATCTTCAAAGCAGGTATTTAGTATCGTTACGGGGGATGAATCGTGGATATATAATTATGATCCCGAGACAAAACAACAATCAACTGTTTGGGTGTTTGAAAAGGAGGAAATGCCAACAAAAGTTATTCGCGGTAAAAGTGCAAACAAAAAAATGATTGCCGTTTTCTTCAGATACAGTGGTCCAGTTGCAGTAATTCCTCTTGAAGATCGTAAAACTGTAACTGCTGATTGGTATACAGAAGTTTGCCTTCCTCAAGTCCACGAGAAATTGTGTAGTGATCGCCCAAGATCTGGTTTGCGTGGAATTTTGTTACACCACGATAACGCAACTCCGCATACGGCCGCAAAAACTTTAAATTTTTTACATGAATCCGGAGTCCAACTGGTCACTCATCCACCATACAGTCCAGATCTTGCCCCTAACGATTTCTTTGTGCTTCCGCTGATTAAAAAACTCATGCGTGGTAAGAGATTTCCTGACGCCAATGCGGCTGTTGCTGAATTTCAGCGAATTCTTGACGACCTTCCAAAAAAAGAGTTTTCAGCCTGTTTCGAGAAGTGGTTTCAAAGAATGAAGAAGTGTATTATGTCTAAGGGGGAATACTTTGAAAAACAATAAAATTATTTTCTTTACAAATTCCGTAGTTTTCTTCTAACTAACAATTTACAGAACAGCCCTCGTACTAACACTATTTCTAGTATTACCGCTAGTTTTCTAGGTCTATGGTATGAAACGCCTTAGTGCAGACATGCCTGCCCTGTTTATGTTACTTAATTCTAGCTAAGTCTAACCGTTATTTTTTATAGGTACGTATTCCGTGCGTACTTCATGGTGCCATGATGCTTGTACATATGTGATAGAATTTGGTTTGCTTCCCTCTTTCCCTAGAAACTAATCCAATTGTGCTTGATGTTCTCCCTTTTCCCATGTTTTTCTAACGGAGTTCGACTTACTCCAGGTGTTTTGAATATGAAGTCGGAAAAGGTGTGCAAAGTCTTTCAATACGATACGGTTTGGGATACATTTCCTGTGCCTCAGTTTTGGTCCTATTAATTTTTGCCTCTTCTTCGATACCTAGGTGTGCATTTAACTCCCCTACTATTATCGTTGACGTTCTTCTGATCGCATTCCTTGTTTCCTGGTATACTTCTGACATTGAGTTGTACATCCTTTTGTCCGATGGTATGTGCACCCCTATAAAATAAATGTGGTTGTTTATTTCTACTGTCAGTGAGCAGATATCCGCGGAGATTTCTTGATGAGCTGTAATCGTTACGCCTTTTCTAACTAGAGCCGCGGCGCTTCTTCTTGTTTGTTCTTTTTTTTTTCGCTGAGGTATCTTCTGTTGTTCGTGGTGTCTGCCTTCCCTGTGGTCATGTATGTTCCCTGCAATCATGCTACGGTGATTTCCTTTTGGTTTAGTAGTCTGTCTATTTCATCACGTTTTTCTTCGCGCTCCTCTTACATTCCATGAGGCTATCTTCATTTCTGTTGATATTGGCACTTCTATTTGCCTATAAGATGGTTGTGTTTGTAGGGACAAGCCGTATCGTTCTGGTTATATTCCTGTTAGTTGCTTTTCTATATCTGCGTTCCAGTTCCCGCTTTGCGTGTATATTCTTTCACTATTATTTTCTTCTACCGCTTGTACGCTGTCGTAGTGTTTTTTCGAGCCGTTTATTGAGGTCCTATATGCTATTCTTATTGTTGTCACGTTTCTATTTTCGTTTGTAAGACCTCTGTCACTGCGAGAATGGATTCGTATCCACTCCAAAATCCTTCTGTTCCACAATCTTTTATGTAGGCGTTGATTTGCATGGCTAGGCGGAAGGAGTGATCAGATGATCGTATTTGTAGGCCAGATCTTTGATATTTTCTTCCAGCTGCAGTTGCATTTTTCTTGGGTTTCCCTCACATACCTTGTGATTTTTCTTCTTAAGTCCAGAGCTTCCTTCTTGAGTGAACCCTGCTTTTGGTTTGGGCACACATATGTATCATTCGTATGCCCCTATTGCCTATTAGTCGTTGTAATACTAGGTGTTATTATTTGATTTCTATTTCCTATTTACCTAAGTACTACCCTGTAAACATATTTCAAATATTCTAACCCCTACCCTGCACGGAGCGGTCCTCGTTTTTGTGACCGTCCTATAAATAGGGTTTCTACCTGATGTCCCTTTTCTGCCGGCGTTTTCCGTTTCGGTTTGGCGTTCGGCCGAGGGGTAATTCGCAGAGGAAATCTGGTGTACAAATTTGAGGAAATCAGAGGAAATCACAGGAAATCATGGAAATCATAGGAAATCACAGGAAATCACGCAAAATCATTATAAACTGCGCTTGCGCGGACTGTTGGAAATTAAAGTAAGGTTATACTTTGCGCAAAATGTGGTAAATGTGGTAAAAATCACAGGAAATCATTTTGAGGAAATCAGGAGAAATCTCGAGGAAATCAAAGGAAATCAGAAGAAATCAAGGGAAATCATAGGGAAATCAGAAGAAATCAAGGGAAATCATAAGGAAATCAGAAGAAATCAAAGGAAAGCAAAAGAAATAACAGGAAATCATAGAAATCATAGGAAATCACAGGAAATCACGGGAAATCATTATAAACTGCGCTTGCGCGGACTGTTCAAAATTAAAGTGAGGTTATACTTTGCGAAAAATGTGGTAAAAATCACAGGAAATCATTTTGAGGAAATCAGGAGAAATCTTGAGGAAATCAAAGGAAATCAAGGGAAATCATAAGGAAATCAGAAGAAATCAAGGGAAATCATAAGGAAATCAGAAGAAATCAAGGGAAATCGAGCAAAATAGGAAATCTAGTGTACAAAATGTGGGCTGCGAATTACCCCTCGCGTTCGGCTAATTCTCTGAAACGGCACCAGCTTCCTGGCCCCCGCGGTCTTACTGATTGTGGTATCAATGGCGTCTTTTGCTGTTAAGAGGCGCGAACAAAATTAAATCTTGGGACGCCACGCACCCCTTGATTGTAATTACTGATTTATATGCACCACCAATCTATACAATTGCTATTGTTCGTTCTAGTTATACTAAGCAGAAACCTATCTACATAATGCGTTAATGCTGTTAGTACTATTAATTATTGTAATGTAATGTTATTGTTATTTTACAGTAATATATAATACACTTTTAACTTATAACGAGTGTTAGAAAAACTCGTCCTATCAGAAAAAATATGAAAAAAAAAATTAAGTGTCTATTAGATTAGTAATTCTTAAATATCCACTATTCATTAAAACTACTGACAGCTGCTGTCATTTAACTAATTGTGATTAAGTCTACTTTAAAATTAACTTAGGTACCAATACCCGACATACATTTTAATAAGCACAGGTGACCCTGATAAGACGAGTCTTCTGATACCCGTTACATATACCCGTATTTAGTTGTATGCGCATATTGTTTTTATTCTAAAATTATTAGCTTCACAATTGCTACTTACTTCTATTTGCTATTTACTGACTTTGACTATGTATATTTTTAATATGATATTAATTAGTTCGGTGTCGTTTATTTCCCTCGTTTTGTTGGGCGATTCTGTAAATAAGTTTATTCCCTTTTTTTGAACCGAAGTCACATCTGGTATACCCTCTTTACAAAAGAGAGGCCTTGAAATTTTTGCCCTCAGCTTCCTTGGATGCTAAGAGGTACCTGCTAGGGTCAAGCGAAAATAAACCCTAATGGCCACGCCAGTTGCATTTGTGTATGTGATTTGTTCAATCTACGCTAATCTAAACAACCTAGATATTACTTAAAACTAAAACTTATCTGTGTTTCTTCGGGCTTCTCCTTCTTGCTTCCGGTAGCACACACATGCAGTTCATTTAATCACTTATTTCACTAGCTTTATTATAATTATAATTAGCGCCAATCTATTATTACCTTGGTACTTGGGAGCACTGGTCGCCCTGTACTTACAACTTTTAAGAAATCGCGCTCTTTCAACAAAAAAAAACTCCCTAAAATCTACGAAACTGCCGGAGTCCGAGTTCTCTGAGCGGACAGCTAGTTTTTAGGAGTAAGGCCTGCAGAAAAAATAATTCTAAATTAATGAGAAAACCTTACCTATTAATGGCGCGAAATAAAGTCCATGTGATGGTTTTTGTAACTCACAAACTTGTCTATAACTTTAGAATTAAAGTTTTTAATATTTTGAACCAAATCCTTTTCTATTGATAACATAGCTAAAGCATTTAACCGTTCTTGCGACATAGTGTTTCTTAAGTATGTTGAAAACTCCGTCTTGAAAAGGGGATTTTTAAAAGTTCTTCAACGGAATTCATTGAATTTAGAGAATTCTACAACGATAAACAAAACACTACGTAAGCACACAGCTTACGTGCATTATTAGAAGTATGAAAAGCACATGTACATAATTATGTAGAAATTCTGTAATTGTATAGCAACTTGGTTGCTAAACAAATGTTTATATTATTATTATCACAACTACGTAAAAACAGCTCACAGTAAGCATAATACCGCTCAAGACAAAACATTCTGTCTTTACACCGGCGAGTAACTGCCGTGCGGTACACATGGTAGCACAGTTTAACCGGTATTTCCGCACGTTGTTCAGTAATTCAAACCGTGCAAGAAATGTCTCCGCCCGGAAGCTTTGAATTCATGTATTTATTGTATTATGATGTGCGCGGTATTTTCGGAAGCCATTTAATTAATGTCTAAGTTGAAAATATAATGTAATGCTGTTTTAATTAATATATAATAGTAGCTTACGTGCTAAATGCAGAAAAGTGGATTTTTATTAGACGAGTATGGCAGGTTTGAGTACGAGCGATAGCGAGTACTTAAATGCTATACGAGTGATGATTGAAAATATAAAGTAAAAACAATTTTATGTTCGTCATTAGTAATATAATTTTTATTTTTCATTACATTTAAATCTACATCAACTTTTTTTACAACAGTATCTAAGAATACAGTTATTGTGAAAATCTTCTAGGAACAGAGTAAGATTAAACAAAGGTATTTATAATTTCTAAAATCACAGAATCTGAATTTGACTACTTATCTAATATCAATACCTACCCCTGTTTTCCTTTAAATTTGTCTATTTGTAAGCAGTGCTTGCATGCTTCAGTTAATCAAAATGATTCACCGGACTACACAGCTAAAATAATATAAATAGGAGATTCATGCTATTAAAATTACATGCAATATATGAGGAAAAATGGAACTAAAAATCACGTATAAGCATACCTGGATTATTCTAAATTGAATATTAATGTATAAAGCTAGTTGTGTCACATTGTTAAAAATAGCACTTATAATAATAATGTGCTACTTTGTGAGTTACAAAAAAGTAAAAAATAGTAAAAAAAAAAATAGCACAGCGGCAATTTAAAATGTATCATTTCATGCATTAAATTATCATAATTTTTGAAAATATAGTAAACTTAAAACCACAAAGCAACTTGTTAAAAGAAGTTAGTACAATATTATTTTTATAAAACAATAAAAGATACCTGTTGGACAGGTAAAATAGTTTTTTATAAATTAATGTAAACCACCATGTGGTTGCCATAAAAAATATTTTTACGTAAAAAAATACAAAATCCAAATTCTAAGTAACACGAAGTAGAGATCACAATATTATTAAAGTAAATTAAGGCTATTACAGTTACCAAGCAATTACTTAATCTTAATTTTATGCAACTTTAATTTGAATCCCAGCATCTCTGAGAGCACACCAGAGAGCGCTGACAAGACAAATACTTTCGTTATTGTGTACAGATGTGGATTTGCAGAAAATCCAGATATTTTAAAAGGAGTTTCAAGTTCCTGAAAAGATAACAAATTTGAGATTTCAAAGCGAAAAATTCCAAGGCTTATTTAATGGCGTAAATAAAAGTCTAATACCTTACCTTAAGTAAATCAGCTGCCAGTTTTAATACACTGTTAGCTACATTTAGTTGATCTTTCTTATGTGGTTTTTGTTCAATCTGTAGGTATAAATTAATCTGCTCGGTTATTAATATGGAAAGATTACTACGGTATTTGCGGTTAATTTTTGTGCCTAATGTCATAAATCGTAGAAGCAGACAACCTAAACCTAAGCACCAAAATAGTGCTTCTACATTATACTGAGACTGAAGTGCCGATGAGTCCTACAGAACATATTTGTTTAAAATTTATTACAAACGTTAAGAAATAGTTTTACCTTTAATAATTCCATGCTGAGAAATGAGAGTAATAACAAGTTAATAACAAAAGCTGAAGATACGATCACATTTACTGATCTTTGTGGTCCTCGTTTTTTCAGGTACGAACGGACCGACAACCAAGTCTTTATATTACGTACTTTATTTAAGCGGAAGTGCGGCAATTGGGACTTACGAGCTCTACGTGATGAAGTCAAGTGAGAAAATAGCTTAGCATATAAGAACCTCTGTTTAAAAGTACGTTCTGCAACGCTAAGCAGGAAGAAAAATAAACAGGCTAGGATACAACGCTGGATTGATGCCATGATCATGACTGTGCGTTCCCTAATAAAAACAGTAATTTTGTAATTGTTTTTTACAGTGTTGTGATGTATTAGCTTACCATATTGTAGTGCCTAATGCGGCATCTAGAATGGCAATCATCGAGCCGGAGAGTTTTTCTAATACAAGACCAGATATTTCGACAACTGACAATTGCACTTCGTTTGATGTTGCAGAGTCCATCGCAGAATTACTAAGACGACAAAATGCAGGTAAAAGAGCAAGTATAACAGCATAGAATACGCTAAGGTAAAAGTAATCCATGCTTTCTGCCATTTCTTCCACTCGTGCAATGATTTCACAGCTAATATCGAAAACGGATAGTTCAACTTTTTTAATTTCATGTCTTTTCCAAACAGTGCAACTAACTGTAAAGTAAATATTAATAGAGGCATTAGAAGTAATGTTCATTTAGACGGTCTACCTTTATCAGAAAGTGCACAACAGGGGCTCAAAATAGCTGTTGGAGCAAAAGCTGTGTCCCATAAAACATTTTCAGTATCAGACGGTTCAAATTCCGAGCTATAGCTAAATTCGGAAGTATAACTGCAATCTTCTGTATTTGTTGTAACCCCCATCCATTCTGTAGCTGAGGTGGTTGCTTCATTAAGTAGTGGAAAACAATTTTCTCGAACATCGGGTGTTGATACAGTTTCACCATCGTCGCTGTCCCAAGATGTGCTGTCACCCACGGTATCTGCTGAAACCTTCCATGACCTTCTTTTTAATTGCTGCGGAAAAGAAATTCACGTTATTATTGTATATTTACAGTGTTATTAAATAAAAACATAACTAAAATAAACTTTCTAAAAGGCAAATCGTCTGTAATGTTGAAAATGCTTCTTAAACGGCAAAGTAAAATTACCAAGTAATATAGAAAGTAACGTCATAAATGCACAAAAGTACTAGTAAGGTTTTGTGTCGGTCCCACAATGGACAATGTACATGTTTTGTTTTAATTTTTTTTACAACACCAGTATATCTCACAGAGATTGATTTTATCAGTGGTGCCTTTTAGTTAAATATCATTCAATTACAGCAGCTGCCTAAGAAATGTTGGTAAATATAACCTAGTTTTGAGGATATAACTTTATATTTTGTGATCTTTTCTGCAATAAGATAGTTGCTAAAAAAACTGTTTGTATAGAACACACCTATATTCTGTTCACTGATCTCATGAACACCAGATTTATGTTGGCATGCACTGAATAATTGGTACCTACTGGCACAGAAAATTTGCTTTGTAATGTTATTATTTCTGGTTACTATACAGTGCAAATTTATGAAATGCGAACATAGGCAAATCAAGGACCAATCAAATTTATGAAATGCGAACTTAGGCCAATTTACGTATACCCAAAAAGACGCCAAGGCCGACGTAATTTTTGTAAATTAATAGGTGCGTTCTTTTTGCAAAGCGTATCAGATTGAGGTGCGAGGTGCGAAAAGAACGACGAAAGTTCAATCAGCTCACTAGACTAAAAATACTTACAAATAACATAAGAGGATGACAATTATGACATCTTTTAAAAATTTTATTTGTGTCAAAAATAATAATTGAATTAGCACATCATATTAACCCATTAATGCTCACTATTTCTATTTTTTGAAATTATTGTTTTGACTATTTGTTTTTGTTTAACTGGCTCTTCTTAATACTAGAAAAATGCTTAAAAAAATATTTGACTTCCCAGTTGTAAATTAGAACATGGGTCGTTAACGACCCACTGAGCACAAATGCTTATATTGCTGAATTAATACCATCGTTTGTAATATCATTGGATTTACGCATTAACAGTAAGCTGTAATAATTGGTTTTAAGTCTTAAATAATATTCAATCGCATTTTGACGATTCATTGAGTTTATGTTGAATAAAATACATACAAAAAACGCAGGAGCCTACGCAAAATATAACTAATTGTTCTAATTTGAATGATAATTCAAGAAACATTTATCATGCTGTGGTAGATTACAAGTAGAGCATGCTTTAGTTGTTTTATTTTTACAAACTGTACATGTTCTTCTAGGATGATTTATTATACATAATAACATGTTTTGCGCCCATTCGAGCTGGCAATGGGTAGTTCCTACTTGAAGATAGGGCACTTCTGAAGGGAGAAGTTCCCTATTTTAGCAGAAGTGCTTGAACAAATTCTCTGCGGAATGCAAGATTATCTTCTGTCTTGCCTAATGTTCGACTTATGTGCCAAGCATTTGTTAGTGCTACATCAAAAAGCCAAAAAACTATAGGGATATACCACTTTTTTCCTCTCATACTTAGATATTCTGTAGTTGGAGATATTGTTATCTAATTGATCCACGCCACCCATATATCTACTGTAAGCGGAAACTATGGATGGCTGAGGAATTTCTATCTTTTTCTTGTCCTTACCAGAACACCGTTGTGCTTTTTGAAGTGGTTCCACTCCATGTTGATTTGATAAAAGCGTCACAATGCTGTTGTCTTTCCAACGTACAGCAACTATATTATGTTCTGAGTCGATAGCGCTGTTGTAAGATTCACGATCTTTTTTCGAATAATATTTATCATCTGGAAGATTACACTTATCGGTTCTATTGATCCTTACAGTCCCGGTAGCACCAATCTTCCTTTCGCTAAGTATTGTAAGAAGTCGAGCAGATGTAAAAAAATTATTAAAATATAAGGAAAAGGATAGATCTTCAAAACTACTTTGGACTACTTCAGTAAAGTTTAGCACTACTGATTCTCCTAAACCATATTCTTGACTTCGTTTTTGTCACATTGAGTGTTATCAACGACATGGATATTTCTGAAGATTTCTTCGAATCTTCTGCGTCTCATACTGTTTGCAACAAGTTGATTATGAACATCACCTTTTTCTTCCCAATACATTCTCTGCCTGGGCAAAGTTAAAATAAGGAAATTATTTGCCACAAGGTTTGATCGGAACAGACTTGTTTTAGGGTCAGGTATCTACTAAGTGCTCAGTGGGTCGTTTACGACCCTTCTAACTTTGAATAGCCTGGACAAAAAAATTCCAATTGTTTTAAAATATAAAGCAGTTGCAAAGATTCCGGAGTGCTTTATGATATTTATTTACAAAAAATTATAATAAATTTAACAAACCTAATACAAAAATCATTTACCATAAGTCAACACTGTGCACTTGCTCCGGCATCAGTTATGCAATAGTAATTTGTAATACAAGTGTTGAAAGCTTGCGTTTGCCACACGAATGTGAAGTTTGCAGCACGAACGATAGTGAGTGCTGCAGTCACATGAGAGTGGCAAATACAAGCTTTTAACACATGTATTACACACTATTTTTTCTACAACCACATTTCCATAAAAAAATTTAAATATTTCTGCAAAATCAAATCTGACATTCATCAAATGTCAGATGTGACATTTTGATTTCGGTGCGGCAAAATTATACTTTGCCGCACCGAAAATCATGCATGTGCGTGCGGAAAGTAAATTTTCCGCACGCTAATTTCACTTGTTCGGCAAACACTCATTTTCAATACTCGTATCTATGGAGACGAAGTCTGAAAATCCCACTTTCCATGGTGGGAGTAGAAAAAATAATTAATAACTTATTAAAATAACAAATAATCAATTTTTTTTTGGTAGAAGTCTATAGATTTGATCATAAGGAAGTCAACGGTACAATAAAAAATACGGTTGTGTATAACATTTCCAATCAAATATGCAAAATAACTCATGGGTCGTTAACGACCCGCTGAGCTTAAATGGGTTAAGAGTTTGAATAAATATAAATGTAAGGTTGAAAGTGTTTGAAAATATTTAAATGTATGTGTATGATTATACAATTCATAATATAATTAACCAATCAGCATCAAGCATTTTGCTTGGTTACTACGTGTTGATAAGTGAATATACCCTTGACGACGTGGTATAATCACTTTGGTGTTTCGGCTGGTCCTAAACAATGTAAAACTCGAATCTAGTATGAGTATTTCTTCAATTTTTTCCGTAGCAAACATATTGACATTGTTTATCAACAAACGTCACTTGCACATAAAATTCAGTTTTAAGCTAAAATTCATTATATAATCTAATTGTATACCACTCGAGCAGTCGCAAATAATCAAATACTTTGCCTCCTTCCTCGACGTATCATCACAAAACACCACTCATCGCTGCCGCGACTCGTGGTGTTTCTTGACAATACGTCTCGTAACTCATCAAAGTATTTTCGATTATTTTCAATGCTCTCGTGATATAAATAGTGATTATTCCAATATACACTATGACCGTAAATATACAGTACCGAAATTGTAACTCTAATTTGAGTTGCCATGGAAGTGAAATTGTCGTCAAACTTATTTTAAACACACATTAACTTGTTATGTGTCAGATTATACAACATTGTCTGTGAACAAGATGCTTACAACCGAAGAAAAAAATTTCATATGTGAAGCATATAATCGCTCATACGAGTTTGGTGGAAATAATGGACCCAGCATTAAGTGGGTTGGATCTCAATTTGAGCAGAAGTTTCAAAAGCCTAAACCAGCATATAATAGCTATTTATGATAGAAGTTCGAAAAGTGAGTCTTTAAGGCACGCATGTGAAAGTTTGCGGAACGAGCGTAGCGAGTTCTGCAATTCACATAAGTGCAGATAGCTACATACGGCATTTACGTGACGATTTGCTACTGGAAATGCATGGATTGTACCCGAATAACGATTATGTTTTTATCTAGGATAGCGCTCCATCCCACAGAGCAGCAAGGACACAACGGTTCTTAGAAGAAAACACGCCATCTTTTATTCGAGCAGACCAGAGGCTGCCTAATTCTCCAGACTGTAATCCTTTAGACTACTTACTCAGTGTGGAATGTATTGCAAGAAAAAGTGTATGCTGAAAGACAGGATCCATTTGCAAACTTGGAAGATCTGCGCCGACGGTTAGAAGAGGTATGGCCAGAAGTGTCTATAAATTTAATCAGAAGAGCAATTTTTCAGTTTAAGTATAGACTAAGAATTTTGAATTTACAAAATGGAGGTCCCATACAACATGTTTATAAGTACCATGAGATCGATAAAAAGATGATTCTGAGCAGGCCTTGACTAGTACAACACGATTGGCAAGACTGATTTCAAAATGTGGCAGTAGGTTAGAGGTTAATAAATGTCAAATAAATTAAAACACAAAACAGTATTTATTTAGGGAACAAACTGAAAACTAAGATGAATAGAGTAGAGTGGGGCAAAAGTGCGCGGCGGGTAAAAGTTCGCAGTACTAGTAAATTTGTTTCCACGAAATTTAGGTTGGCGTGGGTGGTGCAGTAAGTAATGTGTTATGGCAGAGGGTTGTCACATGTAGTTACAGCCAGGTTAAATAAATACGGTTGAAATCATGAGGTAAGTTTGATTTTTGATATATCTGATGTAATATTTTGGTTTTGTAAAAATTGTATTTCATAATTAGACACAAAATTAAGTAAATTATTGGCATATGTTTAGGTTAACTGGTTTTTGATGTATACAATGCTATATTAAACATTTCAAATTGCTACCGATAGAGCGCACCACATGTCGGTAAAGTAAAAACTGTTCCGAGGGACAAAAGTTCGCAGGCCATGCTGTTGATGTGTCATCTCAAATAGTGGCAAAAGCAGTTTTCCCTGCAGACATTAGGCCACTCCCAAAAAGGAAGGGTCCCCAGCAAAGAAGGAAGAAAGGTCAAAAGTCCGAAATTATTACAAGTTCACCATTTAAGGACAAATTATTAGCCAAAGTTGATGAAATGCAGAGGAAGATAGCAAAGAAAATAAAAAAATAGTTTTAACATAAAAAATATTATTTGTTGATTCTGAAATAAATATTTTCAATAATTTTACGTTGTTGAATTTCTAAATCTAAATCCTTCTTTTGATCCATGTACTTTTGCCCCGTCATATTCGAACTTTTACCCCACCAGTGGGGCAAATGTGCGTTTCTGGTATTGTTTATAAACAATGTAATAACTGGAAAGATATATATATATAATCATGTACCCTTGTACCATACGGTGTCGGGTCTGGAAAGATATTTATAATATAAACGTAAGCTCTCGTAAATTTTGAAAGAGGAAGGTTTGAAGATTTCGATGCACAATTCTTAACATTCTAATGCTTTTACAGTGCCAGCTACAAGAGGTTTTACACTACGTGCGCACTTTTGCCCCACTCTACTCTACATGTTAGAGTAGGTGTTCAAAATGTGATCCTTCACTAGTATTACAACGATAAACTTAAATAATTCTGGAAACAAGATTGCAAAACTGACTTACATTTGAAATGTCACTGTCACATTATACTTCATAGGCATTCTAGAACCAGTGTAGCCAATCGTGTTGTACTAGTCAAGGCCTGCTCAGAATCTTTTTTTTTTTTCGATCTCATGGTAGAATACACCATACAAGATGTTTATTGTGAGAATTTTTAAAAACATTGTAAACGTGTAATTGATTTTTTCTAGTTGATATTAAAAAATTCGCCATTCCTTTCTTTTTTAAAATATTTATTTGTAATTTGGCAGAAGTAATTTTTAATCCATTGTTTCTTAAATAGCAAAAACTGAAATCGCTATCTGAAAGCATTCCGGAGATGAGAGGACTTAAACAGGATTCGTTTTTTTCTAGCCACCCGGTATATTATAGGTATTGACAGCGATCTTACTATAGAAGAACAGAAGATTCAAGCAGAAATAAGAAAGAGAGCCAATGAAGAAAAAGGAAAGGGAAATATCGTAAAAGTAGGCTATCAAAAATTAGAAGTAAATGGAGTAAAATACGAATAGAAGAGAAATGAGAGAAGGCTGGAGAAGATGGATAGCGCAAAGCCAAAAAACTAATAAACAAAATTCAGGACGGAAAAACGGAGATGAAGACTACAGCAACGAAACAGGATATAATTCAGGAAATAAATACAATAGAAGAAAATAAAAACAAACAAAATAGAGGCATGTACTTGCGATTCAGGAAAGTAATTTGAAAAACAAAGCTATAAGTGAATTAGAAGAATATGTATAGTTTGCTCCTAGAAGCTACTATATTAAATTGAATCAACCAGCGAAGACTGAGGTAGTTAGGTCACCTGGCAAAGATACCTGAAGTAAGGACCCCAAAAAAGGTGTTTAAAGAAATCCCTGACGGAACAAATAGGAAAGGACGCCCCCATAAGGAATGGCTTCATGATATTAAAGAAGATTTAAAGGAAGTAAAGGTGGAAAATTGGCAAACTAAGGCAATGGAGAGAAAAGAGTGGTAAAAAAATAACTGAAAAAGCCAAGGGCTTTAAAGGCCTCCTGTGCTAATATTATATACAAAACAGTCATAAGGTCAGTGGTCACATATGCATGTGAGGTGTGAACTTTAGGGCAAATAGAAGAGAAAGTAATAGGAGCATGGGAAAGGAAGGTGTTAAGGAAAATCCTAGGAAGAAAACAAGTAAATAGGGTATGGCACAGGAGAACTAACAAAGAAATCAGAAAATTGTATGGACAAGAAGATGTGGAATGGTTAAAGCCCAGAGATTACGATGGCTAGGAGAACTGTCGAGGATGGGAGAAGAGAGGACCCCAAAAAAAGTGTTGGAAAGTCGACTAGGAGGAAGAAGAAGGCAAGGGAGACCACAATCAAGATGAGCAAAGGAAGTAAAACAGGACCTAAATCAACCCAACATAAGAGATCGGAAAAGGAAAGCAATGGATAGAAAGGAATGGCAGAAAATAGTGCAAAAAGCCATGAGCCTGCAAGGCTTGTAACTAGTGCTAATTTATAAATAAAAAAATAGTTTATAAACGCTCCTTAAACTGTTTGATATTTTTACGTTTTAACATACCGTAATTATGAAAAAATATCATAAAATTCTTTGTTTATCCTACAAGCAATCTGTCAGGTGTAGTTTAGTCACGTGATGCACACGCTCTATATTATACAAAGAGTGCCTCAGCATTTTGCTTGTGACTTAATCACACTTTATTTTTCAGCTGTTACGCCATTCCAGCGCACTTAGGGCCGGTTGCACAAACCTTTTGTTAAATTAACGAATGATCAAAGTTGACAAAAGAGCATCATTTTTTGTTTACTAATGTAACTATTGTTTGCCAGATGCATTCGAATTTGGATTCGATTTGGTTCATTTTAACGAATGATTAATTTGACCAAGCTGTTAAATCATGTTTGTGCAACCCGCCCTTAATGTTTTTAATTAACAACACTCTTCAGGATATTAAATGTCCTCTTTATGGACTGGCTTTAATAAAAGAAGAACACATATGTTATCAATACCATGTGTACTAGCAAAATGCCAATGGTGTGAATAGGTTTTAATCAAAAACATAAACATCAATGATAGGAATGCACAATTCATGCAACTTTACCGGTAATTTAAACTAGCTCTGCCACATTTGTATTGTTCCGCATGATGTTGTTTGTGTTCTTTTCTGTTTAAAGCTAGACTGATATATAGTTAAGAAAGTAAATTCTATTATTCTATATTAAAAATAACTCAAAAGCAAATTAGCGAACGTAAGAGTCTAAAGAATAAATTAAAAATAAGGAAAACTTACACTACTAAAGCTAAATTCGAGTTTAATTAGCCCACCAGGTACATTTATATAAACAGCTGCTATTATATCAGGTGTTACTAAAAGAAAAAATTAATAAATAGCACGAGGATAATTATTATAAGAACAAAGCACCTTACTGCCTTTCTTACGCTAGAAAATTTTGTAACTATGTAATCAACTTATAAGTTAACATATGTTTAATGGTGGGCCTGGAATTTGCAATACATATTACTTTTTAACCTTTTGAATAAAAAAACAACCAAATAAATTAATAAATACATACCCGATTTGCTTCATTTTTTGCCGAACCCATATCAAATTTTAATTTTCCAGAATTTGTGCGATTACGTAAATCAGTCCTATCAAATCGAATATAATTAGACCATTCATCCCATTTGTCAAATTTAACATCCTCCACTTTTACGTCATTTTTCTTTTTATTTGTTTCTTGACTAACGTCACTTTCAGAGTCAACATTCCCATTACTGTCGATAGTTTCATTATTTTGAATGTTTATATGTGATGTACTACCTCTTGCAACTTCGTATTCTTCTGTAGTATCGGTGGGAGATGATCCATTTCCATTAAAACTTTCAAAACCATCATCAACTAATGGTTGACCATTCGTTGGCCTTCTAATATTTAAACATAAAACAATATTATTAAGGACAATTGAATTTGGCATATTATTATTATTAAATTACCTTATATGATTTACGTTAGGATTTCCTACTGCATCTTCATCTTGTTTCTCATTAACAGGTTGAAATATAACAGATTTAGACAATCCCCTTTTGCCATTACTTCTTACAGAGTCACTGCTTTCATTTTTACGAATACTGCTTTCCGAAGACATTTTACTCAGAGGTGGTATTTTGGGCTTTCGTCGACGTCTAAAATTTCTACGTTTATGTGTTCGACAAGGTGGTTGCGGATCTGATTGTGTTGCTACTATCTGTGAGTGAATAAGACTCAACACCCACATCATTACCATCGGAACGACAAGTTCTGTGCAGGGCACATACTATAAAATAAAAATATTTCAACCTTTCTTATAGCAGAATTAGATTCTGGCACCTTTAAAAAAGGTGAAATACTGCCTACATGCGCACATGTTTAAATACGGGTAAGCTAACAAGGGGTAAAGTTGTATAACAAATAAAGGGTGTTTCAGGTAAAGTGTCGCTCTTTTTGATTATGAGAAATTACAAAATGTTTAAAAGTAGGCCAACAACAAACATTTTATTAAAAAAGTTAAACAAGAAAGCTTATTATAAATAGTTAGATTATACTGCGAATGGTCCTTGTTTGGCTACAGTCAGCAAGTGTTTTCAGAAGTTCTTAAATAGATTATTTCCTGAGTCTGTCGCCACTTGGTTTGAGGTTTTTCGCCAAGTTGTCTTGAATCTTGGAAGATCTTTCACTGGTCCATTTAGACGCTTGTATTTTGCTTTGCAGAGGGAAAATAAAAGATATGATAAAGACTACGATACTGTCTGAGAAGAGAATGAGGAAACAGAAGAAGACGGACGAATAAGAGGGGAAGAAAGCCAGAGAGAAGAAAATATAAATGAAACAAAGAAAAGAGGAAGAAATAAATTGGGTTCCGATGAAACTGAAGAAAAACAGAGAGAAAACAAGAAAACAATAAATAAAATACAAAAACCAACAATTTCTCAAGGAAACCAAACCAAAACAAGAACAGTTCAGACAATATTAGCCCCGATAAGGTTTAATAAGAATATAAACAAAAATGAAGAAGAGAACAGAACAAACCAGAATATAATATAGCAAAAACGGAAAAAAAGGAAAACCTCCGATGACGAAAATTGCAACGGATAAGGAAACAGAAATACGGAAGAAGCTAAACGAAAGGGAAGAGGAGCATGGAACATTAAATCAATTACAAACAAGGGGGAAGAAATTATTGATGAAATGGAAAGTTTCAAAATACAAATATTGGGACTAAGCGAGTGCCGTAAGAAAGGACAAGGAATGAAACAAATGAGATAAGACTACGTGTTATATTACTCAGGGGTAAAACCGGAAGAAGAAAATAAAGAAGGAGTTGGAATAATAGTGGCAGCGGAAATAAAACTTAAAGTTACAAAATTTGTACCTTACAATTCGAGAATAATGTATATACAAATAAAGATGAAAGAAATTATAACAATATTGTACAAATATACGCACCAGTTGAAGCGACAAGAAAAGAAGAGATGGAGAAATACTATGAAGAATTACAAGGAATAATAGATGAGATAAGGGAAGAAAATCAAAGGATAATCGTAATGGGAGATTTTAATTCAAGGGTAGGATCGAACAAGGGAAACCAAAAAGATTTAGAAGTCCTAGGAAAACATGGAGAAGAAGTAAGAAACAAAAACGGGAAAAGATTAATACACTTCTGTACAGAAAATGGTTTAATAATAGGAAACGCCTTTTGCAATTACCCAATGGAACGAAGATTCACATATATTGCACTTGGAAGGGAGTGCAAAAGTATAGTAGACTACATAATATATACAGAAAACGTAAAAGAACAGATAATAAATATAGAGATAGAAGCCGAAGCAGAACTAACAACAGATCACAGAATGGTAATAGCAGAAATTGAACAACAAACACAAGTAAAAGAAGAAAAGAAAAAATACTCAAAAATAAAAATAGAAAAACTGAGAAACCCAGAAATTCAACAAAAATACAAAGAAGAATTAAAACAAGCTCGAAAAATTGAAAATACAGACACCGAATTATCTTTAAACCAAAAATGGAACCTTTTTAGAGATACCATAATAGGGAAAACTCAAGAAATGTGTGGCGCAATCCACATAAATGGAAAAGGACACAGGATAAGATGGCGGAACACTACAGTAAAGGAAAAAATAAATGAAAAGAAAAAGCATGAAGAAAATACATAAAATTTGGCAAGAAAGAAGACCATGAAGAATACATAAAAAGAAGAAACATTGCAAATAAAGCAGTAAGGAAAAAAAAATTTGAAGAACCAAAAGGAAACGAAGAGGAAGAAAGAGAAGAACCAAATGAAGAACAAATTAGCCTTGAAGAAGTCAAAAGTGCAATAAAGGAAATAAAACAAGGGAAAGCAGGGGGTCCGAACCAGATATTACCTGAGATGATAAAATATGGAGGAGAAGCAGTGGAGGAATGGATATATGAATTTTTCAAAATAATGTGGCAACAAAATGAAATACCAGAAGATTGGAAAAGAAATAACATACTCCCGATATATAAAAAGAGAAAGGAATAAGCAAGGTGCGTACTGGAAAGAGAAAGAAACGGCAGACCACGTCCATGTCGTGAGGAAACTAATAGGAATAGCAATAAATACGGATATGACAACATATTTTGCCTTTATAGATCTAAGATCCGCCTTTGACTCAGTCAAAAGAAGTTTTATTTGGAGAATACTCAAAGAGAGAGGAGTATCAAGGAAACTCATAAAAATAATAAAAAATGTATATAGTCAAACATATGGTAGTCTGCAGATAATGGTACAAAATTCAACAACTTTTGAAATGAAAAAAGGACTAAAACAAGGAGAGTCCTTGAGTCCCCCACTATTTATAATATGCATGGATCAAATAATGAAAAACACCAGGAAAAAGACAGTACAAACACTAATTGGGCATTATAAGATGAAACCTCTCTGGATAGACGATATTATACTAATAGCAGATAACATAAAGAAACTACAGGAAAACCTTAATATCTGGGTAAAGGAAATAAAGCAAATGAGAATGGAAATAAATACAGAAAAAACCAAGATCATGATAATAAATGACAAGAAAGAAGACAACGAGAACAGGAGAATAACATGCAATGGACAACAAATTAAAGAAACAGATATAATAGAATACCTAGGAACAACGATAACAAAGACGGAAAATTGGATATGGACATCGCAAATAAAATGAAAAAAGCAAACAACAAGTATTATTCGATCAATCATATAATATTAAGAAAAAAAGAAATATCAAAGGAAAATAAAACTAAAATATACTCTATTTAATTTTTAAAAAACCACCACCTGTTGAATTATGTTGTCAAAATTAAAATTACCCTAATATTGCGATTTTTGAAATAAAGGGTTGGCATTATCATTTGTCAGATTTGAATTAATTTTCAAATTCAATATATTTACAATTTTCATTTCCGAAAACAGGCATCTCATACAACAGTAATATATGTGGATTAAACGACCATCCATCTCCAATCGAAGCTTTATACAGGATTGGATTAATAATGCTGGGGAAAAATCCGGGCCTTCTAAACACAGAAGTTAACACGGAGGACAAATTGCCCAACAAATATATTTTGGGAAAAGTGGTAAATACCGCCAAAATTGATTTAAATTATCCGACTCCAACAACTACATCACTAAATTATAGTAGTGATGATAGCAGTAGTATTACCTTCAATGTAGCGCCGGAAAATATTGCAGTAAAAGGTATCAATAAGGACGATTATGGGGAAACAGCCGGTGACGCTCTAACTTATATTGCCGGCTATTTAGCAAAAAAAATATCCAAATTTAGGAGACTATACGTACCGGAAAACTTACAGCTTACCATCTTGGGTCAGCAATTTGTTTTACGGCGGTTTAATAGAACCAACTGCGAAATGGATGATTGACATTAATAAAATGGAAGAATTTTTCAATTTATATTATAAACCAATGGAAGAAAAAACGGTCAGTAAAGAACATAGTTAAAATAATTAAAAATAAATATTGCATTGCAGGAGAGCTTATAATCGATTTTGTTAAGTTACGTACGTACTAAAATAAAACTTAATTACTTATATTATAAATTAGTGAATAAAAAAAACAGAATACCCAATAAAACGCCAATGTAGTGACAAACTAAGAAGAACTAAAAAGAAATACCGGAAAATTACTATTTAAAATGTATGTAATACAATATTTTCGAGCTCGTCCGATTGCGTATGAGCAATCCTATACTGTTTAGGATCCATGGGTTCAGCAAGCATTGCCTCCTCTTCCAGAGAAACAGAAGATGTTGCATGTCAAGCAGATTTACTTGCAGAAGCCTTGGAGTAGAGCCATAGATAGTGCTTACTAGTTTTCTTTTTTATAATTTAATTTTTAATACTTTTGTTGTTTTTACAATTTTCCATGTGTTTAAGAATCCAAAAATAAAATATGCTTGTATTCATTAAAATGTATTTGCTTACCTTCATAATATAGTCTTTCAAACAGGTGGAAATAGCATCGCACATTTTTGGTATTAAAGATGAGATAGCTGCCTTAGAAACACGAAAGAATTGCTGCAGGGTTCTGCAACTGCTTCCAGTAGCCAAATAAGTCAGCATAAGTTCCAATTTTGTTCTCGCTGGCAAAGCTTCTCGCATTGAGGTATCGGATTGTTGAATTAAAGGTGCTATGAGACCTAATAAAGTCTCAAAATTCTCAAGAGACATTCTTAAGCACAATTTGTACTCTAAAGGGTCTTCTACATAGAGCTCGTTAAGAAAGCCATCTCCTAGTCCACACTTTCTTTTTCTTGTACATACAGTTCTTCATAAAGTATATCCAAACATTCATCCATGAGAAGTTTTGAAATATTTTTAATTACTTTTTTTAAGTTCGAGCGATCCATTTTACAATGATTTCACTTACAAACCAGCACAAAATACTAAAACGTATGTGAACGGTCACTGGAACAGCAACTGTCCTATCATAAAACGAAACCAGTTACTTGGCTCTTTACTAAACCCGTGTAAATGAGCCTGAAGTCTCAAGCTACGACAAAGAATGGCAGAATGTTATATATGGTCGACACTAGTGTACGGGGTAGAGTCATGGACTCAAGTTAGCACGATGAACCGCCTAGAAGCTTTCGAGATTTGGTTACATAGAAGAATGTTGTGTATAGTGTCCAACGCAGAAGTGCTTAGAAGAGCTAAAGTGGATAGGCAACTATTAACAACAATATCAAATGCCGTAAAAGCGCATACCTTGGTCACATTCTTAGAGGAGAAAAATACCAACTACTCCAACTTATAATTAAAGGTAAAATAGAAGGTCGTCGAGGAGTCGGACGAAAACAGCAATTCTGGTTACGTAATATCCGAGAATGGATTGGCGTAAGATCTGTAGGAGAACATCAGGGAGACCGGACATGGCAAATGAAAGAAGAAGGTAATGAAACATAACCGTCCTCTGTAATGGCCTGCTAGATTAAATACTTCTGTACAAATTTAGTTTTCTGTTGCACTTTAGCTTCCTCTAGGATAATATGGAATCAGAGATGGATCACCAAACACGTAGGTTTCGTAATCAAGAACGAAGAAAAATTTGCCCCCACATGGCAATTTCATTTTATAGAGCTTCCTAGCACATTTTTAACGTATTCGAGCTGGTTGTGCTTGTACTGCGGTCTTTCTGCTTCCTTTCTGGTTTTATACGAAGTTTGGTTTTTACTCTTTGGACCATGGCAGCTGAAACGACGGGTTTTTCTGCAATTGACGGCACAACTGTTTCAGTAACCTGGATGGGTTTACTGTTCTTATGTTTCGACATAATGGTTTCAATTGGCTACTATCCGTCTCTCTAAATCTTTTTAAAGCTCGTTGCACAGCTTTTGCGGGCACATTTTGGACCGGAAGTGATGGGAGAGTAAGCTGTCGATTGTAGTTATGTTCTTGGAAATATTTTATAATGACCATGTTGCGAAATTCGACTTCACCAATTTACAAAGATTTTATATACAAGACACGTTTTATTTCTAAAATTAACAAGGTATCAAGTGACATAAACATTAACTGGCAGTGTAATTATTTCAAAACGGCGACACTTGACCTGAAACACCCTTTATGTGAATGGAACTTTTTGGCACAAAAACAAATCGCACTTTTTAATTAATGATGCTAACTGCTTTGGTTCTATGATTGAATTTAACACATTTGAATGGTCTTGGCTGCTTTAAAATAATTTCAATTCAAAGTCTTCATTTTTGTTTCATTAATTTAACAAAGTATTTATCAATTTGTAAAATATTACATACCTCAGTTGAGTCATCTGGCAATTTACTAACATTGTAAGAATAAACAGCAATATTAAACAACTGCAATATGTAAAGCCCCAATAACAACAAAAATATCTTTCCTGACGTTTGTTGCACCCACCATTTCGAATATAACGGCAACAATAAAAATCTTAAAGTTGCTAATCTCGTAACTGTTACAAAGCCATGTTTTGGCTTTGCTTTTGTAAATGATGAACCTAGAAAGGAATAACGTAAATATTTTGACCGAACTCCCATCTAATTGTTTCATACACATTTAGCAAATTAATGAAAGTACGTAAGTTAAAGATAAGTAAATTACTGATAAGGTTAAAATTATCTCAACTTGTTTTATATTTTAACAGTATAAGTTATTACTTGGTTTAGATAATTTGGAATAAATGGTAAATCACATAGGAGTAGAATATTTAATTCACATTTGCTTAAGTAAGCGACTTAATGGTGATTCCACAAATTCTTTCCAGTACAGTGGAAAAATTGCAGAATTAAGCTAATAAAGGAGTAAAGGATATAAGTAAACAAATGTATAAAATCAAAATTGTTTCAATTGCAACATTATCCCTTCTATGTTTTAGGTAGTTGGTTTGCACGGCGTTTGCACTTATTTAAGGTTTTGTATTTATAAATTGCTACATAATATATTATTAAAAAATATATATTTATAAGATAATTGCTGTGGCTGTGCAACTTCATCTAATTAACAGAGTTTAAATTTCAACAACTGAGAAAATCTTTGATTAAAGGCCAATGCGCATTTAACCACGCCACGGCGCGCCACGCGGACGGCAATTTTTAAATTACATTGGTTGTTATGGAACAACGCGTCGTGGCGTGGCGTGGATAAGTGCGCGTTATTCCATAACAACAAATGTAATTTAAAAATTTCCGTCCGGAGTGGCGCGCCGTGGCGTGGTTAAATGCGCGTTGGCCTTAATAGGGTTGCCAACATCGAGTCGATGCTGAGCCGAAGAAATAATAATAATTTTCATATCTAGCCGTCGCGATATGCGATATTGTCGCTTTGACTTTGTGGTCGGTGTGAATTGCAATTACAGGTTAAAAGAAAATTTTACTAACTTTTTGTCCATGAGTATAATTTTTAGTAAACCCGAATAATTTTATTTAAAACCCGAAGTCCGAAGAATGATCGCAAAACCCGAAGTCTTCGGGTCAAAATGACATTGTTGGCAACCCTATTGATTAAAGCGCAATTAATGTATAGTATTGTTGGGCTTCCCCAGAGTCTACTGTAGATAAACATTATTGAATAAAAGATTTAATAAACTTCAGCTAATTTATATTAAAGTTATGACGTTAACAAACAAGCTCTGCAGTGCAATTTCTAATTCTGTTCTGAACCACATTCAGTAACTTATTTCATCTACAACAATGGTTACATTTGAAAGATTAATGTAGTCGAAATTGAACATCTATGTGTAAAATATTTTAGTTTTGACAGCTTCTCTAATAATATTTGATAACCATACAGCACCTGCTTTCAACATTCTATCATTTCTTTTATTTAGTGTGCTGCAAGAGGTAAATGCATAAGTAAAAGCATTAGTGGTACCTACCTCGAACTAAGTCAATATCAATGAATTCTGTCTTTAATTTGGTAGATTTCATCTGTAAATCCGGGTAATGTTCGTCGATTTCCTTATTGGCCATAGACCTCTTAAGCATGGCATTTTTGAATCTAATATCGGCCAACCCTCGTAGAATACGCTGCTCAATAGTTTTCTCCCAAAGCTGTCTGTCATATGTTCCAATCTTTTTTTGATACCTAAAGTAATTTACATGTAATTCTAAACTAACTAAAAAATTATTATTTCTGTTACTTACCATGAAATAATTTGTCCTATCCCCATTTATATTCGATTTGTACCTTTAACTTTCTAGTTATCGTTATAGCTGCCAAAATTAAATGCGTACATTTCGCTGTATAACAATAAACTAGATTAGGTAACTGTTAAACTCCTTTTATTTATTGTATTATTTGCAACTTCCTTGTGATATAATTATAAATAACACAATAAACCTGAATAAACCTTAGCTTCTTTTTTAAATTTAATATCACTTTATTTTTTGATAATGCAATACTTGACAATTTTGATTTCTTGTATTTGAAAGATTTAAATTATATTTGTAATTTAACAAACAGCTGACTGCAAAAATAGCTCACATTGCCCCTGAATTTTATAGGTTACCGTCACTGCAAAAGTCGAACACTAGGAAGTAGGACTTGAATTGATAAAGTTCTCGTTTGTACCGGATTACATTAGAAGTCTGTTTTACACAGTTTATTAATTTATTTCTATTTTATAGGCCATTATTAAATTTTCTCTGTTTTAAGTGTTGCATTTATTTAATTTATATATGTATTTTCTAAAATGAAGCTAACTAGAAAGAATTAAACCAAATCATACAAGCTGGCGGGGTTTGGATTAAGCAACTTTTCTCTTTAGTGCAATTTTAAGGCACTACTTGACTTCTTTACATCAAATAGCATAAACAGGTTTGATTTACCAGTTTGGCGATTATACTTATTGTTATAAGAACTAATATTGAAATGGTTGTGTTAAATTTCGTTCATAATTTCCTTTCTGAATCGATAAAGTTTATAAGCCTGTTAAAACTATAAGATGCCCATAAACTAGCAAATTGAGATTTTCGGATTTTCCACAAAATGTAAATTAGGAAGATTTGCTGGAAAAATGTAAATAAAAATTGTTCAGAGGGAAGGATTTTAATATTTCTAAAAATTGTAAGAAAAGAATGAATTCATATTGTGAACGTCAAATCATAGGTATACTTTGAATTTATGAGTATCAAGTTTAAAAAGTTTAATACTTAGGCACTGCAAAAATTTCGAAATGCCTATGGTTTATCATACTCATACATTCTATAAAATATGAATAAATGGGCTGATAATAACGACAGATCAATAAAAAAACCAATTAGGGTAGGCTGTGAAATTGAATTATTTTGAATTGGTACTTTAGCCACATCCACAGAATGACATCTCTGACATGAAAATTTAAATCTGAACGCTCTTGTCAAATTTTTTACGTTTTTTATTTGGTGAAAAAATTTAAAGTTTGAAAAAATGGTATTCACTACACAACAAAAAGCGAAAGCTATTGAATGCTTCTTTCGAACCGGCGTAAGAATAAATAGAGAGTGGCAATATTCACTTCATGACTGCATGACTAATGTCATTTTGTGGATGTGGCTAAAGTACCAATTCAAAATAATTCAATTTCACAGCCCACCCTAATTGGTATTTTTATTGATCTGTCGTTATTAATGTGTAAATGCTTATGAGAAAAAAAAATAATAATCGCACAGAAGGAAGGAAAAACATAAATTTTTATTAAAAATTGCGAGAAACAATTGAATTCATGTCACAAATGTTCAAAGGATAAGTTTGAACAAGATGACGCAAGCAAATAAGTAACGGCACCCAACACACACATGTAATCCACGTCATCCACGATGAAAACACAAGTGGAATCAGAACAATCACCTGAGGCACAGTTAAGTCATAATTTTTTAGCACTTTAGCGATAAATAAGTAGTTTAGCTTAGCATAGACCGAATCCTAAGCGAATAATAATAATTATTGTCTATCTTATTAGTACATCCAAATTAGGCAGAGCCAAGGTGGCGTAGTGGAAATAGCGTCAGGTTAGCGTTACGTTAGTCCTCGGTTCGAATCTCTCGACCTGTAGTCCGGAGGTCGGTATCGAGCCCTGGTGCCCATTCATCGTTGGACACCAAATTAACGACGCTCTCCTCTAAGAGGTAGAGTAACAAGGTCACACACACACACAAACACCAACCCACACACAGTCAAAAGCAGGTTCGCGTCCGTAGCAAATCTAGGTTACACGTGCATCTTGCATAGCGCTAAAGAACTAGCACTACTGGCAGCCAAACTATCACTACGTGTTCTTCTGGATGCAAATGCCATACGCTAAATAAAATCCAAATTAGGCGTACTATCACGTGCAAAAGTAATGACACGCCTAAGATTTGTTATTGTATGATAAACAGCCTTGCAGCAGTCGATGAGTAACTTGGGAATAACCATAAGACCTTGTAGGTAGGATTAACAAGTCAGAGTAAGAAAGTTACTCATCGACTGCTGCAAGGCTGTTTATTATACAATAACAAATCTTAGGCGTGTCATTACTTTTGCACGTGATAGTACATAGTAATTAT
The DNA here is from genome assembly GCA_963082815.1 of Melanotus villosus. Taxonomy (NCBI): domain Eukaryota; kingdom Metazoa; phylum Arthropoda; class Insecta; order Coleoptera; family Elateridae; genus Melanotus; species Melanotus villosus. The sequence continues at coordinate 47,073,939 of OY720418.1, read as the reverse complement.
AACGCGAATTAGGTATATTAAAAGGCAATCAAATTGCAAGTAGTGTCAACATTAGGGTTCATTCACCTCCGACAAGCGCCACTAGACCTCTAGCAGGTGATTTGCCGGCAAACCATTTAAAGAATCAGCTTGCGGAACCGAAACTTTCCGTTTGTCAGGAAGAAAATAACGGGATAGCAACTCAGAGGCTATAAATTATATTTACAGGGGCAACTGTCACAATCAAGGGGGTAACAACAACTGATCGATGCAATAAAAGCGTGTATTTATAATATTTATAATATAATTATAAGGTAATACATAAATAGTAAATATAAACTAAATAATAATAGCACTCAGCATTACAAACAAATTCTGTAATAGGCAATAAGCGCATGCGATTTGTACATATACACATACAATGTGATTTTTTAAAAACTCAATTGCAGCAGGCCGTATTCTGTCTTAATAACCTTAGAACTGTCTGTATTACGTCAGAATACGGCCTGCTGCAATTGAGTTTTTAAAAAATCACATTGTATGATTCATAGTAAGCAAGCATACATACAAGAACGTAAACTATACTAGAAGCAGGAAGACAGCAAGAAATCATAAGCAACAGAATTGAACGCGCAATCATGTACATCACCATTCATCATACAATTCAAGTAAGCAAAATAGCAGGTGGGGGAAATTGACTATTTACAGCAATAACGAATCAATTAACAGACGCCTATATAGAAGATTTGGGAACAGAACCTCGCCTCTTCACCATTGCACTTCATAAAGCGTTATGGGAGCTCTCATCAGAACAACAAAATCGAACTCCTTCCGGAAATGATCTACTGCTTCTAAAAATGTTAGCATAACATGTAGGCGATTTACTGATTCAGAAAAGCCTGACGTGGAGCCACTACTACAAGAAATCACAGAAATTCTGAACGACGCAGGACTAGAAAGTAGAAATAAACAGTAAATGCGAAGCCATGACAAGATAACCAGGACTAGGCACACAATTGAGATGCAGTGGAGCAAAACCTAAAATGCGGGCATTTTAAAATAAAATAAGTAAGAAAATACCTAGGAATCAACCAATCACTAAGGCTCACCAAGCTGCTCACACTATACTACCAACACTACATTAGTACAAATTGCCTCTGAGATTAAAGAAGATAATCTACACAACAATAATTGGAACAATAGCCCTATACGGACTACAAACCAGCGCAATTACAAAGGCAAATAGAGTGAGTGGCAGTGCGAAGAATGGACAACCGCACATGAAGTAGGTACTAGAGGGGGCAACAATAACTAAAAAATTAGCAGCAGCACGACTAAAATATTGGATTCACATATTAAGGGCAGAAGGAGATCATATATTGAAGAAGGCATATACTCAAATAACAGATAATGAAGGTGGGAAGGCCTTGTTACAAGCACTGGAACAAGATAGAGAACGATCGGGCATATCACAACAAATTTGGAAAGAATAGGCAAAAAACAAAATTACGATGAAAAGGGAAATAAATCGCATATACATAGTGGCCCACTGAAAACAGTAAATGCAAGTTTTGGCCACTTAAAATTATCAATTTGAATACTGACAAACTCACAAAGTACTTGCTTATTACAAACAACTTGTCTGATGAAGTGCTTTTGTTTGCTACGTTCAACTGTTTAAGCCTCCTACATCAAAATTTAAATATAATCTTTTCTGGAATTAATGATCGGATTTGAAAAATAAAAAGATTATTGAAAAGAGAATCGAAAGGCCTTTAGAACTATGTAACGTTTGACACCCCTTTCTATTTAATTTTTTTTGGGTGCAATTCACCCTCATCTTAGGGTTGAAGTGGTGCAAATAATACTAATCAATTCAGATGTCCCCCTTGATACTAAAATTGACGTGTTCGAGGGTTTTTCGCAAAATTGATGATAAGTGGCCAAAACTTGCGTTTACTGTTTTCAGTGGGCCACCCTGTATGACTCAAGAGAAGAATCAGATAACGAGGAAATAGAGATAGAGGACGAAGATATGAATATCCAAGAATAATGCAGAAGAACAACGAAGAAACAAACATCATAATAATAATAACAATAGAAATAAGGAAACACCTGTGAATTACTATGAAAATAATAATCTTAATAATGGTTAGACTAAAGTAACGTGTATCATGGCAGCCATGTCTGTGTCATATCATAGATCTAGGAAATTAGCTGTAATACTAGAAATACTGTTAGTATAAGATGATAAAACATGTTAAACTATCTCAGTCGTATATGTAGGTACCTAGGCACATATAGGGTGTCTCAAAATTGACGCCCGTGCTTCTGGGATTCGATTCAGGAGGCTAAAAGAAATTGAAAATGAAGAGTGGAAAATTTTCGGTCTGTCTTATAAATTTTAAACTTTATTAAAAACGAATAATATTTGAAAACAAGTTATTTTCCACATCTGTTGTCACAAAAAGTTAAGTGTTCAAATAGGTTGCCTCATACTTCAAGGCAAACATTCACACGATTTATCATTGAAGCACGAACTCTCTGTAGCATATTTTCGTCTATTGACGCCACGATAACAAATGATAATCGGAAAATTTTCCACTCTTCATTTTCGATTTCTTTCAGATCCCTGAAGCAAATCCCAGAAGCACGGGCGTCAATTTTGAGATACCCATATCCAAGTCCCATTGAATATGTGGCTTGCTAAATACCTTGCACTGTAGAAACGGTTCGAGCGGCTGGCGTCAAAATCATGTTAACGTTGTACATACCTTATTGGCATGGGGTGGGCCTGGCATAATCCAGGATTAATCTAGAGGGATTTGCTCTATGTCAATTAATGATGATGATAAAGTTTAAAAGCCCAATATACATTGAAGCACCGAGAAATTTATGATTTGTGTATGATCAACCAAAAATTCAACGAAATGTAGCAAACGATTCAAATCAAGAATTTTAGATATTTTAGTACCGCTGGGGTTATTGCCTAATTATATTTGGGATAAAACGTAAAAGTAAAAATGTGATGTTGAAATTTATTTCAATGTGCGTTGCGTTAACAATTCCAACAATGTCTTAATCTAGAAATTATAAAATGTAAATTAATTAATTTATTCTCCCTTGAAATTAATTTATGATCTAAAACATTCACATAATTAGGAAAAATATTTCTGTAATTCTCTTTCTGTTTACGAAGTAGTGTTGTTCCATAATTTTAAATTAAAAGGACGCAACAGTTCCTATACAAGGACGATTATTTAAAAGGGTACAGTATAAGTGAATAATCATGTAAACACTATCAGAATTTTAGATTATATTAGTCGGTACTGTAATTTGTCATCAACTGATTGTCTACTAATAAAAACCTACTCTTTTCGTGAAATTTTTTATCTGAATCTAATTTTTACAATCTTATCTTTATATATAAACAAGCGACAGGAAAAAAGCACACCGCCTAGCTGTTTTAATAACAGAAGTACCTATCGCGTTTAATACGATTAATAACGATATTTCAAGTTATTGTTATGCCAGTATAAATGAGACATTTTTTATTGTGCAAACGATCAGCTGAAGTTATTAGTTTTTATTCATTAATAAAATTGAAATTTACCTTTTATTTAGTCAATTTATCTATGGTTAGATTTGAACTTATGTCCTTGTAGGTTAAAACTAGCTAGCTTTATTAATTAAGGGCACGACTTTTTAAAATGTAGTTCTATCATTGTCCTGAATTTCGCGCAATCGCAAAAAGAGCGGCACTTTTAACAAAGCCTCGCGCAATATGAAAACCCAAAAGTGTAAATACGATTTATTGATTTATTAAAAAAGTTTCAGTAAAATACTATTATTAGCCTAGCAAGATATAAGGCAGTTTTGATATTTGTCTTATCTGATTCCATCAGATTAAAATATTCTTTCGGCATTTTAAGCAGTTTGAGTACCTTTTGGACAAACAACTCTAATTGTTTAAAATTTGCCAAAATCTAGGTATTTAAAAAAGCAATTCGCCGATAACAAATCAGCCACCAATTAATTACATACTTAAAAGTTTTGAACACGAAAAATGTTCGTAGTTTAATAACGCAATAGGTATTAAAATCAATTTGGAAAGTTTTTTTAACACATTTAACTTACAAATTGTCCCCTTTTATGAAGTTTTCGTTCACCTCACTCTACTAAAGGTTAGTTAATTCTTACTTTCCTGATCGCCTTCGTGTTAACGTTGATGCCAAATCAATTCTCTTCCTGTATAACTACGAACGTTTAAAAATAAAATATTAGTAGAATCGAGTTTGCGTCAGTTCTTAATAATGACGTAAATCGTGAATAATTGCGGCAAAACAATGGGCCATTTATAGAAAATTCCATTAGCAACTAATTTATATTTGTTGTTAATTTTTATTAAAACAAACTCATTAAATTTTATGGTGAGACGAAGTTCACTTCAATGTACAACATACCTTTAAGAACGGACGGTCGAATTAAAACTGAGCAATTCTTGTATTTCTGTCGTAACCATTTTTCTAAATTTATTTTTTATATGATTTAAAACTTTTGAATGTTTAGCAGTAAGGACATGAGCGAACCTTTTTAATTTACTTGTTTTAATAAATTTTTAATTATAAAACTAAGACGGTTGAAATTGGAGGTAGTTTTCTGTATGGATTTAATTGATTAGTTTATTAATTATAGAAAGCAATTTGGCAATTCGTAATCCGTAAATGTATCCGAACAGGTGTGTACTGAATATAAAATTAGAATTTCTAATTAAAGCAAGATTTCTAACTTAAAATTAGAACACTAATTTAAAACTCTAAATAATAGAATTTATAAATAATTTATGAAACATAAGTTTAGAAACATCTAAAAAAAATCAGTTTGGCTCTGACATGGTTGTCTTTTGTTAAAATTGTAGGTCAGTTAAGAAAGTTATTTTTAATTAACATAAACTATTAATATTCATTTATAAACAATTTATAACAGCTAGACTGAATCTACATAGGATCAACGAATTTTAAGAAAGTCCTAACATGGAAAGGATCAGTTTTTTTGAAAATGTTATAATCATTATTGGGAGATCGGATAGGTGGATATCGTTGCTGTACAGGACAATAAAATAAACTGCAAATGCCTGAATACTTCCAAAAATGTCCGAAACAAACTAGTCTTCTATTGTGTTACAAATTCAGCTTGTTTTTTTCTAACAATAGTTTCAAATTGTTACAAGAGAATTTAATTTGAAAATCAAACAAAAAGATTTAATATTTATCTAATTTAAGATGTTTGTTTTGGAGAATATATTTTGTGCCTTTAACGTGGATTTTCTAAACTAATAATTATTCCAAAAAAGTATTTTCCTAAACTTCATTTTTAGTTAAAATTTTAAATTTATTAAGCTAATGAAAAATCTTTCCTTCCGGTTTGTTTCCGCTTCACAATCTTAATAAAATATATTTGATTCGCGTTTTAGAAAGGTTGTGGTTCCTTTGAGGCCGATTCATTGCATAAAATTGCACGCTTTTAATATTCTAAACGTCATTGATGTAGCAATTCTTTTAGTAGCCCTACGGGAAGTATAACGAATAAATAATGAATGCGTCTTGACTTCCAGACATTTTTATTACATAAAAATGCGTTCATGCCTCGTAAAATATTATCTCATGCATGAACTCACTTATTTTCCTACTTCACGTATGTTGGCTTTCATCATCTTTCATACGGTTTTGGATGTTCTCATAATCTTTCTTTGTTATCTTTTGTGCTTGGATTATCTTGATAAAGGATGATGGAAGGTTTAATTTAATCATTTTTGATGCTCTGATGGGTTTTAATGTTGAATTTTTGATGTTGTGTTATTTTGAAACGAGGAGGGAATTGTTTATTTGAAGTTCTTATTTTTTTCATTTTGGTTTCATTTAAACTACAAAGGAAGGGAAATCACCGAGTATGTTTTGCGAAAACAGTTTCTTTGTTGAAACTAATTAAATGGAATCTGCAGTTTGTTGCCCAGACATCATCCTACATATATCATAGTTCACCTATTAATTATCTAGGATTACGACAACTGCGTACTCCAGTAAAGTGTTGGTTTGCATTACGAAGATTTGTTGAAGGCACTGTTTAATTAACGTATTGTTAAGGCAAATAGTAACAGGAAGAAAACACATTGAGATTGTGGATTAGCTCCAAGCGCTTTAAGAAAATTATTAATCTTTAAGGTTAACTTTCCTTATTACTTATTAATTATATTTTTCCAGGTATCCGAATAGGTATAAAGAAGTAAATTTGAAAGAAGCTTTATTATACATATTTAGTTATTAATAATTAGGTATGTTCGTCTATCCATATTTTCAAAGTCCAAAATGTTACATTAATTTAAAATTGCTAAAAATTTTGCTTTTGTTTGAAAACTAATAATAGATTAAAAAACAATCAAACATATACAAATTTTGCATTTTACATACCCTTACGCCACAAATATTCACTGCACAGTCTCACATATATGCTAAAAAATAATATTACATGGACGGATACTAAATGGATTTTTAAGAAGAAATATTGAGAGGCCCCCAAATATTCCGAAATGGTTAATGTTTAAAAAATATATAATCAGAACACTAGAACGTGAGTTTTAAAAAAACGTGACATTTTCCCTTTTTCACATAATACCACCATAATCAACAGATATTGCAAATATTTGTCGTCAATAAAATGCTATATGTGAAATGTGAGTAATAACGCCGGCAATAATCTGCCGAGAAGGCTATTATTACAAAGAGCGTGAACTTTTATAGGAACTCGTTTTGATGCACATAATTTGTTTTGGAGAAGGTTTTAGTTAAACCTATAAATATGTTGTTTTATTAAAATAAACTTAGAAGTTGGGGTTGGGGAAACATTTTTAATATATTAAATTTGTATTGAGTTTATTATTAAATGAAGTTCAGCTACTTTTTGCCTAAAATTTGTTTTTAATATCTACATATGAGTATTTACATCACAATTGTTAATCCCGTAATTCCGTACTTCGACAGTTCCATCGCAAAACGACGTAGCGTCAAAAATTTAAAAAATGCGTTTTTGGTCTTGTTGTAAAGTTTTAATCGGTTCGCAGTAAGCGCTACAATGTAAATTTAAAGAGTTATTCCCATTTAAAAATGCGTAAGCGATATTCGGATTTTTTACCCTATTCAATTCCTGACGTAAGCTCCAGTTTAACATTAGTCTTCCATAGGAAATGAGGTGTTTAATTCTATTGCTTTGGAATAACACAGGTAAGATATTAACATTGTAAATATACTGCCTTCCAAAAAAAGTGCAACACCTCGAGGCCGTTGGCCGATTTTCATAAATTTTTCATAGAACAAGTATTTCGACGATACGAACAAATGATTAAAAAAAATTTCAGATATCTAGGAGCCGTTGTTTTTTTGTTCTTTACCTTGGTAACAATAAAACGAAAGAAATTGTTTTGTGTTTTTTTATGGTTGTTATCTGTACATTTTTGAAAATCAGTGAACTACAAGAGTGTTAAAATGCCTAGAGTTCGTCAACCTCGACAGTACCATCATTTGACTGAGTTCCAGAAGGGCCAGATTATTGGCCTAAAAAATCAAGGAAGTTCTTTTCGCGGAATTGCGAGAAAAATCGGTTGTAATGCTGTGACTGTTATGCGATGGTGGCGAAGATAGAACGAGGAGCCCAATTATCATCGACGAAATGGGTCTGGTCGTCCTAGAGCCTCCACTGTACGTGAAGATCAACGTCTTCGAGTAGTGGCTGTCAGAGACCGATTTACCTCAACACGAGCAGTGGAAAATGAGTAGGTTGCAGCAATAGGACGTCCGATCTCAACAAGAATCGTCTATAGAAGAATTAGTTCTTTTGGGCTACGTTCGCCCCGTCCTCTGTTAACCTTTCCCCTCACTCCTAATCACCGGGCCCGTAGACTGGAATGGTGCAATGAACGGAGCAACTGGGCTCAAGATTGGCAACGGGTGGTCTTTAGCGATGAGTCCAGCTTTTGTCTTTGGGCTCATGACAGCCGTGAGAGGGTGAGGCGTTTTCGTTGGGAGCGGCAAAATCCCAACTTTTTCACCGAGACACACACTGCCCGTACACCTGGGGGTAATGATTTGGGGAGCGATATGCCATAGAAGCAGGTCACCATTGGTATTCATTGAGGGCACTTTGACAGCTGCATCTTACATCGCGAGTGTGCTGGAGACCGTTACTCTTCCATACCTTCAAGGTCTCAACAACCCTATTTTCAAGCAGGACAATGCACGTCCTCATACGGTAAGGGCTTCAATGCAATTCCTGGAAGATGCCAACGTTGACGTACTTCCATGGTCTGCTTGCTCTCCTGATTTGTCCCCCATCGAACTTGTGTGGGATATGATGGGAAGAAAGGTGGGGCATTTGCGCTATCCCCCTAACAACTTGAAGATCTCCGCATGGCCTTGAAAGAGGCATGCGATGGCTTGTCACAAGCGGCCATCGACTACTTGATTGGAAGCATGCCTCGTAGGGTTAATGAATGCCGGGAAAATTGTGGGGTACCTACGCATTATTGATTTTTTCTTAAACTTTTAGTGTTATGGTTTTCAAAATCTAATCATTTATTTGTATCGTTGAAACACATATTCTGTGAAAATTTGAATAAAATTGGTCAACTGCCTCAAGGTGTTGCACTTTTTTTGGAAGGCAGTATATATGATATTGAAATACATTGCTTGAAGTGCATTAAAATGTTAATTATTAGAAGAGAATGACCTCGAAACAGTAAAAAATTTAATGATGTCGCTTACGCCAATTTGTCTAATTTCCACTAAATGGCGTAAGCACCACACGGTTTAGCATTTTACTAGGAAGCGTTACATGCATTTTTTGTTGTGATTTTTGTGATAATGCTTTATGTTAACCATAAAATGGCCTAAAACAATACTTAAAAAATATTTTTTATAATATTGGCGGTGCTCGCGTGTAACGAAGATCCGGTAGCAGCATCAGCTGCATTACAAACTCATTTATTTAAACTAAATTGAAAGATGATTACTTAAGTGGAGAATTAAAGTCAACGAGACTAAATCAACACATGTTACGTTCACGACAAATCATCTAGAATGTCCACCTATCACCCTTAATGGTACTGCCTCAGTCCACTGAAGTTAAATACCTGGGATTATACATTGACAAAAGATTGACATGGAAAACTCATATTAATAACAAACGGAAACAAATGGACTTAAAACTGAAGCGGATGTACTGGCTCATTGGGAAAAACTCCTGATTATTCTTGGAGAACAAGCTATTGTTATACAAGTCTATTATCAGACCAATTTGGACTTACGGCTGTCAGCTATGGAGTTGCGCAAGTCGATCTAATGTCGAAGTCATTCAACGTTTCAATTAAAAACCATCAGCAGTGTAGCAACTGCACCCTGGTATGTGACAAACCAGACAGTTCACGCAGACCTCAACATCCCCTATGTGAAAGACTTAATCAAACAGTATGCTATTAAGCACCAAACAACACTGAAACATCACCCAAATGAAAGTCTTGCGCCAGTGATGGAAGATCCTCAACTTAGGCGCCTTCAGAAGATGTGGCCAAAAGATTTAATTGTTTAACCCCCACTGGGGGTCTACCAACCAAGCCTAGTTAATACAAAGTATTAGCTCATAGAATGTATTAATATTCTGATTGATAATTGAATAAATAAATGCAAAATATATTATTGGAGTTTTTGTTTGTTGTGAAATTTTACTACAAAATTTGTTTCATTTTGGAGCTTACGTCTTTATACAACATTAGTGTGTTGTAATTTCATTATTATTCTTTATAAATTCTCAGAATAGGCATAGAATGTATATGGCATCGAGATCAAAACCCAGTTTGTAGCTTGATAATTTCGATTGCAATAAAACTGCTGTACATAAAAAAAAACATAATTTTAGTAGAAAATTGATTACAGAAGCTGTTATAATATTTCTTGACGGCCTTGTTGGTAATAATGAAATTCAGAATTAAAATGTTTTATGGAAAATACTTCTGCACAAGTTATTGATAAAGCAAGTAATAATTTCTTAGAATATGGACTAGACGAATGTCTTTTAGAAACTGATATAGGAAATAAAACATTAATGTACCTGAAAGAACGGCAAACAGAAAATTTTGAGCATACTTCTGTAAATATTTTTACTGACAATGACAATACTAGAGAGATTTCTTTGAAACAGAGTCAAGGCGATAATTTTTATGAAATATTTGAAAATAATAAATTGTGCATCGATTTCTCCGAATTAGCACAACTTCAAACATAAGTGATTCTAAAATCACTGTAGAAAAAGTAACTGACTTGGATTTTATTGAATCTAACAGTGAATATGAATGTCACAGAAATGGAGAAAACGGCATATCAAAAAGAATAAGGAATAAAAAGCTTAAAGAAATGGGAAAAGAATACATTAGTTCTAAAGGTATACCATTAGTTGAGAAAAAAAAATGTTACCGAATCCATGCAATGGAAAAAATGCGTAATAGTTATTTTCCCACGACCATATAAGAAAGTCGCTCCTAACGCACAACAAACTAGGCGCGAAAGTTGACAATATCACCCGTGCGATTGACTTTCGCAAAACAACTGAACAACCCGTGCGATATGAACACGTATAGGGATATATCGCACAGTTTGCGCAATAATAGGAAGCTGCGGCCGCTTCAAAACAAAAAATGACGGTCGTTTTACCTGAACTGTCAGTGTTACTTTTTGACATGTACATTTTTGGTCGTGGGAAAAATAGTGTTCGTAACTCGTTCGAAAGGCAAATATCTCCGCTCGTGTTTATAAATATTTCTACTCGTGCTCCGCTTCGCTCCGCACTCGTATATCTATTTATAAACACTCGCTTGATATTTGCTACTTTCGACACTTGATACGAAAATAACTATTTCGTATCAAGTGTCGAAAGTAGCAAATATCAAGCGAGTGTTTATAAATAGATATACGAGTGCGGAGCGAAGCGGAGCACGAGTAGAAATATTTATAAACACGAGCGGAGATATTTGCCTTTCGAACGAGTTACGAACACTATTTTTCCCACGACCAAAAATGTACAAGTCAAAAAGTAATACTGACAGTTCAGGTAAAACGACCGTCATTTTTTGTTTTGAAGCGGCCGCAGCTTCCTATTATTGCGCAAACTGTGCGATATATCCCTATACGTGTTCATATCGCACGGGTTGTTCATTTGTTTTGCGAAAGTCAATCGCACGGGTGATATTGTCAACTTTCGCGCCTAGTTTGTTGTGCGTTAGGAGCGACTTTCTTATATGGTCGTGGGAAAACAGTTTTTTTTTATCGACGTCAATGAATATTTACAGCCTGTCATACAAAATAACATTCAGTAAATTATTTGATTAGAGCAATGACAACATGTAAGAGAGCTCTCCAACGAAAGCACTTCTTCTTAGCTTAACTTAACCTGGTATTGATTTCTATGGCAAAACTAACATAAGAATTTAATTTATTTAGTAGATACAGAGGAACATACCTTTTTAGTCTTTTAACATGCTGTCTGTCTATTAAGTTTGCTGCAAGTACATTAGTATTATATTGTACATTGAATTTGTCACGATATTTCACACTGTAGGTTACTATTTTTTCTGTATAGATGCCACAGATATATTCTGCTGTATAACCCAGTTTGGTATGTATCTAGGTGCATTGACAATGTTCCTGAATACCTTATTCTGAAATCTTTGCAGTATCTATATCTGCAAGTTTGAGTTGGTGGCCGACCCCATAACAGAATACCATAGTCCATATTGGCTTCATAACAGTTTTGTACAGCAGTAATTTATTTTCTATTCAGGGTTTAGAAGTTGTTCCTAATAGTCAATACATTTGTCTGTATTTCAGGCCTAGTTGAATTCTTTTCTTCCAGATATGTGTTCGCCAATTTAGTCTTCTATCTAAGTACCTGCCTAGGTATTTAGCATTGCCTTCTTGCGGAAGTTGATTATTATTTAATATAACTGCTGGAGAACACTACGCGACGGCTACCTATATTTTAAATCGTTAGGGCCCAGCCTTTGTCCGCATAAGAAATATATGTAAAACGAACTGAGAACGGAAATTGCCGATTGCGGATTCTCTATTGCTTTCTTAAGTTACCCGAAGGCTTGCGATTTTAGAGCCCAGTACGAGAGCACCGGAAAGATTCGTATTCGTAGCTATTCGAACCCTGTTTATTGAGAAGCGTGTTACAGAATTATTTCATAATAAACACAATTAGTAGATATATTTATATATATATATATACATATATATATATATAAACTCGGTTATAACGTTTGTCTACGTTTTCCGATGCCCAAATTCCATTCACGTTTATTGTTCCAAGATCTTTCTTGCAGATTCCGTGCACTCATAGCCTTTCTAATACCATCGCCCCACTTTCTCGGTGGTCTTCCTCTTCTTCTTCGTGCAGTTGGATTCCACTGCAGAACTCGTTTTGGAAGTCTTTCATCAGTCATACGCTGCACATGTCCATACCAAATCAATTGGCGTTGTTCTATTTCGTCTACTATTGTCTGTTGTAGTCCCATATTTTGCCTGATGACTTCATTCCTGACTCTATCTCTTCGAGATATTCGTGATGACCTTCTTATGGCATCCATTTCAGTGGCTAGCATTTTCTTTTTGTTTGCTTCACTTAAGCGCCATGTTTCTGATCCATACAACAGAATGCTTTTGATCATGGTGTTGTATATATTATATTTGCTCTTTTTCGTAACAGTCTTACTCCATAATATGCTATTTAGGCAACTTATAGCTTTTCTACCTTTCATTATTCTTTCCTTTATTTCTAGATCGTCTTTTCCTGTTTTATCAAATAATACCCCCAGATATTTATATTTTGTGCTTATTCTGATTGTTTTGTTGTCGTTTAAGTTCAGGTCAGTATCATTTATGTCGGTTCCAATGCACAAGTATTCTGTTTTATCTATATTCATGGTAAGTCCCCATTTGCTGTACTCTTCAGTTAGTTTCCGAGTCATATATTCTAGATCCTCTTTGTCTTGGGCTATTACTACCTGGTCATCTGCAAACTGTAACGTGTACAAACATGACTCTCCTATATCGATTCCCATACCCCTACACTTTCTTTTCCACATTGCTAGAGCTTTTGATATATACAATATTTTAAACAGCGTCGGCGATATACAGCAACCCTGTCTCAATCCCTTGGTAATACTGATCTTTTCTGATATTGTCTTTCCAATTTTAACTCTAGATGTCAAGTCAGAGTATAAGTTCTGAAGTGCTGTAATAAGTTTTTTCTACTCCCACCATGGAAAGTAGGATTTTCAAACTTCGTCTCCATAGATACGAGTATTGAAAATGAGTGTTTGCCGAACAAGTGAAATTAGCGTGCGGAAAATTTACTTTCCGCACGCACATGCATGATTTTCGGTGCGGCAAAGTATAATTTTGCCGCACCGAAATCAAAATGTCATAATGACATTTGATGAATGTCAGATTTGATTTTGCAGAAATATTTAAATTTTTTTATGGAAATGTGGTTGTAGAAAAAATAGTGTGTAATACATGTGTTAAAAGCTTGTATTTGCCACTCTCATGTGACTGCAGCACTCACTATCGTTCGTGCTGCAAACTTCACATTCGTGTGGCAAACGCAAGCTTTCAACACTTGTATTACAAATTACTATAACGTTTAAATTAGATTCGTGTAAGGCTTCCCATAGTTTCTGTAAAGGAATATTGTCATAGGCTTTCTTAAGGTCAACAAATAATAAGTGAACTTCTTGATTTGTTAACGTCATCTTCTCGATTATTTGCTTCATGCAGAATACGTTGTCATTACACGACCGACCAGCTCTAAAGCCTTGTTGTTCCTCTTCGTCAGTATACTCTTGCTCAATTAAGTCTCTTATGATTCTACCGTACAAGCGGCTCATTGTGCTTGTTATTGATATCCCTCGGTAGTTATTTGAATCTTGTTTGTTGCCTTTTTTGTGGAGCGATGTTATATACGCTTCTTTCCAAGTTTCAGGTACGGGAGTTCCATTAAGATATTTTTCAAACAAATTGGTAAGCATTTCAAATAATTTTTTTGTTCCATTTTTTAAAAGTCCTGATTTTATACCTTCCGGACCTGGAGCTTTACCATTTTTTAGATTTTTCACTGCTTCTTCCATTTGTGCTACTCCCAGATGTATTATTTCTCCTTCTATGTTTATGTTATCTTGTTTTGTACTTTGACTTACATATTCTGGTCTGGTTTCTGTTAAAAGTTTTTTGTAGTGTTCTACCCGTTCTATCGTTATCATACCTATAGATGCTTTTTCTTGTTTCGATGTTTTTATAGCTTTTATGAATTTCCATACCTCAGAGCATCTCCTTCCACCAATATATGAGTCAATTTCGCTACATTTCTGGTCCCATATGTTATTTTTTCCGGCTATTATAGCTCTTGTTGTGTTTCTTTGAGCTTCTTTATATTGTTGTCTATCATAGTCGTTTTTAGTGTTCAACCATTTAAGGTAAAGTTCTTTTTTCTCATTTACTTGTTTCTCAATTTCTTCACTCCACCATTAGTTTTTGTAATATTTTTCGTGTGTTTTAGTTCCTAATGCTTCGTAAGCAGCTTCATTTATACTAAGTACAATGTGTCTGTATTCTTCTTCCGGTGTTGTACATGTTTCTGGTTTTAGTTTGGCATCTAGCCTTTGCTGGTAAAGCAGTATTGTACTTGCATTAGAAAGGCTATCTACATTATATTCTGTTGTTTCTATTTTATTTGTCTTATCCATATGTTTTTTTTTGTGTAGACGAACTTCGGTTTTTTCTAAATCTAAATAAAATTTCAGCTTTAACAAGGTAGTGGTCAGATCCGCATATTGGTCCTCTGAACGCCTTAGTATCATTTACTTTTAATTTCGTTTTTTGGTTTACAATAACGTAATTATATTTTTTACCGAAAGAAATAAGAAATAACTAGCTAGACTTTTAGAACTTTAAATTTGTAACAGAAAGATGATTGTGTGCATTTAAATGAAATTGTTTGTTTCAATTTGTATATCATTACAATATTCGGTGTTCAAGAACAGTTTAAATAAAAACATAAAATTATAAAAATATATAAAAAAAAAAAACACAAACAAACACTACTATAATAAAGTATTGCTTGAACTAAAACTAAAGATAAATTGACATTTATTCCCATAAAATGTATAGTGCCCATCTAAAAAGAATGGATAAAGAAGGATATGCTTAATATAATTTTTCAAAGCCAGTTTTAAAACTTTTTTGTATCCAGAGTTAATCATTTTAAGAAATTATTACAGCCTTTTAATTACTCTTCAGTAAAATCTAAACATTGCTTGGGTTTTAGCTTCGATGGCGTCAAATTACGGCGCAGGAGTATGTTATGACTGAGAATGGAGTATTCGATAATTATTTATTTTGATAGCAATTAGAACTCGTGAAAAGGCGAAAAAAAGAATAGATATCTCATGGCCCTCAGTACAGAAAGAGAAAACGCTTCTACTACTTAACCGAAAAACCTAGGTAGTGTTGGATTTTAAAATTCGTTTTGTCAAAGTCAAAATACATATCCGCCTTGACGTGATTTTGAATTTTTTGTGTCCAATCACCAATTATCATACTGTTTATCATTGCGAGTATTTCAAAATGAGTAACAGGAAGCGGGTCGTACATAGTCAATGATGTGAAATTGTTTATACTGTTTATAAATTTTTGAAGACTGAAAGAGAAGAAGGACGATTTACAAGTGATGGCTCTCTAGCAGATTTAGTGGCACGAGCAACTGGTGTCGGAGGAACTACGGTAAAGAGAATTTGTAAAGAAGCTACTACCAATCAAGAAGGTACGACAGTAATTTAAATCACATTAGGGTTACCTGTTTGTTTGACATTCTGGTTTTTATGTTTTAAATTTACCTCGCCCAGAAAAAATATAATCAAGCAAAATCCCAAGTCAACCGTAAATGAATGAGATGAGGAGGTAATCCGAAGTATTATACCTATTACATTTTCAAATATCTACCACAGGAGACCCACTTTGGCAGCAGTATTAGAAAAGGTGAAAGAAGATGTTCCTAGTTTCCAAGGAAAGTTGACATCATTTAGAAGTCTTGTCCATAAATTAGGATTTCGGTGAAAGAGAACGCAAGACAAACCGTAAAGTACTTGTCGAAACACTTGAAATTAGATTAAGGCGTATGGAGTTTCCAAGAAAATTTAGGTTGTACAAGAACGAGGGCATAAATATTGTTCATACTGATGAAACCTATTTACACAGTTCACATCCTGTGCCACTTGATGGAACCAAAGACTGCTTGAAGTCGCCAGTGTTATGAATAAATATGATTGTTAGTTTGATTTTATTGGTTTTATTTATTCGTATACTTATAGTAAAATAGTAAAATTTTAACTCTTTATTGTATGAATAATAATAAATTCTTTTTATATTTTCCTAATAATTAGATAATTTGAAAAATATGAAAAAATATTATTAGTTAAAACCTATCTTTATGTTATAATAAGCTGAGAAACTTGCAAGATAGGTGGCAGCTAATAATAGCATATTGTGTAACAAGTACGTGAAGCTGACCTTTTTCTAAGAGTGAGCAGTTTGCGACACGAGCCGTAAGGCGAGTGTCACAAGCACATGAGTGTAAAAAAGGTTTCACGAATGTGTTACACACTATACTTTTTCTACGACCTCAAACTTAAAAAATGAGTTAAATTAGCAAACGTTCACTTCACTTGACAGTTATCACAAATTCGTCGTTCAAACAGTGGCTACTTTACGCCCGCGAAGAAGCGCGTAATAGTTATTTATGCACCAAGGGCGTTACTAAAATGAGCACGCCCGTAGAGCAACATAATTCAACCCGAGGGCCTCCGGCCCGAGGGATGGATGTAATCATCCAGTAACGCCAGTGGAACATACAAGATTTTATTTTTCACTTCGCATAATATAAAAATTAAAATTGAAGAGATTTTTTAGTTTCTATTTTACTGCATCTAAAAATATATACCGTGTGTTTGATTTAAGGGGCGAACATAGGGAAATAGCATGGGAAAATCGTATTCCCGTTTGAGTTGATAGGATTGATAGTGGTATCAATCGAAAGACAAAAAAAAATGAGTTTAATATGATACTACTTGTTGGATTATTAATAGTTAGTTTTTTTGTGTTTGTTGTTATCTTTTACTTTTATTATTATGAATATTATGATATTAATAATTAATTCGCTCGTTGGACCAACAACATTTACTTTTTATTATTTTCCTTCCAAGGGTTGCCTTGAACCGCCAATTTTTTATTTTGGAGTTTGTTTGGGTTTCCGGGGTAAAAATTATTAATTAATTGAAAAAAACTCACATTACGTGTCAATTTAAAAAACGCATAACAAAATCGTTGAAATTCGCATTGGAACCGCCAATTTAATCGTTTAATAAACGCTTCAAAATAAAACGCTAGCTCGGGTGTGTGAAAAAATATAAAATTAAACGCAAGATAGAACATTAACCTATGGACATTGGAATTGGCGCAAAACCATCCCCTGCAGGAGCTGAGTGACGCTGTTTTCAATTTCAATCAAGGTGAGTCGAGGCAAATCCTATTTATCAAACATTCATATTGAGAAAAAATTATTATTTGTCACGCGTACATTTTTTGGTCCTTCGAGCCGGATTGTTTGTTTGATATCTGTTATCATATGAATGCCTTTGTTCTTACCTTTTAATTATTGAAACGGTGTAGTGGTCAATTCTACTACTGGTATTACAGCGCATTCAATTTTGGCAGTGGACATTGGCTGAATTGGTTATCCAATTTATATTTTACCCATTATTTATATTTGTTTAAACATATTGTTATATTGCATACAATAGTTTCGCTAAACGCACGCACGTCATTGTGACGTTTGAGGGTAAAATAGATTATTTGGTTACGTCAATTTTGACATTTTTGTCATCTCAGTTTTTTCAATTCGCATCGTTTTTGAATTTTTTTAAATTCAAAAATGCCACCTAAAGTTAACGCTAAATTTGCTGAAGCTTACGCTTTTCGAAATGCTTTAATTAATAAAATAAAGGAAACGCTAGATATCGCAAGAATGGCACAAAACGATAATTCGTTTATTCCACTATTTAAGAGACGCTATCAAACAACAGATGATATTTACGCAAAATTGGAAACCTCTCACAATCAGGTAATATCGCTTATAGCTGCACAAGAAAACCCTGATTTTCAAGCAGAAGACGAGGTAAGGAAGGAATTCGATGCTATGTATTTTGAAATAGGAGTTCTTTATGACCAAACATTACCTGTTGATATACCGTCTTCAAACAATTCATCCCATGTTATAAAGGAATTTTCAAATGTTCGATTACCTAAAATTAATTTAAGAAATTTCGACGGTAAATTAGAATTATGGTCGCCATTTATTCAATTATTTAATACCACAATTCACAACGCATCACATTTATCGAATACAGAAAAATTTCAATATTTAATTAGCTGCCTTTCTAGTGAACCCTTAAATTTAGTAAAGACCTTAGATTTATCAGATGATAACTATACAATCGCTTATCAAAATCTAGTCAATAGATATGACAATAAAAGGAAGTTAGCTACACGTTATTGGGAAGGAATGATTTCGTTACCTCAACTAAAAGAAGAATCGTCTAAAAGGTTACGCGATTTGATTGATAAATTCCGGGAAAATGTAGCAGCATTACGTGCTTTAAAATTCGCTGATTCTCTGGAAGATTTCATGCTGCTAAATCTCCTTTTGGAAAAATTAGACCCAAACACACGAAGATTGTTCGAATCGGAAATCCGTGATTTAAGGCAGGAAATCCCAACGTTTGGGATGTTAGAAGATTTCATCGAAGGTCAAAGTTTGGTATTAGATCAGTGTAAACCGAAATGCTCTAATTTTAAGCAAAATAATTATTCTAAACGCACGTTCCATGTTACAACGGAACATACATCACCAGATAAATGTTTTATCTGTAGTAAAACACATTTAACTTACTCGTGCCCACAATTAGTAGAGAAACTACCTACGCAACGCTACGAATTGGTAAAATCCAAAAAATTATGCATTAATTGCCTTAGTGGTTTTCACACCACCAAAACCTGTAAGTCAAAATCACGTTGTCGAAAATGCAATAAAAACCATCACAGTTTGTTACATTTTGAATCTTCCGCTACGCAATCTAATCGTAATGATGAACCTTTTAACGCTGTACGATTAGAACCTACAAATGCTGTAAGTAACACACTCGAAAATTCAAACGCTACGATTTCTTCAGTAACGGCTCTAGTTAGTGCCACATCTAATAAATTAGTGTTGCTGTCAACAGCACTGATAGATATTCGTGACGAATCCGGATATCCACACGCAATAAGAGCAATCCTCGATGGAGGTAGTGAGGGCAGTTTTATAACTGCTGCTTGTGCTCAACGCTTAGGATTACGTGTTAAATCCAACCGCATTCAAATTCAAGGAATAGGTTCATCATCCGCTCTTCTATCTTCTGGAACGGTTAGTTGCTGTCTATACCCGCATGATGAGTTACAACCATCATATTTGATTGATGCTCACGTCATTGCATCTATTTCGCATAATATTCCAGCCTTTCCAATAGATTCTTCTACGTGGACACATATTACAGGCTTACGCTTAGCAGATCCACAATTTTGTATCCCAGCAAAAGTAGATCTTTTACTAGGTGCTGATATTTATACGCAATTATTACGTCCAGGCTTAATACTGGGATCAAATAATACGCCCTCAGCTATAAATACTATTTTCGGATGGGTTTTATCTGGTCAGGCATGTGCTAACCAACCAACCCATTTGAACTCTTTTTTTATTGCGCTTTCTAATGAACCTTTAGAATCAACGCTAAAGAAATTTTGGGAAATTGAAGAAGTTAGCGTTGAAATTCCTCCTTCTCCAGATGACGTTATGGGCGAAAAATTGTACAAACAATCAGTATCTCGCGAACTTAATGGTAGATATAGTGTTGCGTTGCCTTTTAAATCAATTCACAGACCCGAGTTTCCCAATTCTCGCTCTGTCGCTTTACGTCGCTTTTATTGTTTAGAAAATAGATTTTCACGCGATGAATCTCTTCGAATTCGTTATTCAGAATTCATGAAAGATTACCTTGATAGTGGACATATGTCCATTGCAAAGGAACCCATTACATCATCTGAATGTTATTATATACCGCATCATTGTGTTTTTAAACCAGATAGTACTACAACGAAATTGCGTGTAGTCTTCGACGCCTCAGCTAAATCAGCAAACGATAATTCACTTAATGATTGTTTGTATTCTGGTCCAAAATTACTACCACACATTGCAGATATATTACTAAAGTTCAGATCGCATAGAATTGTCTTTATCGCTGACATAAAACAAATGTATCGGCAAATATTAATCGCACCCGCTTTCAGAAATTATCAACGAATTTTATGGAGGTTTTCGCCACATGAGCCGATCGAAGAATATGTCTTAAATACTGTTACCTACTTCTGCCCCATTTTTAGCAATAAGAACGCTTCATCAATTAGCTGAAGACGAACAGCTAAATTTTCCCCAAGCCGCTGCACTTTTAAAACAAGATGTTTACGTTGATGACGTTGTTTCTGGTTGTAATACGCTGTTACAAGCACAAATTCTCCAAAGGGAATTAATCGAACTTCTAAGAAGAGGTGGTTTTTTACTACGCAAATGGGCAAGTAATGTACCCGAATTGCTGTCCGGGTTGGATTCCAGTTTGTGCCAAGAAGGTCTTTCGTTTGATAGTGAATCCGAATCCACCATCAAAATTCTAGGCTTACAGTGGCTTCCATCGCTTGATGTATTTTCTTTTAAGGTTGATACTATCAATCACACTTGTACTAAACGACAGATATTGTCCGAAATCGCAAGAATATTTGACCCACTTGGTTTTCTTGCCCCATTAATCTTTTTTTGCAAGCGATTAATTCAACATCTTTGGTGTTTAGGTTTAGATTGGGATGCTATCCCGCCAGATGAAGTAGTTGATCGCTGGAATTGTTACCGCCAGCAGCTTTTTTTAATTAGTAACATTCGTTTAAACCGCTACGTTTTTTCGCCAGATTACTCAAGCATTGAGTTACACGGATTCTGCGATTCATCGGAAGCAGGATATGCAGCCGTTGTTTATTTTCGTATCATTGATAATTCTAATACCGTTTCTGTTAAATTTGTAACAGCCAAAACTAAGGTTGCGCCATTAAAAAAACGGTCTTTGCCACAATTGGAATTGTGCGGAGCCTATCTCCTCTCCAATCTTATAGAAACCATTGTTCAAATATACTCTGAAAAAATTAATAAAATTTTCGCTTGGACTGATTCCACAGTTGTTTTGGCTTGGTTACGTTCATCTCCACATCGTTGGAAAACGTTTGTTTCAAATAGGGTTAGCCATATTCAAGAACGCGTGCCACCTTCCTCGTGGCGTCATGTACGATCAGTGCATAATCCCGCTGATTGCGCATCTCGTGGTTTATTACCCCAGGAACTAATTTACCATCCTTTATGGTGGGCGGGGCCTCCTTGGCTTAAGGCTTCACCTAATTCTTGGCCCACGCAACAAGTCAATCAGTTAGATATTGAAAACGTAGTTACTGAAGAAGAAAGAAAGGTTAGGGCTTTTATTGTCCAAGATGACAATCTGAAGCCTTGGAATGAGTTATTAACCAAATATTCTTCGCTGAATAAAATTTTGCGCATAGTCACGTACATTTGTCGTTTTACTAAAAAACTTAGGAATGTGCATCAACCCATGTCAGATACAATCACATCTTCTGAATTACACAATTCCTTACTTATATTAGTTAAATTAGTTCAGCAACAGATATTTCACGCTGACATAAATAGTTTAAGACAACACAAATTATTGTCACACCCACTACGCAAACTAAATCCCTTCTTGGATCAACAAGATATCCTCAGGGTGGGCGGTCGATTATGTCATTCTGCATTATCATTTGAAGAAAAACATCCCGCACTTCTTCCTCAATCCCATAGATTAACTGTTTTGATTATAGAAGACGCTCATAGGAAACATCTTCACCCTGGTCTCAACACGCTTCTTTATTTAATTCGACAAAATTTCTGGATTTTGTCCGCAAATCGAGCAATTCGTCGATGTTTATCACGCTGTTATCGATGTTTCCGTACAAAACCGCAGTCACTGCAACCACCTATGGGAGATTTACCCGCAGTTCGAGTACAGCAAATCAAGGCATTTAACTCTGTAGGCATTGATTTTGGTGGCCCATTTACAATAACAATGCGAAAAGTTCGAGGAGCAAAAACGCACAAGGCATACATTTGCCTATTTGTATGCTTGACAACTAAAGCCCTTCATCTTGAGCTGGTCTCGGAACTTTCGACAGCGGCCTTTCTTGCCGCATTGCGTCGCTTCATTGCTCGCCGTGGTCGATGTGCTTTAATAATGAGTGACTGTGGAACAAATTTTATTGGAGCTGCACGCATAATATCTAATTGTTTCAAGAGCGCTGTGGAGGAAGAAGGTATTACATGGAAATTTAATCCGCCAACTGCTCCACATTTTGGTGGTATATGGGAGGCTGGGATTAAATCTGTTAAAACTCACCTCAAACGCGTAATAGGGGAACAAATTTTAACATTTGAAGAATTTTCTACAATATTAGCACAAATAGAAGCTTTACTCAATTCGCGACCACTGTGCCCCCTTAGTAGTGACCCAAATGATTTAGAGGTTTTGACGCCTGGTCATTATTTAACTTTAGCTCCTTTAACATGCATACCTGAACCCGACCTGTTAACTATCAACATGAATAGATTAACTCGCTGGGAGCTGCTTCAACGTATGCACCAACATTTTTGGAAAAGATGGCATCATGAATATTTGCATACTTTACAACAGCGCTGTAAATGGGTTGCCAATTGTCCACCTCTTGATCAAGGAACCATGGTCTTAATAAAAGACGATCTTTCCCCTCCTATGCGTTGGCGTCTGGGTCGTGTGATTCAACTCCACCCAGATCCAAAAGGCATATCTCGCGTCGCGACAATTAAAACCGTTCAGGGTACCCTCAAACGTCCTTTAGTAAAGTTATGTCCATTGCCAAATCAATAATGCATTGTAAAATACTTGTATTTTGGTGGGCGGTATGTTGGATTATTAATAGTTAGTTTTTTTGTGTTTGTTGTTATCTTTTACTTTTATTATTATGAATATTATGATATTAATAATTAATTCGCTCGTTGGACCAACAACATTTACTTTTTATTATTTTCCTTCCAAGGGTTGCCTTGAACCGCCAATTTTTTATTTTGGAGTTTGTTTGGGTTTCCGGGGTAAAAATTATTAATTAATTGAAAAAAACTCACATTACGTGTCAATTTAAAAAACGCATAACAAAATCGTTGAAATTCGCATTGGAACCGCCAATTTAATCGTTTAATAAACGCTTCAAAATAAAACGCTAGCTCGGGTGTGTGAAAAAATATAAAATTAAACGCAAGATAGAACATTAACCTATGGCCATTGGAATTGGCGCAAAACCATCCCCTGCAGGAGCTGAGTGACGCTGTTTTCAATTTCAATCAAGGTGAGTCGAGGCAAATCCTATTTATCAAACATTCATATTGAGAAAAAATTATTATTTGTCACGCGTACACTACTTGACTTGAATTTGTTGCTTGTTTAAGAAAGAAATAGCTTAAAAACACAATAAATAATTTCAACCTTTAATTGTTAGTTTGAAGATCTTCATCTATCTTTACATGTAGTGGAATCATTTCGAAGACATTTTTGATTAGCTGTAAGTACCTATCTAAAGTCAACTCTTGCGCAATCTAATGCTTTAAGGACGGCACATATTTATTTCGATGGAGTCAAAAGCTATCCTATAATCCACGAACGCTAAATGAATGGGAGTGTTGTATTCAGTGGTCTTTTCAAGTAGTGTTCTGATTGTTTGGATGTGATCCATGGTACTGAAGAACCCCTTTTTAAAATACGCCTGCTCTGCTGGTTGCTAGAAGTCTAATTTTTTAGGCAGGCGCTTAGTAATGATTTTAGTGAGTAGTTTATACATATACGAGGGTAAACTAATGCGGCCGTAGTTTTTAATGTTTGATTATTCCCTTTTTTGAACAGAAGAGTTACTTGGGCAATTTTCTACGCCTTTGGTATTTATCCTTCCATTGGGCATTTGTTAAAAGATATCGTGATTGTCTCTTCTATTATTTCACCCCCCCCCCCAAGTAAAAAAAACATTCAGGAAGATACTTAATTAACATAAAATAAATAATAACACAAAAGAAATGTATATTTCTGTTCTACTTATAATATTTTCACCATTTAATTATTACCTATAATTACTAGCATTATAATGTGGCGTAGCCCTTTTTAGGGGTAGTTGAGTAGTAATTAATTATCTAGAGTCTAGAGGATAAGGTTATTCACTTGTTTGGTAGAGACGAAGGTACTACGTCACGTTTGATTTGTTAGCTTGCTGGTTACGAGAGGTTAGAAATAACTAGATCAGAATTCAACTAACAGAACACATTTATTTAAAACATTTAGTGAGATTGATACAAGTCTTTCCTTTACAAATAGGTATTTAAGAAGTAAAGTTCAATGTTTAGCTTAAAGTATCTAAGTCCGCATCAGGATTTAAATCTCTTTATAAAATATTCTAAGTTTGAGTAACTTCTACAAAAATCTTCTAAGTTTGAATGTAAATTACTTTTACACAAATATTCGTAGTCTCAACTAAGTTCAAAGTTAAATTAGGTTAACACTTTTGCACAAGCACAGAAATAGAGAATACTTTTCTAAGTCCACAAGATAATGAATAATTTTCACCAACAAATACAGGTCCCAACTTAGGGTAAATAGAAATTAAATACAATTTAAACACTTACATGAAAACTAACATTCGTAACATCTGGAGGCTGGTTGATACTCACATTACGGCGATGCAAACAAACATCCCTTCACGCTGTTTCGTGGCTTATATTTATATGGAATATTGGCCCAGCCTCCGAACCTTTACGATCTGTTTTATTACCTATACGTGCTTATCTCACATTTTGGACAAACTATTAAACATTTGTTTTATTACTTATACGTGCCTATCTCATACTTGGAAAACTATTAAAATGAATTGAACCAAGCAGGTGGATGGTGAAGTTCGGCAAAGGTCAATTCTCCACTTGAGAATACTTGACGTCCT
Source organism: Melanotus villosus (assembly GCA_963082815.1). Classification (NCBI taxonomy): domain Eukaryota; kingdom Metazoa; phylum Arthropoda; class Insecta; order Coleoptera; family Elateridae; genus Melanotus; species Melanotus villosus. The sequence continues at coordinate 47,048,614 of OY720418.1, read as the reverse complement.
TTCGTTTTCCTTTTACCGAATTAATTATATTGATTTTTCTGTATTTATTTCAATAATATAAACAATAACTAATAATTGCTTATTAATGAAAAGGTGATGTTTAACTTTACAATCTATTTTTTTTACGTATATTTTTATGTCATTATAAAATTTAATGACTGCAGGTAGAACTAGTAATGAACTGAATGAAAACAATTACATAAGTCGTAATTGAAGCAATCAGTGAAAGACACAGCGAATAATTAATTGTAAAAAATCCTGCTGCCGAGAAAGATGGGCGATGAGATGTTATAACTTTGTTTAGTAATAATAATTCGTCTTGCACAGTTCTTTCATCTTTGTTTTTTGATGGCGTAGGAAGATTCAATAAGATATTAAAACATATATCGGTTGTTTTATCAGCTTCGGTAATTGTCCGATTACAGTTGATTGTTATTTTACTTCCTACGAACTGAAAATAAAATGATTGTAATATATATTTTTAAAATTTTAAGTAATTTATAAATATTAGGAAATTCTAAAAAGGCGTTGAAGAAAAACGGCGAGTTTATACATAAATAAATTAACCATCCCAGGACACCGTTATTTTTTGTGCACATGAAAGATACTGTGAGGTCTACCGGACCCCATTAAAACACGTTGACTGCCGCCCAAAAATAAAAATTTTGACTCATCTGCCAAGTGTAGTTTTTTGGCAGATGTCTTTTTGCTTCCAATGCTAAATAAATGCACAATAGTTGACTTTTTGAAATATTATTATAATTATTATAACCTTGAACTGACGCCGACACAAGCACATTCCCAAGTCGGTTTTGCATTATTTCCTAGAATTTACATTGATCGTACACGCTCTAGCGCGTGCTCGGCACTACGGAAACATACACCTATCACCCGCTACCGCGTGATCGACAGCTTACGGGTTAGAAAAATTGTTTTTTCACTACTAGCAATAGAAGATGTCATTATTGACCATGTTTTCGAGCCAAGAAGATGAATTTCTCTACTAGTGGTCAGTAATTTTTCATTATTGACTACTGGTTATTAATGGAAATAATTGCTATGCAATCAGGTGCCTATTATAAATACGTCGATTTTTTTATCCTACACTGTATGACAATCCGCTCCTCGCATCTCTACAGACGTGCGAAAGTATACGTTTGCACGGCTAGCCGCGAAAATGTTTCTTCAGGTAACATTTCGCAGTTAGGCGCGAAAATAAATGACGAGCGTCCTAATCCTGGTGACCGTATAGGTACTACTGTTTACTCGTAGTTTATCTTCTTCTTCTTCCTCTTTTATTTAGGCAAAGCCTGTTTTTTCATTAACGTTAGCCTTATTCATGTTTGGTCAGGGTGTTTTCACCGATGTTGAGACCAAACTCTGTTTCCATCGTTTAGGTGGTCGTCCAACTCCTTAAGAAGTGGCCAGCCTCGCCTATGCCTCGGCTGTCCATATCTTCTTTCGCCCCGGAAAATATTAATTTTCCCGCCTAGCTACACAAACTACTGTTACACAAATGTCAATTGAAATTAACTCCTCCCCTTGTTTTCAAGTAAGGCTATTTGATTTTTGTGCATATTTAGAATTAAATTTATACATCTGTTTCGGCCTTGCATATCTTGCGATAAGTTCTGGAGGATAAAATTGCAATCATATTTAGAGAGATTGTCTATCTTGAAAATTAAGGTTGTATTCTTCATGTGCAGCATTTCTATACAAGCCAGTCAGATGGTCGTGATCCCTTACCTTTTTATCCCCTAATGGTTTTTCACAAATATGACACAGTACGGCGTTATCATAATCAATTTGTTCCTCAGGAGTTAATTTTTCCATTGGTAGAGGACACAGAAAAACGGTTTCTAAATCCTCTGCGAAAGTTTGTAATTCACTAGTAAACCACTCGATACAGTCTTGACCGCGATGACTTTTACAAAAAGATAGTGTGTTATCATGATATTTATTTTTATCTGTACATGGAACAAGCAAACACTCTAAATCGGCGTAAACAACGAAGGGGGTTTTCACATTGTTTTTATAGTCTTCGAATTTAATAAACTTATTTTCTTCAATAGGCAACCTAATTTTACAGCTGTTTATTTTTGCAGAGTCCTCGTAATGCACATCGCGATCAGTTTCCGTATAGAAATAATGTAAGCAACGGTCGCAAACATATTTTTTATGATCATTTTTACTTAGCTGTGAAGACAGAAGACGGGATAAATTCTTAATCCACACATAATGATATCTGAGGATTGATTCTCCATCTTCATTATCGTCTTCGTCGTAATATTCGTTTTGTATAAGCAGTAAATTTATATGTTTATCTTGTTTAGTGTTGGTTAAGTATGTAGGCAGGGTTGTAAAACTTTTCCTAGATTTCTTTAAAATATAAACATTTATCGAAACGTTATTTTGTTTTTCGAATCGAGGAATCTGTTTGATTATCATAGGAAATTGTATATCTGTTAGATTTAATGTTGCATGTGGATCTGGGTACTTGGTCGTTCGTAGTGGATTCTTTTTAGCTGGATACAAAGCCGAGAGTACCGCCCACGCAAAATGTTTACTGTCATTATTCTAAACGTTGATGCATGCGTTTTTCTTTTCTATTTGTGTTGGTAGTTTAATGTAAGAAGATCCAAGCTGTGGTGTAAATTTGTTAATATTCACCTGAAGATTTATAGTAGCTGATAACCTCCAACCGCTATCTTTCTTTTGAAAATCTTCAAGATCTGTTAAATGACTCGTTGAACGTTAGCTTCAAACCATTCCCGTAAATTGGTATCTCGGTAAATTGGGTAATTTTTAGTATTGAAATATTTAAATTCGTAGATTTCTTGATTGGGTTTGTGTATAACAAATTCTCCGCAGAAAACAGTGTTTACCTTAATGGCTTCTTCCTTTTTTAATACATTAATAATTCTTTTGTTGAAAATAGCCGCTGCATTCTCCAAGAACAGTTTTGGGTCTGTGTGTTTTAAATTTGTAATGACACCTATCTTTATACGCCCTTAAAATGCTGACTGGATGTCTCCCCATTTTACAAAGTCTCGAGCTGTTTGTTTTCTAGGGCTATAACCTTGTCCAGTTATTTTACGTGCGTTGAACAGTTGTTTATAGCTTTTCACTTGTCCGATAACTGTTGTGAGTTTTTGTTTTTCACCAACACTTTTAGCATTATTTCTTCTTCTTCTTCTTCGCTTCAGGTATTAGGCCTTTGCCTGTTACGGTACCCATCTCTTTCTTGGCCTGCCTACGCTTCTTCTTCCTTTACATTTGTAATTATATATTTTAACTGGTAGGCGGTCTTCATCCATTCTGTCTAGCAGGGCCGCGCCAAGTTATTTCGCCGCCCGTGTGCAAAACTAAATTTTGGGCCCTTACAGATAGCTAATTATAAGTTAAAAGGTTTACCTATTTACCTTTTTTAACTGTATTACTTATATTTAAAAGCGGTAAAATATGTTTCCTTATACAGTGACCGGCAAAAAGTTCGCAACATATGGGAAAATTCTTTATCATAAGAGTATCGAAAAAACTTTTTGGGGGGATCGGTTTTTCATGTCCGGTAACCTAAAAATCGAATTTGATGTACGTCACATGACCACTGATACGGCGGCAAATTTAAAAAAATCACCGTGAAATCGCAAAAAGTGGTGCTAGATGACAAAATATCAAAGAAAATTATTAGAAAAAGTTGCTTAGAATTTAATTTTAGGCCCGTATGCTAAATTTTAAGTATTTAAAAAAAAAATTGAAAATCGCAATTTTTCGTAATTATTTTTTTATTAATTGAGAAATACCCAATGTTTTCCTTTGAAATAGCTTGATTGAAGTAAAACCTATGTATATGGATAACAGTGGAAGAACTTTCTCGTTGTTTCCATAATTGACAGGCCTAAATCTAAAAAACAGGTTTTCGCTAGGGCGCTCGCTGTTGCAATGGTTTGTATCTAACAGTTGTTTAACATTTTTACGAATATTTTTATTGTTAAATTGTTTTTGGTTTATAAAGCGGCCGCTCTAATTCTAGCCACGTGCCAATTCCTGCTTTTCTTTATGCCGCGTTTTCTGCCGCTTTATCGGCTGTGCCGTTTTGCCGCCTTTTGACGTGGCCGCCTGTGTGCGATGAACGCCTTCGCACCCATGGCGGCGCGGGCCTGCTGTCTAGGTGTTCTTTCCATTTATTCCTTTGCTCCTTAATTCTTTCGTTCAAGTTAAATATGTTTAATTCATTCCGAATATCTTCATTTCTTATTCTGTCTATTCTTGAGCAACCCTTTACCTTCCTTAAAAACTTCATTTCTTGTGTCTGTATACGTTGTTCTTCTCTTTTTGTTGTTACCCATGTTTCGCTTCCGTAGCTGATTGTTGGTACGGCAATTGTCTTGTAAAATTTTAATTGGGTGTCTCTTCTAGTTTTGTTTTTGAGGGTTTTATTTATTGTTCCGCATATCTTAGAGAATCTATTTAGTTTTAATTCTACGTCATTACTGTAATCGTATGATATGTTACATCCAAGATATCTGAAGTTATTCACCTGTTCTAATGTTGAGTTATTTAGAACTATCTTTGTTCGAATAGGGTATATTCCAGAGAATGCCATGACTTTCGTTTTCTTTAAGGATATTGTCATATCAAATCCTTTATTATTTATTATTTATCCATTATTTAATAAATTAATTAAAGCCCGTAATGTTTCATTGCATTTTTTAACACCCGAAACTAGAGCTTCCTTCTCTAGATTATTAGTACGTAAAAGTACCGATTTAATTTGCTCAACTGAAGCTATAATACTATCCATCGTTAAAACAATCGTAAACTGATTTGTTAATCCTTTGAACTAGGTTTATAAAGATATGTATCCTATATTATTTTTTCTTTACCGACCTTTTGATCTATCCTATATTATTTTTTTCTTACGTGTTTTGTTGAGTGTGAACTTTTATATTATCCAGAAACTGCAACTTTTTTTCTTGCGGTTTGTTATTACGCTGATACATTTAAATGCATCAGCAATATTCTTGTTGTTACTCATTGTGGAGGTTAACAACTGCTTGGGGCCGCACGAAGAACATCTGGGTATGTTTAAATATGTTACCCATAATGCAGTAATAATCCACACACTCAATAATTATTGTTTTATCAATACTGAAAATAAAAGTCATTGGTTTACCAATACAGAAAATAAAAGTCTTTGGTTTAAATTAATGTGTTTTAGCAGCTACAGCTTTATTCTTAGCAAAATTATTTTCACGTTAATTTATTAAATTTATGCGAAATAGGAAAAGTAGTATGAAAAACATGTGTTACAATGACGATTTGTAATATTCGTACATCGCTAAACTAGCTTACGGTTCGTTTACGCAAACTGTACACATATTATTAGGGAGTTATCGCAACTACTACGTTAAAGTTCCGTGAACGCTAAAATCACGTGATGTTATATGCTATTTTATTTTTAAGGTAAATGACAATTTTGAGTTATCGCACGCCGCTATTTTACCGTACGCTAAAGTTTCCGAACCTAACCTCAACACATAAAATAACTTGTTTATAAATATGGCAACATAACCTCACCACTCAAAATAACGTACGCAAAAACCCTCCGCTATTTTATGAAAATAGCGGAGCGCGGTTATTTATTTAGCGTACGCTAAATGTAGGCGCATGCGCATTCGTCCGATTGTACGAAAATAACGTACGCTAAATTTAGCGTTGTAATTGCGATAACTCTCTATTGCAATAAGGGTCATTGTAACACTTGTGTTTCACCACCTTAGCAAATTTGTATTATCTGCTTACAAAGCAATTTTATACGTTCAAGAATATTGTATGCAGTTTGGAGATTTATGCTTATATTACGAATTTGTTACTCAAACGTCTTAAATTATTTATTCTAGGTACTTTAAAAATGGTTCGATTTGAGTAATTTCTGCTGTACATGTTTTCCATTAAAATTATTTATCGTTACAGTGGAACGAAATTATTTGATCGGTTTCTCGTTAAAATAATAATAAAAATTTTAAGAGTAGATAATAAATTGCGTTCCACTGTAACGATAAATAATTTAAATTTAAAATGCTAACACTTTGCTCATAAGTACTTCACCTGCGTAAATAGTTTTTACATACAAGAGCATGGTTTGAGGTCATTCAACATCAATTTTGATATCAAAATCGAATTTGACATGAAGTAACCCTACTGTTCTTTCTTATACTGCCAGCATATTTAAATACAGCACACTCCATCCGTATTTTAAATATTGTAAACAAAGACTTAACCGTAAACAAAGATATTTTTTAAATTTAAATGTCGGGCGTAATATTTAAATGTAAACAAACCAAGTATTCAAAACGTAAACGAACTCGTGAACAAAGACTTAACCTCTAAAAACACTTGTAAGGGGGCCTTGCAAGGGGGCCCACGGGTTGGGGTTAAGCCCTAAGGGGGCCGAGGGGCGAAGCCCAAACTATAAGCATGCTAGATTTTTAACCACCCGCATGCTAGGAGTGCGCGCGCGGGGTGGTGGGGATGTTGGTGGTGAATATAGCCGAGATTGAATAATTGGCTGCTGTGTATGCAACCCGCCCTGCAATGGCCTTGAACGCTAAAATGAACCTCCATAAGAAATAACATGGGATTTTGAGCTGGAACCGGCGTAGCTTATCTACTTGAACATAACGTTGGCATTTGAAAATCAATAGTTTATATTATTCATTGTTATTCTGCATGTTAGACTAATTACGTAGAAACTTAATATTTCAATAACTGTTGTAAATCTTATGTTAACTTCTTTGAATATGTTTGTTTTTCTTTCCGCTTTCGGGTAAATTTAGTAAAATTTGCATCCTATTATTGGATCAACGATCTGTCGGCAATAAATAAAAAATAAAAATAAAAATATAACCTGATTAGATTCTATAAATTTAATACATACCTTTTTAGAAATTGTTAATACAAAAACGCTGTCCCAACAATGGAAAATTGAACGGTTTAGATTTAGCAACAAAAAAAATATATATAGTAGTAATATGAAATTAATAATCACAAATATTAGATAACTAAATCATCATTTTATGCTATGATGACAATAAAATATAACTATTTTAAAAATTTAAAAAAATTAAAAAGAAGTGGCTCCCAAAGCGCACTTTAATTCGTTGCACGATAGATCCCAAATTAACTTTGGTTGTGCTGACGTAAGCTACAGTTGCTAGACATTATAACTTGAAATTACTCGAAAAGGTGCCGTAATATTCGTTGTTATTTAAAAATAACGGTCTATATGACCTCAAGGTGCCCTGGAAAGGTAAAAATTCGTTCTAATCCACTAGTAAATACAAGTGATTTAAAAACAACACTAAAGCCGAAGATAAGAAATACTTACCAATATCCATGCAGATTTCATACAAAGCAAAGCAATCAAATCAAATGCGATATCTTGAAAGCCGTAATTTAAAATGATTTCAATACACTTTCCCAGATAAAGCAGTAACATCAACATTATAGATAAAGCTAAGAACAAAATTTGCCAGCCAAATATTTTATTGAATAAATTGATTTGAGCGATTTGCAAATGATAAAAGTAAGACAACCGTCTTATGGCTTTCTGATGATGGCATTTATTACCTGTTAAAGACAGGATTGTATTGGCATAATTGGCACAAACTTCGATTTTTTTCAGTTCTTTATTTATTACTTTAAAATTATCTTTCATCAATGTTGTAAAGCTACACATTACTAGTACTGTGATATAAGTGTGATAATACTGAATTACTTGAAAGAAATATGGGTACTGACTGTAAAGTCCCACTCTGGTTATAAAATAATAAGAATCGAAAATATAAATTGCAAAGAAAATTATGTGTTCAACAGTTAATTTTATATAAAACCAAGCAGTTCTCGTTTTGGATGGTTTATTTCTCAGAAGATGCTTATTGGTTTGGCATGATATCTCAAAGAAACTGCGAAAATCTCCCGAGTTGATGAACGTGGTTTTGAAAATGGTGCACAAGTTGCCTGTAGTTGTGCTCAAATTTAGTGTTAAATCGATCAACACCAGAGCATATGAATGATCTTGGTAAATGTTAATAAATCTTCCCCTCAAAGCCAGTAAGTTAATTGTAGTCACCGCTAACAGAATTATTGATGTGTACCACTTGTACCACTGCCGCTTTGCTGATGATTCGTCGTTGAATATGTAACTGCATGGCGGAACTATTATTAAAATGTGCTCTAAACGATGGAGAGGATTTATAAGCTGCATGTACTGATTATAATAATTTTTAGTCATGATTTTTAAGGACACTGGTTTATTTTTATTTAGCCCCAATTGAATTTTCAGGCTTATCAAGTAATTTCTAGTATTAAATTAAAACTTTTATGTTGATACACCAATATGAACAAAAGTCGTAGTTACGCAAATGTATCTATATACACCTAAACTAATTTTAGTTTAAAAACTGTCGATGTAAGTAAAAGCACCAATAAGGGTTAATAACAGAAATAAACTAGAAACAGTTACGACATAGTTTCACCTGCGAGTTTTAATGGAGATAACTTCTTTAAACCTTAAATGGTTCTGAAAGTATTAAGTATGCGTTTGTTCATAATAATGTAAATTAATAATAATAACAATAATAATTTATTGCCTAACAAAAAAAAATATATTCTAATTACGGGACAATTAATACCCAAGTATAAAATAGATATTAAGTACGCGCTAAACTACTAACATAATACTAACAATAGAAATTATTATACAACTTAAGCATAGAAACACATTTGATACCATGTATTTCACCGAAGACGCAACATAGGGAAACACCAATGTATTTTTTTAGAAAAGATCCAGGTTACCTGCGGAATATGTAGGTGCGAATTTAGCACTGAGCCTATGTAATTGAGTTTATTTGATGCTAGAATGAAACAGAAATAGCGCCGGCATCTGCTATCGCGGCACGCAATTATTTGATTGTTTTTTTTAAATTGTCAATTTTGACAGCGACAAAACGTGAAATAAAATTGTTAAACTTGTCAGTTACTAAATAATCTACATCTACAATACAATGAAGCACAATAATTATAGATTCATTATTATTATTATTATACTAAAACAATATAATATAAAAAATTTACTTATAATTTATAATGCCATAATGCTTTACATATTTACTAAAATCACTACCTATTTACGTAAACTTATAATTGTTACGTTTTTCTTGCACAACAATCCTGTACAGTGTGTCCTAAATGCGACGTAGATGTATGGGTTTGTTATTTGAAAAAGCTACGGCAAAACCGATTGCGCGTTCTTGGCTCAACTTTTTGAGGCTAATTCAATGGTGCAAACATAAATGGGCGATTTTCTTTTGTTTTCGAGTTATTGAAAATTATTCCAATTCTACTAAGTCTTATAACGTCTTCATTTATACACATATCTGAATATAGTATAGAGGTTATTTATAGATTTTTATACGTGGATTCCAGTAGCGTACAGATATTTTTTCTTTTTCCTATGGCTTTTTAGTTACAGCATAAACTTGCATTTTTAAATGGGAATCATAATCGGCATTGACATCATTTAAAAGACCGTTTTAAGAGGTTTTCAAATATATATAATATATGTAGTTTATTATAGTTGTTTTTTGAAATAAGAGCACTATCGGCAACTTATACTAAAATTAACATTAATTATAACAAAATAAACAGTTAGCCATGAAACAATAGAGTATTATAAGTCTTAACGGCATTCAAATGTTTATTACATATGCCAGATTTGACGGCCAATTATGTTTTGTTTATCAAATCAGTAATTTTAAAGCAATAATAACATAACAGCTACTAAAGGTTCCTGATAGTTACCAAAACATATAATATTGTCAGAGTCACTAAACGTGGAAATTTGAATTGAGTTACATTATAGAATAGATAGAATACGTTCCTGTTACAGTTAAAGTTTGTGTTTTCTGTGACTCCTTATTTGTGCAGTATTTTGACTTAAGACAGTTTAATTTAAATATTTAAAACACAGTGTATATACAATAGAGGAGCCCTGCAAGTGATTCTGATAATCGGTTTGTAGCGTTCTTTGATATTTGGAGCGATTTTTATTTGTTTTGCTGTGGACACAAGCCAAAGTTTGTTTATCATTTACTCAGCTGTGTAGTCAAGGCTGTTAGTCAGTGCCGTATTGGTTAAAATGTCGCCTATTTGTACTGAATGCTCACTAACCATAAACAATAAATCGCCTGGTCTGCAATGCAGTGGTGAATGTAATTTATATTTTCGTGGAAAATGTGTTGGTCTAACAGCAAATGAATTAAAATTGTTCTTAGCTAACGAAGTTGCTTGGAAATGTCTTGAATGTAGAACTTCCAAGTCAAACAATTCGTCTATAATTATTGAAGACTCAAACTCTGTCCATCAGACCACTACACATACGGAAATTCTTAAAGTAGTGCAGGAGATCCAGAAGGATGTTAAATTAATTCATAATAAATATGACGATCTACAACGGTCTATTGAATTTTATGGCAACAAAATATCAGATTTTGAAAAAACCTTGAGCGACTTTAGCGTCAAGGTAAAACAAATTGACAAATTGTCCATTGATAACCAGGATCTTAAGAACAAGCTCATAGCAACTAATACCCGATTAGATGAACTTGAACAATATTCACGGTTAAGTAAACTAGAAATTCAGGAAGTACCTGAAAAACCTAACGAAAATGTCGTAGAGTTAGTTGAAAATTTTTTTACTGCTCTTGGCACTTCGCTAAAGGTGGCCGAAATCGACACTGTACATCGTGTTGCTTTTAATCCAGCAAATAGTAATCATTCCAATCCTAAAAACATCATCCTTAAATTAACTAATAGACGAAAAAAGGATGAATTACTGGCGGCGGCTAAAAACTATCGTAATAGAAGTAATTCGGTTGGCATTAAAATTGATAATGTGTGCGATAAAATGTTCATTCATGAGCACCTTACTCTTAAAAACAAACTCTTGGATGCTAGATCTGCTGTGAAAGAAAAAAATTACAAATATGTCTGGACTAAAAACTGTATCATCTATGTTCGAAAAGACGACCGATCTAAAACGCGTTCTATTAAAACTGAGGTGGATCTGCAGAAAATGTAATCGCTCAGTTTCTTTCTGTATGTAAAAACCGTAGATATATTTTTCTACTTCAGTGGATCTATTAATCTACTACCAGAACGTTCGTGGCCTTCGAACAAAAACCACTACTTTATATAATAACACAATAGACACGGAGTATGATATTTTGTGTTTAACGGAAACTTTTTTAAATAGTGCTATATCTGATGGTGAATTCTTCAACAGCAATTACCCAGTCTTCAGACGCGATAGAGAAGCAACTGGTTCCGTGCTGGATCATGGTGGTGTTCTTATATCTGTAAAGAATGCATTTAACCCCATCGCCGCTCCCGAACATTGCAGTAACGCCGAAGATGTGTGGGTGAAATTACCGACCAAAAGCGGCCGTAATTTGCTCTTATGTTGTGTGTATTTACCGCCTGGCGATAGCATCATAGCTGAACACTTTTGTGAGAAATTATCATCTGTTGTTGCAAATAATCAAAATGACTTAATTTTAATAGTTGGAGATTTCAACCAGCCAAAGATTAATTGGGGGCCGGCTGGAGGTGACTGTTTAAAGGTTTTAAACTATGGTGTTAGATCTGTTGACTTTGTGGACACTCTTGCGTTCTGTAATCTATTACAATTTAACTCTATACGTAATGACGATGGAAGAATGTTAGATTTGGTACTCTCCAACAAATATTGTATTAAGAGTGTTGATAAATCTCAGATAAATATGGTAACCCCTGATTATTATCATCCACCACTTGATATTAATTTAAAATACTTAGACATTAATAATTTGCATCATAATCCTAAAACCATTTATTTCTTCAAAAAAGCTAATTACATAGACTTAAATTTATCCCTTTTGGATACTAATTGGGAAGAATATCTGGCTGACACCGACTGCGAGCTTGCTGTTCATCGTTTTTACAACCACTTAAATACGCTCATTCTTCATCATGTACCTCACAAAAAAATTTCACGTCGTCGATTTCCTCTTTGGTATTCAATCTCCACGATAAAAGTAATCAAAGAGAAACTTAAGTATCATAAAAAAATGGAAACTCTATGGAAACGCGATAGATATTATCTTACATTTACTCTTCTTAGACGAAGATCTAAATTCTTAATATCTGATGATTATAAAAAATATATTACATCTGTTGAACATGACATCACTATTAACTGCAATAGAGTTTGGTCTTTTGTTGCTTCTAAACGCCGTGGTTCTAGCTTCCCTAACGCAATGAAATATGAAGGCGAAATAGTAACTGGTGGCGAGTCCATATGTAACGCTTTTTCTAGATATTTTAATTCAGTTTTTACTGACGGGCAATTAAATGATAAAGCTGATCATGTTAACCGTAGTAATCCACGAGCGGTTCATGTCTCTCCTGATGACTTATTTATTAAATTGCAAAAAATTGATGCTCGTAAGGGGCCAGGGCCTGATGGCATCCCTGCCCTTTTCTTACGTAACTGTGCAGCTGGATTAGCATTACCATTATCTATAATTTTTAATTTATCATTAGATGAATGTCACTTTCCAGCTATTTGGAAAAAAGCGTCGGTTGTACCTATTTATAAATCGGGAGACAAGCAGCAAATTGAAAATTATAGACCTATTTCTATTCTTTCTGCTATACCTAAATTATTTGAAACTGTAGTATTTGAAAAGATCTTCACGATAGTTAAACCTAAAATCTGTCCTGAGCAACACGGTTTTTTACCTAGAAGGTCTACAGAGTCGAATCTCATTTCTTATACAAATTTTATCTTGCAAGCGCTAGACAGTAGAAACCAAGTTGATTCAATATACACGGATTACAGTAAAGCCTTTGATAAAATAGATCACAATATCTTAATCAGAAAGTTAAATGCGATTGGTCTGCCTTCCGATTTGCTCAAATGGGTCAAGTCTTATATTTCGCACAGATTACAAGCAGTTAGAATAAATGCATTCATGTCGAAATATGTGTCTGTAACATCGGGCGTTGCACAGGGCTCACACCTAGGTCCTTTGTTTTTTATCATTTATGTAAACGACATAATACAATGCTTTAAACACTCTAGAGTGATTTTATATGCTGATGATATGAAAATATATCGCACAATACAGTCGTTAGATGATTGCGTTTTACTACAAGAGGATGTCTTAAGGCTTGATGAGTATTGTACAAAAAATAAATTATACCTTAACTATAATAAATGTAACCACATTACTTTTACCCGAAACCGTAATATCTTTCATTTTAATTATACATTACGTCCACATCAACTAAAATCAGTAAGCTAGGTGTGATTGAAAATTAACTTTTGATGAACATGTGCACTACGTATTAAAAAAGGCATTCCGAAACTTAGGTTTTGTTATTCGAATTTCTAGAGACTTTATAAACTTTAAAACAATTATGGCATTATACTATGCATATGTATATAGTACTATTAATTATGCAAGTGTTGTTTGGAATCCGCAATATTTGGTATACATAAATAAAGTGGAATCCATACAAAAAAGATTTGTACGTTTTATTAATTTTAAGTTCAACAGACCGTACATAAATTATGTATCTTCTTGCAGAGAACTGAGTTTAAAAACGCTGCTTGCACGTCGACAGATATCTGATTGTATTTTTTTATATAAAATAATATCTAATTTAGTAGAAATTCTTGCCTCGCTGAACTTTAATGTCTCGAAATATGCGACCAGGCATAACGTACTTTTTGCTGTACCTTTTGCCCATACTAACGCTTATATCAATGCACCGGTTGTAAGAATGATGAACACATACAATAACAACTACAATCACATCGACATATTATTTGCCCTTTCCTTTAAATCCTTTAAAATCCTGGTAAAGAGCTCCTCTTAATGATCATCATTGTTAATATAGTTATGTTGTTATGTATACTAAATTGTGTTAATTTTTTTTTTTTTACATTTGTAGGCACTACTCAAATTTTTCAAACTGTTTAATTTTGTATTTTGTGGGTGTTTTGTTGGAAATAATTTTCTGTTAGCACCCCATATATGTAAATAAATAAATAAATAAATGATATGACATATGACATTTGTTACATTTATTAGGAACTCATCCTGTGATCACTTTGAACAGTGGGCAGAATAGAATGATTGTTATTGTTAAATGATTAAGTTTTTTTGAAAGAAATTAGGAATAAAATATATATAGCCTTGTATCAATACATTTCTGAATTGTGTAACTTATAACGCTCTATTTTTTTATGACTAATTGTTTATTTTGTTATTATTAGGGCGCCGAAAAACCTGCAAAGTAAACTGTTAAAATATCATTGTTTGCATTAAAAACAACCACAATATGCTGTTAAAAATAAAATTTTCGTAAAAAACCATGACAGATACCTACTCAAATTTGTATTAAATATGATGTAAAAATGAGAAAAAATATTCTTTTATTTGAAAGAGGGCACATAATTCTAAAAATATGAATAATATGAATTTAATTCTAATTGAACTAATTACAGATGGTTACGAGGAAAACTATAGGTAATGGTAAGGTATTTTTCAAAATTTTAGCAACGATTGTCGCCAGTCACTTATGAAAGTTTTGCGATTTCAAAATAAACGTTTCATATCATTTCACAAGAAGAAATATTAAATAATATCTCACTATAAGCTTGGCAAGAAAATATAGAAAGAAATAACTTAACCATATGTGGACGTGAAGAAGATGATTACATGGTAATGAAATCAGAAATAAAATTACTAAGGAAAAACGCACAACATAAAAACTAAAACACGTAATATTGTTACAAATAATCTGCAAAATGAAATAATTGCACCAATAAAAAAGTTTAATGAGAAAATTGATGGTTCTGTCGTTCTGTGTCTTTAAAATGTGTTAATTTTGATGACGCGTATAAAACAGCAGAAACGCCCAAGGAAAAGATGGGACATGATTTTGACATTCGTGTGCAAGAAATTGCAAAACCAAGAATAAAAGTAGTAGGCATACAACAGGAATGCACAGATGCACATCCGAAGCATTACAGTACGATATAAATGAAAGAAACTTCACTGATACCATGTATTGTATGGTAATTCACATATTTAAGAACTATGACAAGAAATCTTGGAATGCAATACTAGAGGTACCAGCTGATACATACGGTAATATAAAAAACAACGGGAGGAGACTGTATATTGGTTATCAATGCTGCAGAGTATATGATGACCTAAACATCATACCGTGTTACAACTGTGGAAGAATCGGTCACAGTGGAAACAAATGTAGAAATAATACTGTATGTCTAAGATGTGCGGGAAGTCATAAAACGAAAGTCTGTGATAATAAGTAGGTACCCCATTAAGTGCACAAATTGTACGTATAGTAATGACAAACGTGGAGGAAACATAGATGTTAAATACAGGCTGAGTTAAGCTATACGATTTTTTTTTATGAGTTTATTATTAGGATATTGTTAATCATTTTTGGTATACGTATGTTTCGAAGGGTGCTTTACAACCTGGCGTAGTCAGATTTTTGATTAGATATCAAATGTCAAAGTAGCGATTTTCAATTGTTTATTTTTAAATGGAACAGTACATTTTTTTGGGCTTAAACGAATCTGTAAGATGTTCTTAATACGACCCCAATTTTTTTCCCCGACCATTTTGACGATTTTAGCCTGAAATATGCAATTTATTATTCTAGTCTAGTAGGTCGCGAGGCGCGAAAAGAGTCTTGAAAAATTGGCGTGCTGCAAGGTGTCTTATAAACATGCTGCTTCATACGGATTTTCACCGGTTCTTCCAAATACAAGTAACATATCAATTAATTCATCTCTGCTGTAATGTAAAGGCATTTTGCATGTAACCATGAACAATGTCTAGCAAGAAACTGCAAGCAATAGAATAGCTTACTTGCAAGCAATTGTTTTGTCGTAGTTACCAACAACTGTTCATCTATTTTATGCAAAAACATTGATATGCGTTTCGCACGTCACGGCCTACTCGACTATTATAATAAATTGCATATTTCAGGCTAAAATCGTCAAAATGGTGAGAAAAAAAAAATTAGCGTCATATTAAGAACATATCTTACAGATTCGTTTAAGCCAAAAAAAAGTGTACATACTGTTCCATTTAAAAATAAACAATTGAAAATCGCCACTTTGACATTTGACATCCAATCAAAAATCTGACTACGCCAGGTTGTAAAGCACCCTTCGAAACATACGGATACCGAAAATAGTTAACAATATCATAATAATAAACTCATAAAAAAAAGTCGTATAGTTTGACTCAGCCTGTATTGGCCTGTATATAGCGACTGATACCGAGAAGTGCGAACACTTAAAGTACCATATAAATACCAAAGAAGGTAAGCACAACAGAATAACCGTCTAAACCTACCATATCAAGAAACCAAGATATCTTGGATTTAATGGAAATCTATCTAATATACAAGCAACAACAAAACAACAAAAAGAATTACAAGAAAAGAATATGGCATCATAATGGATCAAGATTTATTAGATTTATTAGATCTTATACAAACAGAAAAAGAGACTCCAAATTTGCAAGCGCTAAATAATAATTTAATTCCAGATAAATTAACCATACATACTACATTTAAATTACTAGAATTATTTATTGAGAATATGCAAATAAAACTTGACATAATTAATAATTATATGCTCAGGAACTTGGAACCTCTTACATTACCAATATAATATTTTCAATTAAGCAATTATAATAGTTATTTATTATATCAGTGGGATAAAGGCATCATTAACATACGAATAAGGCATTGAGTTGCCCGACGAGGGCGTTAGCCCGGCTGGAGTAAGAGAATGAGTGTGTTAAAGACTTTTTTGCACAGTCGCCTCTGAAGTTAACGTTTTGCAAATTCTAAACAGTTGCAAAAGTCGATGTTTACAATACGATTGCCGTAACTAACGCGTAAAGATGGTATCGAACGCATAATGAACTTTCATGATGTGCATGTTCAGTCGCGGCCAATCCGATGTCACGTACTGGCAAATGTTTTTTCTTTTATTCTTTACTTGTCACATTAAATACCTACGTACGAATGTTGTACGAAATAATAAAATAAATATAAAAACTGTTTTCAGTTTATTGAAATGAATTACTACAATATGGAAAACGAAATTAATAATTCCGAAAAAGATGAAACGAATTATTACAATATGGAAAACGAAATTAATAAATTCTCGAATAAAAATTTTTTAAATTTGGGTATAATCTACTATTTGAATTTATACTGCGCCTGTGCAAAATAGCTATTTATGCAACGTGTTTCATACAAGATTTTATCCAATTCAGATAACAAAATGTAAATGCCACATCTTCTTAAAAAAGGAGTTGGGTCATCGTGATAAAATGGGAGTGATAAAATGGGAGCATATTTTGTAACTAGTTACAAAATGAACCACTTTTCGCAACTCAAATCATCTTTTTGTAACTAGTTGGATAAAATAATGTATGCAACACGTGTGAGTAATACAATGTAGCGCCACGTGCCGACGTAATGCGATACCCTGAGTAGATATCCCCACTTAGATGCTATTCTTAAATCAAGGCTTTGTAAATAAAGATAAGAAAGTTTATAAAAACGCTTGCACTCGTTTGTACGAGCAGAATGTATTTAACCATCTTAAATGTTTGTTATGTAACATTTTCACGTTCTCCGAATAAAGCTTATAAAACAATTTTTTAAGTTCTTTATTCGTATAAAACATAACTTGTGTAAATAAGTTTTATGGCATGAGTTCGGGAGTTTCGTGATGAGGCGAAGCCGAGTCACGAAAAAATTATCACACGTATACAGTGTGTCCCAGGATAGATGTTACAATAGGTGTGATGGACAAAAAATGTTTGAATTTTATTTTAAGATTGTGGGATTAAGCCCTGCTTGGTTTGAAGAGAATTTTAAGAATATTTTCAGTTTTTGAAAAAAAAGTTGGTCTTGACATTGAAGCGAAAACTATTTTCTTTTCAGGTAAAGTACCCTTTTTGTTCATGATACGGCAAAATTTTACTAAGAAAAGTTGTTCATAATAAGAAATTATGGCCCCATGCAAAATTTCATTAATTTATGGTTGATTTAATAACCCGATGGTCGTCTTGAATTGATATTTTATTTTTATTTCATTTCTTGAGCCATAGGGTTTTAAAATATCATTTACTTGTGAATTGATGTCCCATATTGTAGCGTTTTCGCGTTTTAATAGTTCCCAGTCTACGCCTCTAACAATGTTCGCTCTTGAACCCGAATCAATTAAGAAAATTATCGGTATTCCTCCAATCCTACATTCAAGTAAATCGTCTCTTGAATTACCATTTTAAATTGTTTTCTTGATTCTGAAACAGTCGAAATTCCGGATATTGTTGTCCCTGTCTTGCGGCTCGGAGTTTGATTCCTCTTCGATAAAATTTATCCGTCTTTGTTTGTACTTTTGGTATGTCGATGTGGATGGCTGTTTTTCATCAGGTGTTCTGCAAGTAGTAGCAAAATGACCCTCTATTCCACATTTGCTGCATTTTGAACCTTTAGCAGGACAGTACTTTGAATAATTTGCATGCTCGATTCTACCGCATCTTATACATTTAACTGGCCCCTGTTTACAGTGAACGGTAACTTTATTAATTGTTGTTCCTAGAGTACTTGGTCCCGCTATTGTGGAGTCCATTACCTTTGATTGGCTTCCAATTTGTTCGTGAATTTGACAAAGCTCAATAACTTCCTTAAGTGAACGTTCTTTTTCTAATAGCTTCTTCTTTAAATCTATAGGTGCCCAACTGTCGATAATCTAGTCTTTCATGTTGATATCTGCTGCTTCTCTAGGATTATTTCCAAATGTGCATTTTGCTGCCTGTTGACGAATTTTAAGAAGAAATTTATTAAAACCATCCCCTTGTTCTGGTTTCATGTTCCTAAAGATGTGCCGTTCAAAAGTTGAATTTTGTGTGGGTGAAAAATACAAATACTCATTCAGTTTTTCTACTAACACTCGAAACACGTCATTCCTTTCATTTGGATCGTCTGTTCCTACTGCCCCAGGAATATTGTATGCAACCTCCTGCAGTTGTGCACCACCTATGTGAAGTAGTTTATTTCTCTTTTTTACTACGTCAACGATTTCTTCGGATGCTAGGTATAGTTCCAATGATCGCAACCACTTTTCCCATTCGCCTCTTACTATAGCTTTATCTATGTTGTCACACAAGAAAGATTTAATTCCTATGTCAGCCATACTATCTTTTGGTGTTTCCTTAGAGGCTCGCAATTTGCTGTCTGTGCGACTTTACTTCTGCGGTTCACACCCTTTGTGACTCACAACTTCTTTAATAAGTGGCTCGCAATTTCTAATGCTGCTCACAAATGTCTGCCTGTGGTTCACGTCTTGCCGTGACTCACACTCCTACTTTTATGTCTTTGCTGTAAAACACAACTTGTAATACGTATAGTGAATAGTTAGTACCTATAGTTAACAATCATTATACATTTTTACAGGTTTAGGTGTATAAAATGTTAAATTTATAATGTATATTTTCAGAAATCAAAATTATGATAAGTCAAGTGCATACTAAAATATTTAGGTGCTTATAGTTTTATTTATCTAAAAAATATTTGTTATATTTTTTGTATATTTTATAGAAAATATGGCAAATCGAAATTATTTTTTATACAAATTTAATGTTTTTACAAATTTTTATTTCGTCCTTTCTAATTTTGCGCCCACATAATTTGTGCGCCTGGAGCAGTTTGCTCCAACTGCTCCACGGTAGCTACGCCACTGCCTACTAATTTTCTTCTTTATTATTTTAAATTCAAAAATAAAGCATATTTTGGAATTAATGGAATAAAGCTGATTCATAGTAATCTTTTAAGATCGTTTACTGTAAAAATGGTTTTCCATTTGATGTTATAAAGGCATTTATTCTAAAGTAATTTTCCGGAGGACATGTTTCAGTTATAATTCTAACAAATTGAAAAGGTTAGCCAGACGAGAACTCTGAAGTATTTGCTCCTATAAATAGCAGACATATTGCTTCCAACGGACGTAATTTGAGACGATTTGTTGAAATATGGAACTTTATAGAATGCAATTTTTCAGCTTCTATAGTTTTTTTGTACCTATGTTATGAACAGAAAATACATAATCGACAAAGTTTCATTCTTTAATGTTAACATAAATAGGTAAACGTGCATTCATACATAAATATGCACGATGCCTGCAAAAAATGCCACTAAATACAACATCAGAAACATTAATTTTTGAATAAAATTAGAATAAATGTCGAAAATTTATGTCAGAAGCAAATCTATATTTTGTAGCAGTTGCGTACAAATAAAGTATTTATATTAGTGAGTTTTTGTACCTGACACCAAAGAGTATAAATATTATTATATATTCTTTGCTGACACATACTTCCAAAACTTTCAGAAAATACTGTATTACCTGCTGTTAATAACAAGTAATACAATAAAATACTTAATAAAGTTTGATATTGCCATAATTATAAATACTTTTAACAGTAATCCCTTTATTGAACAAATCGTCCAGACAAACCATAATTAAAAGTAGAAATAATTAATCACAAAAATGATGTACCATTTCTATTAATACTAATGAACTATAAATACTTATCTCTTTCAATCCTCTGTGTAAAACCTTTAAACAACTTTATCGGTAGTAAATTGCCGGCGCTTTGAATATTTCAGGCTTGTTTTAAAAGTACAAAACAATGAAAATGAACATTTCAGAGTATCATAAGAATACGTAGCAGATCTTGCCTTCATTTAAAAATAAACACGCTTGACTGGCAAGCTCTACCTGGCATGCAAAGGCAAGCTTTTGAATTTTAAAAGGTAGGAAAGGTAGGAGTAAGTTCTCAGTTGTAAATGTCTGTTATTCTGGCAGCAACTTTCTATAATTAAAGTTTTGACGGAAAAATCAAATACACTGCATGATAAAGGAGTGGGCCTATAAAAATAATATTTCTGTTAACAGCTTTTTAGTATTAGTTTTCTTTTAGGGCCCTTTATCACCTGCAGCATAAAACACACTTTTTAAAACGCGTTTTGTATTTTCACAATGCTTCATTCATTTATTTGTGAATTTTTACAAATTAATATTTTATTAAATTTCTAAGCAATATAAGTTCATAGTAAACATTTTGCAAAGAAGTGATTCGACTCTTGAATTTATATTTTCCATACGATTGTTGTGGTGAGCTTGACATTTTAAATTTATAGTTCCCCAATCTCGACTTCGATTTTAATTTTGAATCTGATGTCTAAGCACTCTAAGCAGTCAGAACAGCTAAAGCGAGAAGAGCCAAGCCTGGAAGTAAAAGTTTAAATACATATTTATACCTTGAAAATTTAAATAAAGCAATTAAATACAATTTTGTATTAATTTATTAATTTACAGTTTTTTAAAATCGCAGAGAATCATCAATTTTCTAGAAGTTTCAGTTTGAATAATTAAGAATTAAATATAAAATTCAAAACTGAACTTCAAATTAAAATCGGATCAATACAAACCTTAAATGGGAGCCGAGAATTCAGCGGAGTTTCGATTAGAATTCGAGGTTTGAGTAACGAATTTGGACATGCAGATTTGAACATTTATTTTAGATTTAGATATTCCAATGGTAAATCTTACATCGGTATTTTGAATATTTTCTGATTTTCTAATGAAATAGGTACGTATTGGACGTTTTCCAATTTTGAATGTCTTATTATTCGTGAGATTTCAGTAACTTTAAAGGGCTTTATTGTTTCTAAAGAAAATAACCATTGCCTCTTCATTGTATGTTATTGTGGGAGCGTACGTTTAATAATTTTTAGTTCACAATTTGTTTTAGGTCCAAGAAATAAACTTTCAATTTTTTCGACCAACAATGATTACACGTGATGAAACGCAGGTTTTTTGACAAGACTTTCACAAATTGCCATGCTTCAAAGTAAGAAAAAGAAATAAGGGTTGAAGCAGTGACTTTTTTTAAATGTTCCTCGGAAATTTCAACACAAAAACCGGCAAATAAATAGACCACAAGGCAACTATGGCCATACGTAGTAATCATGATATAAACAACGAATGGGGAAGGAGACTCCCTCGACTTTAAAATGGGAAAAATATTGGTAGTCTCTAGCTCACGATTCCAGCACAAAAAACATATAACGAAACATGCATGACCCTTGATAGAAATGCCAGTAACAGAGAGACTATATGCTCATAGATAAAAGACGCGTATTAAGCAACGAATTGGAGTAAAAGTATAGAAATCAACATTAGAGAACCTTTTGTCAAAATTTTTATGGCAAATTAATTTGTTAGCTTAATCTTCTTATTGAAATTGAAGGAGTAGCATCAACAATTATCAATAACATTTTAGTTACGTTCTTCAGATAAATTCATTATAACATTCTTGCTCAGAATATTCCCATATGCCGTCATCATTTTTATGTTTATTACGAAAATATGCCTTTAATGTTTAATAAGAACGACTGCTGCTCAGTTTGAAAGCAATGACAATGTACTTTTACTTAATTCAAGTCCTGCTTTAAATGATCTCAGGGTATATTACAATTAAGAAATATCTCGAAAAATATCAGAAGGATTATATTATCATAAATTTGAACACAAGCACACTAGTGTATTTTAAAAGATAAATACGAAGGTGAATATACGCCATACGGGCCAGTATAAGAAGGAGCAGAATGGGACAAGCTACAAGAACGAACAAAGCCAGTCAAGGAAAAAATAGAGTGGAAACCTAGATTGAAAAGAGAGTTAGAAGTGAGAAGACGGCGAAGGAAAGTTCTAGACAAGCAAGACTGGAAGAAAGTCATTTAGCAGAGAGAAAGAGGGAGGGGGGACTCAACTGAATTAAAATTAGGATTATAACTCAAGAAAATTAAAACAAAAGTCATGACAAACGAAGAATAACTACAAAATTTAAAGGTAAGAAACAAAAATGAGTTTATAAACAAATAATAATGCTGAATGCCAAACTAAACAGAAGAAATGGAAAGAAGATTTAGGTTGATTTTTCCGTATAGATTCCTATAAAGCTAAGAAAATCCTTCAGCCAGCTCAGTTTTGAACATTAACCAAAAATGTAATGGAAAAACTAAGTAAAACACGAAAAGCAATGGAACGCCAAGTGTGGACTGTGTAAAAACAAAGACAGAATAAAAAATGAGTGCATAAGGTGGAAAATAAGATTAATAGATGCCAAGGAATACGTAGCAGGGGGGTCATACAGTGAGATAATCTGACTAAGATGGAACCAGGGAATAGAAGATTGGAGAATCTGGCTAGACGGAGACCTCACATATTATTGAAAGATGATCTAAAACGGCTAGTGAGCTAAGGAAAGCATAAAATCGTAAAGGAGTGAAAATCAAGCCGAGATACTTGAGGTTGGATGCAAGAAATCTAAATGAAAAGTATATGTTTTAGATAAATTAATTTATTCCTATCTTGTGAAATATTTTTGGCGCAAATCTCAACTATAAATTTAGATGTTGTTGTTATACTTTTTGGCAAATTTTATTTCTAAGTAGTTAATTTTTCGACAATTTTCCTTAAGCCCCTTCTTCCAATATATTTTACGCTATTTACATTAAAGTTTAATTAAGATTATTTAATTAAAATTCTTCGGGCGAGTCCTTAATAAGGAAAATAAACAATGAAAAGATAAACAAAAAGCCTGTTCATTTGCATAATACATTGTTCATTGTTCCCTTTAAACGAGGAGGGCCGTATACATTTAAATTACAGGCAAGTGTGTCATTAACACCTGCAAACGTGTTCACGGATGTGAATATCATCAAACAGTCTGTGTCTGTATGTCTATATGTGCTAACCGACCACAGTCCTGTTCCTGTTCCTATTATCATTGAATTGTGTTCCCGGCGGCGTTCTCTACCAGGCACAGAACCGCAATTAAAATTATTGATTGCAGGATTATTTGCAATCCTCTGCGTCAGGCGTTTATTTTGCTTCTATTACACTTTAAACATCGTTCAGATTTGTTATTTGATATTTTTGCTCTACGGGCGATAAATCTGCAGCGAGCTATCCATTTATTCGATTTACTTTAGTTGGAATTCCCGAATGGATATCACAAAAGCAGCTTTAATCCCCCGGGGTGTTGTTTTTCAAATTTGAAGTTCCTCGTATTTCCATGTATTTTAGATTTTAGAAAACTTAGTTTTTCCTTTAAAAATAAGAATCTTGAGGCTTATTATTCAGAATAGTCAAAAACATAAATTTTGAAGTTAAAGCTTGTTAAAACAAGTTTTCGAGGTAAAATTCTAAGCGCCGATGTGCGTATATCAAATAAACACAACATAGCAGTTTCCGAAAACTTTGTAGACAGCGTGGCATGTCGGAAATGAACTGCTAAATTCATTTAATAAGTTGTTAAATTTGGGTTTATTTCAGAATGGGGATGGATTAAACCGCACTCAGCAACTTCACCATTAAAACTCGTGTCTTTTGTAGTAATAATAATATTTTGGGTCAGTTATTTACGTTTTGAAAGTCCCTTTGTAGATATTCTGGTGCATAAATAGAATTTATAGGTGGAATAGATTAAAAAGCTACCGCTATTTACTATTATCCTGTAAATACTCCGTTCTATGGCTTCTGCTTGATTCTCTAAATTCAAGTGATGCAGGAAAGGCCTTTTATTTTTATTTTCTACAATTGAATTATCTATTTATTTTAGAAACAATACAATTTAAAAACTTCTGTCTAAGATGAATGAGAATAACTAAAATGTATCTCTAATGTTAATGAAATATAAAATTAAGTTAGAATGAATACGAAATATATAACCTGATGAGATAGAAAATGAATTACAAAGGCTTGCAGAAAATAAATCAGGTCAATCAAAAAGCAAATGTTAACACCACTAAAGAAATTAATGGAACGATTTCTCTGATGTTTTTAATCGTTTCCAATAGTTTGCTCCGTTGAACGCTGAGTTGTTACGTTCTTAGACGAACTTGTCTTTTGGAACACATACTACATACTCTCTGCATAAACGACAATCATTATAATTAGAGCTTTTAAAATTGTAATTTAGGAAGACAATTAAGAAAATTTTGAACAGTAGTCAGCCAATATGAAAATGAAAACTGCAAGAACAAGGAAAACCTATTTACGCATACAGAATAAGAATTGGGATCTGAAGTATGCAAACCTGTTCATGCAAGGAAGCGAAAAATTGTAAAACCCGAATGAATAACATTACGATATGACCCATTTTGGAAACGAGCGAAAATAAAAGAGAATGTTAAAACTGATCGTAAAACATTCATATGTAGCGAAATTCTAATTGTCTGATAAAAGATAAGATATACCAGTATAATAAACGACATAAAATAAAATTATACTTTGAAGTAGCCAAAAAACCAAACAATATTGTAATAAATATATTGTAAAATTTCTACAATTTGTTATTATTATTATGAACAGTTAAAATGTTATTTGTCTCTCAGAATATTTTAAAATAAAATTGGTGGTTACTCGGTGAATAAGTATCTATAGAACAAACGTTAGTTCAAATTTTACTTGTTACAACAATATAAACAGCCCATCTGTTGAGATACACTGCGAACTTGCTGCAGTTTTATCAATTAGCTTAATACTATAATTTTTACTGTCTATAGATAATCATTGGGAGATTTTGATAATTTTCTATAGGTATGTAATTAGGTATTAATAGCTATTAAGACAACAAGTGTTTTGTAAAAGGTTTACAAATAAAAGTCGTAGTTCAAATCGGAGCGAAAACTATAAAACACGAGTTGTCTTCAAGATTTTTTCTAACACTAATATCTTATCAGAAATTTTCTTTCACTAATATATTATTAGAAATTTTAATAAATTATTATTTGAGACGCGTCACAATACACAAAATGCGAAGGTTGCTAGGCAATTTGGAGCAATGTGGCAATTCTAGCTCAATGACTGGTGAAAGTTTCCAATTCATTAATTGTATTTTTTCCAATAATTGTACTTTTAACGTTCGATGAATAAAATGTTACTTGAATAATATGCGGCAGCTTATTTTGTATATCCCATAAAATACGTTGATATTGACGATATAGAGAAAAGCGTATTTTAAATGCCTATAAAATACGTTGTCATTGACGACGTATTTTATAGAGAAAAGCGCATTTTAAATGAAACATAACAAGTGAGCTCTTATGCACCATGTTAGTGTTAGAAAAATAAAGTAAGTGATTTGAAATAGAAAGTAATTATAGTTACTAGGTAATTTTAATTAAAATTCAATGTATGTCTATAGCCCAGCGGCCAGGTCGTGAAAAGGGGGGGTTACCTTGCAAAAGGTCATGTAGTTTTGGATTTTGGATATGTTGTATGTACCTAGGCCCTTATTAAAAATCCAAGTTTTCTAATTTGGCATGCCTGTGCGCGCGTCAGTACAACCACTTTTGTGTCACTTTTTTCGGTGTTTGCTCGATAACTCTTTAATAGTGCGTCCTACAGAAAAGTTATTCTTGCCTTTTAGATATCTTAAAAAATAAAAAAATTATGAGGGTGCCCCAGGTTTAGTTGACAGACGGTATATTCCATGTATTGTGGTCTTATTTGTAATTTTTTATGCACATATCTACCATATGGCTACAAAGTGTTACTCATTTTGTCTTTAAATTGAACCAATAAACCGTTAAGATGATGGACACTGTGTTTTTTGTGGTAGTTTTCCCTAACTTTTGGAAAAATTTTGTGCTTTGAAGGTTTGTATTTCGGTAACTATGAGGTTTAGTAAAACATGCTATTGGGGTAAATTGTAGCAAATTTTGTGCTCTACAAAAAAGGTAAGAATAATTTTTGATATAGGACGCACTAGTAAAGAGTAATCGAGCAAACACCGAAAAAAGTGACACAAAAGTGGTTGTACTGACTCGCGCACAGGCGTGCCAAATTAGAAAACTTGGATTTTTAATAAGGGCCTAGGTACATACAATATATCCAAAATCCAAAACTACATAACCTTTTGCAAGGTAAAATGTACTTGGCCACTGGGCTACTAAGGTTTAAGGGAAAATAAATTTAGTGATATAATAAATTCGTATGATTTTAAGGCTATTATTACATAAAATTGAAAACTGAACAATTGCATAGATATTAAATTTCGTAGAAAATTTACAGACAAATGTGTTTGATCGGGGTTTATTGGAATATAGTATTTAAATAATACTAAATACGGTTTCTGAAAGGCCAGATAACAATAGCATTAAATCTATACCTAAATTTGAGAATGATAGCGTGATAGGTATTAACATGACATTCACAATATTCTTAGATATTATAAGTAAAAATATCGAACAGCTATTTCCTATAACAATTAAGAAAAATCTAAATACAAGACAAAACAATACAAATTTGCGATAACATCTGCTAATGTCAGAGTCAAATGCGCATTTCCAGAATTAAAGTTAACGGATAAATTGAAAAGCTTAAAAAATGATAACATCAATAATTAACTCATTCAAAAGAGGACTTTTACAAGCAAGCAAATTCTACGTTCAGGTGATAACCCAAAAACTTATTAGGATATTACAAATAGTTATAGAAACAAAAACAAAGCTGCCTACACAGAACATGATCAACAAATGTAATTTCACTACTGAGTTTCAAAATTGGCCCTTAGCCTTAACACACAACGCCAAACGATATATAAAAGATTTGATTATGCTCCGTACTTCATCCACTGTCAATTTGTCTCGCTTTGCTAGAAGAGACTGCTTAGCGATTCCAAATTGCTGTGGGGCTTTGCATAGGCTCGCGCCTCCAATACTGACCAGACGCTGTAGTCCATAGGGTTGGAGTTTGAAAGCCATTATTTAGTGTTGATGGCCACTTTTTCGTCAATCTGGACCCAAGGCAGGTAGACATTCTAATTTAGTTTTACCCCTTGGGGTATGAAAACACGGGGAGTTTTGCCCCATACCGTGACAAATAATGCTCGCTGACGATGTATAACCATATAGGACGGTCTTGGACGTTCATAGGACCACTTCCTATCATTTTGGTTATTGTGGGGCTGCTCAATTATAAAAACTTTCTCGTCGGTAAAAAGGGCATTTGCCAAACCAAAAACGGCGCGACGCTTTAGTTGTCGGCATCTTTCTAGCCATACACGTTTGTTCGCATCTGTAAGATATTGCCCTCTTCGCAACTTATATGGGGCAGTTGAAGATCCTTTTCTGCTATCAGGTGGGCAGTTTCTTGATTAATATCAATTATTTTGCAATTTTTCTCATAGAAACTCTTGGTTTTCCCTGAATTTTCATCCAGATAATGTCACGGAATCTATGGGTTCTGACAGTTCGTTTTTTTCTTCTCCTTTACGATACCCATAATGAGCTCTTGAAGTCGTTTTACAGCCTCGGAAACTGTCTGGCGAGGAACACCGAGAATGCGAACAATGTTATATTGGTATTTTCCACCTTTATAACAGTTCAATAATAGTATTGTTACTAACTGGCAGCTGACAAGTGACCAGAATGGCAAAATAAATCACAACATTATTGCATCAAGCTACCCATGTTAATAATATAATTCGTATAAGTTTCTCTCGTAATTTATTCTCGTCCTGTCGCCCTTGTCACAAGTTTTAGAAATACTTAAAGTCATTCCGATTCATAAAGGGGGTCAAATGGAGTTAAATAATTTCTCTGATCGCCATTGCTTCAATGGTATTTGAATCTGTGTTAAGAACACAAGTTACGAGTATAAATAAAAATAATTTGGAAAATAACAATTTATTCTATGAACAACAGTTAGGATTTCGCAAAAATAAATCTACTAATGAAGCTGTTTCAAGGCTATTAAATCTAATCAAAAAGGGACAAGAAACAGGAGAATTTGTTGGTCTTACTTTTTGTGAGTGATTGGAGTAAAGCGCGCTTGTGTATTGCATTCAATACTCGTTGACAAATTAAAAATTTATAATTTTGATGATTTAAGTTGCTACTTATATACACGTAAACAGTTATAGGGAACAATACATAGTTTTAAATAACACTAAATCAGAATTACAACTTATGTACTGTGGAATTCCACAGGGCTCGGTGCTAGAACTACTATTAACTAATTTGTTCTTGATATACGTATATCAAGGAATACAAAAGAATACCAGAAAGTGGGGTTTTACTTTTTGCTGATGATATAGAATTCCTTCAATCAACGATACTAGTGTAATAAGTTCATTATAAGTAAGCTAAGTTTAGATAATAACAAAATATCTGACATGATTTTCTCATACGTCCATATAGGATTACAAGAATCCAAATACGGTACAATTTTTGGGAATCGATTTGGATTCAAAATTAAACGGGCATCAGTATATACAGCCCCTGATCAAATTATTAGCCCACCTTACTATTTTAACAAAAAACTAAAAAATCACGGCAAACCAAGAGGTGGGGCAATGGTTTGATAACAATGAGAATACAGTTTTTCGGCAAGATTATACTCCTTGTCATAGCGCCAATTCAGTAACAAAGTGCCTGTTACATAGTTTTGCAAATAAAGGTCAACTAATAAAAAAGTCGATTGGCACTGGAATTATTAGTAACGCCTGAAGGAAATGGCTTTAATGTAGTTGTAGTATGTCACGCAGATTGCAGACTTTACTAAAAAATAAGGGAGCCCAGATCAAATATCGACTTTGTAACGTGCCACCTGTAATTAAAGCCTTTTGTATTATCTGTGACTAAAATTTCACAACATTAAGTCGAGTACAGATGCACGTTAAGCGGAATTTTACGCTTAGTGATAAAGACCCACCGGCGTGCCTATGTGACCGTCTAACCATTTTCCCCGTATTAGGCCAAACAGAGACGACCGACCGGGAAAACGTATATAAGCGAAGTTACACCAAGTAGAGGGTGAGAATCCACCGACCCACGGTCCGATTCTGAAACCTTATACGAAACCGTCGGCAAGGCCTTGTCGACGGTACCAATCCAGGAAGTCCCGATAGACCAGTCTACAGTTTCCCACGTCGACCCGAGCAGGGAAGACGTGATCCAGTTCCCCACCTCGGCCCGAGTGGGAAGACGTGAGCACCAGTTCCCCCACGTCGGCCCGATCAAGGAAGACGTGAGCACCAGTCCACACGTCGGCCCGATCACGGAAGACGTATCCGACCAAACCCTCACATTCCCCCACAACCCCGATACTTCCCGTAAAACGCCGCCAACCTGGAACGACTTCCCCATGGGAACAGCTTTGGAAAACGACGCTAAGATTAGGGGTTTCACTCATCTGCCGTTGCAAATCTTGAGTCATTCGCTATCCCGTAACTGCAAGGACGAGAGGACCACGCACTCCAACCCGACGAGATATTTAATACTTGGCATTTTCACTTTTGAGTACTCTAACAGAATCATCACAAGCCGCCGGCATTTTCCCACTACGGCCTCCCTCCCAGGAAAGAAGTCTCACAAGAATTGTTTGAACAATCTTTATTTTGTGAACTTATACATAGTTTGTTTAGATATTAAGTTACTTTGTATTGTTTACTGGAATTACATTTTTATTTATTATACGGATTTAAGATACCTTTGTGTTATACATTCGAGTTGCGGCACAACCCGGCCCAAACGAGCTACCCAGGGCCACTACGATAAAGTAGGGCGTTACAACTTACGATTTGTTGGCCACTATTATATCGAAGGTGGTGTGGAAAGGAATGCATTTATTCAAAAAGATGACAGTTTCAATTCTTGATATCGCAATATCTCGATAATGGCCACTCTAATGAAAAAACGTAATTGAACATTTTTTATGGAAAGTTGTATGAGCTACAAATTCGCTAATAAGTATTTTTACAGTAAAACTAACCGTTAACGAGATATTCTCAAAATACGGTTTTTATGACGTTTGACCCCGCGTAAAATTTTTAGCAGCACTCGGATCGATGGGGACTTTTTACATTTCATTTAGAACTATAATATGGAGGTCCACACAAAAATTCAGCTCCATGCGAATTATTCCGAACTTTGGGCATTTTTGTGTCTATTTTGACTGGATTAATAATTGTATAAAGTTGGAATATACTTTGTACATATTAATTACCTTGCATTTATTAATGTGTTATCGACACCGGTCCTGCAGAGAATAATTCCCAAGAATCAGGGATTCCAATTTCATTTCCTTTACAAAACACATACAGTGAGCACGTAAAGGTTGGAATAAATTCAATAAAATCTTTATTGGGCAAGTAAGAAAATAATGCTCGGACACGTCGATTTTCTTTTTTAGATGCGCATTTTTTAGTATACGTATATTTTTTATTACGTCATCCCTCTTCGAGTTATGACGTCATCATCAGTTTTTATAAATAGCAACACCCTCTTTTGATAACACCATTTAAAAGAGCACATTTTTCTGGGTATAGACGCCAAATTTTGTGGTATGTTACATAACAATATTTTCGAAAAAAAACGTTTTAGAATTCATAACAATGTAATGAAATAACAATAGAAGAAATAATAAATACAACTAAAACCCATTAAATTAAACGTTGAAATTGCATATCATTCACCTCTTGACAATATCCATCTATTGGCGATTCAGATAATCACGCACAATCTGTGAATGATGTGGTGACGCGCCATCTTGTTGGTACCATATTGATTCGTCCGGCATTTGGGGATTTTGATTATTTGGATATAGTGCTACAAGCGCGGGAATTATCTGTTGTTGTAAAAAAATCGAACGTTTTTCAGCATTTAATGCGCCGTCAATAAAAAATGGTGCAACAATTGTGGTACTAATTTCTCGAAAATATTGTTATATAACATACCATGAAATTTGGTGTCTATACGCAGAAAAATGCGCTCTTTTAAATGGTACTATCAAAATAGGGTATTGACATTTAAAAAAACTGATGATGACGTCATAACTCGAATACGGATGACGTAATAAAAAATATACGTACACTAAAAAATGCGCATCTAAAAAATAAAATCGACGTGTCCGAGCATTATTTTCTTACTTGCCCAATAAATATTTTATCGAATTTATTCCAACCTTTACGTGCTCACTGTATAATGTTAGGAACTTATAATGAACATTTAATTTAAAAGCAAAAGAGAGTGTATGATGTATAACAAGTGCTCAAAATGTGCCCATTGAGCCTGAATACAAGCACGACATCTACGAATCATCGAATCATAAATACGAACTATGGCATCGTCATTGCGAATTTGATTCGCGAGTATTGATTTCAACACTATAGGTGACAGCAAAGGTACAAATCTAAAGGATTTAGGTCAGGGGACCTCGGAGGCCAAACGATGGGACCACCACGACCAATCTATCTGTTAGGATAATGCATGCTTAGCCATTCGGTTACTTGTCTTCCATAGTGGGCTGGGACGCCATCATGCTGGTAGCATATTTGTTGCCGAATGTGAAGTGGAGTGAGTGTCTTCCAGCATCTCATAAAGTTTTCTATCTAGGAAAGTAGGGTATCGTTCTGCATTTAAGCGATCATCAAGAAGTTCAATATTAAGCAACCGACTGTTAAAAATGCCAGCCCACGTATGAACACTAAAGCGATGTTGAAATCTTGTCTGTACGATGGCATGGGGATTCTGGGGAAACCATAGATGGTAGTTGTGGGTGGTATTAATACCATCTCTCGTAAATTGAGCCTCATCGGTAATTTTACGTAGCAACCAGGTGCAAAACTCCACACATTGGCCATAATATTGTGGTTATAGTGTCTGAACTCGTTGAATGTGATAAAGATGCAGTTCTTCGCGATGTAATGTCCTCAATACAAAGCTTTACAAAATTTGAAATTATGTTGCAATGCGCTCAGTACTAAGTGTAGGATTGTCCAGAACTGCATCGATTACATTTTCTTCATTGTTGACATTACCTTCTGCAGCGTGATTAATAGCATTATTAACAGCAGTTGTACCGGTCTCACGGAGTCTTTGAATAGTACGGCCAAAAATTATTTGAGAGGGTTGCTGTCTGTTTGGATATCTGCGACCATGTTCCCTGGATACACGATGAGTGTTACCCACCGTGTTACCATTACAGTAACCATACACGAAAACAATATCGACATATTCAGCTGCATTGAAACTTGACATTTTTTCAACAAAAAACAATTGTTAATTATTAACTTTATTCGTTTACAGCAAACAACTAATGGTAAAATATTAATTTTGTCAACAAAAAAGTCATTGTCAATTATTAATGGACTGTATTTTACTTTTTCACCGGTAACTAGATGTATGGATTTACTACTACACTTTTAAAACTTTGATCTCTTATAGTTTTGTAACGAAGTGAAATAGAACCTACGTTCATTTACGTTCATATAACAGTTTTCACTTAAAATAACCTTCCCAATAAAATGCCGAAGTTTATTGCACTCATTATAATATAATATATAATATACAGTGTGTCCCAGGATTGATGTTACAATAGGTGCGATGGACTAAAAATGTTTGAATTTTATTTTAAGATTGTGGGATTAAGTCCTGCTTGGTTTGAAGAGAATTTTAAGAATGATTTCAGTTTTTGAAAAACAAGTCGGCCTTGATATTGAAGCGAAAACTATTTTCTTTTCAGGTAAAGTACCCTTTTTGTTCATGATACGGCAAAATTTTACTAAGAAAAGTTGTTCATAATGAGAAATTATGGTCCTATACAAAATTTTAGAAAGATTAGTAAACTGATCGTCTTTTCATGGCCTCCTGGCAGTTATATTGAATAAATAATTTATTGTAGATCAATGTTATTATTACGTTTCGTAAGTTAAATTTCTTGTAAGTACTATTTGTTTCGTTCAATGTTCTACAAATAAAATTTCTAATAAATACAATTTATTTTGTTTAATCTAAAAAATGACGGTTTAATCAAAGTACGTAGATCTTCTTGAAATTTTGTATGGGACCATCATTTCTCATTCGGAACAACTTTTCTTAGTAAAATTTTTCCGTATCATGAACAAAAAGGGTACTTTACCTTAAAAGAAAATAGTTTTCGCTTCAATGTCAAGGCCGACTTGTTTTTCAAAAACTGAAAATATTCTTAAAAATTTGTTCAAACCAAGCAGGACTTAATCCCACAATCTTAAAATAAAATTCAAAAATTTTTAGTCCATCGCACCTATTGTAACATCAATCCTGGGACACACTGTATGTATAAGACATAACAAAATAAATTGACCATTGATGGAAAATTTCTAACAGCCAGGTGGGTATCCACAGACTACACCACAATGAGTCAAAGAAGAGTAATCAACAGACGAAAAGAGATTGAAAAAACTCATACAAGCGTTGGAGTTTGATAGCTGGATTTCCAAATCAGGTTAGAGGTGAAGGAACGTTAAAAGACCATGTTACAAGAATAGCAATATTAAAAAGAAGAACCTTATTTTATCTTCGTTTTTCATTTTATCGCTTTAGTTGTCGAACACTAAATGAGTTTCAATTCAATTGGACCCTAGCTTAACGATAAAAAAACACACAGTTCATTTATTGTACGGAAGTGATTGATTAGCTTTAATAATAGCTGAACATTACATTGTTACACGTAAATGTAAACCATATATAAGTTACTAATGCAGAATTATACTTCCTCAAATCTAATTTACCCTGACCGACTTATTTAGTGTTTAATATTAGTTGGAGATTACCTTTATTTAAACCACCTGCTCATAGTTTTTCGAAAAATATGAAATACTATAAAGCTGTGATTTCTATTTTAATAGTGATCAGTAATTTTAATACTGGTAAAGAAACATATTTCTTAAACAATACCTCATCATCATTATTCAAGTGTTTGAAACATCTACTTCACGTTCTTTTTACATCTGAAGATACCTTGTACTTCATTTATGAAGATCCCACAGACATATTTCAAATAGAAATCGAAAATCCACAAATTGTGGCCATTCTTACCAAAGAAATACGCTTAAAACTGCAATTTTACAACAATTACATTATTCGTACAGTGGATCATCTAACTTTAAACGGAAGTCTAATAAGATTAAAGCAAAGCCCCCTTTGGGATTCAAGCAGAAGCTCTACAGGGCGTTTTCTTGTAATAACCTCCCTTGCTAGCGATTTGAAGAAAATGTTCGAAATTCTTTGGAGTTATGATGCGATGAATGCGATTTTAATTACTTATAGTCAAGAAATAAAAAATTCCCATGTTTATATGTCCGATCCATTTGGCAAGGATAGTAAATGTGGACAAAAGTCGAACATTAATTTTGGGAAAATTTGCGACGAAAATATTTTGGTGAGTTTTAATAAGAAAATAAAACATCTGGGTTCGTGCAATATCAAACTGCTTACAAGGGATGAAGTTAAAGTAGCCATGGATATGGATTTGGCGCCCATAACTGGAGTTTTAATTTACGTCCTGCGAATACTAGCAGATGCTTTAAATAGTCAAATTTTTTTGGCTGTTACGCGGAACGAAACTATTTCGCTTTACAACCGTAGCGAAGATATAACCTTATATTCGATAACTGTAAAATCACTAGAGTGGTTTAAAGACTTCGACTTGAGCCGCACACTTTATCAAGATGATTTGTATTGGGCCATCCCCAAACCACTAAAAATTTCAAATTTCAAACTGATTGCCTCAGTCTTCGATCAAAATACCTGGATTTTACTAACGCTTACGGTTGTAACAACATCTTTTTACTGGTGGTTGTTTGCAAAACAAGATTTAGAAAAAGCGCAAGACTTTTCAACTTGTTTTTTGGAAATGTTTTCTTGTCTTTTTGGTAATTCAGCATATATTATACCAACAACCACGTCACTACGTCTTCTTTTGTTGTTTTATTTATATTTCTGTGTACATATTGACACAGCCTTTAAGGGTCACCTAATAAGCACCATTACGAATCCCACAAAAGAACCATCGATTCGTTCACTGAAAGATCTTGCCAATTCCAACCTACCATTAGTAGTAAGGTGGGGCGTTGATGAGTTTATGTTGACTTCAAAAAATAAAGTTTTTTCGAAACTAAGAAAGAAATTCATCGTAGACAATCCGATGAACCAAACGCAACAGTTGCTTAACGTGGCTTATTATCGCAACTGCAGTACTCACGTGGGTAAAAGGACTTTACAAATGTTGTATGCCAAAGAAAGTACAAAAATAGACGTTTTAGATGAAAAAACGAGTTTGGACCCGGTGCAAGTTTCTCTAGCATTGAGAAAAGGACATTATTTTACGAATACGTTAAATGATATTGTTGACGTTATAGTTGAGGGTGGATTTTATTATAAATTTTATTCGGATGCAGCTAGGAATCGGTATTTTGAAGAGGCAGAAAGCAAGGAAGTTATTCTAACTGTGAAGCATCTTCAGGGGATTTTTATGTTGTATGCTTGTGGAATGTTACTGGCTGTAGTTGCGTTTGTTTTGGAATTACTGTTGAATAGAAAGATTAAAGTTAAGTAAGTGTGGTTTTATGCTTAGTTTTGATTGTAACAGTTGAGTAGCAATATTAGGGCTGTACGTTTAATGAAGAATTATTGTAATTTAAGCCGGAAGTGGATGTAAAGTCTCTTAATATGTAAAACATGTTAAGTGTAGTGTTTCTAGAAATATAACAAATTTAAATAACAGATTCCACACCTGTTTTAAGCGGAGACTGCCTCAAGATCTACCCAGCTCCAATGATGGAAACAGTGATAGTGAGTGAAGAGTGCTGGAGTGGCAATTTTCGAGGGAATATGTGCCTCATATATCATATTATAATAATTATTTATGTACGACTTTAATTCCTTTCGCAACACAACCGTGTATAATATTTGTAAAGTGTTGATTCGGTTATCTACTAAAAATCTAAAAAACAGATACGTATGTTTATGTTCCAGAAAATTGTAAATGGGCATGTTAAAAAAACTACCATAAATAATTTCTTAGTAATTAGGGGCCTGCTTGAGTATAACAGTGAATGTACTTAGGAAAAACAGTTGCCTGTTACGTTTGAGCGAAATTTACTAATATTCTACAATATATTTCAATTGAATTAACATAAGCTGTGATACAGGGTTATTACGATCAGTCCAAAATCAGTTAATAAACGACAAACTACCAACATTCGCCTATAATTGGTTGCTGTAATCAAAGACTTGGTTAACGACTTATTCTCCGTCAGATTCGCATTTATATCTTAAATATTGTAACGTAACAGGTTTGACCAATAATACTAGAAGTCAATAAAAATAAGTTAATTAAATTTAGATAGAATTATTTAACCAACTAAGCCACGTGAGGGTTTGCTTTGCTTTGTGAGGGGTTTTATATTGAAAGTCTAATTCAGCTAACATAACACATATTGTCCAACCTTTGATTTGGTTTTACAAATGATATTTAAAGTTAAAGTTACAAGACAATTTTAGAGATAAGTTACAAACGTTAAAGTTAATAAATAAAACAAAGGGTTAACTCCAAACTATTAGCAAGTTTGTCTATGAATTGAATTACATTAATTTAAATACAGAAAAATACTCTTACATACAAATCGTAGGAAACACTAAGTACGAAGGATGGGACCGGACTTCTTAACAATATGACTGTTTGACGTTTGCATTGACCATAGTTCGCTTCTGTTAAAGTGATTCCTTATATATAGAATTAGATATCCCCACCTTGAACCACGAACGTGTAAATCTGTATACCTATTTTAAAGAATGCCGATGCACTATGTTACGCAGCTGCACATATCGTATTTCATGCAGGTGTCTTGTTACCTTGAGCCATAAATAACCATGCACATCTGAACAAGTATCGTGTTTCACCATGTTTACGTAACGACCGAACACGTCATATCAACTGCGCGTGCAAGCTAGAAGGTCACTTTATCACAATATCTCATTTGTAAAATGGCTTGCTATTGTTTTAAGGCACATTATATTGTCCACTATTTGATCATTGAACATCAAAACTATGAACTATTCAAAATATCAAATAAAACTATGTAACGGTTCATTTTCCGTTATATTATTTTGCTCCTTTCAATTGCTTATTTACGGTGAATGCATTTATTGAACCTCTATTTATTATATATTCACTGGTAAAAGATTACGTTTTTAGTGACTTTTTGGTTTTGAGTAGGTTTTCTGATTTGATTAGAGAGTGTCATGCGCGTTTGATGATAGGCGTTGCGTTCGAGAAATCTTGGCTTTTTCCGTTGGGTTGTCTGCCGAAGCAGTTGAGTTTGAATTTATCCCGAAGTTACTCATTTAATTCTGATGGAATTTTCGTAATTAGAACTTCCGAGATTTTCGGTTTTGTTTCACTTTGTGAAATTATTTTTTAGAAGCACCAAGATTGTGGTGGTAAGTGGAGATTTTTGTCTTATCATTGAACGCACGTGTTAATGGCGACTTTGTTACAGCTTCTTTCTTTTCTTTTCGTTTTATTTTACGTTGCATTACCGTACTCCGGCTCTTTTGGTTATTGCCTTTTTGCGGCTGAATTATTTATGGAGTCTTGGATACATTACTTGCAAAATTGGTTGACGTTTATCAAGGAGAGTTGTTTTTGATTGCTGGTTGTTCGCCACTCGATCGCTTGGAGGATTCAAGGTCGGTGTTTATTGAATTGTTAAGTGTCGTCGAATTTACCTGGTTTTATTCCATTTATTAAATTTCTTAATTTTTAACTTTGCTTTACTTAAATATTTGTACAATTGAATTTTCACGCCTTCAGCGAATTTAATTTTCATTAATATTAATTATCTCATATTAATCCTTTTTCGCTTCACGAAATAAATTTATAGTTTTGATTGTAATATACTGTAACGCTTTAGGTTGGTTTTTCCATTTTATTTTATTAGCATAACGAATTTGCGTGTTTTTTTTCAAGGTAATAAGCTTGAGTTTAAACAAGGCTATTGCTATATATTTTTTTTGATCGTTCATTTTTTTATTAGACTTGTTTTCACTCAGGTAATAAAGGTAAGCGCTTATTTATTTTATTATTTATCCACCTTGATCGTTTTTTTTACCATTCATGTATATCTTTCTTTAATTCAACTAACGTTGATATTTAGTTTTTTTGGGTTCTTTTGAAATTAACCTAAGCGAATTGTTTTGTATGTTTGATTGAATATTTTTGGCTTTTACTTTTTTCATTTAATTTGTCTATTGTTAAATACTTTGAATTTATTAAACTTACTTATTTGTATTTCTATATTTTTTTGAAAACTGAAAAGTTTTCTGGCGCCCAATTTTTTCATTTTTTTATTAGTATTCACTTTCTGAGTTTTAACTTTGATAAGGCAATCCTCGGCGATCTACGGCCCTCGCAAACAACTAAGTTAGTCGGCGAATTCTTTTGAGTTTTTTTGTAAGTATACAGGTAGGTGATTATTTTTCTTTGTTTCGCTTTTACCTGTTATAACTATTACAGAAGCGTCATCTAGTTAGTAGTCGAGATTTCTATAATAAGGCCCAAATATGCCGAGTGAATACTTTGCTATACATCAATTTGCTTTGGCCTCTTCTAAAAACAGTTGATGTACACTGAATTACTGACATTTCTAGAAATTGATCGGTAATGTCCAGACTAGACTTTCTTATTTATTTTACAATGCGCTATTCGTCAGAGGCGTTGCTGTAACGATTTATATTTCTGTCTTAAATACATGCAGAATGTAATATACATGGTGATCCAAAAGACTATTTAAACTGGTGAGAAACACTTTATTATAGCAAATAACTGGGTGTTTAAAACTACAGGAGTGTTAGACAATGCTGGGTGTTTGATGTGGTCTATGGCAATCATTACTCGAAGATCACATCGTGCAGATGGGTGCCGCCATTTTTGGAACACTGGTTCGGTCGAGCTACAAAGCTGTGCCGCAATGTATTCTGCTTTCTGCAGTGCAGCACCATGAATAGCTGCTAATTCATTACGCATGTTGGCCTCCAATTCTTGGATTGTTGCTGGGCGGTTTTCGAAGATTCGCGACTTCAGGTTCGCCTAGAAGAAGAAAACAGTGCGCGCAGTTCGGACATTGAAGTCCGAGTGGTGTGTGCTCTCGCGCCGTCCTGCTGAAATTATCTGATCGGAGAAGGATTGACAAGAAAGTCCTGTATCAGGGTCAAATAGCACTCCGAAGTGCCACTGCATGTTGCACCATTAGCATTTCGAAAGAAGTCTCGACCAACAATCTCGGATGTAGTAATACCAAAGAGTGCTATTAATTTCGGACTGGGCAATGTTTGCCGATGCAATTGTTGCGGGTTCTCGGTGCCCCAGAAGTAACAGTTCTGTTTGTTAACTAACCTAAATACCTCGTAGGATATCAGGAGATTGTCAACAGTTTCTAGATCTTTTGCTAACATCTCCAGAAATGTGGGATGGGGGACCATGCTTATATTACTTATGCGTGCGTGCAAATTCGATGCACAGTGCCATAGCTCACATGCAGTGCCTGCGATCTGCACTGTAGTGATTGCTGTGAACTCTTCTGGATAAACCGCCCATGTATTTCTATGTTTTTACGGCTCTGTGTCGTTCAGGTAGCTTATTGCCGCATACCTCTTCGTACCACTTTGCTGTCTACTGCAGTATGCTATAGCTGTTTGGGCCAGTATGCATATGGTCTTGCAGGTTTCACCTATCTGTTTTAATTAAATCTACTAAATATGTCATATGTATTTTACTGACCGCCAACACGCACCTGCGCACAGTTCAGCAGCAATAGATAATAGAAGAAACGGTTATTTTAAATCACTTTATATATCATCAGTGAACTTAAAAAACTTATAAGATACTTAAAACAGTAAATAAAAGTAAATAAAAGTGCGTCATCTAGAGTCTTAGAACACCAAAAATCGTTAATGAGGTCAACTGTGGCGGTTGTTGGTACTTCTATGCGCAGCAACTGGTTCTGGATTATAGTAAATCAAGTTTTTCTTCGCCGAAGAAGCGGTATAGTTGAGGAATTGGTTGGTCATGACTAGAGAAAGGAATATATGTAGTACATTATTTCTGAAATATGCGCATATATATGCACAGTATGCACACTGTTTGTTTAGATATATGCAATAAATATCGAGAATATGCACATGCAGATGAAACAGCGTATGTTCAAAACCGACTTTAAAAACGATTTATGATCAATTTTAAAAGTCAAAAACAGATATGCGCATTAAAATTCACCAATAAAATAATAGCAAAACTTTTTTAATGTGTTTATATACGAAATCGCGTAACTGCGCAAAGTCGGAATATTACTGTAATTAGGCATTTTTCGTAGTCCCTTATTGAAAGAGTAGGCGTGCCATTTAGAGTACCTATTCATCACAAGGGCTGTAGGATATATTGCACTTCTTCTTCTTAGAGTGGCTACCCTTTACAGGGCGTTGCCGATCCTCTCTCCATATGCCTGTGGTGTGCGTGTCAAGTGGCCTACAGACATCGGGGACCTACAGTTTAACGTGGGCTCCGAACCACGGAAGTGCTTGCACTTCTACTCCAGAGACGACTATACTAGGCAGAATACACCTCGGTGGTTTGCCATTGCCTTCCGAGGGGAGCGGCCGGGTATTTTCGATGTATATGTGACCTGGGAATCGAACCCGGGCCATCTCAGTGGTCAGACGCACGCTGAACCAACTGAGCCACGACCGCACTAATAATGCTTAATTAGTTTGATTTTTTAAATGATTTAATATACAATGATCTACAATAAAGAAGAGCTTAGTGCAGAACCTGGTGTGGCTATAAAGGCTATGTGTACCCGACCTTCTGAGAAAATCAATTACTTTTAGAGTAAGCTATCTGTGACCTTACCCATACCAAATACAATACAAGGTATGATGTTATGAAAAACCACTATTACATAAAATTGGAAACCAATTAAAAAAAAATAAAAACATGAACTTTATGCATGAATATGCACAAAACGTCAAAATATGCAGAATTTTCCTTAATATGCAAAATAAGCATTAATTAATTGGTGTCAGAGTTAACTCTAAACACCATGATTCGTCCACATTATTGACTGTTTCGCAAAATATGCAAAACTTACATTATATGCAGTTTGCATAAAATCTTTTCTCTAGTCATGACTATAGTTTGGAATATATGCAAAATGCATATCGCTATTTTTAAGCCTATTTTGTTAAAATTTTATTTCTACATGAATTTCATTGTTGTAAGGCATTTTTTTTTCTGTTTTCTATAATGCATATTTTTTTGCATATTTTCGCAAATTTGTAATAAATGCATATTATGCACTACGTTATTTTGCATATTTAAAGATATTCTGCTTAAAATGTTCTTAATTTTTTTTTCAGGCAGTTAAAATCCCTTTTAATAAGCTTTTTGGAATTTCCTGATGGTCATTTTTACTAAGAATTATTATTTGTGATTTTAGTATTACTCAGTTCACATAAGTACTTAAGAGTTAATCCTTGCCTTAGTGAGTTTCTCAGATGTCTTTGTGTTGGTTGCAGTGGTTCTGGTGGGATGCTAGATTTCATATGTTAATCTTACCTTTGTTTTCAAAGTGTATGCTATTTGACTATTTGTGCGTATTTCAAAATATCGAAACAAACGGCAGATAAGTAGAAGTGTTTTATTGAAAAAATGGTGTCAGAATCATAGCGATTCGAAAATTATTGATTCGTCACATATTTTTTGCACAG
This sequence comes from Melanotus villosus, assembly GCA_963082815.1. NCBI lineage: Eukaryota > Metazoa > Arthropoda > Insecta > Coleoptera > Elateridae > Melanotus > Melanotus villosus. The sequence goes on along the minus strand of OY720418.1, from coordinate 47,005,774 downwards.
TTTGTGACAAAAGGGTAAGTTTTCTGACTTTAGTAATTTGGTAATTTCATTTAGCAAATATGTCTCTAAATTAAATAAAAGTGTAGATTGTTTTCACAAGTAAAAATTTTACAGATTACTTGTGATAAAAAATTTCAAGTAGAGCAGATTCTAGGAACTGCCATTCATAAACAAGAGAAAGCTAGTCGTTCTGGAAACATCACGCAGCACCTCATAACATCAAGTAGCAATATTTTCGCACAGGAGAGATTTTCTAATGAGTTGTACAATCTATTTATAGGTTACAACATTCCTTTTCTTAAACTGGATCATCCATTATTTCAAAATTTTCTTAAAGAGCACTGTAGTTGCGGGCAAACTGTTAATATTCCCAGCTCCTCCACGCTACGAAAAAAATATGTGGATCTTAATTACCACAACATGATGGAGAAAATTAGACAATACATTGACGGTGGGCCTGTATGGTTTTCTGTAGACGAAACAACCGACGTTACAGATCGGTATGTAGGTAATCTTGTGCTGGGTCCGGTAAATGAAAATGAATCTAGAAAAGAATATTTAGTGAACGTAAAAGTGCTAGACAAAACCAATAATGTAAAAATAGCTAGATTTATCAATGAATCGTTAAGTAGCTTTTATTTGCCTAACCAAGTTCGAACAAATAAGATTTTGTTGATGGTTACAGATGCTGCGCCATATATAGTAAAGGTCACAAAATTTAATCCACTGTGTACGTGTTTGGCTCACGCTTTAAATCGTGTTCCTGATGGTTCCTAATGGTTTAGTTTCAAATCTCAAAAAGATTTTCATTAAAGCCCCCTCTTAGAATGGGGTACCTGGTTAAAGTGTGTAGGCTTTCTGGCAAACAACTACACCAAAATTAAAAGCGTTATATATGCCAGTTTGACCCCGAAAGCTCAGCTGCAGTTGCAACTTGTATCAAGTATTTTAACGATTCAAAAATTAAAAATCAGTTAACTTATATTAATTCTAAATTTATTTGCATCGCGACTGCCATTGAAGAGTTAGAAAAACGGTAATTTTCACTATATGAAAGTTTATCAATTATCGAATCTCTAAAAACTGAGATTGCTAGAGGTGGTGGTGAAATAAAAAGTCGAAAAAAATTAAATTCTGTTTTAAGTATAAATGAAAGGCACTTTATGTTAAAAAAGTTTAATGATGTATTAAATGGTAGATAGTGGGATGATTTGTTAGATATGTGCCTTTCAATATGCACCTGTAACTTCTTGCGCAAATTTTTCAGTTATAAACATTTACTAAGTGACCGAAGACAGTCTTTTTAACCACTGATAATTTTGAAAAATATTTAGTAACCTACAGTGCAGAATCGTATTGTAAAGACTAAGTGTTAACTTGTTGATAATATTTTTATTATAAGTTTGTACTGTTCGTATTATGTTTTTATTATTTTATATTTCTATGTTCCCTTTTTATTAAATGTCAGAAAAAAAAATTATTTTTAGGGGATACTTATAGTATTTCTTTTTTTCTAATTAAGCGTCAGTTACAGAAAAATAAATGAAAAAATTAAAAAATGTGTTTTTTATTTTGCATACGTTAATGCATAAATGCATTTTTTGATGCAAATTTTTGCTATTTTTAGTGCATATGTTTATGCATATTTTACGTTTTTTTTTAGAACATATAAGGGGTTTACGTCATGACTTCGTCAGATGCGTGCTATTGCGATTAATTTTTTTGTGAGAGTAATCATGTGACAGCCTTCAGCAATATTTAAAATAATTTGTTTTTGGTCTTTACTGAACGTCCATGCTTTACTCTGTACTCTGTACTCTATAGTAGCGTGAGATCGAAAAAATTTCACCTCAAAGTTTGCCATGCAAAATATAAATCTTGTCTTTGCTAAGGTCATACAACTTAAGCCATTAGAACTACTAAATCTAAAACCACGCCTAACTGGTAAAAATTAGAGCAGATTAAATTATTCTAAAAACTAAAATTAAATACAAATTGAACAGAAAAATGTTATTAACGGAAAATTATTTTAAAGTAGATGAGTTACGTGACCTCCATTTTCTTGGTGGCAGATTTGAATTCTGTGTTTAATAGAATTAGTGACATTTTATATGTATGCCTGACAGCAAAACAGACATAACCTATAAAACAACAGCTGACATTTGTATGACTTAAAAGTCGACATGCCTAATTTTGTGTTTTCATGTTTCATAGCCAACTTGAGGTGAAATTTTTTCGATCGCATGTTATAAAGCTTACATTTATTTACCCATGTATTTTAAATTAATTATCTAACCATTTTCTAAATAAATTAGTTGATTTTTTTTAGATATACACGGCGACAATTTTAAAGTTGGCCATCTTTGAAAAGGCACCATTCATTTAGTTTTTATTCTTGTGTCATTTAATTTGTTTTGCCTTATTCAGAATTTTCTGCTCTATAATATACTTTACTTTACGTCTGATTAATTTGGTATTTATATTGGAAAAATGGACAAGAAAAAACAACGCTTGGAAATTATTAAACTCTATTTGGCAAAAAACAGCACTCATTTAATTTCAAATCGTCTCAAAATTGCAGGCACAACTGTTAATGAAACAATCATTCGCTATAATGAAAGAGGAGACTTTTTTGATCGTAAGCGCATGAGAAAGTCATCCATTGCTACTTCGAGAGTTCTGGAAATGCTGCGTGAAAGAATAAGGCGAAATCCGAGGTGCTCCATGAGAAAAGTAGCAAAAGATATTGGTATCAGCAAAGAAACGGTTCGACAAATTATCAAAAAGATGCCCAATCTAAAGCCTTACAAGATGCAAGAACGACAGGAGCTGACCGTCAAGAAAAAAACAGTTCGGCTTGAGAGATGTAAAAAATTATTGAAGTTCCACGCTTTCGAAACTTTGAACAAAATTCTGTTTACGGATGAAAACATTTTCACGATCGAGTAATCCGTCAACCGCCAAAACGACAGAATATGGGCAGCAGAACCTCCCGGAGAAGATATAATAATTGGTCGTGTTCAAAAATCTCTCTCGGTCATGGTGTGGGCCGGAATCAGTAAAACGGCTAAAACTCCGGTAATTTTCATTCAAGAGGGTGTCAAAATCAATAAAGTTGTTTATAGGCAGCTTCTTGAGGATCAGGTACTTCTATGCGCTCATGCTATATATGACAATAAGAATTGGACGTTCCAACAAGACTCAGCGCCACCACACAGAGCACGAAAAACCATAATGTGGATTTCTGAAAATTTTCCAGCTTCCATTACTCCGGAAGAATGACCGCCGTACTCAGCGGATCTCAATCCAATGGACTATTCTGTTTGGAGTATCTTGGAGCAAAGAGCCTGCGCTACAAGCCACAGTGCGTTAGATTCTCTCAAACGCGCCCTAAGGAAAGCATGGGACCAAATAGACGATGGAATGCTGCGTGGAATCGTCGATCACTTTCCGAAGCATCTGAAGGCATGTGTTCGAGCAAGAGGTGGACACATTGAATGAAATTCAGCCTATCCTGTTAAAAAAAACTGTCCTCTTACAGAATATGTTAGTAATTTGTAAATAGTTTTATGTTTTGAATAAAATATTGTTGTGTTAATGTGGCCAACTTTAAATGTGTCACCCTGTATATAAATAATAAACGAATTATTATATTAACCACGATTCAGGCTTATTCGTTTACCGACAATTTTATTGCCAATCTTTGAAATTAGTAAACAAAACAACAAAATTTTAGCTTGTCTGGCTCAAGGTTATCCAATTTTATAAAGAAATAGAAATAATAAATACTCCTTTTTAAGCTATTACACGACTACAACGTGATATAAGTATATAAGTCTGATATTAATGTTGTTTTGATAACCGTTGCCTTTCTTTTTCATTTTAGTTTGTTTACAAAAATTGCTTGATTTATGAATTTGTTTATCTAACCTAATATAAGAAAATTAGATCAGTATACTTCGAATACAATTTTTGGAAACATTATATTAGATTTAATATAGTTGTACAAGCCGAAACCAAAAACAATACTTAATAAAAAGAATTGAATTGTCCTAATGGTTCTATCGTGTGAATTTATACCACAAATTATTTATTGAATAGCGATTAATGTTATTCCCTTTTTTATAAAAATGAATTACTGCTAAGTTAATGTTAAAATGTATTAAGGACATATTAAAGTATTTTACGTTGATGTTATGTCGATTTGTAGAGTGTCGCTCGCTGTTGGCTATTACTCAATATAATTTTAAAGCTGCGTTGACGAACTGATTATTTTTAACTTAATTATTCGATAACTTCAGCCTAGAAGGACATTAAACAGAAACATTACCTAATTCTTTTTTTTTATGGTTGGAAATGAAGTACTGCAAAGTCCTGGCTTTTATATTGATGCTAGTTACAAATTTAAACGGTTGCAGAGCAATGAATTATACGTCATCATCGCTTGCAAATTGTTTACTTCACTTGCTTCGTACGCTTTTTTCATCTGAGGATACGTTGTGTTTTATTTTTGAGGACCTCAAGAATGTGATTGTTTCACTTTTACTTGAAAACCCCCAAGTTGTGATTGTTTCAGATTTAAAATTCTGTTCCACACAGCAATTTTGTAGCAATTACATCATCTTTACAAGTGGATACATTTCTTTAAACAAAACGTTGTCGCATTTAAAACAAATTTCATATTGGGGTACAAGCAGGAATTCTAAAGGACGTTTTCTTGTGGTTAACCTACTAAGTGAAAATTTAGAAAGTATTTTCGAAACTCTTTGGAGTTATGATGCAATGAACACGATTTCTATTGCTTACGATGAGAAAAGACAAAATTCGTATGTTTACCTGTCCAATCCTTTCAGTGAAAGTACTAATTGTGGGAAAATATCTCAGATAGAGGCAAAACAAATCTGCAATGAAGATACTTTTGTGAGTTTTTACAGAACAATAAAGAACCTGGGTAAATGTAATATTAAAATGGTAACCCACGAAAATATAACTCAAATTATGGATATGAATTTGGCACCGATCAGTGGAGTTTTAGCCTACGTACTGGAAGTAATTGGGGAAGCTTTAAAAACGACCGTTTCAATTCAAATTACCGAAAATGATACCACCACCTTATGTGATCGCAGTGAAGATATAACTTTGTGTTCTGTTTCTGTAAAAGCCTTGGCCCTTTATGAAAATTTCGACTTGACCGATACGCTTTACAGGGATGAACTATTCTGGGCAGTTCCTAAACCTCCCAAACTTTCTGGTGTTAAATTAATAATTTGTATCTTCGATCAGTTTACTTGGATTTCATTTTTAGTTGCTCTTGCGGTAACTACCATGTGTTGGCGATTGCTAGCTGAACATGTATCAGAAAGGGTAGATTTAAGAAATTTTTCTACATGTTTACTAGAAATAATATCTTGTTTATTCGGCAATTCCGTCTGTTTTATGCCCAAAACTACAGCATTGCGTTTGCTTTTGATATTTTATTTATATTTTTGCGTTCACATGGATATCGCCTTTAAAGGGCAGTTAATAAGCGCTATAACAACTCCAAGAAGAGAAACGCCAATTCGTTCAATTGAAGAGTTAGCCAATTCAGATTTACCCGTTATAGTAAGATGGGAAGTGGATAAGTTTGAGTTGAACAATGAAAACGAAATTTATGCAAAGTTACGAAGGAAATTCATAGTGCAAATTCCAATGAATCAGACTGAAAATCTGATTAAAGTTGCTTATTATCGTAATTGTAGTACTCATGTTGGGCAAAGAACTTTAAGTTTGATGTATCCAAACGTGAAAACCAAAATAGACGTCATAGATGGAAGCACGGACTTAAGTCCCGTAGAAGTTTCAATGGTTTTAAGAAAAGGACATTACTTAACACACACTTTAAATAAAATTATCGGTATTATAGTTGAAGGTGGTTTTTATAATAAATTTTATTCAGACGCCGCAAGGAATCGTTACGCTGAAGAAGAAGAAATAGATAAAGAGGTTATTCTTAATATTAAACATTTAACGGGGATTTTTGTGATATATGGGGCCGGGATGTTATTTGCAATGATAAGTTTTGTTGCTGAATTAATGTTGCAATCTATAAGGAAACCGGCGCTTAGTATGATTTCAGCGAGAAAAAAAAAATAGGCCTTATGTAATTTAGTATTCATTTAAATAAATTCTTTGGAAACACGAAAGTATTTTTTCCTATATCGCGTTCTTATGGATTTTTTCTACTCCCACCATGGAAAGTGGGATTTTCAGACTTCGTCTCCATAGATACGAGTATTGAAAATGAGTGTTTGCCGAACAAGTGAAATTAGCGTGCGGAAAATTTACTTTTCCCACGACCATATAAGAAAGTCGCTCCTAACGCACAACAAACTAGGCGCGAAAGTTGACAATATCACCCGTGCGATTGACTTTCGCAAAACAAATGAACAACCCGTGCGATATGAACACGTATAGGGATATATCGCACAGTTTGCGCAATAATAGGAAGCTGCGGTCGCTTCAAAACAAAAAATGACGGTCGTTTTACCTGAACTGTCAGTGTTACTTTTTGACATGTACATTTTTGGTCGTGGGAAAAATAGTGTTCGTAACTCGTTCGAAAGGCAAATATCTCCGCTCGTGTTTATAAATATTTCTACTCGTGCTCCGCTACGCTCCGCACTCGTATATCTATTTATAAACACTCGCTTGATATTTGCTACTTTCGACACTTGATACGAAAATAACTATTCCGCACGCACATGCATGATTTTCGGTGCGGCAAAGTATAATTTTGCCGCACCGAAATCAAAATGTCATAATGACATTTGATGAATGTCAGATTTGATTTTGCAGAAATATTTAAATTTTTTTATGGAAATGTGGTTGTAGAAAAAATAGTGTGTAATACATGTGTTGAAAGCTTGTATTTGCCACTCTCATGTGACTGCAGCACTCACTATCGTTCGTGCTGCAAACTTCACATTCGTGTGGCAAACGCAAGCTTTCAACACTTGTATTACAAATTACTATTGTACAACTGTTTTTATCAAAAACAGTGCTACAATGAAAATTTGTGTAGGTACAGCTGATTTTAGGGAATATTTTATCTGTAACGTTCGTAACTGAGCCTATATGTCAAACACATCTGTCATTATTGCATATGTAAAAATACTGCAATTAAATTTATTTAACTGCATTAGAGGCAATGTTTCTTGCCTTCGGATATATTTTTAATAAACGTCAAAATAAATTGTTAATTGAATTTCAAATGTTTATTGGAAGTGCCAATCTTACCAACCTTGACATTTAATATTTCTACTTAATATTAATTTTTTTAAATTAAAATAGATTATGCGAAATAGGAAAAATAAATTATGCGAAATAGTAAAAATAGTATGAAAAACGAGTACCACTCAACTAAATAAGTTGCAAACTTTCCAAAACAAAGTGCTCAGAACCGTATTAAGGGCCCCTTGATTCATAAAAAACAATCAAATACATTGTGAAACTGGTGTTTAATATATATTCGATTTCATCAAAAATATCTGCGAATGCCGCACATCTACTTTATCTTTAACTCCAGTTTTTGTCGAATACAACCTAGGAATAAAAAACATACACACACGATTGAAAGGGAAGTTGCCACAAGACATCTATTTACAATAACGCTTAATACAACCACCCAATAACATTAATCTTCTAACTCTAAATTTATAGTGTTTGACTAAATAGTGTTTAAATTGTAGTTCTTAAATCTAAGTGAAAATGTTGTTGTGAACAAAGCCATGATAAAGCTAAGGAAAGCTGAAAACTGGCTCAACTCTCAACATAAAAAAAAAGTACGAAAAGCATGTGTTACAATGAGGAGTTGTAATATTCGTACATTGCGAAACTTGCCTACGGCTCGTTTACGCAAACTGTACTCATATTACAATAAGGGTCATTGTAACACTTGTCTTTCAGAATACTATTATTTTACGTAAATTCACATAATATTGATAAAATATATTAAAAGTGATTGTTGTGCTTTTAAAAATAACAATTTTTTCTTAAGTATATTGATTGTTTATTTTTATTCCTTCATTATTTACGTTTTCGTTTTATATAATCTTTTTAATAGCAAAAAGAAGAAAATCTAATAGTTGGGGTTTTTAAGGGACAATAAAAATGATTTTTTACATTAAATATTATTTATATTATTACTTAAGGATTGCTTGTGACGCATTTTAGCGGATTATAAAAATGTTGTACGTACAAAGAAAAATAAACCTCCGCAAAGATTCGAATTATCCACTTGCGAAGGAGTTATGTTTTTGTACACAGCGTAGTACGTTAAAATATGCTAAAATTTCTTATTTTCAGTGTTTCTTAAAAATTTAATTTCTAAAATGCAGACAAACATAAAATAGTCTATTGAAAATAATATCATAATTTAGTAATCTGTTTATTGCTGTTAAGTGGAGAGCTGTGTGCAAAATACTGCGGCTTCTCACGCAGGTATCTTGGGCTCGTTTCCAAAGATCACCAAAGGAATTTAGAGAACGCTCTACGACCCTCCGTGCTTTGGAGAGCACCTTATAAGCCGGCAGTCCTGGTTGTCATATTAATTTTGCCATTAACCTCACCAGATTGCGGGTAGATCATTTTCTTTTCTTTTGATGGGAGGTTAACCCCTTGTTAAGTGTAAGTGTTAAGAGGAAACAAAGAACTCAAATTTTGAATTAATAGAAGAATCTATGAACTTTGATTAGATACAAAATAAGGATCAAAACCTTTACTGAAACAGGACAGAATTTTAGATAGACCGTTTTATAAAAATCTTACTGGTTTCATTGGAAATTTCACTCCATATTTTGTAAGAAACTGGATTAAATAAAAGCTAAACAGTCCAAAATTATGCCTTGGTTCAAACATAGGTATAACAATAAATTACGACACTCTATGATCAATAAAAGAAGAATTTGTGTGGTTACTTATATCGGTTATAGGAATGACCTTTATTGAGCATGAAATAATAGCAGCTCGAACTTTTAGTCTCAGAGTAGGCAAGAGAATTAAAAAAAAATAGCGAAGAGAGTGTAAAAGATTACTGACGTAAACCAATTAGTATTTGTGAGGGATTGAACATTAAAATTGAAAATACGTTTTTTGTCCACAAAGGCGCGGATAGGTTTACCTGGTATCTGCCGAAGAAAGGAATAAGTCCGGTAATAGACTAACTAGTAAACAAGTGTTCGACATAAAGTTACTTGATGTGAGGGTAGTTGAAGTGATGATTGTGGTACAGACAGCCATTTAGTTGGATCCAACTTTACTTTATCTACCGTTTAAACACAAAATAGAGATGAAAGAAGAAAATGAATATGATGATATGAAAGAATATACGATGAACCTGGTAACTCTTATAGATGAAAGTCAGAATAGAGTTTACGAGAGAAGCTAAGATTGGGATGGACTAAGAAATCTTGAACTAGACTGAAACAAACCAATTAGGGTTAAGCCTTATACGCGATGATGATGAGATTAGAAGAAAAAATCCGTTAAGAATAGAAGATTTACACAAGAAGAAGGAAACTGCAAAAGAAGTTATGGAAATATTCGAAGTAAAACGATCACATTGTAGACGAAATTAAGGCATACAAGAGAAAAAGTAGTGTATAAAAGCACAGATACCTATATAAAAATATGTCTCAAATAGGAAGTTAAAGATAGCACAAGATAAAAGACCCTACGCTGATTAAAAGACAGATAACATTAACATAACCCTTAAAACACCCATCGGAATAGGCTTAAATCAAAGGTGCATACGGATTGCCTTAAACCCGCAATTAACCTCTTATCCTACTTAAATAGGAAAGTTTAGCCGTTTGCATAGCACTCACGTCAAGAGGATTCAAAGAACTCGAATTACGAGTGAATAAAGGGCATTAGTTTAACTTTTGGACAAAGAGGCAGAAAAGGTAAGCAGATCACAATCTAGTACTAATCAGTCGCCACAGAACTTTAACTTAACATCAGAGTACAATTAAAGCATTGAAACTGAGAAAATCAGCAGGACCTCGAGGAATACATCCACAATTAATAAATTATGAACTCGAGAAATTGACGACTATGTTTATAGGAAAGGTGCATAGTCTAAGAAACAATCCCTGGTCCGTAAAAAATGACAAAAAATAAATTTCAGGTCAATAGCAGTAATAAGTACTGTAGGAAAATTTTATATCTTAATTTTTTAAGGCGGTGATTGCTTTGGTAGTATGGCCGTCTTACTTAACATGGTTTTAAATCTGGAGTGTTCGTAAAAAATTTCCATGACATCGTCGGGATATTCATCTGTGTGAGTTCGCTGCGAAGCAAACTCTTAATCTACTGTGATAACCGGTTTATGCTAAAAATGTGAAGAAACCAAATAGAAAAGAAACTCGAGAGAAATAATAGTTAAGAAAGACAATCAGAATGAGAAGGAATAACAGTCGCCGATGTATTCTTAAAAAAAGTGGTCACAAGAAATATAAAAAATATAATTATGCCTGGAAAAAAGAATATCGGTCCAGTCCTTATTAACTCAAAGATAAAACCATATCTAGAAAATTCTGCAAGAATAAAAGTTGTAAAAACATGAACAACCCGTTCTAATATTACCATACTACGCCAGCGATGTTGCTTCTCAATAGCACTCTTTAAAATATATAGAATTACTCAATTTCTTTACAGACGAAAAATAAGTTCAAAATTATCAGACTTATCATCAAGATTATATGTTCCATTGCTCTTTGACAAACTCTTAACATTTTGGTACACTTTTGTGTTAATGTTGCTGTTTCTAAATTATAACTTATCGCCTTCCCTTTTCAATTAGTAAGGATTTCAGTGTTTCTGAGTATATAGTCTTATTCTTCTCTTAATCCCCGCCGTTTGGTTTTATTTTCCAATCTTAATTGAATAACCCAGATAAATATAACTCTGTTTGTTATTATTTTGGTTTTATTTATCTCTAATATTCTGCGCTCTTGGACAGTTGATTTAGTTGTACAAGCATTGATTGAAGTTCTTTAGCATCGCTGGAAATTAACACGATATTGTCCGTAAATCTCAGGTGATTTAGAAGACATCCGTCTATATTAATACCTTTATCTTCCCAATTCAATTTCTTGAAGATATCTTTACTCCCCAACACGAAGAATTTTGGAGACATTGTGTCTCCCTCGCGAGTTTCTTTTTCAACCTTTATTTTGTTAGTTTAAGGATCTTCATCTATCTTTACATGTAGTGGAGTCTCTTCGAAGACATTTTTGATTAGCTGTAAGTATCTAAAGTCAACTCTTGTGCAATCTAATGCTTTAAGGGTGGCACATATTTATTTCGAGGGAGTCAAAAGCTATCCTATCATCCACGAACGCTAAATGAATGGGTGTGTTGTATTCAGTGGTCTTTTCAATTAGTGTTGTTTGGATGCGATCCATGGCACTGAACCTCTTCTTAAAATACGCCTGCTCTACTGGTTGATAGAAGTCTAATTTTTTAGGCAGTAGCTTAGTAATGATTATAGTGAGCGGTTTATACATATACGAGGGTAAACTAATGTGGCCGTAGTTGTTGATGTTTGATTATTCCCTTTCTTGAACAGAAGAGTTACTTGGGCAATTTTCCACGCGTTTGGTACCTATCTATCCTTCCATTGGGCATTTGTTAAAAGGTATCGTGATTGTCTCTTCTATTATTTCACCCCCCCCCCCCGCCCCATGTAAAAATACATTCAGGAAGATACTTAATTAACATAAGAGAAATAATAACATCAAAGAAATATACAGGGTTACTGGTAATTCGATACATTCCTTTGGAGATGTGATGGGACAGGAGCTAAGAAACAAATTAAACCTAACATACATTATGCAAAAATAAAAAAATAATTTCTGAGAAAAACGAATAGGTAATTTTAGTAGCTGATTTTTAAAAATTATTTTTAATAAGTTTTTATTTAAAATTTTCACATGATCGAAATGTTTCCGGATATTTTCCATTCGAAACGGATGACCATAGAGTGGGACAAGTAACCCAGTCAAAAAGTTCAGAAAATATCAAGTAGATTTTTTTAAAATTAACTTTAAAGACATGAAGATCTACTTTTTTGAGAAAAACACAAAAATTGAAATATCTCAAAAACTATTGAGTTTTGCATGATGTATGTTAGGGTTAAATTTGTTTCTTAGCTCATGTCCCATCACATCTCCAAAGGAATGTATCGAATTACCAATAACCCTGTATATTACTAGTCTACTTATAATATTTTCACCACTTAATTATTAGCATTATATAAACAATAACTAATAATTATTATTTATTAATGAAAAGGTGATTTTTAACTTTACAATCTAATTTTTTTATGTCATTATGAAATTTAATTACTGCGGGTAGAACTAGTAATGTACTGAATTAAAACAATTAAATACGACGTAATTGAAGCAATTAGTGACATAGACAGCGAATAATTAACTGTAAAAAATCCTGCTGCTGAGAAAGATGGGCGATGAGATGTTATAACTTTGTTTAGTAATAATAGTTCGTCTTGTACAGTTCTTTCATCTTTGTTGTTTGATGGCGTTGGAAGATTCAATAAGATATTAAAACATATATCGGTTGTTTTTTCAGCTTCGGTAATTGTCCGATTACAGTTGATTGTTATTTTACTTCCTATGAACTGAAAATAAAATGATTGTAGTATATAGTTTTAAAATTTTAAGTAGTTTATAAATATTAGGAAATTAACCATCCCAGGACACCGCTATTCTTTGCGAACATGAAAGACACTGTGAGGTCTGCCGGACACATTGACTGCCGCCCAAAAATAAAAATTGTGGCTCAGCTGCCAAGTGCAAATTTTTGGCACATGTCTTTTTGCTTCCAATGCTAAATAAATGCACAATAGTTGACTTTTTTAAGTATTATTATAATTATAACCTTGCACTGACGCCGACACAAACATATTCACTCTAAATCCACGCCAGTTCTAAACCATTTACTAGAATTTGCATTGTGCGCTACCGCGTGATCGGCAGCTAGCGAGTAAGAAAAATTTTGTTTAGTGGAGTAGCAATTATTATTATGAAAACTGAAAATTTCGCGTATGTTGGGAAATATCATAGTACAGTTACTTATATTTATGATATTCCATCTTCTATTTTGCGAAGAGAATTCAATTTCCTTTCTCTGCAAAGTAAGCGTTACTCTTCAGCTAATATTAGCATACCTGCTTAAAAAAAATTATTTTTGGTCTTTGGATGTTTTGCATTGTTCATTACTCGTTCTGGTCAATTTTTTCGCTCATTAGTCTTGCTCCAAATATATCTAAATAAATTCATTAAAAATAATCTAAGTTAGTTACTCGATTATAACATAACAGAACTTATTTGCTAAAGATGTGGGGCTCTGAAAAAAACGTTTTTATATTTTATATTTGTTACTGAGTTGTATTAATTGTCGGCAAGCGACTTATGCATTTTCATTAGCCCTTTATGGTTAGGCTGAATAGCAATCCTAAAAAAAGAAATCTTTTCTAGTGAAACATTAGCAGATTACTTAGAAATTAGTCATTCATACCTTTCAAACATGTATTTCTTAACAAGATGATGATATAAAATTACCCTAGCAATGTCTTTAATTGAACCTTTATCAAAACATTCATCTGATGAAACTGTAATCCATAGATTGAATATTAAATACACCATTATATGACAAAGGTCCTTTAAAGCTGTTGTAGCGATTTAGTTTGGTTATTTTAATATAGAAAATATTAGGTTTGGTACAAATAGTTTATTTTTTCTACATCAAAATCTTTTAAATAGGGTAATAGCTCCCAACGTCCTTTCTATTAAAAAAATTAATGTTTCTGTAACAAAAACGTGTGCAATTAGCTTATAGGTTAATTTTACAAACGACCTATTTTCAAAATATCGTTTGTTCCCAGTTTAAGTGTTGGGGTTTTTGTACATTTTAGTTTTTTTTAACCGCTGAATAATTAGTCCGATAATTGCTAAGTTGGAATAACAATTATTGCGACCGTTAATGACTAACCAAAAATAATAAATGTCTGAAATTAAATTAGATAATAAGCTAAATATAGGTATCGTATAACTAAAAAGTCCATGAATCGCCGTTGCTGTGGATGTGTGGATGTCACATTTTAAGCATCGTAAACATTTTATATTCTTCTTGAAGCCTTTTTAATTACAATTTACTCGTTTTGAAAGGATGCCAAGTAAACGTCAATGACGTAAAAATAATAAAAGTATATAATTTCAGAGATTACTTAAATTCCACAGCAACCGCAACCCAACGACTTTTTATAATCATACTATACTTTATTTAAATGACACAGAGTAAGATTTTTAATGGACGATTGATAGTGTCTTAATATAGTATCGCTCAGAAAATTAATTTCCATTGCTGTCAGGTACGTTAAGCAGCACTTCCAAATATTTTAAACTACAAGTTGCTTTGCCATACACGAACTGATTAGAATAGGATCACAAAAAAAAAATTAAAACTTCTCTGCATATACTAAGCAACCCACCATAGAGTTCTAATGACTAATGTTATGATAATGATCTTGTCACAAGGAATGTGAAAATAAATGTTCATTCCCCAATATTTAAGGTCTTAATGAGTAGCACACTTTATACAGGGTGATTTGTGAGGAACCCCCCATATTTGGATAATGTGTTCAGGGAACTAAAAGAAACAAAAAAGTATAATAAACATATGGTCAACTTTCAACCGTTACTGAGATATTGTGAAATAGTTATTTGTACAACTAGTAATGAAAGCAATACTTTTTTTCATGAGTTTGAAGTTTGACGCACGACGGCGAAGCCGGAGTACATCAATCAAACGAGTGAAAAAAAGATGCTTTCATACGAGTTGTACACAATATTTTTTTGCATTTTGACATCGTAAATCACTCAAAATAGGATAAAAAGGATTTGAGAATTTACAGTTGTCAAACTGACAATTTACAATATTTCGTTTACCATTTCAAAATATTGCAAATGTTTAATAAAAATAGTTAAAAAAAGTGTTGCTTTCTTTATGATTTTTTAATAAAAAAAGTCCACTTTTTTTGTCAAAATGCAAAAAATAGTTCTTAATCAGGTGAATTTATTGTAATGCATTAAGAATGAAAAGTGTTTATTTCGTAACATAATACAAACTAATTAATTGAATTCTCAAAAATACCACCGCTCACCTCGATGTATGCGTCAGCTTCTTTTGTGAAATGCACGGGTTCACGGGTAGCTCGTTGAAGCGCACCGTGATTATCTCTGATTATCTGATGAGTGCTGCGCAGTTAGTTAGGTATTCTGTCGAGTAGTGCCTTTCTTGTTTTCACTTTTGTTTTATAAATTAATGATTTTAGTCTTCCCCAAAGGCAATAATCTAGAGCAGTGATGTCGGGTGACCTTGGTGGCCAATTCAGAAAACAACCTGATTAAAAACTAGTTTCACAATATCTCAGTAACGGTTGAAATTTGATCTTATGTTTATTATGCTTTTTTTGGTTTCTTTTAGTTCCCTGAACACATTACCCAAATTTCGGGGGTTCCTCACAAATCACCCTGTATTCGGCATATTTCATTAGTTGTACCTTACGTATATCCTAACAACGAATTATTTTTGTTTTATGTTGGAAATTTATTTTGTATGTGCAACTGAACATATTGAAATTTTTTTGTGAGGGTTCTAGGGGCACGCATTTTTTAATTTGTTGTGGAGTAGTAGATGGAAGTATGCTAAACACCTTCTGTAAGTCTCAATTATTAATGGTCCTAATTAATTTTAGAAATATTAGCTAAAACTTGAAAGCGCGCGTCCGCGCTATCCGAGCGTTCTGGCGGTGCAAATTCTAACTTTTTTTGAGGTTGTTCTAGTGGCGTGCAGCTTTTAATTTTTTGTGGAGTAGTAGATGGAAGTATGCTAAACACTTCCTGTAAGTCTCAATTAACGGTCCAAATTAATTTTCGAAATATTAGCTAAGATTTGAAAGCGCGCGTGCGCGCTATCCGACCTTTCTGGCAGTGCACATTTCAACTTTTTTTTTCATTGTTTCAGGAGCGTGCATTTTTAAATATTTTGTGGAGTATTAGATGGAAGTGTGCTAAATACGTCCTGTAAGTTTCAATTAATTATCAAAATTACTGTACGAAATATTAACTGGAAATCGAACTTCTTGTTTGTGTTGTGCAGTGCAAGTTGCCTATCTTGAGTTTAGTTATATGCAAATAAAGTCGACGCTGGCAGAGTCGACGCTAACTTCATGTGCGTAATTAACTTTGGTTGTGCTGACATAAGCTGCAGTTGCTAGACATTATAACTTGAAATTACTCGAAAGGGCGCCGTAATATTCGTTGTCATTTAAAAATAACGGTCTACATGACTTCAAGGTGCCCTGGCAAGGTTAAAAATTCGTTTTATCCCACTAGTAAATACAAGTGATTTAAAAACAACACTAAAGCCGAAGTTAAGAAATACTTACCAACATCCATACAGTTCGCATACTACTCACAGCAATCAAATCAAATGTGATATCTCGAAAACCGTAATTTAAAGCGATTTCAATAAACCATCCCAGATATTCCAGTAATACCAACATTATAGATAAAGCTAAGAACAAAATTTGCCAGCCAAATATTTTATTGAATAAATTGATTTGAGTTATTTGCAACTGGTAAAAGTAAGACAACTGTCTTATGGTTTTCTGATGATGGCATTTATTACCTGTTAAAGAACGGATTGTATTGGACATTTCGGTAGAAACTTCGATTTTTTGCAGTTCTTTATTTATTCCCTTAAAATTGTCTTTTATCAATGTTGCAAAGCTACACATAACTAGTACTGTGATGTAAGTGTGATAATCCTGAATTGCTTGAAAGAAATAATGGCGCTGACTATAAAGTCCATGCGCGGTTATCCAATAATATGAATCGAAAATAGTAATGGCAAAGAAAATTATGTGTTCAATAATTAATTTTATACAAAACCAAGCAGTTCTTGTTTTGATTGGCTTATTTCTCAGAAGATGCTTATTGGTTTTGCATGATATCTCAAAGAAACTTCGAAAATCTCTCAAGTTGATGAACGTGGTTTTGAAAATGGTGCACAAGTTACCTGTAATTGTGCTAAAATTTAGTGCTAAATCGATCGACACCACAGTATATGAATAATCTTTGTAAGTGTCAATAAATCTTCCCCTCAACGCGAGTAAGTTAATTGTAGTTACCGCCAGCAGAATTATTGATGTATACCACTTGTACCACTGCCGCTTTGCTGATGATTCGTCATTGAATATGTAACTGCATGGCGGAACTATTATTAAAATGTGCTCTAAACGATGGAGAGGATTTATAAGCTGCATGTACTGACTATAATAATTTTTAGTCATGATTTTTAAGGACACTGGTTTATTTTTATTTAGCACCAATTTAATTTTCAGGCTTAACAAGTAATTTCTAGTATTAAATTAAAATTTTTATGTTGAGACACCAATCGGAACAATAGTCGTAGTTACGCAAATGTATCTATATACACATAAACTAATTTTAGTTTCAAAGCTGTTGGTGTAAGTAAAAGCATCAATAAGGGGTAATAACAGAAATAAACTAGAAACAGTTACGACATAGTTTCACCTGTGAGTTTTAATGGGGATAAGTTCATTAAAGCTTAAATTGATCTGAAACTATTAAGTATGCATTTGTTAATAATAATGCAAATGAATAATAATAATAATAATAATAATAATAATAATAATAATAATAATAATAACCCCGCAAGGGGTAGTACCTACGGTACTATTTGGGGAGTAACGACCCTACGGACCCTGAGTTCCCTGGCAGTAGGGTAAAAATGCCGCAAGCCCTGCGTTAATGGGCAACCCATTTGAAAATGGAGACGAACCATGAGGATAGCCTCGGAACACAGTCGCTGCCTGGGGATCTCCAGGGCACTTCTGGAGCCACCGCTGGAAGTGACAGCATGCGGGACGGTGGTGGTAGGATGTTGAACAGGCGGACGCCTACCATGGGTCCTACCCTAACAGATACAGCCGAAAACTCAATAGCCCAAAAAACAATTACTCAAATCCAAACTGCTGGAAGTGTTTTGTCAGTGAATCAACCGGCAACCACTAAGGCGGGTAAAACAAGACAACGCATGCAGTGGAACGATGAGATGAATACAAATCTCATGCGTTGTTATTACATTTTTACCAAAGGAGACACATCAAAAACAGCTTTTAGACAAGAACTGCATAAGATGTTTACTGAAATATATCCAGAACTCTCACACCTCTCAGAGCAAAGATTAGCAGACCAAAAGCGGGTTATAATAAACAACAATAGATTACCAAGACCAGCTTTAGATAAACTAAAACAAGAAGCTTTAACCTACAACATACCTAACCAGAATAATCAAGAAACACGAGAAAATGAAGACAATAATAGTATTAACACAACACAAAATACAGAAGAATTGGAAAATACAGAACAAACAACAGACAATAACAGCATAGAAATAACACAGAATGTTGTAGAAATGGAAAACATAGAACAAACAACTGAAAAACAAAATTTCATCCCAGTAGAAGTAATAAGAAGCCAGACGAACAAATTACAAGAAGATGAAATTCTAGAAACATTTAAACAAACACTCATCATGATGAAACACACAGACCCATCACGCAGACCACGAATACCAAAATTAAAAGAAAACAAAGACACTCTTCATGTTGTTCAAACCATTGATAAATATTTGAAAGAAATAATGAATGATATAAGCACAATCAGCGAATTACATGCCTACATATATAGCGCAGCTTACACAACAATAGTACTTAATAAGCAAAAAGTATACCTTGATCAAGACAATAACAAGCACAAGAAGGAAAATAGAAAACCACCATGGCAGTATAGGCTAGAAAATAAAATAACAGAAATCAGGAAAGAAATAGGACAGATAACTCAAAAAATAAGAAATAACATAACAAGCAATAGAACCATCAAAAGAGTTGAAGAGATCATAAGAAAATACAAAGAAACTAATTTAATAACGCTACTTATTAGACACACTTAAACAGAAATTAGCGGCGTACGTGCACAGACTCAAAAGATATAAAACTAGCAACAATAGAAAAATACACAATAGGACTTTCAAAGAAAATGCTAAGAAATTTTATAGTACATTAAATAATTCCAGTAATACTCAAATAAAACAAACACCACCAGTAAAAGAAATAGAAAAATTCTGGTCAAGCATATGGTCCCACGATACAACACACAATGACAGTGCATCGTGGATACAACAGGAACATAAGTTAGCGGAAAAATACGAGGAAATGCAGCAAATACTAATCACAGAACAAGACGTAACAAAGGCAATAAGAAAAACGCAAAATTGGAAATCTCCAGGTGTAGATAATGTGCACAATTACTGGTACAAAAAATTAACGAATACACACAACAAACTAGCACAACTTTTTTCCCAGGCTATACGAAACCCAAACACAATACCCCAATTTTTCACCAAAGGAATTACATATCTAATACCAAAAACAAAAGAAACAGAAAATCCAGCGAAATACAGACCAATAACCTGCCTATCAACAATCTATAAAATCCTCACATCAATAATAACAAATAAAATAGGGGAACACCTAGCAAACAACAACATACTAAATGAAGAACAAAAAGGGTGCAGGGAAAATAGTAGAGGATGTAAGGAGCAGTTAATTATAGACCAGGTGATAACGAAACATGCACAACTGAAACAACGAAACCTATACTGCACATATATAGACTACCAGAAAGCTTTTGATAGCGTTCCACACAGCTGGTTAATACACATATTAAACATATATAAAGTAAATCAAACTATCGTAAAATTCCTCGAACATATAATGAAAAGCTGGAGCACAACACTTCACATAAACACACCGAAAAATACACTTAAAACCAATGAAATAAAAATAAAACAAGGTATTTTCCAGGGAGACTCTTTGAGCGCCCTCTGGTTTTGTATAGCACTTAATCCATTATCCAATATGCTAAAATCAACCGAATACGGATACAAAATAGAAAACAAGAACAACACGAGACAGATAAACCACCTCCTATATATGGATGACCTGAAATTATATGCCAACACCGAACATCAGTTTAAAAACATTATTAATATCACAGAAACGTTCAGTAGAGACATCAGAATGAACTTCGGACTTGATAAATGTAGAACGTGCTCAATAGTCAGAGGTAAAATAAAACGTCATAAAGGTCATTACACAGACACCAACACAATAGAAGGACTACAACAGGAAGAAACTTATAAATATTTGGGACTATTTCAAAACCCATCTATAAATCATGCACAAATTAAAGCAGATATTAAACAGAAATTTAAACAACGTCTAGAGAGCATATATAAAACTGGGTTAAATGCAAAGAATAAAACAACAGCTATAAATACATACGCAATCCCTCTTGTAACATACACTTTTGGACTAATAAGATGGTGCGACACAGAACTAGAAGAATTAAATAGATTAACAAGAACGACTGCAACTAAATACCGCATTCATCACGAGCACTCCGCAGTGGAAAGATTCACTCTCCCTCGAAACGAGGGAGGAAGGGCTTTTATAGATATAAAAAACGTGCATTACCAACAGCTCAGTAACCTACGAAAATACTTTTACTCAAAGAAAGACAACCCTTTACATAAAATAATAATTAAAGCCGACAATTCCATTACCCCATTAAACTTAAAAAATGAAGAATACGACCCAGAACAAAAAATCGTAATAAACAGTAAAAAAATAGAAACTTGGAAAAATAAAACACTTCATGGCACATATCCATATCATGTAGCAATGGAACACATTGACAAAGAAGCATCTAACAAATGGCTAAAATCAGGCACTCTTTATGCCGAAACAGAGGGATTTATGATAGCCATTCAAGACAGAACTATAAAAACCAAAAACTATAGCAAATACATCTTGAAACAAGAATTACCAGATGACAAATGTAGAAAATGCCACAAAACATCAGAAACAATAGAACACATTACCAGTGCTTGTACTGAACTAGCTAAGGTGGAATACACAAACAGACACGATAACATATGCAAAATCATACATCAAGCACTAGTAGACAAATATAAGCTACAAGAAAACATAGAACCATGGTATAAATACCAACCGGAAGCAGTGCTTGAAAACACTGTAGTGAAATTATACTGGAATAGAAATATCATCACAGACCGAACAGTCACACACAATAGACCAGATATCACATTAATAAACAAAACAACTAAAACCACATACTGCATAGACATCTCCATACCTAATACACATAACCTGCAACAAAAACATAATGAGAAAATTCACAAATACACTCCTCTCATAGAAGAAATCAAAGGAATGTGGAAACAAGATAAAGTAGTAATAATACCTATCATTCTATCAGCTACAGGAGTTATACCGAAACAAATCCACAACGCAATAAAACTGCTAGATCTTAATCCAGACACTTATGCAATACTACAAAAGACAGTTATCATTAATACTTGCACAATAGTCAGACGTTTTCTCAACATACAATAAAATTAGAGTTGCTTGACATAGTCCGCACTCTAATCATAAACTAGGTCTTTCGACCTATGAAAGTGAAAGATAATAATAATAATAATAATAATAAACGGGTACGGCAATCTTTCTAAGGTTGCTAGGGTATGGGCGCCCCTTCCCTCCGAAGTCAAGTTACCCCAATCTCTAGGGAAGCGGTAGTCGCGGGTAGTGGTGGCAGAAGTTGGCGTAAGCTAATGGAAGTTGCAAATTCACTAGAGCGGCCAGATTGGGCCAACCCCCCGACTGGCCTATACACGGTTCCACTACGATCTGGGAGAATCTGTATTGCCGGGCACAACGGGCCTCCAGCCTCGGAGGAGATGCCCAATCAAGTTGGCGCCGACAGAAACCCGCCTCGGCGTCGTCATGTGTGGACGCCGGAGTTGAAACAGGAGCTGCTTAACTTATTCGAAGCAGTTTCGCCTACTTAGGAGTAGAGGCTACATGTCTAGGCTCCATTCTCTGTGGTGTGAGGTCCATCCGGAGCTTAACTTCATGTCCCAGCAAAACCTACGGGACCAGATAGCCTCCCTCAAACGCCAAATGCCAAAGCAGCGTGCAGATCAACAGGAAATAGTCACTTCTGCACCTACTGAGCCACCTCTGTTGGAGAACGAGCATGTGAGAGGTGTTCCAACTCGTCAGAGAGATCTTTTGGCCGAATTCCGAGCTGCTTTAGGCAATATTGAGGACCGAAATATCAAAGTCTACTTTAGAGTAAAACCGAGAGCCGAAGACCTGGCTCAGATGGATGGCATTCTGAAGGACTATCTGACCCCTGACTACGATCTGTGGGACGTCAGCCGAGCTGTATACGCAGCCGCCACTGTTTTATGTCCTGTACGCAACAACAACCAAAACGTACGTAAGGATGCACGGCGTATACAGCAGTTGATAAAAAAGGTGACGGTTGAATGACGACGAGAGACAAGATACAATGTGTGATGGATGTTCTTAAAGGCACTGTAAGGTGGATTAAGGAGAATAACATCTTCAGCTCCAATCCTTCCTCACTTTTTCGTTCAAAAAACGAAGCTCCTCGCAACCCACCGTCGGCTGACGTTATAGAGACCTTCTGGAAGGGGATC
The DNA here is from genome assembly GCA_963082815.1 of Melanotus villosus. NCBI lineage: Eukaryota > Metazoa > Arthropoda > Insecta > Coleoptera > Elateridae > Melanotus > Melanotus villosus. Next base: position 46,983,031 of record OY720418.1, on the reverse strand, counting down.
TACGAGAATGCCATCCCTGTGAGAGACAGTTCCGTGCTAGCACAGTTCCGACAGTATTGCGATGAACATCTCCCACAAGCTGAAGAAAGCCCTCCCATAACGGACATTGAGATAAAGCGCGCCCCCAGAGGAAAACGCAATTTCTCTGCCCCAGGAATTGACGCCATTAATAATTTCTGGTGGAAATCCTTCCCGTCCGTGCACCCTCATCTCGCGAGGGTGTTTACTGAATTTATCTCGGGTCACGCAACTATCCCAGAGTGGCTGGGGGAGGGCAGAACTGTGCTGATCCCGAAATCGGGGGATTTGTCCAGACCCCAAAACTACAGGCCAATTACCTGCCTCAACACGCTGTATAAAATCTTCACCAGCGTGTTATACGAACGTATCCTGAGCTCCATTGCTCCCGTATGGGAAAACATCTATGAACAGCGAGGATCGAAGCGAGGCCATTCAGGTTGCAAAGACAACTTATTAGTAGACCGCTGTATATGCAGCGATGCAGTTCACTACAGACGCAACCTTTCAATGGCTTGGGTGGATTATGCGACGGCGTTTGATACCACATCCCACGAGTTGATCATTCGCTTGTTGGGAGACCTCCACATCCACCCTGATATAGCGAGATGTGTAGAAAGTCTGATGCTGCTCTGGAAGACAAAATTTGCCATAAGATTCGGCAAGGAAGTGGTATCTACAGAGTGGATCACAATCCAGCGCGGGGTTTTCCAAGGGGACTCCTTGACTCCGCTTCTCTTTTGCATTTCGCTATTGCCACTATCGATCGAGCTCAGGAAAGGCAGAGGTTACATGGCTGGGCCGCGCAGTAGACGCCAGCATAAAGTCACCCATTTGTTTTATATGGATGACTTAAAGATCTATGCTGGCAGCAGGGGAGACCTTCAGAGCTCTCTTGATACTGTGTCTACTTACAGTACTGCGATCGGCATGAGTTTGGGGATGGACAAATGCGCTGTGTTTCATCTGAACAGAGGCCGACCACCGGATGATGTTGAAGATGTTCATCTGGTAGATGGGAACATCGTGAGACCTCTAGATGTCGGAGAGACATACAAGGTTTTGGGCATCCAGCAAAGTGGCATGTAGGATGGGTCCCCTGTAAAAAAGTCTCTCCGCAGCAAGTATAAATCGCGCCTCCGACAGATTTGGCGATCGCAACTGTCGGGTAAGAATAAGGTCGCCGCAACGAATATGCTTGCTGTCCCGATTCTTCTGTACTCTTTCGGCGTTACGAAGTGGAACGTCGTAGAGTAACAAACGCTCGACCGAGAAACCAGAAAGATCATGAACATCAATCGTAGTTTGCATCCGAAGTCCTCTGTTCAGCGCATTTACCTCCCACGTCATCTTGGAGGTAGGGGTCTTTTAAGCCTAGAGTGTCTGCACGATCGTGTCGTCCTGGATACATGTCACCGTGTGTTAAGGGGTAATGATCCGCTCATGTTGTTTGTTAGGACACATGAGCAAGCGGGGAACGGGGCCTTTCTTTTTCAAGCGGCCCGCAGGGCTGCAGAAAAGCTCGGACTACAAGAGCTCTCACCAGGTCGGCATATAGCCGACGGTGCTCCTAATCTTGAGGAGCATGTGACAACCGTCAGCTCAAGAACGAAGAAGGCAGAATATGATCGTCTGATGAGAGAACATATGGGAAAGGCGATACACTCCCAGTTCTTTCGTCATGTGGATCGAGAGGGTCTTTTTCGAGAACTTACCTTCGCCTTCTTAAAGTCGACCGGTCTGAATTCCGAGACTGAGGGGTTTGTACTGGCATGTCAGGATGGTGTGCTTTACACGCTGGTGTATCGTAATATCGTCTTTCAGGAACATCTTCCTACTGCCTGTAGAGCGTGTAAGGCCCATCCCGAGACACTTATGCATATATTGTCGGCATGCAAGATATTAGGCGTGGACCTGAGGTTCTAGGTCATAACGGAAGCACTCTGAGGGGAATTTAGCCTCCGGAAAGTCAATTCGGGCGAGATTCCTAACGCAGTGCAACCCGAACGTAGACAATAACAGAGATTGAGAAATGGAGACACTGAGCAAGAAGAATTTTCGTCGGACGATGGAAGCAGGAAAAGAAAACTCCGGGAACAAATGGAGCTGTTTAGTAAGAATAAGAAAACATTCAGAACCCCGGAGAAAAAGACAGAGAAGCAATATGATAGATTGGATATGATGCAAGTCCTAACGGAAGAGGTGAAACAAATACGGAAGAAACAAAGTACGTACAAGGAAGAAATTAAAGGATTGAGGAACGAAAATAAAAAGATCAAGCAAGAAAATGAGCAGATGGCAAAACAAATAAAGGCAATAAACGTAAGAATGGAAAAACTCGGAAATGACAGAAGAAGAAATAATGTGATTATACAGGGTTTCCCATATCAGACTACCCACTTTGATATGCGATTTAAATCTAAACGAAGTATGTGATTATTTTTTCTTTAGTAGGTCAAGTTCAGTAGGCTTTGGGATTACATTTTATCGAGTAGTCGTCTGTCTCAAAACAATTAAATAATTGCCACTGTCATAAATCCGTATCAGTGTCACAAACGATAATTTCTCCAACACAGTTTTACAATTTGTGACAAATTTGTAAAATTTTGTAATAGTATGGATTATTCAGTGCAACAACGTGTGTTTTCCGTGGAAATCTACAATAGAAATTGTTCAGTAGAAGAAGTTCGGCGTGCACTTCGACGGCAGTTGCTTTAGGAATATCCAAGGGAAGGCCTCACAGAATCCTTCATAACGATTTAAAATTTCATCATTTTTTCTGAGGGGGTATTTGAAGGGAAAGGTCTTTGCAAGTCGTCCTGCAACAATTGAGGAGCTAAAAGACCGCATCCGAGAAGAAATCACGGAATAGATGGAGATTTGCTTCACCGGGTGATGCACAATTTTGCATTCAGAATTGAAAGTTGTATGCAAGTTGATGGAGGGCATTTAGGAGACACGATTTTTTAAAATCGAACAAATGTTTAAATCAGTAATAAAACCCACAGAATTAGCTGTACATTAGTGTAATAAAAGATTTTCGTACTCGACGGAGAAGGATTTTATTCGAATAATAAAATGGGTAGGTTAATATGGGGAACCCTGTACAAGGATTAGCAATAGATATAAACGAGCGGGAAGAACTAAAAGAAAGTGTGACAGTCTTTATGAAACAGCACATGGAAATGACGTACAAATGAAAACAGAAAGTAAGTTGGGACAGAAGACCTACTTAATCGAGTTGGAAAGAGCGGAAGAGAAAATCAAAGTAATGCAAAATAAATACAAACTTAGAAAGATGACGGGAGAGAAAATATACATCAATGATGATCTATCTAAAATGGAAAGAGATATCCAAAAACAAATAAGAGACAGAGCTAGAGAAGAGCGCCTAAAAGGCAATAAAGTAATTGTGAAATATAAGAAGTTGATAATAAATAGTTATATTTGGATATGGGACAGCAACGCCGAAACACTAATTTGTGAAACGACAAGAGAGCGACAAAATGAAAATTCAAAAAACTAATAGAAATACGCAAAACTGGAGCTAATGTTGACGACCTGGCTATGAGTAAGGACACGACAGAAGAAAACAAAAAATACAAGGACCCACAAGAAATGAATGTAGAACAAGGATGGAAACTGGCAACCTGGAATATCAAAAGCTTGAATGGCAAAGAAACCGAGCTACTGCAAGAATTCGAGGAAGCAAACATGAGTATATTGGCTATCACTGAAACCAAAAGGAAAGGGACGCATACCATAGACTTGGAAAATGGACATACAATGATACTTAGTGGAGTAAACAGGGAGGAAAGAGCCAGAGGGGTGTAGGGTGTATAATAAAGAATAGTTTGACGAAACACCTAAAAGAATGGGAGTGTATATCAGAACGAATACTAAAAATTACATTGGAAACAGGAAAACAAGCACAATTAAATATCCGGATCTTGTACGGACCAAATGAAGATGATAGAGCTGACATCAAGGACAGGTTTTGGGAAGAAGTTTCAGATATAGTAGATGGCATAAGAGGCAAAGTTGTAATACTAGGTGATTTAAATTGAAGAGTTGGCAAGAGAGATATTAGGTCGGGAGATGTTATAGGTCAGCACGGCGAACCAACCAGAAATAACAATGGACTTAGAATAATAGACTTCTGCACACAAAATAACTGAATAACTTATTAATACTGAATGGATTCTTCGAACACAAAGATATACATAAAGTACACGAGGGAGGCGAAAAGTAGAAATGAAAGGTCGATTATTGACTATAATGACTATGTACTAGCAGAGAGAACACTTAGACATGAAATAATAGATGTAAGGGTTAAAAGAGGACCTGAAATATTCAGCGACCACTTCTTATTAGAAATAAAAACAAAAATGAAACTAGTTCAGACGGATAATAGGCAAAAGGAAAAACTAGCCAAATTTAATAGCAAAACTACACAAAGGAGTTCAGTGAAATGTTAAAAAAAAATACCTTACACCTTCGGGTATACAAGGTTAGATTATATATACGGGATGTAACAAGATCATGGTACTCCCCCCTTTTTTCCTTTAGTTTTCAAGATAAATGGTTGAAATTTGGAACATCCGATATACTTATTAAACGTCACTTTTTGACATATCAAATGATTTTTTTCCACTTCCAGTTTCACCGGAAGTGATACTAACTTTTGATTTTCAAATAGAACACCCTATATATTAATGCATTTTTGAATTCTGCATGATTTTCTGAATCTAATGACACCACATAAGTGACATTTCAGTCTTCAATATTTATTTTAATTTAATTTTTAGTTTTCTATTTAAGTGTGTCATGACTGTTTCGATTTATTCTAATTGAGCCGTGTAATACTAGAAAACCTAAAACCAAGGTAACGATCTGTTCACGACGAACATCAAAATTAGAAGAAAGTTAACTAAGAATCTTTCAACAGAATTTCCCAAAGAAAACCAACCTAAAGATTTACGAATTCCCCAAAGATTCTAAATCCACTAGTGACTAAATTCATAGTAAGTATAGAGGCAGTAAGATGAGGCGCCTATGACGTATGCATTGAATGCAACCATGCCATCCTGACGGAATTGGGAAAGTCTAAAGAAAAGAATACCTATATAACCAGACTAATGTAAATCCGATAATTAACGTAAAGCAGCAACGAGCAATTTCTACTGTAACAATTTACACCTGAGAAAGTGTCTTGAAGATTTACCTTACCGCATTTTCCACGTCCGAAGATACACTTTCGGGAAAGCCTGCTGCAGTAGCCGGATCTAGAAAGAACGCCTATCCTTCGGGGTTGGCGTCATTAGAAGAATCTTCGTAAGGTAGCATTTCTCCACGTCACTCCAAATGCTTGCTGGGCCTAAGATTATTTGAGGTTATACGTTGTTAAATTTACTCGGTGTAAATTAAGATTACCGAAGTTTTGACACTTATTTCTTGTATTATATTAGTGTGTTATATTACTTACTGTAGATCTTGAAATTCGCGGGGGTACGGGCTTCACTTGTACTCCTTGCTTTTATGGTGTTCACGCATTGTTGTTGGTAAATAGTATTTTACCATTTTGTCGCTTTGTTAAGGTGTGCGGAAGTGCCTCACACTACAGCCACGGGAATTTAACTTGAAGATTTATCATACTTAGAACATCACGTAACGTCTTTTTTATTTTATCAGTACTTATCGCTTGTGTTTTCTTAATTAGTCAAAGATTTACCACCTAGGTTTACGCGATTATACGACAAGTTACCGAACCAGATCTGCTTCGACCATCTTGCTTACGTTATTGGTATATACCGGGTGTGGCCTGACATGTGAGACATAGGAGAAATACATGCGATTTTGATAATTGCTTAATTTTATCTCTCTAGCTGAACCGTTTAGTTGTTGTACGTTCTTGTTTGGATAAGTGTGCCATTAAGCAATTGATTCGTAACTAATTAGGAAAATTTAGCTCTTCAACGTAAAATAAAGTAGATAAATATTTTAAATAGAAAGTCACACATGCACCTTATGACATCTTGCTTAAAGCCTGCTGCGCATCATTTGTTCGTACTAAATTCTGAAATTTCCATAGTGATGCTGCAGCTCATCAGAACAAGTCTAGTTGATCAAATTTTTGTAGAATTAATAGCAGTCTAATAATTAGGAAAAAATACGATTTCGCCTTCATTTCAGATAAATTTCGTACTATAATCGACTGAAAAAAAGTACTTTTCGATGAATAGCTACAACATATGCATCAGTTAGCCAAGAAGATAATATTCACATATGTTCAATTTCCCATGCATTTCACCTATGTCTCACATGTCAGGCCACACCCGGTATATCGTCTTCCTTGCGACCTCGGTTATTGGGCGGCAATTCACTTGACCCGCAAACATTTATATTTACTTTAGTTTTGTGTTATTAATCGATTACATTTTGCTAGATCTAGACAACGTATTGTTCTGGAGTGTTGGGCTTCACCCGTTCTGTGATAGATCCCCCCCCCCCCAATATTTATATATTATTATATGCATGTTATTTGTTATATATATCTATTATTATTTACTTATATACACTGAATATATCTATTTATCTGAACGATCTGAAGGTGTACTTTATTGGGGTACCTAGTGTTTTGAAGTTATTTGTAGGAGAACTGTTATCACGTTATCAGTAGTTACAGTTCTGCTTCTTTTGCAAGACATGCTTGCAACTGGTTGGCGCCCTTTCTTTTCCAGCATTCAGAAGAATCCCGACCCTTCCCACTAGCTGTAGGTAGCGTGTCCGAGGGGCTACCTCGGTAGTTAGGTACAAGTAGCCACCCTTTCTATAATATAAAAAATAGAGTAATATAATTATGGATGGAAAAAAAGAACATCAGTCCAGTCCTTATTAACTCAAAGAAAAAACCATATCTGGAAAATCTGCAAGAATAAAAGTTGTAAAAGCATGAACGGTTCGATCTAATATTACTATACTACGCCAGCGATGCTGCTTCTCAATAACACTCTTTAAAATATATACAATTGATCAATTCTGTTACAGATGAAAAATAAGTTCAAGAATATCAGACTTATCATCAAGATTATATGTTTCATTGCTCTTTGACAGACTCCTAACGTTTTGGTACTCTTCTGTGTTAATGTTGCTGTTTCTAAATTATAGCTTGTCACCTTCCCTTTTAAATTAGTAGGGATATAAGTGTTTCTGAATACGTATTTGGTCTTATTCTTCTCTTAATCCCCGCCTTTTGGTTTTATATTCCAATCTTAATTGATTAACCCAGGTAAATGTAACGTTGTTTGTTATTATTTTGGTTTTATTTATCTCTAAACCTGAGCTCTTGGACAGTTGATTTAGTTGTATAAGCATTGATTCAAGTTCGTCCGCATCGCTGGAAATTAACACGATATCGTCCGTAAATCTCAGGTGATTTAGAAGACATACGTCTATATTATCTTTCCAATTCAATTTCTTGTAGATATCTTTCTGCCACAAGTCGAAGAATTTTGGAGACATTGTGTCTCCCTGGTGAGCTTCTTTTTCAACCTTTATTTTGTTAGTTTGAAGATCTTCATCTATCTTTGCATGTAGTTGACTCGCTTCGAAGATATTTTGATTTAAAGTCAACTCTTGCGCAATCTAATGCTTTAAGGACGGCACATAAATGTGATTCTTTTAAAACTCAATTGCGGGAGGCCGTATTCTGACTTAATACAGACAGTTCTAAGGTTATTAAGACAGAATACGGCCTGCTGCAATTGAGTTTTTAAAAAATCACATTGTATTTATTTCGTTGGAGTCACAAGCTATCATATAATCCTCGAACGCTAAATGAATGGGAGGGTTGTATTCAGTGGTCTTTTCGATTAGTGTTCTGATTGTTTGGATGTGATCCATGGTACTGAACCCCTTTTTAAAATACGCCTGCTGTACTGGTTGGTAGAAGTCTAATTTTTTAGACAGGCGCATAGTAATGATTTTAGTGAGCAGTTTATACATATACGAGGGTAAACTAATGCAGGCGTAGTTTTTAATGTTTGATTATTTCCTTGTTTGAATGGAAGAGTTATTTGGGCAATTTTTCCCACCCCTTTGGTATTTATTCTTCCACTGGGCATTTGTTAAAAGGTATCGTGATTGTCTCTTCTATTATTTCACCCCCCCCCCCAAGTAAAAGAAACGTTCAGGATGATACTTAATTAACATAAAATAAATAATAACATCAAAGAAATATATATTTCTGTTCTACTTATAATATTTTCACCACTTAATTATTATAATTATTAGCATTATATAAAGAATAACTAAGTATAACACGCTTATAGCGGACTCACTTTTAACGTACATTCAGCAAAAGTCGCATAATAGTTTTAATCGCAGAGTACACAATGCGGGTATTACAATTTATTATTTATTGTCGTCTCTGAATCTACACCAAAATGCAAGAAGCTACGAATTCGAAACTAAAGGGTAAGGTGTTTTCGCTCCACCAGAAACTTGAGATTATAACGCCAGTTGAACGCAGACTAAAGCAAATTGATATTTGCAGAGCGAAATCATCGAAGAAAACCGCGGTTTCTACTATAATTAAAAACACCGAAAAGATTAAAGAAGCAGCTAGTAAGTCGCAAGCTGTTAAACGAATTCGTAAGCCAATTGAAGAAAATGTAGATAAAGCTTTATTGGAATGGTTCAAGCACCAAAGACGTGTGAACAACCCAATCAGTGGACCTATTCTTTTAGCAAAGGCCGAAGAATTTGCCAAACTGTCCAAGGATTGTTCTTTCAAATGTACATCATGGTGGCTGAATCGATTTAAATGTCACCATAACATAAATGCAGGAAAAATTCACGGAGAAGCTGCAAGTGCGAACATAGAAGTAGCTTATTTGTGGGTAAAACATACTTTACGTGAATTAATTCAAAACTATAGCAAAGATAACATGTTTAACTCGGATGAAACAAGACTTTTTTATAAACTTACTCTCGATCGAACATAAAAGTTTAAGGGTGAAAAGCGTGTTGGCGGAAAGCAGTCGAAAGTGCGAGCAACAGCTGTTGCTCGCACTAGTGCTGGTATGTGCTAATACGAGTGGAAATGAGAAACGTAAGCTTCTTGTTTTGGCAAATATAAAAACACAAGGTGTTTTAAAAACGTTAATATGCTTCCCGTAAATTACACTGCTAATTCATGCGCGTGGATGACGTCCGAAATTTTTCAAAACGAGCTGAAATCTTGGACAAAATACTAACACCACAAGGACGAAAAATACTTTTATTGGTGGATAACTGTGCTGCTCATCCTAAAGTTGTAAATTTAAATAATATTCAACTTGAATTTCTACCACCGAATGTAATTTCGATTCTACAGCCTATGGATCAAAGAATAATTTATAGTCTAAAATCATAGTATCGGCGTCTGTTCTTAATGAATTTTATGAGTAGTTTGGAAAATAACCGCTCTGGCGAAATAAATTTGCTGGATGGAATAGAGCTTTTGTTAAAGGCTTGGCAATAAGTGACTCCAGAAACATTTAAAAATTGTTCTCATCACGCATGGCATGATATTTACGAAGATGAAAACGATTTAGATGAAAACGATTTTGATGAAAGCGACGATTTGCTATTGGTTCAGTGGCTTCAAAATAATGATAAAGACGTGAAAGATGCAAAAGAATCATTAGGAACATGGTTTTTTTAAACATTTCGACGGCAATATTGATACTTCGGATATAGGCAATTTTGTGGTAGTTGATGATGTAAATGATGTTAATACTGCAGAAATACCCACGGATATGGATATTGTAACTGAAGTTATAGGCGACCAGGCTGAAAGCGAAGAAGAAGAAGGTATGGATAAGGAAGGCTCTAAATATGTAACACCCATCTATGAAGATGCTATAAAGGGTATAAAAACGGTGACAAGGTTCCTAGAGAGCAATAAAAACACCGACGACGAAATTTTGACTCCATCCTTAATGATTGAAAATTATTTTCAAAACTTCTTCTTCTTCTTCATCGTTCCTCTCCTCGTTGGAGGTTGGCTAACATCATAGCTATCTTGACCTTGTCGGCGGCTTTTCTGAACAGAGATTTTGTGCTGCAGTGGAACCATTCTCGGAAGTTCTTTAGCCAGGAGATTCTTCTTCTGCCCACACTACGTTTTCCTTGTGTCTTCCCTTGCAGTATTTTCTATTTTTAACGGTATTATTGGTTGGCGATTAATTTTACTGATAGTCATAAACTTGGTTTTTGAAATGTTCATTTTCAATCCTTTATCTTTACAAGCCGTATTCACTTTGTCCATTAAGATGTTGTAATTTACTCATACTGTCAACCAATATGACAGTGTCGTCAGCGTAACGAATGTTGTTAATTATTTGACCGTTTATGATTATTCCATCGTTTTCTTCTTCCAATGCATCTCTGAATATGGCTTCCGAATACATATTGAAAAGTATAGGGAAGAGTATGTACCCTTGTCGAACTCCGCGACGTATGTCTATATCCGTTGTCAATGCTGCCACTGGATTATGGTCAGATCCCACATCTGCTCCTGGATAAGTTCTAACCGCTTTTACACAGTTCCTGAATCTTTTGTTTATCAACATAAAATCTATTTGGTTTCTGATTACAGCATTATTCGTTCCATCTCTCGGGGCTTTCCATGTGTATATTCTTCTTTTTGGTAATTTGAATATCGTGTTAAGCGCTATAAGTTCTTTTTCTTGACAGTATTGGATTAATCTTTCACCCCTGTCATTCCTGGTTCCTAGACCATATTCGCCAATGCAGTCTCTATATCTTCCTTTCCCTACTTTGGCGTTAAAATCCCCCATAATGATATTTACGTCATGTTGTTTAGTTAGTTTCATCATTTCTCTTATTTCATCGTAGCATTCTTCTATGAGTTCGTCACTCTTTTCTGCGGTAAGAGCGTACACTTGGATTAGGTTGATGTCAACTGGGATAGCTTTTAGTTGGAGAAGCATGACCCTCTCTGATAAGGGTATGAACGTTTTGACGGATTTACTGACCTCCTTACTAACTATTATTGCTACACCGTGTTGGTGTTTGTTTTCGCTGTTTCCCGAGTAAAATATCACTTCGCCATTTTCTGTTTTGCATTGTCCTGTTCCAGTACATATGTGTTCACTTATTCCTAGTATTTGGATTTTTAACCTGTTCATTTCTTGTACTGTATTTTGAAATTTGCCTGCCTCATATAATGTTCGTACATTCCATGTCGCTATTTTCATGATCGACCCGGGGATTCTTAGTACCCCCTGAACATTAAAGTTCTGCCGGGGACTGGGGGCCGGAACTTGTTTGTTTTCGACCATGATGTAGATACTTGGAAGTATTTTATAAAATGCGGTGGTTTTCCGTTGCCTTCCGCATTTCGCAGTTCTGCAGCCATTTCGTTGTTGCAACTCCGCCTGTAGATATCTGGTTCTAAGCCTCGCCGATGTCATTCATCTTTGGCCTTAGGCCAGTACTGATATTGCTGCTGCTTAATATCAGCAAAACTATTTACTGAAAACTCGAAGTAAACAGACTCACATAACAGATTTTTTTAAATTAAAACTGAATACCTAAATATGCCTACGTATGTATTATGTTTCTGAATACTTGTGTGTGTGAATTGTTAAAAATATAACATTTTCTTTTAATTTAGTACATTTTTTTAAAAACGTACTTCTTTCATAACGTAGGTACTGTTTGTCATGGTCCCGACGAGTACATTATAAGCGAGTTATACTGTAATTGCTTATGAAAAGGTAATTTTTAACTTTACAATCTAATTTTTTTTACGCATACATGTCATTATAAAATTTAATTACTGTAGGTAGAACTAGTAATGAACTGAATTAAGACAATTACATACGACGTAATTGAAGCAATCAATGAAAGAGACAACGAATAATTAACTGTAAAAAATCCCGCTGCTGAGAAAGATGGGCGATGAGATGTTATAACTTTGTTTAGTAATAATAATTCGTCTTGTACAGTTCTTTCATATTTGTTTTTTGATGGCGTAGGAAGATTCAATAAGATATTAAAACATATATCGGTTGTTTTTTCAGCTTCGGTAACTGTGCGATTAAAGTTGATTGTTATTTTACTTCCTATGAACTGAAAATAAAATGATTGTAATATGTATTTTTAAAATTTTAAGTAGTTTATAAATATTAGGTAATTCTAAAAAGGCGTTGAAGAAAAGCAGCGAGTTTATACACAAATAAATTAACCATCCCAGGGCACCGTTATTTTTTGCGCACATGAAAGACACTGTGAGGTCTACCGGACCCCTTTAAAAGACGTTGGCTGCGGTCCAAAAATAAAAATTTCGACCCAGCTGCCAAGTGTAGATTATTACTAGATGTCTTTTTGCTTCCAATGCTAAATAAATGCAGAATAGTTGACTATTTTGAAATTTTATTATAATTATAATTTTGCACTGACGCCGACACAAACACGTTCACTCTATAAGCCACGCCGGTTCTGAAACATGTGCTGGAATTTGCATTGGCCGTATCAGCAGCTAACGAGTTATTTAGAAAAATTGTGAAGTGGAGTTGCAATTATTGTGAAAACTGAAATTTTCGCGTATGTTACGCAGGGTGCGAATCATACAACTTTTACAGGGGGGGATACTATTCCAAAATTTTTTTAATACATATTTTAATGTTGTTATTTACACAGACGGGGAAATATTCATCCCCGGCAGGGGTACGATTTTTAGTTTACAGGAGGGGAAAATATAAGCACAGCCAGGGAAATCCCTGGCATCCCCGGCGGTGATTCGCACCCTGATGTTACGAAATATCATAGTATAGTTACTTATATTTATGATATTCCATCTTCTATTTTGCGAAGAGAATTCAATTTCCTTTCACTGCAAAATAGGCATTACTTTTCAGCTTTGGTATTTATTTATTTATAAAGTTGTATGTCATCTCGTAGACAGTCCTTCATTGCTGAATTATTTCGCGTTCAGAGTACCTTATTTTTATATTAATTCTAGAATCATTAATACGTTGTACATACCAATAAGCAGAACGAATTATTTTATAAATGCTCCAATGTGCACAATGCGTAGGATAGTCAAGCAATTTATTACAGAATGCGATATATTTACGGTTTCATTAATTCAATACAAAAAATATATACTGAGAGCATTAATAAGTCTGAACATAACGTTGGTATTTGAAAATCAATAGTTTATATTATTGATTGCTATTCTGCATGCCAGACTAATTACGTAGAAACTTAATATTGCAATAACTGTTGTCAATCTTATGTTAACTTCTTTGAATATGTTTGTTTTTCTTTCCGCTTTCGGACAAATTTAGTAAAATTTGCAACCTATTATTGCATCAACGGTCTGCTGGATTGCAATAAATAAAAAATAAAAATAAAAATAGAAAATAAAGATTAGATTCTATAAATTTAATACATACTTTTTTAGAAATTGTTAATAGAAAAATGCTGTCCCAAAAATGGAAAATTGAACGGTTTAGATTTAGCAAAAATAAAAAATATGTATCTAGTACTAATATGAAATTAATAATCAGAAATATAGGTAACTAAATCATCATTTTATGCTATGATGACAACAAAATATAACTACCTATTTAAAAAATTTAAAAGGAATGGCCCCCAAAACGGACTTTAATTCGTTGCACGATGGATACTAAATAAATTAACTTTGGTTGTGCTGACTAGCTGACGTAAACTACAGTTGCTAGACATTATAATTTGAAATTACTAGAAAGGGCACCTTAATATTCGTTGTTATTTAAAAATAACGGTCTGTGTGACCTCAAGGTGCCCTGGGAAGGTTAAAAATTCGTTCTACTCCACTAGTAAATACAAGTGATTTAAAAACAACACTAAATCTGAAGATAAGAAGTACTTACCAACATCCATACAGTTCGCATAAAACTCACAGTAACCAAATCAAATGCGATATTTCGAAGGCCGTAATTTAAAGCGATTTCAATAAACACTCCCAGATAATTCAGTAACACCAGCATTACAGATAAAGCTAAGAACAAAATTTGCCAGCCAAATATTTTATTGAATAAATTGATTTGAGCGATTTGCAAATGATAAAAGTAAGACAACCGTCTTATGGTTTTCTGATGATGACATTTATTACCTGTTAAAGACAGGATTGTATTGGCATAATTGGTAGAAACTTCGATTTTTTGCAGTTCTTTATTTATTCCTTTAAAATTACCTTTTATCAATGTTGCAAAGCTACACATTACTAGCACCGTGATATAAGTGTGATAATACTGAATTGCTTGAAAGAAATAATGGCGCTGACTGTAAAGTCCATCTCTGGTTATCCAATAATAAGAATCGAAAATAGTAATTGCAAAGAAAATTATGTGTTCAATAATTAATTTTGTATAAAACCAAGCAGTTCGCGTTTTGTTTGGTTTATTTCTCAGAAGGTGCTTATTGGTTTTGCATGATATCTCAAAGAAACTTCGAAAATCTCCCAAGTTGATGAACGTGGTTTTGAAAATGGTGCACAAGTTACCTGTAATTGTGCTAAAATTTACTGCTAAATCGATCGACACCAGAGTATATGAATAATATTTGTAAGTGTCAATAAATCTTCCCCTCAAAGCGAGTAAGTTAATTGTAGTTACCGCCAACAGAATTACTGATGTGTACCACTTGTACCACTGCCGCTTTGCTGATGAATCGTCATTGAATATGTAACTGCATGGCGGAACTATTATTAAAATGTGCTCTAAACGATGCAGAGGATTTATAAGCTGCATGTACTGATTATAATAATTTTTAGTCATGATTTTTAAGGACACTGGTTTATTTTTATTTAGCCCCAATTTAATTTTCACATTTAACAAGTAATTTCTAGTAAATATTTAATTAAAATTTTTATGTTGAGACACCAATATGAATAAAAGTCGTAGTTACGCAAATGTATCTATATACACATAAACTAATTTTAGTTTTAAAACTTTTGGTGTAAGTAAAAGCATCAATAAGCGCTAATAACAGAAATAAACTAGAAACAGTTATGACATAGCTTCACCTGTGAGTTTTAATGGGAATAATTTCGTTAAAACTTAAATGGTTCTGAAACTATTAAGTATGCCTTTGTTAATAATAATGTACCACTCATACAAACATTCAAAAGGCAGTTATCCTTAAAACAACGGCAATAGTTAGAAATTAGAAAGTTCCTGCAGCAGTAATAAATATAATGAACATGTGACTTGATCAAGATCCGTCACATGATCACTACACCACAGAACAAAATGTGAGAAACCCAAATAAAATAATAATAAAATTAGAGTTGCTTGACATAGTCCGCACTCTAATCATAAACTAGGTCTTTCGACCTATGAAAGCGAAATATAATAATAATAACAGATAATATTATCAAAACTATAAATGATCATATTATAGAACCTTATATTAAAGACAATACTGATCTAGAGGAACTACATCTAATAATCTACACATGCGCAAGTGCTACCATTTCAATGAATAAACAAAAAATCATCACCAGTACAAACTACAAAAGGAAGATAGAGAAAACACCGAAATGGCAAACAAGACTGGAAACTAAAATAGAAAAACTAAGAGGGCAAATAGGTCGAACAACAGAATATATATTAGGGAATAATAGCAAAAAGGTTATAAAACACATCCGGCACATAATTAATAACGAAACACAAACAGCAACAGAAGCCCTCGAAATACTAAAACAAAAACTTGCAGCCTACGCAGCCCGCCTGAAATGATACAAAGAGTCAGATGACAGAAAAAGACAAAATAGATCTTCGGAAACAAAAGAAAAAGCTTTCTATCAAAATCTAATATCAAAAGGAAAAATAGAGATAATACCACCCACAAAAGAAGAAATAACAGCATTCTGGGGCAGTCTCTGATCAAACCCTGCCAAACACAACGATAATGCAAAGTGGATGCAATACGAATCAGACAGACATCAAGATACACCGGAACAAGGCGATTGTATTATTACTGAAGAAGAACTATCAAATACAATAAAGAAAACACATAATTGGTCCAGGAGCAGACAATGTACAAAATTATTGGTAAAAGCAATTTACCGCTACCCATACACAACTCACTAAACAAATAAATAGAATAATACAAAACCCAGATTTAATCCCACCTTTCATAACTGAAGGCAGAAAATTCATCAAACCAAGGAGTGAGAACACCAAAGACCCAGCTAACTACAGGCCGATCACCTGCCTCCCGACTATACAGGGTGATTTGTGAGGAACCCCCCATATTTGGATAATGTGTTCAGGGAATTAAAAGAAACAAAAAAAGTATAATAAACATATGGTCAAATTTCAACCGTTACTGAGATATTGTGAAAATAGTTTTTAATCAGGTGAATTTATTGCAATGCACTAAGAAGGAAAACTGCTTATTTCGTAACATAAAATACAAACTAATTAATTAAATTCTCAAAAATACAGCCGTTCATCTCGATGCATGCGTCAGCTCATTTGTGAATTGCACGGGTAGCTCGTTGAAGCCCACGGTGATTATCTCTGATGAGTGCTGCGCAGTTAGTCATTCTAGTGTTCACTTTTGTTGTAATAAACTAATGATTTCAACCATCCCCAAAGGTAATAATCTAGAGGAGTGAGGTCTGGTGACCTTGGTGGCCAATTCTGAAAACTCCCACAGCCAATCCAGTGTTGAGGGAAGCGATTATTAAGGCCACCTGATTAAAAACTATTTTCACAATATCTCAGTAACGGTTGAAATTTGACCATATGTTTATTATACTTTTTTTGTTCCTTTTAGTTCCCTGAACACATTATCCAAATATGGGGGGTTCCTCACAAATCACCCTGTATACAAAATCATAACGGCTACGATATGTAACAAAATAGACAAACACTTAAACAACTACGACATATTAACAGGGCTGTTGAAAAAGTAGTAAGGGATGCAAAGAACAACTACTCATAGACACCTCAATAATGAAGCAAGTAGAGAAGAACCAACGAAATATACACGTAACATATTGTTATGTTATCTCAATTAATAACACACAATTTTAAATTAAACTTATTTTGAAATGTAATGTACTAGCACCACATTGGGCTAGTCAAATAAATGTAGTGTAATCACAATAATTACATCTAACAATTTTTTTTAAACTTATTAAGAAAATTAAATGTTCTCTAAATTGAATGTATGTGTGTGTGTTGTTATCCACTAGTGTTGTTTTCTCACCGTACTGCACGTATGGGTCGCTTGGCGCCGATAGCCGGGAGCTGTCGAGGCCACGCGATCACGTAGCAGGGGGTGGCGGGCGAGCGATCATCGTCCATGTATGTGTGTGTGTGTGTGCGTGTGGGTTGTTTTTCTCCAGCGTTCCTCACCAGTTGGAGCATTGCACATGCATCTGGTAGCAATAGCCGTGCTTATCGATTACTTCGGGCTCGGGTGTCAAGCCCCCCGCTCGGAAACGGGCTGGTATCCGATTTGAGGTTAGGTTTCGAGGGGGCAGTGGTAACGAACCGTACGGTGAGGTGGACCCCAGGTTCATCGGACCCGGGTGGTCGGATGAACCTGGGGCCTTCCCGGCAACTAATGCGTGAGCCGTAATTCAGGAAGTCAGTGTGCTAGGCTGACGCCCGGACATCGTCCGGGTGGGTGAGGTCGGTGCAACGGCCAAACTCGCTACCCTCCCTGAGACGTCCCTGACGGACGGCTTCGCCGTCCTGACGGGGAGCGGATATGCTTAATTGCTTGGTGTCGCCTAGTCAAATCCAATATCTGCTACAAGTGTAAGGAAATACGCATAGTCGTATTCGTATTACAAACAGGTACAAACTGATTGAATATGTATTGTCTTTTATTTATTTAGTTTAATAGCTATTTATGGTACCAGTGGCGTACCTATCTTTGGGAGGCGGAGGGAGCAATATGTCTTGAAGGCGCCTTAGGATACTTTAGGTCATGAAAATGTAATATTTCTTTCTACAGGAATTAAAGAGGCCACACCGCCACTATTTAAGAATATAGCTCACTCGGCGTTCCGTGAGTGAATAAAGAAAAATGTTATCCAGGAAAGGAAAAGTATAGCTCACGAGGCGCAGCCGAGTGAGCTAATGTCCTTGAGTGGATAAAATCTCTTTATGAATCAATAGCTAGCAACCTAATTTAAAAGCATCATGATTTTCATTCTCAAATTCACGTCGTCAAGGAAAGTGTGAATACAATGTTTATAGAAACAGTGTCGTCAAGGAAAGTCTGGATAAAATGTTTATAGCAACACTTTATCCACCCTTCACGTTAAAATGTTGCTTTGATAACTAGATTTGACACATTAAAATGCCACTTTATGTGTAGAAATTGGAAAAAATATTAATTTACTCTCAGAGGTGTGATAGTTCCACAATTTCGAAGTCGTAACTGGGGTAAGTTTATATGTTTTCTGTATTTTATATGGCATTATCATTTCCAATGTATCCAATGGTTGCAAGGATGGCGAAATCTGTGAATTTTTTGAACGTGTCGACACACGATCTAAAGTGTACCGGCATGTTAGAAATTTTTTGCTAGAGCCGTTTTGTTGTATGCAGTAATAAGCTAAAGTAAGTAGGGGAATTGTGCCTAAAATGACATACTTTGGGTTTGAATTTATTTTTCGATGTAAATATATTGCTTAAACTCTTTGCAAAATTAGTTATAAGATGCTCATACATTGCCCTTTTCATTTATTATTAGTTGAAATCGTCGAAACAGGCATTCTGAACAAATACATTAGTGAATGGTAACTTTCTTCTAAAAAAACTAATTTGTTTAGTCTTGCTTACAATTTATCGGATAATTTTATTCACCTCCAGCCAAAAATTTCAGTGTAAAGCTACTCTTTCACCAACTGAAATTGCACAACGCATCGCTGTATCCTGTTTTTCTATTTTTGGTTTAACTTTCTCGATAAGGAATTGAAAGTCTGAACCAGAGATTCGAAGAAAATTATTAAAATATTGTGAATCTTCATATCTGAGCTCCGCTAACAACTTAGAATAATATATGCTCCTTCCGTACTTTGTAACCCCCCTACTTGGGGTTATATGTGCTCGGGTTAGCTCAGATGGGTTCCAGGGTGATTGTAGCTGTTAGAATGAATTCGAACACAGAAGCTAGGTTAAAATCGTTTATTAACATATAAATAATAAGGTAATTCTGGTTAACATAATAAATCAAAGTAACAATCCACAGGTAAAATGAATTGACTTAAACTCTAAACACAACTATTTACAATTCAACAAATAAATCTTGATTGCCCTCTCCAACGGTATTCTTCCCTGTTGCCTTCGCTGTTCGACCGGTTGCCGGTACAGCGGCGCGCGACTGGTTGCCTGGAATTCGGTTAACGACTGACAGGTCTTTTGGCCTCTATGACGTTTTGAAGTGTGGCTGATTTTTAGTTGACATTCAGCAAAATGGCGGTGCCTCGGTATTTTGCTGTTGACATAAATAAACATACAACCGACAATTATAAATTAGTTATTAGTGGTGCCGGGTGTGGGTGCCTATTAGCCTTGGTAATTACTGGATACCTGGTGACACCAGCAGGACCCGTGCAATTTACGTTGTTAGCGAAAGAATCGCCTATTACAACGTTTTACGGATAGCTGTAGGTGAGTGGCCCACTTTCTGTTAGCGTGCTTTTATTCTTGCCGGTTCTTCACGGAATATTCGTACCTGGGGCCCAGCGGTTTCTGGGTCTCCTCGGATACGTATCCTCGGTACGGGTACGGGGTTTGGTCGACTTACGTCGTCCTTATTTACGGCGGTTTACGAACCTGGTGCCCAGCGGTTTTTGGGTTTGTTCGAACACGTATTTTCGGTACTGGTACGGGGTTTGGTCGACTTACGTCGTCCTCATTTACGGCGGTTTACGGACCTGGTGGACAACGGGATCAGGGGCTGTTTGTCAGCTCTGTGCGAGCCGATTCACAGGACAGGATTACGGGGTTGCTTGTCAGCGCTTTTCGAGCCGATTCGCAAAACGGAATAACGGGGTTTGTTTGTCAGCTCTGTCCGAGCCGATTCACAAAACGGGGCCGTGCGTCACCTCTACTCGAGCCGATTTACGGTTTTCAGGTGCGGACTGGGATCTGGTGGATCTCGGTCCCGAGTCGAGGTGGAGGACCTTCCTCCTCGCGGTCGGTGAGGACTCTGCTCGAGTCGCGGCGGACTCTGCTGTTGAATGCGAATTTACGACGCCTTTTATACTCTTTCCCCTCCGGGTTTTCTAGCTGGCCGGCACGGGGCCAAGATTATTTGGTCACGTAGGTCTCGCATGTGGGATCTTATCGCCCAAGCTAAAAATTCCGCTTAAGTACGCCTGTACGTGGCTTTATAATGTTAATTTTATTCACACATTAATTATAAAGTCAATTACTTACAGGACGGTACGTTACAACTTACCTTTGCTATCCACTCTTTAACCCAGAATTTTCTCGTTCGCTTCTTCCTTCGGCTTTTTAACATTGGAAATGTTTATGCGCTCGTATATTGGACAGAGTTACAAGAATTTGAGTAGTTTGTCGCGACAGCAAAAGTGTCGGTAAATTCCACCAAAGTGTCAGTAAATCAATAATTTCCGTAGCGCGTTCTTTCGTCTATTGTTTCAAATAGTAGGTAGGTGTTGGATAAAATTAACTTTTGAGACAAGTGTAAGAATGTATGTAACAATTTAATCTGTTTTGAATAACCAAATATGTAACAATTGAGTTTCTAAGAAAAGCACGTTTTGTTGAGTCTAAATACGCAGCGCCTTGTTGATGACGAATTCACGAGTAATTAACCTTTCCGTACCCGTGCGGGGTATTTTAGATACCCCAGTGCAGTTTTTTTACTATAACTTTTTAATAACCTTGTTAATCGAATTGAGCCTTTATGTATTCCTCGGTATATAAATGTTTATCTGAATGGTAAAGTATCAGTCAAAATAAATTATATGTTAGCAAAGAATAAGAAAATAATCCTCAAATTCTGGGTATTCCCCGCGATATAAAATATCTTTATAATTCTAAAATTTGATTTAAAAAAAATAATCATTAGCGTGTTAAAACAATTAATTTTTGTCTGTATAATAATAATTATTTTTTGAGATATTTTACCCGTTTATAACAAAATCCGGATGAAACCAGTTCGTGCAGCTGCGCACAAGTTGAGTCGTGTAAAACCGTACAATTACCTCTATTACCTCGTTAATTTTAATTTTAATTTGTAATTTTCAATAAACTTTTGTGTTACAAGAACTAAATTGTATTAATTTTATGATAAAAAGCAATAACAAAGCCAAAATAAGTCATAGGAAAGAAAAAACAATGGGGTATCTGAAATACCCCGCATGGGTTCTAAAGGAAGATTTGGACCACGGGTACGGGAAGGTTAAAATAGGCAGATACCGTACTAGACGACTGCAATTGAGAAGCTTAAAGGCATTGCCAACTTATGCAACATATTTAATAAATATCAAAATACGTTAGTTAAAATACTCGTAAAAGTAACCGCATTGATAGAATTTCAATATCTTTGATAATAACCATAATAAAACCAAAATAAAATTCAGATCCTACGTACATGACGTCACGAGTGTCGACAACATAACCTAAATTTAGCGTTGTACTTGTAGCTATGCTAGAGCTCTTACCGGCGACCGATGTAGTTGACGTCATAGCTTAAACTTTTAGCTCCCATAACACGGTAACGAATTAAAATTCGGCCAAAAAATTTTGCAAAGGTTCAATACTCAGTGTACTCAATCAAATTACAAAATAAAAAAAAATCGACTTTTGATAAGTTGACAATGCCTTTAAGTCGCTTAGTTGTGAGAAAAAAACAATTGGCGTAGAACCCAACCAGACTTGATGTAAGTCTTTAATTAGGTGATCGTGCACACGAAACCACTTTTTACGGCATTTTTTGGTGGTCAAAGGCTATTGTATTTTGAAAAAACTTTAAAAAATCGATTTGTTTGTGAAACATGTTTTTTAACGTCTCCATCGTTATATCTCTAAAAATAATTGTGCTATCGAGCTGATTTTTTTTAAAATTAAAGTAGACACATTAGCGCTTATAACCCCGTACCACGTCAGTATAAAATATATGTTTTTAATTTGTTACAATAATAGCAAACTTAAACTTGTTATTTGCGTGAATGTATTTTTCAGCAATCGAGAAAAACTTTTATTTATGAAAATTTGTATATACATGCTGCGAGCAAAATGAAGCCAGTATATGAAGAAAGTTTTTAGAATCATAATTGTTCATGTGCGGGTTATAGTATGTAGTCAGCGATTGTTTTTAAAACCGCCTAAAACCACATTTTCGCGCGCCCGGCTCTCTCATACGGGCTTTGCACTGACAAGACGTTCACTTACTTTTTATTCTAATTATTGTATTTGTGTTTTCATAATTAAACGTTTTTATTAGACATTAGAATTGTATTGCCCACAGAATTATAACACAAGTACGACTATTTTAGGTCATAACAGTGTAATATTTCTTTGTATAGAAAATTAAAGCGGCCACACACCTTATTTATCAGGGCGGTGAGTTTGTTAGGATGTGAATTAAGATAATAATCAAATGAGAACAAAGTTTAATTCGATAAAATACGTACATCAACGCAATATAAACATAAGACCAGTTTGAATGTTAAATATTGAATGCCCTCGTTCGGCCTTCGTCCGACTACAACTCGATGATCTCATTAATAGTAAACATTTAAATTGTTCGTTTAAAAGTGCGTAAGAAGAATAGACAAGGTCTGCTACAGTTTGAGTGGATAAAATCTCTTTATTAAACAATACCTAGCAACCTACATTTAAAGTCACCATGATTTTCATTCTAAAATTCACGTCGTCAAGGAAACTGTGGATGAAATGTCGTCACGGAAAGTGTGGATAAAATGTTTATAGCAACACTTTGTCCACCCTTCACGTTAAAATGTTGCTTTGATAACTACATTTTACCGTCGAAACAAAAAAGTATTTAAGCAATTAGAGGGCACGAAAGTTTTACAAGAAACTCATAGTCGTATTACAAATAGATACAAAATAATTAAATATGTATTTATGGTACAACTGAATAAAGAGAAATTGTATTCATGAAAGGAAAAAATTGTAATTCTAAAATTCACGTCGTCAAGGAAAGTGTGGATATAATGTTTATAGCAACAGTATCGTCAAGAAAAGTGTGGATACAATGTTTCTAGCAACACTTTATCCACCCTTCGCGTTAGCAACAGTGTCGACAAGGAAAGTGTGGATAAAATGTTTATAGCAACACTTTATCCACCCTTCACGTTAAAATGTTGCTTTGATAATTAGATTTGGCACATTAACATGCCACTTTATGTGTAAGAATTGGAAAAACAATTTACTCTCAGAAGTGTGATATTTCCACAATTTCGAAGTCGTAAGTGAGGTCAGTTTATATGTTTTATATATTATATATGGCATTATCATTTCCAATGTATCCGGTGGTTGCAAGGATTGCGAAATCTGTGAATTTTTATAATATATAGTTAATGATCACTGCGGCTGCTAACCGACATTTCTTTCGTGACATGATTAAAAACGAGGTGACATCAAGTGTCAGATTTCCTACGCCGGGCCCGTCTAAACACACGAGAGAAGGGTCAAAAAATAAAGTGTACACAGTTTACTGAAGTGCTCTAGATACCGCTTTACGCAAATAATTTGCTACATAATGTAAACAAGCTGTAGACTGATCTAGACACAAATGTCTACGCCTGTACGTAGCATAATGGTAGAACAAATAAAGCTCGAAATTCCATTAGCAAATTGAGTCTAGTGGAAAAACAGTTAATCAAAGTGCATGGAAGTAAGGCCAGCTGAATTAATATTGCATATGAGGCCTGCCCACTTCATTTAGCCAAGACGCTATTGGAAAGGACGATGGCGCCATTTGAGGTGAACTATACATTTCTCCCTTAAAATGTATAGTTTTCCGCAAATGGCGCTATCATCCTTTCTAATTGCGTCTTGGCTAAATGAAGTGGGCAGGCCTTATATGCAATATTAATTCAGCGGGCCTTGTTCTCCCTTAAAAAATGTATAGTTTACCGCAAATGGCGTCATCGTCCTTTCTAATTGCGTCTGGGCTAAATGAAGTGGACAGGCCTTATATGCAATATTAATTCAGCGGGCCTTGCATGGAAGAAGTAACAGCAACCAAAAATATGAGGTAGGATAATGACGATAGAAAATAATGGGATCTCCGCACGTAGAACTAACTTTTCACACTTTTTTAAATTTAAACGCGGTGGTGTACAACAGCAGTAAAGTCGAATGGTAAGCAAACTGTTGCAGGTTTGATACGCGGAAAAATACGAAAAAAGTCCGCAACTTTCCACTCTTTCCGATACGAGGTGAAACAGTAGGCTCCACCACAATGCGTCCATTGACATAAATACCTTCCAGGGATTGAAGTCTCTTGGGTCAATAACATTCGAGTAGGTAGTGTTAAATGGCCATAGCAGTTGACGCGCTTTGAGATACTTGGCATCCGAAAGACTAGATCACACCCAAAATAAACAAATAAAAAAGTTTAAAACATTAAGGAAGATACTTAATTAACATAAAATAAATAATAACATTAAAGAAATATATATTTCTGTTCTACTTATAATATTTTAACCACTTAATTATTATAAATATTAGCATTATGTAAACAATAACTAGTAATTGCTATATACCTAAATATAGCCTATACGTATGTATTATGTTTCTGAATAGGTACTTGTTTGTGTGAATTGTTCAAAAAATAAAATTTTCTTTTAATTTAGTGAATTTTTTTTAAATGCACTTCTTTTATAACGTACTGGTTGTCATGGTCCCGACGAGTACATTATAAGCGAGTTATACTGTAATTGCATATTAACGAAAAGGTGATTTTTAACTTTACAATCTCATTTTATTATAGCTATTAAGACAACAATTGTTTTATAGAAGGTTTAAAAATCAAGGTCGTAGTTCAAATCCGAGCGAACGAAGTGAGCCGAGAATTTGATAGACCGAGATTTTTAAACTATAAAACACGAGTTGTCGTCAAGATTTTTTCTAACACTAATATCAGACATTTTCTTTCACTAATATGTATATTATAAGAAATTTCAATAAATTATTTTTTGCACAGTATCGAACGCATAATGAACATTCATGATGTGCATCTTCAGTCGCGGCCAATCCGATGTCACGTACTGGCAAATGTTTTCTCTTTTATTCTTTACTTGTCACATTAAATACCTACGTACGAATGTTGTACGAATTAATAAAATAAATATAAAAACTGTTTTCAGTTTATTGAAATGAATTACTACAATATGGAAAACGAAATTAATAATTCCGAAAAAGATGAAATGAATTATTACAATATGTAAAACGAAATTAATAAATTCTCGAATAAAAAAATTTTAAATTTGGGTATAACTATTTGAATTTATACTGCGTCTGTGCAAAAAATAATGTATGCAACACGTGCGTAAATAAGTTTTATGGCATTCGTTCGGATTTTTTCGTGATTCGACTTCGTCTCATCACGAAACTCCCGAACTCATACCATACAACTTAATTTTACACACTTGATACATAAATAACTAATTTGAGACGCGTCATAATAACAAAATGCAAAGATTGCTCGACAACGACGTATTTAAAGGCCTATAAAATACGTTGTCATTGACGACGTATTTTATAGAGAAAGCGTATTTTAAAGGAAACATAACAAGTGAGCTCTTATGCACAATAGAAACAGTATAAGATATTAGTGTTAGAAAAACGTATATTTTTATGTCGTTATAAAATTTAATTAGTGCAGGTAGAACTAATAATGAACTGAATTAAAACAATTACATATGATGTAATTGAAGCAATCAGTGAAAGAGACAGCGAATAATTAACTGTGAAAAATCCTGCTGCTGAGAAATATGGTCGATGCGATGTTATAACTTTGTTTAGTAATAATAATTCATCTTGTACAGTTCTTTCATCTTTGATCTTTGACGGCGTAGGAATATTCAACAAGATATTAAAACATATATCGGTTGTTTTTTCAGCTTCGGTAATTGTGCGATTACAGTTGATTGTTATTTTAGTTCGTATGAGCTGAAAATAAAATGATTGTATTAGCTATATATTTTTAATGCCAGTTTATACATAAATAAGTTAAAGATTCGTTCTACTCCACTAGTAAATACAAGTGATTTAAAAACAATACTAAAGCTGAAGATAAGAAATAGTTATTTACCAACATCCATATAGTTCGCATACAACTCACAGCAATCAAATCAAATGCGATATCTCGAAAGCCGTAATTTAAAGCCAATTCAATGAACGTTCCCAGAGAATCCAGTAACACTAACATTATAGATAAAGTTAAGAACAAAATTTGCCATCCAAATATTTTATTGAATAAATTGATTTGAGCTACTTGCAAATGATAAAAGTAAGACAACCGTCTTATGGTTTTCTGATGATAGCATTTATTACCTGTTAAAGGCAGGATTGTATAGGCAATTTCGGTAGAAACTTCGATTTTTTTCAGTTCTTTATTTATTCCTTTAAAATTATCTTTTATCAGTGTTGCAAAGCTACACATTACTAGTACTGTGATATAAGTATGATAATACTGAAATGCTTGAAAGAAATAATGGCGCTGACTATAAAGTCCATGTGTGGTTATCCAATAATAAGAATCGAAGATAGTAATTCCAAAGAAAATTATGTGTTCAATAATTAATTTTATATAAAACCGAGCAGTTCTCGTTTTGGTTGGCTTATTTCTCAGAAGGTGCTTATTGGTTTTGCATGATATCTCAAAAAAACTTCGAAAATCTTCTAAGTTGATGAACGTGGTTTTTAAAATGGCGCACAAGTTACCTGTAATTGTACTAAAATTTAGTGCTAAATCGATCGACACCACAGTATATGAATAATCTTTGTAAGTGTCAATAAATCTGCCCCTCAAAGCGAGTAAGTCAATTGTAGTTACCGCCAGCAGAATTATTGATGTGTACCACTTGTACCACTGCCCCTTTGCTGATGATTCGTCATTGAATATGCAACTGCATGGCGGAACTATTATTAAAATGTGCTCTAAACGATGGAGAGGATTTATAAGCTTCATGTACTGATTATAATAATTTTTAGTCATGATTTTTAAAGACACTGGTTTATTTTTAAGATTAAGGTTAAGTTTAACATGTAATTTTTAGTATTAAATTAAAATTTTTCTGTTGAAGCACCAATATGAACATAGGTCGTATACGCTATTGTATGTATATACCTACACCTAAAACTAATTGTAGTTTCAAAACTGTTGGTGTAAGTAAAAGCATCAATAAGACTTAATAACAGAAATAAACTAGAAACAGTTACGACATAAGTAGTTTCACCTGTGAGTTTTGATGGGGATAATTTCATTACAGCTTAAAGGGTTCTGAAACTATTATGTATGCCTTTGTTAATATGTTAATAATACTAGAGGATTGTAAATTAAACAAATTAGGGAAGGCATTGGCTTTGTAATGATAGTTGGTTTGATTAGAATAAGAAAGTTCAAGTATCACACTTATTATTGTTATGAATTAAAAAACAGAGTATATGGCCATTTGGCCATACCTGAAACATATTATTGTCTTCGTTTATGTTCAGTCATCATTTTCCAGGTTAAAGCAGTTACAAGTTGTTATAACTAACTCTTTAATGGAATAACTACAGCAACAGACCTTAACAAATTCAACAAACCTTCCTATATTTGGCTCGTCACTTCAAGGCACAGAGTTATTTTGTTTATCACCTGGGCCGACCCAAGGGTATCTGCCGCCCGGGTGCAAGATATAATGTGCCGCCCCTATAGCTAGACATAAAGAGTGTTAATTGTAAAATTCTGCATTTCCTTGACAACTGTTAACTTGTTTAATAAAAAAGTAAAAAACCATTAAGGTTACTATAAACTTTATTATTTGTATAAATTAAAAAAAAAATAAAATATTTAAATCAACAAACATAATGCTTTAATAGTTATAACAAAGTACACCTTATATTATTTATTATTATTAACTTAGAACTTAGAAGTTATAAACATGAACTAAACTCACAAACCTAGAACTAATAGTTCTGGGTTTGTGACTAAACTACATAAATTGTAAATTTAAATATCAAAAGCGACTTTTCCTGCTTTTTTAATAATTGCAAATTCTCTAATTAAATCCGTTATATCTAACGCCTCGCAGATCTCTTCCTTGATGCTTATTACAGCCAAATTTATAAGTCTATTCTGGCTCATAGTAGATCTCAAATAGTTTTTAATTATTTTTAATTTTGAAAACGATCTCTCACCATGAGCCACAGTGACAGGCATCGTTAAAAAAATTCGTAGGGCTACAGATAAATTCGGGAAAGTGCTAATTAAATCATTAGCCACAAGGTATTCTAAAACCTCCTTGGCCGAAGTCGTTTTGGGTTTATTATAAATGGACAATATTTCAATTTCATTGCACAAATCAATTGCATTAACATCAAGTTGTTTTGTAGATGAATCGGTTAATTTAATTTGTAAATCCATACAACATTTCATTAATTCTTCTTTATCTATGTATAGATAAAGAGCCTATTTTATAGAAGGTTTAAAAATCAAGGTCGTAGTTCAAATCCGAGCGAACGAAGTGAGCCGAGGATTTGATAGACCGAGATTTTTAAACTATAAAACACGAGTTGTCTTCAAGACTTTTTCTAACACTAATATCAGACATTTTTTTTCACTAATATATTATTAGAAATTTTAATAAATTATTATTTGAGACGCGTCATAATACACAAAATGCGCAGATTGCTAGGCAACGACGTATTTAAAGGCGTATAAAATACGTTGTTATTGACGACGTATTTTATAGAGAAAGCGTATTTTAAAGGAAACATAACAAGTGAGCTCTTATGCACCATAGAAACAGTATAAGATATTAGTGTTAGAAAAAATTATTTAAAACGCCAAAATAGCAGTTGCATGATTTTGCTTACAGTGTTTATTTTTGATAAAATATCGTACCAAATTAAATTACTAGAGAATACACAAATTTATATGATTTTATTTTATTAATTAGTGACTTTGCAAGGTTTTTTTTGTCATTGTCTCTTGATGTAGGTATCATTATAAAGGGAAAAGAGAGCATCATACATTTTTTCTAAATTAAATCTAAGTCTAAAGGGGTTTTAATGGCATCGATTCTACTCTCCCGCCGTGTATCAGATAAAGGTTTTACAGTTATGGTAGTAATGGTAGGAAGTTCTTTCATGAGAATATGCCAACGATAGGTGGAGGCTGAAAAAAACATATATTTCTTGAATAATACCAAAGAAATTTGTTACTTCAAGCGAACTTTTAGCAGCATCATTTACAACTAAATCAAGACTATGAGCTGCACAAGGAACAAAAAAGGCTCTAGGATTTATATCAAGAATTCTTTTTTTGCAGCCCATTATGTTTGCCTTTCATATTGTCACCGTTGTCATATCCCTGCCCTCGCTTATTCTTAATATCAATATTTAATTCTTTTAAATAATTCAATAAAAAGGCTGTTAGTCCTTCACCAGTTGTATCTGTAACTGGGCAGAACCCTGAAAAATGCTCTCTAATTTCTATATTCTTTGATGCTGCAGCCGTCGTGGATACAATAATTTTTTTTAGCTTTATACGAAAAAAAGCCAGATACAAGATTAACTTGATAAAAAAAGTTGCATTTTTTAATGCCGCGAGCATATCTTAAATTTCTTTCATTTTTAATTTTGCCGCCCCTAGTAGGTTGCCGCCCGGGTGCTGTGCACCCCTTGCACCCCCGGCACGGCTCGGCCCTGTATTATCACGCGAATAACTACAAGTACATCCATTAACTGTTTCATATTATAGTGCTGTTTTTGAAAGTCTTTATAAAAAAATAAAAACAATTTTTTTTTATTAATGTTGAATGCCATATTAGTATGAAGTATAATTTATATAATGGTATAATTATAGTGACTAACTTTATCCATCTCTTCAAGGCCTACTGTATTTTTCCGATGTAGTATATTTCTAGTGACTAGACCGCTAATACAACTGTAACATAAAATCAATTCAATTTTATATAAAATTTATAGATTGAAACGAAATTAGCAGCAAAAAGGAGGTTAAAAGAACGATTGCAGATAACTTGTGCTCCTAGAGACAAAACCAATTTATATCCTGCAACGAGAAAATGTTAAACGATTACGAAAGTCAAGGTATCAAGTCATTAATAGAAAACCCGACTGCATCTGAAGCCATTGATTATTCGTCGTGGAAAGTTACAAGAAGGTCAAATGCACTCAAAAAAGCTCTCCACTTATAACAAACAGCTACGGTGATTGGGCCAGAAGCGACTCCGATAAAACCAAACCCTTTGCCCAATACCTTGGCAATGTATTTCAACCTTTTCCTAAAGATGTTTCGCAAGAAGAGGAGGACGCAATTCAAAATCTGCTCGAGATAACTTAATCCAAAAAAGGCACCATCTCGCTTTTTACAGGACGTTGCCGGTATAACGCTATAATAAGGACTGGGTATTTTCTGTCGCAGTGGAAGGTTTCCGAAATAATTTTGATACAAAGACTGGGCAAAGATCCCTCTGATGTAGCATCTTACTGTCCAAGTAGTCTCTTACCTGTACATTCCAAAATGTTCGAGAACCTACTAAAAAGACTAAAGGTGGATGCACAGCTCCGCGTTTTGCGTTTTGCTGCACCGCAATTTTTTGAATAACTGCTCGTCATTGGTTGGTTTAAAGCAGTAGTAGTGAAACCCACAGCGCGGGAAATGCACCAATCAATAACGAGCGGTTATTCAAAAAATTGCGGTGCCGCAAAACGCAAAACGCGGAGCTGTAAATCCACCTTAACACATTCGCTGCCACAAATTTTTGCGCTTTACTTGACAGTGCCTCGGCGTTATTATTCGTCATTTCGCCTTTAAATAGCATCGCATTGAGTCGCCAAACGGCGACGGCGGCACACGCACAGTACCAAGCGTGTCGCCGAATGGCGACAGAGACAGCCAACGTGTTAACACATATTATAATATACAGCGTCACCGTTAAAGTCCGCACCATATGGGACATTTCTTTATTATTTAGTTTACGCAAATTTAGATTTCATGGACAGTTTTTGCTTTGAAAATAGTGCAAAATGACGTTGACGATTTTTTTTTATCGATCGGCTATACCTGTCAAATTCGACATATTTTCAAAAAAATTACAAAAAGTTAGGTTATTTTTCAAAATTTCGAAAAATATTCAATTCAAAACTTGTTTCCCTTTTAGTTTTCCACCCACATACCAAATTTGGACAAATTTGGACAACCTTGATATTTTTCAAGTTTTCTTAACCTAACAATTTTTTAGCTCATTCGAATTTATTAAAATTCGAAAAGATCCGTAAAGATGTAATACACTCCTCTTCCAAAGGGTTTTTTTTCTGATTAAAAATGTTTCTAATTGGATTTTTTCAAAAAAATTCCAAATATGCTAATAGAATTATGTCATACTTGATGCAAATAAGTTTCTCTAGTTTCAACATTTCACAGCAAAATTCGCTTTATTCATTTTTATCACAGTACCAAAGGACATTTCAGTTCAAAAATGCCACAAAGCAAAATTCTCAAATCCATTTGCCAATTAATAGAGCTCCAGTTCTTGTTAAATTAATTTAATTGAATGTTTTTCTGGACTAATACTTAAAAATTAATCATCAATCAAGTTGCTCTTAAGCTAAGAAGTATGCTATGGAAAGAAAAGAATTAAATGTCATGGAAATTAAGAAAACAAAATGTTTGACAGTTTCTGTAAAATTATGAAACGGCAAAATTAAAAAAAAATATCAAGGTTGTCCAAATTTATTCAAATTTGGTGGATGGGTAGAAAACTGAAAAAGAAACAATTTTTGCATTTAACATTTTTCGAAATTTTGAAAAATAGCCCAACTTTTTGTAATTTTTTTGAAAATATGAATTTCACAAGTACTTATAGCCGATCGATAAAAAAAATCGTCAACGTCATTTTGCAGTATTTGCAAAGCAAAAACTGTTCATAAAATCTAAATTTGCATAAACTAAATAATAAAAAAATGTCCCGTATGATGCGGACTTTAACGGTGACGCTATATATAAAAAGTATCAATTTTGCTATCGCCTACAACATGCAACAACAGAACAGATACATTGGATAGTCAGGAAAATTAAAAATGACCTTGAATGTAAAAGATATTGTTCAGCTGCCTTTATTCGCATTTCGCAAGCCTTCGATTAGCTATACTATAAAGGTTTGATAAATAGATTGTCCGAAAGTCAGTCTAAACATACAAAAATTAATGAGTGCAACAAGGAAGACATAAGCAATAGGGGTAGCACAACAAAGATAGAATGCAGTCATGGCTAGGTAAATTTTTAAACTAAAGATCTCTCTCCAATAACAAGCACGCAAGCAAAAACATCTGCCATAAATATTTTATCTGTCATTAAAAGCATAAATTCCAATTCTTTCTCCGTATCGATTAGTGGTTCTTATGGCATCACATCTCTTCTTCACAATTGAATAGCATATCGTGGTTTTAAATTGCCCACTTTGAATACACAAATTAAGACAATCAGCAATTTAACCTCACTTTATGCTTTTAATTTGAAGAACACCTGACAAACCTGAAGAAAGTGTTCCAAAGACTTCGTGGAACCAATTTGAAATTGTGTCCTAAAAAGTGCCACATATTTAGAAAAGAAATTAACTATCTTGGACATGTTGTATCACGAAATGGAGTAGCAGCCGACCCTGATAAAATCCGAGCGGTGCAAGAATGGCCGACACCAAGGGATAAACACCAAGTGCGCAGTTTCCTTGGATTATGCACCTACTGTAGACGTTTTGTTCTGGGATTCACCAATATAGCGAAACCGCTGACAAGGCTGACGGTAGATGGACGCGAATACATTTGGAGCGGAAACTGTGAGACAGCTTTCCAACAACTGAAACGTGCTCTAGTGACAGCACCGATATTAAACTACCCACGGATGGATGGAAAGTTTATACTCGATACGGATGCGAGTAATCTAGCCATTGGAAGTGTTCTTTCCCAAATACAAGATAGACATGAAAAGGTTATCAGCTATTTTAGCAAGGTCTTATCGAAAGCTGAAAGAAAAGAGTTGTTGGCTGTCGTCAAGTCCGTAGAACACTTCTACAAATACTTGTACGGGCGGAAGTTTTTGCTGAGGACAGACCATGCCGCGTTAAAATGGCTTCTGCGGTTCCGTAATCCGGAAGGACAAGTCGCGAGATGGATTGAACGGCTACAAGAGTACGACTTTGACATGGAACATTGTGCGGGCAACTAGTCATCGAAATGCCGATGCCCTTTCAAGAAGGCCATGTCCAGCAGACTGTCCTCACTGCTCCCGACTAGAAGAAAAGATTTGCCGTGTCTCTAGGACCACAATTGTCAACGACCATTGGTTACCTGAAGAGTTGCAACGAGAGCAAGAGGAAGATCCCTAACTAAAAATGGTACTTGAATGGAAAGGGAAGGGTGAAAGATAAACCTGGCAGGGGAGCAGCCCTTCTAATAGAACCCTGATGGCGTATTGGACGCAGTGGGACTCTTTGAAGATAGAAAACGGACTTCTGAAGCGCGAACTGGAAAACGAGGATGGAACTACCGTCAGGCTTCAGCTCGTAGTGCCGAGAAGCCGAGTGTCAGAAGTGCTTAGACGTCTTTCCGATTTCACCTCAGGAGGACATTATGGGGTGAAAAAGACGCTCGAGAAAGTTAGAGAAAGATTCTATTGGGTTAACTGCAAAGAAGACGTTAAGGAATGGTGTCGCAAGTGCGAGCTGTGTGCGGCAGGTAATGGGCCGCTAGGAAAAAGAAGGGCACCCATGAGAGAATAAAACGTGGGGAATCCCTTAGAGAGAGTAGCCATAGACATTGCTGGACCGTTAGACTGATAAGGGAGAAAAGTATATCCTGGTAGCAATCTGTACTCTTCGGAAATGTTTGTCGATTATTTTGTATCCGTAAGACCCGAACTACCCCGTTAGCGTATTGGCATTGTCTCCTATTACTGGACGGCGACCTTCATAATCTAATACCGAAACGCAGTAGACAATGGCGAAAAACAATGCGCCGTTTTACTTGACAATCTCTACTGCGTTAGGGCACAGCAACCAAAATCTGCATACGTCAAATCACAGTATACTATGACACACACATGCGCGCGTTACTGGAAAGCAATACCTACTACATTTCGACGCATCCAACGCCAATCGTGATTATAGAAAATACGTATATTTAATAAAAATAAATATTGATACCTTTTGTACTATTGTATGTACATAAACATTTACAATTTTCATGCACAAGTAACATAAAAAATATAGATATTGGTATCTATTCTGCCCTCCTAATTGACATATTTGAATAGTGGAGATAATTGAGTTTTTGTGAAATTGCTTACGCAGTATTTAATTTCCCTAATTTAATTTTGCAATTGCGCAAGTTCATCAAAGATGTGCTCTAAATTCTTCTTCTACTCTCAAAAATAGTAGTATGATTAATGTAGACCCCATATTACAAAAAAACTGCAGATATGACATTTTTATTTAGCAATCTGTAGAAAAATGTAGACAGTTTACTTAGATAAATAATTAGTGTTAAAGAAACTTACATATTTATGACATAAAAACCAAACAGGTACTCTAAAGTAATACTATTGATAAACAATATTGTCAAATATTAAAAAAATTAAATAGCCCAAGGGTGTCACTATTGTCGTTGGACTCTGGTAACTCCTCCCAAAACTGAATTTTATTAATGGGCAAAATGGGGCGCAATTTGGCAATTAGGTTGTTCTTTCTTTCTCTTGCTATGCCTTTGCATTCTGTTTTTGGGATTGCTTTAGGCAATTCTTCTTTAAAGTACTTTGCAGTAAAAACATTTAATTTTGTAAATTCATCTGAGAATTTATTTTTGCAGCGTAAAATCTTTTCCCCTCTAGTAAATTTTACAAATACCATATCTTTGAGGTTTAGAGGTTATTCTTTGTAATTTGAATTTCGAAGTAAAATCCTTCAAATTGAAGAAGTCAGTCATTAATGTGCATGTCAATTACGTCAACTTTAGACGAGTTAGCCTCTTGTACAGCAGATTTAAAATCGTTGAAATCGTATATTTTACCTTTTCTTTTCATAGATAATTCCACCTGATGGTGGAACGAGTCAGCAGCCATAAATGTGTGCCCCGGTTGGAAATATTTGATTTCTAAATTTTCCACTTGCACCTCTAAGCAGTTTACAACGAATATGAAGAAGCAAAATGGAGCCCAGTTTTTATTTTGCGCCCCACAATTGTCAAGCCAAATAGTTATGTTACGCCAATCTCTGTGTTTTAAAAGAAATCCATAGAAAGTGGAAATTAAATCTTCTTTTTTTCGTCCGGTCGTTCCCTCATGCCAAATGGTCGCAGTAGGTTTTACATCTTTGGCGCGTTTCCCAACTGGGACAAAGACTCATTAAATACAATTACTCTTGGTATAAAAATTACTTTAAACATGTCAGCTCGTGGCAGTATAATGACCTACAAAGAAAGGGTAAAACCATATTATATACTAACTGACTGCCAACTCTCCTTACCTTTTGCAAGTCTGCTGAGACTACCAACTTATTGGTTAAACTGAGTTTTCCATCATTTTGATACTCTGTTCTGACCGCAATATATTTTTCGTTGTGAGCATTCCAATCTGCCCATTTGTCACATCCTGGATTTAGATTAGTTTTTGAATGATTGGTAACTTTACTATGTAAAACAAACTTTTCACATTCAATGCATTCTTCATTCCCTAATCTTGTAAAAGAGATGTTCATATCTGACACTTGCTTCCTGTACAATTCATAAGAAAGTTTCATATTGGGATACTTTTCTTTAAAATTTTTATACATAAAAGTGACGGATATATCACTAGGCAGATATAGGGCCCGATTCTCAACTTATCACTTCATATCATATCACAATGGTGATAAATTTATATCATATCACTTGTTAATATTAAATGCTATTCTCAATTACAAGGTGATATGATATAAATGAATGAGAAAATGTGATATTATATATTCAGTACGTTGGCAACATTAGCTGTCAATATTACAAAATTTGAAGTTTGGCGTAAAAAGATTTCAAACATTTGTATATTTTTGACGAAGCGACTTCGAAATGTCATCGAAACGGAAGACTTTTACGTTACAAATGAACAAAAATGCAAACTGCTTGAAATTATGCAGGAAAATACCAATTTAAATAGTGGTACGTTTACCGATTTAAAATCGAACGGAATTCGATGGGAAGAAGTTTCAAACATTTTAAATGATTCTGGGGGTGCCAATAAAACGGGT
Source organism: Melanotus villosus (assembly GCA_963082815.1). Lineage (NCBI taxonomy): Eukaryota > Metazoa > Arthropoda > Insecta > Coleoptera > Elateridae > Melanotus > Melanotus villosus. The sequence goes on along the minus strand of OY720418.1, from coordinate 46,946,478 downwards.
AAAGAGTGGAGGAAAGTATGTACCTATATAATTTATATTACAAAGATATCAGTTGAAAATAAGACAATAATTTATGTAATTTACATTATTTATTTACACATTTTATTAAAGTGCTGGAAGGATATGAAAAGAAATGTAAAAGAGAAATTATCAAAACATGCTAGTACAGTAAGGATGACCGGAGACCCCCATATACATAGAAACCCCATTGACTGATGTGGAAGAACACATCACTCGATTTGTAGGTAACTCTGCAATTTATGGGCATTCCGATATTTTGGAGTCACTATTAGATATGGTACCAGCAAATAATTTGCTAGTTGAAACGGAAGAGAATTATAGAGCATAGTAAAAACAAATTAAGTATTGAAAAGGAATATTCGGAAAAAAAATTAGCTCTTTTGGAACGCAATGTAATCGCAAAAGAAAAAATAGCTGATGCTCTAACTAAAATCAGCAAATCTTTTTCTTAGATAGTTATTCTTTTTTAAAATTAGGATCAGTTATAAGGCTTATAACAATTTACTTAAGTGTATAAACGTATTTTTTTTGTTTAGTGTTTTTTATAACAAAAATTAATTAAAATATGTTCCAATAATACGTCTTTGAATTATTCCACCACGATTAAAAATTCGATTTGGTGCATCATCATCTATTATCGCATTTTGATTATTGTACATTCCATAATCCAAAATTTCATCCAAATTATCATTTGCTTCATCTATTTCTTCAATATTGTAAGCCAAACACATATTATGGAGGACAACATAAGTATTAATAATTTTGGATGCTACATTTGGAGCATAATGTAATACGCGGTGTTTGAGTAAACATATGAACCTATTTTTTAAGACTCCATTACATCTCTCTATAGTTCTTTTTGTTCTGATGTGAGCATCATTAAATCTTGATTCCGGTGATTCATTTATAGGATTTGCTAATAGTCATTAACCGTGGCTGTAAGGCAGGGCCGATTTATCCATTAGGCAAGAAAGGCAGCTGCCTAGGGCGGCAGTCTGATGAGGGCGGCAAAATAAAAATTAAACATTGTGTCTTAGAAACAATAATAGATAGGTGAAAGAAATTGTTCCCAGAATTGAAGTTTTATTTTGTTAATAAAAATATGCTGTTATAATTTTATTTTTTAATTAGAGGGGGCGGCAAAAAAAATATGCCTAGGGTACTAACATGCCTTAACGCGGCCCTGCTGTAAGGGATACCTAGCATTCCCTAAAAGCCAAAAATGTCTGTCGTCATTCTCATGTCTTCTTTGCAAGAAAATATTTACGTTTGAATTCCTCCAAATGAAAGAATCATGCGTACTCCCAGGATATCTAGTATTAATATTTAATATTTTCATGGTATGGTCACATATTAACTGGACATTTATTGAATGGTAGCCCTTCCTGTTAATATATACATGAGGGAATATATCAGGGTTCCTACTGTTAGGTGAAACTATTGCAACGTGCGTACAGTCAATACATCCTATAACCCCTGGGAAATGATATTTTGTATAAAATGCATTCCTGGCTCTTATTAATTGTACTTCAGAAGTAGGAAATTTTACCCACTCCGGAAATAAAATCCTATTAACAAAGTCTGCCACTTCTGTGACACACCTGCTAACAGAACTTTGACTAACTGCCAAATTTATGTAGTTTCCGACGTCCGTTTGGTATCCACCAGTTGCAAAAAATCTGAGCAATCAGCATCTAACTATAAAGGAATATTTCGACAAACTAAAAACAGACATTGCGAGTAGGAGTACCTTTGTTTTAACGTCTAACGCCCATTTTTTACCAGGAGGACGTATACATTCCCTCATTCTTTCAATTAATAATGTTGCCAATTCGTTATTTACCCTAAATAATTTTATAAAACGTTTTTCATTCAAGTTAAGCGCATTGAACCTTGGCCGAATATGTCTATGCACTTCATTTTCAACATGTTCAACAAGTAATAAATCAAGGTATTCGTCCATTTTTCAAATTTGAAAGCAATGAAATTTTACTGTAAAAATATGATCTCACTAAATATCACCGATTTCACCATCAAAATACCAGGGGAAATAACTGAGTGATATATATCACCATATTTCATAAATTTGTTTTTGAGAATAGTTCCAAGTGATAAAATGATATTTGGTGATACTTTTCACTGGATATCACTTCGGTGATAAGTTGAGAATCGGGCCCATAGTCTATTAGGAGCATGCTCCCTTCTGTAATGCGAAATTGTCGCCCTAAATGAGTTAATATGGTCGGTAATAACATTTCGGTCAATTTTTGTTACATTTGGATGGTAACCTCCCATGTCTCTTTTAGGCGCTATTGCTGTGAAATCCGAATCACGTACTGCTTTTATTATGCGCTCATTATTTGCGTCATATCCGAGTGTAGCAAGTTAAAATGTTTTACATATGCAAACCTCCATTCCAGCTTCAGTTTTCAACACATATTTGAACGAATTCTCCCTCCTGGATGTATCCTTGCCAGTGGTGTTTCTTTTTTTCACTTGTTTTTTTATGCAACTCATTAAAAATGTTCCTTCAGCTCCCTTTTCTAATTTCCAGAATTGTCTATTAAGCTCTTCTTGCCTGTTATAGGGAACATTTTAGACGACACCTCGCACTACAGGGTTGTTTAACTTTATGTTCCTCAATTGTCTTTTCAAGCTTCACCCTCTTTCTTTCAGAAACAGGCAAATCAATTGCTTTACGTTTTCGAATCAATCTCTTTTTTGTAAACATTTTCTTTTGCGATCGCTGGTGAGTTTCTACTACGGTGTATATTATATCCAGTAATATATTATTAATAACACTTTTCCCTTTTCCAAGTTCCGTATTGAAATCATTTAAGTTTTTACCATGCAAGTTTTCGGCGATATCAGTCTCATTTTCTTCACTACTGCAATTACTACTACTTTCGCAGTTAGGGTTACCACCTTTTAAAAACTGTAAAGGAGGACATAGAAAAAAACACACTATATACTATACAGGGTGTTACTTAATGTCATGCAGATATTTCAGAGGGTGATAGTACTCAACAGAAAAAAAATTTAATATACACATGATCAAAAACGCGCCATTTTCGATATACAGGGTGGCGAAGTTTCAATTCTTTTTTTATATTTTGCGTTTTGAGATAATTATTTGAAATTTAGTATAGCTACTATCCTTTAATAATATCAAAAAACCTTTAGCGCCCGAATGTGCGGTGCGCAGATAAGACATAATTACACACAAAAAGCACGAGTATATTACTTGAATCGAATCAGGGTTGGCAGGATGGTAGGTGACACAAGCACAAGTGTACAAGACACAACACAAGACATAATGAATACAATGCGGGTACGTGAGCGTGACTGCGTGTTCAAAACTCTCTCACTCTTACGTTGCCAATTGCCAACATAATGCGATAAAAAAATGAATTTGAAAATACAATTTCAAACATCAGGATTTAGGAGGGCATTTTTGTAGTAAAGGAGGACAGAGAAAGATGTGTGATAAAGGAGGACTGTCCTCCACAATGGAGGACGGGTGGTAACCCTATTCGCAGTCTAAAATATTTTTTGGGGGATGGTACTCGGGATCTATAAGATCTTTATTAATTGTTCGTGGTTGTTTTTTAACTCTAACTTCAGTCAGTTTTTTTCCCAGCTGTTTATTCAACGCCAAAGTTAACATCATTTTGCCGCGACTGTGCATTATAATATCTACGACATAAATCAATTTTTACTTTTATGATTTCTACATGCTGTAATAAACAACAACACTTACCTATTGCGTTAAGCTCTCTTGTCTTTAATACAACATAAAATTAATCACTTACCTACACAGACACACTTACTTACATGTGATTGTTTTAGGTTATGTTGTCGTACTCAAAACGCATGGCATTTTAGTCCTAAGTGTTTAAAGTTCGTAGACAAGCAACTTATTTTTTTCAAAAACACTAAGATAACAGTCCTATCTACAATTTTTGACGCAGTTAGGACTTTTAAGCTTAGGAAACAGCAGGTGGTACATTTTGAATTAGACATAGGACAATAATTTTAAGCGTCTTTCAGTCATACAGGGATCAGTTAGGACATTTTAACTTGGTAAAAGATAAAATACATGTAGGCATTGCGATATATGCCAAAAACTGAAAATCGCAAATTTTGCAGATAGGACGTTTTAACTAAGCAGTATTGTACAAAAACATTTACAATTTTCATGCACAACTAACATAAGAATATTTTTATTAATAACACGAACGAAAAATCTGAAATCTGAAAAAACAATTAATGCCCTACGCCATGGGATTTAGCATTTGGTCTGTGTTTTCGATATTACTAGCCAAATTTCGTTTCTTTTTGGTCGCATATTTCCTGTCGTTGTTTGACGGTCTTCCCGATTGAACTCTCATGGAACCAGATGACAATCCAGGTCGAATTTTATGTCTGGATTTAGATGTGGGCTGCACCGCAATTTTTCGCCCATGATTGTTGTTTCACTTACCCAGTTGACAAAAATACGTTTGCACCTGTGAGGCGGTTGGTAAAGAGCTAAGAGTGATATTAATTTTATGTAATGTGTTAGTCAAATCAGGGTTTGCGTTTTCTAGTGCAATTTGAGAAATTCTTTGAAAATGTATTTTGAGTTTTTCCACTTCACGTACGTGCAAAGGATCAGTAGACCCTTCGGTAAAGATTATTTGCTGATTTTCGTCATGGGAATTTCCTGCCTCCTCGCTATTCATCGGCGAATGTAAATGCATATTTTCTGCGTTTCCAGTTAAATCGTTTTGGTTAGTTACATCCATGTCTTTATAAAATTCCATAGATGCCTCATTACCTAACGCCAGTTTTGCGAAGGAAACTCTATCGTCACAAATTAATAGAGGTGATGTATGAATGACCAATGAATAGCGTTCATGAATTGCACATAAGTGTTTACAGAATCGGCCTCCTTGTCCAAACGGACAATCATATACCGCTACATCCACTAATGCTGTATAAAAAGCATTTTTTTCGCAATTCATGCACTAATGTATTACATTAGTACACTCAAAATCGTGAAGTAATGAGTCACTTTACAGTATAGCAACCATTACTGCATAGCAACGTCAGGTTTCATTAAAATGCAATTTGACAGCTTCTCGGGCAGCATTTAAAATATGTTTTGAATGGTTTTCCAAGTTATTTTCGTCACTCAAGTCCATTTCGGAATTAGATTTCAAAAAAAAAAATGTATTTATTTGTTTGAATTGAATTCTGTTATGTCAAAAACAGTTCCCGTCAGATTACTATGTTATCGAGAATCCGCCTACTTTTTTCAGTGTTTTTATTAATTTTATTAAGAATGTATCTCAATAAATTTAGATAACTTTTTATGTGAGTATATAAAATGCGAAAAAATAGTATACGCGCCGCGTCAGAAAAGTGATTTAACTAGACTCGTATGGCATTTAAGTACTCGCTATCGCTCGTACTCAAACCTGCCATACTCGTCTAGTAAAAATTCACTTTTCAGCACTTGGCACGTAATCTACTATTATCGTCAGACGAACAAATTCTGTATGCATTATCGTCTACTTCATGAACATCAAGTTTTTTGCTTTCTTACAAAATGCTAAGTATTTTAATTTCGGTTGACTCCGCCTTGAATTGGCGAATTCTAATAAATGTTTTTTTTATGGTAGGTTTCAAATACATTGGCAATAAAATCTACACGGTGGGCCAAATTTATTTGGAACCCTTTTTGGACTTGAATAACTTTGGTATGTGGTATGGTATGGTAATGTGCTCACTTTCCAGTTAAACACCGGGAACATTTTTACAATTCTTTTGGCGCCATAATTTTTTTGACTTAAAGACTTTATTAAACTTTTATCTTCAATTGTTAGGTAAACCATTGTTAATAAAGATAACACAAAACTAAACACATTATTGTCTGATGACAGTTGTTATAAGCAACGTCAAAATTTTGTTTCAAAGCCTACTAGAAAAATCGTTATTAATCCGTAGGATTAATTAAAATAATAGTATATTATAGACCAAGGTAGAGAAGACATTTTTCTCAGCCGAGCAGTATTATTTCCCGACATGCGAAGCATGGAGGGAAATAAGTTGTGAGGCTGAGAAAAGTCTTCTCTACCGTGGTTTGTATACTATTTTTTTCACTACTAGCACCTTTATTCCTTTTAATTAATCATTTTTACATAAATAAAAAATAAAATGACAGATTTATTTATTTCTAAATATTCAAAAAAATCAAATAGCCTTGCTTGAAAACAAGGGGAGAGGTTAATTTCAATTGACATTTGGGTAAAACATATTTAAAATAGGCACCTGAGCGCAGAGCAATTGTTTCTATTATTAACCAGTAGGTAGTCAATAATAAAAAATTATTGACCACTAGGAGAGAAAATCATCTTCTGGGCTCGAAAATAAGGTCAATAATGACATCTTCTAATACTAGTAGTGAAAAAAAAAGTTTTATAACAGCGCTAGCAAAACACTAGCTAAATAAAAGGGTTTATTACGATATACGAAAGCAATCTGAAATTTCGATGGATTTACCTTTTGAATTAAAAAATAAATTTAATAAAAATAATATTTATGGCCTTTCAGAATGCCTTTCATTTTGCTCTGAACGCTTAAAGTTTTTTAATACGATTTTAAGGCTAGTCTTTCCGGATACTTATTAATAGTTTTTACTATTTTTTGAATTTAAATATTAACAGGGTAACTTTTGCAACGACCTTGAAAGCAAGGCTTTATAAAAATTCCCCTTACTTAGATCCCCCTTAAGTTTTTCCGTTAGTCTATTACATTTTAACTTAAATATGCTCTATTAATATGGGTTTCAAATTTTATCAAAATCGGACCAAAACCAAAACGTTTTCCAAATAAATTTGCCCCACCGTGTATAAGCGCACAAGAATTGAACGCCTTGCATCGTTGAAGGACAATGCCTTTGAATATTCTTATTGAAGCTTTCACATCTGGTAATAGCATCTTACCTGAGACATAGACACCACTCAGATCTTCTCTGCCAAATAGAAACAATATTATTCAAAAGTAAAGGATTTTTCTTTGCGCGATTGTCCCTTAATAGTTGATTGTAAAATAATTCGGCTTCTTCGATGCAGGATGAATAAATTATACTCTGAAACATTCTCATAATCGGTTTTCGATCCCCATTTAAGACGTTACATTTTGATGTCCAGAGGCATCTCCAAAATGCCTGTGCAAGGTGAAATAAACAAAGAAGTAAACATGATGACAGAAAAACCGAACTTGGAGCATTACGTTCACTAAGGCTATCATCCGTCATAAATATTGACGGATATCCTTGCCCACCAAAACCATTAACACCTAAATATTCCTTTAAAGCGCTAAAAGCTAGAGCATATATAGTTGCTCTCCGTCTGTGATGTATGTAATAGGCAAGCTAGGGGGATTGCTCCGATTTTAGAAGCAGCATACATAAACGTCACACATGTGTTCATTTGATCGCACTAACCACTAGAATCAGCGAAAACCATTTATTTGGAAAATAATTGCAAATGTGCTCGTTTCATTATGGGGGTGATAACTACAATAATGAGTGGATTTTCCTTAATAATAATTTCAACACCTTTAGCTTCATACAAATGTCTCTTTTTCCTTATAACGTCAAGTATACTATCGTTAGTACGTGTTCCAAAATTAGCAGTCCTAAAAATCACATGCACATCAAAAAGAGAGGAGTAAAAATATTTACTAATAAATACCTCCATTTATTATATAAATGCTTTATTTGTCGACCAGTGGGATTTAATTTAGCATTAGCTAAATGTTCTTCAAATTTATGGGTTTCCATCAGGGATATTTCATGAAAGCCTTTAGCAGAGGTTGGACCCATTCCATCGTCGAAGTATTGAAGAAATTTCTCTTCACCCTTATGTGTCATTCGCAAATAACTGTACGCCTCAGCTACATTGTGTAACGAGATGCGTCAGCACACGTGTGGGATCATGTGCATCATCCACCGAAGTGCTTCCAGAACGGTCGACGGTTACTCATTCTCGCGCGACTACGGGAACGTTCTGGAATGAAGTTCTGGAAGGTCGAAGCTGGAATATATAAGGCGCGACTAAACGAACACGGGCAGTCGAATCCAGCCTACATAAACGGTCGCGAATATGTACGTCGTTAAAGTTAATATAAATATATGTGAATAGTTATAAATAAACAAACTGTACAAATAAATTAATTAGTGTTACGGGTTAATATTAGTGTTTTGGATTAGAATTAATATTAGTGTTGTGTTTTAGTGTTAAGTTGTTATTTCGTGTTTCTTCGTTGCTTTATAATTTTAATATTTGTCAATAAATAATTCACACAACGAACCGAAGTTTTAAATAAACGTTTTAAAACCGTTACAATTGAGAAGAAGAACACTTTATAGATTTCACGATAAGTGGCGAGATTAAAAGACAGTTTGGTAATAAATTCCTATTTGAGTTTTGGGCTGGCGTGGATAATGAATTTTTTGCACTGAAGACAAGAGCTTTTCGTATACTTTTACCATTTCCTACATCTTATCTATGCGAAACCGGATTTTCTGCAGTAACTGCATTAAAAACAAAATACAGATCCCAACTTAATATAGAAAGAGAACTGAGAGTGTTCATTTCCAATATATCACCTTCTTATGAAAAGCTTTGCTCCTCGAGACAGCCTCAAGGGAGCCACTAATTGTTATATTTATTGTTGATTTTAGTTAATTAATTGTTGAGTACATTTTGCATTAGGTACTGCTATATATCTACCTACTGGCGCGACAGTTTGTTTCTGTGATCTTTGCTTGATTCTTCCCGCGTCTTCGCGCCCCCCCTTCTGTCATTTCGCCCCCCCCCCCCCAAGGGGGAGCGCCCCACAGGTTGAGAATCGCTGCTCTAAAGTTAACCGTTACCAAGATATTTGCGATAAGGTCTTTTTTAGAGAACGGATTATTGTTTCCCGTCCTAAAAAAGGTAGTTTCACCAATTTTCATATAAATATTCCAACAACTTTAGATATTACGAAAGAAAATTAAAATTAAAATTTCGACTTTTACACCCTGATGTATCTCCCTAAATATTAACTTTCGGACTAAGGTAAATTTAGGTAAATCGTAATATTTTGGCCTCACAAAATCTACTCTTAGTCTGTGTACCATTACCTATGGACCTCCCTGTATATTTAAAAAAGCATCGTAAAAACATAATTCGTCATCTATGACCGCGGGCCGTACATAAAGGCTTCGTGGCCCGCACATAAAGGCTTCGCGGCCCGTGGGTTGGCCAGTCCCGCACTAGACAAGGAAAGGGTAATGAAGAACAAAAATAAATTAAAACAACTACAAGAAAAATTTATATAAACAATGAAATGATTAATGAGGAACTCGAAATTCAGAAGAACCTAAAAATAGTGGATGAAGAGATACAGAAAGGAAGAACAGCGAAAATAGGATACCAATAGATCACAACCGACGGAAAAGTATGGAGATGGGACAGAGAACAGGAAATGTTAAAAGAAAATATTTTGTTGTTGTGTGGTTAATATATTTTATGAAATGTCTACATTGTTACCTAATAAATAAGGGCAGTGATTAGATTATCGACTTATTTGAAAAATAAAAACATACGTGTACACAAAGAGTTTGCTCACTTAGGGGCTTGACCTGCAGGCAGATTGGTGCAAAACCATGTTAATTAACAAACTTGAACGTTTTAGGAAATTTATCGTTTTATTCAGTCTTTACCACACGTATAGATGATATTCATAGGTGTGTTACAAACTATAACTATTTAAGAAACAAACCGTTTAATCAATAAAGTTTCACAAAAGTGCCACACAATTTTATAACACGATCTTTTAATTACCTAAAATTTATTCAATCAATTGCTGCAAGTAGAAGTAATACTAAATTGAATTAAAACAATCATATAAGACGTAATTGATCCAATCAGCGAAAGAGACAGCGAATAGCTAACTGCAAAGAATCCTGCTGCTGAGAAAGATGGGCGATTAGATGTTATAACTTTGTTCAGCAAAAACAATTCGTCTTGTAAAGTATTTTCTTCTTTGTTTCTTGGGGTTGCAGGAAGATTCAGTAGGATATTAAAACATATATCCGTTGTCTTTTCAGCTTCGGTTATTGTTTTATTACAGTTGACAGTTACCTTTGTTCCCAAGATCTGAAAGTGAAAACTGTAAAAGTCTGAAAACTTCTAAACATTAGAAAGTTTCAGTAATGCATTTCAGAAAAATAGCTCTTATTACCTTGATTTTTGGTATTTTAGAGATTTAAGGTTCGCTTCTTCTTGCAAGTGATTGCAAATATTTTTATCCAATTCAGTTACGAAATGTCAACATTTCGACATTGATTTTAGTTGTGAAAAGTGGTTCATTTTGTAACTAGTTACAAAATATGCTCCCAGTTTGTAACTATTTACAAAAAGATGATTTGAGTTGCGAAAAGTGGTTCATTTTGTAACTAGTTACAAAATATGCTCCCATTTTATCACGATGACCCAACTCCTTTTTTAAGAAGATGTGGCATTTACATTTTGTTATCTGAATTGGATAAAATCTTGTATGAAACACGTTGCAAAACATGTCTTTTTATCACATGGCGTGTTGTTCATCTCGGCTTCGCCTCGACGAACAATTTCACGTCTGGTGATAAAAAGTCCATCATTTTGCAAGTCGTTGCATAAATAGCTATTTTATATCAATTATTCGATATAAATCGTTTTAAATCCCCACCAAATAGAAGGCAAAACTTACTTACCGACATCCAGATAGCTCGTACACAACTCACAATAATCAAGTTAAACGTGAGATCTCGAAAACCATAGTTTAAAGCAATTTCAATAAACGTTGCCATAGAATCAAGTAGCACCAACAGTATAGACAGAGCTAAGAACAAAATCTGCCAGCCAAATATTCTATTGAACAAATTAACTTGTCCGACTTGCAAATGATAAAAGTAAGATAACTGTCTTACGGTTTTCTGAAGATTGTATTTATTATCTGTTAAATATGTGATTTTACCAGCAGTTCCGGAAAAAACTTCCATCTTTTGCAATTTCCTATTTATTCTTTCAAAATTATCTTTTATCATTGTTGCAAAGCTACATATAGTTAGTACTGTAATATACATGTGATAGTACTCAAGTACTTGAAAGAAATAATGGCGCTGAATATGAATTCCAGATCTTGTTATCCAATAATAAGAATCATAAATAAAAGTTGCACAGAAAATTAGGTGTTCTGTTACCAGTTTTAAATAAAACCAAGTATGTCTCGTTTCGGTTGATTTATCTTTTAGAAAGTGCTTTGTAGTTTTTCGCGATATCTGAAAGAAGCTTTTAAAATCCCTCAAGTTGAAGAATGTGGCTTTAAAAATGGTACACAGGTTGCCTGTTACAGTACTAAGATTCAGTGCTAAATCTATTGAAATCACAGTAAGCGAATAATCTTTGTAATTACTGATAAATCTGCCTCTTATAGCGAATAAGTTAATTGTAATTACCGCTAATATAATTATGGAGGTGTACCATTTATACCAATGTCGCTTTGCTGATGATTCGCTACTGAACATGTAACTACATGGCGGAACTATTATTAAAATGTGCTTTAAATAATGAAGAGGGCTGACGAACTGCAAGTACTGATTATAATAATTTTTAGTCATGGTTTTTAATGAAACTGAATTGTTTTTATATAGACTGAAGTTCATTGAATCAAAAAGTTAACAGGAAAATTTTAATAAATGTATATTTTACCGACTTCCGTTAAGACACTATGAGGGATAAAACTAAGAATTATGCAAATGCAACAACGTATCCCTCAACTTGTTTTGCTCTAAAAGGTGGGAGTTAAAGTAACAGCGTCAATAATTGTCAATAAACAAGAAATAGTTGTGACATAATTTTACTTGAACGTTTTAATGGAAATAATTTCATTAAAGGTTAAGTAGATTTGAAACTATTAATTATATCTTCGTTAATAATACCATGTCATTATAAATAAAATAAATTAGGGGTGCCCTTGACAGGGTTGGCCACAGTGGAATAAGAAATTTCAAGTATAAAACACATAGTCATAAATTAAAGTACGCTGGGTATGGTTACACCCCAACACGTAATTATCATTCTTGTTTATCCTCAGTCATCAATTTTTAGGTTACAGTTCTATAATCGAGTTAGATATCGGTGTGTCAGGTGAATATAGTTTTGAGTAAAAGTTTTCTATTGATTGTACTACATCACTTCTATTTGATACTATAATGCCTTCCTGATTTTTCATTTCTATTATTTTCTGTTTCTGAGGGCAATAGTAACGGTGGAATAAATAAAGCTCGAAATTCCAGTGTTAAATTGAGTCAAGTGGAAACACAGTTCAATCAAAAACAACTAAGAACAGACCATTTACGTCTATGAGACTAAACCATGGCTAATAAGCTATTAGTATGCAGCAAATCATTATGTAGATTGAATGTTGAAAAGGCAAATAATGGAGGTGAAGATGGATTGATTACAAGCGAATGAGTGTTGAAAAAAGAGTGCGTAATATGAAAAACAAATGGCAACGGATACAGAAAAAATATAGATTGATATAGAGGTTAAATCAAAAAAGGGAAAAGTAAGTAGGCGTGGAAGAAGTAGTAGCAACCTAAAATATGAGGTAAGGGTAATGACGACAGAAAAGAATGGGATCTCCGCACGAAGAACTAACTTTTCACACTGTTTTTAAATTTGAACGCGGTGGTGTACAACAGCAGTAAAGTAGAATGGTAAGCAAACTGTTGCGGGTTTGATACACGGAAAAAGTCCGAAACTTTCCACTCTCTCCGATACAAGGTAAAACTGTAGGCTCCACCACAATGCGTCCATTGATATAAATACCTTCCAGGGATGTAAGTCCTTTGGGCCAACAGCATTCGAGTAGGTAGTGTTAAATGACCATATCAGTTAACGCGTTTTGAGATACAGTATTCTTCATCTAGCGTTTGGGTTGTGACGTCAACTTGCTCCGCCCAAAAACTGTATGGGTAGACACACGTTCGTGCGCAGTAGGTAATGTAAACCTAGTTTAGAAAGAGATGAAGTATAGTTGGATTTTGAATTTATAAACATCGCGTTGACGTCACAACCCAAATCCTAGGTAAAAAATACTGTACTTGGCATCTGAAAGCCTAGACCACATCCAAAATAAAAAAATAAAAAAACATCCAGAAAGATACCTATTTAACATAAAATAAATAATAACATCAAAGAAATATATATATTTCTGTTCTACTTATAATACTTTCACCACTTAATTATTATAATAATTATTAGCGTTATATAAACAATAAGTAATAAGTTATTGCTTATTAACGAAAATTCGATTTTTAACTTTACAATCTAATAAATTTTTCTAACGTATATTTTTATGTCATTATAAAATTTAATTACTACAGGTAGAACTAATAATGAACTGAATTAAAACAATTACATACGACGTAATTGAAGCAATCAGTGAAAGAGACAGCGAATAATTAAGTGTGAAAAATCCTGCTGCTGAGAAAGATGGGCGATGGGATGTTATAACTTTGTTTAGTAATAATAATTCGTCTTCTACAGTACTTGCATATTTGTTCTTTGATGGCGTAGGAAGATTCAATAAGATATTAAAACATATATTATATCGGTTGTTTTTTCAGCTTCGGTAGTTGTCCGATTACAGTTGATTGTTATTTTAGTTCCTATGAACTGAAAATAAAATGATTATTGTAATATACATTATTTAAATTTTAAACAGTTTAGAAATATTAAGAAAAACGTCGAGTTTATACATAAATACATTAAAGACTTAAATACTTACCCACATCCATGCAGTTCGCATACAACTCACAGCAATAAAATCAAATGAGATATCTCGAAAGCCGTAATTTAAAGCGATTTCAATAAATGTTCCCAGCGAATCCAGTAACACCAACATTATAGATAAAGCTAAGAACAAAATTTGCCAACCAAATATTTTATTGAATAAATTAATTTGAAAGACTTGCAAATGATAAAAGTAAGACAACCGTCTTATAGTTTTCTGATGATGGCATTTATTACCTGTTAAAGACAGGATTGTATTCGCAATTTCGGTAGAAACTTCCATTTTTTGCAGTTCTTCATTTACTCCTTTAAAATTATTTTTTATCAACGTTGCAAAGCTACACATTACTAATACCGTGATATAAGTGTGATAATACTGAATTGCTTGAAAGAAATAATGGCGGTGACTGAAAAGTCCACGTGTGGTTATCCAATAATAACAATCGAAAATAGTAATTGCAAAGAAAATTAAGTGTTCAATAATTAATTTTATATAAAACCAAGCAGTTTCCGTTTTGGTTGGCTTATTTCTCAGAAGGTGCTTATTGCTTTTGCATGATATCTCAAAGAAACTTCGGAAATCTCCCAAGTTGATGAACGTGGTTTTGAAAATGGTGCACAAGTTACCTGTAATTATGCTCAAATTTAGTGCTAAATCGATCGACACCACAGCATATGAAAAATCTTTGTAAGTGTCAATAAATCTTCCCCTCAAAGCGAGTAAGTTAATTGTAGTTACCGCCAGCAGAATTATTGATGTGTACCACTTGTACCACTGCCACTTTGCTGATGATTCGTCGAATATGCAACTGCATGGCGGAACTATTATTAAAATGTGCTCTAAACGATGGAGAGGATTTATGAGCTGCATGTACTGATTATAATACTTTTTAGTCATGATTTTTAAGGACACTGGCTTATTTTTATTTAGCCCCAAGTTAATTTTCACGTTTAACAAGTAATTTTTAGAATTAAATTAAAATTTTTCAGTTGAGACACCAATATGAGCAAAAGTTGTAGTTGTATACTACGCAAATGTGTATACCTAAAACTAATTTTAGTAAGTAAAAGTATCTATAGGAGTTAATAACAGAAATAAACTAGAAAGAGTTACGGCATAGTTTCACCTGTGAGTTTTAATGGGGATAATTTCATTGAAGCTTAAATGGTTCTGAAACTATTAAGTATGCCTTTGTTAATAATACTAGGGGATTGTAAATTAAATAAATTAGGGAAGGCCTTGACTTTGTTGTGATAATTAAAAAACAGTGAATATAGCCACACCTGAATCAATATTATTATCCTTGTTTATGTTCAGTCTTCATTTTCCAGGTTAAAGCAGTTACAAGTCGTTACAATTAACTCTTTAATGAAATAACTGCGGCAACATACCGTAAACAATTTAACAAACCTTGCAATATTTGGCTCGTTGCTTCAAGGCACAGAGTGATTTTGGTTATCACGCGAATAACTACGAGTACATCCATTAACTGTTTCATATTATGGTGCTGTTTTTGAAAGTCCTATTTTTAGAATATACATATATGTCCAGAATGTTCGTTATAAAAAAATAAAAAACATAGCTTAATTCAAAAGCCGGACAAAGATCCATTTGATGTAGCATCACCGTCCAATCAATTTTCTTCCTGTACTTTCCAAAATGTCCGAGAAGTTATTTGTAGAAAGACGACTAACATCTATTACAAATCATAAGAATTTATTACCTAAGTATCAACTTGGGTTTCCCCAACAACATGCAACAAGAGAAAAGATAGCCGGTCAGTACCACGCTGGTCAATTCCACTCCCACAAAAATCACTCCAAACAATAACCACTCCGAACAAAAACCACGCCAGCAAATACCACTCCGTAAAATATCACTCCTGTAAATTACCACTCGGGGTAAAAACCACTCCAACAAATATCACGCCTGTATAATTCCATGTATGTAAATAGTATTTTAAGACTGTAGCCTTCGACTAGTTAAAGACAAGGGTTTTATTTAGGGCCAGTGAAATTATACACGTCGGTAAACCCAAAGAGAGCTTTATTAATACAATACACACATAGAAATAACGAAACATAGAAAAAATGAAAAGGAAAGTTTAAAACAAGTCTCCGCGACACGCACCTGTTGACAACCCCGGTTACACTTCCTCACACAAAACAAACACAAACTCACCCCTCTTAAGTACGGGGTGCGCGGTCATTCCCTTGTTGCAAGCACAAGGTACGCGGTCATTCACTTTACCACAACACTGAATATAGAGGGTGTTACAGCCTCCCCCGTTCTGGATTATTAAGCGACCCGCTAATTGTCCAGAAGACTGAAGCCCTCGTTGTTGTTTCCGTGGTCGTTCCCTCTTTCGAATTGGTGCCACAGGCTGGGGTAACATCGGCTCGTCTCCTGCATGGTAAGCTGTAAGAACCGAAACTCCTCCTGAACGTTTTGGCACTAGCGTTTTGGGCGATTCGCATTCTTCTATAACACCATCTTTAAGAATCTCTTCCAGTTCTTGCCGTAATATTTCTTTTTTATACGCCGGCATCCGATACGGCGGTACCGCGATTGGCGGATGGTCGCCGGTATCGAGGCGGTGCTCCGCGAACAGTGTCGGGGCTCCCCCTGGAGCGGAGATATCTTGGAAATCTGTACGTAGAGAATTTATTCTTTTACGTTGCCGGAGATCTAAATTTTGCCCTTCATTTGGCTTTAGATCTAGCGAATTTAGCGATATAATTGCATTCGACGGGCGTTCGTCTACAAAATTATATTTGGGCTCCGGAATGCCAGAAAAATTCCATACGCGTCGTTTCATGTCCAGTACAACTCCCGCCGCTTCGAGGAAATCAACTCCTAACAAAGTCGAGCTGTTAATTGCGTCTGGAAATATTAGAAATGTCGTGGTAACTATGCGATGCTCCAAATGCACATCCAGTGTCGCTAATAGCACATTTTCCCATTTTGGATTCCCGTCAGCGAATGAAACGCACATTTTGGTCCTTCCAAAGGGGTATTTGCGTTCGACTAACCTTTGATACAGGGAATACCCAGCGACGCTTTGTTTTGCAGCTGTATCAGCGAACCCTTGACCGTTTAAGCCCAGAATTTTTATCAGAAGCACGGGCCGCGGGCGAGGATGAATAACGAACCGCGGTGTCTCGGGTGAATCCAGGCAGCAAAAGTTCAAACTCGATGCCGACGTTTCGGAATCCTGTTTATTACAGTTCCCGCAATTACTTCTCGTCGTTCCCGGGTTGCCGCACCCGTAACAACTGAGTCGAAATGCACTTGTAGGATTTGAGCCCGTTGTACCGACTGTCCTTTCTGCGTCCTCACCTGGTTCCTGTTGCGTTGCTTTCTTAGCTAGAAGCTTGCGACATTCCGATTGTGTGTGATTAAATTTCTTACAAAATCCGCACCTAACCGTTTGTTTACTGTTAACATTGTCTTTTACCTTTACACTTACGGTATCGTTCTTGTTAACTAAACTATTTTCAGGCGTCTGCACCTCCTGTAACGAAACTTCGACAGTTCGCGCTTTATCTAATAAGTCTTTAAAAGTTTTTACGTCTGTCCGCGCGACGCGTTTTCTAATTCGGCGGTGTAATAACCCGTAAACCATATCCACTTGCACACTTTCTGGAAGGGTAGGTTCCGGTAAATCCGACAAAAGCGCACGGGCGCTGGACACGAATACGTCCGTTGTTTCGTCCTGTTGCTCTTCGGCGAAAAGCTCGCGATAAATTTGGAATGCAGGTTTCTTCCTTCCGTAAGAATGGCGAAGTTTTTCTAATGTATCTTGCCATGTAGTTACCGTTCCCTTTATACCTTGCCACCATTTGGCTGCGTGGCTGGTGAGAAGCATTGGTAAACCTTTTATGGCATTGTCGTCGCTTACCGATAGGCATTCTTTATACACTGTGATAGAATCTATAAAAGCGTGTACGCTTTCACCCTTTTCTCCGGAAAAGCGACTGGTACATTTAGCAAAACTACCTTTATTCGGAGGATTTGGTGCTACCGGTGCTGTTGAGGCGGCTGCTGTTACAGCGGTTACCTGTCTCTGAAAATTTTCTTGCATTTGTTGCATTTGTGTTTGCATTCCATTTAGAAGTTACTGTAGCAGTTCGCTTGACATCTGTACTACGGGGGGATTATCTGGCATCTTGGTTCCGTTTATGTTTATGTTTACGTTACACAAATCAGGTGATTCACCCCTTAACCGACGACTTCTGCGCAGTTCGTTTCCCTTTGTTGTCATACAACGAAGCGACGCTTAACACAACCGTAATGGCGGGAGAACGCGTTCTCGAACAAAGGAAGTGCGCACTTTCACTTTCACTACTCTTTTTCTTTTAGAGCGACTTATCACTACCAGCTATTTTAACTTCAATGTTTTTCACTATTTCACTATGGGTATAAATTTGTGCGAACACAGTAGACAGTCTTTGTGTTACTTCCGTACAAATTCAAAATGGCCGTTTACGTTGAGCGCCAATGTAGCCTTCGACTAGTTAAAGACAAGGGTTTTATTTAGGGCCAGTGAAATTATACACGTCGGTAAACCCAAAGAGAGCTTTATTAATACAATACACACATAGAAATAACGAAACATAGAAAAAAATGAAAAGGAAAGTTTAAAACAAGTCTCCGCGACACGCACCTGTTGACAACCCCGGTTACACTTCCTCACACAAAACAAACACAAACTCACCCCTCGTAAGTACGGGGTGCGCGGTCATTCCCTTGTTGCAAGCACAAGGTACGCGGTCATTCACTTTACCACAACACTGAATATAGAGGGTGTTACAAGACGTAATAAGAAAGATACAATGGTATTACCAAAATAAAGAAAAATTAAAAATAATGATTTATATGTTATGGCTAATTTGATAAATTTATCGATTTAGCCGTAACATATACAAGAAATTAGATACATTATTATCCATTTGAAGATAGTAGTGCATAAGCTTCTTGATTAATTAAAATAGTGCAATATTTCTTATAAGTTTGAATGAGAATGTTAAATTTTTATATCAACACGTGCCATATTATTCATTATCAATAAATTATTTTGCTATCAGGAGTTATCACTTTAATGGCTAGAAAAGTAATGTTTTTCTTGAAATTTTACCTGAATTTAATGTAATTTGAGATCTATGTTAAATTGAAAAAGTAATACACAAATTATACTTACCCATAAGAAATATCTCTTAGTATATTTTGTTGTATGTATCTTGTGTGCCTATGTACGTTTTAGTTCTTAATTTTATATTATTTTATTTATATTATCAGATTCACATTAGTATTATTATTATTAGTCCATAGACTAAACAAACGAACAAACTTCGTCGCATCTTGTACAAGAAACTTGATCATTTTCGTTCTTATCACGTCTTGAAATATAACTTTTATATGTCGAATATAACGGCGTGATATTTGTTGGAGTGGTTTTTACCCCGAGTGGTAATTTACAGGAGTGATATTTTACGGAGTGGTATTTGCTGGCGTGGTTTTTGTTCGGAGTGGTTATTGTTCGGAGTGATTTTTGTTGGAGTGGAATTGACCGGCGTGGTATTGACCGGCGTGGTAATTGCGGAGTGGTATTGACCGGACACCCAAAGTACTAATATCGTATCTAATAAATAGGCATTTTTTGGTGAAATACAGAGAACTTCTTCCCATAAGGTCGGGTGTACCACAGGGAAGTGTTCTTGGGCCAGTTCTCTGTCTACTAGTTAGCTACAGCGAATTTACCAATATCCATCAATACAGAAACCGCTACATATGCAGATAGCACTGTTGGTAAAATTGCTTGGCTCTATTGCATGGAAACAAAAAAGGAACTAATGGTTACCTTGAGTTATATTTCATAAAAAATCATATTACGATTCTACTTGCTTAAGAAATATGTACTGTGTATTGTATATTTTACTGTCAAACCTTGATGAATAAAGTACCTATAGTTGTTATTTTGCTTCATAACCGCAAGTTAGAAGTGAATGCTAGTAACTACCGCTAGAACTTCAGTTGTAAATGTTCTTGGCTGATCATCCGATTTGTTAAAGTACCATATTCACGAAAATTTAAACTAAAATAAATTCCTTGAAAATGCCTTCGAGGCATTTCCATTTATTGTAAAGATATTAGAAGTGAATGTTTGTGTTTTAGAAATTACAAAATTGTTTGGTTTTAATTACTTAGAGTTTCACTTTTATAGTAAAGTCAGAAAAGTTGAATTATTATAGATAAATAAGATTACTTCTTTTATTTAAATTAATATTTATTTGCATTTATCTGACTTATGCTTATGAATTCTAGTTATATAAATATAACTACAAGAGATAACACTAAAACATAGCTGCTATAAAACATATTCCAGATTCTTTTAATAATGACAGGAGCGTTAAAGGGTGGTTTTCAAAATATCATTTTCATTGTTCTTGCTTTGATTTTTGTAAACAGATAAGTAGTTTAATAATGATTTAAAGACATTTCGTCCTTCGAAATAGGTTTGTAAAAGGTGATTAAATAAAACTTTTATTAGTTAACTAACTGATTCTGCTTCAGTAATTTCTATAAATTTGAATAAGATTGAACTGTTAACTTAATTAACTTATTAGGTAAATCAACATCAACTGAAGACTCATTAAGGAAAAATTATGGGGTAATTTTCCACAAATTTAAATTGTTTAACGAAGCAGCTTCCTTAGTGTTATTTGAAATGATAACAAAATAGCGTTTCTTTTTCAGGTAATATTTTAAAATTGTAATTCTGTAAATCATAAACCAAAAATATTATAGAATAACTGTCATATGTGAATCTGCCCCACACATTTTTCGGAGTGAAAGAAAATAGAAGAACTTTAGTAGATACCGTTGAATATAAAACTACAGGAATGAGTGTAGCGCTCTAGTAGCTATACAAAAAGTGCGACGGAAGTCGCCATTTTGAGCATCCATGTATGACTCTTTTATAGTCAATTCGAGGTTATAATTTCAATGTTAATGTCAAGAGAGTGAATATCATATGCGTCACATACATATTTTATATAGATTAGAGCGTTGCAAAATATATATTTAAAAACTGTTTTAACCGTCGGTATTATAATATTTTATATCTTGCAGCTTCTAATTTTTGTTAATTCATACTTTTACTACATTTTTAGTCAGTTTACGTCTTTTAATATTTTATATTCAAAGGTTTACGTATCCCGTATCCATTCTAAAAGGTACGCCACTGGCATACCGGAAATATTCAGCCGCCATATGCATCACCCATCTTGGTCTCACGTATGTTTTGTGTAACCTCCTTCCCGTAGTTTTATATTCAAAGGTAAATACATTCTTGATAAAAAAAGCCCATGGTAACGAGGCTGGGATTACTAATTAGGCAACCACGTAAACTCATTTCATGCGCCACACTTTGTCATTCAAATAATCTCTGTGGTAGATCTTTTGAATTACTGATTGATTGCTGATGTTTTGATCGTCCGATGCCTTCGGCGTCTTAATGTTTTGACTTGAGGTTTATTTACCAAAGTTTTTATTCTTTTATTGAAAATTAACCACTGAAATATGTGCATAAGGATATCAAACAGAGCAACCTTTGTAAGTAAACCTTCATGGAAATAATGCTATCAGTCGTAATGGTCTGTCGAATTCCGATACACCCGGTGTATATTTATGAGATATGGTTATTTAAATTACTTGGTATTATATGTATTATTAAATTCAAAGTTATGGAAATTGAAAGTTGTAAAAGTGGAAAGTAAAACAAATAAAGTAAAAATGAACTAAAACTGACTAAAGCAAAGTCTAATTGGCGTGATTATTAGTAACTCTGGATTAGTTAATTAATTATGAAATAATTAAAACAACAATAAAATATTTATTCCTCTTCTATTTATAAATTGAGATATTGTAATGATTTATTGTCGTGCGGCTAATATATTTTTTCTACTCCCACCATGGAAAGTGGAATTTTCAGACTTCGTCTCCATAGATACGAGTATTGAAAATGAGTGTTTGCCGAACAAGTGAAATTAGCGTGCGGAAAATTTACTTTCCGCACGCACATGCATGATTTTCGGTGCGGCAAAGTATAATTTTGCCGCACCGAAATCAAAATGTCATAATGACATCTGATGAATGTCAGATTTGATTTTGCAGAAATATTTATATTTTTTTATGGAAATGTGGTTGTAGAAAAAATAGTGTGTAATACATGTGTTAAAAGCTTGTATTTGCCACTCTCATGTGACTGCAGCACTCACTATGGTTCGTGCTGCAAACTTCACATTCGTGTGGCAAACGCAAGCTTTCAACACTTGTATTACAATAGCTATTTATGATACAAGTTCGAAAAGTGAGTCTTTAAGGCACGCATGTGAAAGTTTGCTGAACGAGCGTAGCGAGTTCTGCAATTCACATAAGTGCCTTAAAGACACTTTTCGAACGTGTATCATACAAGATTTTTTAGCTACGAACGTTCAAATAGCTCTAAGTAAATAAATAAAATCAAGGGATAAGGACAATCAAACTATCTGAGTAGGAATATTTTTCCGTATCCATAGTAATAGATAAATAATTTTACTTTTCACACTGGTAATTTTACTTTTCGCACTAGTGCGAAAAGTAATCTTACTTTTCGCACTAGTGCGTTAAAGTGGTACTTTTCACACGGAAATCAGTGTGAAAAGAGTCATTTTTCGTATGTGAGTGCTAAAAATTACTATTATGAAACGTATGCATTGTTACATAGTAAATAAGGACAGTGACTAGATTATCGACGTATGTATTTGAAAAATATAAACATACGTGTACACTAAAAGGGATGTTCCCACGGTTCGATTTTTGTTGATCAATTTTAGTTGAAAAATTAAAGTTGATCAACTACTTTGTGCACACGTTTCAAGAAATTTCAAATCGACAGTTATGATTAAAATAACGCCGAATGTAGTTAGTTGTTAATGATCTTTATTTTATTTTTTATATCAGCTGTAGTAAGCCCAGGTACATTCATTTCTTTGACAATGATACGTAGGGCGTTTTCACTAGCATCTTTATTTTTATAATTTTCACCTGGATGATTCCAAAAACAGTCATATTCATGATACAATTCCAGAAACTTCATCATGGTAGGTAGCTTCCGACTATTTAAGTGTCATTTTGTTAAAAATAAATTTTTAAAATAAAGAATGTCCACACTACTTGAACGTTAGTTCACCTACACAACAACAAAAGTCGGATTGGGTCAAACATTTATGTGGAATCGATTGAAGTTGGTAAACTAAAATTGAAATAGAGGTTCTCACAGTATTATTTATTAGATTTTTGTTGATCAATTTTAGAACCGAGAGAACGCTCTTTTTAAGGGTTTGATCACTTAGGGGTTTGACTTGAACGTTTTAGGAAATTTCACATTTTATTCGGTGCTTACCACAAACACACCTATATGATATTCATAGGTATCTTATAATGTTATAAAGTATATTTAAGAAAAAAAAAGTTTAATCAATAAAGTTCCACAAATGTGCCACACAATTTTATAACATGATCTCCTAATCACCAAATTTTATTTAATCAGTTGCTGCAAGTAGAAGTAATGCTAAACTGAATTAAAACAATAATATAAGACGTAATTGATCCAATCAGCGAAAGAGACAGCGAATAGTTAACTGCGAAGAATCCTGCTGCTGAGAAAGATGGGCGATTAGATGTTATAACTTTGTTCAGCAAAAACAATTCATCTTGTAAAGTATTTTCTTCTTTGTTTCTTGGGGTTGCAGGAAGATTCAGTAGGATATTAAAACATATATCCGTTGTCTTATCAGCTTCGGCTAGTGCTTTATTACAGTTGACGGCTACTTTTGTTCCCAAGATCTGAAAGTGAAAACTCTATAATATCTTGAAAAGTCCACAAACTTTCAAAGTTTCAATAATGCTTTTAAGAAAAATCTGTAGCTTTCATTATCTTAAGTTTTGTTATTTTAGAGATTTAGGTTTCGCTTTTACTTGCAAGTGATTGAAAATATTTTTTTAGATCAGTTATTCGATATAAATCGTTTTAAATCCCTACCAAATAGAAGTCAAAACTTACTTACCGATATCCAGATAGATCGTACACAACTCACAGCGATCAAGTTAAACGTGAGATCCCGAAAACCATAATTTAAAGCAACTTCAATAAACGTTTGCATACAATCAAGTAGCATCAACATTATAGACAGAGCTAAGAACAAAATCTGCCAGCCGAATATTTTATTGAACAAATGAACTTGCCCGACTTGCAAATGATAAAAGTAAGATAACTGTCTTACGGTTTTCTGATGATTATATTTATCACCTGTTAAAGATGCAATTTTACCGGCAGTTCCGGAAAAAACTTCGATATTTTGTAATTCGTTATTTATCCCCTCAAAATTTTCTTTTATCATTGTTGCAAAGCTACACATAGTTAGTACCGTAATGAACGTATGATAGTACTGAAGTACTTGATAGAAATAATGGCGCTGACTGTAAATTCCATATGTTGCTATCCAATAATAAGAATTATAAATAAAAATTGCACAGAAAATTAGATGTTCTATAACCAGTTTTAAATAAAGCCAAGTAGGTTTGGTTTCGGTTGATTTATTTTTTAAAAGATGCTTTCTAGTTTTCCACGATATCTGAAAGAAAGTTTTAAAATCCCTCAAGTTGAAGAATGTGGTTTTAAAAATGGTAAACATGTTGCCTGTAAAAGTACTAAGAAACAGTGCCAAATCGATTGAAATCATAGTAAACGGAAACTCTTTGTAGTTATAGTCAAATCTGCCCTTTATCGTGAATAAGCTAATTGTAATCATTGCCAATATAATTACGGAGGTGTACCATTTGTACCAATGTCGCTTTCCTGATGATTCGCTATCGAACATGTAACTACATGGCGGAACTATTATTAAAATGTGCTCTAAACGATGAAGAGGATTGACGAACTGCAAGTACTGATTATAATAATTTTTAGTCATGGTTGTTAATGATACTGTAAAATTTTAACATTAAATTTAAATTTTACCGATTTCTAAGACAGGCACTATGATGAACATATCTAAGAATTACACAAATGAAACAACGTATACCTCAACTTACTTTGCTTTAAAAGTGCAAGTTAAAGTAACAGCGTCAATAATTGTCAATAAACAAGAAATAGTTGGGACGTAATTTCACTTGTACGTTTTAATGGTGACAATTTCATTAATGGTTAAGTCGATTTAAAACTATTAATTTTATCTTCCTTAATAATACCATGTCACTGTAAATAAAATGGATTAGGGGAGCCCTTGACTGGGTTGGCCACACTGAAATAAGAAATTTCAAATATAAAACACATTGTCATAAATTAAAGTACGCTGGGTATGGTTACACCCCAAAACGTAATTATCATTCTTGTTTATACTCAGTCATCAATTTTTAGGTTACAGTAATTACAACTAATTCTTTAACGACACAACGAAAGAAATAAGAACATTTACTGAAGAAAAATGTATGAAACTTTTGTAGCAAGTTTTTTTTTCGATTGTCAAGTGCTTTTAGCAAAGTTTTAAGTGACAGTTACACTGAAGATACGAATAATGCATCTATTAATTGTTTCAAATTATAAAAGCCGTATTTTCAAGAACTAAAATATAAAAAAGTTTCTAATTTGAAAACAAGACCTTATTCGTACTTATGTGATAACTATCGATAAAAATAGCGAGTATGAATTCATTATATTGGTAAATTATATGTATAGTAAAATAATACTTGGAGTATTATGCTACGTACAGACGTAGACATTAAAATGTCGACATTTATCTCTAGATCAGTCTACAGCTTGTTTACATTATGTAGCAAATTATTTGCGTAGAGCGGTATCTAGAGCACTTCAGTAGAGTGTGTACACTTTATTTTTTGACACTTCTCTATCGTGTGTTTAGACGGGCCCGGCGTAGGAAGTCTGACACTTGATGTCACCTCGTTTTTAATCATGTCACGAAAGAGATGTCGGTTAGCAGCCGAATTGATCATTAACTATATTATAAAAAAACGAAGGAAGAAGCGAAGGAGAAAATGCTGGGTTAAAGAGTGGATAGCAAAGAGAAGTACGGAAGGAGGATATTCCAAGTTGTTAGCGGAGCTCAGATATGAAGATTCACAATATTTTAAAAATTTTCTTCGCATGTCTGCTTCAGACTTTCAATTCCTTATCGAGAAAGTTAAACCAAAAATAGAAAAACAAGATACAGCGCTGCGTTGTGCAATTTCAGTTGGTGAAAGAGTAGCTGTAACACTGAAACTTTTGGCTGGAGGTGAATGTATTAATAAAACGTCTTCCGGATTGGGACCGTGTCATTTTGAGACAAAAAGTCTCAACGTTTCACCCACTTTTTGAAGGGGTTTCTTCAGGAGGAAATGGAGCACTAAAAGAGCACGGTAACTCAACGTGTCAACCACGCCAGAGGCGAAACTCTTCTAGCAAGAGGCAGAAAGGTAACGGTAACTCAACTTGTCAACCAAGCCAGAGGCGAAACCCTTCTGAAGAGAAACAGAAGAGGCAGCGACTTTATCCGGCCAAGCGTATCTGACCGGGACGACGAATGGTCAGGGGTGGAGGGAGCGGAACCAGTAATAATGGCGGACTTCCAAATATCGGATAGATAATAACCAGTGTCACGATTCAAGTTATTAGGGGCCTTGATGATTTCAATGGCCTCACGAATTTCCCTGTTGAAAAAATAAAGGGCATTGGCAATGATCGAAGAGTTTTCAAACAATATTTTATGACCAGTGTCGTGACGATGTTCAGCAACGGCTGAATGTGAAAAAAGATATGATTTCAAGCAACGTTTGTGTTCACAGATACGTGTGCGCACTGAGCGACTAGTTTCTCCAATGTACACTAAACCGCAAGAACAGGGGATGCTATAGATGCCTCTTTATGACAAGGGTTGAGGCTTATCTTTTACTGAAGGGAGTATTTGTGACACTTTTGGAGGGGGTTTGAAGATGGTTTTGATGTTATTTTTTTAAGAATCCTAAGTATGCGATCCTTGACTTGGCGAATGTAGGGTAAGAAAGCAGTAGCCTTGGGTGTACAGGTATTTTGAGGATTTTTAGACTAATAATAGATGAAAAGGGCAATGTATGACTATCTTATAACTATTTTTGCAAAGAGTTTTAGCAATATATTTGCATCGAAAAATAAATTCATTTTAGGCACAATTCCACTACTTACTTTAGCTTATTACTGCATAGAACAAAACGGCTCTAGCAAAAAATTTCTAACATGCCGGTACACTTTAGATCGTGTGTCGGCACGTTCAAAAAATGTATTCAGATGGAAGTCTACGAACTTGCGAGAGCGGTTATCGTGACACGAGTGTCTGATCTAACGACACTACTCTACATGGTGTACATACGAAGACACTCGATCTATAGAGCTTGTCTAGACATTAAAGTGTCTACGTCTGTACGTAGCATTAGAACAGTAATATAGGAGAAAACAACGAGAGGAAGAATGCGGATTCAGAACAGGCAGGTCGTGTTTGTTTATCATCTTCACACTTACCCCGATAATATAAATAAATATAATAGAAATGAAACAAAAGACACATAAAAAGAACGTAAGGTACATTAGTATTTATTGATTTGACAAAAGTGCATAACTCAGTGCAGTTAAAACTATTGTTGAAAGGGTGAAGAAAGAAAGTTAACAATTTCGTGGCCATAGTCATGGAAAATCTCTAGGTACGAAGGGTAAGTAAGGTAGGAACGGAACTGACGGAAACCTTTGGAATATCAAAGGAGTTAAAACAAGAACGTCTTCTGTATTCAGCACCTTTTAAAATATACATTGACAAAGCTTTAACAAAGTAAAAAATAGAAATTCTAAGGACGAGGAGTACTTGGCGAGGATTTATACGTTACAATTCAGGTGTGATAGTGTAGTCGTACAGGGCGAAAGAAACTTTCAGTATTGATTCATGAACTTAACAAAGCGTACCTACTTAAATTGCGGGTTAACTATGAATACAGATCGAACTAAATACGTAAGAATGGGAGTCAATGCCGAAACACTGATGTTAAATGAGAAAGAAAAGATTCAAGGTTGTGAAGGTGGGTTTGAGCCTCCTCAATCCCTCTGTTCCATAGGACTCTGTTTCTTGCTGTTGTCTGCTAGTTACGTATCTGGAAGATCTCCAAGGCGTCTCTTTTGATATTTTCTTGCCAGTGTTGCTGTGGCCTCTCTCTTCCTCTAATTCCGTCAAACTGGGCCCTGAAGATCTTTTTTGGAATTCACCACTGTCCCATACGCTCTACGTGGTCGGCCCGTTTTAGCCTCATGAATTTCACATGGCCCGCTATATTGAGAGACCTTGTACAATTCTGCCAACAACCACAGTTCGCCAAAGGCTGTGAATGATGCAAATTATTATAAAAATGGCATGTACAAGACAAAAATTGAAGGAAAAATGTAGCAATGACAAAAGATTGCTCGAGGTATAGATATAATTCTTTGGGAAAATGCATACACACATGCAGAAAAATAAACATATATCTTCCTGTTACAAAGTACAGTGTTCTACGGGACAAAGTCGTGTAACATGATAAATAGGCAAGAAGATCAAATGAAAACCTTAGAAATGGACTTCCTGAGTAGAGAAACAAGGAGAAAAGGAAAAAATAAAGAACACAGTGAGGATATTAGAAACGAAATACAAAAAAAGCAATTGCCATGATACGAATACGTACAAAGAATGGGAAACAGTAGAATACTAAAGAGAGCAATAGAATTGGTGCCTTTAGCACATAGGAAAGGACGTCGACCTCAAAGGACACGAAAGATGAAGTAACAGGACTAAAGAAGAACAGATACAGATATTGATCCACAACATAACGGGCGGGCCATTTAAGATAATTATTATGTATTTAATAACCGTTGTAAGCTACTAATCTTATTTAATATGAAATCCCCAACTCTTCTAGGCCATGCCGCTAAAGCATGCTAGATAAGAATTTGAGGAAGATTTCACTACACTGATTTTCTAGTCTTCCATAATTGCCTCTCCATAAAATCCCCTACCAAACAGTTAATTGCAGAGACATTCAAATGATTGTTATTGTAGTTCCTATGACCTGAAAATAAAATGATTGTAATATCTATGTTTAAAATTTTCAGTAGTTTATAAATATATATTAGGAAATTCTAAAAAAACGTTTAAGAAAAACGGCGAGTTCACATAAATAACTTAAAGATTCGTTCAACTCCACTAGTAAATACTAGTGATTTAAAAACAATACTAAAGCTGAAGATAAGAAATACTTACCAACATCCATACAGTTCGCACACAACTCACATCAATCAAATCAAATGATATATCTCGAAAGTCGTAATTTAAACCGAATTCAATAAAGGTACCCATCGAATCCAGTAACACCAACATTATAGATAAAACTAAGAACAAAATCTGCTGGCCAAATATTTTATTGAATAAATTGATCTGAGCGACTTGCAAATGATAAAAGTAAGACAACCGTCTTATGGTTTTCTGATGATGGCATTTATTACCTGTTAAAGACAGGATTGCATTGGTAATTTTGGTGGAAACTAGGATTTTTTGCAGTTTTTTATTTATTCCTTTAAAATTACCTTTTATCAATGTTGCAAAGCTACACAGTACTAGTGCTGTGATATGAGTGTGATAATACTGAATTGATTGAAAGAAATAGTGCTGACTGTAAAGTCCATGTGTGGTTATCCAATAATAAGAATCGAAAATAGTAATTTTAAAGAACATTATGTGTTCAATAATTAATTTTATATAAAACCAAGCAGTTATCGCTTTGGTTTGCTCATTTCTCAGAAGGTGCTTATTGGTTTTGCATGATATCTCAAAGAACCTTCGAATATCTCCCAAGTTGATGAACGTGGTTTTTAAAATGGTGCACAGGTTACCTGTAATTGTGCTAAAATTTAGTACTAAATCCATCGACACCACAGTATATGAATAATCTTTGTAAGTGTCAACAAATCTTCCCCTCAAAACGAGTAAGTTAATTGTAGTTACCGACAGCAGAATTATTGATGTGTACCACTTGTACCACTGCCGCTTTGCTGATGATTCGTCATTAAATATGCAACTGTATTAAAATGTGCTCTAAACGATGGAGAGGATTTATAAGCTGCATGTACTGATTATAATATTTTTTTAGTTGGTGACATTTTAAGTCACCTTTTTAATACGAGTATCTACATCCTAGATTATATACAGCATTTTAAAACACGTTTCTCATCCTAGATTATAAACAGCATTTTAAAACACGTTTCCCATAACAACGTGTTTTAAGAAACATTTAAAACACGAAGGAAATAGCAACAATAATTGTCTGTATTACGCCAATGGCAGAAACTTGAATAAACCTTCTCGTAAGCAGATTTAGATATGCTCATGACCAACAAATAGAAGTTGACCATCAAAAAAAATTTGAATAACACTCTTGCGAAAACGCTTAAAGTATCTCGGTTGCATATGCAACTCGACTTCGTCTCGTTGCATGGCAACAACCTCGAACTTTAAGCTCGTGTTTTCGCACTTGTATTATTAATAGCTATTTAGTTATGATTTTTAAGGACACTGAGCTATTTGTACTTAGTCCCAATTTAATGTTCAAGTTTAATAAGTAATTTTTAGTACTAAATTACAATTTTTCCGTTGAGACACCAATATGAACAAACGTCGTAGTTACGCAAATGTATGTATTTATACCTAAAACTAATTTTAGTTTCAAAACTGTTGGTATAAGTAAAAGCACCAATACGAGTTAATAACAGAAATAAACTAGAAAGAGTTACGACATAGTTTTAATGGGGATAATTTCATTAACACTTAAAATGGTTTTGAAACTATTAAGTATGCCTTTGTTAATAAGACTAGGGGATTGTAAATTAAACAAATCAGGGAAGGCCTTGACTTTGTTGTGATAGTTGGTGTCATTAGAATAAGAAATTTCAAATATCACACTTATTGTTATAAATTATAAAACAGTGTGTATGGCCACACCTGAAACAGTATTATTATCCTCGTTTATGTTCAGTGATCATTTTCCATGTTAAAGCAGTTAGAAGTCGTTACTACTAACTCTTTAATGAAGTAACTACCGCAACATACCTTAAAAAATTAACAAACCTTCCAATATTTGGCTCGTTGCTTCAAGGGGCAGAGTGATTTTGCTTATAACGTGTATAACTACGAGTAGATCCATTAACTCACATTAACTGATTCATATTATAGTGCAGTTTTTGAAAGTCGTATTTTTAGAATATATGCTCAAAATGGTCTTTATAAAAAAATAAAAACAGATTTTTTTCATTAATGTTGAACAGCATATTAGTATGAATTATAATTTACATAATGATATAATTAGAGTGACCAACGTTATTCACCTCTGCATATTCTCTGCAAGGCAAACTGTATTTTTTAGAACTTTTAGCTACTTGAAACTAATATATGTCACTGGATGACTAAAAAGGTTTCAATATAAGATTCTAATGCTCAATGGGAGAGGGATAAGCTTTTATAATTGAATTATTATCAAAGAGGCGATACTGTATTCACGGAGTTCTGACAGTAAAATCTGTAACCCATATACTATACATATTTCATCAGTGACTAGATCGCTAATGCAACTGTAAAATAAAATTCGATCAAAGAATTAATTCACTTGTAGAATAACATTTATAGATTAAAACTAGATTACTTAGTAGAAAAAATGAGGTTAAGGGAACGATTGAAAATAACTCGTGCTCCTAGAGACAAAACCAATTTAAATCCTGCAACGAGGAAATGTTAAACGATTACAAAAGTCAATGTATCAATTCATTACTAGAAACCCCGACTGCATCTGAAGCCATTGATTATTGGTCGTGGAAAGTTACAAGAAGGTCAAATGCACTCAAAAAAGCTCTCCGCTTATAAGAAACAGCTACGGTGATTGGCCCAGAAGCGACTCCTATAAAGCCAAAACCTTCGCCCGATACCTTAGCAATCTATTTCAACTTTTTTCTAAAGATATATCGCAAGAAGAGCAAGACTCAATTCTAAAACTGCTTGATACGCCATACCAGTTGGATGCAATGCACCGTGGTACGTGCCCAATCAAGTTATTCATCTGGACCTCAAAATTCCCTTGATCAAAGAAGAGGTCACCTACCGCATTGCAAAATACCAGAATCGCCTGAAAGTCCACACAGACATCCTAGCAAGAGACCTGCTCACTGCACCCCGAGTAAGAAAACTGAAGAGATTTGGCCCACTTGATCTAACAGCCAGAAGTCAATGAACTAAATAACAACTAATACTTATAAAAGGCCAAAATAGTAGCTTTAGTTTTAGTGTAAGTAAAATCTTCATTATTTGCTAATAGTCACAAAGTAAAAATGGTAGTCAATACCGAAACGCTGATGTTAAATGAGAAAGAAAAGATTCTCAAGGCTGTGAAGGATTTTTCTTCTTCCACGGTATTACCGCCCTCAGTGCGCTTAACTTATGTATCTGGAGGATCTCCAAGGCGTCTGTTTTGGTATTTTCCTATCGGGGTTGCTGTGGCCCTCCTCTTCCTCTAATTCCATCAAACTGGGCCATGAAGACCTTTTTTGGAATTCGCCACTCTTTCATACTCTCTACGCGAACAACCCATTTTAGTCTCATGAATTTCATATGGCTCGCTATATTGGGCGATTTGTACAATTCTGCCAACTCCTGATTATAGCGTATTTGCCAAAGTTCGCCAAAGGCTATTATAAAAATGGTATGTACAAGACAGAAATTGAAGAAAAAATGTAGCAAGGACAAAAGATTGCTCGAGGTATAAACACAATTCTGTGGGAAAATATATCAGCAGAAAAATAAACATATATCTTCGTGTTACAAAGCGCAGTGTTCTATGGGACAAAGTCGTGGCAATTGACAAATAGACAAGAAGATCAAATGGAAACCTTAGAAACGGACTTCCTGAGAAAAGAAGCCCGGAGAAAAGGAAAAAATAAAGAACACAATGAGGATATAAGAGGAGATTACAAACGAAATACTAAAAAGTCAATTACCATGATACGAACACCCACAAAGAATGGAAAACAATGGAATACTAAAGCGAGCAAAGGAAATGGTGCTTCAGCACATAGGAAATTACGTCGACCACAAAGGACATGAGAGGTAAAGTAAGAGGACTAAAGAAGAACATATACAGATCTTGATACACAACATAACGGGCGGGTCACTTTAAAAATTATTAGGTATTTAATAACCACGTAAACTACGAGTATTAATCTTATTAAATATGAAATCACTAATTTTTATAAATACCATAAACTCTCCTGCGATATGCCGGTTGAGGAAGATTTTATAGTCTTCCATAATTGCCTCTCCATAAAACCCCCTACAAAACAATTAATTGCAGAGGCATTCAGATTTTTAGGAAGCCATACATCTTTTGAAATAAATTTCATATGTTGTTACAAAAACTTGGTGATAATTGAAGATACATGTGAAGGTGTAGAAGATGAGACGGAAAATCTCCTTGACGGTATAAGCGCTTTGAATCAAATCTAAGAAATGGTTTTAACAGGTTTTCTATACAGGGAATTTTTCTTTTTAGTATACATATCCCCTATGTATACTTTTATAATAAACGCAAATAGGCAACCCACTATACAATATAAACGTCACGTCACGTGGTGCGTAAAAGTTATGTTTGATGTTTGTAAATAAAAAATAAATTAAAATTAGTGGAATATCAACATAATTTTAATTCAACGATTATTCTAAAACATAAAATATCAACAATACAAAACAGAAAGGAAAATAAAAACAGCAACAGTTAAAGACTAATTTTTTGACATTAACTTAATTTGATGATTTTTGCCACAGCATGCTAATTTTTTAACGTTTATAGTGTATAGTGGGTTGCCTATTTACGTTTATTATAAAAGTATACATAGGGTATATGTATACTAAAAAGAAAATTTCCCTGTATATAATATTTTCTAAAGATTTGTTGACGCGGAGTTTGACATTTTATACTTCTTTATTGGGTATTTCACCATCAGTTGCTAAAATAAAAATTAAATTAATAACATATTAAGAGAGAGATCAAAAATGATCGAACACAAAACGAGGCTCGATTACGAAAAGATGATATGATGGCATCAGACAGAAAGAGAGAAAGTTAACATGACAAAAGCTGGATACCAAAAAATGTATGTGAGCATCGAGTGGTAGAAATTGAATTGCAGAAATACAGAAAAAGAAAAACGATTTCCAATAAATGCCAACTAATGCCAACATCAAGCTTAAAAGAAACAAGACCAAAAAATAGGTTAGAGGAATCTTAGGCGAACCCATGTACAAAGAATTTTAAAATTTAAAGAATACAGTGTTAGTATCGCTATTAAAGGAATTAAACAAAATGGTACTTCTTCAGGGAAGTGGGTGACTATGCTTTTTATAATGGCATAATGAAAGAGTTCTTCAAGTTTGTTAGTAAATAAAATTTAGAGATTTGGCAAGAGATTTTAAAGTCGTTACGAGTTGATGTTGCCGCCTGATAATAAGAGGAAAATACAGGAAAATAACATCTGTGAACATCTATGCAACTCAACAGAAAGATGAAGAAAAGAAAAATAAAT
Organism: Melanotus villosus; assembly: GCA_963082815.1. Taxonomy (NCBI): domain Eukaryota; kingdom Metazoa; phylum Arthropoda; class Insecta; order Coleoptera; family Elateridae; genus Melanotus; species Melanotus villosus. The sequence continues at coordinate 46,911,872 of OY720418.1, read as the reverse complement.
TTTATGAAGATTTAGGAACTAAAAGTCACGTTGGGCAAGTAAGTAGAAGTATAGGAATGCAAAATGCTAAGAAGTTGGTATAGAGAAAGAAGGAGTACAAAGAAACCAAACAAACAGACTATAACAACATAAAATGCAAAAAAGGAAAATAGGTCAGCTACGGAGGAAATGGATCGAGTGAGAAGAGAAGTTCTTGCAAAATATCGGATAGGAGACTGGAAATAACTGGCAGAGACCAGCAAAAATTGAAAAAAAGCATTAAGTTAGGCCTCTAACGGTTGGTAGTGTTGCTATATACATATAAATATATGGTTTATAGGTTTACTGAAGATAGCAAACTTTTAACATTTACAATATTTACAGTAAATGTTAGCAAATTCTTAATTAATTTTTAAACCAATCAATATTGTAGGACAAGTCATCTAGAAGCGAATGTTCAGAACGGTCTTGAAGTTTCTACCGAATTCGAGAAATAAACATTCAGTATAAACAACTTACTGTATATTATTGTAATTATTTAGTGTAAATAAAGAATTTTTTTTTTGCTAAAATCGTTACAAGATATTTCAAGATAGTTTATAGAAAACATTTTTTATTGCTGTGGAATTGAATCATAACAATTACATAAGATGTAATTGAACCAACCAGCGAAAGTAATAAGGAATACTTTATGGTAAAAAATCCTGCCGCAGAAAAGGTTGGTCGACAAGATGCTGCTATTTTGTATAACAAAATCACTTCATATGAAAAATTTTCTTGCTGATTTTGAGAAAGTTTAGTGGCATTTCTTAGTAAATTTAAAGACAGATCTTCTGTGCGTTGTGCTTCATCGGTTGTTTGACCACAACACATAGTTATCTTTGCACCCAATCCCTAAAAAGAAAACTGTATAAGTTTTTGGTACTTTCGCACTTTTAAGTGGAAAGAATGTTTTGAATTATGTTTTTTTTAACTGAAAGGATACAAACTTCGACTAATGAAAATTCCCACACCACAGTCGGGATTTGAGTCTAGGTAGCGAAAAACGCTCGCGATTTACTGTGACACCGAAGCTTCAGAATTTTTCTTTTAAATTGAGAGAAACTAATTTAGATCATAATAATAATCAAAGGCTATTTTAATTTATGGAGTTTTGAGGTGTTGTAATAAAGAATAAACAATTGATATTACATCATCCTGTATTGGTAAATTAACCATTGTTTATTGTAATTATATCATGAGATCAACAAAATTTCTCATATATATTATTGTGAATTTCCAGTGTTGGTAAGTATCATTGCAATACTAAAATTTGCAGCGTATAGAATTGAGTTTTTACAGACTCGAATTTATTTTTTATAACGTTTTACTTGAAAGTTTAATGAAATTGGGGATGGTAAAAGCTGTTTCAACAGCTAAATTCCGGTGTCAAACAAAAAGCAAAACAGGAAATTCAATAATAACTATAACCTTAAATTATGATTCTTATAGTTTTAGAAAGAGGAGAAAGTTTGTGGATCGTATGGTACAACAATATGCTCACCATTAACCAGAGCGTCCTTATTGAGCTTAAAATAATTATATGAGTATAGTTTTGCTCATCCTTAACAAGAAATTCAATGAGTGCTCCTAAACAGTCAATTAAAGCTAGAGCTATAGCTAAAGTCAAGAAAAGAATCTGCCATCCAAATATTTTGTTAAATAACTTAATGTTCTTGACCTGTATGTGATAAATTTTTGTTAGCTTCCTCATATCTTCTTCTAGTTTAAACTGAGAATTATTTTCCGCAACCCAGTTGCATTTCTCAAGAGAATCATTTATCTTCACAAATACCTCTTTTATGGCTATAGCAAAATTGCAAATTATTAAAACCATTATGTACTCGTGATAATACTGAAATTCTCGGAATAAAAAATTACGGTGGTTGGTAAAACCCAGTTCTGATATCCAAAAATAATTATCGTATACTATAATAACCATCAAGATGAAATGGTCTAAGGCTAGTTGTAAGTAAAACTGTTTATGCTTTTGCTGGGCCGACTCAGAATTAAATAAAATTACATTCGTTTTACAGAATACGTTAAAAAATGATTTAAATTTCTCCATATGAAGAAATGAGTTTGCCAGAACTGCATAAATATTGGTTATTGTGGTGGTGAGATTTAATATTACATCTGATGCTATGCCACTGTATGGTATGAATCCATACACTTCTTTGATTTTACCACATACTGAATATCCATAACCTGCAATTATTATTACTAGCATTAATAATGAGTAGCATTTATATAAGAAATTTATTGTGGTTTTGCCACTTCTGGCAATGGTGCTGTTTGGTGGAATAATGGCTAAAATATTTCCCAGACGGTGTATGGGATTTATAACGTAGATATATGCTAAGCATGTATTTTCTGTCTCTTCCATTGTAAGCAGTTATAATTTGGGTTTATGGAATAGTTATGCGCTTTTAACTTTAGGGGACTTCATGTGATAGGTATCTATATTGTTCTGTAAAATCTATAACTTTTCCACTTATAGAAAGTTGAAGCATACCATTACAAATGAAATACAGAAGAAAATACACCAATTGAAATAATGCAAAACATATAAAGAGAAGTTGTCATAATAATAAAACTTTTAGGAAAACTACACTTTATTCGAACGATATTATTGATGAATATGAGGAATAATTTAATATATGAAATTATTATTTACAAGTTTCTGAATATCATTAACTCTTTAAAAAATGACAGTGATGCAAAGAAAATGATAACAGTGTTTTTATATACCAATCAAAAAGGACATCAAATTCTACATCGTGAATTTTCCATATTTTATTTTTGCGCCAAATATTAGTTTAAAGTTAGGTAAATAAGCTCAATTAGGCAAAAAGTCAATATGTACGAACGTTAGACAAAGATAAAATAAGACATTTGTAAAAGGAATGTAATAGGAAACTATACGTAGGTAACAATAAAAATAATTCAACTATGGGGAACAAAGAAAATGTAAAAATAGTCAAATGAACGCCTTTTGTGTTTAAATATTGTTATTATTGAATATACATTTTATAAACTGGACTAGGGTAACAGAAATGCGAAAAATAACAAAACCTTCATATAATTAAAGACGAAAACGAAGAAATTTAACAAAACATAGTTTTATAATAAATGGAAAACCGCATGTAAAAGATCTCTCATGCAGACATGTCAAGTTCAGTTCCTGACACCGACGGCTTTCTGGAATGTAAACAAGGTCGAACGCTTTTACGCATTTCAAGGGTGTGCTAAGTAAGTCATTCTTGCAAAACAATAAATACATTTGTAGGTAACATAAAACAGGTTATTTACCCACAAAAAACAAGTACATTAAATATTTATATATACGAGTAAACATAATGAAGGCTTCACCTTAACAAAAATGAAAGACAATAGGGAAATAGGAGAAGCAATGCGAACAATTTAATACTATGTGTTCATAAATTAACAGCAAAATTATGGAGTTTTAATAGAATAACCTCAAAATGGGCAATGGGCAAAATTGATAACGTAGTTTTAGAAATGAAAAGATTAAACATAAACATCTTAGGTATGAGCGAAGTAAGGTGGCCAAGCAATGGCACCTGCCCAACTGCAAATGGTAAAATTTACTTCTCAGGATCAGATGACCCCCGTCACTTATATGGGGTAGCAATTATGGTAGACTCCGAAACCCAGAAATCTGCTATTAACTTTGTGCTGTTCTCAGACCGTGTCATGTTACTGCAATTACAAACTAATTTCGGAAAAATGAACATGATCCAAGCATACGCCCCAACGACTGATAAAGATGATGACAAGTTTGAAGTGTTCTACCATCAAGTAGACACAATACCCAAATCCGTAATAAAACAGGAAATTACAATCTTTGTGGGAGATATGAATGCCAAAATTGGACGAGGAAAAACGGAGGATGTAGTGGGTGATCACGGACTCGGGGAGCGGAATGAAAGAGGCGACCGGCTAGTGCAGTTTGCGGTAGAAAACGACTTTGTAGTGACCAACACACTTTTCAAACTACCGAACAGAAGATTTCGTACCTACGTGAAAATCCCCACAAGACTCTGAAAATCGTATTGTCAGAAATCACATAGATTTTGTTATGTTCAGAGAGAGGCACAGAAACAGTTTAATAGTGGCAAAGACATACCCGGGTGCAGACATACACTCGGACCATAACCCAGTGATCGCCACCTTTAGATTCAAAATGAAGAAAATAAGTCAGGCAACATCAAATAGAGATTGGAAGTCCACAAATTGGGAGACCCAGTGAAAAGAAGCGAAATAGCAGTAGAACAAACTAAACGATAGATTACACGCAGCAAAGCAGCAGCTGAAAGAGTGCGAGGGAGTAAAAGAAAAGTGGAGTAGGCTGAAGACGAAAATCCTTAATATAGTAGATAAATATTTGAAACGAGATAGGATGGAGAAGAAGAAAAGTTGGATGACGGATAAAATCCTAAAACTAATGCATGAGAGGAAGGAATATAAAAGTAAGGAAATGGAGAAATATAAACAGATACAGCGTGTCATCAGACGGAAGATAAGAAATGCGAAGGAAGAATGGGTAAAATCAAAGTGCGAAGAGATAGAAAAACTTCAAAAGGCCCATGACTCTTTTAATGCCCATAAAAAAGTCAAAGAGATGACAGGCCAGAATAGGAAAACTCAATACATTGTTTTGATGGACGATAGTGGAAAACTTATAACAAACATAGAGGACAAAATAAATATATGGAAAAAATATATACAACAGCATTTTGAAGACCAAAGACAAAAAGGACACACACCCTCAAACACCGACAATGAACCAGAACCAGAATTACCAAAGAAGAAATAAATAAGGCACTGAAGAACATGAAAACTGGACGAGCCCCCACGGGTCTAGACGAAATCCCCAGTGAACTGCTAAAATTAATTCAAGAAGATAACATCGAAACTCTAAAAGACTTATTTAACATCATTCATATAACAGGAATTATACCACCGGAATTGCTAAGGTCAACCTTTGTAATGATCTTAGTCCAGTCATATTAGCCTCAAAAAGCCATTTTGGCGGAAATAAATTATATATTTTTGAAATTCGGTGTACATACTCCTGAGTACTCTAGAATCGAATATCCGTCGAGTTTCCCCTTCCTCGGTGGGGGCTTCATCCCTTAATATTGAAAAAACATCCCCCAAACGGCGAAGTTGTGTTATTTTTCGCAATTATCTCGTAAACGGTGCACCGCCTGAAAATTTTTATATCGCGTAAAGTTGATGGGAACAAAATTTTGAACAAAAATTATATTACACGATTTGCCACAAAAGCTGTAGTTCGCGCGGTATAGAGGCCGGAAGTAGGGGGTGGATTCTGTCGCGCAACGCACAATTCGTTTCTCGCGCTCTCGTAAATAACTATTTTATTTATTTATTTATTTTAAGACCAGGTTACAGAAATAGTAACAATACAGATACAATAGCATTGCGCTAATAGTACTGCATTCTGCAGAGGTGTGTATGCACCTGTTCACAGCGTGGTTTAACAAGAATTAAAACTAAGAGAGAAAAAAAAAACAAAACAAAAACAAAAAACTAGAGCATTCCATGATCTATGCTATAACATAAAAATTGGAAGCTCTGAAAACTAAAACTAAAAACTAAAACTAAAAACTAAAATACTTTTGTAGTAGTTTACATACAATGTGCATTATAAACATTTCCAATTTTAACAAAATTTATATATTATCTCAGTTTATATTAACATATCCCGGCTATTATCATCCACTATCTGCGACAACAACTTTGTATTTTTTATAATCCAATTTTTCAAGATGTACTTGTTAGTTTTTTTAGTATAAGGAAGTAGTTTTAGTCTTTTTGGTAGAACATTATATAGTTTTATCGCATTTATTTCACTATTTTTCTTACTTAACGTCTTTTTCATTTTTGGCAAATTTAAGCTTTTATTCCTAGTATTGCTGTTTGAATTGCGATACCTTAATTTGCATTCATCATAATGGTATAATAATTATTCCAGGAAGAATGCTTGTCTAAGGTTCAAAGGACTAGTTAAATTTTTTGTGTTTTTCATTATTATTTTCAGGATTCTGTTTTGTAATTGTTGTAGTATGTTTATTACATTACCATAAGCTCCTCCCCAAGCAATTATGCCATAGTTGCATATGCTATGAAAAAGGGCATAATATATTGTCATCAAGGATTTAGTTTGCATTATTTTGGCTAGTTTTGCGAAGACAAATAATAGATATTTGTTTTTTTTTGTAACATAATCAATATGTGCATCCCATTTCATGTTATAATCAAATTTTAAACCTAGATATTTATAATATTGCACTCTAGTTATAGGTTCATCACTAATTTTTATATCCATATCAAAGGGTACACTATCAGAATAAGCACCAAAAGTCATATAGACAGTTTTTTGAGCGTTTAGAGAAAGTTGATTCAATGCTAGCCAATTACTTACTGTATTTAGACAACCATTAATTCTATTTTGTGTATCTTTCCATGTTGTGTCGCTACATAAAATGTGTCTTCTGGCAATATACATAACATATCATTAATATATAAGATAAATAAGAGTGGACCTAAGATTGATCCCTGAGGGACACCAGTAGTTGTATTACACGATTCGCTCTTGATGTTTGATATTTTAACCGTTTGTGTTCTGTCTTTTAGATAGTTTTCTACTAACTTATTAGCAATACCTCTAATGCCATAGTTCTCTAATTTTGATAACAAAATGTTATGATTAACCGTATCAAACGCCTTGGCTAGGTCCAAGAAAGTTGCAACTAATGGCTTAGTCTTATCTAGATGATTATATATATATTTGGTAACATATGTTAGTGCATCTTTTGTCCCTTTGTTCTTCAAGAAACCAAATTGCTTGTCTGACAGTATCTTGCAGCGAGTTACAAAGTCGTATAATCTACTATGAATGATTTTCTCAAATATTTTAGCTATGTTAGAGATGAGTGAAATTGGTCTGTAATTAGTGACAAGGTGTTTATCACCTGCTTTATAAATGGGTACTACTTCAGCAGATTTAAGTATTGCTGGCCAAAAAGAATTTTCAATACACAAGTTAAATATGTGATTTAGTGACTTATCAATGTACATTATAAGATTTTTTAAAACTTTAATACCTATTCCATCTACACCTCCTGCTTTATTTTTCATATTAGTTAAGATGTGTTTTATTTCGCAGCAGTTTGTTGGTTTTATGTAAATAGATTCACTGTTGACTTTTAGTAAACCTATCATATTGTTAGGCATTTTAATATTCTTTGCAAGTTTGGTTCCTACTTCACAGTAGAATTTGTTAAAAGTATTCGCTATATCTAGTGGTTTGTCAATTATTTTAGTTTGGTCCTTTATGTAACTTATATCCGTGTTGTTATTATTACGATCTTTATTTAATTTTTTCTTTATATAATTCCACAAGTATTTATTATTATTAGATATTTGTTGCACTATTTTAAATCATATTTTTATTTTGTATAATGTTATTCCAGAAATTTGTCTACCGGCGTGAGGCTGTAAACCCTGGGTCTTACGAAACGAGAGCGCGAGAAACGAATTGTGCGTTGCGCGACAGAATCCACCCCCTACTTCCGGCCTCTATACCGCGCGAACTATAGCTATTGTGGCAAATCGTGTAATATAATTTTTGTTCAAAATTTTGTTCCCATCAACTTTACCCGATATAAAAAGGCGGTGCACCGTTTACGAGATAATTGCGAAAAATAACACAACTTCGCCGTTTGGGGGATGTTTTTTCAATATTAAGGGATGAAGCCCCCACCGAGGAAGGGGAAACTCGACGGATATTCGATTCTAGAGTACTCAGGAGTATGTACACCGAATTTCAAAAATATATAATTTATTTCCGCCAAAAAGTCTAATTTGACTGGACTATCTCTAAAAAAACTCAATGCTAAAAAGTGTGAAGACCATAGAACCATCAGCATCATAGCAAACAAAAATAGCAACAGTTAAAGACTAATTTTTTGACATTCACTTAATTTAATTATTTAAAAAATTAGCATGCTGTGGCAAAAATCATCAAATTAAGTTAATGTCAAAAAATTAGTCTTTGACTGTTGCTGTTTTTCTTTTCCTTTCTGTTTTGTATTGTTGATATTTTTATTTTATCTTTTAGAATAATCGTTGAATTCAAATTATTTTGATATTCCACTAATTTTGATTTATTTTTTATTTACAAACATGAAACATAACCTTTACGCACCACGTGACGTGACGTTTAGTGTATAGTTGGTTGCCTATATATTGCGTTTATTTTAAAAGTATACATAGGGGATATGTATACTAAAAAGAAAAATTACCTGTATAAAAATGTAGTTGTAATTATTATTTTTTCTAAATTTTTATTTGTCATTGGTCCGTCTGTAAATGGGCTTATGTCTGTTGATGGACCATGTTTTTGTTAAATAAATAAATAAATAAATAAATGGAAAGAAATTAAGAAGTTACTCCAGAATAGGAAGGAGTGGAAAACCAAAATCAAATCAACTTCATAGTCTTACACCTATAACAGTAGAACGAATTCGGATTAAGTAAAGTAATATTCCTGAAGATGTTATACTTCCTGGAACTAATACGAAAGTGCTAAATGTTTTTGTTGCTGATGAAGCGTATCCATTACTTACTCACTTATTATGTCTTCATCCCTGAAATCAACTGGACTATAATAATATAATTTTTAATTATAGACTGTTAAGAGAAAGGAAATTAGTAAAATGTTCTTTTGGCATTCTTACATGTAAGTGGAAAATTTTGAACACAATTATTGAAACAAATGTTGACTTTGCTACAGAAATAACGAAAGCTGCGTGTTTACTTTGGAATATAGTTATGCCACATGACAGTAAAACAAACTCACATAAAATAATCAGGGCCGTCTTAACAAATTTGAGCGCCCTGGGCTAAAAGAAACTTGGCGCCTTCATCACATTGGATTCAACAATAATTAAATAATGCGTATGTATAATTAACGCCTCGGTACTGAGTAGAGGAGCTTTATTCTTGAAATCATTCGCTTAAAAATTTAACCAAGTTTCAAATTAAATAAAAAATCAAACTCAGTTCTTCAGCGCCCTAGGATCGTTGGCGCCCCTGGGCTATAGTCCATTTAGCGCTATGGATAAGGAGGGCCTGAAAATAATAGAGTTATTCCTCCTGTATTAGGAGTAGCAAAAAACAATTACTTCAGCGTGCGTCTGACCACTGAGATCAAGACTGGGCCGAGGTCGATTCCGAGGGCCACATAAACACCGAAAACACCCGACTGCTTCTCTCAGAAACTGTGGTAAACCGCCGAGGTATTTTTGCCTAGTAAGTCTTCTCTGGAGTAGAAGTGCAAGCACTTTCGTGGTTCGGAACCCACGTAAAGCTGTAGGTCTCCTATGTTTGTAGGTTCACAGGCATATTGGGAGAAGACCGGCGACACCTTGTAAATGGCACGCTACTTGAATAAGAAACATTTACATACAACCTACTTTACTAGTTCAAGGGGAGATGTGCCATGAGCCATGACAATGGAACGTCATTTAATTACCATTATCTTTAAATAACGAAATTACGTTTTTAGATGTAGCAGTTTGGAAAAACTAGAAAACTTGTATTTGTTCACGTTAGATTTTCCTGTAGTGATATAAATAATATAAATTCAGTATAGAAAGACATATTAAATAAGAAATATATCCTTACTTACCATCGCCTCCTAGAGCATTACTGAATTCTTGCCAAAATTTGTTTATAACACTTTTATTTTGATGTCCCTTGTGCCTGGGATTCTATATAGGAATACTTTTATAAATACAAGATATAAGTTTCCCAGTAAAAGACGTAAGCCTAGTAATTATTTACAGACCCATCCCTAATGAATGCACATTATTTAATAGTACAAACGAAAGCGTTTATCAATAAAAATCAAACTGATTTGTTTTGACGCGGTACAAGTTATTGTACGTCTAGTGTTTAGAGAGTGTGGAATTTTAGAACTTGTAAATATTTGCATTGCTTTGTTTCTAATCATTCAACACATTGAGGATGCTATAGCCGCCGGACCTGCCTGAAACGCTTTACGTGCTGTTTGTCCGGCCGTACACTTATCAGCTTAAGCTGAGCTTCTACTGATGTTCATACTGAGATACCCGTTCTTAGACAATAACATGTCCAGATAGGTATGGTAGTCCACTTAAAGAAATAATTAACGGAATACCTAGCACGGTACTTAACATTCATATACGTGATTTATTCTTGACAAGTTAAAATATTAACATTATTCGACATTCATCCACACTAATTAAATATTGCATAAGTCTAGGGACCGGAATTCCAGTAAAGATTTAAGCTGAAGCTTAACATACATTGGTTTGAATTAAGACTTAAAAATCGCAATTCACCCTACTTTAAACCGGCTTAAGTTAAACCTTAGCTTAAACCTGCATTAATACCAACATGCATAGTCGCAAAAGGTTTTTGCCTAAAATTGTACGTTATTTAACTAGAGAATGTATTATTAATGTTAAACTGAATTAAAACAATAACATTTGTGGTAACGGTTGCAAAAATTGAAAGCGAATAGTCGATTGTAAAAAATCCTCTTGTGGAAAAAGCTGGAGAACAAGACGTAGCTAGCTGATTCAAAGTATCCAACTTATCTCGTAACATATTGTCTTCGCTAGTTTGAGTAGCCAATGGAAGTTTCAACAAAATATGCGGAGTAATACCTTTGGTTCGTTTTGCTTCTGCTGATGTTTTACTACAGGTGAAGATAATGTTTGTACCAAGACTCTGAAAGTAGTTTAAGGAAGTATTATACTATCTTAACGTAAATTTATGTAAAAATAATGTTTAATTGTAAGAACTGCCTAATGTTAATTTGTGTTCTTTAAGTTCTGTAATAAATACATAAAAAGCTCAGGGAATTAAACAACATCCAGTGTAATGTGTTTATTACTTATTAATTTCCACAATGCCCTAGTCGAACTCATAACTATCAAATTAATGTCGTAATCCTCTAGGCCATACGCTAAAGCAGATTCAGTTAACAAACCTAAAGCATCAAGTAATCCCAATGTAACCGACAAAGTTAGGAATAGAATTTGCCAACCGAATATTTTGTTAAACTAATTAACTTGCATTATCTGCGCTTGATATATTTGTACTAATTCTGTTATATCAACTTTGGGGTTAGTTTTCTTTCTTTGATTTGTTACTAAGTTTACTTCTTTATTCGCTTCAGTTACATTTAATGAAGAAATATTTAATGACTCGAATCTGTCCTTCATTGCCGATACTATAAGTTGCATATAGCTACAACCATTATATATTATAAACGTGGTAGTTTTGAAACCCCCGAAAAATGTAATGACGATATTTTTGAAATCCTTCTAAATTTATTCAGCAACGAGCATTGTAAATTGAAATGCATACAAGAAGCAAGTGACCTGTTATTCATTTAATGTAAAATAATTTGGAGGTTTCCGTAATAATAATTTATCCACTCAAATATCTATCAGTTTCAAGAAGTATATTAATAGTCCAGTCAAAACAAGGTTTAACCTCCTGAAAAATCCGAAAGTTTTGAAACTTTGCACACTTATTTATAGGTACCTAAGGATGAATATACCAAAAGTCCTCATAAATATGAGGCGAGCTCTAGCGGCAATTAGTGAAAAGTGAAAACAGGGAACTTTTTTTGGTTTTTCGTTAATATCTTAAGAACCGTTGGTCGGAGGTAAAAGTTGATTATATACAAAATTGAAGCATATTAACTTTGCAATAAAAATGATTATATACATTTTTCTTGTATTCCTAACGGCTTCCGAGTTATAGGGCGCTAAAAAATAGCGTTTTTTGAAAAACCACGCTAGTGCGGTACAATATGGTATTTCTAATAATACTTGACAATGGTTTACCTACATTTTTGTACACCATGGATGATTGAGGAGATTAACTACACAACTTTGTATAAAAAGAAAGACATATTCATAAGTAAGTATGTATATTATATTAAATAAGTATCATATTATAAAGTATATTAAACAATGAAATGCAAAGAAAAGTCAATCAACTCTTGATCGCTTTTTGGGTAGAAGGACCTGCAATCTGCTCATCTTGGTCAGCTTCTCCACTTGCTGCCTGAAACACAGTAAGAAGAGGTAGGTATATGGATGAGATGATGGTGTGAGAGAGAGAACCATTATACAGATAAGAACATGACAACTGATTTATGTATACTATTGGAAGGTAAATGAATAACAAAAAAATACAAATGTGCAATCTCACCTGGCTAAAATATTGCATTTTGTTTATTAAAATTTCTATGACTGCCTTTAATTATTACACTTACATATTAACACTCTGGAATCAGCAGTAGTCTTAATTAAGACTGATTTTATTCACGTAGACTTTTAAGGAAGGGCGAAACTAACACAAAATACAATCATACAAAAACACAGTAAATACAGTAAATTACATACGAGTGACAATTGACAGTTCACTTGGAAAATAAAAATCACTACAAAAATCCCTGCACTATAATTATGTTTATATGCCGGCGTATCATAATGACAACTTTATGTCATTGTATTTGAGTGACGTAAGGCAGTTCATTATAGTCCAAGGACCATAATGAATCCATTATGGGCCAAGGACCATAATGAATCCATTATGGTACTCAATTTAAAAACTACTAAATTCAAAAAGTACTCTTACACGACATTTTCTGCAATTTTCTTCAAATTCGAAGGTAAACTTTCATTAGAATCACTCATTTTCTTAAATTTTACTACAAATTCAATTTGCAAATTGTGAAATTGCAAATTAATTTTAACAGCGCTTTCTACTTGACAGCAGTGTTTGACAGTAAATAAAGCGCGGCTTGCTTACTATTTTTTATAATAATAACTGAATGCACCTGACGTTTCAAAAATACTATTTTAAATCTTTAAAAATATACATACTGATGCCAGCATATAAAATTTTGTATGTAATTCGGATCATAAACGATCATTATGGTACACGCCGTGTTATCGGGTTCGGCTAACGCCTCGCCCGATAATATTCACGGCTAGTACCATAATGATCGTCATTATGATCCTTATTACATAAATAACTATTATCGTCGACTAGCATCATAATGCTATTATTATTATAGAGAAAATCGTTCATAATATTATACATTATGGCATTGTGCCATAAAGTTGTTATAACAATGGAATAAACAAACGTTACTTAACAACCACATCAGTCGTCATAGTAACAGATACTATTTTGTGACAACTACGTCATAATTTTATATAACCTGAATAATTATTATTTTAGCAAAGAAAACGTAATTAAATTTCTTATACATAAATAATTGTAATGCTAGTCGACGATAAAATAGTATATGAAATTCGTTTAAAATGCAGTATTATGGCACTCATGAAATTATCGCATTCACTGCGTTCATGCGCTAATTTCATTCATGCCATAATGCTGTACATTATAAACTAATTTCATAATGTACTATTGTATAAAGCGCCAACATTTTATTATCACGGGCACCGCCTACTTCGACTACAAACATTTATAATTACCCTGTATATACAAGTAGTAAAAAAATCTTCTACCTGACCTTTTGCAAGGTAACATTTACTGATACATTGGACTAATTATTTTCAAAATAAGAACATTTCGAAAACTTCTTTAATTTCGAAATTCTTTATCAAAAGAAATTTATTTTTTTTCTATAATATTCCGAAGTGCTGCGTATTTGCTTTCCCCCATTACATAGTCAAAATATTCTAAATAAATAAAAAGTAAAGTACTTTTCCGTTAACATCAACATAAAAATAATACACACATTTAGAAGATATTACAAACATATAACCTTTTCGTTCCCCATTACTTTCACGAGTTAAGTGCATTATTAAAATAATCACAATGTAACAACAATATAAAAATTTAACTGCTGAAGCTATGAAGATACATTTTTTGCAGCTAATAATTCTAAAATTAATTTTATTAAACGTAAAATGTTATAAACTGCTTCTTCCAAATGAAAGTCCTACGGAACCTTTAGCGAACTGCTTAGCTTGTTTAATCCCAAAGCTACTTCCGCTTGACTCCTCGCTCCATTTTGTTTTTGATAACACACGCATGTTTGTTCCTTTTCAATTAGGGAATCCACGCACAATCATAAATGTAAACAATCCTGTCGAGAGGTCTACCGAGTATTTTACCAGTTACGTGATATACGCAAAGAAAGTAGCTTCTATAAAATTAACTTTAATAAAATTAACTCAGCGTAAGATTTGGGATCGAAGTGCATCACCTAGGGCGAAATTTTTTGTAATTACCAGTTCATATAAGAATCTAACACAAATCGGCGATATTTTTTGGACTTTTGATATTACAAATGTAATCTTAATAGTGCACGAAGGCAAAAGTGCTAAGAAATCCACACCTTACTTATATTCTGTTGACTACTTCCCTGGCAAAAGAAAATGTGCCACACCTATAATAAGTCTACCAGAAGCTTGCTGTGTCAGCAAATCAATTGCATTTTACGGCATTAAAAATTTGGATGGGTGCGGCATCACAGTAGTGAGCAACTATGAAATTTCCAAAGATGTCAGCAAATTTATTACCACTGGTATTGCGTGGTACGTTATGGAAAGTGTGGCTGATATATTAAACACCAAGGTATCTCTTCTTGTAACGGAGGATGAGAACGTTCTGAATAATCATAATAACGAAATCTTTTTATCGCTTGAAATTATAAAAGGGGAAAGTTTACTAGCGACTTTCGATTTAAGCGATTCACTTTACAAAGATGAACTTGTTTTTGGCGTTCCTAAAGCTCGGGAGGCTTCACCCATTAAAGTTATGGGTTCGATATTTGAACGAACAGTATGGGTAATGATGGCTGCTGTGTTTGTTTTGATGATCGGGTTTTGGTTACTTTCGGCCAATTACACTTCCGAAAAGGACAACTTGAAGAATTTCTGGAAAGTATTTTTTACAATTTTGGGATTGTCACTTTCAACCCCTGGGAATCTTATACCAAGAAGTAACACCTTACGGTTGTTTCTATTAATCTGTCTGTTTTTTTCCATCGAAATTAATAACGCCTTCCAAGCAAAGTTAATGAGTGTACTTACGAATCCTAGATTTGAGTCCGAAATCAAAACATTGGAAGATCTTGCAAATTCGGATTTAAGAATAGTTTTGCTGAAAATTGGGACGAACTCATTCAATTATACCTTTAATACGACAACTCATAAAATTGAAGACCATTTCCAGCCTGTGTCTACACTAAATGGGTACTATGGGGACTGTCTTTTACGGTACGGCAACTGCAGTATTATTATTGGCAAAAAAACGTTAAAAATATATTCGAAGGATTCAAGTATGTTGGTGGGTCTAATAGAACATAACACCGGCTTACCAGCATTGGAAGTAACGGTAGTAATGAGAAAAGGTCACTATTTTATGAATACACTTAACAAACTTACAAGAAGGATTATCGAAAGTGGTTTGCCGGAAAAAGTTTTATCGGAAGTAGCTGATCCGAGAGGAGGTGGAGCAAAAAAAAGCAGTAAGGTGGTTAAGCTTTCAGTTGTTCATTTGCGTGGTACGCTTATTTATTGGGGAATTGGATTGATCGCAGCTTTTGGTGTATTTGTTGTAGAATTATTGCTTTAATATATAACACGAAGATATTAATAATAAATAAAGAGTTATGCATTAGCATGAAAATAACTGAAGACCTACACTTGGCTGAAATATATTTTTAACAAATGTAAAATAATTAACGATAATTTTTAATAATTTATTATAATGTTCAGCTTAATTAAGCTCTAAATAATTTTTAATTACTGTGCTGCTGCGTTACTTAATCAGTGATGCTTTGTTCTTGAAAATCTACTGCCGCTATTAGGTAGTATTTCTTTAATTGCTTTGTATTTCCCAATATTCAGGGTGTTCATTAAACATACGAAAAAAATTGAAGGAGTGGTTCTTTGGGTTATTTTATGAATAATTATATCTTCGATTATTTTTCAAAATTCGCTTCGTTTCTAAGATACAGGGTTATAAAGATTTTCAAGAAACACAATATTTTTCGAATATATATTTGTGTAAGTGTAAGTAAGAAACTGCAACGTTATCGAGATAATTCCCTTATCTATATGGTAATAAGCGATTAATAATAAATTATAAGGCCGTAAGGCATATTTTGCATTAGGTAATTATTACAGTCGCATAATTTTTGTTTAATAATTGACTGAAATTGTGGTTTAGTGTTTATATCAAAGCTTTAATATATAAGGTGATGGCTCTTTATGTTAAGGTGTATTTATCGCTAATTTTTAGAAGAAATACTGATGTAGCGGGAGGCTATTTAAATAATGACCTTTACATTTTCAGCACGGCTGGTTTTCACTAAACAAACATACAGTAATAGAAACGCCCAGTCAACATACTGACGAGTCCTTAAAGAAGCGACAAGGAAGAGGAAAGCACTTCCTAACTTTTAATAATAATACCATTAGGAGCCAAGAGGCAGTAACACTCTCAGCTATACAGGGAATTTTTCTTTTTAGTATACATATCCCCTATGTGTACTTTTATAATAAACGGAAATAGGCAACCCACTATACACTATAAACGTCACGTCACGTGGTACGTAAAGGTTATGTTTCATGTTTGTAAATAAAAAATAAATCAAAATTAGTGGAATATCAACATAATTTTAATTCAACGATTATTCTAAAACATAAAATATCAACAATACAAAACAGAAAGGAAAATAAAAACAGCAACAGTTAAAGACTAATTTTTTGACATTAACTTAATTTGATGATTTTTGCCACAGTATGCTAATTTTTTAACGTTTATAGTGTATAGTATAGTGGGTTGCCTATTTGCGTTTATTATAAAAGCATACATAGGGTATATGTATACTAAAAAGAAAATTTCCCTGTATAAATAGATCAGAAACTTTGTTGGCAGGGGCACACTAATAGTGTATGTAAAAAACTTAATAGTGTATTTTTTTCAATTAAAAATCTTAAAAACACTGTACCTCTCTAGTGTATTCCCAATGTATATTAGCTCTAGCTTATTCGTTTATGTCTTATAACGTAATTGTTTGGGGTTGTGCGGCTGATCATAAGCAAGTGTTTATTAATCAAAAAAGATTAGTAAGATTAATATTTGACATTAAAAATCGTGACTCACGTCGTAAATATTTTAAGAAATATAAATTATTGACATGTACAGCAAGGTGTAGAAGTAATGACTACTGCGCCTTGCAAATATGCAGCCCATCTATCACCAGTCCGGCAACAAGATGTTTGAAACTGCTGAGTGAAAGTTAAGCTCCCTAAGGATTAAAATATTTCTACAATAATTGTTGACCTTTAAACGGCAGATCACGCTTGCATTCGTGTTTACAAAGCAAGTTCTTGTTATCGGCTTCGCTTTGTGCTGCAGCTATTTAAGTTTTATTATTTTGCGTAACGGTATTTAGGAGAATATACATACACGACTTTTTGCAATTTTCGTCTAAAATCAGATCAACAAATGCTGGTTTTTGACATTTAAATGTCATTTATCAATTATCATGAAGCTTTCATTCATGCCGTAATTCTTACTATAAGTACTACTATACTACGAGTATATTTAAGGTGGATTAATGATTTGTACTGAACTATACGATATCTATTAGTGAAGGTAATTAGGTATTTAAATTTTGAGAGGTATTTAAGATAATTATTTACCAGGATCTTTGTGCGTATTTATTCAGACGTGTTTTTGTGTTGCTTTTCGTTGTGAAATTATACCACGAAGACCCGGACAAAGCGATTCCACGCTAGAAACACGGGGAATCCTTATATCTATGTGGAAGCAAGGCGTTTCTCGAGCAGAAATAGCTGAAAGAGTGAATTTGTCGGTAAGTTCAAATTAAATTTTCATATCCTTGTCAGCTCGAAGTATTTAGGTATGCATGCTTATACAATTTGATAGCTTAGATGAAAACTTCAGATCATTAAATCTGAAATTAAATTGCTTTTAAAACTATGATTTCGTTTTGTAGCCCGGAATTTGGGCAGTTTCAAACATGTTGTTGCCGGACTGGTGATAGATGGGCTGCATATTTGCAAGGCGCAGTAGTCATTACTTCTACACCTTGCTGTACATCTACATTATACAGGGAATTTTTCTTTTTAGTATACATATCCCCTATGTATACTTTTATAATAAACGCAAGTAGGCAACCCACTATACACTATAAACGTCACGTCACGTGGTGCGTAAAGGTTATGTTTCATGTTTTTAAATAAAAAATAAATCAAAATTAGTGGAATAACAACATAATTTTAATTCAACGATTGTTCTAAAACATAAAATATCAGCAATACAAAACAGAAAGGAAAATAAAAACAGCAACAGTTAAAGACTAATTTTTTGACATTATAGTTATTTATGTACCAAGGGCGTAAAGATGCTTTTATGGCTTGAGACGTGATTTTGAGCCCGAGACGCTAGTCGAGGGCTAAAGACACGTCGAAGGCCATAAAAGCAAGTTACGCCAGTGGTACATACATAATTTTATGCACGATCGAAGATTTTAAAACTGAAATAAAAGAAATAAATTAATTTTCTACCCACATCGAGTAGTTAGTTGCTCAATTATTTTAATTTTTTACTGACAACTGTCAATTGGTTGAAGCATTTATGCCTAGAAATATTCACATAAATAATTGTGTTAACTGTGTTGTTAATACAAATTACCCTAAATAGAGTTCTAATAAAGAGCATACATTCGATTTTAATTTAAAAAAATTCTTTATAAGACTGTTAAACTGTTTATCAATTTTTGACGTTTCATTATAGACCGGCGGCCTATAAAGACACCCACGGGCTATAAATAGACGTTTATGTCAAACAAATTCAGACATCATTGACACATTATAATGCGATCGTGCATAAACTTAATTTGATGATTTTTGCCACAGCATGCTAATTTTTAACCTTTACGCACCACGTGACGTGACGTTTATAGTGTATAGTGGGTTGCCTACTTGCGTTTATTATAAAAGTATACTAAAAAGAAAAATTCCCTGTATACTAAAGTGATATAAATTTGAAATAAAACACTTTTAGGTGTGCAAGGTTTAAATATTCAATTATGTAAATAAGAAGGTTATTTTATAGCTATTAAGACAACAAGTGTTTTATAGAAGGTTTAAAAATCAAGGTCGTAGTTCAAATCCGAGCGAACGAAGTGAGCCGAGGATTTGATAGACCGAGATTTTTAAACTATAAAACACGAGTTGTCTTCAAAATTTTTTCTAACACTAATATCAGACTTTTTTTTTCACTAATATATTATTAGAAATTTTAATAAAGTATTATTTGAGACGCGTCATAATGCACAAAATGCGCAGATTGCTAGGCAACGACGTATTTAAAGGCCTATAAAATACGTTGTTATTGACGACGTCTTTTATAGAGAAAGCGTATTTTAAAGGAAACATAACAAGTGAGCTCTTATGCACCATATAAACAGTATAAGAAAAAGTATTTATTGTTATCTGTTTTAAGACCTGTATTATATTATTGTATTTGTTGTAAATAGTAGTCATAGTAATGCTTTATGTGTATGTATGTGGAAGGGTGCTTGTGTTAAAACAAAACCAAGGAGTGCGAGATTTTGGGGAAAACTAGGGAAGATGGAAAAAGTTGAAAGGGAATAAACACCAGTTATTAAATTCGGATAAAAGTAAACGGACATTTTTATGTATGTTCTATAAAACTCATATAATAATTGAGTTATTTCAATAAGAGGTTGAATCATTATCAATAGGGAATAATTGTGAATTGAAGATGGATTAAGATTCAAATTGCATTTATCAAAAATAAAATTTGTAGCGGTTTTAAAACGTTTATCTAAAACATCCTAATTTTAACTGGGCATTAAAAAAAAATTACCTACAAATAGAATAGAATATAGCGAGTTTGTACAGCCTAGACTGGCCGTGTCTCGCATCCTACATGCCATAGGTCCTTATCTTCCCATAGACCTCTCTTACATCATCGTTCCTCGTTCTAGGTGGGCGACCTCTTTTTTTTTCTCTCCGGTGGATTCCATTCCCATATCTTCTGTGGCCACCTGTGGGGTTGCATCATACGTCTCATATGTCCATACCAAATTAATCTCTTTCTCTCGATCTCTTCCATTACTGGTACTTCTATTTCCATTCTTCTTCTAATCTCTTCATTTGTGATATGTTCCAGCCTACTCACTCCACAGCTTCGTCTTAAATAGTCCATTTCGGTCGCCAACAACTTGTCTTTATTTCTTTTTGCGATTTCCCACGTTTCGGAGGCATATGTTGCTCTTCACCATAGTGTTATATATTGAAATGGTCTTGCTCTTTTAAAAGATTTTATTTAAAGTTAATTTATTTATTATTAAGCCCACATTCAATATTTACAATTATCCCTTGCTTTGCTCTTTAATTTTACTTAATTGTTTGCATTGCTCTTATCTCAGGTCGTTAATTAGGTTCCTTGTTTGTTATCTTTCTAAGTATATTTTTACCCAAATAAAAATAAAATTACTCAAATACTTATAATGCAGATTTTTTTTTATTATCATCGTTTTTTCCTATCAACCCTGCCTTAAACCTATCTTATAATTACGGTATTTACACTCACTATTTACACCGGTTCCTGGGTTTTGTTTGAAATTTCTATTTCACTCCCAAAATCCAAATTGCCTCTGTTTCAAATTTAATGCTCAATTTCCTCTGCTCCAATTTCGACTTTCAATTGCTTCTGCTTGAAATTCAAATTTTCAATTGCTTCTGCTTCTATTTCGCTTCCTTTCGATTCAATAAATGATTCTTATGATTATTAACTCTATTTAAAGTTAAATAATTGGTTGATATTTATTATTTTGGAACGTGCAATTGAGCAAACCTATTTGGTTGTTGCTCCTTTTAATGCAAAAATATCACTTATTTATTAAATTGTTTTCTTCTGTATCCAAGATATTTTATCTAAATTGTTTTTCACTATAACAACTATTTACAAGGTTTCTAATAGTAACTTATTTTACATTTCTATAACTACCAATTTAGCTAATTATTACTAACAAACATTATAACAATAACTTATTTACATTTTCACATAACTTAAATCTAATCTAGCTATCTTAAAATTATATTACAATTTTTAATAATTTAAAATCTGCATTACTTATATTTGGCAAATAACATTTTTCTTTTATAAATTAAACAACCAACTTAACCTTAATTATATACATCCAATTAAGTATCATCTCAATATATTTATTTTTGTTTGTTTTCTTATATCTTTTGACCATAGTAAAGAGTTAAGCTTTTGAGTTACTTGCTTTGTCTGTGTTATTCTACTTTTTATGTCTTTTTGGCTGTTTCCTTCTTCTGATATCATTACTCCCAAATATTTATATTCCCTACATAATTTTCTGCTCTTTCCTTCTATGTCTAGATCCCTTCCCTCCCCCCTGCAACTAAGTACTTGTTTTTTTAAAGTTTATTTTTAAACCCCATCTTTTGTAAGTTTCTGTCAGATTCCTCATCATGTAGTTGAGGTCGTCTTCGTCTAATGCTACTACTATCTGGTCATCTGCAAATAGGAGGTAGTGGAAATAATCATTTTCTATTTTTATACCCATTGGTTTACATTTTTCTTGCCATTCCTTTAGTACTTCATTTATATATACTTTGAAGAAGGTAGGTGATAGGCTGCAGCCATGTCGCAATCCTTTGGTGATTTTGAAGCCTGGAGATACTTTATTTCCGATCTTTATCTTACTTTCCATTTCATCATACATATCTTTGACTGTGTCGATATATTTATTATTTATATTTGCTTTTCTTAACACCTCGAACATTTTTGATATTGGGACCGTATCATACGCTTTTTCTATGTCGACAAATACATGTGTTTCTCTGTCTCCTATTTTTCCTTTTTTCTATAGCCTGTCTTAGTGCAAAAACATTGTCTACGCATGATCTTCCTGCGGTGAATCCCGATTGCTCTTCTCCTATCTCTACTTCTTTCTCTATTCTTGTTTTTAGTATCTTCCCGTACAGTCTTCCGATTGAAGATAATACACTTATCCCTGGGTAGTTGTCGTAGTCTGTTTTTTTCCCTTTTTTGTAAATTGGACTGATATAAGCTACTTTCCATTTCTGGGGCACTTTATTCCCCTCTATTAGACATTTATTAAAGATTTCTACTAATATTTCCACGAGGCACTCGGGAGCTTTTTTTATTAGTTCAATCGGAATACTTCCCGGGCCTGCCCATTTTCCATTTTTCATGTTTCAAGGCTTCGTAAACCTCTTTTTTTTGTAATGTTAGCTATTATTTCCCTTTCCTGTACTTGTCTCATTTGATCTGCTTGTATCATTTGAAATTCATTTCTGTCTTCATTTAACATTTTTTCGTAGTAATTCTTCCAGTCTTCCATTCATATTAGTTGTATATTAGTACGATTTTGGCAATTTTGCTTCATGTTTTTTATTGTTTTCCATGCCTCTTGCGGTTTAGTGCCATCTATATAGCTCTCTACCTCGCTACATTTTTTATTCCAGGCGTCGTTCTTCGCTTTGACTACCGCTCTCTTCACTTCTCTATTGGTTCTGGCGTACTGTTTTCTGTCTTCTGGGTCTTGTGTCGTGAGCCATATCTGATATAGTCTTCTTTTTCCTTTATTAAGTTTTCTGTATTCTTATTCCACCAATACGTCGTCTTTTCCCCACCCTCTTGCTCCCCTAATGCTTCGTTGGCGGCTTCATGTATCGTTTTCTTCATTTGGTTGTACCTGCCTTCTGCATTTCCGCATATTTCTTCTGTAAGTTTTGCAATTATTCTCATTTTATATAGGAATTGGATGGAGTCTTGTTGTAGTAATTCCAGTTTATAGTTTTTATTCTTTAGATTTTCCGAGTAGTCGTTGTTTTCTTTTCCATTTTGTTTTTTAAACTTTAAGTACACTTTCCCTCTTACTAGTATGTATTCCGTGCCACATTCGGCACCTCTCATTGATCGGGCATCCGTAATTTTCAATTTTTATTTTTGTTTTTGTATTATGTAGTCAATTATAGATTTTAATTTGCGTTTCGGTTGTATCCATGTATATTTATAAATATCTCGATGTTGGAAGTACCCATTCATAACTTTTAATTGAAATCTGTGAAATAGTTCGATTAGTCTTAGGCCATTTTCATTTACAATATTTTCTCCGAACTTCCCTATCACATTATCATCTTGTACTGTTCCCGTTCTTGCATTTAAGTCACCCATTAGGAGTATTTCTTTTCGGCATCCTATATTGTCAAGGCGCGACGCCAGTTTACTTTCAAAATCGTCGTTTATTGTAATATGTGTATCTTCTGTGGATCCGTATGCTGCAATTACCACTATGTTGTGTTACCAAATTTCTAATTCTAACTTCATTATCCTTTCATCTATTTCTTCCCAGTGTTTTATGTTTTTTTTGAACTTTTTCCTTATGACAATTGCCACCCCAGCTCTTCCTCTGTTTTCTTTCGGAACTCCGCTGTGGAACCATATGTATTCTCCACTTTCTTGATTTCCTGTTCCCTTTTTCTTTACTTCTGTAAGTGTTGCGATATCTATTTGGTACTTTTCTAGTTGCTCAAATATTTAATTTTGTTTGGTACCGATTCCCTGCACATTCCAAGTGCCCACATTCAGTGTCCTTTTTCCTTGCTTCTGTCGTCTATAATTTTTTCCGTCCGGGTTTTTCCGAGGCTGGCATTTAAGATTTTTACCTTTTAATTAAGGATTTCCGGGAACGAGGTGCTGGCCCGTAGCACAACCCCCAACTTGGAGGACCAGGGGTTTTCTGTTGGGGTCTCCTTCCCTTAGCCGATGGTTCCAGTTTTAAGGCGCTGGAGGCTCGCCTTCACCCTATAACTTTCTGTTATAGGATTTGATTGGCAGGGCTGAGCGATGTTTGCTCAGGCGGTCATTTCCTAGCATTTATGGCATAGTCGATCGACATCGACATATTCCAACCCTTTTCTTCTCCCTCCTCCTTTACCCGGGCTTGGGACCGGCAACTGTAGGATATCCTGTCGAATGTCCTACAGCAGGCGGAGTTTGTTCTCGTAGTTATTACTATTAATTATTATTATTTTCGTTTTCTTGTTTCGTTCACTAACAATGGATTTTACCGTGCTATAACAAAACACCTGTGGTGTGTGGATCCAATGTTGTCAAATGTACGTTTCTTTAAAGTGGTTCCTGAGGACAGAGGAAGCATTGTCCAACATTTTAGTATTAAGATTTTCGACTCAGAATTTTATGACCATCATCGCCACGTGTAGTTCTTTCGCCAATTTATACACACCTTGTATATACTATAATACCTGTAGTACTTTGTGGTACTTTGTACCATTTATCATACTACACGCGAGATGAAGTGGCTTAACTCGTTCCGATATACAACTCCATACCATAACGGCAATTGGGCACTTAATTATTCTAAGCATCAATTTTTGTAAAGTTTCTTTCCCAGGGCACGTGTTTTTTCTAACATAATATATGATTAATTAAAGGTTTATTCTATTCATCACAAAATAGCATGTTCTGTCGAAGGTCCAGTTATCAAAAGTGCTAAGATCTCAAGAAATATTACGTAGTTAGATTGAAAGTTTTTAAATCGGTATAGCGGAATTAAGTTAGAACTACAAACGTGTCCAAAGTTATTATAGTCGAGTCAATGAAGGTTTTTACTTCTAAACCCACTAAAACAGAACCGATTTTGATGATTTTTTTTAAAAATTGTTTGTTATATTAAATTATTCAAAATCAGAAACATTTCAGCTGGCGCTTTCAAGTATTTATATTGTTTAAACAATAAAAATAAAAAAAATATTACAAAAATTTTTTCTTCGATGGAATTTTAACTAGAAGTGACTAATTTTGAAAATTTAGTATAATAAATAATTTTTGAATAAAAAAGTTTCAAAATTTCCATTTAAAAATGTTAATATTCAATCAGTCGGATGCAAGAAGATAATATACAAATATACAGACATTTGTATATTGTCAACTGAAAAAATCAATACTTTTATAAGAATATCTAAACACGCACAAGAAATCGACCTTTTGTAATCACAAGTAGAGGAATTCAAAGTCAAACTCCTGATGTTTCACCATGATTTTCGGAGTAAACGCGTGTGTTTTGAGGTTATTAATCTGTTAAAATAAGTTTGTAACACTAAAAATATTGAAAATATTAGTGAAAATTGTTGAAGAGAACTTAATTATTGATAAAAATTTAGAAAAAAGTGCAAAGAGACAAGTAAAAATACGATGGAAAAAGTAATTATATGTCATTTATTCTTGGTTTGTATTGAAAATAATTGGATTATATTTGCTTTTAAGTTTGTTTATGCATTTTGAAGAATCGAATTATTATTCTTATTATTATGTTACATTTATATTAGATTATTACAGTTATTATGATACATTTATATGCTTTAAAATCATATTTTTTGTAATTTTGATCATTACAGCAAAATCGCTTGCGTTGTATATAAGTTGAAAAATGTTTCCCGTTTAATAAATAATTACTCAATCTTAACTAAATTTTGTTTGCTTATTTGGGACGTATTGAATTAACGAATCTAAAAATTTTAGCCCTTTAAGTGTAATATTTTTAATTCTATAGTACTTTTTTTACCGAATTTTCCGCGCGTCATGCTCGCCGTTAAGATTATTTGCAAAAACAATTTGTGTTAAATTATTCTTTGGATGTAAAGAAATCTTTTTAAATTATTAGAAATATATTTCCTGTCTTACAGCTATTTCGCTTTGAATTTGATCCTCATATTTAAAATCATACGTGTTAAAAACATTTTCCAACATTCTTTTATATGTTACAGGAACAGCAACAAGATACTGTAGACTCTACAGTTAATTGTTGTTGCATTTGCAAAGAACAAGAGAGTGCAGATACACAAATTATACAAAGTTTTTTCAAAAATTTCAAATTTGGAATTCAATTCTTGCATCCGAATGATTGAATAATTAACATTTTTCAATGGAAATTTGGAAACTCTTTAATTCAAAAATTATTTTTTAAACTAAATTTTCAAAATTAGTCACTTATACTTTGTTAAAATTTCATCGAAAAAAAAATTGTCACAATTTTTTTTAAAATTATTTAAACAATGTAAATAATTGATAGCGCCAGCTGAAATGTTTCTGATTTTGAATAATTTAGTATAACAAACATTTAAAAAAAAAATTCATCAAAATCGGTTCTGTTTTTGCGGGTTTAGAAGTTTTGACGATTTTTCCGCTTTATTGACTGGACTATTAAAGAAATTTCCAGAAACGTGGGTAACCATCTCTAAATTATTTTGTAGACATTTATATTTATTTGCTTTGTTTATATTTATTTGTTATTAACAAATGCCATACTCCCTTTTTGCATTAACATTCGAACATCGCAACATGTATAGTTAAAGGCATGTGTAATAAATTGTACCAGGTACATAACATAACATAACATAACATACTCATTTTAATCTCTTATACCCGTGGGTCGAGATATCACTGATAGGGGAAATGGGGGTTAACTGGACCGGTTTTTTAATTTTCATGTTAACTCGAGTTCTAATACATTTTCGGTGCTGGTCGTAGTGGCAAGATATAGATAATTACTTAACCGACAGTATGTGTATGTACTATTTATACAAAAAAAAATTTTTTTAAGTTACATAATAGCTATTTATGCAACGAGTTGCAAAATGATGGACTTTTTATCACCAGGCGTGAAATTGTTCGTCGAGGCGAAGCCGAGATGAACAACACGCCATGTGATAAAAAGACATGTTTTGCAACGTGTTTCATACAAGATTTTATCCAATTCAGATAACAAAATGTAAATGCCACATCTTCTTAAAAAAGGAGTTGGGTCATCGTGATAAAATGGGAGCATATTTTGTAACTAGTTACAAAATGAACCACTTTTCGCAACTCAAATCATCTTTTTGTAACTAGTTACAAAATGGGAGCATATTTTGTAACTAGTTACAAAATGAACCACTTTTCACAACTAAAATCAATGTCGAAATGTTGACATTTCGTAACTGAATTGGATAAATTTTTTTAAATGCTATAAAATGTCCAGTTAACCCCAGTAGAAGGGTTATGTGGTCCACACATATGGGTTAAATGGTCCAGTCAAATTAAACACTAAAAAACTAAAGTGTTAGAAATATAATTCTTAAATACACAAATAATATGCCATCCTTAACAAATAGTATGAAACAAAACTTAAAAAGATTTTAAGAACTAAGGTAAATTCATTTGAAAAACTATCTAGTGATTCTAGTGAATACTAAAGTCAGTAAGGTCTATTGAAAACCAGATCATGTTCTCATAGCGAGCTCTTGTACCATGCATTGGGTTTGATAAAATAGCCACAATTTCATTGAAGTGAATAAAGATTTCAGGTTCATCTGAAGCAGTAAATTTCGTTGTCAACAACACACGTTTATAAAATCGTACTTCATAGCCATTGCAATCACGTTTTACCACTTGGGCCACATAATTTCTGCTGTTGCTTACAGTTTTCCTCTGTACCTTAACGACTATAAATTGCCCTTCCTGGATTTTGTGAAGGTCTGGTGTTTCTTCTAGAGTTTCCCCTAAAGATTCTAAATCTGTAGAGTCATCATAAGTCACACTTGCTGAATCACTACTGCTTTCATCCACGATTCTACGTTTTACTGCAACCTGACTGTTTTTATTCCTAAGTTTCGAACCACTTTTCTTTTCTAATCTTTTTCGAGCTGCTTCTTCAAGTTCTTCCTTGACTGGCGTGTCTGTCAATATAACGGATTTTCCCTTTTTACGTCCACGGGTTGTTTTTCGTGCACCAGCTTTTGGTAATGGCCAGAGTAGTTCAGGTGTTTTCAATGAAGTAGCAGGGGGGCAGACTGGAAGCGATTTGGAAACTGCTATCCCAGAGTTAGATGCTATGGGGGAAAGCGGTGGTGTACGTGGTGGTGACAAAGAGGGCAGAATATTGTTTTCTGGAAGGGCTGGAAGAGGTCTGTCTGTAACGAAGGAAGACAAGAAATCTTGATCAGTAAAAATGTTGGGGTTAAATGGCTCGATGCCACTAATCTGAAACCCCTTCATTATATTTGCTGGTGTAAAAGCGAAAGGAAATGCTTTACCGACATTTTCGGCAATGTCATAAATTGTTAATCGAGGTATACCGCTGGTCTGTCCAGAAAAATTACTCATGAAATCAGAACAAGCACTGTTATATCTAAGTTTAAGTGGGCCGAAAACTGACAAGTCCAGCGGCTGCAGTTTATGACTGCAATGGGGAGGAAATGTCATTAAAACTATCCCATTATCTTTGGCATAATTTAGGGCTTCGATGCTGGCATGACTTTCATGACCATCTAAGATTATTAATTTTGGATATTCTTTCGTGGGTCGCTCATGAATGACAAAATGTTTTAATACAGCAAGAAATATATTTCCATTCGTCCATCCAGAATCACTGACACCACCTTCACAACCTGGTGGTCCACCTTTAAGGAAATGGTTCTGAAAACGTTTCCTGGGGAAAATAAAAAAAGGAGGCACACACTTTCCAGTGGCCCCAATAATGCAGACTAGAGTCACAAGCTGCCCTCGTTCTGCACTAGTAACCTGACCAATTTGTTTTTTGCCAGTTTTGGCCAATACTTTTGGTGGTTTGTGGACAGTAGTTAGTCCCGTCTCATCCAGATTGTAGATGTCTTGTGGACCAAAATGGAACTTTTTCTTAACTTGAGCAAAATTTTCAAAAAAAGCATTCACGTTTGTTTTGTTGAAGCTTGTGGCTCGAATTAAGGAAGTTTGCTCGGGTGTACGAAGAGAGAGTTTGTGGCGTTTTCTAAATTCACTAAGCCAATCCTCCCCCGCCATTTTATTTTGTTCCCAATTGGCTAAAATGTTTTTGTTGTTTGCCACTGCATATTCATATGCAAGTCGCCTTGTGGCCCTTTTAGTCAAGCCATAATGAATGTCTGAGCAAGTCTTAATATAATTGACAAGTAAAAGTTCCTCCTCATTCGTAAAAATTTTCAAATGCTCATTTGAGGGTCTAAAATTTACCACTGCAGGATTACCAGCCAGCCTCCATTTGGTTACGTATCTTTTTAATGTAGTTCTGGGTATATTACTATTTCTTGTGGCTTGTCTTATGGATATATTGCCTTGCATCACAGAAACCGCCGCATCCTTGAGGTCTTGCAGACTATATTGACGATTATTGGTCGTACGGGCTCGTTTTCTAGGCATTTTCTGAAAATATATGGAAAATGTAAACTTGGGGTTAACTGGTCCGTGGTCCTGTTAACCCCAACCAGTTAACCCCAGAATGCAAGTTCAATTTCAAATAAAATTATTCGGTAAGTTGTTGAGGTTAGAAACGGGATAACATGCAAAATATTTAGGTGATATACCAATTAATCATCCCAGTATTAATTTGGGTGACATTATAAATATTAAATTTTTTATGTCCATTTACATTTCACAATTAATACTTACTTTTTAGGTGATAATCGCGTACTCTATTCACAACACCCCAACCAGATACCTTAAAGCACGCTTTATTATTAATAACAGTTGTTCCAATTGTTGCGTACAAATTCTCATCATCTGGCGCGCATTTTAAATATTTTTACTTCGTGATATTAAGCTGGTCCACTTAACCCCATGGACCACTTAACCCCCACTTCCCCTATCTATTCACTATTTTTTCACAAATTTGCGCTACTCTTTCCTATTTAATGCAAGCACTTTCATTTCAGTCCAAGTTTTTCCTTTTTCCTGTAATATCTCTCCCACTCTGTTATTCCAGGTCTTCCTTGGTCGCCCTCTTTTATTTCTTCCAAATGTTCCTGCCTCCCATACCCTTTTAACCTGTCTGTTATCACTCATCCTAATTAAATATCCTGCCCACTTTAGTTTCTTCTCTTTAATTTTATCTCATAATGATTTTACCTCCAGTTCTTTTCTGATGTCTTCATTTCTCCTTTTATCCATTCTCTTTGCACCTACCACATTTCTGAGGTACCTCATCTCAGTAGCCTGTAGTCGTTGCTCTTGTCTTCCTGTCAAAATCCAATTCTCTGCTCCATAAATGGTTATCGGTAAATAGATCGTCTGGTATATCGTCATTTTTGTTTTATTTAATATTTCTTTGTTAGTTAGGAAACTTTTGTATATAGCATAGAACGTTCTTGTTTCTAATTTTATTCTATTTCCAATTTCGTTTTCTTGTGTCCCTTTGCTATTTATCATTAATCCTGAATAAAAGGTTATTCTACAAAGTACTGAGAAATATGAGAAATAAAACGGAAGCGAAAATAAAACAAGATGGGAATGGGAATGTAATAACAGAGGAAGAGAGTATAATAGAACGGTGGAGGAAATATTTTATGGAACTCCTAAATAATGACAAAACAACAGAAAGAAACATAGTAGATAAAGAAGAAAAGACGGAAATAACAAACACAAAAGTGAGTAATAAAATAGAGATAAAAGAAGTAGAAGAAGCATTAGAAAAATTAAAAATAGGTAAGGCGACAGGAAAGGATGGCGTGGACGCAGAATTGTTAAAATATCTTGGCATAAATGGGAAGCAAGAATTACAAGACATCCTCAATACAGCATGGGAAAGTAAGAAAATTCCAGTAGAATGGAACATCGCAATAATTTTGCCCTACATAAAAAAGGGGATACAAGAAATTGTAGCAACTACAGGGGCATATCTTTGCTGGGCTCGGCATTAAAAGTATACGAAATAATCCTGGAAAAAAGACTCAGACAATCAATCGAAGACAGGTTGGCGGACGTACAAAGTGGATTTCGGCCAGCGCACAGTACACAGGACCATATCTTCACATTGCAATAAAAGGCACTAGTAAAGAACGGGGAAGTATATTTAGGTTTTTTGGATATGCGAAAAGCATTTGTTACGGTTAGTAGGACTGGAATATGGCCAAGCTTGAGAAATAAAGGAGCAGACGAAGACCTTATAAAAACTATTCAAAGCCTCTACGAAAACACTACAATTCAAGTAAGAACATGTAACTTAACATCACAAGAATTTATTACCAAAGAGGGGGTCAGACAAGGACGGGTGTTAAGTCCGCTATTGTTTATATCCGTCATCGATGAGGTCATCAAAGAAGGTATTTTCAAAATAAGAAAATATATGGTAGGATATAAAAATCTACAAGCAATAAAAGTAGACGCATGTGTATTTGCGGATGATATAGTAATGGTAGCGAAATCAGAAAGGGACTTGGAACTTAATAGAAAGTATGGGTAGAAGAACTAAAGAAGTATAAGCTAGAAATTAATATTGAAAAGACAAAAGTGATGGCCATAGCAAATAAGGAAATTAAGATTAACATTGAAATCGAAGGAAGAATAATTGAACAAGTCAACCTATTTAAGTATCTAGGAATAATGTAATAGGTACTAGTTTTTAAATTAAATGTCGGTAAGATAGTGTAGATACCTGAATGATATGGCGTTATACTACTTGTTAATTAAAGTAAGTGCTAAAGAGGATTGCAAAAGGCAGTTGAGAGAAGAAACCTGACCGCACTTTACGCGTAAATTTGTAGACTACAGTTTTATTTCTAAAATTAAGGGTTTTGCGTTAAGAAACTCGTGTAAACTTGTGCTTAGGTTAGCGTACGTCTGTATCGAACGATTTAAAAGTAAGTTCTGTATAAACAAAGATTTTGTGTTTTGTTACGCTTCCAGACAACTATGCCAAGGAGTTTGACAACTTAGCTGCCGTGATACGTATAGTACGTCTAGCGAATATACAGCTCCGGGTCGTTAGCGCTGCTAGTTAAGCGAAGCGATGTCAAACTAGTGGCATCCTCTTCTGCATTACTGGTTTAGTCGCCGTAAAATGAACACTTATATATTTAAGAGTGTTCGCGATGCTATCTCTGTTTGGCTGATTTCTTCAACGCAGACAGAGCATCACCGGGTTGTCGTATTTGAAACTTGTTTTACCGGTTGATATTAAATCCACCACGGTCTTAAACTGGCCCAGATACCAAAAGTTGTTTGTTATACCTACCGAACGCTTAAACAGTTTTTAATATGATTAATGTTTCATATTTTAAAAATTCAAATGTACCTACTCTTATCAAATTAAGAAAAAAATAAAGGACACAGTCAAGAATAGTACGTATTATTTAATAGCGTTATTGTACCGTCAAACTATGTATATAATTAAAAGAATTACAACGCATTCCCTTTGTTTACGATAAATAATTACAATATAAAATTCACACACAATGCAGTGGTGGAAACGAAAAGCGGCGCAGTCCATATTTCAGATTAATGACTCAGTCACGTCGCACCTGCATCTGCTGCATAGGAATTTTAAGCGCTATGGTTGTATATTCGCTAGACGTACTATATTTGGGTTTTTAATACTCTGTTTTGGTTTTATAAGGTTTACAGCATTATATTACCACCCATATTAGTGATGTGACGAAACATTTTGTTATGTTAAGTTTTACTGTTATGCGAGGTAGATAAATATAGGATAGTTACAGTAATATTGTATTGCATGTGATAAATAATTAGTAAATTAATTATATTTTAGCTTTTATGTGGTGTCGAACACAATTCTTACATTTACATTCCAATCCACAAACGTATCTTCAATTCTTAAAATTGTTTGTTAGTCTAGCTTTCATTGAACTTTTTATGTTAATAGGTTTTTTTTTTGCTTTTTTGGGTAGTTCAATTTGAAACCAAGACAGTTTTATAAAGTTATAATACTCTTACGGGCACCAACCTTTTCCTTGTTGATTTATAGTTATTTTCCTTAATGGAAGATCCATTACTTTACTGTTTTAAGCATCCATTAGACTTAACAATATTTACATAAGCACCAGACGTAGAAAAATATTTCATAAATAACTTAATACAACCGTATGAGTGCTATAAGCAATTTTTAAATATCATGCAGCTAAGAAATTTTATTCTTTTGATGTTTTTATGTTTTAAAAAATCAAATGCATTTTTAGATGCTTCTCTCGAACAAACGTCCCAAGAAGGACACGTAATACGAACGTTATTTCAATTGGAAGACACACTTTGTTTCGTTTTTCAAACGGCAAAGACAGTGCATATTTCACACGAACTTTTGAACCCACGTATTATTATCAGAACATCTGCTGATGTTATAAGAATAAACAGTTTTGTAATAAACGCGACAATATTTTGTAGTAATTTCGTTATGTATACAGGTGACAAAATTCAGTTGAACACTACGCTAACCAAACTTACAAATAGCTCATGGTGGAACAAAAGCGCCAGTCCAAGGGGCAAATTCGTTATTATGGCTTCTTCTAAGAATAATTTGAAAAGACTGTTTAAAATTCTTTGGAATTTTGATATTACTAACGTGATAGTGTTCGTTAACACAATTGGAAGAAACAGAACATCAATGGTTTGCGTGTCAAGTCCGTTTGAAAAAGGAAGCAAATGTGGGAAGAAAGTAAAAATTCGCTTTAAGAA
This sequence comes from Melanotus villosus, assembly GCA_963082815.1. Taxonomy (NCBI): domain Eukaryota; kingdom Metazoa; phylum Arthropoda; class Insecta; order Coleoptera; family Elateridae; genus Melanotus; species Melanotus villosus. Next base: position 46,878,161 of record OY720418.1, on the reverse strand, counting down.
ACTGGATGGCGGACTATTTCGTGACATCATTAAGAATTTAGGAGAATGCCCAATACTTCTAACAAGCCCCTTTATTTATGCCAATACAACTGATATCGATGCAGCCCCGATTTATGCAATTATGAGGCATGTTGTTAATTTAATCTCTGACATTTTGAAAACGAAGCTTTTATTTCTTCTCGCGCAGAATAAACAGGAAGTTTTGTGTAATAATAGGGAAACCATACCACTGAGCCCTGAAGTTGTCAGGGCACCGGCTTTATTTAAAGATTACGATCTTAGTAACGCGGTGTATCAAGACAACTATGTATGGATTCTTCCTAAATTGCAAGTTTCAGATTTTAGAATAGTATTTTCAGTCTTTGATAGGGAAACATGGATTCTTACAGTACTTAGCACGATTTTAATAATAAAGATTTGGTGGTGGACTGCAAGGTGTACCGGTGAAAGAATCGTGTTTAAGTATTTATCAAACTGCATTTTGTCAATTTTCACCCTTTTACTTTCAAGTTCCATTAAATTTACACCGCAAACAAACGCATTAAGGCTACTCATGTGTTCCATATTGTTTTTCTCGTTTCATATTAATTACGTCCTGCAAGGTAATTTAATAAGCGTTTTAACTCAAGCCAAATATGGAAGTCCCATCACCACCATGGAAGGATATGCTAAATCTCAGTTACCGATAATTACTAGTGAAACTGTAGCTAAAATAGTTTCTCAGTCCACAGATGAGTACCTTTCGAAAATAAGTGAACGTGTCGTTGTACAGCCTAAATTAAACATTTATGAAAACTTAAAGAATGCGGCCTATTTTAGTAATTGTAGTACTCACATAGGAATAGGGTTTTTAAGCAAAATATATCCAAGAGAAAAGACCATGGTAAATATAATCCATGCTACGGGTTTAATTAACATGGAAATTTCTGCGTCTATGAGAAAAGGGCATTATTTCATGCCTACATTCAATGCTTTGACGAAAAGGCTTATTGAAACTGGTTTTCATGAAAAGGTGATGTCGGAAGTTGTTAGTAATTTTTCTGTAAATCAAGAAGGAAATTATAAAATTGTTTTGACAATGAACCATTTGTATAGTATTTTCGTTTGGTGGGTTGTTGGTATGTGTTTTGCTATGGTGATTTTCGTTGGAGAACTTTTGACGTTTTACTGTTGTAAGAAGGACCGAAGAAGGTGCAAAAGCGTTTGACTATTTTGTAATTGCTGCAAATCTGTTGTACCAAGATATCTTGGATGCCTATGTCGTTCTTATATAGATAATATTTTCACTTTTGTATTTCTGCCAATGGCAGTCTGTTCTGAATTGTAAACGTATAATAAAGATCTGATACATTTATTTCATATATTACCTTAAGTAATGTATATATGTATAAGCTTTGTTTTATTATCAAAATGTTAGGAAAACTTAATTAATAATGTGAAAAATAATGAAAGCGATCTTGATAGTTCCTTAGCTAATTTTTGAATTATGTTCTGTATAAAGTAAATTTTAAGTCAATGAAAAATTTCTTATAACAGAAAATAACCTGAAACGGCATTTTTTTATATATAAAAATAGCACTGCTAGGCCCATGGCTTGTCTGACTATTGCTTGCAGAAAGTTTCAAATTAAAGAAAAATGATACCACCGCGGGGAATCGAACCACCGACTTAGGTTAAACGCACCACTGCTCTGCCATTGAGCTACGGAGGTCTGGTCCCCGAGAAAGCGTCAAACTTCCAAATGCTTGCCATTCCTTCCTGTTGTCTGTTTTTCTCTTCTAGTTCACAATGCCGAGTTGATGGAGGTCCTCCTGAACTCTTTGAACCATCTTTTTTCGGCCTTTCTCTTCTTTTTCCTCCTCCTTAGCTACTTTCAAGGATTTGCCGAGGCGCCCTTTCTGCAAGCATTCTGCGAATATGTCCTAGCCACCTTAACCTGTGAGCTTTAACTACTCCAATTATGGTCGGCTGCCCAAAAAGCATTCTTATTTCTTCGTTCGTTCTCCTTAACTACTTACCACTAATCCGCTTCCCTCCCATTGTCTTTCGCAACACTTTTCTCTCGCATACACTTAGCGCTAGCACATCCGCTTTCCGTAACGACCACACCTCATCGGTCTAATTACCGTTTTATAAATACTGAACATTACTAACCATCACTTTATTTAACGAGTTAATACACTTATTGCCCTTAGCCATCCTTACTACTATTTCCTCACTATTGCCTGGTGTTTTAGCTAAATCTGCCAACCTCTTCAAATTTGCATCTTCTTGTTATTACATCCAAATAATTGTTTTTCATAAATCTATCGTCCTCGTACACCATGTATTTTATTTTATTTTCAACTCCATCTGTAGACTCTTTATTGATGTCAGCTCTTCCTTATTTTTCATTATAAATACATGTTACATCATCAGCAAACGCTAAGGTTTGATGTCTTCTGCGGTATATTAATTCTGTTTTATTAATCTTGGCATTGTCTAATGTTCTTTCCAGCGCGCAGTTAAATAGTCGAGCTAATAGCGGATCGCCTTGCCTTAACCGACTGTTGACTTCAAATCTACCTGATGGCTTCCCTCTATTCCTACTCTGTCGACCGTACCTTTCGTTGTCATTTTAACCAGTCCTAGTCACTTTATGTTTACTCCTAGTTGTTTTAAAGCTTCCAGTAGTTCTAATCTGTTAAGGCTATCGTCAGCCCGCCTAAAATCTATAAAAGCTATGGGTATTGTTAGCTTGTGTGTATGACTTTCTACCGCAATTTACTTGAGATTAAATATTTGATACATCACTTAGCTATTCTATCTGAATTCGCACTGATATTCGCCAATTTCGCCTTCTATTCTTTTTGACAACCGGTTTGTTATTACTGTTGCTAGGATCTTGTATGTTATGTTCAGTAGGGCAATTCCTCTGCAGTTCTGGGATTAAAGTTTCATTCGATTCTTGTTCAGTGGGTGTATTATTGCTTCTTTACATATTTGTGGCATTTCTTTGTTCATTGTTCGATTAGCAAGTGTACTTTTTCCACAGATGTTCACTACCTTATTTAATCATTTATGCAGCTATATTATCTGTTTAATATCACTATAACTTGGTGGTTCTTTGTTATCTTCATCTTGCTCCGCATCTACTATTTCTCTTGATGCTGTACGTATGGGCCCTTCTTGACTCGTCTCCTGTTCAATGGATCGTCAAAATACTCCATCCATACTCTCAGCATTTTCTTTTGGCCGCCTACTAAGCCACCTTCTTTATTCTTAAAGAATATTGGCTTTGCTTGGTATCCCTGCTTGTTCCTCTTTACTTTCTGGTGAAATTACGGATTTCTGTATTTTTATAAGTTTCCTTAATGTTCCTGCAGATCCCTTAAAACGTTTCCTTTCATCTCTGTACCTATCTTAAGTTTTCACTGGTGTGAATGCTAACATTTTCTTTCTTCCTTCTACCTTCCACCAGTGCTTCCAGACATTCTTGATTGAACCATTCTTTTTTCGATTTAGTCTCTGTTCCGATTCGTTTACCTGACCCTCTTGTGCTTGTGATAATGCTTTTCCACATGTTCTCAATATTCGAGCTAGCGTCTAATGCTAGGTTCTGCTCTATATCTTCTTTGAACTTTTCTAATGCGTCTTTTTTTCAGCTACTCCTTTTATTTTTTAAGGCAACATAAAATGGCCCGAATCCCCATCTGGTGCTCTGTACATTCTGATGTCTTTGATACATTTTTCTGTTCGCTTTTCAGTTAGTGCATGGTCGATTTGGTTCACCGTTCTTCCGTCAGGGAAGGCCCGCGTACCTTTATGTATCTCTTTCTGAGCAAAATACGTACTTTTAATGAGTATATTCCATTCTCATTGCTGCACATGCTTACTGTGGATTCCTATTGTTGGCCTATATGTATATGTCTTCTCTTCCCAATTACTTCATGTTATTGCGGCGATAAAGAAGATATAAATTAACATTTTAAAGGACATGCATGTGCTCCTAAAATGCTATTTCGGATTTCGGTTTGAAGCTTTAAAATTATTTACGAAATCAATATCACGAAAAAACAATTTAGTTGCATTTTAATCGAAGAGAAAAAGTTCATCGCTCGTTTGAGTAATATCTTTCCAAAAGCTTTATTACTTTCATACACATCAACTCCAACTATCTAGTCAAAGCGTGCTTAGAATTTTAGAATATAAAATTACCAGTATTGGTTCGGCTAATAAGACAGCTATGTATATGTAATATGTATTCGTCTATAATTTGTATAAAGAAAAAACTAAAACTGAAAGATATAGGATATTATTAAGTTAATGAATAGGTACAAATAAAAACGCTGATAAGTGTATTTCCCATTACAATTTATAGATTTGCTTTGGAACTAATAATGTGAAACATCGAAATCAGTCTATAAGGAAGATGTAGTTACGTTTTTTGTTCAGCTATGATACCGACAGGTTTCTGTCTATAAGGTTCTAATAAAAATGAATAAATGTTCTGGTATCGCCCAAATATTAATTTTACTGTTCATTAATGAAAGTAATTTGTGCCTGGACTTTGCAAATACCGAAGAAAGCAACTGCCTCCTGCGTTTGAAACAAAATTTATTTTTAACTAACGATACGTTGTACTTTATTTCTGAAGGCGATATAAGTTTTTCTTTTCTTCCAGCGGTACCAAATCCACGTATTGTAATGAACATTAGTAAACCTATAAGAATGTCACTACCTCATTACTATAATTATATCGTTTATACCACAAGTCCGAAGTTTTTATACAACACTTTGCAAACTTTGAAAAACAGCCCGATCTGGAACGAAAGTGAGTCTCCCAGAGGAAAATATTTAGTAATCCTGCAGTCACGCCTAAATCATATAAAAATATTTGAAGTTCTTTGGAAGTTTGATATAATAAACGTAATACTTTTTATATCCGAAGGTTGTCATGATAGCCATATCTATGTTTGTTACCCATACAATAAGGAGGGTTGTGAAAAAGAAATAAATTGGAATTTTACTGAAAGGCAGCCTATATTTCATAAAATCATCAAGAAGCTCAATGGATATCCCTTAAAATTAATACGCCACCATGAAATATCAAAAAGTTCGAAAGATTCAGCTTTTTATGGTGTTATTTGGTTTATAATGTATTTAATAGCAGAAGTATTGAATACCACCGTGTCGCAGTTTATAACAGCAATGGTAAATGAGGCCCATTACAATTTCAGCGAGGAAATTTTGTTAACCCCTGTGCTGGTAAAAGAAGAGAGTATGATGGATTACTATGATTTAAGTGCATCGATTTATGAAGATGAAGTTATGTGGGTAGCTCCGAAAGCACAGAAAATGTCGTCTGTTAAAATTATCTCCTCTGTTTTTACGAAACAGGTATGGATAGCTATCCTGGCGGCTATTGTACTGGTAATTATCGTTTGGTGGGTTATCGAGAAGCCTAAAGAAAACTTTTCGTTTGAAGAATTTTGGTATTTGTGCCTTAACATCTTTGCTTTTACAGTTGGTACTTCGTCCTCTCTAACACCAAATTTAACCGCCTTAAAATTTATTGCAGTTTTTTATGGTTTCTATTGTATGGACATATACAGTTCCTTTCAAGCTAATCTAGTTAATGTTTTGACTACGCCTGTATACGAACATGGAATCGAAACAACGGAAGAACTTTTAAATTCAAAATACGCCATTCTAACACAGAAAACAGTAACTAACGAATACTTTAGCGAAACATACTTAAACAAGTCTACTTTTACTAGATTATATGGGAAATTTGTAGACGTGGACCCTTTAACTAAACATAAAAGCGTTTTGTTGGTAGTTGATTATCAAAATTGTAGCACCTACGCGGGTAAAAAGGCAGTAAAGATGTTTTTACAAGATTTATCAGTCGTTAATTTAATATCGGATTCTGCTAACCTTCGAGGTTTAGATATGCCGATTGCCCTTAGAAAGGGGCATTATTTTTTGCCAACGTTGAATAAGCTTATACAGTTGATATTTGAAAGTGGTCTTTATAATAAAGCGATATCGGATAATATTGGGCAATATTACACCACAAAGGGTGGAGATTCTCGGGTAAAACTGAGCATTGACCACTTATCAAGCGCATTTATTTGCTTAGGAGTTGGGTTGTTGATTGCAGCAGGAGTATTGGTAACAGAAGGTTTCTTCTTCCATTTCTGGAACAGGAGCTTGCAGAATGTCGAGTAGGTTTAGTAGAAAACTGTTGAATATTACTGTTTGTTGAATGTACTTATATTGCAATTAATTTCTCTAATAAATAAATATTAAAATATTACTCTTCGTAGCGTTGCCTGTTTTGTTAAGGTGTCCATTTCTTGAGTAGAACATTCTTGATATAATACGTATTTAGGCTTGCATGCCTTAAATTTAGCATAGAAAATTACTAGTGTGGTTACTGCGCAGATTAACTTTATAAAAGGAAATAAAACAATGTCTTATAGGTATTTAAAAAAATGCCGTCATGTTATTATAAAGAAAACCAAATATTTACTATTGTCACAAAAAATCGCAACCCGCCGAAGATAATATTTGCCTTTAATAATTTTTCGTTAATAATGAAACCTATTAATTCAATTCCTTTGATTTTGAAAGACGAATACGTGAAATAAATATAAGATAAGTGAAATCGCACAAATAAGCAGATAATTCTGTCAGCAATTGTATTCTATACATTTCTGTAGCACACATATTCTTCAAAATAGAGGTTGAAGATTCGGAGGTTGGTATCTGCAGTAATCGTAATTGTGTTCATCAATTGTAAGTCGGGAAAGTACCAAAGTCTGACTGCATAAAATGGGTATGAAGCATAAAATATAAAACATAAAATGGTGTTTCAGTTGGTTTAGTTTAGTATCAGCAAGAAAGTATGAATTCACCATGTTGGTTAATATTTGAAGTAAATTCCGAGAGATGAAACATACCTCGGTAAACAAAGAGACAGGCTGAAAGAGGAGAACTGACCACGTTGGTAAGCTGGTTGCAAATGTAAGTTTCATCAGCTCCGTTATTACTTTAAAATTAAGGATTTTATGCAGAAGAAACTATAGTAGAAAGAATACATTATAAGGGAGTAATTAATGCACTACGAGCATTTCAAGCAGATGTCTAAGTAAAGGTAGCTGAAGAAATTGTTCTGGTGGGTACCGTTACAAAGTAGTTTTAGATTAAGCCTCTTGGGTAAAGTTGGCAATCGGGTTTGCGTAACCGCCTGAACAATTTCAAGTTTTACTAAAAAGTATAGATTTGCTAAATCAGTAACTACATACAGTCAAGTGCAGTCTAGCCGTATAAGACAAAATATAGGAATCATAACGAGGTTGTATAAATGTACAATCGTGTAGACTTGGTGTGGTAATTATTGCACACTCACTTTAATTTCGCATAGGTAGGTAGTAGGTAGGAAATTTGAGATAAAATGTAGAAAAGATGTAAACGTATCGCAATCCGTTTAGGGTCCTGGCCTTTCCATATGAGCTTTTCAGTTGAAGTTTTTCTTATCAGTACAAAATGGTTATTCTTACGCCTTAGCGGTTTCTCTAATGCGTTTCAATTTTTTCTCTTTTGTGTTATCCTGATTTCATATTCATTTCCAGTTGCTTTGTAATTTTACAGTCATATGTTTTCTTCGAGGCTTCTTCGGAAAGTTCTCTCTAATTTCTTTAAATTATTTGCTTCATACAGCACTATTGGTTGTATAAATGTTTTGTAGATTACCAATTTTGTGTTAGTGGAGATGTCCTCTGATAGCAGTTATTGTCGACATTATGTTCTATAATGTTTATTGTTTTTCTTTATATTGGTGCCCAGGTGCCTACTCACTGCTTTATAGATTATTTTTGGACAGTTTTTATACAGGGTGAGTAAAAAGTAAGGAACCTCGATGCTAGAGCCTTTATTATTAGTTTTAGAAAAAAAAGTTTTAGACAAAAGGTTTATAACAAATTATTTTCCACAAACTGATGGTTTTAAGTATTTTTTTCAAGGTCATACCTTTGCGCTATGACGTCATCGATACTTTTTTTAAATGGCAACCTATATTTTTTAGGTCGAAATTTTATAGCATTTTTTTTTCTCTTTATGACCTTCTAAAAATATCATACGGTTGAATAAGCGAAATTTCTAGAAAAATCAAGTTGAATGTTATTCGTACCAGTATTTAATGTACGTACTTTCATCACAAAAATTAAACACATGACTATTAAAAACAAATATAAACAATGTTTAACATTATTATTATTATTATTTTATTATTTGGATACAATTTTTGAGAATAGGTGGATCGGTAGAAGGGGTAGTATCGAATGGCCAGCCCGATCTCCCGATTTGAATCCGTTGGATCTTGTGGGGCCATCTTAAAAATAAAGTTTACATAAACAGGCCCAGAAATTTAGAAGTGTTAAAAATTGGTATTCGGGAAGAAATACGGGCAATACCAGCCGAAGTAATTCGGAATGTACCTATTACAGGGATTTTCACATCGAATTGGACATTGTCAGATAGTGAATGGCAAACAATTTGAACATCTTCTGTAATAAAGTAATGTTAAACATTGTTTGTATTTGTTTTTAATAGTCATGTGTTTAATTTTTGTGATAAAAGTACGTACGATAAATACTGGTACGAATAACATTCAACTTGATTTTTATAGAAATTTCGCGTATTCAACCGAATGATATTTTTAGATGGTCAGAAAGAGACAAAAAAATGCTACAAAATTTCGACCTAAAAAATATAGGTTGCCATTTAAAAAAAGTATCGATGACGTCATAGCGCAAAGGTATGACCTTGACAAAAATATTTAAAACCATCAGTTTGTGGAAAATAATTTGTTATAAACGTTTTGTCTAAAACTTTTTTTTCTAAAACTAATAATAAAGGCTCCAGCATCGAGGTTCCTTACTTTTTATTCGCCCTGTATATAGAGGCCACTAGGTGTAACAACCACGAATAACAACTAAGTTCGAGGAAGGGTAACAAGCAATCCTGAGCTTCTTCTGCTGAGGCAGTCAAGAATGCAGATGTTTTCTTTTTATTAAATTAGTTAAACCAAGCCTAGTATTCCGTTTTTTTTACGTTTCAGATCTTAAGCTTTGGTTTCCTAGGAAGCGGTGCCGTCATTTAGCGGCCGTAAAAGTACGGTGGGTGACGTCACGAAAAACGGTGTCGTGTTTTTTAAGCGAAGTGTTTTCCAAAAGAGCGGTAGCGCACACCCAACGTAATAGGGCGGTGCCGTCTCATCTGAAGCGGTGGGCCAGTACGGTAGGAATCACTTCAGCAACGTTTTTTGGCGGTGTGTCTTGTGTATATAGTCCAGTCAAAATAGACATAACAGTTCGGAATAATTCGCGACGGCCGTATTTTTTCACCGTTTTTCTGACGTCACCCACCGTATTTTTACGGCCGTTAAATGACGGCACCGCTTCCTAGGAAACCAAAGCTTTACCTAATGTTTGAAAATCAGCTGGAACAGATTAGTACCTAATAAACCTTTGAATAGTCTCCCAGACAATGGGAGTAGTCCGGCATCTGAGTGTATTAGTTGAAAACTTATACAGATTGTCTGACGGTACTAAGTACAAACGGTAACTAGATACAGAGACGGTTTAAAATTTTAAGTGGTTGTTTAATAACACACCCTTCTGATTATTGTATTATTGTAAATTATAATTGGAGTTAGATATCACTAAGCAAACATTAAGGTGGATTGATAGTCGACAGACTGGATCTAACAAAAATAAGTTGTCAAGTTATTTAATATGTCGACTTGAGATTGTTATGGTTACTAATGGTAGTATAGCACTTGAAGTAAAAGGAAGATGCAAGATTACTTATATCACCATGAGAAAAATAAGTAAAATCTAGAGAGACACCGTGCTAAAACAACCAAAAATTAAATTAGTTTTACGGATAAGAATGGAGGCCTTTAAAATAAAAAGGGTGAAATTAAACAGGTGCTGTTAAAATGTTCGCATGAAGATTAAAATTAAACGTTTATTTGAAAAAATACTGATTGTGCAATTTCCTATTGCACGAATGAAATAACAAGCGCCAAATACTGTGTGATTACTTGAAGGACTGTAAAAAACTAAATGCATGAATAGCTTTGACTCACCTTGAAAATGTTTTAAAGTCTGTCCAAATGCTATCCTTCTAAATTGTATTTTCCTTCTAATGTATTCTTCTTCTAAATTTAAATTGTCTTGTTATCTTCTATAAAATTTTAATCCCAATAACTTTCAATTAATGCTTATAATGTTTCTAAATTGATCGTCGAATAGTTTATTTATATTTTTTCCAATATTCTTGAGAAATCAACTAATTTATTTCGTACTTAATTAAAGATTTTGAGTTGACTATAATTGTTACTGAATACAAAGTTATAGTTTAATTGCAAGTTTGATTGCGAATACCACTCATGCTGGGTACTCGTGATATTCATATGCAAGCACAAGGAACATTTGCGATATTACAGCAAAAATTGCAAATTGTAGGAGTTCTCGTATTTATTCAACATACAATGAAGCCCAGCTTTTCATTCATTATTCGGGGTCTCTAAAGTGGTCTTCTTCCAGGTGGTTTTGCAGTTCTGCTGACTTTCACTAATCTAAGTCGTCATGTAATCAATGTGTTCATTCCATCCTCTCTTTTTTCTTTGGGCCTTGACTTGACAACATCTTGAATGTTACAACTGTCGTGTACTGAGCTAGTTTGTCTATCGTATAATGTTATGCCTAGGATGGATCTTCAATGTCTTCAAGTCAACAGCTTTTATTTTTCATTTAGTTTTTTGTTTGGAACTGTATTACTTCCGAAAAGAAAGAAAACGGTATACAAGTTCATGAAAAACTATGTAATGTGTATGATAAAGGTGCCTTAAAATTGGTTTGTTTTATTTCGGCTACAAGATTTTAAGGTTAAAGATGCATCATGCATAAAAAGGCTAATCGAAATTGATGACAATTAAATAAAGGCATTGATCGAATCCAATCGGAGCTTAACGCCACGACATTGCTGAGAATCTTAACATATCAAAATTGTAAACCATTGAAAACGTTACTAAGCTCGGTATTTGGATACTGTATGAGCTCAATGAAATTCTTCTTACTAGGTACGTTGATATCAACGATATTATTAATACCTGAAGATAAGCGTATAATAATCGTCTAGAACAACGTTGAACGAAAAAAAACCTGCCCAAAGCACTTCAAAAGCAGATAGTCTCAAAAGAAGATTATTCTGTCATTGTGGTGGGATTTCAAAAGTATTGTGTATTTTGAATTGCCTCCAAGGAACCAAACTATTAATGTGGACGTGTACTGTCGTCAACTATATGTATTATCTATAACCTCCTATACTTTTAGGTGTCGATGCTGGTGCGGCTCTACGCGTGCAATGCACAAACCAGCCCGTCTCTGCGGGTTACGAAGTTGGTGCGCCGTTTTACCTACGTACTTACTGCACCATGTGTAGGGTGTAATGTGTATGTATGTGTAAGGCACCTTGTTACTCTACTTCCCAGGCCCGTATTCGTGGGGGAGCATCGTTACCAGGGGGATTTGAACCAAGGACTAGGGCAACGCTAGCCTGACGCTTTACCACTGCGCGACCCTGGCATTTCTCTCGTCAACTGGATAAATTAAATAATTCCATAAAACAGAAGCGCCCAGAGTCGGTGAATTACAAAAGGTGCTGTGTTTCACCACGATAACGCTAGACCAAATGCAGGTTTGGTCATTCGTCAAAAATTGTTGTACCTTGGATGGGATGTGTTACCAGATCCACCATATTCGCTAGACCTTGCATCATTAGGCTTTCAGTTGTTTCGTACGTTGCAAAATGCCCTGAATCGTAAAACCTTAATTGGTGATGAGTATATCAAATAGTTCTTGTAACTGTTTTTTGCCGAAAAAGGTAAGAACTTTTTTGAACGCATAAGTCGGAACTTGCCTGAAAGATGGCAAAAAGGTAATCGAGCAAAATAGACAATACATTGTTTAATAAAGCTTTTATTTCCCAAGAAAAATTAGTCTTTCATTTACACTACTTTTTGGCCAAATTTATATTTCACACAAAAAATGGAAATTGATACAAGTATTTCTTTATTACTGTTGTGTCGTTAGATAATATATTCTTAGTCACCGTCGCTAGACATATTCTTGGTTATCGTTGTTATGTAGAGAGAGATACATTGTTTTTGTGTTTTTACTTTTCAATATACCAAGTTTTCAATTTAACTGGTTTTACTTGTTATATTATTCTGCATCTTTACAAAATTACTAATTACTACATCCAAATACAACAATTACATACCTGTTCAATGGGCCCGGAAATTTCTGGAAATAGAATTCTATGCAGCATTTCATTACTTGACTAATAGCATACGTTAAATTTTACCATTTTTATTGCAAAAGTACTCAGCTATGAGTGTAACACAAACAAATTAATAATTTTTGATCGATGATTTGTCCATCAAGTCTTCCTAATACAAAAAATAAAACACTTCTTAAATCTCAAGCATACGTAGGTAAATGTAACTTGAAGTGCGATGCATACAAACAAAAATAAAAAGATTATTTACTGCAATCATTAACATACGGCGATTAATAATAGTTTGAGTAAACAAAATAACCATTATGTCGAAAATAAAATACTAAAATTATATTTCGATTACGTAAAAGTGAAGTTAAATAGAATTTGATCATAAATTATAACACAAAAGTCTCTCCGAGAAATTTTCGATGAAAATGAGTGAAGACGTATTATTTGTTTTAATAATTTCCTTAAATTTGTGTAACTGCAGCCTGCGCATAAATTACGCAAATCTTTATGGTACAGGGATAACATACTGCATTGAAAAATTAATTCTAAAATTATTACCTGCTGAGAATTTAAATTTTATTTTTGAAGATAACTATGGTGATGATGTTCTTGTAGGAATCGAAAATTCACGCATTTTAATAAACTTTTCTGGCGTTAAACCGAAAACATTGATATGTTCGAAGTTTTACAACAATTATATAATATTTACCAGAGGACATGCTTCCTTGAACACCACCATCTCTAATTTAAAACGAAGTCAAATTTGGAGTAGAAGTGAGTCTCCAAGGGCAAAATTTTTGGTGGTTTCTGAAGAAACAACCAACCTAACAGCAGTGTTTGAAATTTTATGGAGTTTCGATATAATTAATGTAATATTAGTTGCTGCAGATTCAGAACAGCAATTTCCTCAGCTTTATATTTCTAATCCTTTCGCACCGGAAAGTAATTGTAGTTTAAATCCCAGTTTAATCCCTCTACAGAATTGTGACGGTAATATCACGATGAACTTTAACGAAAGCATAGAAAAGTTAAATGGATGCAAGATAATATTATTAACAAGAACAGAAATTTCGAACAGTTCACACGAATCACCCGTTTTCGGAATGATTTGGTATGTGGTTGACCTTGTGGCCGAACTTCTAAATACAACCGTGTCACCTTTTGTAATAGAAGATGGAAAACGGGAACATTACATTAGCAGAAAAGAAATAGTGATAACTCCTGAAATAGTAAAAGCTGAAGAATTGTTAGAAGACTACGATTTAAGTGATACTATTTATCAAGATGAGGTTTTATGGATCGTTCCAAAAGCAGCTAAAATTTCAGATGTCAAAATAATTGCTTCTGTTTATTCCACTAAATTATGGGGGGTAATTTTCGCAACTTTTGTTGCTGAAGTGTCAATTTGGTGGATAATTTTTCGCTGTAGGTTGGAAAGGCAACGTGCAGGTTTTTCAAATATCATGCTAACAGTTTTGAAGCTTACTTTAGGAGGATCTGCATATCCCTCACCTAAAACGAGTTTGCTACGATTCATTTTGTTAGTTTATTTGTTGTATTGTATAAACATATCCAGTTCTTTCCAAGCAAATTTGTCTAGTATTTTAACTCATCCCTTATATGAACACGGAATAAGTTCAACGGAAGAATTGGCAGATTCTAAACTCCCAGTGTTGGTACATAAAGCTATAGTTAACATATATTTCAGCGAAACTTACTCGAATCACAGCGTTTATGCTAAACTACACGACAACGTTTTTTATACGTCTGTAATAAACACTTCCAACGAAATACTGACAATTTCAAATTATCGTAATTGCTGTACGTTTGCTGGAAAAAATTCTGTAAACTTCTATGTAAAGGATAAGTCAATAGTGGATTTAATAAAAGATGACACTGGCATGCGATCCATTGATATAACAATAACAATGAGAAAAGGACATTACTTTATGTTTACGTTTAATAAACTTGTTAGAAGGTTAGCTGAAAATGGATTCAACGAAAACGCTTATTTGGGCACATTCAAACCAAGTCATACACAACGAGAAGCAAATTTAAGGATTAAACTTAGTACGAAACATTTATATGGACCTTTTGCCCTATGGGGAATTGGACTTTTACTCTCTCTTCTAGTTTTTATACTGGAAACATTAATATATAATTTTCGCAGAGAAAACCCTAATCGAGAATTTTAAGATTACTTCAAAACCCCAGCCTATATATTTATTATGCACGTTGCTACCACAAACCTTTTATTAATTGCATGAGGTGCTGCCTAAAATATGAATCTCTGAAACGTTGGCCGATGGCCTATTATAAACTTGTAAGTACAAGATCTACGAGCCCTCTTAGCATGTATGGTGAGAAAGAGGCTAATCTTCATCATGGGTGGGACAGAAGATGATCAATCATCGATGTTGCGAAGTTAGTGATTGCCAAAGGTAAGTACAACTTGGATCTGGGGCTTAAAGTACCCTTCGTAGCAGGAAGGAGCGTAGTACCAACAAATTCCGGCGGTTATACAGCCGAAAATCAAACCCAATATGCCTGCCTGAGGTCTTTTATACGCGGTTATTCGTTCTTTGTACGGTTATTTCAATATGTTTAAATGTTCTGACTCCGTAAAAGTGGAAGACAGTAGTTGTTTACACATAATATGTGTGTTAATGCTAACCGCACGCATTTGTGTGTATCTTTAATTAAATAAATAATTCTCTTTTTCCTTCTTCATCCTTTCGCAATACTGACGTCTAGCTTTCACACAATCTGTTTGACGGTCTGTCTGTTGGTCTTCTGGTGTAAGCGTTTTGGCCCATTTCGCCATTCGCCCTTGGCCGATCATGTCGCCGTCGTCTCTCCAGAATCTTTTTCACGATCGTGTTCATCTTCCAACATCCTGTACTTCGATCTATTTTCTTCTTGCACTGCTTTTTATCCTATCTGTTAAGGTAACACCTTTGATGGTTCTTAATTTCTCATATTTTCATTACCTTTTGTTATTCTTGCTGGTTTGTTATTTTGCGTCAGACGTCTATCACTGGATATAGTTATCTACTCCCAAGAAGTCGTAATCCACTGTCAGTTTTCATCGAATTGAGTGCTTAGAAGTGGCCATATTTTTTGTCTTTCCTGGAGATATGACAGCATTAAATTTTTACATTTTAGTTTTTAATCTGTAGAAGGAGCGCTGTAAGCCGTCTTCATTTACAGGCAGAATGATGGCGTCGTCTGCATAAGATATTGTTCTTAAGGGGGATGTGATATTATATCCAGTATTGATCTCATTTACGTTTTTAATAATATGGTTCATGATTACATTGAAGAGAGTTGGGTTTAAGTTATCTCGTTGTCTAATGTACGCGATTATATTTACTTCCCGAGTGAGCCCATTCGTCTGTATCCTAAATTTGCTGTTACTGTTGGGTTCTTTAATCATTTTTAAGTGTTTAGTACTAACATTGTTTTGTCTTAAAACTGTAATTACATCACTTAATCGTATTCCATCTAAATAAAGCCTGTTTTTGTTCGACGAAATATAAGATCATTTGTTTATTGTATTCTATTGACTCTTCAATTAACTGGCGTAAAGTAAAGATTGCGCCCCGACCGTGTATTTGACAATTGTTATTTCAGATCTAGCCTTTTCTCCCTGTCAGTACCAGATTTATTTAAACTACATACATAGGCAAATATTTGTACCAACCTCTTCGATTACTTCAAATTCGTGATTATTTATTTTGGCGTATTTTGGACAGCCAGGTAGTACCTAAATAATACAAGCTCGAAATCTAAAGGTGCCCGACAGAAAATGTTAGATGGAAGCGTGAACTACCATATTTTGAGTTTAGCTTCATGAAAATGCTTGGGCTTGTTCTTCGCCTCATTAATATATGATAACTACGACCTTTTTGAATATAAGGAGAAATAGCTTCAGCATGGTAGAGGACACCCAGATAATGTGACGAGCACGCGTCGTTTAAATCCTTTGCCTGGTGCGACTGCTTCAAGGACGACAAGATTATTTATTAATACATTTTTGGGTAGCGTAGCCTACCGTATGTAAACCAACATCAAAGGTTTCTAATAAATTATTTACATGGCTTGAAGATTTGAGTTGACTTGTATTTGACCTCATTGTTTCCTTAGTATTTTCATATTTTTGAGTTTCAATGATCTTACAAAATAGGAAAAACTAATTTTCCCCTGTACTTGCTCACTGAGTCAAAATCTAGTAAATAGCGTTATATTTATTATATTTTAGCGACTACAAATACTGTAATGAAGCAGAATTATTTAAATATCATTTAACAGCATTTCCTTAAGAAAGTAAATTATTAACATTCAATACGTTAATATTTCGCATGACTGATATAAAAAGGTGACGCAACGTTTGTTTAGAATAGGATGTTATTGAAATGTTTATCAAATAGACGTGCACCTGCTAAAGATGTGTCATGTAAACAACTTGTTATTTTAATCTTAATGTCTTTAGATAATAATATGAATAATACACTTCTATGCCAACACCTGCATTTAGATAACGAGAAAGGCGATGATTAATGTTTATATGAAACAATAATTACAAATGAATTATATAAATAGTTTGAACACATGTTACGAACAAAATCATATAAATACATGATCCCTATTCATAGAAAGACAGTCTTGAATAAGAGGTCTTACAACGATGACTGAATTGTATTCAGACAAGAGACTCTTTGCCAGAGTGGTTTATAAAGATGTATTATTCATGTAAGTAGAGAAGTAATATTTATTAATATTTTGTGTCTTGTATTAAGTCCATCAGACTTAGAACTTATTATGTGTTTGGGATTTCATATTTGTAGACCAGTATAAATAATGTTTGAATGTAAACTTATGACAATATATTTGATGTTAGTTTTGATCGTGTATTATTAAATGAAACTTCTCGCAAAAGCCAAGCCTTAACATTCGTAACTGAAGGGGTCTAAGACTCTACCATCATAATCAATAAATGAACAGAACCGCTTCGTTACAATACTATTAGGTTAAACGAAGGCTAAAAGGAAAGTGTTCAATGTAATGTAAAATTGATTGTCATTGTTATTCTGTTACCTCCTTTTCACTGAAGATCTATTGACAAAAAACAAATCGTCTGAAATTTGAACTTATTGTTATTGACCTAAAATTCAAAAAGAAAAAGCTTGTCTAAATGTTTTTCTGGCGTAAATTGTCAATGACATGTTAAGATATTTATGATTATAGTTCTTTTAATATCTCCCATAGAAATTTTGTTGTTCAAATTTGCCTGGCAAATATAAGCAAAGGGATTCCAAACAAATTATTTGATTAGCGCCTCTATAAATAAATAAAACTTGGTGATACATTTATACAGAGCATAATACATGTAGAGTTAAAGATGTTACAGTAAAAACTTATTAAACAATAATAAAAGCCATAAGTTCACACTTTGCGGCTGGAGTGCCTATAATAATGTAATGCCTACAATAATGTTCAAAAGTCTTAACTACGTAAAATCTAACCGCTTATTTTGGATCTTTTACCTTACTTTTTCAATTGTTAAATAGTTTTTTCTTGATATTTCATCACTTGCCTTTTTTCCGTTCTTTCATAAGCACATAAGCACAGTTACAGCTTTTTATGTATATGTATAAGTAGGACAGAAAAATAGGGAGCTCCTGTCAATTAAGTTCGTTTTTATTTTCATACGGAGAGTTAGAGCTATAAAAGTTCCTATTCTCGTTGTATCCAGTAATAATAGATAAGCATAGGTCGTCGAATATTAAATAAATATTGCTTTAAGAACGTAGATCGAGCATTATTATTATATTGTGTAAACTTATCATGCGATTCAAATACATATTCCAAAGATAAATTCAGTAATAAAATTACACCGGCCACATATTTATTTGATAAATAAATCAAAGTTGTGTATTTTCAAACTATTGTTATAACAAAATACCAAAAATAGAATCGACTTTTTCTTACAGGCCGCTTCAGTCTATTTTTATTAATCTGAACTATGAGATTCTGGAATTTTTATAGCCTAAACCATTGTTGGTGTTATTAATCGATGATTGTTTGAATTAAGCAGTTTTATTGCTTTGCTTGTTTGAACCAAGCTTTAATTTTGCATGTAGGGTTAGAACAACGGAGATAAAACAGAAAATTTACAGTATACAAATGATCACATTTAAATGAAAACTGTTGGTTAAGAATTCATATGTATTTGCACGACTTATGACGACATATTTTTTATGTTAAAAAAGCTTCAAAATTAATACTGGGTGAAATGTTGCAGTTACCTTACAAGTAAGACCATTGCTTCAGAAAAGAGCAGCAGCATCAGCAACAGCTGAAGAAGAAGAAGAAGAAATTACGTCGGGAAAAAGTTAAATTTTTATAAAGTTTGTAATGTATAGTTCGTCTCAATCTTAGAAAGAAGTAAGCATGCTCCATAAAACCCTCTTCTTCTTTCGAAGGATGAAATTTGAAGAAAGCAATCTCCGTTCAAAACAAGAATGCAGAACTTTAGCTGCAGATTCATGCTGTACAAGCTATTTGGCAAAAGATATTTTTCACACACTTTTGATTTACAGTAACTTAATATTAATTTCGAATTCAAAATATTTTGAGTTGTCAGAATAAGTTTACATACAGTGTGTCTTACTTTAGACGGCACCACCCCAGTATTTTTTTTATACACTATCGATTTAAAAAATTTTTTTTTCTGATTATACTCCTCACTAAATTGCACTTTTAGGGTATGTTACTTTCCCTTCACGGTAAAATGCTAGTCTACTACGATTTAAAATAAACAGCAAAATTGAAGAAGTCGTATTATGGATTTTTTTTATAAAAAAATCTTGTTAATAAAAGTTGTTTAGAATCGTTCAAATAGGCTAAATCCGAAATTTCATTAAAAACAAAAAATTTTGAAAATCCAGAAAATTCGAATAATAATCTCACAAGTTTGCCATGATTTTTTATTTTATTCTTTTAATTCAATCATAATGTATGGCTGATAGTTTTATAAAGAATGTTCGTAAAAAAAAAAAAACTCTAGAGTGCTTTGAAAATTTGTTTTAAGTATGTCTTAGGCTGTATGTTACATATGAAAATCATTTCCAGGGATTGCTGCGAGTTTCTTTTTAATGAACATATGTTGTAATACCAATACTGTAATGTCCATGTTTTGTAATTCCGTTGCTGGAAATCAGCACAGAAACAATAAAACAAAACAACAAATGTTTAAATCCAGAAAATTCGAATAATAATCTCACAAGTTTGCCATGATTTTTTATTTTATTCTTTTAATTCAATACAATAACAAAAAACGATGTTTAATTACTTAAATAACAGTATTTTCAACTAAATCACCATTAGCACATACAGTGTGTCCCAAATTCAATCCCCACCATTAGGATCTCGGAAACTATAAAAGCTACAAAGTTGGTTAAATAGGGAAAGTTTTAGGAATTTTAATGCTCATTTCATATCCGTTGAGAAATCACAGCCAACTTTGACCGTTTTCGAAATATCTTGGAAAACCCGAAATTTGGAGTTTTCTGTTTTCCAAAATATCTCGGAAAGTATTAAGTTATTAGTTTCAATACTTCTACATTGTGAAGACACTTTTTTACAGATAATCGGGTGGTACCATTTGTTTATATTTATGATGCTTTGTTTCTATTCTATGAACAACTACTTTTGATTTTCATATGGACGCCATATTGAATTTTGTCGTAACTAAACTTAGCTATTTTTTCTCTTTTCAACGGTGTATCACACGTACGGAGTTTTTTTAAGAAGAGTGGGAATAAAATACATTTTTTCTTTATTCGCGTAGTAGGCTATGATAAAAAAAATGTATTTTATTACCGCTCTTCTTCAAAAACTCCGTACGTGTGACACATCGTTGAAAAGAGAAAAAAGAGCTGAGTTTAGCTACGACAAAATTCAATATGGCGTCCATATGAAAATCAAAAGTAGTTGTTCATAGAATAGAAACAAAGCATCGCGTCGTACCTAAACTCAGCTCTTTTTTCTCTTTTCAGCGATGTGTCACACGTACGGAGTTTTTGAAGAAGAGCGGGAATAAAATACATTTTTTTCTCATAGCCTACTACGCGAATAAAGAAAAAATGTATTTTATTCCAACTCTTCTTCAAAAACTCCATACGTGTGATACATCGTTGAAAAGAGAAAAAAGAGCGGAGTTTAGTTATAAAATTGAATATGGCGTCCATATGAAAATCAAAAGTAGTTGTTCATAGAATAGAAACAAAGCGTCATAAATATAAACAAATGGTACCACCCGATTCTCCGTAAAAAAGTGCCTTCACAATGTACAAGTCTTGAAACTAATAACTTAATACTTACCGAGATATTTTGGAAAACAGAAAACTCCAAATTTCGGTTTTTCCAAGATATCTCGAAAACGGTCAAAGCTGGATGTGATTTCTCAACGGATATGAAATGAGCATTAAAATTCCTAAACTTTCTCTATTTAACCAACTTTGTAGCTTTTATAGTTTCCGAGATCCTAATGGTGGGGATTGAATTTGGGACACACTGTATATACATTTTCCTATCCGTTTTCTAAAATAAAGAGATTTTCAAAATTTTTTGTTTTTAATGAAATTTCGGATTTAACCTATTTGAACGATTCTGAACAACTTTTATTAACAAGATTTTTTGATAAAGAAATTTTTTAAATCCATAATATATAAAAAAAATATTGGGGTGGTGCCGTCTAAAGTGAGACACACTGTATATGGTAATAAATGTCTTTTGGTAATTTTAATAATTTGTCAATGTTAGTTTTCTTCGTTTATTACGTCATATTGTTTAGGTTACTAACTTCAGATATCTACATTTTTATTCGGACGTTAATTGTCTTATCACTAGAATAAGATAGAAACTACAAATTTGCTGTGACAACAAATTTAAAAAAATAAAATTGTTTGTAACACGTTGCTTACAATTAATTTATTTATAAGCAATCTGATTAATTTGTTAGAGATTATTATAAAGCTATTTATGTACATCAATAAAAAACGAAGTAACAAAAAATCTACGTTATGCTCTGATATACTACTAAAAAGAGTTGTTGAATGACCTAAAGTAAATAACAGGGTGGCAGCAATTAGAAGGCCATATGAAATCATAATCAGGCCTTACACAAGGAAAGTTAATTAGAAAGACTAAGATGGCGGTGTATAAAACAAAAACCTCAGTCCTTTCACTGATTGGTGATTTCGAAATAACGGCGTTTAAGCCTGCGGTCGTGGCTGGCCACTGCGATTAATTCTGGTCCAGGTTCGATTCCCAGGGCTACACATACACTGAAAACACCCGACCGCTTCCCTCGGAAGGCAACGGTACACCGAGGTATGCTACCTAGTAAGCCTTCCCTGGAGTAGAAGTGCAAGCACTTCCGTGGTTTGGAAGAAGAAGAAGAAGAAAAATTCAGAACAAACACGAATCTTAAGATCTCTCAAAATATGATACAGGAAAGACTATCATGATGTTTGAACCATATCTCTTAGCAAGGTTCCCTAAGTTCGCTGAAAAATGAAAGGTGCTAACGAAAGAGTAGGTAATCTTTTTAGAGAACGGACAATCACAATGATTTTCACAAATCAATATACCTGGATTATCGAAACAATGGAGTGATTACGTGCTGTTCATACTTATACTTTAACATTTTTATAGTTGTTCTAAATTGGCAGAAATATTGGGTAATATCATTATCACTTATACATATTTATTATGTAAATGAGCCGTTTGGCACTCATTTTGCATAGGAGCAATGTAGGTAAGCGTGAATAACATGTGATCACTCCGTTGGTAATTTGAGTAAGAATGAATTCTGATAGCTCGCTTAGAATATGCAGGAAGAAAGGTGTAAAAGGAAGAGAAATTTATTTTTCTTTTCTATAATATTCTGAGGAGCTGCGTAATTACTTTCCCCTATTACACAGTCAAAATATTCTATGTAAATAAAAAGTAAAGTACTTTTCTGTTAATGTCAACATAAAAATGATACACACATTTAGAAAATATTACAAACATATAACCTTTTCGTTCCCCATTACTTTCATAAGTTAAGTGCATTATTAAAATAATCACAATGTAACAACAATATAAAAATTTAACTGCTGAAGCTATGGAGATACATTTTGTGCAGCTCATAGTTCTAAAATTAATTTTATTAAACGTAAAATGTTATAAACTGCTTCTTCCAAATGAAAGTCCAACGGAACCTTTAGCGAACTGCTTAGCTTGTTTAATCCCAAAGCTACTTCCGCTTGACTCCTCGCTCCATTTTGTTTTTGATAACACAAGCGTGTTTGTTCCTTTTCAATTAGGGAATCCACGCACAATCATAAATGTAAACAATCCTATCGAGAGGTCTACCGAGTATTTTTCCAGTTACGTGATATACGCAAAGAAAGTAGCTTCCATAAAATTCACTTTAATAAAATTAATTCAGAGTGAGATTTGGGATCGAAGTGCGTCACCTAGGGCGAAATTTTTTGTAATTACCAGTTCATATAAGAATCTAACAAAAATCGCCGGTATTTTTTGGACTTTTGATATTACAAATGTTATCTTAATAGTACACGAAGGCAAAAGTGCTAAGAAATCCACACCTCACCTATATTCTGTTGACTACTTCACTGACAAAAGGAAATGTGCCACACCTACAATAAGTTTACCAGAAGCTTGTTGTGCCAGCAAATCAATTGCATTTTCAGGCATTAAAAATTTGGATGGGTGCGGCATCACAATAGTGAGCAACTATGAAATTTCCAAAGACGCCAGGAAATTTGTTACCACTGGTATGCTGTGGTACGTTATGGAAAGTGTGGCTGATATATTAAACACCAAGGTATCTCTTCTTGTAACGGAAGATGAGTACGTTCTGAATAATCATAATAACGAAATCTTTTTATCGCTTGAAATTATAAAAGGGGAAAGTTTACTAGCGACTTTCGATTTAAGCGATTCACTTTACCAAGATGAACTTGTATTTGGTGTTCCTAAAGCCCGGGAAGCTTCACCCATGAAAGTTATGGGTTCGATATTTGAACGAACAGTATGGGTAATGATGGCTGCCATATTTGTTTTGATAATCGGGTTGTGGTTACTTTCGGCCAATTACACTTTCGAAAAGGATAACTTGAAGAATTTCTGGAAAGTATTTTTCACAATTTTGGGGTTGTCACTTTCAACCCCTGGGAATCTGATACCAAGAAGTAACACATTACGGTTGGTCTTATTAATCTGTCTGTTTTTTTCCATCGAAGTTAATAATGCCTTTCAAGCAAAGTTAATGAGTGTACTTACGAATCCTAGATTTGAGTCCGAAATTAAAACATTGGAAGACCTTGCAAAATCGCCTTTAAGAATAGTCGTGCCGCAAATTGGGACGAACTCATTTAATTACACTTTTAATACGATAACTCATAAAATTGCAGAGCATTTCCAGCCTGTGACTACACAAAATACAAATTATGCGGACTGTCTTTTACGGTACGGCAACTGCAGTATTATTATTGGCAAAAACACGTTAAAAATATATTCGAAGAATTCAAGTATGTTGGTGGGTTTAATAGAGCATAACACCGGCTTACCAGCATTGGAAGCAACGGTAGTAATGAGAAAAGGTCACTATTTTATGAATACGCTTAACAAATTTACAAGAAGGATTATCGAAAGTGGTTTGCCGGAAAAAGTTTTATCGGAAGTAACTGATCCGAGAGGAGGTGGAGCAAAAAGAAGCAGTAAAGTGGTTAAGCTTTCAGTTGTTCATTTGCGTGGTACGTTTACTTATTGGGGAATCGGATTGTTCGCAGCTTTTGGTGTATTTATTGTAGAATTATTGTTTTATTATATAACACAAAGAGATTAATAATAAATAAAGAGTTATGCATTAGCATGAAAATAACTGTAGACCTAGACTTGACTGAAACATACTTTTAACAAATGTAAAATATTAATTAACGATAATTTTTAATAATTATTTTGTATAATGTTCAGCTTAATTAAGCTTTAAATAATTTTAATTACTGTGCTGCTGGGTTACTAAACCAGTGCTGCTTTGTTCTTGAAAATCTACTGCCGCTATTAGTATTTCTTTGATTGCTTTGTATTTCCTAATATTCAGGGTGTTTGTTAAACATACGGCAAAAATTCAAGGAGCGATTCCTTGGGTTATTTTATGAATAATTATATCTTTGATGATTTTTCAAAATTCGCTTTGTTTCTAAGATACAGGGTTATAAAGATTTTCAAGAAACACAATATTTTCCGAATATGTATTTGTGTTCAAGTAATAAACTGCACCGTTATCGAGATAATTCCCTTATCTATGTATATGACAGTAAGCGATTAATAATTATAAGGCCGTAAGACATATTTTGAATTAGGTAATTATTACTGTCGTATAATTTTTGTTTAATAAATGTCTGAAATTATGGTTTAGTGTTTATATCAAAGCTTTAATATATAAAGTGATGGCTCGTTATGTTAAGGTGATTGTCACAAATCCCGAAAAAAAAATCATTTGTACTTATCGCTAATTTTTCGAAGAAATACTGATGTACCGGGGGACTATTTAAATACAATGATCTTTACGTTTTCAGCACGGCTGGTTTTCATTAAACAAACATATACCTAGTATTATAAATGCCCAGTCAACACGCTGACGAGTCCTTAAAGAAGCGACAAGGAAGAGGAAAGCACTTCCTATTCTTTTTTATAAAAGAAACAGATTTTGGGCGTGCAGGGATGAATTAATAAAAGACAGTACACTCCACTTTAACCATACAAATTAATTGAAATACCAAAAGAGGATAGTGAAATTTTTTTAATCTTTATTTCAACTTAGTTTTCTTATAAAATATTGTATGTTTAAAATGAAATGAGCTGTTTGAAATCCCTTAAAACGCTAAGCCATTATCTGTTATGTTTGATTAATAGGCGAGCTTTAAGCTTGTAGGAGACAAATATCTCAACGCACATCGATTGCGTTGATCATTTGGTATTACCAGGCTAGAATTTTGCCGGACATTTCCATCTCTGGCGGGGATCTTCATCTGGCCAACGCATTGGTATGAGACCTGGGCTACTTATCTGAAAGAGGGCAAAATTTTGGATTTTTCAACGTTACAAATTTCGTTCACTACGGCTGGGATTGAATCAGATTTGTAGCCCAGGCTTTAGTTTAATTATTTCGCGGATAAAGGTTCAGTGGTCATGACCCAAATCTTTAATGCAAAATATTTAAAAATATCTCAGTGGGTGTGAGTTTAAATGATGTAAGGGCACCAGGGTTACAAATAACTTAGTTGAAGGAAATCGAAAGTACCTTCCAAACCGATTCAAGTTGGAACGCTTAATCGTAAAAAGCTTTCCCAAATAAATAAAGGAAGAAATGATGGTACAAATTCATTTGCTGATTAGGAAATTCAAAAAAAATTTTTAAATTGAACCTTTAAATGTATAAAGTTGTATAATTACAACAATAGTACAAAAAAAGATGAATTACAAATGTATGGTAACAAACGCCATTGGTGTGTCGGCTCTCTAACAAATGAGCAAATTCTACCACTCTCCAGATACGTAAGCTACGCGAAGTCTTTAAACCCTCCTGCTTTGAAATTATATATTATTCACGTGGGGTCATATTTGACCCATCTTGAAATAACCCAATTCATTTAAATAAATATATTTTTGTTATTGAAATATATTTATTGAAACTTACATATCCGTATAAACTCTTAAGAGAGAACACAAACTGTAACAAAACTACACTAATGATATAATGAATTCGAAGACTTCCACGGTCAGTATTAAGAAAACATCTTCCGGATTGGGATCGTGTCATTTTGAGACAAAAGACTCAACGTTTCGCCCACTTTTATAAGGGGCTTCTTCATGAGGAAAGGGAGCACTAAAAGAGCACGGTAACTCAACGTGTCAACCGCCTAATCCCTCGCGAATCTAAACCGCCAAGGTTGTATGGTCTTCCTAAAATTCACAAACAGCAGGTTCCTCTCCGTCCCATTGTTAATACTACCATGAGATCGAAAAAATGATTTTGAGCAGGCCTTGACTAGTACAACACGATTGGCAAGACCGATTTCAAAATGTGGCAGTAGGTTAGAGGTTAACAAATGTCAACTAAATTAAAACACAAAACAGTATTTATTTAGGGAACAAACTGAAAACTAAGATGAATACATGTTAGAGTAGGTGTTCAAAATGTGATGCTTCACTAGTATTACAACGACAAACTTAAATAATTCTGGAAACAAGATTGCAAAACTGACTTACATTTGAAATGTCACTGTCACATTATAATTCATAGGCATTCTGGAACCAGTGTAGCCAATCGTGTTTTACTAGTCAAGGCCTGCTCAGAATTTTTTTTTCGCTCTCATGGTATAAATTCTCCCACGTACAACCTGGCCAAATATCTCGCCTGTATTCTTAAGGCATATACAGGGAAATCTTCTTCACATATCTTAAATTCTTTCCATTTTGTAAACCTTATCGCCAATCTCACCATACACCCTAATGGCTTGCTTGTCAGTTTTGACGTTACGTCTCTCTTCACTAAAGTCCCCATTCCTAACTCAGTAGCTATCATCGAACAGTTACTAGTTCAAGACGGCAAACCTGCTAGTTTAGCCATTCTCGTTGAAAAGTGCTTTCCTCCACATATTTTCTGTTTAACAACCGATTCTATAAGCAAGTAACAGGTGCTGCTATGGGTTCTCCCCTTTCTCCGGTGGTTACAAACATCTTTATGGAATCTTTTGAAACAATAGCCCTGGAATCCTTTGACTTAAAACCCGAGGTCTGGTTCCGTTATGTAGATGACACGTTTATTATCTGGCCCCATGGAAGACATAACCTTGCTTCTTTCCTAGAACATCTTAATAGTCAGCACCCTGATATTAAGTTCACAATGGAAATAGAATCGATTGGTTCTCTCCCATTTCTCGACGTCTTGGTTACCCGTAAACTGAGTGGTCATCTTGCAAACTGAAGAAGACAATCTACACAACGATAGTTGGAACAACGGCTCTAAACGGACTAAAACCACCGCAATGACAAAGGGGAATAGAGGGCACTGCGAAGAATGGAGAACAAAATCCTAAAACTCTTCAGGACAAGTTCAAAAGAAGACGAAGGGGCGACCGCACACGAATTACTGGAAGGGAAAACAATAGCTAAAAAGCTGTCAGCAGCACGGTTAAAATATTGGGCACACATATTAAGACGAGAAAAGATCACATACTGAAGAAGGCATATAATCTAACAGCAGACGAAATGAAGATGGGAGGACCTTGCAACACGTGGAAAACAGCACTGAAACAAGATATAGAGCGATCGGGTATACCACAACAAACTTGGGAAGAGTGGGCAAGGAGCAAAACTAGGATGAAGAGGGAAAGGAAATGCATATATGACTCAAGAGAAGAATCTGACAACGAAGAAGTAGAAGTAGAGGAAGAATATATAAATATCGAAGAATAATGTAGAAGAACGGTGAAAGAACTTATACCACAATAATAATGAAAAATAGAAACAAGGGAACCACGAATATGTGTATAAAATAATGATTAGACTTAGCTAGAATAAAGTAATATGTAACAGGGCAGGCATGTGCCCGCTAAGGCGTTTCATACCATAGACCTAGGAAACTAGCGATAATACTATAAATAGTGTTAGTATAAGCGGGGAGAAAAAAAAACTTGTTTAACCATCTCGGTCATATGTTCAACTCCCATTGAATATATGATCTAATAACTACCTTGCACTGTAGAAGCGGTGTCTAGCGGCTAGCGTCACAGGCGTGTTAACGTTATACAGTGCTACCATTCTTCACCTATCATAACAAATCCCTCCACACCCTATTGGCATGGGGTGGGCCTGGCGTAATCCAGGAGGACTATGCTCCATGTCAATTGATGATGATGATACAGGGTGTCCCATTTTCGAAGGGATTCCAGGTTATCTCCTTAGCTATTAGATCTACGCAAAAAGTAATAAAGGTTCCTCGAGCCAAATTTTTGAGACAAATCTAATGGTCCAAACCGATATTTAATATCGTCTTTTGTTTTCGAGCTACAAGCGAAAATTGAATTTTTTAGAAGTTCTTTTCGGAGTTATAACTCTTTTGCTTGTAGAGATAGGAACACAAAATACAAACATTTTTAATGCACTTTTTCATGTAGAATTTAATGGTGATATTGGATTTTTAATTTGCATATTAAGTTTTGAGTTATAACATAAACTTGTGTTTTTTTAATGCTTGTCCTAACGTTTTTCTGGCGTAAATTGTCAATACATGTTAAGATGTTTATGATTATAGTTCTTTTAATACCTCCCATAGCAATTTTGTTGATCAAATTTGTCTGTCAAATTAATATAAACGTTTCAGCAAAGGGATTCTGAACAAATTCTTTGGTTAGCGTCTCGGTAAAAAAATAAAACTTAATGATACATTTATACAGAGCAGAATACATCATGTAGAATTAAAATGAACTTGCCAAATTATAGTTAAAATTAGTTATAAACTACTCCATGGATTTTTTTGTACTGCAAAGGTGGTCTTTAGATTTCAGAATAAAAATACGTGTCTGAGAACCGTTGTATTTCTCTGATTTGCAAGCTAATAATTGGCCAAAGAGATCCATTTGACATTTATAACGTTAAAAACTTTCATATGCACTTAGTTTGAATTTGAAATATTTTATTTTGAAATTTTAAGCCATACGAGTGTCATATGAAAAATAAATTACAATTGTAGCAACTTCGTAATTTATATCGTAGCTGCAAAACCTATGAAGCGATCTCATGTTGGTTATATACTTACCACCTGCACACGATGCCAAACGTCATACTTTACACCATAAAATAATCTAACACCCATGTTATTAGCATTTCAGACGAACCCTAAAGAAATTGTTGTGTAAATGAAATTTTCTATATTCGCCTTGCATTAAACAGTGCGAATAAAAGAGAAATGCTATTGATTTTATACATCTACTATCTTATTCTGAAAGAAGTTCAGAACATAAAACATATTAAAAAGGCAATGCCGACCTTTATTTTTAACGATTTTCACTTATATTATCAGGCTATCTATGTAAATAAATAAAAATAAACTTTAGAATTTATTTTTAAAGAGCTGCTTCGTGCACCGTAAATATGCATACTTCACATTAACAAATTTAATTTCCTTAAATCTAAATAAGTGCATTTATGATAAATGCCCATTGCTCTAATTCCATGGTTGAATTCAAGGAAATTATTTATCTATGCTGTATTATCACAAAGTAACATTATGAATAATTATAAAAATTCAAACACCGACGCTTTACAACTGTCAGAGATAAGACATAACTTTATTTATTGAAGTTAAACCGACCAGAATAGTGCTACTAAAATAGCAAGCGGTGTTTCATTCGTAATTTCGTAACTTGAATTGCAACATAATCTCATTTCGTAATTCTCTGAATGACTAGTTCTAAAAGGGTGGTAAATGCTTTTCTGAAGAAACGTACACATTAAATGGCCGACATGAATAGAAAAACGTTAGTTATTATTACTGTTGCCTTCTTGCACGTGTGTAATTGTAAATTAGATCTCAGTATCAGAAACAAAACTGCAAAATTGGACCGTTGCCTAACGAATCTAATTGAAGAGTTGTTATCGGGCGATTCAGTTACTAACTTTGTTTTTGAAGACGAAACCGAGGTATTTATTCCGTTAGAAATGGAAGTTCCACGTATTATAGTGAATATCCAAAACCCTATTCATTTGCGTTCAAAATATTACAATAGTTACGTAATATTTACAAAGGGGTACGCTTCTTTGAACGAATCTATCTTTAAGTTGAAAAATTCAACAGTTTGGAGTCAAAGCGAGTCACCCAGGGCAAAATTCCTTATTGCAACGAAGGAGGTTGAAGCTCTATCGACTATATTTGAACTTTTATGGGGTTTTGATATAATAAATGTGATATTAGTTTCGTTGGAGAATAGTAATTCCTCTTCTCGGATTTTTACTTCGAATCCATTTACAACGAACAAATGCGGTCAGCACCCGCAGCTGAAACCCGCTCAAATATGCAGTAAGGAACCAACGGTCCAGTTTAATAAATTCATTAAAAAATTAAATAAGTGTAAGCTCAAACTGTTAGCAGAAACGGTATTATCCAACAGTACCCAGCAATCACCGATTTTTGGAACTATTTGGTTCATGTTAGATATAATAGCGAATAGTCTAAACACTACGATTTCACCTATCCTAACAAACAATATAAAAGAAATGCATTACAGTAACAAAGAAGACATTTTAATATCACCTGAAGCTGTAAAAGCAGAAGAATTGCTCGTCGATTTTGATTTAAGTGAAACAATTTATCGTGAAGAAGTCGTATGGGTTGTTCCCAAAGCAGCTAAGGTTTCTGATTTTAAAATCCTGGCGTGTGTTTACAGCAGCGAACTTTGGGCGATGATATTTGTAACATTTATAGCAGAGGTGGGGTTTTGGTGGATGATTGACCAGAGTTCGAAGAGGGAAAGGAAATTCAAAAGTTTCTCGAATTCCTTTTTAACTATTTTTGAACTTTCCCTGGGCGGTCCAACGAATTCTGCCCCGAAGACGCACACGTTACGATTTATTCTTATAGTTTACTTTTTCTACAGTATTAACATCAACAGTTCGTTTCAAGCTAATTTAGTAAGCATTTTGACGCAGCCTATATATGAGCACGCGATTAAGACAATGGATGAATTGGCAGATTCTAACCTTGCGGTTTTAACGCAGAAATCAATAGATGACGTGTATTTTAGTAAAACTTATGCTAACAATAGTATTTATTCAAAACTTCACAAGAGGGTAGTGTATGTACCGACGATCAACTCATCCGCTGAAATACAGGCAATTGGTGAGCATAAGAATTGCACCGCTTTCTATGGAAAAATGACAGCAAAGTTTTATATAAAAGAAAAATCACGGGTGGATATAGTAAAAGACGATGGCGTTATGAGGGCGATTGATGTGACGATGGTTATGAGGAAAGGGCACTATTTCATGCCTACGTTTAACAAGCTTGTTAGATTATTAACAGAGAGTGGATTAAACGATCAAGCTTATTTGGGAACAGTTAGGGCAAGTAATTCTTGCGAGAACAATTTTGAAATTAAAATCAGTGTAAAACATTTGTTAGGACCTTTTACTTTATGGGGAATTGGAATTTTAATTTCCATGATTGTATTCATTACAGAAACATTAATTTTTCGCTATAAAGCAGGTAAAACCAGAACAGGAGTAGAAAAACTGCAAGTATAATTTTGTTTGATAAATTAAATATAATACAGTTAAAATAGTTATCCACGTAGGTTGCCTTAGTTAAATATTAGTTTAATGTAGTCAGTATTTTAAGTACAATACGATGTGTTTATTATAGTTATGCACATTAGGGTGGAGCGATTCTATAAGATTTTTTTTTTGTCGTGGGGGTGGAAAGTGTGCCTTTTGCTGTATCATTTAGATGTGTAAAATTTGAGTTCGATAAAATAATATCTCGAGGTTCCTCTCCACTTGAATTCATGGTAGATAGTTGTTACATAGTGCATAATAAAAAAATAATTGCTAGCAATCACAAATCTGTTATTTACATTTTGTACATTTGAATTTATGGTAAATAGTGGTAAGTATGGTGGCTAGAAAAATTGCTAACAATCACAAATCTTTTATTTAAAACACTTTGTACATTTTTGAACATTTTAGTGATTACATCAATGCATTAATAAACTGTTTTTTGGTTTCAAACTTTGTTAACCCATTTCGAGATGCAAGTTTAGCTCGAATAAGTCCATTGCTTGCTTCGTTGCCACATACTGAAGAAGAAGCTTCCGTTATCAGCTTTATGCACCTTTCAACCGCCTGAGTGTGACAAGGTAACTTCAAAACGCTGATGTTGTCAGGAACGTCTAAAATCATATTTTTCAAGTCCTCAGTGGAAATATGTCTTGTCAATGGTGGTTCGTTACATTCCAAAATTTGACTTTAATCTCAAACCAGCTAGAAGAGTATATCTTAATCACATATTTAGCTAAAGTTTTCAGTTCCATTCATGGTTCTATTGTACCTACATACAACCTGAGAATTCGGTTTGCGGTTGTTAGCCAATGCGAATGTGATATCTTCCCAGGATCCCGCAGAGACAAAGACGATGATTATATTACCTCTCGAAATTCCATTACATATACCGAAGAGATATTTCTGGTCAGTACCCAATTAATTTGGATCAATAATCGGCAATTCCACTTTAATTGGCTCAAATATGACGACGGACAACTTCGCGCAATTTTCTAGCATCTTTCCAATTGCACCAGATAATCGTCTAGGATCGTTTGTTTTTCCATCTAGGTGTTGCATTAAGTGGCGGAGAGGTAACTCATTAGTGTGCAATAAACATATATGCCATTGCAGTGGATTTTTCTAGTTGATTGATAACACTATTTTTCAACCCTGTATTTATGACAGTGATATGGCCGAGGTATTTTGAAGAAGGCTCTGAAATTAAGGCAATAAGTTCTTCTGTGACAGTTTTCTTGTAATATTTCGTGCCTTTTCTTTCTTGCTGAATTGTCTTGTCCTTCCTACCGTCAAAATAAAGTCCTTGAACTGCTGATGATTTTTTTCCTGAATGTTCTCGGAGTTCTGTTCATCTTTTCTTCCGTTCTCTTATTATTTTGCTTCTATGCACTATTTTTGATGGATTTTCTTTTGTTATGACTTGAAAATCCTGGAGAACAGCGCTTACTAGTATTGAGGCTGATCGATCCGATATCCCTGTTCGATCGCATGCTTGGGCTAGATTGGGTAATTTGATTCGTTTTCCAGAACCGGAAGAAAATAAGAAAATAGAGTTTGAGATGATTTTGACGGTTCTGAAATTTCTGAAGTAGCAGACTCTTCTACAGAAGTTGTGATACTTGAGATTACAGATGTAAATGTCTCTTCAAGTTTCTGTGTTGTAATGTCCGGATCCTTCTGATGTTAATAATCGAGACGCTTCTTTAGCTTTTCTTGCAAAACTCTTTTGAAGAATTTGGCTGTTTTTTTTTAATCAATATTACCGATTGCCATCTTACGAACTGTTCTTTGGTCCACTAGAAAATCTCTTTCCCGTTTAGGCACTTTAATTTTGCACTGATAATCACATAAGTTTTTACATTATTTGCAGGCGGATATATCAAATAGCGTTTTTTCACTGAGATCTCTGAATGTTATCACTTTCTCTTGAGATTTTATTTGCTCTTTTTTATAGCCATATATTTTTCATTAAGGTTCGCTATTAAGCTCAAAATTCTTTGATCAGAAATTATTGAAATGTATGCTTTTTGCCAGATATTTTTCAAATCCGCCAGTACAGCTCTGGAAATGTCACTCACACTCGGATCTTTTCCATTCGCGTTCTCTTTAACAATAACCTGCACCACAAATAATATCTCATAATATCTGAGTTTGTCGGAAGTACATTGCCTTCGAATTCCTTGGATAAACCGAACACTTCACAAGACGATTCTTTAGGTTTTTTCGGCATTTCTTTATTATGAAAAACGTTCTGACAACCGCGAAAGAGAACTAAACAGAAGATGAAATATGCGACCGACATGTTGCATTATTACGACATGCGCACTAATTGCGTAGACGCACTGATCTGCAATATTATTACACTGGTCTGAAGCTATTCGTGTATTTTAGGTTAAAATTACTGTTTTAGATAATACTTAGATCAAGAAGGGCGAAGAGGGACTTTTGAAAAAAAATTTTACTCCAGCCTAATGCGCATACAATTGTATTATTTAGCAAGTTTTGTTCTCATTGTTTAAATTTATTATGCAAATATAGACTAGAAAATAACTAAACTAAGATTTTACTGTACGCTATTAACAAGTTAATAAAGTATAATATAAACAATACTGGCTCTAAACTGAGTTCTTAGGGCACCCCTCATTAAATACTAACTAGCTTAAGATTGACATAATAAATTCTATGACTTACTACCTAAATTTACTGTGCTAATATAGAATATAAGTGACAAACCAAGGTTATTACCTACACCATTAAATTGTAATGCTAAATAAAATAAGTTAAAATAAGATATTGGCAGATTTAAGAGTAATCTCTTTCTAGCAGAGAGTTTCTTTATTGCTGCATCATAGGGATTTACATGGTATAAATGTTGCTTCGCATTGATGGTTTTTCTACTGCGAATTTAAAAAGGATATTTAGAAAAATTAAATATCTTAAAACGATTAACCAGTTTCGAAGTACCTTTAAGTTTATTTAATTGCAGTTCAATAAACAATTATTTTGCTGATGCTATACCAAAAATAGACAACAACTCTGGCGATCCTATATAACACATTACACAATACAAAAAGTTCCACCAACACGTTCTACGAGTTATCCCAACCATTAATATTAATGGTTGGTCACAATGGCATCAGCATCGACGTTATTAAAGTTTGTGTTTCTTTACTATTGCCGGTTATACTTATAACTCACACTATCGATTCTTGTTTCATTAAATCAATATTTCCAAAAGCTTGGAAATCTGCTATTGCATATCCAGACCTTGAAATTAAGTTGCTGAAGGATTTTAGAGACCTCCGACCTTTCAGTATCCTACGAATTTCGCATAAAATAACCGAAAAAATTACCTCCGGAAAACATACATTCAAATAATATATTATCTGTTACGTAATCTGATTTTAGGAAGGGGCATTGTTGTCTAACCATTAATGAATATCGTAGATGATATTGTAATAGCCACATGGTAAGGCGGTGCTCATTCTACTGGACTATTCTATGGCACTTGACACAATATATCTTAAAATACTATCATCAATCTACCACTTTATTCTTATGAAGCCTAATGTAACGAATGTGTTATTTAGTTATTTAACTGATCGTTATCAGGCAATCATGCTATCGCGGGTTTAACTAATAAACCTATACACGAGGAACTTGAACAATTTGCTAATTGCCCC
The DNA here is from genome assembly GCA_963082815.1 of Melanotus villosus. Taxonomy (NCBI): domain Eukaryota; kingdom Metazoa; phylum Arthropoda; class Insecta; order Coleoptera; family Elateridae; genus Melanotus; species Melanotus villosus. The sequence goes on along the minus strand of OY720418.1, from coordinate 46,842,717 downwards.
TTTTTTTAAAAACTTAATACCGATAAGTCTGCAGGTATATCTTTTGAAAGAAAATGACATGAAATTTGCAACTCTTTAAATTTTTTTTTTGAAAACTTTTAGTTTGCTTACTATTTGTTCGTGAACGTGGGTCTTTCCGTTCCATACGTCTGGACTGGATTAACCCAGTAGTCGTATACTTTTCGTATGAGGCTTATCATCATGTCACTGCTAAACATATGTCTTAATTTGCCATATGCATTTCCAAACCTATTCTTCCTTAGTATCTGCATTTAGCTATCGCTAGTCATTTTTATTCCAGGTCCCAGATATTTATAATCTCTGGCTACTAAGGCTTTGTTCTCGATCTTCATATTTCTCCCAATTACTAGGCTTGTCAATATTTTTGCTTTATTTTTGTTGATGTTTATTCCGACTCTTTTTGTTAATGCACACCCCAAATTAGCATGTGTTTCATTCACACATGTTTTCGCCAGGTTAATCGTCTTTGAGAATGGAACCCTAAGTAATTGGTAGTGTTGATGGGTAGTAGACAGACGGTGGGAACTTACACTTCAGATTACCCACTGGATTATACCATGTTTATAAAACCACGTATACTATACTGTACGCGGCATTAATATAGTGGAGCAGATAGAAGACTGGGAGATATTACAATGACTGGCTTACTATAACGGGAGGGAAACAACGCCAACTAATACAATAGGTGCCATCATTACATCAAGAGGCGGCGAGGATGGCAATGATGGCGTGCTACAAATTAAAGAGGACACAAAAGTTTTAAACTAAACTTTGAGGTTATAATACCGATGAGAAGAGAAAACGTAAGAATATCTGACTCTGAAGAGATTCTGTGTTGTTATACTCATGGATTAAAGACAGAATTGAATGCAGAAGGGACAGGAATCTATATGCGAATAGCAAGGATTAGTGTATTAAACCAGCTGAGTAATAATACTATATTACCGCTTTTCAAGCTGAAAACTCGGCGTTAGTAAAACAATGTAAACAGACATTGTGTGATCTTGGGTGAAGAAGGGGACTACAACTGGTACGGGTTCTGGGACACACTGGAGTGAAGGGCAACTAAAAGACCGATGAATTGGCCAAAGTAGCTACAAACTCCACATTCACCGGACCGGAACCAGCAGTTGGATCTCCGACCAAGTCATCAAGATCGCACTAATGGAAAAAGTGATGGCGCGCCTAAGAAGGAAATGGAGCTTGCTCCAAACAAGCAAAAGCAACGATTAATGGGCCGGGTTTAAACTTTATTTTTATTAGAGAAGCTTATAGGCAATCTATTAGAATAATAATTGGAATTTTGACAGGTCATTGAGAACACACCTATATAAAATAGGGGTAGAGGCTGACCCATATTGCATACTGTGTAAATCAGAAGAAGAAATTGCTACGCATTTTCTAGCAGAGTGCGAGAAGTTTGGAGAAGAGTGGAGAACAATATTTGGCAAGAAAAAGATTAGATCGAAAGAGGCGAAGAAATTGGATCTAACCAAGATTTTAGAGCTCGCCAGATTAACGAAGAGAATCAAAAACAGTGGATCACGAGAGAGGAAAGGTCATACCCGTACCTCTAAAATCTATCTATCTAAGTAAGAGCACGGTATTGCGGGTTAGCGGCAACTCAACTGGTGATTGTTGGGTGATTGTGTAGTAAATTACTTTGTTTAAGTATTAGTGTAACTCTTATCACTACAGTTTTAGAAGATCTTAATAGTGATAGATTATTGGAAGACACCACCTTTTCTTTGCCATTTCTTGATTTTGAAATTAAAATTATTACACTTCCATTGGATGGGATAACATTGAAGCTTTAATGCAATGTGCATTATTAAATAGGTAACTTCTGAATGAGAATTTCATTTCTGGAAGATTTTTCAGCATCTTATTCGTAATTTAGTCATAGTCGGTTTCAGTGGCGGCTGGTCCATAAGCGCTGCGACACTGCAGCACCCCCAGAACAAAATATGGAAATTAATTACCTATTAAATTTGTACTTGAAAATATCAATAATATAACAATCATTCAATATTTTGCATAATTATTACATAAATTTAATTAATTAAACCGCTTTTAAAGGGAATTATTTTAACCGAAGCTGTAGATTCCATTCAGAGACGCTGCGAAATTAATAGTGTCCAAAACTCTCTGCAAGTTCCGCGCAGGCTTGTTTGTTCTATAACACACGATAATAAGCAGCGCGACGCTGCTGGTCTGTACAGTGTACAGCGTCATCATTGTTCGCCAGGAATTTGTAAGCATATAATAACGGGCCCGAAATCTGCTGTCTTGGCAGCGTCAGCTTATTTGTGATTTAATTTGTATGTTTTTATTCAGAGCGAATTAATCTTTCATATAGGTACGTAGGATAATATTCTGTTTTTTTTTCAAACATTTAAATATTTGTTACAGAAAAATACAATTAAATATGTAATAAATATTATTTTAAATACGTTATGATGGGTGACATGGGTGTTACTGTTGAATATGTTAAAAAAATTACATTTTCCCAATTGTCACTGCCTGAAAAAATTGAAATAAAAAGTAAAGGTCGATGTACTCCAGATGTTATTATTTTATTCTAGAAAAGAATTTCACAACTTTAATGGCTTACTTGCATTATTAAATCTATTAACTGAAGAAAATGTGTCAAGGGTTTTTACTGAAACAATCAAACTTATAAAAATATTAATTACAATTCCTATGACTACAGCAGAACCGGAAAGATGTTTTTCAACTTTAAAAAGGATAAAATCATTTTTAAGAAATAATATGAAGCAAGAACGATTAACTGCTCTGTCGATGATTTCCATTGAAAAAAGCATGATTTCAAAAATAAAAAATTTTAATGAAAAGGTGATAGAAAAATTTTGTGAAGCTAAAAATCGCAGAATGGATTTTATATTTAAATAAGAATTCTTTTTATTTCGTTTAATTCGTTTTATTTCCTGTAAGCTTATTTTTTTATAAATTGAGTAGTTGAGTACAATTTCGATTTGTTTTGTTTTATTTAAAATGCACCTTAAAAATATCAGGGATCGTTACTGGTATGTAAGTATATTTTGAAAGCTGCAGCACCCCCATTATTTCAAGCCACGAGCCGCCACTGGTCGGTTTGCTTTGCGTGGATTAATATCTTAGGTCTTAGGGAATTGTATTTTTAATCTCATTCACTTTAAACATTTTTCCTGGCTAGGTTCATCTAGAAGACTGCGTTTACATGTCCTTGGATATTTTTAAATACTTCCACCAGATGGCTTGCGAAAGACAGGGCTTTTTTTGGTTACATTTGGCCCAATTACCATTACATTTAGTTTTACCATCTGGATAGCAAGGACAACATAATGTATTCTTCTTGAATTTCTTTCAAGAACAAACTTTTTCGGATTTTACAGCTCCAGTTTTTTCTAAATCTTTGCTGTGCAGGGTTCAATTAGTTTAATGAGACGTTAAGGGACATTTACTATTTTTAGTATTGCTTCAATTTAATCCCGTGAAATACCTGTTCAAAGTCTACAAGCCAGTCAGGGTGTTGTAAGATTCTTTCGCATTTTCTGTTAGATTACCAACGCACGTTTGCAGAACTGTTTGCTCTGTGATGATTTGGGTATTGTTTCTATTTATATTATTCATCTGTAAGATGAAGACAATCGTTCTATAGTAGTCACAAGAAGTGTCATATATTCCAACTGCATTCCAGGATTTTAGCTCTTTTAATAATTAAACCATTTCATCAGTCGCTATTTTTGGTTCTTGTTTTAATCTTTTGTTTTTAATTGTCTCCTTATCGTTTATGTAAAGCTGATATACGTATATACGACAGTAAAAAAATATAACAGGGTTATAATAATCTTGCTATTTAATAACCCTCAAAAGTGTTATACATTTAGGGATTGATTTTAATATTATATTTTACGCCGGGATCAAACCTGAAAACTTTTGTTAATTAAACTTTGCTACTCCTCTGCACCATCTAGGATGGTTAAAATACTTTAAATGTTCAAATAATTTTATATGCAATTGGCGCGATTAGAAATAATGTCAATCTGGTCGAAATAAGGGTAAACAGATGGAACGGACTATGAGTGATTCAGGTTGGTATTCGCACCCTTATTTCTTCACTGATTTTAAAGATTTGTGCTTGATTTTTTGTATGATTAATGGTCCATATTATACGCTTGTGGAAAAGTGGTATTTTCAGTAAAATACTACTTCCGGTATAACCGGAAGTTAGAATAATTTTTATTTTTCAAATAGAATAGTATATAAGTTTCATCGCTAACCGTGAGTACATCTCTCTAAAATATCACAGAAGGAAGAACAAACAGAAAATTACATAAAAAACGTAGTTTTTAGTTTATTGGACATTTTATTCTTCTTTATTTTATAAATTGATTAACTTTGATCACAACCAAGAAAATTTAGCTTTTTTAAGTTCTCTAGTATAAAAATATTTCTAAAATTGTGAAACAGCTGTTAGATACAAACCATTGCAACAGTGAGCGTCCTGGCAAAAACCTGTTTTCTAGATTTAGATCTGTCACTTATGAAAAAAATGACAAAGTTCTTCCACTGATATCCAAATACATAGGTTTCACTTCACTCAAGCTATTTAAAAGGAAAAAATTGGGTATTTGTAAATTGATAAAAAAATATTTACAAAAAATTGGGATTTTAAATTTTTTTAAAATAAATACTTGAAGTTTTGCATGTGGGCCTAAAATTAAATTCTAAGCAACTTTTTCTAATAATTTTCTTCGATATCTTGTCATCTAACCCTACTATCTCCGACTTCCTGTTGAATTTGTTGCATAATGGTTATTTGTTTACCGAGGTCAAAAAGTTACATTTTTCGTATTGAAAAATAATTTCAAACTACCATTATGATAGAGGGGTGTAGCTATAATAGTGTCATAGTTCCACCCCTCTGTTTCAAAAATCATGGCATTGGTGATTTTTGTCAAAGTGCAAGAATTAATCTCCACAGTTCTTATGTTACACGAAACTTGAAAATTGTGTAGAATAGTATCAATCGATGCAGTATTTTTTCTCTACAAAAAACTTAATTACACTTTTGGTCTAAAATAATTAGGGAGGCAGATAATTACATATTAAAAAATTACCATTGAAATAACTATGGTGCATGAGGCAACGCACCACCCGGTATCTCAAATTCGATTTTTGGGTTACTGGACAATCTTTTTGCCGGTCATTGTATAATAAAAGTGAAGGAATAATATTTACCAGTTTTCTGAAAAGAAGAGGAAAGCTGCTAGATTATTACGATTTAAGCGACCTTATTTACCAGGATCCGTTAATATGGGTTGTTCCCAAAGGTTTGTTCATTTTCGCGACCAGAGTAATAGCAATAATGTTTTAAAGAACGACATGAACCCTAGTTCTAACAATTTTTCTTTTGGTCGTTACCTCGTTACAAGCTGGTGGATAACAGCAAAATATATTACACGTACCTTAGAAGGAGCTTTCTTTTGTAATTTTTGGGTTTGCTTTTTGCACGTTGTAAAGCTTTCCTTATGTAGCCCTTGTAATATTACTCCTAGAAAAACAATCTTAAGGCTCTTTATGATATGTTAGTTATTTTATTCAGTTGATATTTACAACCTTTTTCGAGGTAAACTTATAAGTGTTTTAACAAAATCCAATTTTGTGGAGTCTGCACAACGGACGAACCATCGCAACGCAAGCACTCCTGTAGGCAGACGAGCAATGAGGATGTAGGTACCCAAAAGAAATGAGGAAAGTGCAACTTATAGAACACAATACCTGTATAGGCTCCGTGGAAATTTTGATAGCTATGAGCAAAGGCCATTATTTTCTTCGAACTTTCAATAAGTTTGCTAAAAGAATAATTGAAAGCGGTTTTCACGAAAAGTTCTTGTATATTGAAGAAAGATAAAGATTTTTAGTGAAGAAACCGATTTCTGAGATTGTTCTTATATTCAGCCACCTACGAGGTGTATTCATTTTATGGAGAATAGGTTTCGCTCTTGCATTTGGTGTGTTCTTGATGGAATGCTTTAACTATTACTGTAGTTGGAAGTTTATCAAAAAGGTATGGTACGCAAGCAAAAATTAACACCGAAATAACTTCGAAGTTTCATCAAAAATATTTTTCTAACGGAAATAGAAGTTGTTTAGTTTTTTCTGAAACACACACATTACGTACAGTTTTAGCCCTGCAAATATTTGAATAACAAAAATGTATCTATATCAACACATTTTGTGGTACTTCTAAATGTATCTAACATTCGAAACATATAATTATCCAAAATCGTTGTGTCTAATAGCTAAAGTCTTCAGAAAGGAACGAAAAATGAAAGCCGATACAACTCTATTTCTTCTACTTTCCTGCATGTTAGAAAAATCGAAAACCAATTATTTTAAATCACATGAATTAGCTAATATCACACCAATAAAGGGATGTTTAACAATTTTAACTAAAAAGGTGTTTCTGGCTGAAGACACCTTATATTTAGTTTGTCCTAACAAATGTGATGCCTGCATTCTTGTAGAAATCGAAAATCCACGCATTATTATGGCTATGAACAGACCCATAGTAAGTGAATTAAGATCGTATAATAATTTTATGATATTTGCAAACACAACAGCTTTATTAAGCAATATCGTCGAAAAGTTAAGCGTTAGTTCTATTTGGAATCCAAGTGAAGCACCAAGAGGAACATTTTTAGTTATCCTGTCCTTAGATAATGATTTAAAGGAAGTGTTTGAAATTCTTCGGAGTTATGATATTTTAAATGTAATATTAGTGGTTAATGATAATCTTGAACAGAACACCCCTCCTTATATTTACACATCCAACATGTTTGAGAATCTTTGTGGGAAATCTGTAAAACCAGTTTTACTACACCGTTGCGACGACGAAATTTTGAGGTTTTCTAATACTATTGCAAATTTTAAGGGATGTCCTCTGACACTTGCTACCGAGTATAAGCTTAGCGTGAGTTACAAAGACACGCCAGTGACGGCAGTCTTAGCGTATGTTTTAGACATAATTGCTGATATTTTAAATACCAGTGTAATTTACTCTGTACGGCCAAATATAATCGAAGCTTTGTACAACAAGAGTGAAGGAATAATATTTACTAACTTACTGAGAAGGGAGGAAAAGTTGCTGAGCTACTATGATTTAAGTGATGTTGTCTACCAGGATCTACTGGTCTGGGTTGTTCCTAAAGGATCGCCAATTTTCCCTGACAAAGTGATAGGAATAATTTTTAAAAGAACGACATGGGCTCTAATTCTGGCAATTTTTCTTTTGGTTACTACAAGTTGGTGGATAATAGCAAAATATACCACACATACCTTAGAACGAGCACCCCTTCGTAACTTTTGGGAATGCTTTTTATTTGTTCTAAAGCTTTCATTATGTAGTACCAGTAACCTTGTTCCCAGAAAGGGTATCTTGCGGCTTTTTACTATATGTTACCTATTCTATGCAACTGAAATTTACAACTTTTTTCAATGCAAACTTATAAGTGTTTTAACAGAGCCCGGTTTCGAATCTGGAATCCGCAGAATTGAAGAACTGATCGAATCTAATTTAACAGTAATTATGTTTGAAAAATTCACACCAGAAGGAAAGTGGTACGAGGATGACGATATAAACGCTATGAAATTAGACCAGAAGACAAGTTTTAGACCTTATTTGAACATATCTGATTATTTAATAAGCGTAGCTTATAGTCGTAACTCGAGCACTTCTGTAGGGAAACGAGCAATGAGGATGTATCCTAAAGAAATGGGCAAAGTACAACTTATTGAACACAACACTAGCATGGGTTCAGTGGAAGTTTTGATAGCTGTGAGAAAAGGCCATTATTTTCTTAACACTTTTAATACCCTCGTCACAAGAATAATTGAAAGTGGATTTCATGAAAAGTTATTGTCTATTGGAGAAAGCAGGAGTTTCTTAGTAGATGAAAGGGATTTAAAGATTGTCCTTACAATTAACCATCTAGGAAGTGTTTTCATTTTATTGGGAGCAGGGTTAGTGCTTGCATTTGGTGTGCTTTTTATGGAATTTTTAGTTTTTGCTATACGCAAAAATTTATTAAGAGGCTATGTTAGGTTGGGGAGAATAACAAAAGTTTTAGAAATAGAACGTTGAAGACGTTTCAATTATTCAAAATTTTTTTTGTATTTTCAATTTCAGTTTTTGGTTAATAAATGTCATAGATGTTTTCGAAAATGTTTCAATAAAAGTGCAAAGAAACTTTTGTTTCTTTAGTCATTCCCTGAGGGATTTCTAAAATTAGCCTATCTAGATGTGTGTGATTTTTGTTTGTTTTGTGTTTTGTCAACATTTTCTGAACTATGCTAAAACATTACTTTTAGTTCCATGCGACACTGAGGATGAATTTAAATCGAATCGCTTGGTACTTTTAAGAGTTGTTTAATATTATGAATATTTAAATCATTTATAGATACTTAAACAAATAAAATTATGTAGGCAATACGTTTACTTCTTGCATTTTTTGCCACTTACACCTTTGTTATAGTGGCTTTTTCTGATTATAAAAATGACAATCTTCATCCTTTCTGCATAGCATTATAAAACCAAGTAATTTTAGAGTAAAACTGTATAATGCTTAAGTAAGTTTGTAGATCTATCATGTGTATATGTGGTCTTATTGAAAACCTTTTTAAAATAGCAGTCATTAGAATGGAAAGGAAAATACCATCCTGAATATAAGTAAGTAAAATAAAATGTTCTAAATATAAAAGGAAAATAAGTTGATAACTGACTATTATGGAAAACGACACTACCGACATCGATTATTGAGATAAATATATTCAAATTCATTGCTAATTCTAATAATATGAAATAATTACTTGTATAACAAGTGAAGTTTACTCTTACATCAACCATACTAGACAGGGTAGATCACTTAATTCTTAAGTACCAAAGCTTTTACATTGTCGATATAAGTAGCCCCTAAAAATATAGGTAATTTGATATGAATTGTCCCTAAATTAATTTGTTAAACATAGAAGAATAGAAACGAGAGTTACCTATCCTTGCCTTTAAAATTAGTGATTACTTCCCTATAATTAATTGTATATTATAGGGTGCTAAATTCAGGTTTACTTCCCTATTGACCACCAATAAATAAATGGTAAAATCGGCCTGCCTCCTTCAAATATGATGTCATATGACAAATTAATGTAACTTACCAAATCGGCGGTGTTTATTCCACGTTCGGGTTATTACAATAATGTGCATCATTACTGCTAAACAGGTCATACGTTTAACTTTATCTTTGCCCATTTTATCAATAGCACAGTATAATAGAAATATCACGACATCGTTTCACTGCATAATAATTTTCATGCATTATGATATAAAATTATAATATCAATATTGAAGCGAAAAAAATAGGTTTATCTCTATAAAAACCGTTAAATTTATGCATGCATCACTATGTTATGTTTCCAAATGCAGTGAAATGAGTTAATGCAACGTTTTTAATTAGTAATGTTAGCGTCAGTGCAAGCATTACAATAATATTAGTGTTTTGGAAAGAATTCAAGATTCATGGTAATCGTCAATTATTGTTATGAATAAAGCTATAAAAATACGCGCGCACTCTGCGTTATTTATATAAGGTGAATTTTAAATGGCGTATAATATACGTACCTCACAAGTCTACATCAGTAAGTTCTTACACCAATTTAATACCAACTTCTTAGATGTGGAGCTTAGGATTTGCTTGCCGTATAGTATTTCTGAAAAATAACCGTATTCTGGTATAGTATAGCAAATAATGTAGTTCTGCTTCGCCCGATTTTTGTAAATTTTGTGCTGCATGCGCATTTCGGAAATGTAATGAGATTATAAAATGTTGTTATTTTATATTTAGTTGAAATAGAGGAGGCCATAACGCATTTCTTTTGTGCCACTGTCACTATTTGCTGATCAAGGCGTCGTGTTTCTTTACCCTCTTATTAACTGTGTTTCAGTTAATTTTGTTCTTAGTTTTATTGCCACTTTGGATCAATTTTAATTACTATTTTTGTTCGTTAATATTGTACTGTTTTGTTAATTGTGGTTATAAAGCACACTTGATGAAGCAATTAACTGCCAAAAACTTGTAAGGCCACATATTTCGATACATACCTTAATGCTAACAATGATGTTGGATTTTTAACAGTGGTTTAGGAAACATGCTGGATGACCTTTTGTTAGTTATGAAAAGCAATACGTAGTTTGAAGTTGATGGGGCACTGGCGTATTCAGACATTCAAACACGACAATGGATGGAACACGAATTCACAAAAGAATGGATTGCTTGTAGTGGTCCAGCTGTTTGGTCTCCAAGAAGCCAAGAATTGATTTTTTTGTGGGAATTTGTGTATCAGGAAGAGGCACAACTTATGGAAAGAAAAAATGTCATAGTTAGGCGATTCGAAGAAAATAACGTGCTTTAAAATAAAAAATATATATTTATATAATTCGTAGTTTTTGAAAATGTATAGATGTTTAATGTTCTCTTACTTTAATTTAGTGTAGGAATACATAACTATATCGTGAGATCAAAAAGTCGAAAACGGACGATGGCAATTGTTTTTAAATCCCTGAAATAACTTGAGAAATCTTAAATTAGCTGAAATGAATAACCAATGTCGTAGGCTACTTGTTTTGTCGTGCTTTTTTTGTTCAAGGTTTACAACGCAATCTTATTTACAATAAGCATTTTCGTGAATTGGCAACATTGACATGATTAGAAAGATGTTCCATGGAAATAAATAAAAATAGAAACTAAATTAAAGAAAACAATTGTTTATCTATTATGCACTAAGTCGAGTGGCGTGTTGCGCTTTAGTCTCTTTGTATGCTCACTTTTACCAAGTAAGTTTATTTTTGGTACATTTGGATGATTTCCCAGTCGATAAATGTATTTTCCCACGACCATATAAGAAAGTCGGTCCTAACGCACAACAAACTAGGCGCGAAAGTTGACAATATCACCCGTGCGATTGACTTTCGCAAAACAAATGAACAACCCGTGCGATATGAACACGTATAGGGATATATCGCACAGTTTGCGCAATAATAGGAAGCTGCGGCCGCTTCAAAACAAAAAATGACGGTCGTTTTACCTGAACTGTCAGTGTTACTTTTTGACATGTACATTTTTGGTCGTGGGAAAAATAGTGTTCGTAACTCGTTCGAAAGGCAAATATCTCCGCTCGTGTTTATAAATATTTCTACTCGTGCTCCGCTACGCTCCGCACTCGTATATCTATTTATAAACACTCGCTTGATATTTGCTGCTTTCGACACTTGATACGAAAATAACTATTTCCCACGACCATATAAGAAAGTCGCTCCTAACGCACAACAAACTAGGCGCGAATGTTGACAATATCACCCGTGCGATTGACTTTCGCAAAACAAATGAACAACCCGTGCGATATGAACACGTATAGGGATATATCGCACAGTTTGCGCAATAATATGAAGCTGCGGCCGCTTCAAAACAAAAAATGACGGTCGTTTTACCTGAACTGTCAGTGTTACTTTTTGACATGTACATTTTTGGTCGTGGGAAAAATAGTGTTCGTAACTCGTTCGAAAGGCAAATATCTCCGCTCGTGTTTATAAATATTTCTACTCGTGCTCCGCTACGCTCCGCACTCGTATATCTATTTATAAACACTCGCTTGATATTTGCTACTTTCGACACTTGATACGAAAATAACTATTTACACTGCACTACACAATGTTTTCACTTACTGTGGGTACTTGTAGGGCATTGAGATGTCTTTATTTGTCACAAACTATGAGACGTCCATAATAGAGCCCAACACTTTAGATTAGAATGTTTCTACGATAGCGATATTTGATCTCAATGCTGCCCCCCAAAGCTGCAACCCTTAAGTTCAGTCCATACCGACCTAGAGATGACATTTTATGCAAGCAATTTATTTCCGAGTGAAAGGACGGACTGTCTTCCCCATAGCCAATGTTTTCGAAATTTGGTACCTAGTTTTCGTTTTCTCCAAATATGTGTGCACCAAGTCAAGCCCTGATATAGGTGGATACCAAGATACTTTACGCTGTCTGTGGTAGGTATGGTTAGGTTTCCTATCATTATTTGTGGTGAATCTCCACAATATTTAGTTAAGATGATGTGGCTAGACTTAGCCTCGTTTTTACTATGATCATCCACTTTTTAGTCAATTTATTGATTTCGTTGATATTGTGTTGTAATAGATTGCTTGCCTCAACTTGATCTTTGTGAACAGCTAAAATAGTAGTATCATTTGCGAGTGTGCTCGTGATCACATTATCGTTGGTTGGGAGATCAGCAGTGAATAAAAGGTATAATAACGGACCCTGTATAGTGTATACTCGTACTACCCTGGCATTAACTCATTTTCATATCTCACTCGGAAGTACCTCTCGCTTAAATATGATTTCAGGTTGATATAGACATTTTCTGGAAATCTCTTTCTGAGTTTATAGAAAAGTCCTCGATGCTATACCCTGTCGAATATTTGGCTAACCTGTAAAGGGACCCATACATTATCGAATGCTTCGTCCGATCCATTTGATCAGACGTATGTGATGCGATTATTGGAAGGTGTATGGGTAAAAAATCGTTGCAATTTGCCGTTTACGGCGGATAGAAGATCTGACCGCCCAGACCTTCAATAAATCTGACGCAAGTGTAATCGCTAGATGGATCTGCAGGTGTGTGTGTCTATTCTTCAGTTTTCTTAGTTTTACTTCGACTGTTGATGTGGTAAACGTTATTATTATTATTAAAGGCCGGTTACACAAATCGAATTTTGATTCGTTTTTGTTCACTTTGACAAATGATTAATTTGACGAAGCTATTAAAATCATGTTTGTGTAACCCGCTTTTCTTTTCATTAACTATGACTTCTCCATCTAGTTCTTTTTCTTTTTTCTTTCTTTTTTTCAATGGCGATAACTATTGCAGCATTGCAGAGAAGTTCACTCTCGAAATTCATGCCCACAACTAAATAAAAATCGGACGACAAATTTTATAATGTGTGGTTCCAATCCGATTCGATAAATCGCATCAGATTTATCGGATTCAATCAATCTGACGACGTATTTGATAATGTATGGGGCCCTTTAGAATACTGCTGCACGTTTTATTGATGGTGTCTACTACACGATGCGCCTGTTCGAACGCAGAATGTTGTCGTCTAAACCCAAATTGGTGATTAGGTATCAGACTTCTCTCTGCTACTATCTCGTTTAATATGGCTTTAACTTATCGACTTAAAGTACCCATACACCTAGCGATCGATCGTCAGATCTATCGTTCGATTTAGAGATCGTCCGATAATTGTTACGTGCATGTACACGTCGCTGACGATATTTAGGATCGTCAGGTCAATCGCCGATCGTTGAAATCTTGTAAAGATATAGCCTGCGATTTAAAAATCGAACGACAAATCGTGCCGTGTATTGTCGTATCGGAAATATTCAGTTCGATGCGAGCCCCTGTCTGCGTTGGAGGTATTTATCACACTATCGGTACTCGGTACGAAGAAATGGAATTCCTCATGAGTGTCTTTTTTGACATCATTGTAGACACTTTTTGCAATAATTCACCATAAATATCTTATGACATTTTCAAGTAATTGTGCCAAATCTTTAGATGAAATGGAGGTTCATTAATAATTATATTCACATGAGAATACTTTTTCCTCTTTAGCAGCCAAGCCTTTGGCCAAACTCGTCTTTTTCTTTGCTTTTTCAATTTATGCAACACAAGGGTAAGAGCTGCCAAGGTAAGAATTTCGACTTCCATTAAAGACGGAACAACACAAAATGAGATCGTACGATTTTTTAAAACCGTGTATGTGTAACTCGGATGGCCAGATATTTTTCAGCGATCCATCTAACGATAAATCGACAGGTGTAAAGGGCCCCATACATTATCAAGTACGTCGTTAGATTGATTGAATCCGATAAATTTGATGCAATTTATCGAATCGGATTGGAACCACACATTATAAAATTTGTCGTCCGATTTTTATTTAGTTGTGAGCATGGATTTCGAGAGTGAACTTCTCTGCAATGCTGCAATAGTTATCGCCGCTTTCTTGGAACTTTTTTACTATTTCTCCAATCGTAGATGTAAAAAACTCAATTTAGATATTTACTATTCAGCCTCATTTACAATGCTTACACTGTTATTTTTCCATAGCAAGCCTTACGCAAAAATATTTGCAATGGATATTATGTATAGGTAGGTCGCTTAAAAACTAATGGTTATTTAATTTGCAAGCCTTATATCTAATACGGCTTTTACGCTTAATAAATTATCGACATATCTTTTATTGTTGGTTAGAGAATAAATAACACCTGCATATCTATAAAATAGATGGCAAAAATAAAATATGGTGTTAAATTCATAAACATCCGAATTTTTAGATGTTGTAACCTACTTTTATTAATATATATTAAGAATATTAGTTAACGTTAAATAGTGCAATTACAGACTAACGTTCTATTAATGCAAATTAGGAAATAAAATAAACTAGGTTAGAAGTTTAATAAAGCGCAAAGAACGCAAAGAATTTTCATCCATTCAAAAAGAATGCTACGATTAGAAGCCTTAAAATACGTAAACTAGTTGTATTTTAACGAGCTAATAATGACGCATTTTGATAGTGAACAAGAAAACTAGTAATGAAGCTATAGTTTCAAGTTAACTTTCATATAAATAAATTATTACAAAAAACTACTTTTATCGTTCAGTTAATGGAAAAGTAATTTGAATGTTTCGAAACAGAAATATTTTGTTACATTTTTATTCCAACAGAGAGGGCTAAGTTAATATATAAATTCTATTTTAATGTTATTGTTGGGTGGTTACCTGACAAAAGGTCATGTAGTTTTGAATTTTGGATATGTTGTATGTACATTATTGCTGATGATGACAAGTCTGCCATTCTGAGGGCACATGAAGATTCCAAATTCCATTTTCTGTCAGCATGAAACTCAGGAATATGCTTCGCACAATTGAAAGTAATGGACCCACTTCTAAATTGTGAATTCAGTACTTGAGAATGATTACCCTACTAAAGAACTTCTTTCAGGCTGAAAGGATGGGTGACTGACAAACTATCAAAGAAATGCTGCCATATTTCCACGCTGCTGGCCACTTCAACTGTGCAAGGAGCGCACATCTCTATAATCAAGATTTACCACCAATGGATATTTCACCATCCGACGCTCTGGCAGATTTATTAGGCAAACTGTTTTCATTTTGTGAAGTCTTGTTAATTTCTGTTTGTACGTGTAAATTTGGTTGTAATGCATACATATATTACATGAATTTTCTAGTAAATAAGCGTATTTATTAATTTATAACTACCAAATTATAACTCATATAATTAAGCCTGGAATAAATGGTATTATGAACTTGTACATTATGTCAAATGGCACCAATTTATTGGTTATATCGAAGAAGTAATATACGTTTGGGTAACATCTAATGTAATAATCAAAATATAGATATATTAAAATTGCCGTCTCTAGTTGATGTTAACATGTCATAAAAATAGGAGGAGCGTTAAAATATGAGTGAGAATCTAGTTGCCTTGAGTATAGAAAGCAATTGATGGAAACAAGCACTCTGTGTCATGTTCTGATATGTTCCGACTTGCGATTAGTAACAATCAAATTCTTCTCTGTTACACCTGCCAATAATAATTAGCATGTTAGAGAAAGAACTACCGTATTTTGTTGCACAACGCATAATTGTTAAATTTCTGGCGAAAGAAAATGTTTTACCGTCTGAAATTTTTACAAGACTTCAAGAGCAGTTTAAGGATAAATGTATGTCCAACGCAAGGGTGTTTGGTTGGTCGAACAAGTTTGGAGAAGGTCGAGATCGCGTAGGAAACATACCCCATCTGTGACGACCGAAAACATCCGTGACTCCTGACAATGTTGGGTCAGTTGATCACCTTATTCGGTCTGATCGTCGGATAACTGTGAGAAAATTGTCAGAAGAAATTGGCATAAGTGTGGGTAGTGTTGAGGCAATTGTTCACAACTAACTGAAGTACAAAAAAGTTAGTGCAAGGTTCTTCAGGACAACGCGCACCCGCATACAGCCACATTAACGATGGAAGCACTGAGAAAATTGAAGTGGGAAGTTCTGCCTCATACTGCATACAGCCCCGATTTGTTTCCATTAGATTTTCATTTGTTTGCACTATTGAAAGAGTTTTGAAGTGGCCATAAATTTAGGGATAATGATAAACTCATTACAATTGTGCAAAACTAGATACGCACGCAACCAAACCGCTTCTTCACAAATGGTATACGTAAGCTTCCAGAACGTTGGAGCAAGTGTATTGCAGTCGAGGGAGTCTACGTTGAAAAATAGTATATGTATATGTTACGGACAAAGAGTAAAGCGGGCATTAACAACATTGACCGGGCATTGATGTAGATGTCCAACTTTCCTGGGTATTATCGCTGTTGCCTGGGCACTGACGAGATGGCCCGTTAAGGTTGGGCAATGTTGTAAAAATTTTCATCTAATTTTAGTATTTGCATCCTTGCCCGGTCGCTAACGATGTTGGCCAAAAGCAACTGGACAATGTTGATGGCATGGAAATGTTACATGTATTAAATCAGTAATGAAATGCTAAAAAATATATACTGTTTATTAGTAATCAAATGCTATAACAAATATATTGTTTAAATCTTATAATCTAAGTTGTAACTAAAAAATACGAAAAAAATAAACTTCCTCTACTTCTAACCTCCAATAAACACCTCTACTGTTTTGGCAGAGGCATTTATTGAAGGTTGGAGGTAGATGAAGGTCAGTTTTTTAATTGCTATACCCAGCACATTATCCACATTGACCGTAACATTCTTTAGATGAAATGCACCAACACCACGAGGACACTCACAAAATAAACAAAAAACATAGCCTAACTTTCTATACTATCATCACCGCCCGCTCTCTAGTGGGCACTAGCGACGTGGCCCGGACAATGTTGTAAAAACCACACTTGAAGCATTAATTGTCAACAATGCCCTACTTACATGGACAATCACGTTATTGGCCGGTCATTATCGATGATGCCCGACTTAACAAGGTATTATCGATACTGACCGGCCAATAACGTGAGTGGCCGGATTGTCGTCAATGACCGTAACATATACATGTTCTTGTTCCATTGATAATAAAGATGTTCTAAACTCATTGTCACTCATTTATTTGAACGCTCCTCGTAACTGCTAATAAAACGAAAATGGCAATTAACATTTCTGACTCTTCTTAACTTCGGTTATTTCAGCGCCCTTAATATCACAGGTAGTACATCAACAGAAAAATTTTTGTTACATTTAAAGATGAATTATTCCCAGCAGGTGGTTCAGTTTATTTTATAGACAGGGTGGTCCATAAGTAATGGTTCACAGACCAACAGTAGATTCCTGAGGTCAAAATATTACGATTTACCTAAAATTACCTTAGTCCAAAAGTTACTATTTAGGGAAATACAGGGTGTCAAAGTCGAAATTTTTATTTTAATTTTCTTCTGTAATTTCGAAAATTTTCGTAATATTCATGTGAAAATTGGTGAAACTACCTTCTTGGGACGGGAAATAATAATCCGTTCTCAATTTTAATGCAGCTCTTAAAATAACGTTATTTTTGCTACAGCTAATACCTTAAAAATACTTCAATTTTTTTGTACTTCTTTTTGCAATTATATTTTCCCTAACTTTAAGTACAAAAAAGTATTTTTAAGGTATTAGATGTAGCAAAAATGACGTTATTTTAAGAGCTGCATTAAAATTGAGAACGGATTATTATTTCCCGTCCCAAAAAAGGTAGTTTCACCAATTTTTATATCAATATCCCGAAAACTTCTGAAATTGCAGAAGAAAATTAAAATTACAATTTCGACTTTGACACCCTGTATCTCCCTAAATATTAACTTTTGGACTAAGGTAATTTTAGGTAAATCGTAATATTTTGGCCTCAGGAATCTACTGTTGGTCTGTGAACCATTACTTATGGACCACCTTGTATAGAAAGAAAGAAGGATTTCACTTACCTAAAAATGTACAAAATCCACGTCGAATTATTGTAAATCTGAAAAAACCAGTAGAATTATTTTTATAGTCTGCAACTACGTAATTTATGATGAAGATTCCCTCGATTATACTTTAAATAATGGTAATGAAGTGGAGATGGGCAGCCCACATAGCCCGGATGCAACCTACACAATAGACACGAATAACAACGGAGTGGAGACCGTGGGCAAGAAAGCGAAGTGTGGGACGCTCATTAATGAGATGGTACGACGATGTTAGAAAAATTGCCGGAAGGGAATGAATGGTAACAGTGATAAGATAAAATAAAGTGGCAGGAAATGGAGGAGGCGTATGTTCGCATGCGGACGCTCAACGCTGATTGAAGAAGAAGGCGAAGAGAATATACTTTAAATAATCTAAGGAATAGTTCAGTTTGGAATGCCAGTCAATCGACCCGCGCAAAATTCATAATAGTTACAACTAGGAGGAATTTGGTGAATTTGGATGATGTGTTCTAGAAATTTGACATATAGATCCTTCTCGTTTACAACGAAAACGTTATACCTAAACTTTATACATATAAACTGTTTGCAGTGAGAAAGAAACGATTTCTTAAGATTGTTCAGAACTGTAGTTTTAGGAAGATTGCGGAACTGACGAATAACGACGCTACGGTATTAAACGGAACTTGCATTAAGTTGGTACTACCCTACTACCTCACGGGATCTAAAACTTTCGCTTAGTTCCGGAATATTGTGGAACATAATGTATATCATAGAAGAGTTTCTTAATGTAAGCGTTTTTTCACATATTTATTACGAACGATGATGGTGTTGTGTTTAATAGTACTACTTCCGAACTGTTTATCGGAACAATGTTTAGATTGAGAGATGATTTTAATAAATATTGATATGCTCTTCCACTTAAAAGAATTACATACAATTTTTAATTATTCTTCCGGCTAGCTCAATAATAAGATTTAATTAATTTTTTTCAGAATCTCCTAAATCAAGGTCTTTAAAGGGTTCCCTTTGACGAATTTCAAAATTTATAAAAATTCACCAAGATAAAATTTTAAAAAATATAACACCTTTCAAAATTATGATAATTTTTTACAAAGAAATAACAATAAATAATTCTAATAACAAACTAAACAATTTTCTAAAAATTAAAAATATAAACTACCTTTTTTTTTTTTTAAAAACAACTTGAACAAACAACACTCCCTGGCTTGACTTCTAATGTATCCAACTGTTGAACCAACCTTTTCACAATGAAAGACTTTCCCCTTTAACTCCAACTCCACCAACCTGACTGCAACTCCACCAACCTTACTGCAACTTCACCAATAACACAATTTCCTTCTTTCGATTTTTATTTATATTTGTGTAATATCCAAATTTTTATATAAACTTCTTCAAAAATAATAATTTTTATTCCAAATAAACTTTTATTAAATTAAAATTCCAAATTATAACTTCTTTTCAATCTTTATTTGTTTACAATTTGTTTTCAGAATATTCTTTTGGTACTTTAATACGTTTTTAAGAGTTTTTAAAAAAACTCAACTTACGTTTTTCCAAAAAAAATATTCAACTGTTTGTTTTTTATTTGTTACCCTAGTTTCTTAAATTTTAACACTCTACAAAATTATTTTTATGACATATTTACAAAATTACTATCTAGATTCTATCCTACTTATTTACAATATTCATTTTCTAACTCATAACTATTTACAATTTTATTTACACTAAATTTTCATACTTTCAAAAGGTGTTCATTCACTTTATCCAAATTCAATTAAAACAATATCACCTCAATATATGTAATATTAGCGAAGCAATTTACCATAGTGATATTCTATGGGCCGTACCTAAACCTCTCAGAATACCACCTGGTAAAACTGTGTTGTACCGTAAAGCAGAGATGTGGATTATGATTATTCTAATACTAACGGCTGTAGTTTGCACATGGACGTTCATTTCGAAGCTATTTAAAGAAAAAACGCATATTTGTACTTCGTTATTAATAGTTGTCGCTATTACGTTGAGTATAACCCCGAGTTATCATCAAAATCCGTTTGTTTATGTTTAATAATTTATTCGCTTTATTCTCTTAATATAACTAAGCAGCATATGTTCCGAGAAAATTTAATAAGTGTTTTGACAGAACCTCAATATGAACGTAACATTCGTAGGCTGAAAGACTTTCAATACTTATAAAGAAAAACCAATCTATTTTTGACATGAGTGGTAAAGTGTATAAGTACTGAATTACAAAAACACTTTGTACAGTGGGACAAGATAAACATTCTGGAAGTACTTGTGCTAATTGCCAACAACAGAAGTTGTGCTACTTACGTGACAAAGGATGGTACAGAACTGTTATTACCACATGGTTTAAATCATTTGATCGACTTAATATACGACGAAAGTATGGCCAGCATAGATTTATCGCTTACATTAAGAAAGGGCATTATTTTATGGATACTTTGAATAAGATTATTAGAATGATAATCGAAGGTGGCCATGATCAGAAAGAATTATTTGACAATTTTAAGCATAGATATCACAAAACAAAAGAAGAAAATCCTAAAGTTGCTTTAGGTGTATCAAATTGAGTGGGTGTTTTTGTTTGCTGGGAGTTAAGATTGTTTTTAACAACTTTGGTAGGTATTTGTGTCGGAAACGTTCAGATTCGATTTACATATGCACTTTAATAAGGTTTTAACAAATACATACCTACTTTGTAAAACAGGTCGTAGATGTGCTAGTAGATCAAAAAGAAAACCTTTTGGTTGGTGAATGGTAAAAAAAATCATTTCATTTAGAATTTGAAAACAGTCTGATTCTTCTGAAAATTAACTGAAGGCATAACTTGAATGAAAAGCAAGGAGAGCCGGTGTGTTAGAAGATATGAGCGGTTAAAAGGTTAAGACAAGAAGGATAATCAAGTTTTCTCCCTAGTCATTTATTTATAATATTTTGTAACTTCTGATGAGTTAGTGTCTTATTGCATAATAAAGCATATTACTTTAAATGTAAACCTAAGTATTTTTTCTAGTAAGCGAGAACTATCTAATGCCTCTAATCTGTTTTACCAGCTTAGCTTTTCGTAAATACTTCATCCTTAGAATTAGTAAATGCAAGTTCATTTATTCTGCTCTATGCATAATATCTATTGTAACTGGCCACACCGTACGCCTGTTGTTAAGTCGTATATATTTTTGTATTTTAATTTATAACTCCGTTTGTTCAGTTGGTTCTAAATTTATTTCATCAACAGAATTTAGAAAATCAAAATTTTTTTGGAACGTCTTGAAAAGACTTAAAGGGAATCCAAGGCAGAAAGTACAACACATCATAGGGAAAAGAGGAAAATACAATCAACAACAGAGAACATCTTAAAAACATGACTAACAACACTATAAGTTCACATTTGAAGGAGAAGGCAGAGAGGAAACCCCAAATGAGAGACAAGGGGAAAATAAAGACAGAAGTGGCCAGAACGAAGAGGAAAGAGAAGAAGAAAAAGTAAAAAAAAAAGATGATTGAGAAATTTGTTTAGGCAAGCATGGGGCTTTTGCCGGCCTATATGGCGTTGAAGTTAGCATATTTTCCTTATACATTCATACAAGAATTCAAGGTAGATGTGAAATGCCGCAATTTGATTCCAAACAAGATTTCCATGCCTAAATTAAAACAGACTGTTACATTTATTGTTTCCTTGTAATCTTTATAGTGAATAAATTTTATTTATTATCATTAAATAAAAAAAAAAATGAGAATGCAGCTTTATTTCTACTTAAACTTGTTAGGTGCTGAGGGCGAAGGTGGGTTGGAGGCAGAAGATTTAATGCAAAAATATGAAAAAAAATTGAGAATGCAGCTTTTTACTTACTTAAACTTATTAGGAGTAGAGCGGTTCGCATTTCAAAAAAAATTTTTTTTTTTTGATTTTCGACCCACCCTAAATTATTTAAGGAGAACCAGTGAAGAGTGGTTAGTCCATTTGTTTCTTATTTCTTGAATGTAGGCTAAAAATATATTGATAAAAAGAAACTCATAACGGCGTAGATACTTTAATGCTGAAAAAGAAAACTAGAGAGTAACGAAGTATCGGTCCTTAATGAATGTTCAAACTTTACCTTAACGTCATTTTTCTTAAAGAAATTTAGATTTCAATGATCAAGTTGTCTTTGCATGTGACCGAACATTCACATTTATTATACAAATTAAATCTATATTAAATTTTGTTTTGAGCCTTGAAACTATTTTAAACGACACCAATGTATTGGTTATCTAAGAGGTAATGCGCTTTTGGTTGGTACCTAATATCCTAATCGAAATGTGAAATGAAAAAATTGCCTTCTCCTTGGTTGATGTTACGGTGTGATAAAAATTACTGCAACCTAAATATTTAACAAATCTATCTTTTTAGTATTCACGATTTCTGATTGCTTTTACTTTTGGTCACATTAGCAACCTAAATATTACAACCAATTTAACACCGGTAACAAACTGTTTACCTAATACATCTAATAAATGAATTATTCCCAGCAGACAGTTCAGTTTATTTTATATTTAGAAAGAAAGAAGGATTTTACTTACCTAAAAATGTACAAAACCAACGGATGATTGTAAATTTAGAAAAACCAGTAGAATTGTTTTTACAGTTCAATTGCAACTACGTAATTTATGACGAAGATTCGTTTGATGATATGATAAGTATTTTAAGGAACAGTTCAATTTGGTATGATAGCAAATCACCCCGCGCAAAATTTATAATGGTTACAGCTTGGAGGAACCTGGTGAATTTGGATAATGTGTTTTGAAAATTTGACATCATGAAAGTAAAGTGGAACATAATGTATACCATAGGAGAGTTTCTTAATGTAAGTGTTCTTTCGTACACATATAACATAGGTACAACGAAAGTGTTTTTCAGAATCGTAACACTTCAGATCTGTTTATACGCTCTTTGTGTAACTTAAGAAATGAATTTGATAAATGCGATATCAACGCAGAAATTTTCCATGGTGATACTGTATAGGTCGTTCCTAACGCTATCAGAATACTACCTGGTGAAATTATGTCGTACATTTTTAAAACAGAGATGTGATGCGGATTATGATTATTCTAACATTGTAAAACTTCTTAAGGAGGAAAGTCATATTTGTACTTTGCTGTTAATGATTGTAGCTACTTCGTTAACTTGCTCAAATTATTATTTAAAGTCGACAATTGTGTTTAATAATGTACCTATTCACTTTATTCTCTGAATGTACCCAGCTTGTTCCAAGCAAATTTGATTAGTATGTTAACAGAGCCCCAATATCAACCTAGCATCCATACACCAAAAAATCTAGCTGACTCTATACTTGCAATTGTTACTCAGGAAACCCAATTTCTTTCTAACTCGGGTAGTAAAGTGTACGCTGAATTACAAAAACACGTTGTACTATGGGACAAGATAAACATTCCGGAAGCACTTGCACAAATTGCCTACTTCAGAAACTGTGCAACTTACGTTAAAAAGGATGTTACAGAACTGCTATTATCAGATTGACTTAGTACACGACGAAAGTATGACCAGCATAGATATATCGCTTACAATGAGAAAGGAGCATTATTTTATGAATACTTTAAATAAGATTATTAGAATGATAATCGAAGGTGGACACAATCAGAAATTATTATTGGGCCATTTTAAGCATAGATATCATAAAACAAAAGAAGAAAATCCTAAAGTTGTTTATGTGTCCCACTTAGTAAGTGTGTTTGTTTGTTTGGGGGTAGGTTTGTTATTAACGACTTTAGTATTTATTAAAAACCGTATTAGACCAAAATTTTTTTGAAAATTACCCTGGTAGATATTTTTAATAGAAAGTAAGGATAGTCAGTTGGTTACAAGATATAAACTGTTACTAGTTTTAGTGAAGAAAGAGTTAAAGTTTTAGGCTCAATGCATATTAGTTACTTCCATTTGTAATATTTTGTAACATGTTGTTAGACAGTTGCTTATTTATTAACGATTTAATAACGCATTTTACTTTGAACGTAAAGTGTATAATTTTTTATCGTCGACTAGCATCATAACGTTATCATTATTGTAGAGAAAATCGTGCATAATATTATACTTTATGGCACAGTGCCATAAAGTCGTTATAACAACGGAATAAACAAACGTTACTTAACAACCACATCAGTCGTTAAATTAACAAATACTATTTTTTGCACTCCCGGGCGTAAAGTGACTACTTTTCGCCCGCAAAGAAGGGCGTAAAGTTCATTATTGCAGACCTCGGGTTCACTTAACGCTCGCGACAAATTAATTTGAAATATCACAAAAATACCTTAGTTACAATACAATTTTTATAAAATCACTCTTGCCGTGAATGCGTCAATTTGACATATTTAAAAATATCATTAGAAAATTTTTATTATAAATCAAAAAATTTAAATAAAATCTCCGTTCCTGAAAAAAATATTGTATGTACCACAGACGTAATAAGCGACATTGGCCTTTGGCGTGTTATAACCCTCGGCTAAAGCTTCGGGTTATAATATCCACGCCGCAGGCCAAAATCGCCTTTTTTACGCCCTTGATACATAAATAACTACTGTGACAAATACGTCATAATTTTATATAACCTGCATAATTAATATTTTAGCAAAAAAACTAAATTAAATTTCTTATAAATAAGTTTTTCGCATTTCGTACTGTAATGTCCCAGAAAACCATTTGACGTAAAATGGATGTAACATAGATGTTTTTCTTAGATGTGTAACCTCTAAGCGATCATCGCGTAAACCTATATGCAACCTCGACGCTACGTTTAATGTTCGTAATATTAACCCGGGCGTTGAGAGGTAAAATAGAAGTTACAAAGTTTACTTAAATGCGAGTTCGACGTTGAGAGTTTAAATAGATGTTGGTAGAGCTCTGTTTACTGGATATCTCATTTGATATATCACAGTTTCATTATTTTTTGGATGTTGATTTTACCTTCTTAGTTAAGAACGTAAATAACTAAAAGCATAAATGCGTTTTTTAAAACCATAGTTTATTTATAACAGTAATTGGTTCAAAAACAAATATTAGATATACACATCATTAATAAATAGTTATAATCATTAAGTAATGCTAGAATTATGTACAAAGAATAGATTAAACTCCACAAAAGTGATACTTTAAAATCAATTTTATACAGAATAATATTCGAGTATAGTGTAATATTAAAAATTACAATAGATTTTTCTAGGTAGATAACCAAGAAATCCAAATTTAAAATGAAACATTTAAAATATTGAAACTTTACAGACACACAGGTTTTATATAAGAATGATACAAATTAATCAGTTTACACTAGTTAAAAGTTCTGTAAAAAAAATTAAATATAGAACGAAAATAGTAAATCTTAACATGTGCCTAAGTTTTGTTTTCAAGGTACGATCAAAAATTAAATTACACAATATTAGCATAATCAATTATATCAGAAAAACATATAAATCTATCATTCAGGAATGTCAAAACTCTCGGTCAATCACTTTTGGACAAAGTAATCTTTAGCAATAACTATTTTGAATTTAATATTTATAGGAAGCCCATTAGCTAACTAATATTATAAACATATATACTATCCAGCAACATGCTTCTTAATCTTAAAACTACCTTCAATTTTTTACTTTCACACAAAATTAATAATAAAAAATAATTATAATAATATAAAGCGTGTATTTATAAATTTAAGTAAAAAGCTCTAACGATGGATACGTTGGGCTCACTAGTAAATACTTGTTCAGTGAAAAATAATATAACTCAATCTATAATTTTTGTACTAGTCATTATAATTTCAATATTAATAGTGGGTAGGTAATATTAAAATATTGAGCACTTCAAATAATTACAAATAACTCGTCCGTTTATGAATCAGTTGAAATTTTTAAGCAATTTACAATGATAAAGATAAGCTATGTTTCAACGATTAATTGTGGTTATACATATAATTATCGTTTTAACTAGCAAATTACCATTGTTTTAATAAAAAAGACATTACAAATACGGCTCTGACAGTTTGTTCGCTAAGTAAGTGTGTCAAATATCTGTCAGATTTTAACTGATTTTCAGTTTAGCCTACTATTTTGTATATGGTTTTTTGTTGATCTGTTTGGCTGTTAACCAGATAATTTATTTAAAATAAAAGCTGTATTTTAAAGGTTTGTTAGTAAAATGATGGTAATTTGCAGCAGAATGCTATAATTTTTGTTCAAAATATAAATTAGTGTGAA
The DNA here is from genome assembly GCA_963082815.1 of Melanotus villosus. NCBI lineage: Eukaryota > Metazoa > Arthropoda > Insecta > Coleoptera > Elateridae > Melanotus > Melanotus villosus. The sequence continues at coordinate 46,816,308 of OY720418.1, read as the reverse complement.
GTCTATAGGATATAATAAGTTAACACTGTATGCACTGTATAAATTCTTCTATTAGCAAATTTTATTTAAACTGATGAGGCTACGTTACCTACATTATACTCTCTCTTCACAAGTACTTGATTGTTGCTTAAAATGTTCCACTGGATATCATCATCATCATCTAAGCATTTACAGGCCATTTAGGCACAATGCTTGTCGGTGCTTATGGAGTTACAACCTGAAAAAAAGTCGCCATATATTATGAAAAAATCAATTAGTAGGTATAATCTAGGTAGGGGAAAGTGTGCTAAGATGGGGTCAGGAGGTAAGATGGGGAACCATGGTTAAATATCAAGTATGTGCTACCACATATTAGATTAAGATGGAACTATTTTAAACATTAATAAAGTGGTGCAGAAAACATCACGTACACACTTTAGTTGGTTTATATACTCACTGAAGCTGAAAATCTCGTAAGTGTCAGTTTGGATGTAATTTTTGCGGATTTAAAAATTTGATTCGGTAAATGTAGCAAAGTAATTTGTAACTGTTATTTATATTACATTTTAAGCCATAGTTTAGGGCACATAATGATGTACACATATTATTATTAAATATCTAGGTTCTAAGAATATCAGCCTCTTAACCTTAAAAGTGCACATAGGGTAAGATGGGGACACTTGAACAAGGCTAGATGGTGACGTCCCCGTCTTACCCCTCTAAACAAATTTGTTTTTCTCTTTTTAACATCAGAAGGTTGGGTATCTTGTGTACGAGGTGGCAAGTGGGCACACCGTCCTTGCGCTGGAGAAGATAATAGTGACGCAGACTCGGTGCACGTATGCTCATTTTGTGAATAATTTTTGCATTTCCCCATCTTACCCCACCCATGGTTTAAGATGGGGACAATGACATTGATTCTTATTTTATTTTTCTATTAAGAATAACATTTAATTTACTTGTTAAACTTGTATCATTATTTTTAGAATATGTCTAGGTATAGGCTAATAAATATGCGTTGTGTTTTGACAATAAATATATCTTCTACCAAGGTTTAATTCTTAACGTCACCATCTTACCACACTCTCCCCTACTTATTTGTACAACTAAGTTCAACAATAAATAGTAATCCTAATCTTTATAAGACTTTTAAAGTTACTATAAATTCTTCAAAATGCATTTTTATAAGTTAATCATTTTTTTTTTTTTAAATAAGCAGAAACAGATAGTTACTAAGTACTATATCCAATATTTATTTTGATATTTTCTCCAGGTTTACTTAGTATACTTAGGATACTTAGTATTTGACCTTAATTTGAAAATATTTGATATTGTATTTAAAAAATGGGTAAGTTATGATATTGCATATATTTATTGGCTCCCCTGGTCATTATAGAGCAAAAGTGTAAAGAGAAAAGTCATAGGAAATTAAACATTTATTAGAAATTTCAGAAATTAATTTGGTAGAATACTAATTTACCAATTATTGTTTAACTAATTCCGTGTGTATGATATGTAATTAAAACTGCAGTCAGATATGAAGAGTATTTATAGAAATGTTCGCTGATGAAGTTTAAATTTGGACTGAAACAAAAGCAATAGATAGCATAATGCGACACAGAAGCTGACTGCATTTAAGAAGTGATAAATAAAATAAGGTAAATAAAATTATTAGTAGTGTAACCAGCATTAACATTCGTAACAAAATATTTTCAGTATATGTATAACAAAAAGTAAATTAAATTCACTACCTTCGGTTTCTTTAAACAATGAAGGAGGTGGAGATACAGTATCCTCACGAAATGAAGGCAACAATTGGGTTTATCGGTAGCGTCTCAGTCTGGGTGGCGACGCATCCGCTTCACTAAACTCACTGCCACTGAGTTCAGATAGAGCCATTCCTTGCTCAAGTGCTTCTTCATATGTTTCTAATTAGTATAAAATTAAGTAATAAATATGGGCTTACAAATTCCAAAATGCTAGTACTTACCGTAATATTTTTTCAATTTGCACTGGCAAAGGGTCCAGTCTCTTTTGCGCTCCATTCGGTTTTTGAATAAAATTCTGGCTGGCTTTTAGGAGTTAGGTCATCAGTAACACTGGCGTTGGTTTTTTACGAGCCAGTTAGTTGCTATCACACTGTACACCTCTTCGTCTTTGTTTGTTTCTGATAAAAACTCAACAATGGAGAATTATCTTTCCTTGTTTAAACTCATGTTTGAAAAACTTGATTCAACAGGCTTAACGCACAAACTAAACCACAGAAAAAAAAAAACACGAAACTAAATTACAAACTGCAACCGCCACCACCACTTTGCTCGGTTTTCGAGGGCTGCGGGGGTGCATTTTCTATTCTACCTAATATGACGAGCACATTATTACGTCAGTGCAGCTGATATTAGAAATAACTACGCGAAGGGATATGAGACAAGTGGTTACTGAACCCACAACTTTTTGCATAGAATTTAGAAAGGCTGGACGGTCATATTTATTTGCATTTTAAAAATCCTATTGTCGGCATTTTAACAATAGTCCCTTTTACAGTTAGAAATAGTTATTATGAATATTTCTAACTGTAAAAGTAGTAACCCATAACTGGGCCTATGGAGAAAAAGTTATTGAAAGATATCACAAGAGGTACGTCTTGTTTTATCCGGATAAACTTTTAATAAGAAATAAACTATATTTTTCAGTTATTCGTTATCAAAAAGCTTAAACTTAATTTATCACTCATTCACTATATTTTGTCGTGGTATAAATCTATTTTTACAGGGTTTTTGTTAGATAATACATAATATTTTATTTATTTGAAATTTAAAATGTTACAGATATTAGATTTTAAAGTTTTGTAAATTTTTCAATCTTATTATTCTGCTATTTTAGAGTACGGAGCCAGGTAGTCAAACGAGAGGCTCTGTGAAAGAAAGAATTTGTAGGTGAAACCAGGTATAAACATGACAACCTGAAGGGGCTTTGTAATGAGATCCATCTGAATATTGTATTTGGAATTTTTACATTAATAATTAAAATGTTTTAAATTGAAACAATCGTTTTTGGTATTAGCCAATCGATTGTAACACTGATTGTGAACTTTTATGGTCCACTATTCACTTTGATTCTGAATTTTGTTTATTAATGAATTAATTGCCATAAATCAGCCGAAGGATTCAATAAATTAGTTTTGTAGTATACGGAAGTCAAGCGAACTTTGATCGCCAATTTTTTAATGAGAATTTGGTTGCTTAGCAATTCACTTGAAATAAATAAAGTTGAAATTGAAAAGTAATTAATGTTTATGTTTATCAGGTTTATCCTAAGGAAAACAAGACCTCGAGTCGAACAACTGAGATTAGGAACGTTACTGGTTACTGGTTGTCGAGGTGAAGATAAATAAAAATGTATGGACTTATTTATATAAAAAGACACCTTTGTATTTACCCGATGACAAACTAACAAAAACAAAAGGTTCGAATAGGCCTAGCCGCGAAATCGGATTTAGCGTCCTGTATTGCGTAAGCGAAATGACCACTTCGCGTCCGATTGCACAAAAACTATTAAGTGTAATTAAACATTGCATTTTAAACTTTCTGATTAACTGTCAAAAACTATTTAATGCAGTTATAAACATTATAGCAGTGTTTCCAGTTCAATTAGAATTAAATAAGTTATTCTAGAAGTTTCTATAAGTTTTAACAGCTAAATAAAGACATCAAATTTGAAAGTACTACAAAAACGATGTTTCATAAAAGTTGTATTATAGGTATTTTAATACTTGTTGAACCTGTTTATATTACTTATGGCCGGTTTCACCAACCACACTTAACGTTTAAGGATTCCCTAAAAATTTAAACTAGCCCTATTTTGTTTCACCAGTCAAATATCTCCACTTAAATTCTCCTAAGGAGCACTTACCCTAAACCTTCAATATCGGCCGCTTAACATTCACTTAGTAAAGTTGTGTATTTTTGACGTTTCGTGTATAACTTTCAAAATGATTAATTATTATTTAGACGATGATGTTGATGATATAAATGATATAGATGAAAACGATATTATGAATTATATACCCAGAATGATTTATGAAAGGGAAGATCATTTCCACAATTTCTCGGAGAATAAATTTTTCGAAAGATTTCGTTTAAAAAAAATGCAGTTTTGCAAGTGCTGCAATTAATAGAAAACAGATTGGAGTATCCACACAACAAGTATGTATATTCAAAATATATAAAATTAAAATGATAAATAAATAATAACTGTCAATGTATATTGAAGAAACAATAGTGTATCACCAATAAACCAGCTGCTTGTGGCATTACGAGTATATGCTACAGGAGGTCATCTTCTGGCATTAGCAGATTTTGGAGGCATGTCAAAGGCTAGTGTATCTAGAATTGTCGTCCGAGTCTCAGAAGCCATAGCAGCATTAAGGCCTATTTATATTAAATTTCCTCAAACAAACGGAAGAAGAAATTAGAAAAACACAACAAGACTTTTACGATCTTTACTCATTTCCACGAGTAATAGTCCCATCAATGGCTCATTGATGGGACTCACATACGTATTCAATCGCCTGGTAAAATATTGTTTATCGCGCTCTATACTATGAGTGTCAGTACAAAGAATAAGTACTAGTTTTATATATTTACAACAGGAAATAATGATGGTGAAGTTTATCGAAGTCACTAGTTCACATGTCTGCACTAAAATTAAACCAAATATTACTAGAAATATGTCTTCTTCATATTCTTTCGTTTTTAGATCTACATTTTAGAACAAGTACGTGTAAGTTAAGTTGCTCTTAACTAAGGACTTGTATATTTTTGTTGGTGGAACAAAATATAAATTTAAGTATCACTTAGTATTAAGTGTAGTTTAGTTAAGTTTCATTTTAAGCTACCGTGGTGAAACTGGGCATTAGAGGTGTACAAATTAAACGTTTAAGGTATTGAAGTTTAACAGAAGTAAACTTCTGCTACTTCAGTTTTAGATAAAAAATGCAAACATAACATAGATGTATTTCACCAAAACATTAACGTGGGTAATGTCTAACAGAAGCAAACCTCTGCAACTTCAGTTTTAGATAACAAATGCAAACATAACATAGATGTGTTCTACGAAAACATTAACGTGGGTAATGTCTAACAGAAGTAAACTTCTGTTACTTCAGTTTTAGATAAAAATGCAAACATAACATAGATGTATTCCACCAAAACATTATAGTGGGTAATGTCTAATAGAGGTAAAATTCTTATGCTAATCAGTGACTTCGTTTCTAAGTTCCGCGATTGACTTCTCTGAGAGGTTTGCATTAAAAATGTTGCACTGGTAACGTCTTTAGGCTAGCGCGAGTATATTGCGAAGAATATGTTCACTCTACAACCTATTCGAGAGGTTTTAGGACATCTATTTTATGTTACTGGTTTACTGGGGTATTACTTTACGAGACTCAAAATCGTGATGTAATGGACCACTTTACAGCATAGCAACCATTACAGCATAGCAACGTCAGGTCATTAAAATGCAATTTGATAGCTTCTCGGGCAGCATTTAAAATATCTTCTGAATGGTTTTACAAGTTATTTTCGTCACTCAAGTCCATTTCGGAATTGGATTTCCAAAAATAAATGTATTTATTTGTTTGAATTGAATTCTGTTATGTCAAAAACAGTTCCTGTCAGATCGAGAATCCGCCTACTTTTTTCAGTGTTTTTATTAATTTTATTCAGAATGTATCTCAATAAATTTAGATAACTTTTTATGTAAGAATATAAAATGCGAAAAAATAGTATACGCGCCGCGTCCAGACTCGTACGGCATTTAAGTACTCGCTATCGCTCGTACTCAAACCTGCCATACTCGTCTAGTAAAAATCCACTTTTCGGCACTTGGTACGTAATCTACTAGTAAGTTGACGATAAAATAGTATATGAAATTCGTTTATAATGCAGCATTATAAACTAATTTCATAATGTACTATTAATAACGATAATTACCTAACGCCTTCAATCTACATAATAAACTTTGTATTTTGTTATTTAATCTAGTAATCTAATAAACGTAAGTTTATTTAATTTGAAAAACAAGAAATTTTAATTTTTATAGGACGAAGGCATTTTAAAAATAATTTGATTTATTAAACGTGCTCCCTCTCATCATTCTTCCTTTTCCTCTTATGGTCGAAGCCCTGGCCAATGGTATAAGTATGAGTTATGTGAACTTTCTTTGTGCGTAAAGAAGTTAGTATTATATTCGGTACCGCCAGATTAACGTGCCCTCCGAAACAGCCGAAACATTCAAACCCAATCACTAATTTTAGACGAGAAGTGTGATGTAAATTCTTTAGTTTAAAAAATAAAATCGGAGCCGACGTAACTTACACGACCCATCCACCTAGAAATGTTGTCAGTTTTCGAGCATTTTTTAAATTTTTTTAAAATTGTTATTTATTTTCGGAGCCACAAAAACGAACGAAGCTTAAATTAAATATAGTTTTTGGGCTATGTATCTTCTTCCTAATTTAATTTTACTTTAATGTGGCCGAGTTTTTATCGGAAGGTCATTCCAACATATTTTATGCAAAATTTATTTCCTCACAATATTTTATGGGTTAATTTGTAGCTTAATTGGACGTATCTATTTTTATTGGTATAATACCAGCAATTAATTTAAACCAAGGACTGTGTTATTATCTTTATGTTCGGTATGAATGATCAGCTGATTAGTGGATAAAAATTATTTTTATAAGTGTTTGTAAGTTTCTGTTTTTCATTACTGTAGTTTGTACATTATGGCTCACTTGAAGTTAGTAATTGTTTTATTACCGATTGGACTTCCCACATAAAACAGAACTTAAATAAAAGCATAAACAAAGTTCAATTCGGTTATAAAAGCATATTAATCTAACTTTAGGAATTAAGTTGCCGAAATGCGTATTTGATTATTAGTACTAAATTGTATAGTTTTTTTTGATAGCGTAACTACAGGCCCCGTTCGTTGGTTAAACAGGCAAATTTCTATCAGCTTTATTTATTTTTCAATATATCAAGAACCTAAATCAAAGCTTTAAGCTTTGAGGTGTCGGTATAATAATGATCTAATCTAAGGATTTTGTTTCAGATATAATTCTGAGCTCCAAAATTTAGCTCAGGTCTAAGTTGTAAAATATAACGAGTCTTCGTCCAGAAAGACAGTGAGGCTAATTAAAAGCAAAAAATACTGTTTTTTTGGAAGATATTTAAACAACATCCTAAACCAATTTACACAGAATACAGAGAAGTAAGATAAACTTATGAAATGGTTTTAACACGGAGTTCGTAAGCACATATTTAAAGAAAACGGATAAAATAATAGAGTTTGATTTTGGATTAGACTTTTTAGAGAAACTGTACTTTTGAACGTAAGCACAACAAATGGAAAGAGCGATGTACATAATAATTAAATAGTGTGATGTATTGAACTTGCACATCATCGTATTGATTGCTATTAATTCTATTCTCAGTATCACAGTAAACTAACACCCTAATGGACAAATGACCCGTTTTTAGAGGTTGCTGCTTAAATTATTTATCAAAACAGAATGACTGTAACAATGGCCCTACGTTTATATTCCCATTAACGATATTATTTACACCTTCAAGGGGCAATATAACGAATTGACAATGATAATAATTTGTTTTTCATCTTCAGAACAAACAATATAGACAACAAATGTTAAGTGTACAAGACCGGTTTTTTTTATTAGTTGTCATTTATCAAATCTGCCATACAAACGGGGTAAATACGAAATGACAGCACGGGGGTATAAAACTGCGATTTTTTTATTGACAATGTTGTTAAATCCATGGATGTGCCACTCTTCCTACTTAATATTCCCAAATTTGAATAAAATTCAGGCCAACCTTGTACTAACCAACTGCGTAACAACTTTAATAAGGAACTTCATGGGAATTGAAGAAATCATTTGCATTATAACTGAAAGTTGCTTGTTCGGAGATATTTTTATTTTTGAAACGATCCACAATCCTTACATGGTAATAGTATTAAATAAAACTGTTCAATTACGCAACAAACTGTGTACGAATTTTGTTGTTTATGTCAATGAATTGATTTACTTAAACGATACCTTAACAGAAGTGCAGTCTAGTGCGATTTGGAATCGAAGAGATTCTCCTAGAGGGAAATTTTTGATTATAACTCAGTCGTTAAATAATTTCGAAGAAACATTTAAAACCCTCTGGAGCTTTGATATAATCAAAGTGATAATCATTTGCGGAAATAGTACAAAGAAAACAGTTCCACCTGAGTTGTACATTTCAAGTCCGTTTGCAAAAGGAAGTGTCTGTGGAAACAAAGTAAAGAAGGAGCATTTTAAAGGGTGTGATGCAAATGTGGTACACACATTTAAAGAAATGGAAAAGCTACACGAATGTTCCTTTACGTTATTTAGTAATTACAACATAGTTGACTTTGTACACAATTCCCTTCTTAGTTTATTAGTAACACATATTATGAGATTAACAACAAAAACCTTAGGTTCAAATTTATCTTTTGTTGTTACGCAAGATGTGAAAGATTCAGTATATAACTTTAGTAACAATATAGGGCTAACATATGGAATAGTCATGTCTGAAAGTTTTTGGGAAGATTATGATTTAAGCATTCCGTTCATCCACGATGGTTTAGTTTGGGCCGTTCCCAAACCACTTAAAATTTTCGATGGTAGAGTAATTGCTTTAGCTTTTAGTAATAATACGTGGCTGTTAATACTAACAGCCTTTGTTGCTGTAGTACTAGTATGGTGGTTGGCTTCTAAATATCAAAATAAAACAGCTTTCCAAGAATTAGGAAAATATTTTTTATCTATTTTCGCGCTTACCTTATGGAGTCCATCTAATATTATACCGAGCAAAGCCATTACAAGATGCCTTATCCTAATGTATTTAATATACATTATGCAAGTGAATAATATCTTTCAAGCTCAATTAATTACCTTGTTAACACGTCCTGAGTATGAGCACGGAATTACAACAACGGAGGAGCTGGTAGATTCTGGAATTTCATTACTTAGCTACGAATCAGGTACGATTATTAATTTTAGCCGTACCCAAAGTAAGGGAAGTGTGTTTTCAAAAATGAGTCACCACTTTTTCCTTGTACGTGAATTAAATATTTCTGAGAGCTTACTGAGAATACGTAAGCATCGCAACATTAGTTGTCCAGTAAGCAACATGGAACTGAATTTTATAACAAACAGAAGACATATAGTTGATACAGTGGACTACAATACAGGTTTACTGCCTTTAGATATGTTTCTAGCAATGAGGAAAGGTCACTTTTTCTTACGTACCTTCAACAGGTTTCTTAGAGGAGTATTAGAGGCTGGATTATTGCAGAAAATATTAAGACTTCCAGGGTATACGTACGCTGACAAAGAAGAAGATTTAGATACCGCCTTGACTATGGAGAACTTAAGTAGTGTTTTTATCTGGTGGGCATTTGGATTACTATTTTCAGTGGCAGTATTTGTAATAGAGATACTAAGTGTCAAATATAGATGTACTTTTAGAATAGAGCACGATAGAAACACTTTTATGATGTAGCTTGATAACTTGTATAGTGCACAGCAATACAGTTATGTCGACAAACGCATACATTTTTTAAAATATAATTCCTATATGCTTATAATTTGTCCAGCGACAATAAGTAGTTGATGTTAACTAAAATATGTAGTAGAGTAGAATAAAGACGAGAACAGCCCTCACGTGACTATGCGCCGTAGACCAGAAAGCGTTCGAGCTAGTCTAAATTGTTACGGAAGGTGAGACTCTTAGTTGTTTGTCATTGGCGTTCGTTGCGTGTTTAGCTTAGTTAAAAATCTTGTGTTACACCACCGAAATTATCCCGCCGGGCAAATCATTGATGACATACATGTCCTTCTCGTTTTGACTCCACTCTAAATACTTTGACAGCATGCAGATGATACTTCCAGCGAAGACACTCTTCCATATATATGTATTAATAAAGATGTTGTAACATGAATTAGGTACTACACCATTTCCCACTTTAATTCAGAAAAGGTCAGGTTTATGTCAGAACTCTTCAAATATAATACAGAATTATCAATTTAATTTCAGAATATATCATTTTTAATTAAGATTTATCAATTTAGTTTCGGAACATATCATTTGTAATTCAGATTTGTCAATTTAATTTCAGAATTCATCAAATGTAATTCAGATTAGTGAGTTTAATTTCAGAAAGCACTAATTGTGATTCAGAAAGCATTAAATATCAGCTGTAATTTAGATTTAGCAAACTTTGAAGTAGCATTTATTTAAGACGTCACAGCGATTGTCAAAGGTAATAAAGTTTATTTAAAATGATGGAATTAAAATGCATAATTGCGCTATTTGGTGAATATCCATGACAAGACATGCTACTTCTGCCTGTAATTATTTGCTGCATACAAAGTGCTTTCAGTCGATAGAAGAAGAAAATGATAACTGTGATGTTATTTGACCTATCTATAGAACTACTGTGAAGTTGGCAGTGAAAAAGGTTTTGAAAGGCACAGTAATCAAGATCGAGAAGGGATTATGGCATCTGCTACTGGGTACAGCATGATGGGGCAAAAGTTCGCGGCGGGCAAGAGTACGCACCAGCCATATTTAAATATGCAAGTAACCTACAGCGCCCTTTATAGTCAGAATTAAATGTCCACCACTTCACTCCAACCTACGAATAAATTCGGAGACTCCAACGCTCGGATCGCCGTGTTTCGGCATTGTTAAAAAATTTAAAATTTCAATTGGGGCAAAAGTTCGCACTTTTTCAGAACATATAAACGGAAAACTGGGCGCAATCCCATCACACCTGTAATATTTGGAAGAGCCAAGGAGTTTGTGCAAACCGGCTCGTCTCAACGTCTAGTGGTCCAGAGAACTTTAATTTTCAGAGGATGCGTGTGCCCCACCACATGCGTACTTTACCCTACTATCTAGTGGGACAAAAGTACGAAAGTACAGCCATCAATTTTTTCAGTAATAAGTGAAATTCAGATATAAAATTTAACATTTTTTCTATATCAAATGTTTGCATAAACCCTTCACAGTTGATAAAGTGAATTTGTAGCACACATGATACTTATTTAAAGTTTTTGTACATCGTCAAACATTAAGTGCGTACTTCTGCCCCACCCTACTATACGTGCTGTAGTTCAAGAAAAGGTTCAAGAGCTGTGTAACGTTCATTTGATAGCAGCAATCTCTGCAGCCTGAGTAGTATGTACGGAACAACGACGCATTCTGAGGCCTTCAAGTTACGACAGCTTTTAGGCAACTATCCTCTTTCTACACGTTGCAGTGTACGAGCCAATCAGAGTTGAAATACTTAGAAATTTCTCTTAATAATAAATAAAGAAGCAAATAACAAGACAGCTACTAGAATAAACTATTCAGGGCCGCTGATACTTAAATAACCTCCCGACTCAAGTGCTAAATACGATACGTAAATCTCAGAATGCTTTCTACTTCTGGACGACTATACCAAATATGAATGCACCAGACGTTGAAGAACAAAGGCTGCTGTCTAGAAAACGCAGCGGTATTAGCAGAGGATGGTATGCATGATGGTAAATAGTTTTATTATTAGCTACTACATGGTGATTCAAAAGTATTGTCTTTCATTTTAAGGGTAGGTAGAGCATATCAAGTAGAACAACTTTTCTGAATAAACCATGTGTCGCAAGTAAATGGTAAGTTCAGAAAGAAATTAAAAAGACCAAAAAATTGGTTGGGGGTCACTGAAACACGTTTACATTCAAAATCTAAATTTGTCAAATGCCTTTCTTGTTCATACTGAGAAGATAATTGTGTAATATTTCATTTATTTTTGCAAGGTAAAATTTTTATTGCAGGTTTTTTAAATACATATAAGCCAGCGGTTGTCAAAAGTGTGTGATAAAATTTAACATAAACAAAAATCGCGGTAAGCTTTAAATGTTTGCTGTAATGTGTACTTCCATTAAGGTCAGCATGTATGCATTTAATTTACAATACTTTTGAATCACCCTGTATATAATATGTATGTAGGTACATAAAGTTGCAGATTTTGTATTTCTTAGTTCTTTGTTTTGGTTTTTCAGATATGTAGAAAAGATTACTGAGTATTTATTCTTTATTTATTATTTAATTATGTACATTTATAACGAATTCTCGATTGAATTGGTAAATCTGAACTAAAATTGACGATTTGTTAATTACACTTGGAAAAGTGTGATCTAAATTCGGCATTTCATACCTTTTAAAATAAGATAATCTGCCGAATGTTCCCAACTAAGATGTATTGAATGCTTTTTGGCCCATCTTAAACAAAAGGAATATGAAAAGAATTGATCGCCTATAATTTTCACGCAGCTGAAACTTAGGGTGGGTTGCATAAAACTTTTGTTACATTATCAAATTGTCAAAGTTAATAACAGAGCATCTCTTTTGTTTACCTATCTATTATTTTATAGATCTATTATCTTCTAGATAAATTCGAATTTGGAATTGATTTTGTTTATTCCGATGAATGATTAATTTAACGTAGCTGTGAAACTCACCTTAAATTACTAATCCTAATTATGAATATATGTTTATTATGTCATTGTGCTGGAATATTTTTAGTCTTAGCACTTTACTAATTGTGTTTAAGAAGAAATTTCTCGCGAATACATCAGGATGCATTTCAATTGGTACCTACTTTTCTTGCAAATATGGTATTAGTAGCATACCAAGGGGCGTTGTAAGATTTACAGATTAGAATTGCTTTCTATGCCTCACAGTATGTATTTCCTATGTTCAAATATGTTTCAGGATTGCCTTATAGAACATACTCGTATCTGTTTCCTAATATTAACTAAAATTTTCTACCAATCAGTCAATGCATTTGTATCAGTTTTAGACTAAGCGGCTTGCGTTTTGTGAAGATTTGCTTTTTTCAGGTTAAACATCTGTCGGTATGCATTCCGAGGTATTTTGTATCATCTGTCTGGGTCAGTTGTCTACCGTTTAGTATGACTGGAAGACAAATTAATATCTTTGTTTAAAGTGAATGTTACAGGTATTGATTTCAGTTCATTGGCTTTAAATTTTCTTGGTTAGCCATGTTTGTGATATATTTAGAAGGTCTTGGAGATATTGTGGTGCAGTTGATGGATTAGTACCTACGTACTGCAAGTTGTGCAGTATCGTCTGCATATGTAGCAACTGTACAGTATTTTTCAGCTAGGATTTGGGTTGTGACGTCAACGCGCTGCTTATAAATTCACAATCCAACTATACTACATCACTTTCTAAACTAGGTTTTCATTACCTATTGCCCACGAACGAGTGTCTACCCATACAGTTTTTGTGCAGAGCTTGTTTGATGTCACAACCCAAATGCCAGATGAAAAATACTTTAGTTCTATTGATTATTGGAAGATCGGTGCTTCATTACAAAAGCTACTATTAAGAGCATTATTGGTCAATTCACAATATACTGAAGCCCAAAATTTTTCTGCAAAATGTACTCCATTGCAACACATCTCCGTAATGCCACCTTATGGCGTTGCGGTAGCCATAAAGCGACAATTGGCGCCCAACGTGGGGCCACGCTGAAGAAGATCTTCAGGACCCATCAACGCCCAAGACTCGCCGTCAAGCCGGAGAAGACAACCCCGCAGTTCTGTAACTGCCAGAAAAATCCAGTGGCGCCCAAACACCGACAACGATCAACTGGAGTGCGAGTTGTGAGGAGGTGGCATGTAGAGGTGTAAATTTGTACTCTGCAAATTGTTGCTTGTTTACAAATATTTCAGTAAGTTATTATACATTTAATATATACTGCTGACTAGTTAAGTAATCTAGCATGCCGTTAATAAAAAACTGCGGTGTCTGTGATAAGCCTTTAGCTTCTGTAAGGGAACCAATTTGCGTTTGCGACAAGTGTAGAATTCCATTGCATTCTAGCTGCTCTGGCCTTAGTCGAACCGAAGTACAACTATTGGCCTCGGATGATGGGAAACAGCGACCAACATTTCACTGCGATACTTGCGTTGCAAATAAAAATGAAATTACTGAATTAAAAACGCTAATTACTAAACTTTCTAACGAAATTGAGATTTTAAAGAATAGAATAACCGATTCACCAGTAATCCAGGGTGAAACAACAGAAACGATTATCAACGAAATAAATGAGCGTAACGAAAGATCGTCCAATGTCATAATTTATAACATAAACAAATCTGATTCTGTTGAAAAGAATGTTCACATTGCTCATGATATCGCTCGTGTTACAGATATTGTTAAAGATGTACCTAATATAAGTAGGGATTCGCTGCAAGTTTCTCGTATGCGAACACCTACTGCAGGAAAGACACGTCCGGTTAAAGTGATTCTTAAAAATTCTGTTGATGCAAAAACGCTTCTGAAAAATAAGCTGGTGTTACAATAAAATTCTAACATACGAAATGCATCAGATCAAACTCCATTGCAGCGTCAATATATGGAAAATCTACGTAGATCTTTAAGTAATCGACTGAGTGATTGGAGAACAAGATTTGACAATTAAGTATATACATGGCGTTCCAAAAATAACTAATACGTCACCAAAAAAGTAAATAAGTCAACAACTACAACAAGTAACTTACAACTAATACAATATTACTAATCACTGAGAATAAAGATTACCTAAAAATTTGTCGCATAAATATTAGATCGTTATTACCTAGCTTCGATGTGTTTTCTGAAGCTGTACAAAACATAATTTTCAATTAATTGCTGTGTCTGAAACCTGGTTGACTTCTAATGTACCTTTCCATCAGGTACATATACCAGAATATAATATAATCCGTGCCGCTATAGATTCTAGGGGTGGGGGAGTATAATAATAATATTTATTCAAACGGATTATACCAATACAAAATTAACACACAAAAAAGATCTGGAAACCTCTAAGAAGCCGAAAAAGAATGCTATAAGTAAATAAGAATGGGTTAAATAATTTCACAATTTATATAACGACGGCGCAAGCAAAGATAGTGAGGAACAGCAAGAAGAAGAGGAAAGTCTAACCCAACAAGAAGCCTTAACAATAAGTAAAGAGCAGGTGGAAAAAGCTGTGACAAAGATAAAAAATAGAAAATCACCTAACCAGGACAATATCAACAATGAGTTAATCAAATATGGAGGAGACCACCTAATAAGTGAAATCGCCAATCTGTTCGGAAACATCATAAACAGCAGTACAGTCCCAAAAGACTGGAAAGAAACTATTACAATACCTATATACAAAAAAGGCAACAAAAAAGACCCCCAAAACTACAGGGGAATCGCGCTACTAAGCTCAGTATCAAAACTAGTTACAAACATCATAAGAGAAGAATTAAGCGAACGCATTACAATAAGTGAAGAGCAACAAGGCTTCAGAAACAACAGATCAACAACCGACGCGATATTTATAGTCCGGCAAGTAAAAGAAAAAGCCCTTGAATTCAACGTACCGGCGTTTATGCGTTTTATAGATATAACGAAGGCTTTTGACCAAGTTCAACCCCACGACGTGATAAACATATTAAAAACCAAAGAAGTGCCAATTAAAATCGTGAATATAACAGAAAAACTCAACACAGGGAACACAACAAAAATAAGGGTGGACAAAGAACTTACAAAGGACCTACCAATAACAAAAGGCATCAGAAAAGGGGACAGCCTCAGCACTATGCCTTTTAACCTTATAATGGACAAAATAATTGAAGAAGCAAAAACATAGGAAGTGGATACCGAATGGGCAAGCACGCAATTAAGATCGTGGGATATGCTGACGACGCCGTAATTATGGTAGAAACAGAGAATGACCTTCAAAGAATGTTATACAAATTTCACTTAAGTGCACAAAACTACAATATGCAAATAAATATAGAGAAAACAAAATCGCTCATAATAGCCAACGAACCTATTCGATGCAAATTAACTCTAAACGACAAACCAATAGAGCAAGTGATGAAGGTCACCTGTCTGGGAGTAGAGATTTCAAGTCACGGCGATCTCTATGGGGAAGTAGCGAAACAAACCACCAAGGCAGCCGCAATATCTGGATGCTTGAGAGATTTGATTTGGAAAAACAAATATATGAACGTAGAAGGAAAAGTCAAAATACATATACAAAACAAGCGTAAGGCCTATGACGTAAAACGTGAAAACTCTACACGATAGGATAAGAAACACCGAAATTCGGGAAACATGCAACACAGAAAATATAGTAAGATGGGGACGAAACCGAAGAAGACTATGGCGAAAATATGTAGAACGGATGGAAAATCATCGATTAGAAAAGGTATGCATCACCCAAGTACCACATGGAAGGAGACAATAAGGAAGACCACCGAAACGTTGGCGAGGCTGTTGGACGTCATCGTCACAGGAACCAGGCTAACGAGAAAAAGCAGGTCAATGACCTAATCAAAGCGGAAGAAGAAGAAGAATGGAATATTAGTTAGTTAATTGCGATTCGAATATTTTATAAATTATAACAAATCTTATGTGAAAACTGCATTCAAGTCACCCGCATTAATGGAGTATAATACAGTTAGGTACATTAAATTTTTCGGACGCTTATCACTCAGAAATGTAACTTTAATGTAATTTATCTTTCACAGTTGAGTTTTTTCTAGAATATGCTTTGATTTTTTGGAAGAACTACACTGTAGAAAAAAACAAAGACAAGAGGGGCCCCCACAAATATTGGAAATATAAATTTTGCATATAATTCCAAGTCTGTTAAGATTTTTGAGACCCACAAGCCTAGATCCCGCCCAAAAAATAGTTACCTTATTACGTTAGTATTATTCTTACCAATCTAAAAATAAAAAACTTTTATGTTTTTTTTCCTAAAAAGTCTATACAAATACACTACAAAAAATATAAGTAAATAACTATGATAATGAAATCCCGAAACTTTCATGCGCTCTGTTATTTCCATTATTCGAATGTCCCAACTTTGGATTAATAACGGGGGTGGCCATTTTGAGTCACTTTTAGATTAAAACTAATTAAAAACTTAAATAAAAATTTAATTTCAAACGTTAAATGTACTTAAATAATAAATGTTACTGTTACAATCACTTGGAATTTAAATGGACCCATAACTTGGAAACGGTCCATTTAAGGATAAATGTTCACGAGGACTTTTTGATCCAGAATGACCTCAGGAATATGTATATTTACTATGGCGCTCGAGTTGCGGAACACCCTGTATAAAATTACAAGTACGATACTGTTTCGTATGTGTGTATAAACGTAACTTAAATAGGTACTTAGTATTGATGAAAACTGTAATAAATAATACAGGTCATGTAGTAACTACATATTATTGACGCCTCAAACCTCGATCGTAGGTTAGCTTAAACACCCCAAAATGACGTTTTAATTGTTTGTTTTCTTGTAATTCGTGTAATTACGTTTTTGGTATATAATAAATGCTTGTTATATTTATAAGATTCATTTATTCTTGAATTATACAGCGTGATCTACCACAGTAAAAGTCAAACTAAACAATTATTGGTTATCAATACCCGACGGTATTTATAATGTTTTCAGAAAGTGAAAACAAGGTTATTTATTAATTTGTTTACAATAACTTATGTATTTCTAAAGTGGAAACAAATTATTTATTAATCTACTTATAACATCTTAATGTTAGGAAAAGTTAACAATATTAGAAGTACAAATACAATTATTGCCATTCTATCTAAACTATGTAGAAACTCTATCCAGAATATAATTGTGTAGAGTGTTGACTTCCCTAATACGGTGGTGTTTAGGCATGGAACAATCTAGCATATTATATTTTATACTTTTAATTTTGGCACCAACCAAAGTTTACTCGAAGATCCCTTTGATTTTTCCAAACCATACAAAAGAAGAATGCATTTCCAGTTTATACAGGAAGTTGTTTCAGCCAGGCAGTACAATTTGTATTGTACGTGAAAGGAATCAGGATATTTTTTTATCCAGCGAATTAGAAAATTTGCAAGTTTTCATAACACTTGATATACCAATAAGAATGTCGTTAAATTTGTACGGTGGTTATGTAATTTATACTCAAGGACAGATTGCACTGAAAAATACCTTGCTAAAACTGAAAAATAGTTTAGTGTGGAACGAAAGCAGATCTCCCCGTAAACATTTTCTAATTATTTCCAAATCGGATCAGAATTTAACCGTCTTGTTTGAAAATCTTTGGAAACATGACATAATAAATTCGGTGTTGGTTGTGCATCGAAATAATGGCGGCAATAGTAGCGAAAATAACGGGTCTTTCAATAGGGGTGATAGTGTTTTCAATAGAGATTTCTCGGTTCCTGATATATATATTTTTTACTTCCAGATGACAAAATATTCAGTATAGTTTGCAGTTTCATCATGCAGCGTTTGACGCTTCTCGACCGTTTACAAATTATTAAAAAATATTATCAAAGTTCGAGCTCAGTTGTGGGTGCTCAACGTTTGTTCACCAGAAAATTGGGTCGCCGTCACCGTTACTCTGCGCAGGCTATACGCCGCACTATGGAAAAGTTTGAGCATGAGTTCACTTTACAGGACAATAAACCACCAACAAGACAACGAAAAGCGCGAAGTGAGGAGAATATCGCAGCTGCAGCGGCCAGTATTGCCGATGTCGGTTTCACGACGATCGTAAAAATTGGGGCTTTCTCAGACGTCAACTTGGAGAATTTTACGTAAGGATTTGGACCTACATTCTTACAAAGTTGTATTGACTCAAGAGCTGAAGCCAAACGATCACAGATTGCGTTGGGAGTTTGCGGGAGCTTGGCGGTTGGATCATCTCACGATGAGAATTTGTGAATTGGACGCCGCGGTCATGTGATTTGACACCCCTAGATTATTTTCTTTGGGGCTACGTCAAAGCACAAGTCTATGTCGACAATCCATAGACTTTGGATCATTTGAAAGCCAACATTCGTCAAGCTATCGCCGGCATACAGCCGCAAATGTTGGACAAGGCGATCAAAAATTGGAGCGATCGGGTGCGTCAGTGTAAACATGGCCGTGGTGGACATTTGAACGATATCTTATTCCGAACATAACTGCATTGTTCAAGCTTCAAAATAAAGCAAAAACTAAATTGATATGTCAAACCGTTGTTGTTTTATTTAAAATTAAAATCCTATCACTCTTAATGAAAGACCCGTTATATTATTTTACACATCAAATCCGTTTTGGGCCAAAAATAAATGTGGAAAAATGTCAAAAGAGCAATTTTCCGAAGGGTGTATTAAAAACACCCCTATAAAATTAAGAGAAAACATTGAAGTGTTAAATTTAACTGGCTGTACTGTTAAATTAGTCAGCCATATGACAATTAGCGAAGATATGAAGGAGTGGTTTATTAATATCATAATTTGGCATGCTATGAATTTCATTGCCGAGTTTTTAAAAGTCAACGTGTCTTATATTACAACAGAAGATTTAGAAATGCTAACTTATGAACATAATCAAGATATAATTGTAACACCACAAGTAGTAATGGCAGAGAAGTTTTTCGAATTGTACGATAACAGCAATTTATTCGTACTCGACCAACTTGTTTGGGTAGTTCCTAAACCCCTTCAAATTTTTAATAGCAAAATAATCACTTTATCTTTCACAAATGATGTATGGAGAATGATACTATTGATATTTATAGTTGTGTTAGCTTTATGGTATTTTACTCTTAAAATTAACTCGAAAAGAGGACAATACTGGAACTTATCTGGGATTACATCTAACTTGCTGAGCATTTTAAGGCTGTCCTTATGTGCCCCTTTACCCTTTATACCCAATTTACGCAAACTAAAGTTTCTTACCCTTATTTATACAATATACTCCATGCAGATTAATACGGCCTTTCAAACGAAATTAATTAGCATTTTAACACAACCAAGTTACGAGCATGGAATCACCACCATGAAAGAACTGGCAGAGTCTGGTTTGGGTTTAATAATTCACGAATCAGGGACATTAGTTGATTTTTGTCGGAAGCAAGATCCTAAAAGTACATTTGGTAAAATGGCAAATGCATTTGTGCTTGTACCACAGCTGAATTCGACTCATAACATCAAAATGATAGTTAATTATCGCAATTGTAGCTTTGGAATAATGAAAACCGAATTACGCTTAAGTATAAAATCAAAAGGATTGCTAAATACCATAGAATATAACACGGGTCTTTTACCGGCCGCTGTCTACTTGTCCATGCGTAAAGGGCGTTATTCTTTAAATATCGTCAACAAACTTAGTGCTCGTATAACTGAAGCAGGCTTGTTTGAGAAGATCGCTGGAGATAACGCCAAGTCCGATTATTCAGTACTGAAAGAAGAAACGAATGTCATTTTGACCATTAATCATATGGGTGCTATTTTTATTTGGTGGGGATTTGGATTAGTATTTTCTTTCAGTGTCTTTGTGGTGGAATTATTATATTTCCATAACCGAAGAATTAATGTAGGTCATTCGATGTTAAACGATGTAAATTGAGCAGCAAATACATCATTGATTGCTTTCTTCGGTTTTTCTTGCAACCTTTTCTCGCAATCGGGTGTAATCTTAAGATGCTGAACTTCGTGCTTTAATTTGCTGTTTGTTTTAAAAGAACCATGCTATCACTATTCTTACGGATACCAAAAGGATTCATATAAACTGGCAACATTTTCAAGAAAATCTTGATATGTAAATTTGTAACCCAGTCCAAATACGAAATATAAACTGCTCAACAATTGAAGTGACCCACTAAAAAAACTGCTGTTTTAAACAAAGAAAATGAATATAATGCTATCAATTGTTTATTGAATAGACAGTTGTTGGCTTACAAATCAGTAAGTAACATTTTTCAAAAATATTTTATAAACTACACCTAAACCTTCTTACAAGTGAAAATAAACCCAATTTTGTTACTGGTAAGTTACACTAAAATAGAGCTTAATTGCCATTTTCTTTAATTAACTTACAATGTACGGTTTTTATTAGTAATCTCAATATCAAACACAATGCCTAGAAAACGTTTAAGTGAAGATATTCTCGATCGAGCTGCACAGTTAGTACGGCAAGGTGCTGGGCAAAGACAGGTCGGTCGAATGTTAAACATTTCACATAGAGTCATAGGAAGAGCTTTAAACCGTTTTCATTTAAGTGGTACCGTGGCATTTCGGAATGGGGGAGGTCGAAGACGATCTACAACTCAAGCTCAGGATCAATATCTAAGACTGTTGGCAAGAAGAAATCCCAGAAATAATGCTTCAATATTAAATAATGCCTTACATGCCGCTGCTGGAGTAACAATATCGACTCAAACTGTAAGGAGAAGGTTGCACGAGTATAACCTTAGAGCTAGACGACCACCAGCTTGTCTGCATTTAAATGCACAACACCGTGAAGCACGGAGAAATTGGGCTCGAGATCATTTACACTGGAACCTTCATGAATGGGGATCGTGCATGCTCTCAGATGAATCAAGATTCACTTTAAACCAGTCAGACGGACAAATTTTAGCGTGGCGAAGGCCTGGTGAAAGATTTCGGAAAGATTTGATGTCTCCAAGAATAGCTTTTGGAGGTGGCGGTGTTACGGTATGGGGAGGCATTATTTTAAATGGCCGCACAGAACTCGTTGTTTTTAGAAATGAAACTGTTAATGCACAACGGTATGTAAACCAGTGTGTATTACCAGTAGTGGTACCATTTGCCCAAAACTTTGGAAACGAATTCATATTTATGGACGACAACGCCCGTCCTCATCGTGCGCAGATTGTAAATAAAGTATTTGAACAGCACGGAATAGCTAGAATGATATGGCCTCCACATTCACCCGACTGTAATCCCATAGTACATATACGGGATAAATTAAAAAGACAAATGACACAACGACAACAGCCTCCAGAAACGCTACAGCAGTTGGAAAATGCGATTTTGGAGGAATGGGAATTGATTCCTCAAGAACTCATTAATAACCTATCAGAAGTATGCCTCGAAGGTGTCAAAAGGTACATCGTGTTGGAGGAGGTCCCACAAAATATTAATTTTACATTTTATGTACAACAAGATTGAATTTGCTTTTGTTCCTGTGCCCGTGTTTAAGTTAATATCTTTTTTGTAAAATAAGCTTATATTGTATAAATACGTTTTCGGTTAAGAATTCGACATAATTGGATCTAAATACAATTTAATAACTTACATTGTGCTTATTTATCACTTATTTATCAAACAAAATCCTTTGTTTACAGATATTTTTCAATTTTCCACATTTTCTTTGTAATTTTTTTAGTGGGTGATTTCAATTGTTGAGCAGTTTAGATGAAAACTATAAGTTTATTGAAAGCTTGTCTAAGGCTATCGATATTTCAGTAAAAAACTGTACAGGGTGCCCTATTGCTTAAACGTTATATGGGCGATTTTTTATTTGCAAAGATATAAAAACGGTTAAGTATGCAAAGTAAACAAATTTGATATAGGTACGAGATACCGACATTTAACAAGTTATCGCCGAAAAACGAGAAAATGACAGAAAATATATGTATAACACTACACTGATTAAAACTTTTCAAAACGACTTTTAAGATTTCTGATTCTGTATTCTGTATTAGTCAATTATTGTTGCTGGTTAGATGTGGTACTTAAATATGATTGAAAAACTAAGTAGCAAAGTACGTAGAGAATATGTAAAAACGAATTTGACGAAACCGAAAAGAAGATAGGTAATGCTGATAACATTAAATTTTCTAATTTAATTATGTCATATAGAATGTAACCAAAGGTCAGGCTGCTAGCAGTAAATATAGGCTTTTTTGTTTCTTCTTCTTTCTCCTATGTCCAAAGCTTAGGCCGTTGTTGTTTTATTTTGTGAAAACTTTTACCTAATCGGGTATAATATTATACTCGTATTTATGACAAAAAGACTTGATTATATGAGAGCTGAAGATTCATTGTTTATTCGTTTCAGAAAAAGAATTTCCAGTTTATATAAAATTTGTTGCCCTCTTTCAATTTTAAACAGCCGCATAATTATTTTATTAATTTTGAAACAATTTTGCTGGTACAATGAATTTAATAAAGCTTAAAGGAGCAAATATGGAATTAATTAGCATGTCTACGTCTCAAACGAGGCTTTATTCAGAATGAAAGGTTTTGTTCTGGCCATACAACAGCATTTCATTGTAATTATTTAAACTTAAATATGTTTTTTTTGTTTACTTGTGCAGAGCAAAGTAAACAGTTAACCCCTGTGGGCATCTGTGTATTCATTATTAGAGCTTCTTATTTAATAGCTTACTTGGTTTACGTTTAAGTTAACTAGTTAACATTGCATTTATCCACATTTTTATAACACAGCGTTTAAATATGTTGTAAAGGATTGTTGTAGCGCGTTTGACATTTTATATTTTTTTAGTGGGATTTTCGCCACCATTTGCAAAAATGAAATTATATTAATTAACTAATAACTAATGTAACGTTTCGGAGACAAGTCTATCTTTGTCTTCAAACAGTTCAAAAAGATTTAAAAACGTGACAAGTTTTATAATGTAATTTGACATACAAAACTATAAACATGTGTTTGTCTGTTTCGGAATTATAATAACATCATTTTAGCACGCATTTTGATGCTTTAATGAGCTTCATTATTAAACGATTTTTTTGGTGAAATTTTCTTTTCAGAAATTGGTGATACTCTATCAAATAATACACAAAATACCTGGGCAACCATTCAGTTGCTAGGAAACCAGTCAGTTGCTAGGCAACAAAAACGTCAGATGTCAAACTTCTGTCAACTGGCAAGCAAAAATCACTATCACCTACCTAACTATTTAACCAAATTTCCCCAACTAGAAATTGTCAAGTATTTTTATAAAAAGAAATAATATATGTAAATGGAAGCCGAAACAGAGAAAATAGTATAAAAAACTCGTTGCAGAAGGCAATTCGAGAACTGATCCGTTCGGCCACTAGCCGCTACGCGGCTCGTGTCCAAATTTCAAACTCGTGCCCGAAAACGATGACTACTGTAACTTGTGTTTTAATATAATATTGTATGTGAGGTGGTTATTATTATGTCTACATGTATTGATAATGGTATAGTGTGTTTAAACCGTCTTTGAGAACCTGTAACCAAACATTATCTAAATCTACTCAATGAGATGAAGATCAATCATTTTTGTTTCTTTACTTTTTCTTTTACTTTGTACAGGTTCTTTAGATAAAATGTTTGAGTTGTCCCAGTAGATTTTGTGGTTGTTATTTCAAGGATGTTCAGAAGTTGTGAATTTTTCGATTTGGTAGTTTTTAATCAAGTTTTTATATTCTTTAATTCTGACTTTTAATGGCCTAGTTGTTTCAGCGATATAGCATTTGTGAGACATAGGAGAAATGCATGGGAAATTGAACATATGTGAATAATATCTTCTTGGCTAACTGTTGCTTACGTTGTAGCTATTCATCGAAAAGTACTGTTGTTTTCACTCGATTATAGTACGAAATTTATCAGAAATGAAAGAGAAATCGTATTTTCTTCTAATTATTAGACTGATATTAATTCTACAAAGATTTGATCAACTAGACTTGTTCTGATGAGCTACAGCATCACTATGGAAATTTCAGAATTTAATACGAACAAATGATGCCCAGTAGGCTTTAAGCAAGATGTCATAAGGTGCATGTGTGACATTTTATATAAAACATTTACTTTATTTTACGTTGAGGAGCTAAATTTTCCTAATTAGTTAAGAATCAATTGCTTAATAGCGTACTCAGCCAAACAAGAACGTACAAAAACTAAACGGTTCAGCTGGAGAGATAAAATTAAGCTATTATCAAAATCGCATGTATTTCTCCTATGTCTCACATGTCAGGCCACACCCGGTATATGCAGTCTTTTGAATTTTGTTTTATTTTATCAGACATACCTGGAATATAGAGGGTGTAAGCAATCGACCGTGTTATTTTCCAACCTACTGTGAATGCTAAATACGTGTTCTTTTTGTCTTGATGTTAGTACTTTTCTTGTTATGGTCATCTGAAGTTTGAAATTAACACTTTGATTATCTTTGTTATTATGAAAGATTGCTGAAAAATAAAGCCATTGCGAGTTTCTTAAATAAATTGACACTCACTGCATTTGTTTGTTTTTGGTTTTGTCTTATCAGTTGTAATTCTTCAAGAGTTGAAAATTTTCTAATTTTACTTGGAGATTAAGTTGCAACGGCGCACTGTGCACTTTATATCCTAGGCAACCATCCCGTTGTTGACAAAATTATCCTTTATTCAAACAATGCATCAAGGTATCATGATGCGAATTTACATTTTCTGCGGCTTCGCAGGGTTGCCAGTGTTACACTTCTTCAGATGGCAATTTCTCAGCAAGGAGAAGCAACCAAATTTTTAAAACATTTTTCTATTACTTTTGAAACAACTTCGATCAACGCGGTATACTTTTTTTACGGTCGATTGCTTACACCCTGATGGTATTGTGAGATTAATACATCTTTCTGTCTGTTGTGTAATGTGGTTTTGTTGGGTTCATTTATTTTCAATGTTGGCGAAAGTATTTTGTATTAGATTTCTAGAATAGTCATTGTTTTGAAGAACATTTGCAATAAACTCTTTTTCTTTGTTAAAAATTTGGACATTGGAGCAGTATAATTTTTGTAGCATGTGCCGTTTTCGAGAAAATTAAATAAGTTACACGTAATACCGCTGGGGTCACCGGTGCCCTATATACTAAGCATGCTGCATTAATTTGTTTATTATTATTTTACGCTACTTATGAAGTCCAAATCTTTTTGGTTACTCGTCACTCGCTAGGGCTGCGGGGGTTCCCCTGGTTCCTTAGTTACATCTGCTTTTACCTCGGCGCCTCCCTTATTTCTGTGTGCGTATTGGGAACTCAGCAGCCTTGTAATTTGAATGTAGGGATTCCTTTAGTTTCTTACTGATGTTTGTTTTTATCTCGGTGTTTCCCCTTTTTCTTTGCGTCTATTGGGGATTCAGTAAATTCGGTGTTTGAGTGTTATTCTCAATCATTCGGTAATCATGGCCGGAGGAAGTTCGGTACGCATAATAGATAATAAAGGTGCTGAAGAAACGTTACTAGAGTGAATTGAAGAATCTGAGAGTGATAATGTGGGTTACGGGAACACTACTAATAATTCAGATGATGATGCTGAAGTTGATTTCACTGAAGTGCATTCAGAATACGACTCCGAAAACGTATCTGACGTAGAATCTAGCCCTCGTGAGGAAAACAATCAGCAACACAGCTATTACTTGTAAGTAATCAACTTTTACTTTCAAGGGCAAAGTAAAAAAGATTTACTATCACCGATTTGAACACTTTTTGAATTATGGCTACCTACACTTCAAGATGCATAGATGCCGTATGAGAACATCGCGGTTGACGAACAGCTGCTAACTTTCTGAGGTAAATGCCCTTCAAACAATACACACCATCTAAACCAAGAAAATACGGTATAAAGGTTTGGGCAGCTTGCGATAGCAGAACATCATACGTTTACAATGGTCAGATATACAGTGGTAAAACAGGTGACCAGGGTGAACGCCAAGGCAAACCAGTCGTTTTAGAACTGATAAACGGGTTAGAGAGATCAGGGAGGAATGTTACCACCGACAATTTTTTCACGAATCTCGAACTTGCAAGAGACTACAAAGACGAAAACCTAACATTGCTTGGTACGATGCGAAAAAGCATACCACAGCTCCCTACGGAATTAGTAGATACGGGTAGAAGAGACTTATATTCAACTAAATTTGCTATATTAGTGTCTTACTGTCCAAAAGAACGAAAACTTGTTACGCTACTATCAACTACACACGAAATTGGTGAAATTTCTGAAGGCGATAAGATGAAACCTCAAATAATAATCGACTACAATAAAACAAAGTCAAGCATAAATACCATGGATAAGCTGGTTCGAACATGTACCGTGAAGAGACAAACGCGAAGATGGACTGTAGCCGTTTTTTATAATATTATAGATATTAGTGCCTTCGATTCCTACATTATAATGGTGTCATCTAAATAAAGATCGGCAACCAAAAAAGGGTTACAAACGACGACAGTTTCTTCTGAAACCAGGAAAACAACCAGTGGCTTCTGAAACAGAGCTACAACCACCATCAGCTTCACAGAGATAGTTACGAGAATCTCATAAACTGAAATGTGGGAGATGCCTGGAATGTGAAAGAAATTTCGATAGAAAACATTCAAACAGATGCAACATTTCCAATCGTATTCTGTTTACTAATCACCAGACAGTTACCTGTTCGGCATGTAAACGTAACATACCATTAGAATAGTTACGTTTTTTTATTGTCCTTATCTCGTTATTATTATTTGAAATAAACTATTAGTACATATTTCTGATTTTATTTGATACTACCATAAGTCGTCCAAATACTAATACTAAGCTTAGAGGAACGTCTCTAAATGATAATAAATATATGGGGTCAATAACGACCCCACTGGTATTACGTGTTATAAAAAAAACTTGGTATTATGAGGGTTAAATACACAGAAAATCGTAATTTTGTTTTTGCCGTATCTTTTACAGTAATAACACAAATAACTATGTAAATATGCAAAGTTTCTAATATGAATCTTATGCAATTCTTGACCTCTAACCTCAACTCGTTTTTGACGTTTTGCCAAACGACTTTTTAAGTAGCTATGCAACTTTAGATACGTCAAACAGAAAGGGACTGTATATTGTATATAAATGCCAGCCTTAATAGTAATCACTTGCCTCGTAGTACCTATATCAAAAACTAAACAACTTGCTTCCATGTACTCCTACCCAGAGGTCGAAGCGGTAATAAATGCAATGCCAAACAAAAAATCTACTGGAACCGACGAAATTCCAATGTTCTTGATCAAAACTTGCTGTAGCGACTTATCCCCAATCTTAGCAGAGTTAATTAGCAAGTTTGTTACTAATGGAGTATTCCCGGAATCCCTAAAAACCGCAGCTATTCGCACGATTTTTAAGAAAGGCGATTTTAAGGACATAGAAAATTACAGACCTATAGCATTATTAAGCGTCTTCTCTAAATCATGGAAAAAGTTATATACGAGGGCTGTTCTGTAAATTGTTAGTTAGAAGAAAACTACGGAATTTGTAAAGAAAATAATTTTATTGTTTTTCAAAGTATTCCCCCTTAGACATAATACACTTCTTCATTCTTTGAAACCACTTCTCGAAACACGCTGAAAACTCTTTTTTTGGAAGGTCGTCAAGAATTCGCTGAAATTCAGCAACAGCCGCATTGGCGTCAGGAAATCTCTTACCACGCATGAGTTTTTTAATCAGCGGAAGCAAAAAGAAATCGTTAGGGGCAAGATCTGGACTGTATGGTGGATGAGTGACCAGTTGGACTCCGGATTCGTGTAAAAAATTTAAAGTTTTTGCGGCCGTATGCGGAGTTGCGTTATCGTGGTGTAACAAAATTCCACGCAAACCAGATCTTGGGCGATCACTACACAATTCCTCGAAGACTTGAGGAAGGCAAACTTCTGTATACCAATCAGCAGTTACAGTTTTACGATCTTCAAGAGGAATTACTGGACCACTGTATCTGAAGAAAACGGCAATCATTTTTTTGTTTGCACTTTTACCGCAAATAACTTTTGTTGGCATTTCCTCCTTTTCAAACACCCAAACAGTTGATTGTTGTTTTGTCTCGGGATCATAATTATATATCCACGATTCAACCCCCGTAACGATACTAAATACCTGCTTTGAAGATCCTCCATCGAACTTTTCTAACATAAACCTGCACCAGTCTACCCGTGCTTGTTTTTGTTCGTCCGTTAACAAATGTGGAATCCACCGACTTGCCAGCTTTCTTACACCCAGATGTTTATGTAAACTGATATCTACTGCAGATGATCCAATACCTAGTTCGTCTTGAATCTCTCCAGAGTGATATTCCGTTTTTCCTTAATCAGCTTTTCGGTTGCAATAATGTTTTCAGCACAAACAGCTACTGCAGGTCGTCCAGGTCTTGGTTCATCTTCTAACGTACTCCTTCCACGTTTAAATTCACGGAACCAGTAACTAATTGTAGATAATGATGGACTATTGTCGCCAAAATCTGCCATTAAATTTTGGTAACTTTGGTCGTATGTTAAGCCTCGTTTATAATCGTAGAAAATCATAGCCCGAAAAGCATTCCGCGGCACTTCCATAATGCTTAGTAATAATCAAACGAATTATAACAATCAAAAATTAGGATCTCTATATGCTTTAACTTCAACCTTGCAAAATTGCAACTGGAAACTGTCAAAAGAATAAGCTTTCGATTGATGCAAATGTTTTTGTTTTTCTTCGCATCCATGGCCTGCTACTAACAATATATAGAACAGCCCTCGTATAACAGAATACTTCTTTTCTTAAATAACCAACGCCTTTTGTCAGATTGTCAGCATGATTTTAGACCAGGCCAGTCAACTGAAACTGCAACCATAGAACCTACACAGCACATCTGCAATGCAGTTGATAAGGCAGAACATGTAGTAGCTTTGTTATTGGACCTTACTAAAGTTTTCGACTCTATTGACAAAACCCTAATGCTGGACAAACTTTGCAACCTTGGGATCCGTGGTCCAATTAACTCCTGGTTAATCTCCTATCTCAGCAATAGACAAATCAAGGTAAAGGTTAAAAACTCTTACTCCAACCGTACCAGTCTAACCCTCGGCACGCCACAAGGAGGTGTACTAGGGCCTTTACTTTTGTTACTATTTATAAATGATCTTCCTGACCACATCAGTGACGGTGTTGTTTATTTACACGCGAATGATACCACAATAGTGGTGACAGATTGTGACCCAATTCGCCTGGAACAAAAAGTCCTTATAATCCTTGAAGAATTTGAAAATTGGTACTTAACAATAGACTTCTCATTAACGACACAAAAACAACTTGAATCGAATTTAATAGTACACGCAAACAATCATATAACCTGCAACGCTACAAGGCTTTCGATATAAAAAGTACCACCCCAGTTAAATTCCTAGGCACTTTCTTAGATTCACATCTTTCCTGGTGTAACCAAATCAACTGGGTATGCTCCAGACTTAGCAAAGGCTTCTTTTCTATTTACTCCTTAAAAAACTCTGTTAATAGAAATGTGTTATTATCTGTCTATTATGCCTCGATATATCCAACTATCGCCTACAGTATAACCGTATGAGTCTTTGTGCTGCAAAAGCGAATTATACGACTTATCTTCGACCTTCCTTATAATAGTTCGTGCCGGGAAATCTTCAAGGACAATAAAATACTTACGGTTGCCTCAATGTATTTATTCAAATTATTACTTTCTATACATTCCCGTATGAAACTGTTTAGCCGACATCTCAACATACACAACCATGATACCAGGAATAAACACCACTTATATTCTTTTAAATGTCAGCTTGAATCAACAAAAAAATCTCCTTATTATGTTAGGTAGCCACATATACAATATGCTGCAATTATGCAAATGCAATGGAAATGAGTATAAACAGCACAAAATTTAAACACAAAAGAGAACATAAGGGAACGTGGATTCACCCCAGAACAAAAAAAAGGAAACAAAAATGACCACATATTAATAAAAAGGAGACGTGCGAAGGAAGTAAGAGATGTTCGAAGTTATAGAGGAGCTAAAGCAGACTCCGGCCACTATCTTGCCATAGCAACAATAAAACAAGAAATAGCCATAAGCAAACAAATCCCGAGTAAAAACAACCCAAAATGGAATATTGAGAAACTTAAAAGGGAAGAAGTACGTAAAGAACTACAAGAGAAGCCAAACAAGAAAATGCAAGAGACACCAACAATGGACGATATAAACCAAGAATGGGCGAACATAAAAAAACATAATTTTAAACACATCAGAACTTGTAATTGGACGTAAAGAGAAGGAGAGAAAAAAGGAATGGTTTGACGAAGATTACAAACAAACAATACAAAACAAAAACAAGGCAAGATTGAGATGGATCCAGCAGGCAACAGAAGAAGATTACGAACAGTATAACCAACTAAGGAAAGAGTCCAATAAAATGCGTAAACAAAAGAAAAAGAAATGGATAAACGAGCTTATGGAAGAAATAGAACTTAACAGTAAAACGAACAACACTAAGAAATTTTATAGAAAAATAAAAGAGCATAGAAAAACAAACCGAACAAACGCAAGGAGCATTAAAAATAACGAGGCACAAATCATATACGACAAAGAAAAGATAATACAAACGTGGAAAGATCATTTGAACCAACTACTGAATAAAGCAGAAGACTTGGAAGAGAGAGAAATACAATATAAAGAAAGGGTAGAAATACAGGAACCAACACATAAAGAAATCCTGGAAATAATAACTAAGATGAAAAACGGCAAGACTCCTGGATGTGATGACATTGCAGGAGAACTACTAAAATACGGAGGCAACAATCTACATGAAAGAATCTATGAATTAATTCTATCAATATGGAGAAACGATGAGATGCCAGAAGAGTGGACGAGAGAAGTAATCATACCCATTCACAAAAAGGAGAAAAAGAAGATCCCGAAAACTACCGGGAAATAACTCTACTGAACATAACGTATAAAATACTCTCTGCATACTTACATCGCAAACTATTTAGAACCATTTGCAGAAAAAGCAATAGGAGAATACCAAAATGGGTTCAGGCCCGGGAGATCTACCATAGATGCACTTTACACAATGAACCAAATTTTAGAAAAATGCTACGAGGTCAATATAGAACTATTTTATACATAGATTACAGACAAGCCTTCGATAGAGTAGACCGGAGATGTATGTATGAAGAAATGGTAAAACTAAAAATTCCTCAAAAACTTATAAAAATGATAAAAATGACAATGAAAGGGAGTAACGCAATAGTCAGAACACAAGAAGGCCAATCAGAGAGTTTTGGTATAAACATGGGGGTAAGGCAGGGGGATGCCTTATCAGATATACTATATAATTTAGTATTGGAAAGTGCCATGAGAAAAATTAAAAACAAAGGAAATATAAATGTGAAAGGGACACAAATCATAGGATATGCCGATGACGTGACTATAATAAGCAGAACGAGAAAAGACCTACTAAAAACATTTAGCGAGATGGACTGCGCTGCAAAAAGACTAGGTCTGCAAGTAAACGAACAAAAGACAAAATATATGAGAGTAGGAAGAAATATAAGAAATTAAAAACAAAATATACGCGTGAATAACTACAGTTTTGAAGAAGTCAACACTTACTACTACTTAGGAACCCACATAAACAGCCAAAATAAAAGTGAGGAGGAAACGAAAGCAAGTATATAAGCTGGGTACAAAGCTTACTTTGCTAATAAAGAAATCTTGAAGGATAAACAGATAAAAGAGATACAAAGATAAGAATTTATGAAACCCTAATAAGACCCGTTGTGACCTACGCGATGGAAACCAAAGCGATAAAAAAGAAAGATGAAGAACACTTAGAACATTTGAACGAAAAATACTAAGGACAATACTAGGATCGAAGAAAACAAACGAGAACGAATACAGGCCATTGATGGACTTCGAAATAAAGAAAGAAATGAAAGGTAAAAACATAACGAATTATATCAAATCGCAAAGATTAGGATGGTTAGGCCACATCATACGTACCGAAAGAACAAGAAGTATCAAAGCGCTAACAGATTGGAATCCAAGAGAAGGAAGAAAAAAAGGAAGACCTAGAACAAGATGGTATGAAGATGTTGTTATACAAGACCTAAAATCGATGGGGATAAACAACTGGAAAGAAATAGCCAATAACAGGAAAAGGTGGAGTAAGATTGTGGAAGAGGCGAGAACACATAACTCTACATAAAAGTGCAAATAAAAGATTTTGGGGATTAATCCACCCCAAATAATTGATTCAGAAAGTTCTAAAGAACGGCCAAAACCCAACTAGGGTTGTGGAGATATGGAGCCACTTAAGAAAAAGAGAAGAATTTTACCAACACTGATAAAGTACCGTGAATACGAAAAAATTTTAGATAGGGATTGGCCATGAGACACGTATACAGGGTGCCCGTTTTTCGACCTCAAGCATGGGGATGTCGGTTATTATAACAGATGCGAGGTCGGTTAAATTAGGGCAAAGTTGCGCATTTTGATGGTGATCAATTATCTGAAAGAAAATTTGATCTGTCATTTTTAGTTTTTGAATTATTGAAGAAAAATGGAAAATTGTGATTTTTGTTTTAATCTTTTTAAACGAAAACCAATAAAACTAGACATTTTTAACTAAGACATTGTGAAGGCACTTTTTTACAAGGAATCTGAATCTGGCATCGTGTTTTCCAAGGCATCCTAGATGCAAGAGTTACAACACTTAATTTTTTTTTCTTATGGGCGCCATATTAGATTTTAGCATTTTCGAATAGAGCTCTTTTTTCTGATTACGACTATGTATCACATGATATGGTCAAGCTTTACATTTTGATTAGAATTTAAGAAAAATGTTTTTGCGAAGAATGCTTTGGAAACAACAACATCTACTTTTGTCTAACAAACAAATTTTTGACAATGCCAGATTCAGATTCCTTGTAAAAAAGTGCCTTCACAATGTCTTAGTTAAAAATGTCTAGTTTTATTGGTTTTCGTTTAAAAAAATTAAAACAAAAATCACAATTTTCCATTTTTCTCCAATAATTCAAAAACTAAAAATGACAGATCAAATTTTCTTTCAGATAATTGATCACCATAAAAATGCGCAACTTTGCCCTAATTTAACCGATCTCGCATCTGTTATAATAACCGAGATCCCCATGCTTGAAGTCGAAAAACGGGCACCCTGTATAATGTCTATTGCGAGATTTAGAATTTATTAACTATCATCACTGTGTTCCCGTGATAATACTATTGTGCAAATTTCAATAAAATTGTAAAAACGATGGTTCTAAATCTTGCAGTAGATATTGTTTTTGTGTCTCATGGCTAACCTTTATCTAAATTTTTTTTAACTCATGGTACTTACTTATTAAATATTACATAAAATCTTAATCTCTGATCTAATTTTATAATAAGCTTGCATTAGCGATCTAGTTACTGATGAAATATGCTATATGGGTTGTAGGTTTTATAATCGGCAGCCATATTGCCCTCAATATGTCCGCAAACACATAAAATATAACCATACAAACGTTCTATTTATTGAATAAATATAGAAAACTAAATAATGTACATCCAGTTTTATTAATTAATTCATATATCGCAACTACAAGTTCAATCAAATTCCTTCGTCAATACAAAGCAAACATCTCATTTGAGACCTAGACTAATTCAAATTTGTTCTTTGCAAGCTTCTTCAAATTGTGTACAATATTCTCAAACTGATTTGGTATAAAATGAAAATTCCGTTATATCTCAAGCAAAGAACGAATTTATCGTAGGTACATACATCATAAAGTAGAAGAAAGATTTTACATTAAACAGAATAGTAACGAATCAATTAAGGTGGTATTGGGATACAAGTGTTTGTTCATTAAAAATCATTATTTTGAATAGATTTTTGCAAAAGTTTATAAGAAAATTAACTATAAAGTTTTCGTAAGCTACACATACAACTCATAATTAACAAAATAAGAATGTTTGTGGAATAATACGACATTGGGATGGGTATAAGGTTGTATTCATTAGAAATAATCTACAACACTTTGAACTAAATTCTAAAACAGTTTACAATTTATTAAATCAGATTCTCTAATTTTACTAGATTCTAGAATCTGCCTGTGCTGCTTTGGCGCAGAATTCTAATAAGAATACCGTAAATGAGAAAAATAACCCAATTGCCAATAAACCAAAAACACTTATTAACTGATTAAGTGTAAGTTTTCTGTTTGTATTTTCATTTTCTATAAATAGCTCTATTTTTGGCAAATCGGATAAAATTTTATTCCGCAATCCACATTCCCATGCAACCGAAATAATTTTATTTATTATAGGTATAATGTAATGCCCTTTTCGTGAAAGATACATATCATCTAAAGGGGATAATCCCGTACTTTGCTCTACAACACTTATCAGGTTATGCGAGTTTTTGTAAAATTGCAAATAGGATTTTCCGACAGCAAAGCTAATATTACGGAATTTTATAATTTTTAGTAAATTATCAGTTGTATTTATATACGGCACCGCTAGAAGATTTTTTCCCATTTTGAAAAACACGCTGTCAACATGTTGATCATTAGTGAATTTAAACAACGTTGTTTTTTCTTTAACAACTAAAGAAAGACCAGAATCTACCATTTCTTTTGTTGTTGTTATACCATGTTCGTAATTAGGATTAGTTAAAACGCTTATCAGCTGTGCTTGATACGCATTATTGATGTGAATACTATATATCAAATAAGTCAACAGAAGAAACTTCAATACATTTATATTAGGTATGGTTTCGGCCGACATTAACAAACTAAACTGGTAAACATTCAAAAAGCATTGACACAAGTCCTCTTCTTTTCTTTGTTGACATCTCAAAATAGCCCACCATAATATTGCTACAGCTAAGAATGCTAATAATATTAGGCTCCAAATAGCACGGTTAAAAAGTGATACCAACTTCTTGCCATTAAAAATCTTTTCAGGCTTGGGAACTACCCAGACTTCCACGTCACGATGAAATGATTCACTTCGATCGTAATCATTTATAGCAGCTTCTGTTGCTACAACTGCTAAAGTTAACGCTATGTCATCAACTTCCTCGTAAATCATTTTAGTTACATCCTGAGTTATAAAAAAAGTGGTATTGGTATTTAAAGCATAATCCATGAGGTTGGTTAAACTTTGAAATCCCAAGCTATCAGGTGTCCTATCACCAACAGCCGGGAAAGTTGTGACAATTTTAATATTGCATCCTTGTAATCCTGTGTAGATGCTTGGAAAGGCCACTGAGCCGTCATAATACTGAACAGATATTTGTTTTGCTGATTTTCCACATTTATTTTCGTATAAAAATGGATTGGAGGTATATAATTTTGGTTGAATGTGAAAAGTTTCCGTTGTGCTGTAAGTTTGTTTTACGAATAGTATCGCGTTGATTATATCAAACCGCCATAGCATTTCGAAAGTTTGCTTTAAATCGTTTTCTAAATTGGCTATTATTAAAAACTTTCCTCTTGGAGAGTTACTTTTGTGCCAAATAGCAGTGATCTGTACATCGATTAAAATCTTTTTAAGCGATATCCAATCATTAGCAAATACTACGTAGTTGTCGTATGAATTCAATGATAGCTTTATTGGATTATTTATATTTATAGCAATACGAGGGTTAGTTACAGTCTCAAGTATAGTAATTTCTTGTGAGATATCGAATATAAAATACAAAGTAGCTTCGGATAAAAATAATTCACTAATTATTGAAAGAATGTTATTTTCTTCTGCTGAAGAAGTAATTTGCGAAATTAGTGTCTTAAGATTGGGCTGAACTGCGTTCAAATTAAATATTATTAATACTAAAACGACAGTTTTGCGCATAGACATGTTTAATTTTTCTTCATAACGTACTGTTATAAGGTAATAAATTAATTTATTGGACGTTGAAAGAGGGTGTTACTAAGAAATTGCAACTGAATCCAAATTTCAACGAGACTTTTTTAAATGCGTTACTTTTGTTAGATTATATTGTTATTCTAATGTTTCCGTTTTCTGTATTTTTATATCGTAGTATTAACCTTTCATGCACTTTAAAAATGCAGAAAATATTTAATATGAAACGATACTGCCCCAGAAAACGTGCTCCAACCTCGAAACTAGATAAAGAAGGTAAATATGTGACATGATTTTTAATCCGACATAAATATTACAATTGTACAATTCCATTAAAAAGACTAAGAAGGAGTCACATGTTTACCAACTGTAAAAAAATTAAAATAAAGTCCAACTTAAAAATGCTTTAATATTGTACCTTCTTCAATTATTTTAAAATATTAAATAGTTGCCTTAGATGCCAGTAATTATTGGTTTTATATTTCAACGAAGTTTACGTCAATAAAACGAATGGCATAAATTTATAAAATTGGACGTTGAAAATTCGATGAAAGATATGGTTTCCAAATGGAAATGGAAATTACTTTCTTCAGAGAAATATACTTCATTCGAACTTTGAAGTTCTAATTTAAATTTTTTCAGTCGATAAGTTGTTGCGGTTTAGAGAACGCAGAGCAGTAACTTTTAAATATATCGTACGTAATTTCAAGAATATTTCACTTTTTCATAAACATAAGCTTGATAAACACCACAAACCAAGAAGCAGAATCATATAAAAAAATAATAAAAATGGCTTTATATGCCACGGTAAATTACTAGCCTTTTTAAGTTTGAAAAAATGAAGATAATTGTTTTTTAATGATAAAGATAAATCATAATAACGTAGAACATTTTATTTTTTCGTATGACTTACATTACATACGTATTATATTAAATTACCGGACGAACCAAAATTACGAATACAACATACATCAGCGCGCTCTTGCGTCAATTTGTTGAACCTACCATTTTGTATTTGCAGTGGTTTGTGTTTCTTTCGATATCACATGATTTAATCTCATTTTTCGGGATGACTAAGGCATCATCTCATCGTGATTCTATTATCAAGCTGCACGGCGAGGGTCTTACGGCACGCGATTTCCAGAATACTACAGGTCTCTCGCAACTTTATGTATACCACAATTCGAAGGTTCAAGGAGCTGGGAAGCAGCGCCGGTCGATCTTGAAGGGGAAGGATTCGCTGCATTGTTACAAGACTAAATACAATGAAGTTACGTGAACGCTTCAGAACAATTCCTGTCCAATCGGTCGGAGCAATGTCAAGAAGTGTGGGCATCTAACTCACGTTGATGCAACGAATTGTCAAGAAAAATTTTAAACTGAAGCCGTACAAGATGAGAAAAGCTCACATTTTGGCGGAAGCGATGAAACTTAGGAGGAAGGATCGCTGCAAGAAGCTGATCCTAGGAATGGTGCAAGCAGAACTTTCTTTCCTTTATCTCATTCAACGAATGACCTCCCAATTTACCCGATCTAAATACCATGAATTATTACATTTGGTCAATCCTAGAAAGCAAAGTTTGCTCGTAGCCTAACAAAACTGATTGACTGAACACATCACTTCAAAAAGCCTGCATGGATCTTAAGCCAGTCCTCCTGTGGGCCGCTGTTAACACGTTTCCCAAGCGCCTTCCTGTGTGTGTTCAAGTTGATGGAGGGCATTTCAAATTATAACATTGTAACGTAGTTGATTTGACCAATAATAATAGTAAATTAAGTAAATTTAGATAGAGTTAATTAACCAACTACGCCACGAGGGTTTTGCTTTGCTTTGCGAGAGGTTTTATATTAAAAGTGCGATTCAACTAACACAACATGATGTTCAAACTTTGAATTATGTGTTACAAATATTATTTAAAATCAACATGACAAATAAACACTTAGACAAATTTTAAAGACAAGTTCCAACTACTTACATAAGTATAATCAACAGGGTTAATAAAAGGAACAACGTGTTAAGTTCAAATTATTAGCAAGTCTTACTTTTAAATTAAACTAAATACAAATAATAATCTTACATAAAAATCACATCGTCTCAGAGGGTCCTCACTTCTTGGGGATGCAACTTCTTCAATGTCGGACTAACCATATATCGAAGGTAAATTGAGTTGCCGAATATACAGGGTGATTGTTAAGTTCATTCTTTCCTTTTACCAGGAAATAAGGCTAAAAAAATAAGCATTTTTTCATTTACCACTTTTCCGAAATATCAAAACTAACGGAGGCACAGGTTGTTAAAGATTCAAATTAAATACTAAAATTACTTAACAAAAAGTAAACTAAACTTAATCTAACTTAAATGATATGTTCAAAATTATCACCATTCACTTCTACACATCGTTCAGCGCGACGACATCGAAATTGGTTTGCCTCCAATCTTTGCTGCAACCTCCCTTATGCGCGCAATCAAAGCCTCCCTTGTTTCTAGCGGAGTTTTTAAAACTAAAGTAATTTTAGTGGTTAATTTGAAACTTTAACACCCTATATCTCCGTTAGCTTTGGTATTTTGAAAAAGTGGTAAATGAAAAAAAAGCTTTTTTTTGTAGCTCCTACTCTCGAATTACTGTGATGTGCAGCTGTGATATCGTATTTCATTATCGTGACAATATGCGCATTAAATAGAATGCTGTCTCATCATATTCCCAGCTGCACAGTTTCCAGCGGTCATTCCTTGACTCGTGTAATGACCCTGATTAATCATGTAAGCTGCGCATGGCAATGCATGACACAATGCATCCTAGAATATCGCCTCGTTACATTTCCCTCCCTTTACAAAAATGTTTGCCCAAAACTTAAAAAAAAAAGAGTAAAATGCATTGTATGTCTTACTTTACAAATAATTTAGCTACTATAATGTTAGTTGACATTTTTTTTCTAATTTCTAAACTTATGAATAAACTTTTTCAATGTACGAGCGGAACCACCCTTACTGGGTGTTTCAAATATACGGAAGGTTCATATATTTGAGGTTTTAATTGTCCCCTGTTAAATGCAGCAAGGTCCCCATTTTTGAACTGGTTAATGTATCATGCAAAATTACAAGTAAAGTAAGGTTTTAGTAACTAAGACTAAAACTAATATTAGAAAGTAGACACCTATAGGTACATAAACTAATATTGTTAAAAATAAATCTCAATTTCAATTGAATGTTACTAAAATGCATAAATGGAATATCCTTAAAAATGTACTTATTGATGTTATAAGAAGAATTGTTTCGAGTGTGTGTTCGCTTGTGAATTTCATTTTGCACGCGTAAGTATTATGCCTGCATGCACAGTCGAAATTCGAGTCGGTAAGTAGATGAAAGTATCTTACGTTTTCTTGTTGAATACAGCATAATAATATGAAGACATGTTTGTTTTTTCGAGTTTCGTCATAGGACCCTTTCGATGAATTTGCTGTAATTATTCAACAGATAGCACGGCTATGGAAATGCGAAACATTTGTCACCAGTAAAATCTAAACATACAATAGAACGACATCACCTCGTAAACAGTTATACCACCGTACAACCCCCCGTAGGTGCAAACATGTTGGCTCCCCTTCGTAAGTATCTTGTTTTAATTTTACTTACTGCCACTCTTGTTGATACAGTTTCTGTTTGAATTGCGATTCTAATCGATTCGTTTTTTGTGTTTTCTCAAAAGTGATTCCGGGACGTTACTTGGGTGCCTTATGGATCTCCATCAGTTAACCTTTATCCGAATTTTTAGCTGAAAATTTTTGAACCGTAAAACCGTAAAATGCCATTCTGAACAACTTTTCCAAATAAAAACTTTCGAAAAAATCATAAATAAGGCCACTTTTGAAGATGTTATTCAAAAATTGTGAAATATGACAGGTACAGAATGTTATTTGACCAAATCTGTGTGCACTTTTTTTAGTGCTTAGACAAGCACAAACCAACGCCGTATTGATTTTTTAAATGAATACTTTAATAAAAAAATTCCATATGAACCGTACTTTTTGACAAACCCTGTATATGCCGGACGCTGCGAATCCAGAGGAAGCGAATGAGGGATTCCCCGATGACATTTTAGATGTACTTAACCTGGACGATGTAGAAGGTGTCGAGGAAGACTAAAAAATTATATTTTTGTTTTGTCCCATTGTGATGGAAAAGATCTTATTTCGCAATTTTAATCTGTAATAAATCTCTTTGGTCTATTATTTGTGTTCATACTTTTCTTTCAGAGTATGCCATATGCAGGGAGTAGTTATATGTAATCACGACCACTCAGTGTCTTATTACTGATCTCGGCTTTTTGGTGAGGTACGAGTGTTCTGTCTGTAAATTCTTCTCGTTCGAGAACCACATTTTCCAGGTAGGTATGCATTTTAATATGTTTTTTGAAACTTAAGAAAACAGGAAAGACCTACTAAATTTTGGTATAAGTGAACCATGATATCTTATAATTTCTGAAAGACCTAATAGCTATCGGTTGGTTAATACTAAGAAGCTTAAAGTAAATTTTGTTGTAAATTGTGTTTTTTAAAAAATTGTGTTTAAGCCTTCCCAATAATTATTACATTTACGACTGATATTTTTTTTTGTCCTAGTAAGTGTAGTCAATTTCGGGTGCTGTGATTTTTGAAATTTTGGTTCAAGTACACAATATAGGAAATAAAATAAGTATACAAACAGTGTTGTACTCCATTGATCCCAAAATTTCCGAATCTCAGAATTCGTCATTTTTCTTTTTTATTTTTAAAGTGTTTCAGCTTGTCGTACCGAATTATGGGTGACAAACTGTAAATTGGCCTGCTTTAAAGAGCTTCAAAGAGATGTTTAACCTAAGCCACTTTTTTGTATTATGTATTAATGTAGCTCTGCTAGAATATGGAAGACAGGCCTTCGACAACCAAATCTTACCCACTCCAAACAGTGAAACCTCTTTTGAATCAAAATTTTTACAGGTTAGCGTCAATATTTTCGTATTTGGTACAACCTCAAGAGTTGGTAGTAGTTATTTGGGTAAATAAAGAAAACGCGTTAAGTCCAAATTATTAACGTCTTACTTTTAAATTAAACTAAATACAAATAATAATGGTACATGAAAATTATATAAGACATCGTCCCGGAGGGACCTGACTTCTTGGAGATGCAACTTCTTCAATGATGGACTAACCATAAATGGAATGTAAATTGAGTTTCCGTATATATACCCAAAAGTCAGCTCCTACCCTCGAATTACTTAGTCCAGTCAAATTAGCCAAAATAATGGCAAATAGCCGAAAAAATTCACGTAGTTTTGAAAATTGGTACAGTTGTTTCTTGAGGTGTCCTGACGAATATACCAAAAGTCCCCGATGGTGGGGGGTGAGCCGGGGGTGGGGGAGCTATTTAAAGGTCCCTTTTTTCAGTTTTTCTCTAATAGCTCGAAGACCGTGAAGTTTAGCGTTACGATCATTCTATACGAAAATGTAGAAGATAAAATTTCCTACCAAAAAGGCCCAATGTATTTTTGCCGTAAGATCAATACCTTAGAAGTAGAAACGGGGTGAATTTAAATAAAAGTTGTAAAATTTCGATTTTTCTAATTTTATATATCTACAAAAAAAAACTCAACATGCTGTGACAGTTGTGATTGTAATTAAGTCAAATGCCATCTTCTTCATCTTCTTCGTCGTCTTCGACATCTTGTAACAAATTAGCAGGCGTATCGTTTGTACACGACCCCAACCCCACATTTCAGGGGGTAGTCGGTTCCCCAGCCACTCTTGTACCTGGTGGTAGGCTCTGAAGACGTGATGTCTCGCTGAGCCTTTAGTAGGGGTGAGGGAAGAAAGATCAGGTTTTAGCTTGGTGCTGGACTTTAAAAAAAGCTGAGTAGCGATGGCGGTTAGGATCAGTCTGAGTGGAGGGAGCGTGGTACGTGGTACACAGCCAGGAAGATCCTTTCCCCTGCTTCTGCTATGGCGTTCGCAGTTGATGTTGGATCATAGAAGATGGCTGCTATCTCCTTGATCAACGGTTTCTGTTTGAACAGCTTGATAATTGACGTTTTTCCCTTCCTGTAAATAGCAGAGGTTGTATCGCAGCCGCTGAAACTGTCCAGTAAAAGGATGGATGAACAAAAAGGAAATTGCTGGAGTTGTTGAGAAGAAAATATTTTTGTTTCGACTTTCCCTCTTCCCGCCTTGACAAAGAATATTTCCTTCTCTGGTGGTGTTAATGCCATTAAAAGTACCACGAGATCGACATCTTCTCCAACAACAGCAACCATAGAATTTGTTGCGGCTTTGTCAATTGCACTTTGTATAATGGTGCAGTCATCGTCACTAGCAGCCACTCGTGTTTCGGCCCAGAGTAGGTATACAGCTGTAGCCGACAATGGTGATACACATTCCTATAACTTTGTGTTTGGAAGTTGTTAATCACATGACAGCCCTGTTACCACTTGGGTTGGGCATTTGGCAGGGGAGAAGGGTTGTAAACCACCCACTACGACCCACCTTATGTAAACCTCTTCATGTTGAAATTGAACATCGACAAAAATTTGGCAACGTCTCAGAAATACTACCCCTTGACTGGCCAAAAATGCCGTCATTCTCCTCCTCACCTGTCAGACACAAAGTTGTAGAGGCTCAGTATAACTCCCCATCGGCCAGCTTCCTCAACGACGCCACGCAAACCCACCGTCTTTCAAAGCATACAGTAAACTCGCAAATTATTAGAAATGTCGCCCAGCACCCCAATGGGATTACAAAATTTGCCAATCAGACAAAAACTTTACACATTTAGGAAGTTTCACGAGAACAACTAATAGAAATCAACATTTACGAACTTTGTTTACCTTCACCGCACTTCTACTCCTAAGTTATTGAGCTTGCGGCAAAAATGAATAGCACATTTTTGGTAGGAAATTTTATCTACTTCATTTTCGTATAGAATGGTCGTACCTCAAAACCTCACGGTTCTCGAGCTATTAGCGAAAAACTGAAAAAAGGGAAAAGCCAACAGTGGATACGATTAACGCAAAACTGAAGTAGATATACATATGGTGTGTAAAGGCACGTAAAACCGTCGTATGCTTTCGTGATACGGGTCGCAAAATCCTCAACGATGCGTGGTAAATATCAAAGTGTGAAGATGAGGATGAGGAGCAGTCCAGTTTGCGGCTGCCAGGGGGCGTGTACCAAAGGTGCGCCCGCAGATTTGTTATAAGAGTACGAAGAAGATGACATTTTACTTAATAATAATTATAACTGACGTAGCATTTTGAGTTTTTTTTTGCAAATAAAATTACTACACTTTTCAAATTTTTTTAACATTCATCCCACCTCTACTCCAAAGATATTGATCTTGCGGGAAAAATGCATAGAATCTTTTTGATAGGAAATTTTGTCTACTTCATTTTCTTGTAGAATGGTCGTAACGCTAAAACTTTAAATTTTCGAGCTATTAGCAAAAAAGTGAAGAAAGGGACCTTCAAACAGCTCTCCCACCCCCAGCTCACCCCCCACCCCCGGGGACTTTTTGTATGTTTGTCAGGACACCTCAACAAACAACTGTACCAACATTCAAAACTACGTGAATTTTTTCGGCTAATTTGGCTAATTTGACTGGGCTAACTGTGCTGTGCAGCTGCGATATCGTATTTCATAAACGTGACAATATACGCATTAAAAAAAAAATAGATTCCTAGCTACACAGTTTCCAGCGGTCATTCCTTGACTCGTATAATGACCCCAATTAAGCATGTAAACCGCGCATGGCAATGCATAACATAATGTATGCTAGAATATTGCTTGGTTAGAATATTCTTCAAATTTAAAGTATTTCTACTACAAAAATTTATTTTTTTTATTTAAATTTCTAAAATAGTAATATTGTTAAATATTCCGTTAATAAATAATTTTAATAAGGAACTTGATATCATCAAACAAATAATAATCATTTCTAACACATTTTCTGTAGAGTTAGTAAAAAAACTTTAAACGAAAATATTTGGCGAAAGAATATTTTAGAAGAAGCAGTTACAGAAAATAAATTTAATGTTTCAGTTTCTCGTATTAAATATTTTGATTGACACTTTAAATAATTGTAAAAATTGTTTAAAATCAATGGTAATTAGTAATAATTTTACAAAAAATAAAGATTCAATTCCCAGGGTAGGCCGGCCAATCAGGAATTTATTTGTTAATCTGTGAAAATTCGAATTGTGGGATGAAATGTATTGGCAAATGACAAGTCAGAGTATCTCAACTATGTAGAGTTAATGAACACTACAGACTAATTAAAA
Source organism: Melanotus villosus (assembly GCA_963082815.1). Classification (NCBI taxonomy): domain Eukaryota; kingdom Metazoa; phylum Arthropoda; class Insecta; order Coleoptera; family Elateridae; genus Melanotus; species Melanotus villosus. The sequence continues at coordinate 46,771,434 of OY720418.1, read as the reverse complement.
ATAATAAAAGGTAGAAATTTTAGTAGTTTTCAAGTTTCGGAAAACATATATAATTCGTCACCTAATTGATCCTGGCGTAAATGTTACACTTTTATATAACTCTGATGATTATAATTTAATAAATTAATATTTATGATCAATATTACATTTCTAGTTAAGCTTCTAACAAGTGAAAATTATCGAACGAAATTATTTTCAATACAGAAAGTTTAAGCTTATAATATCTTTATCCAATTCAGTTACGAAATGTCAACATTTCGACATTGATTTTAGTTGTGAAAAGTGGTTCATTTTGTAACTAGTTACAAAATATCCTCCCATTTTGTAACTAGTTACAAAAAGATGATTTGAGTTGCGAAAAGTGGTTCATTTTGTAACTAGTTACAAAATATGCTCCCATTTTATCACTCCCATTTTATCACGATGACCCAACTCCTTTTTTAAGAAGATGTGGCATTTACATTTTGTTATCTGAATTGGATAAAATCTTGTATGAAACACGTTGCAAAACATGTCTTTTTATCACATGGCGTGTTGTTCATCTCGGCTTCGCCTCGACGAACAATTTCACGCCTGGTGATAAAAAGTCCATCATTTTGCAACTCGTTGCATAAATAGCTATTTTATCATGGGTACATTATTGGCGTTTTACATTATTCTCGCAATTCGATTTCAACACTCTTTAAGTCGCTTATGTTTATAAATGGTGAAATATTTGTAATTTTAAATTCTATTAAAACTGCACTATGAAATTTAAGTTTAAATACATACAGGGTGTAAGCAATCGACCGTAAAAAAAGTATACAGTGTTATTTTTCAACCTACTGTGAATGCTAAATACGTGTTCTTTTTGTCTTGATGTTAGTACTTTTATTGTTATGGCCATCTGAAGTTTGAAACTAACACTTTGATTATCTTTGTTATTATCAAAGGTTTCTGGAAAATAAAGCCATTGAGAGTGCACTTTATATCCTAGGCAACCGTGCCGTTGTTGACAAAATTATCCTACAAAGTTTAATGTTATGTCAGTGTCATTTTTAAATAATTATTAATATTTGTACAAAAATCAAACTAAAATGCATTCTTTTGGTGAATATGCTGACATGTACATGATCTTCAGCGAATGCAGAGGGAACGTTCTTGCTGCAGCATGATTGTATGCACACAGATAGGTACCCGCAAAGAAATCTCCCGTCTCATCAAGTATTTAGAAGACTGGATCACCGACTCAGAGAGACGGGAAATTTGGCACCCGTCAGACATCAAGCTGGTGGCCGTGCAATAAGGTAGCCAGAAATCGAAGAAAATGTTTTGCAAATGATCACAGACGAACCAGGGGTAGTATGAGAGGACTTGCACGACACATGGGAATTAGCCATACAACTGTGCACAAAATCCTAAAAGACAATATTTTTCATCCGTATCACTTAACATCAGTGAAAGCACTTCAGCCTGTAGATTACCTGTTACGGCTGGCAGATTGTGAATGGATGATGGACCAACATAATGAAAACGCAAATTTGACAAGAATCATACTTTGGACAGATGAAGCAAATTTTACCAGAGACGGTGTTTTCAACGTACACAACCGCCACCTTTGGGCACAAGAAAATCCTCACAAAACAGTTTAGAGGCACCACCAAATCCGATTCTGTGTGAATTTATGGGCTGGCATTATTGGCCAACGTTTAGTAGGCTCATTTATCTTGCCTAACCGCTTAAATGCGGAAAATTTTAGTTTCTTTTTGGAAAATTAACTAGACGATCTTCTAGACGATGTTCCGTTAGAAACACGAAGAGTAATGTGGTACCAGTGGGACGGGGCAGCAAGAAATTGGTTAGATGAACATTTTATAGAAAGATGGATTGGATGAGATGGTTACCAAGCCTGGCCGCCAAGGTCTCCCGATCTTACACCTTTATACTTTTTTCTGTGGGGATATTTGAAAAAGAAGGTTTACGAAACCCCTGTTGACAACATACAGGTTTTAATCGATAGGATTTTTCATTACGCCAACACAATTACCGCTGATTTGAAAAGTGTCCAAGAAAAAAATATTACAAAAACTAGACAGTGTTTGCAACAAAATGGGGGGCACTTTGAAAAATTGTAATAGAAGCTTATCTGTTTTTTTTTTTTGGTCATTTGTTCATTTAATTTTTTTCAATAATTTATTGTTTTTGTTTTCAGATTTTACTGTAAGATACATATTATAAAATATTTATTAACCCACCATTGTATTTTCTTTTTGTATTAAGTATTGCGCGTTATTATTCAAACAATGCATCAAGGCATTATGATGTGAATTTACCTTTTCGGCGGCTTCGCAGGGTTGCCAGTGTTACACTTCTTCAGATGGCAATTTCTCAGCAAGGAGAAGGGACCAAATTTTTAAAACATTTTTCTATTACCTACTTTTGAAACAACTCCGTATAATGTGGTATACTTTTTTCTACGGTTGATTGCTTACACCCTGCATAAATTAATTATTTTGGTAAAATACCTATATCAGATTGACAATTAAGATGTAGTTAAGATTTTCTACTTTATATTAGGTACATAACGTGTGTTCATTGTCATCTCGGTTGCTTTGAAAAACAAATTACAAGTCTTAGATTAAATCATAGACAATGACATTTTACAAATCTTGACATTTGGTTTTGTGTTCTGAATCAAATTACGAAATATGTTTATGAAATCACAACCTACTGGGATGTTGACAGTTTATGGACACCCGTTTTAATGTGCTCTTCTGAGGTGGAGTTTATCACACACAACTATAACAGCAACCGTTTTTTTGCCTGGAAATGGCCGTTTAATTTTAATTAATAGGAATTCCGCCGAAGTGTTTATTTATATGTATATGTAGCTCATCCATTGAATTTTGTGGGGAAACCAATTTGTTTTTTTATTAATAAACTTGTCCTAAAAATATAGGGTTTTACTGTACAAATAGTAAGTAAGCTAATAGAATTCTAAATATTAAAAGTTGCAGTGGGTTGGTTACAACATGAGTGCTTGAAGTAAAGCGAAGGTTTCAGGCTAACATTTTGTTGATATCAAGTCAGCTAATTTTTATTTTCCGCTAAATGTTGCTTCAAATTGTGTGAAGGGTATCGGTGTAGAGCATCCCGCTTTAAAATTTTCTGAAGATCTAAATTCGTTTCTCTCATTCACTACCAGGGGTGCAGTGGAGCCGGAACGCGCCGGAAAGCCGTTCCGGCACTGTTTATTTTTTTATCTACTTTCGTTTCGTAGTATCAATATTTCGAAACGAAAAATTGTGTTGTAATGAACTATATTACAGCACTAGTATCGTAATAACTTTTGACATAAAAATGACAGATTGACAAGAGAATTCATAGTTATTTTATTTGTTATAAACATTTATTATGCACTTTTTACGATTTTTACGATATGAATATAGTACAAAGCTTTATCTACTTTCTTGAAATTAGCAAAAAAAATTAAATATTTGCCAATAATTAATTACCTTATGCAAAAGTTGACTGTTCCAATTTTCATTCAAGCTGACAGCAACCAACACCAAATAAACAAAAAATCAAGCCTTAACGTATTAGATTTCAATGAAAATTGGAACAGTCAACTTTTGCATCAGGCAATTAATTATTGACAAATATTTAATTTTTTTTTGCTTATTTCATGAAAGTAGATAAAGCTTTGTACTATATTCATATCGTAACCTCGTATTAAGATCCTCAATGGATTTGTCAAACGAGACCGCAGGTCCATCTTGTATCGTAATACGAGTTGTTACGATACTCATATCGTAAATAACTATTACAAGAAATAAATAAGAACAAAATGTAAAATACCTCCTTAAAACAGCGCGATCTTCATTCAAATTAATAAAAGTTCCGGTACTGCTTAATTTACGACTACACCACTGTTCACTACACAAACAGGTTTCAGTAACTTATTATAAACTCACGCCTGGAGGAAATTTAATAACATTTCATCTAGAAAAACGTTTCTCAGGATAATAATTAAATTAACCTCACAAGCGTTCTTCTACATCTTAATTAATAATAAACGCTGCTGGACCTTGTTTAGCTTATAATGTCTCTGACGAAATAATTAAATTTAATAAATCCCTCTACAATGAAAACCGCAAACGCCAAAAATAATCCAATTATCAATAAACCAAATACGTTTACCAATTGTTTAAATGTAAGCTTCATATTTGTATTTCCATTTTCTACAAAAACCTTTAATTTTGGTACATTGGACATAATTTTATTCAAGAACCCACATTCTAGCATAACTATAATAATTCAAATTATTGTAGGTACAGCATAATGCCCTTTCCTTGAAAGAAATGCAACATCAGCAGGTGATAATCGGGTATTGTGTTCTAAAATGTTAATTGCGTTTTCCCAATTCCTATACATTTTTAGTTCCATTTTTGCTAGGGCAAAGCTACAGTTACGGTATTTTATAATTTTTAGTAAATTATCGGTCGTATTCAAATGTGGCACCGGTAGAAGATTTTTTCCCATTTTGAAAAACACTAGTGAAGTTACATACTGTTGTTTCGGGTTGAACAAATAAGGGGAGACCCGAATCTACTAATTCCTCCGTAGTTGTTATACCATGTTCGTAATTGGGGTTCGTCAGAACACTTATCAACTGTGCTTGATATAAGTTGTTAATGTGAATACTGTATACTAAATACATTAACAGAAGAAACTTTAGAACATATATATTCGGTATGCTTTCAACGGAAATTAATAAAGTACATTTATAAACGTTCAGAAAGCAATTAACGAAATCTGCACTTTTCTTACGTTGTGCATATTTGAAAATTGTCCACCATAGAACTACTACAGTCACAAAAGATAGTAATATTAACATCCAAATAGTGCCGGTAAAAATTAACGACAATCTTTGGGCGTTAAAAATCTTTTCGGGTTTTGGAACAACCCAGATGGCCTGGCCTCGGTAAAATGTTTCGCTTCGATCGTAATTAGTCCAGTCAACGAACGCTCAATAGGGGGGTGTAGAATGCATGGAGGGTGTCACAATTTTTGACTTCAGGGCTTTGTTTGGAGTCGTTAGGAGGTAAACATACTAAAACTCCCCGGACATAGGAGGTGAGCGGGGTGCAGGGGGGGACCGAGAAGATCCCTTTTTTAGGTTTTTTGCTTATATCTTGAATAAGGTGCGTCTTAGCGAAAAAGTTATTATATACAAAATCAAAGGTGTCAAAATTTCCCACATTTTTGGTTGGCAAAGTTTTTTTATATCTCCAACCGTTTATGCAATATCCGCTATCAAAGATCGCTTATTTTCGAAAAAAAAATATAAAAAGTATATACCATTTTGAAGGAAATTTAATCCTGTACAACTTCTTTTGTGGGAATTTTTCTGTAAACCGAAGAGATGAGGTGCTAGAGAGAAAAGTTTAACGAAAAACGGGAGGCAAAATATTTTCTTGCGAATATTAACGATTTTTGATAGCGGATTTCTCATAAACGGTTGGAGATAGAAAAAAACGTAAAAAAGCAAAAATGTGGGAAATTTTATCAGCTTTGATTTTGTATATAATGACTTTTTTGCTAAGATACACCGTCTTCTAGATATAAGCAAAAAAACAAAAAAAGAGACCTTCTCAGTCCCCCCCCTGCACCCCGCTCACCACCTATGTCCGGGGACTTTTAGTATGTTTACCTCCTAACGACTCCAAACAAAGCCCTGAAGTCAAAAATTGTGACACCCTCCATGCATTCTACAATCCCTTTATTGACTGGACTAAATTATTTATAGCAGTTTCAATTACTTGATATTCCAAAGTTAACACTACGTCTTCATTTTCATCGTGGATCATTTTATTTACATCCTGAGTCACAGTAAAGAATGTAGTGGCATTTAAAGCGTCATCGATGAAGTCATTATTGCTTTGCAACATAAGACTGCGAGGTAATCCATCACCAACAAGTGGAAAAGCAGTGACAAACTTAATATCACATCCATGTAGTCTGGTGTAGATGTTTGAAAATGCTATTAAGGCGTTATAATACTGGACAGATATCTGCTTTGCTAATTTCCCACATTTGTTTTCGTATAAAAATGGGTTAGAGGTATATAATTTTGGTTGTTTTGGAAATGCTTCAATTTCTTTGTAATTTTGCTTTACAAATAGCATCACGCTGATTATATCAAAGAACCACAGTATTTCAAAAGATATCTTTAAATCATTTTCCAGGTCTCCTATAATAATTAAAAATTTTCCTCTCGGAGAACTGCTTCTACGCCAAATCGCTGTAGTCTGTAACTCGCTCAAGATTCCTTTGAGTGAGATCCAATTCTTAGCAAAAATTACATAATTGTTATATGAATTCAACGACAGCTTTATTGGTTTGTTGATATTTACAATAATAAGAGGATTAGTTACAGTTTCGAGCATAGGCAGATCCCGAGAGTTCTTAGATATAAAGTACAAAGTAGCTTCGGCTAAAAACATTTTTCTAATTACTGAAAAGATGTTGTTGTTTTCCACTAACGAAAAATTTCTTGCATTTAATACTTCAATGTTGGACTCAGCTGTTTTCCAATTAAGTGTAATTAATAATAAACCAAATATGTTGCACTTACACTTGTACATTATTTAGATTATGCTATTATATTGCAAAGTGAATTAATTTTTGGTTCAACCAACTAAATTCTTAATTTGAAAGAGGTTTTATAAACCGTAGTAAAACACTCGTGTATATTTTTGAGACGGGTTGTGTAGTTCGAAATTTCTAAGTGTGCTTGCGTTCATATAGAGGTTTAGCCTTCAATAAATTTTAATGTTCAGTAAGTGTTTAATGTGAAAAACTATACGCATGCTAACTGTTCTACCATTTCTAACATTGGGCGTCTATAATCACCTGTTAATCGTTGCAATAGTCACATCTTTGTGTTATATCAGTAAATCAAATTGTGTAAGTTTTGATTAATTGATTAATAGAAAGAAAATGATGCATCTATCGAGTTTCCAAACAATCCGAAATTCAAATTCTTTCTGTTTTCAACTTTTCTTTGCTTGATTATTTCTAAGGCCTGAGGTTACGTAAACAATTGTTATTTTCTTGTATGTTTAAACGGCGATGTTATTAATATGGTGTTCCTACTCCCACTATTTTCCATATAAAACTTTGGTACTGCATCGTTTGACAGTTCACGTACTAGTTTAGATATTTGCCGCTAGATGGCGGCATAAAATTTGATATTTTCATAATCATAACCTATTATAAAGTAACGTATCTTTATAAATTTTGCACTTGTTGCAGAAGATATTAAAAACACATAAATATAATGTAAAAGCTGCAGCTTTAAGAACATATCGATTTTTTTTCTTTGAGCTAAATATTTCTTCGCAAAAGGTTTGTTGCAATGCTACAAACATAAGCATTTTCATAAATTGTTCTCCCTAATGTTTTTCTGGGCATTTTCGAAAATCAGGTAAAAATCAGGGCAAAACTTAAATACTTTGTGCCGCTAATAGTTGTGATAACATTCAAAATTAAATATTTTGACAGTTCTTGGTGTCAACATTCAGTAACATTCACTGTCATTAGCGCCATATTACAGCAATTGTTGGAACTAGTACGTAACTTGTTAAAGAATACAGTTCACAAACAATTGAAGGAGTGGAGACACCATATCTTAATAACATCACCGTTTAAACTCTTAATAATTGACAATAGCCATACATCTTTTTTTGTAGAATTTGTACCTTCTTCGTGAAAATAAGGTTTTGAATCACCATAAAACAAGAAGTAGAACTACTTTCAATAATACAAAAATCAAAAGGCAGTTACTGTACTTTGAAAATTAATCAGAGTTGTACGGCAAGCGACCCAAATAGCGTTTTGAAAAGAAAACGATAAAGATTCCTTTTCCATAGTAAAAATGATTCATAATAACGTATAAGTTTTTTATTTTCACTTACCTTGAATTGCAATAATAAATTCTAAAGGGTTTGTCGCAACAAGGCCAACTGTATCAATAGAGACTTCGTCCCTATAAGGCCGCTCTACTTCGCGTTTTACAAATTTTTTGACAGGACCAGAAACTAATGCCCCCTTTAGGAAGTTGTTGTTACTATTATAACTGTCAACAGTGTATTACAAATGTCAACTAGTTATCAACCAATTTATTAAAAAACATTGTGAAAGTAGATCTTTGTTCAAAAAGTTTTAATGTGTTGAAGCACACAATTAATACTTTTATAGAGTGCAACAATTCAAAAGAATATTAAATTTATTAGTTGAATTTTTATTTATTTATTTAATATTTGATAATAATGTAGTTAATACCGCTCGCAGGCAAATGCCTCTTCATGGCGCTTCCACTGCATGTTGTGCTATATTTTCCCAGTTGCAGCCCAAGAATCTTATGAAATCTTCCTTCCATCTTGTTCTTGGGCGGTCGCTTTTTCTCCCGTATAGAGATGGTAACCATATCATTTTGTAGTTCTACTTGCCCATAATGCCCGTTATTCCTTATTATGTGCTCTCGCCATTTCCATTTCAGTTTGCTAATAGCGGTACCTAGGTAGTTATTAAATGTACCTACTACTAATTTTTTTGGAAGATCTTCATTTCTTGCTCTGTCTTCTCTTCTGATCTTGAGAATTTTTTTTAGCATGATGTTATTAAGATGGTGTCTTAATAACATCACCGTTACAATAAACCGACGCAAAATCAGAAAGTCGAATTTGAATTCTGCAATTGGAGTTATGTTCGTCTTTTCTTCCGCTCTCTACTTATTTTGCTACTATCCACTATGTTTGATGAATTTTCTTTTGTTATAATTTGAAAATCCTGGAGAACAGCGCTTACTAGTATTGAGGCTGATCGATACGGTATCCCTGTTCTATCGCATCCTTGGGCTAGATTGGGTAATTTAATTCGTTTTCCGGAACCGGAAGAAAATAGAGTTTGAGATGATGTTGACGGTTCTGAAATTTGTGAAGTAGCAGACTCTTCTACAGGAGTTGTGATACTTGAGATTACAGATGTAAATGTCTCTTCAAGTGTCTGTGTTGTAATGTACGGATCCTTAGATGCTAATAGTTACGAACTGTTCTTTGGTCCACTAGAAAATCTCTTTCGCATTTAGGCACTTTAATTTTGCACTGCCAATCACAAATTTCTACATTTGCAGGCGGATATATCATATAGCGTCTTTTTCACTGAGATCTCTGAATGTTATCACTTTCTCTTGAGATTTTTTTTGTTCTTTTTTATGGCCTTATATGTTTCATTAAGGTTCGCTATCAAGCTCAAAATTCTTTGATCAGGAATTATTGGAATAGATGCTTTTTTCCATATATTTTTCAAATCCGCAAGTATACCTCTGAAAATGTCAGTCACACTCGGATCTTTTCCATTCGCGTTCTTTTTTAATAATAACCTACACCACAAATAATATCTCATAAAATCTGAGTTTGTAGGAAGTACATTGCCTTCGAATTCCTAGGATAAACCGAACACTTCACAAAACAATTCGTGTTTTCGGCATTTCTATATAAAAAACTATGGAAAACGTTCTGACAACCGCGAAATAGAACTAAACAGAAAATGAAATATGCGAGCGACTTGAGTCGACATGTTGCATTATTAGTATGTGCGCACTGCGCACTAATTGCGCAGACACACTGATCTGGAATATTATTACACTGATCTGAAGCTATTCGTGTATTTTAGGTTAAAATTACTGTTTTACATAATACTTCGATTAAGAAGGGCGAAGAGGAACCTCAAGGTCATGTTGGAAATGTTTCAAATTTTAATCACTAACTAGTAAAGTATACTTCATTCAAGTTAAAGATAAAGTGGATGTAAACAATGATAGGTGCGTGATCAGCACCTGTGCTGCATTTTGGCTAATGCGATTGGCTGAACCTTCACCACTGCACCCGAGAATTACACATCGTTGATATCAGTCCATGTCCGGTTTAAAATTATTTTATTTTTTATTTATTGTACCTAACTTTATCATGGAATAAAAATGTTCTTTATAAAATGATATTCATTACCAAATGTCTAATTATTAACATCATTTCAAATTGGTTTTTATTTGGTTTTTAAAATATCTTTTTGCTGTACTGGTTTGTATGCAAATCTTTACGAGTTTCCTTAATACTACCCTGCTCCTTTCAAGCACGTGAACAGCACATGTATTTGTTTACATCCACTCTATCTTTAACTTGAATACATTTTAGTTACAGTATTTTTCATCTAGCATTTGTCAACTTGCCCCGCCCAAATACTGTAAGGGTAGACACGCATTCGTGCGCAGTAGGTAAGGAAAACCTAGTTTAGAAAGAGATGAAGTATAGTTGTATTGTGAATTTACCAACAGCGCGTTGACGTCATAACCCAAATCCTAGGCGAAGAATACTGTACCTCAAAATATGTCGTTTGGCACTACAGGCGCTTTTCATTTTGAAAAAAAAATTCACTCCACCCTAATGAGCAAGCACTAGTAGGTAACTAAATGGCATTATGGTGCTAAATGATGCTGAATCTCAGTAGCATTTAGGCTACAGTATTTTTCACCTAGGATTTGGGTTGTGTCGTCAGTTGGATTGTGAATTTATCAACAGTGCGTTGATAAATTCACAATCCAACTATACTCTATACTTCATCTCTTTCTAAACTAGGTTTTCATTACCTACTACGCACGAATGCGTGTCTAAACAGACAGTTTTTGGACGGGGAAAGTTGACGTCAACCCAAATGCTAGATGAAAAATACTGTAGGTATATTTTTCTCAAGAAAGTACTTCTTTTATTTCAGTTTAGACCATAGCACAGCAGTAACAACTAAATTACTAATCTGCAAATGGGCAAATCATAATAAGTAATCACCGGAATTGGAAATTATAATTTTTATTTTAGTGTGTAGCAACAATGGGACCACATGAAAACTAAAGAGGCCAATTCAAAATGGCCACCGTTTTCTTGAAGATGCAAATTAACTCACCTTTTCATACCGAAGGTAGGTATTTGTAAGTATTTGTGGGGTTATATTGGTACACTATTACTATTCCTAAATATTGCTAATAGAGATCCTATATTTTGATATGATATGTGCCTTTGGTCGTGTTTAGTTTAAGATACTGTTACTTTTGATTTGTTAATAAAGGTTATTTGTTTTTAATTATTGGTGCAGATTTAATTATAAAAATTGTAATATAAATTTTAAATAGCTAGAGTGATTTTTTAAGTTGTTAATGTAAATAATTTATTGTTAGATTATAATTAGCTAAAATTAGTTGTCATAGAAATTAGAACATAGTTGTCATAGAAATTAAAAAATTGTTATCATAGAAACTTTGTACATGTAGTTGTTATGGTTAAAAACATATTTTAAAAAATTCTTAGAAACGAGAAAAAACAAATGTATAAACAGGAGATAATAATTAATTTGTATTTGCACGGACAAGAAGCAAATAAATTTGCTCGTCCGAATTATTGTATTAAAAGTAAATATTTAATTTGAAATAAAGTTAAAATATAATTCGAATCATTCCGTGATTCAGTGAATGATTAAAATAATATAAAGTTAAAATAATAATTGAAACTGGAAGTGAGATTAGATTGAACTGGAAATTAAAATAAAATAAATTTAAACTGGAAATAAACTGGATTGGAAGTAGAGGCAATTTGGATTAGATTTGAACTGCAATCATAGTGAAAAAGAAATGAAAGTGAAGATATTTTCGGAACTCTTTTGAATAGTCAGTGAAAAAACTGTAATATTAAGTTATAATTAAGTAGGGATGATAGGGGGCCGATAAATGAAATAAATCTGCATCAAACATTTGTGCGAACAATTTTATTTTTGTCAAATTAATTTATAAATAAAAATTAACAAGAACGAACCTTCACAATTACAAGTTAGAAGTAAGAGTATCTGAAATTTAAATTAATTAAAGGGCAAATTTATAATGTTGACGTGTGGAACCAACGTGATGAATTAAAAATTAGTTTTTATTAAATAATAAGTTGGCGCACCAAACGTGAACATAAAAAACTGTAAATAATAAGAAGCCATATCTTTAAAGTCAGTACAATATGTTAATTTTTGGACTGTCGTTCAAAATAGTTAAGTCTGGCGACGTAGGTAGAAATTTCGGATTTGACCATAAACTAATTATTCCATTGTCAAAAATTTCACCAAGATAATTGATGGGTTTGTTGATACATTGATGATGCCTTTTCTGTCTGGCTTTATAATACTGACGAACTAACCAAATTTTTTTAAGTTTTATCAACCGTCAAGAAAATTCCCATCAAACTTACATTCGAAACAGAACAATATAATCAATTAACTTTCCTCGATAGACTAATTATAAAAGACGGCAAAGGTTATGTTGCCGTATCGGTTGACCACAAGAAAACACACACCAATAGATATTTGCATAAAACGTCCAAATAGGTGTTTTTATGAATAGAGCAAAAACAATTTGCCCTAACATTCAAATTTTCAACAACGAAGAATACAATGTATAACAAATGTCCTTCCTTCAAAGTCATGGTTGTCCTAAAAGTCTTATACAAAATACGTTTATCACAACTGAAAGTAAAGGAGCGCAACAAAACCACATCACACGACAAAATCAAATAAAGGGAAAAGTATATTAACCTTACAATACCATACAATTCAAGCAGGTTTGATAAAATAAAACGAATTCATTTCAATATTAGCAATTATACGGGGGTAATACTTAGAACATACTTTTTTAAATCATTTTTATTGGCCAAAACTGATGTTATGATACTCGAAAGATGTTGTCTAGTATTTCCTTTATTGAAATCAAGCTCAATTTATTTTAAGCATCCCTCCATTTAACACTTGCGAGAATTAGAGGTGAGTGAGTTATCAACAAACATGGAATGGTATGTACCATTGTGCATTACCGCTACACACTTGCCATTCATTGCATTTAGAGTATGAAGCAGTTAACCCTCCGCCCACTTTTTAAAAATGTCGCCATTTATATCTTGATAATAATCCTTATATGCAATTTTATTGTCCAAAAATGGAATAATATCAATTCAGTGGACCCAACGTGTAATAGTGTACAGTAAATCTGCCTTTATTTTTAATTTTGTTTGGGTTTCCTTTAAAATATTTATCTTGATCTCATATGTTTAACCTGTAAACCATTTCTGTAGATCTATGTTGCGTCAAGAAATATTAAGTTAATTTTTTTGCCAGACTCCAAAATATTGTAAATATTTCTTTAGAAATGCAATCTACCTAACTTGCAAATGTTTTTGCCCCATTAGAATGTATTTATTGTTAAACGTTTTGTATTTAAAACTCATCTTACCTTCTTCTTCTTCTTCTTCTTCTTTAGGGGGTGCGAAGCAACAGCACTTATGTCCTAGGCCCATTGTACATCAGCCACAGAGTGAAGGATGCCTTCATACAGACCGCCACCTTGCCCAAACTCCATGGTCTTGTCCACAGAGGGGCTCTAGAAATCATCGATGCTCTAGAGAACCGACACCAAATAGATAATGCTTCAGTAGAAATAATCCAGGGGCATCGCAAAACAAGAAACAGAGGTCCCTTCGTTGCACAATCTGTAACATGGATCGTAGGAATAGCTCACCAGATACAGATATCTTTTAAAAATGTCATGCCCTGTAAGGAGGCCTGCGACTCTCCTGAGGTGCTTCCTGCTAAATCTACGGAGTGAGGCCTAGTTTTTTAAGGTCTGTGGATGGGTTGCTTCGGTTACTTCAGGCCAGGGCGCGAAGCCAAGTATGAAATTAACTGAGAGTGAGTCCAGTCTGTAATTACTTGCTTCAAGTTTGATTTAGGTAGACCAAGGTCCTTGAAAGTGTTCCAAGAGCCCTTTCAGTAACAAAAAAGTTAAGGCAAATAAAAGTAATTAGGAGATTTTGGTTTTTTCTAAATTTTAAACAAGTGGGCCATGACAAGTAACATTTGAAAATGGATTCTTAATGAGCTCTCGAACTTGCACCTTTTTGCTAATTTAACCATCTCTCTACCTCTTCAAATAAAAAAGTTACCCATGTTGTCCCTACGAAATCCGGGCACCCTGTATATTTATTTCCTATATTGTGTACGTGAACCAAAATTTCTAAAATCACAGCATTTGAAATTGAATACCCTTAATAGGACAGACAAAAATTATCAGTCGTAAATGTAATAATTGGGAAGGTATAGTATTTTTCATCTAGCATTTGGGTTGACGTCAACTTTCCCCGTCCAAAAACTGTCTGTTTAGACATGCATTCGTGCGCATTAGGTAATGAAAACCTAGTTTAGAAAGAGATGAAGTATAGAGTATAGTTGGATTGTGAATTTATCAACGCAGTGTTGTTAAATTCACAATCCAACTGACGACACAACCCAAATCCTAGGTGAAAAATACTGTATACACAATTTTTTGAAAAACACAATTTTCAGCAAAATTTATTTTAAGCTTCTTAGTATAAACCAACCGATAGATATTAGCTCTTTCAGAAATTAGATTTCATGATTCACTTATACCAAAATTTAGTAGGTCTTTCCTGCTTTTTTTTTAAGCATCAGAAAACATTTTAAAATGCATACCTACCTTGAAAATGTTGTTCTCGAACGAGAAGAATTTACAGCTAGAACCCTCAAACCTCACCAAAAACCCGAGATCAGTAAGACACTGAGTGGTTGTGATTACAAATAACTACTCACTGCATATGACATACTCTGAAAGAAAACTATGAACACAAATAATAGACCAAATTTTGACCAAAGAGATTTATTACAAATTAAAATTCCGAAACAAAATTTTTTCGATCACAATGGCACAAAACAAAAACACGATTTTTTAGTCTTCCTCGACACCGTTATGTATGTTTATTTCTATTCTATGAACAACTACTTTTGATTTTCATATGAACGTCATATTGAATTTTGTCGTAACTAAACTCTGCTCTTTTTTATCTTTTCAACGATGTGTCACACGTACCGAGTTTTTGAAGAAGAGCGGGAATAAAATACATTTTTTTTATCATAACCTACTACGCGAATAAAGAAAAAATGTATTTTATTCCCACTCTTCTTCAAAAACTCCGTACGTGTGATACATCGCTGAAAAGAGAAAAAAGAGCTGAGTTTTGTTACGACAAAATTCAATATGGCGCCCATATGAAAATCAAAAGTAGTTGTTCATAGAATAGAAATAAACCGTCATAAATATAAACAAATGGTACCACCGATTCTCCGCAAAAAAGTGCCTTCACAATGTACAAGTCTTGAAACTAATAACTTAATACTTTCCGAGATATTTTGGAAAACAGAAAACTCCAAATTTCGGTTCTTCCAAGATATCTCGAAAACGGCCAAAGTTGGTTGTGATTTCTCAACGGATATGAAATGAGCATTAAAATTCCTAAAACTTTCCCTATTTAACCAACTTTGTAGCTTTTATAGTTTCCGAGGTCCTAATGGTGGGGATTGAATTTGGGACACACTGCATATTGACGACAAAAACCGGCGATAATGAATAGCGAGCTCTTGCATTTCGTAGCAAAATGCGCTTCTGCTGCCTTCGTCAATTTCTAAAATTTCTTGATGACGATTTAGTTTGTATGGGTGATATTCATACTTCTTCAGTATCTTCCATACACGCGACTTAGAGAAACCTACTTCATGCGATATTTGTCGTAAACTGTAGGTTGAGTCCGCATTGACCATTGCTAGTACACGCTCTTTGTCGATTTCCTGTGATATAATTGGGATTTTGGAATATTTCGTTTCAATTAACAGTAAAACATATAATGGCTTACCACCCCCAGAGTTGGGCATTTTGTTACTGGAGTAAATGAGTAATGAGTAAGGTGCGGATTTCTAGCAATAATGCTTTTTGTCATAAACGGTAGCAACGTGAAAATACCTTCATATGAGCACAAATCATAGCAAAAGCAACGATATTTTGCAAACTTTTTTATGCTTTTTTTGCTTATTTCAAGATTTTACGCTTATAGGTAATTTCTATGCTTTTTTTCTGCTTATTTTATAATTATTAGGTTTTTCCTGGGTTTCTTTATGTTAATTTAGATAAAGCATTCTGATTGAAGAAGCTTTTCTTTCTTCAAAAATATTTTAACTGATAAAAGAAGAAATTTTACGGTTGTCAATTTAGAAAAACATTTAATTATTAGTTGTTATCGTAAGAAAGATTAAAATTATATCTAATTCAGAACAAATTAACAGCTTAGTTACATAGATAATTAGTAGTATTTTTGTTTATAATAAATACTCGATAAATAATAGGTATTATGCTCGGTATTATGTACTTCTAAATGTTTTGTTTAAAAAATTATGTTTAACTTTTTTAAATAAAGGCATATTTTTTATGCTTATAATAAGGTTTTCGTACTATTTTTAGGCTTATTTCTTTGGTTTTTTAAGCTTTTTTAAGCGCTTCTTTCTAATTTTTTTGTGGTTATAAATCCGCACTCTAGTAATGAGTAATGATTAAGTTATTCATTAATCCTGATCGAGAGTGATGAGTGATATTCATTAATCGTTACTCTTGGTTACTTTGAGAGTAAATTACTCGTCACTCATCATTCATTACTCGAGTATTACTATAAAAAATTGCCAATTCCCACGGCTTAGAGAATGGATAATGGAATAGGTATAATGTAGCAGTTTTCTTAGAAGTGTAAAATTACTAAAATTAAATTATGATTTGGGATTAAGTTGCATCTTTAATAAAAATTTGGTTCACTGAGGATTTTGTGTGTAAGAGTGTAAGTGCGTAAGTACATTATATCCTTCAATGTTCAATGCATAATTTTGCTTTCAACTTTCAAAGAACGTTGAGGACGTTGACTACCACTACAAATTAATCGTTCGCTACCTGCACACAGCTTGACACAGATCACTAATCATCTAGATGTTGTCACATAAATGTGTCGATGTGCGCGATTAAGATGGTACATCTTGGTCAAATGGTTTGATAAAAATCACTGTAAATGATATTTGTTCTACATTTGGTATCGATTTAGAAAACAATCGCCGCAGTAGATTTTTTTGGAACATTCAATTAGATAAAAAGGTCGTTATAAACGGAGATTTATTGGCCTGGCTTGGATATTCAAATGAAAAATACTCCAACAAAATACTCAATTGTTTGGTTCTGTAAACGATTTGAAATTTTTGGTGTGAAATTTCGAATGAATAATGATTGATGAATAATGAGTAAGAGTAATATTCACGTACTACGAGTAATGAGTAAAGAGTAAAAAAAAAGTTTCATGAGTGATGATTAACGAGTGATGATTAATTTTTTAATCATGATTATTCCATGATTAATGTATTACTCGAGTGATGCCCAACTCTGACCACCCCTAACTTCTGCTTCCACAGAAATATTTGGATACCTTTCAAACTTTTGTACGTAATTTTGAATTGTACTTGTAGAGGGTATGGGTCGTGCATTAAATTTAACAGCAAATCAAATCTCTAACTCTTCGCAAACTAACGCCACTATAAAACGTTTTTACAATAAAAATTCTTTCTTCGTTGGAGTAAGTACTCATTTTGACGTTAATAACTTTGACAATAAATAGTAGAAAAACATTGACATAAGCACACTAAATAACTTTTGTTTCAAATTTCACCTAGTTAATTTGAAAATCATAAGTAAAGATGAGTAAAACAAAATGTCTTTCCCACTTGTTATGGGAAAGACATTTTGTTTTACTCGTCTTTACTTATTATCGAACCAACCATTTGTTTGAAAATCATATTAGAAAACTGTTAAAATTCAAATTAGTATTTTAAGACAAAACCTTAACTTTTGCGTTTATTTGTAGAATCATTTTATGCGCAATAATTTTATCTTTCTATTGATACCATTACCTTCTCTGTACGTTGAATTGGCGAGCAGGAATCAGCAAAAATAAACAATACCTTGTTAAATTCCTATGTTCGATTATGAGAACGGGCACGCGGTATATTCGGCAACTCAATTTACACTTGATTTATGGTTAATCCGACATTGAAGAAGTTGCATCTCCAAGAAGTCAGGCCCCTCCGAGACGACGTGATTTCATGTAACATTATTAGTTGTATTTAGTTTAATTTAAAAGTAAGACTTGATAATAATTTGGACTTAACACGTTGTTCCCTTTATTAACCCTGTTGATTATATGTAAGTAGTTGGAACTTGTCTTTAAAATTTGTTTATTTATCTTGTTGACTTTAAATAATGTTTGTAACACATAATTCAAAGTTTGGACGTCTTGTTGTGTTACTTGAATCAGACTTTTAATATAAAACCTTTCGCAAAGCAAAGCAAACCCCTCGTGGCGTAGTTGGTTAATTAACTCTATCTAAATTTACTTGATTTACTATTATTAACTTCTAACAGTATTGGTTAAATCGACTACGTTAAATATCATAATTCGAAATGCCCTCCATCAACTTGAACACAGACAGGAAGGCGCTTGAGGAGCATGTTGACAGCGGCACGCAGGATGGTTGGCTCAAGATCCATCCAGGTTTTTTGAAGTGCTGTCTTCAGTCAGTCAACAGTTTTGTTAGGCTATGAATTGTGGTACACATAAAGTTGCGCGAGACCTGTAGACTATTCTCGAAATCGTGTGCCGTAAGACCCTCGCCGTGCAGCTTGATAATAGAATCACGATGAGATGATGCCTTAGTCATTCCGAAAAATGAGATTAAATCGTGTGATAATATATGTTGTACCTATTCGTAATTTTGGTTAGGCCGGTAATTTAATATAATACGTATGTAATGTAAGTAATACTAAAAAATAAAATGTTCTGCGTTATTATGATTTATCTTTATCATTAAAAAACAATTATCTTCATTTTTTCAAACTTAAAAAGGCTAGTAATTTACCGAGGCATATAAAGCCATTTTGATTATTTTTTATATGATTCTGCTTCTTGGTTTGTGGTGTTTATCAAGCTTATGTTTATGAAAAAGTGAATAATTCTTGCAATTACGTACGATATATTTAAAAGTTACTGCTCTGCGTTCTCTAAACCGCAACAACTTATCGACTGAAAAAAATTAAATTAGAACTTCAAAGTTCGAATGAAGTCTATTTCTCTGAAGAAAGTAATTGCCATTTCCATTTGGAAACCATATCTTTCATCGAATTTTCAACGTTCAATTTTATAAATTTATGCCATTGGATTTATAGACGTAGTAAACCAAGCATAAGTTCGTTGAAATATAAAACCGATAATTACTGGCATATAAGACAACTATTTAATATTTTAAAATAATTGAAGAAGGTATAATATTAAAGCATTTTTAAGTTGGACGTTATTTTGATTTTTTTACAGTTGGTAAACATGTGACTCCTTCTTAGTCTTTTTAATGGAATTGTACAATTGTAATATGTCGGATTAAAGATCATGTCACATATTTGCCTTCTTTATATAGTTTCGAGGTTGGAGCACGTTTTCTGGGACAGTATCGTTTAATATCAAATATCTACTGCATTTTTAAAGTGCATGAAAGGTTAATACTTCGATATGAAAATACAGAAAACGGAAACATTAGAATAACAATAATCTAACAGAAGTAACGTATTTAAGAAGGTCTCGTTGAAATTTGGATTCAGTTACTATTTCTTAGTAACACCCTCTGTCAACGTCCGATAAATTAATTTATTACCTTATAACAGTACGTTATGAAGAAAAAATAAACATGTCTATGCGCAAAACTTTTGTTTTAGTATTAATAATATTTAATTTGAACGCAGTTCAGCCCAATCTTAAGGCACTAATTTCGCAAATTATTTCTTCACCAGAAGAAAATAACATTCTTTCAATAATTAGTGAATTATTTTTATCCGAAGCTACTTTGTATTTTATATTCGATATCTCACAAGAAATTTCTATACTTGAGAATGTAGCTAACCCTCGTATTACTATAAATATAAATAATCCAATAAAGCTGTCATTGAATTCATACGACAATTACGTAGTATTTGCTAATGATTGGATATCGCTTAAAAAGATTTTAATCGATGTACAGATCACTACCATTTGGCACAAAAGTAACTCTCCAAGAGGAAAGTTTTTAATAATAGCCAATTTAGAAAACGATTTAAAGCAAACTTTCGAAATGCTATGGCGGTTTGATATAATTAACGCGATACTATTCGTAAAACAAACTTACAGCACAACGGAAACATTTCACATTCAACCAAAATTATATACCTCCAATCCATTTTTATACGAAAATAAATGTGGAAAATCAGCAAAACAAATATCTGTTCAGTATTATCACGGCTCAGTGGCATTTCCAAGCATCTACACAAGATTACAAGGATGCAATATTAAAATGTTCACAATTTTCCCAGTTGTTGGTGATAGGTCACTTGATAGCTTGGCAATTCAAAGTTTAACCAACCTCATCGATTATACTTTAAATACTAATACCACTTTCTTTATAACTCAGGATGTAAATAAAATGATTTACGAGGAAGTTGATGACATAGCGTTAACTTTAGAAGCTCTAGTAACAGAAGCTGTTATAAATAATTACGATCGAAGTGAATCATTTCATCTTGATGTGCAAGTCTGGGTAGTTCCCAAGCCTGAAAAGATTTTTAATGGCAAGAAGTTGGTATCAGTTTTTACTCGTGCTATTTGGAGCCTAATATTATTAGCATTCTTAGCTGTAGCAATATTATGGTGGGCTATTTTGAGATGTCAACAAAGAAAAGAAGAAGACTTGTGTCAATGCTTTTTGAATGTTTACCAGTTTACTTTGTTAATGTCGGCCGAAACCATACCTAATATAAATGTATTGAAGTTTCTTCTGCTGACTTATTTGATATATAGTATTCACATCAATAATGCGTATCAAGCACAGCTGATAAGCGTTTTAACTAATCCTAATTTCGAACATGGTATAACAACAACAAAAGAAATGGTAGATTCTGGTCTTTCTTTAGTTGTTAAAGAAAAGACAACGTTGTTTAAATTCACTAATGATCAACATGTTGACAGCGTGTATTTCAAAATGGGAAAAAATCTTCTAGCGGTGCCGTATATAAATTCAACTGATAATTTACTAACAGTTATAAAATTCCGTAATATTAGCTTTGCTCTCGGAAAATCTTATTTGCAATTTTACAAAAACTCGCATAACCTGATAAGTGTTGTAGAGCAAAGTACGGGATTATCCCCTTTAGATGGTATGTATCTTTCACGAAAAGGGCATTACATTATACCTATAATAAATAAAATTATTTCGGTTGCATGGGAATGTGGATTGTGGAATAAAATTTTATCCGATTTGCCAAAAATAGAGCTATTTATAGAAAATGAAAATACAAACAGAAAACTTACACTTAATCAGTTAATAAGTGTTTTTGGTTTATTGGCAATTGGGTTATTTTTCTCATTTACGGTATTCTTATTGGAATTCTGCGCCAAAGCAGCACATGCAGAGTCTAGAATCTAGTAAAATTATAAAATCTGATTTAATAAATTGTAAACTGTTTTAGAATTTAGTTCAAAGTGTTGTAGATTATTTCTAATGAATACAAGCTTATACCCATCCCAATGTCGTATTATTCCACAAACATTCTTATTTTGTTAATTATGGGTTGTATGTGTAGCTTACGAAAACTTTATAGTTAATTTTCTTATAAAATTTATTCAAAATAATGATTTTTAATGAACAAACACTTGTATCGCAATACCACCTTAATTGATTCGTTACTATTCTGTTTAATGTAAAATAGTTCTTCTTCTTTATGATGTATGTACCTACGATAAATTCGTTCTTTGCTTGAGATATAACGGAATTTTCATTTTATGCCAAATCAGTTTGAGAATATTGTACACAATTTGAAGAAACATGGAAAGAACAAATTTGAATAATTAGTCTAGGTCTCAAATGCGATGTTTGCTTTGTATTGACGAAGGAATTTAATTGAACTTGTAGTTGCGATATATCAATTAATTAATAAAACTGGATGTACATATTTTAGTTTTCTATATTTATTCAATAAATAGAACGTTTGTATGGTTATATTTTGTGTGTTGTCTGTGTTTGCGGATATACTGAGGGCAATATGGCTGATTCGACGAATGCCGATTATAAAACCTGCAACCCATATAGCATATTTCATTAGTAACTAGATCGCTAATGCAAGCTTATTATAAAATTACACCAGAAATTAAGATTGTATGTAATATTTAATAAGTAAGTACCACGAGTAAAAAAAATTTAGATAAAGGTTAGCCATGAGACACAAAAACAATATCTACTGCAAGATTTAGAAATATCGTTTTTACAATTTTATTGAAATTTGCACAACAGCATTATCACAGCAACACAGTGATGGTAGTTAATACATTCTAAATCTCGCAATAGACATTATATTCGTGTCTCATGGCCAATCTCTATCTAAAATTTTTTCGAATTCACGGTACTTTATCAGTGTTGGTAAAATTCTTCTCTTCTTCTTAAGTGGCTCCACATCTCCACAACCCTAGTTGGATTTTGGCCGTTCTTTAGAACTTCCCTAATCAATTTTTTGAGGTGGATTAATTCCCACAATCTTGTTCTAGGTCTTCCTTTTATTCTTCCTTCTCTTGGATTCCACTCTGTTAGCGCTTTGATACTTCTTGTTCTTTCGGTACGTATGATGTGGCCTAACCATCCTAATCTTTGCGATTTGATATCATTCGTTATGTCTTTACCTTTCATTTCTTTCTTTATTTCGAAGGCCGTCAATGGCCTGTATTGGTTCTCGTTTGTTTTCTTCGATCCTAGTATTATTGTCCTCAGTATTTTTCGTTCAAATGTTCTTAAGTGTTCTTCATCTTTCTTTTTTATCGCTTTGGTTTCCATCGCGTAGGTCACAACGGGTCTTATTAGGGTTTCATAAATTCTTATCTTTGTATCTTTTTTTATCTGTTTATCCTTCAAGATTTCTTTATTAGCAAAGTAAGCTTTGTACCCAGCTTATATTCTTGCTTTCGTTTCCTCCTCACTTTTATTTTGGCTGTTTGTGTGGGTTCCTAAGTAGTAGTAAGTGTGGACTTCTTCGAAACTGTAGTTATTCACGCGTATATTTTGTTTTTCATTTCTTATATTTCTTCCTACTCTCATGTATTTTGTCTTTTGTTCGTTTACTTGCAGACCTAGTTTTTTTTGCAGCGCAGTTCATCTCGCTAAATGTTTTTAGTAGGTCTTTTCTCGCTCTGCTTATTATAGCCACGTCATCCGCATATCCTATGATTTGTGTCCCTTTCACATTTATTTTTCCTTTGTTTTTAATTTCTCTCATGGTACTTTCCAATACAAAATTAAATAGTATATCTGATAAGGCATCCCCGTGCCTTACCCCCATGTTTATACCAAAACTCTCTGTTTGGCCTTCTTGTGTTCTGACTATTGCGTTACTCCCTTTCATTGTCATTTTTATCATTCTTATAAGTTTTTCAGGAATTTTTAGTTTTACCATTTCTTCATACATACATCTCCGGTCTACTCTATCGAAGGCTTGCGTGTAATCTATGTATAAAATAGGTAATATGTGGTTCTATATTAGCAGCATTTTTCTAAAATTTGGTTCATTGTGTAAAGTGCATCTATGGTATATCTACCGGGCCTGAACCCATTTTGGTATTCTCCTATTGCTTTTTCTGCAAATGGTTCTAAATAGTTTACGATATAAGTATGCAGAGAGTATTTTATACGTTATGTTCAGTAGAGTTATTTCCCGGTATTTTTTGGGATCTTATTTTTCTCTTTTTTTGTGAATGGGTATGATTACTTCTCTCGTCCACTCTTCCGGCATCTCTTCGTTTCTCCATGTTGATAGAATTATTTCATAGATTCTTTCATGTAGATTGTTGCCTCCGTATTTTAGCAGTTCTCCTGCAATGTCATCACATCCAGGAGTCTTGCCGTTTTTTAACTTAGTTATTATTTCCAAAATTTCTTTATGTGTTGGTTCCTGTATTTCTACCCTTTCTTCATATTGTATTTCTCTCTCTTCCAAGTCTTCTGCTTTATTCAGTAGTTGGTTCAAATTATCTTTCCACGTTTGTATTATCTTTTCTTTGTCGTATATGATTTGTCCCTCGTTATTTTTAATGCTCCTTGCCTTTGTTCGGTTTGTTTTTCTATGCTCTTTTATTTTTCTATAAAATTTCTTAGTGTTGTTCGTTTTGCTGTTAAGTTCTATTTCTTCCATAAGCTCTTTTATGCTTTTTTTTCTTTTGTTTACATATTTTATAGGTCTCTTTCCTTAGTTGGTTATACTGTTCATAATCTTCTTCTGTTGCCTGCTGGATCCAACTCAATCTTACCTTGTTTTTGTTTTGTAATTGTTTGTTTGCAATCTTCGTCAAACCATTCCTTTTTTCTCTCCTTCTTTTTACGTCCAATTACAAGTTCTGATGTGTTTAAAATTATGTTTTTTATGTGCGTCCATTCTTGGTTTATATCGTCCATTGTTGGTATCTCTTGTATTTTCTTGTTTATCTTCTCTTGTAGTTCTTTACGTACTTCTTCCCTTTTAAGTTTCTCAATATTCCATTTTGGATTGTTTTTACTCGGGATTTGTTTGCTTATGGCTATTTTTTGTTTTATTGTGACAAGATAGTTGTCGGAGTCTGCATTAGCTCCTCTATAACTTCGAACATCTCTTACTTCCTTCGCACGTCTCCTTTTTATTAATATGTGGTCAATTTGGTTTCCTTTTTTTGTTCTAGGGTGAATCCACGTTTCTTTATGTTCTCCTTTGTGTTTAAATTTTGTGCTATTTATACTCATTTCCATTGCATTTGCATAATTGCATAGTTTCATTCTATTTTCGTTCGTCATCTCATATAATGTTTCTTTGCCAGCAACCTCATTTATATAAACCTCTTTGCCTATTTGTGCATTGAAGTCCCCTATAGTTATTAGTGTGTCGTATTTTGGTGCTTCTTCACTTATTTGGTGCAATGTTTCGTAGAATTGTTCTTTTTCATGGTCTTCTGCCTCTTCTGTTGGTGCGTACGCGTTTATAAGGGTTATATTTGTTATGTTTCCTTTTATTCGTAACATTGATAATCTACCGTTGACAGGTTTAAATTGTATTATATTGTTCTTCATTTTATTATTTACTATAAAGCCTGTTCCGTTTTTTCTTGTTTTTCCTCTCCGCTATACATCATTGTGAAGTTTTCTTTGTTTAATTCTCCTTCTCCTCCCCATCTTGTTTCTTGAATTGCCGTTACATCTATTCTGTATTTGTTTATCTCGTTTGCTATTTCTACCATTTTTCCCGATTTTAACATCGTCCTTACGTTCCATGTCCCTATTTTTATGATATTTTTGTTCCTTTTCTTTTTATTTTTATTCTTCGTGTTTTGTGTATCCATATTGGTTTTCCTTGTCCATCGCGTGTTTGTCATCTTTTTATCGTTCCCATTTTGCTTTGTTAGTTTTTTGGCGTTCCTAGCTCTAGCATTCCATTTTTCTTGTTCGATACGTATGTTTTATCATTCACGTATAATTTTTGGAATCCTACTTTAGTTTTGCTTCCTGTTGCACGTTCTTCTTTTGCGTTCGTGATAATTGCTTGTTGCATTTTTCTTTCTTTCACCGTCAGGTAACTCTCGATATACAGTATGTCCACGGATTGGGTTTACAAGAGGAAAAACTTTTTTATCTTCAACTTTATCGAAAAAATGTATTCTTTATAAAAAAATCTGCTTGTTTTAAGTCAACGAATTCAAGTGAGTTATCTTTAATAACTTCACTACTTTCACCAGAAAAGATTAATGACCGCATAAAGCGTCATATCATCGAAAACCTATTGAAGACATATTAATTTATGTCCAATCCATTAGAAATTTGTGGAAGTTTTGGAACAGATAACAAGACTAGACATGAGATTTTATTCAACTTTTAGCAAAAAAAGCGACATTAAAATATTTGCTTTAATCAAATAAAATAGTAATGTAATTTGAACAGAGAACAAAGAAATAAAGTTTTATTCAAATAAACCTCCTCCCTTTTCCGCACACAGTTCAGATTGTATAATTAATATAGCCGCAGCATCTTCTTCAACATCAAATGGCTCTGCCTGCTTTTTAATGTTTTGTACAGAACCAGTTCTCAGAAATTTTCTGATGAGCTTGTGCACTCCCATACGAGATATAGGAACATCCGGATACCTTTGATGAAATTGATCAATGACATACCTGTAGCTATTTTATCCTGTTCCATAGTACTGTACTGCATACAATCTCTGTTCCAATGTTAACATTTTAAAACATGTACTTGATAAATACCTAATTAGACAGGATTGTCAGATAACTAGATAAGTTGCATTATCGCATAAATTTCCTTTTTATCGCGTCTGGCGAAAGTAGTGAAGTTATTAAAAATATCTCACTTGAATTCGTTGTTTTATAACAAGCAGATTTTTTTATAAAGAATACATTGTTTCGATAAAGTTGAACATAAAAGAGTTTTTCCTCTTGTAAACCCAATCCGTGGACATACTGTATATTTTGGTATTCTTGAGTATTCCTTTGTCGTTCATTATTTGTAGTTTTTGTTCGAACGTTTCTATCTTTGCAATTATTATTTTGTTATGTTCTTCTTTTCCGATTCTCGCTGCTTCGATGATCTTCGTGTTGACGCTTATTTTGTTCGCTATGAACTCTTCCACTTGCTCTTTCAGGTTTGAGTTTTTCATTTTCATGCCCTTTATAGTCCAGGAGCCATCGCCCTAAAAGATGACTATTTTCCATCAAGCTGGAATTTGTAACAGTCGCAACGATGTTCCAGTTCCGGTCCTGGCTCAAACTTTGGACAGACACGGAGTTTCGGATAGGGCAGGAGCACTAATTGCTTCTTCGGTTCTTCAAGATTTTGGATTGATAGATGAATCAGACACAACTAATATAATTGATAAGAGCAAAATTAGAAGAGCAAGAAGCAAGAAGAGAGCCGAATTAAGACCTTGTGGCACAACGACTTCATTGTGAGGACTTTACTTTGATGGTCGCAAGGACAAAACCATAACCACAGTAGATAATCGACGACAAATAACAACTGAAGAACACATTATGTTAATTGGAGAGCCCTGTTCATCGTACTTAGGACATGTTACGCCTACTACAGAATCAGCTGCAAACATTGTTAATTCTATTGTCGAATTTCTTGACAATTCGGGCATATCAACAAATACCTTGGAAGCCATTGGATGTGACGGAACCGCAACAAATACCGGCAGTAAAGGTGGCATTGTCTTACTTTTACAAAAATATTTGAAGACACCACTTCAATGCTACATTTGCCAGCTGCATGCCAATGAACTTCCACTAAGGCATTTGATCGAGCATCTTGATGGAAATACAACGGGACCTAGAGCATTCTCAGGAATAATAGGAAAATCGTTGATTAAATGTGAGAAAATGCCCTAACCTAATTTTTGAAGAAATTACTAAAAATTTTCGAAACTAAGATGTTTTGCTTTCATTTAATTATTGTAAGTTAAATGCAATTAAAGTGTTTATAGTAAGACGGATGCAATTACTTACCAAGTCAATTATTTATGCTGAAATTACATAAAACTAAAACGTTAAAAACTTTACAATTAGATTACCAAAACTGACATTTTCATTATAAATTCAATAGATCTATATTACCGACCGACTTTGTCAGTGGTACAGTTTCTGACCACAAGAGCGATCTGCATGTACAAAACAAACAGAAACATACTGCATTTTGTGAATAATATGTAAGATGTTCCATTGTACCCTGTGTGCCACTGTTCCCACATCTCCCCTATTGTTTTAATTTATATAAAATTACTAAAAATAAAGTGTTAATAGCATTAAATAAATATGTTTGATTTCCACTCTTTACAATTTTGTACCAAAGATTTACTTAAAAGAAGTGGCGAAAAAGGTGAAAAACGTCAAAATAAAAGAAAACTTGATTTTCAAAGTAAGTTTAATGAAGAAGGACCTCACAACCGCAATTTCTTGTAAAGCATTTTTTTGTAGGGAATTATATGGGCTACAATATTGTTTCGCCTTATTTTTGAATAGCATTGCTGTTTGGCCCTTTAAGTTTGCAAAACCAAAAAAATTCCCAAATTTTGACATTTGTTTGAAACCCGCTACCCCTAAATCTTAATATTTTCATCTCAGATTTTAACTATATCTTTATTAACCCATTCCACAAGTTTTCTGCAACCGCCATATTTAAATTTCTAAAAAAAAATTTTCGAAGCACCCCTAATGAGCATTACAAAATAGTTATTTATGTAATAAGGGTCATAATGACGACTATCGTTCGTGCCGCAAACTTCACATTCGTATGGCAAACAAAACCTCTCAAACTTGTATCACAATATACTATTGCAATTTCACAAGTTGCAAATTGAATTTGTAGTAAAATTTAAGAAAATGAGTGATTCTGATGAAAGTTTACCTTCGGATTTGAAGGAAATTGCAGAAAATGTCGTGGACTGAATTTCATGATGGTACTGAGTACCATAATGGATTCATTATTGTCCTTGGACTATAATGAACTGCCTTACGTCACTAAAATACAATGAAATAACGTTGTCATTATGATACGCCGGCATATAAATACTTTTATGTTCGGCTGTTTCAAAAAGACGTCATTTTTGACAGTGTTTAGTGTCCAAAAAGACCCACTTTCTTGGACTAGTACCTTTTGCTTTTTAGGTAGGTAGTCATAGTAACAAAGTCATATCAAACTGTCATATTAAATTAAACGTCATTATTTTAAGAAGGAAATATCATTTCAGGGCAGTCGAACATAAAATTATGTATGGTACTCGTACAAATACGGACTTTTAGACTCGCCTTATTTATTTGCCTCACTCGCGGGCTCGCTCGGCCATAAAACGCGGCTCTTTCAAAAAAGTCATACATTTTGTACTTGTAACATAAATAACTATTGCGATTTTCATAATCCGTTTTGAACAGAGTGTCTTATTTTTACTCAACAGTTCATTACAGTTAGAAAACAAGAGAACTACAGTGGTGTCTTACAATTTCCCACAATCATCTCATTTTTTCCGAAATCGCGGGGAAATATGAGAAACGCATTTTTGAATTCCTATTTTTTATCAAAATATAATCATAAACTAAAAGTGATACAATGAAAAGCCCATACAAAATGATGTAATATGCACCTAAAATGAAAGATCTACCACGCAACGCATAGAAGTTATAAGAAGAGTTTTAAAATTGGTCTCATTATTTACCTCACTTGACCCTATTACTTTTATGAGATGCTGCAATTTTTAGTAAATTCCAATTTGAAAGCGTAAACTAAAGTTTTAAAAGTAAGTATGTAAAATTTTTTGATGACACCCTGCTTAAATATTTGCAAAGAATTATAGGTGCTTTCGAAAGAATAAATAAAACATGTAATGTACATCGTAATATTGTATTTTATTATTGTAATCGATACTTTACTTCGTTGAGTACATTTTTTAACAAATATATGGATGGCTAGGTCGAAAAAGACTATATTTAGCAATCAAGGGTTTCAATTGTTAGTCGAGGTGTTAGCCGATGACCATAAACATATATTTCAATAGCAAAATTCTTTATCGGATGGTAACGTCCGATAAAGTAACGCTGTACTAAAATGTGGAATTTTGCGTATTGAATCGCGTTATGTAAAAGTTGACAGTTTTGAAAAAACGCCTCGGCCACCAGTAGTCAGTCAGTTTTTTTGTTGATTTTAAAAGAACATCCAGAGAGTTCAATATATCTCATATGTTTAGAAATATTCGTGTTTATTTAGTTCACTAAAGGATATAAACAGCAACTGTGAAATTAATTAGAACAGATTTCAGAAACTTTTATTCAAAGTGAAAAGCTTTGTACTGACGAAATGATTTAATTCAAAATTTATTCGAGATATTTTAATTATACTCAAATGAGATTGTACGACTTTGTGCAAAAGAAGGAATTTAATACATATAATAAACAGTCGGTAACCAATTTAATTCTGTATTTTTGGGGGAAATTTTTATTAATCAGTCTGTGTTAATTACCTGCAATTAATCGAGAATGGTGTCTGGTTTTTTAATTTATCAAAACTTCAAAATCTAGACTACGAGAAAACAACTTAAGTAATTAATAGTGATGTTAAAATGTACATAAATCGCGGATAATATCCATACAACGCTTCTCTACAATAACAACCGAGCAATGAATGCTTATAGTAATTTAATGTTAATTAATTAGAAGGGAAGAAACTGGTGGTCTTAAGTTGTTTTCTAAAAATATGCAGGGTATCACCGGAGGTTGTAAATTCTATTGGAAAACAGTACCAATTTTAATTGGATCCTGTAAGTAATTTCCAAGAAACGTCTAATCGACGGTCGTAGTGAAGAACCCTTTACAATTTATTAGCGCAATTCAAGGGAAGTGAAAATATAAAGCTAATGCGTTATTATGAATCATTTTTACTATGGAAAACGAATTTTTGTTGTTTTCTTCTGAAAAACTATTTGGGTCGCCAGTTCCAATCTGATTAATTTTTAAACTACGGTAACTGACGATTGATTCTTATATTATTGAAATTAGTTTACGTAACCGCAGGCTTTAGAAATAATCAAGCAAAGAAAAGCTGAAAGCAGAAACAATTTAAATTTCGGATTGTTTGGAAACTCGATAGACGCATCATTTGCTTTCTATTAATCAAAACTTACACAACTTGATTTACTGATATAAGACAAAGATGTGACTGTTGCAACAGTTAACAGGCGATTATGGATGTACAATGCTGGAACAGTTATCATGCGTATAGTTTTTCACATTAAATACCTACTTACTGAACCTTAATATTGTTGTGGTTCTTTTCACGAGGTTTTCACAGTTTGGTTCAATTAAACACTTTTTACAAGTATTGGTTTTATTGAGAACACAATTAACGAGGAATACGATTACAAGTTATTTAATGATGCCAAAAATCGTGTTAGTAACGTACTAATTATCGTGTTAGAATCGTATTAATTTACATGATCCAGTAATTTGCTTATATAGTCTAAATGAAGGTTACTGCGAACATTCTAGAAGGAATACGTACAAACATTTAAGGGATGATCTCATTTTTAATGTGAATTTTGCGTTAAATACGTATTGTGAAGACAGATTTATTATTAATGATCATTAAAGTCAATTTAGTCGATAAACAATAATTTCTAAAATGCTTGCAGAACATGATAATTCTATTAAGTGTGATTAAGTTGCTAAAAGGGTCTGATCTAATTGTTTATGCAAATGTAGGATGTGCGTATTAAGATGATTGTGCAATCTAACGAAATATTAGATGAATTCTACGCAATAATTAGTTAGTATTACTAAATATGAATATAATACAATAAAATAAAGTGATTATAGGGGAGGTACCTAACACTTCCCCCCTTTAGTGTTTTGACAAGGATTTGAACGAGTTGACAAAACACTAAGGTTTGGTAAAAATATGCATAATATAACATATAAAGATAAAAATAATAATAAACTTAAATAGCAAAATATTAGTATTTCTATACTCTAAGACGATAACGTGATTTGGCTGTTTGCGGGCCCATTCTTGATGTTTCTTCTATATGTGGCAAAGATTGAGTTGAAGAGGAGATTGGTAGATGATCGGAAATTCTTCGCAATTGTTCTTCATCTTTTGCTATGAGGTCGGTATATCTTTGCGGTGGATCTGCAGTATATGATCCTAAGGAACTATGGCTGACCGAATTGTGACTGTTGATGCAGATATATGTTCGACAGGATTTGTTTTTAGGCGTGAACCATTTTATTAATCTTGATAGAACGTAACGACAGTTGCAGCATTTGCAGCAAAAGCAGTAGAATAATACCAGGCTGATGATTAGAGTAATAACTCCGAGTAGAACATTGTACCATTTAGCATGTTGCACAATGAAAGGTTTATTAATGTTTTGTTGTAGTATTTGATCGAATTGTTGGAGTTTATGTTGAGCATGACGTAAATCGTTTAGATTTAAATTCGTCAGCTGAATTTCCTCCATGTGAGTTTCTTTGAGATACTCTTGTTCGTGGATACAACAATCGTCTGTTGAAAGGTCGATTTCTGGTATATAATTGGAATAATTAGATGTCATATTAGACGTTGCTACTAGCAGAGTTGTGTATGTGTAGCATTTACATTTTGGTTGTAGAGTGAAGATTCCTACGCCTTGTAGTTCAATGTCGGTAACTGGTGTTGTCGAAGAGTCACAATTAATTGTAGCTGTGATGGGTCTGCTTAAAATGTATAACCATTTATTTGTAGTTAATGGGTGCCAGATTTCCATTTTTGCTTTAATTGTTCTTGTTGGACAATCTGCTGGCAAACTTTGACTTCTTTGGAACTTTAATTCGGTTTCGCACACTGGTCGTTCTTTGACTAAATGGAGTGGCGGATGATGACATATGAAGTCGTTGTGAAGAATCTTTTGGCATGAATTAAGGTCTGGTAGGCGGCTGTAGTATGTTCTTGATGAACTTAGTAATAGGTATGGATAACTTGGATCAAGATATGTATAAGTGGATGTATTCGTAGAAGGATCACCAACTGGTACAGGAAGTGGTATTAGATGATATAGTTGATAAAGTTCCTTTGAGACCAAAGGGATTTTGATTGCAAAAATTAAAATTTTGTCGACATAAATAACAGATAATTGAGTTATTGTAAAATATTGATAAATGTTATCATAGTCATCTAAATTTATAGGAAATTCGACAGCGGTATTCAAACGTACTTTCATTAGTTCGTCTTGTAAATGTTTTGGAGTGATTACGGAAGGATGTAGCACGTTTTGTTTAGCAAAGAGAATTGATGACGTGGTAACGTCTAATTTTTCATTTACATCTGTTATTAGTTGAGATAATAAGTTTAAATGATCCATTATTTGTGTGAAATATTTTAGAGAATTAATGGATTTTGTAGTTCCAATGGCAAATGAATTGAATTTTTGAATATTTTGATTAAGTTTTTGTTCATTGGCCTGAAGAGCAAGAACAGATTTGTTATGACTTTCGATTGCTTCAGATATAATATGAATTTGCTGTTTCATTAATAATTGAACATCGTGATTTTGCTGTGTAATTGCCTTAATAGCGTCAGTGTAATATTCAGCGTCATCAGCATCAGGGATGCCAAAGAGCCATTTAAATGCGTATGATACGCCATCAAAAATTCCGCGTTTGATTCGCGTAGATTTAGTTTGATATCCAGTCAAATGTCGTACGGATTCAAATTTTTCATCTAGCTGATAAGCTTGTATACTTAATAGTTGTAACGTTTCTTTGCAACTATAATGATGTGATTTAAATTTTCGCGTTTTATTTTCAGATAAATCCTGTGGATGTTTACAAAGATTTGTTGATTTTTGGAGAATGTTTTTAATAAATCTTATTTCAGTTTCCATAAAACTAATGTTTGTATAACTGAGAAGAGAGAATTGATCGTTAGATACTTTTGCAACTCCTAGTTGTTGATAGAAAATTCCGGCTTTGCCATTGATAGGTGTGACACTGAAGATGTTACTGGAGATGCCAGGAGTATAAAAGGATACGGTAATGAATACCAAAAGGATGATTTTGATATTATTCATCTGAAACAAAAGGTTTCAGTAAGTTATGATGATAAGTTACAATTTTATTTGGTTTCATTTCTAAATCGATTGTATTATTATTGTTAATTTTAACGATTTTGTATGGACCTTTGAATTTAGGTTGAAGTTTTTTATTTACACCAATTTTCTGCGCTTGATTGGATACATAAGCTTTATCATTGACTTTGTATTTGTGATGATGTATTTTGCGATCGTAATAATTTTTAGAGGTTGCTTTAGCTTTTGAAAGATTGTCATGGGCTATCTCAAATGATTTATTTAATTTATGTTTAAGATTTGAATAGTAATCATCGTACGTGTATCGAAATTCGGGTTTGCAAGTAAGAGAGTTTGGAATTCGTGCTTTATTTCCGAAAACTAATTCAAAAGGGGTAAAATTTGTAGATCTGTGAATGTGGGTATTATAAGTAAATATAGCTAAGGGTACGTATTCGTCCCAGTTTGTTTGTGAAATATTTATATAGTGACGCAAATATTCTTTTAAAGTTGAATGGCTTCTTTCGATAGCTCCTTGTGTTTGAGGATGATAAGGACTAGAAAAGATTTGTTTTATTTTAAATAGTTTGTTTATTTCAGTGAATACTTTTGAAGTAAATTCTGTTCCTTGGTCTGTTAAAATAGTTTCAGGGATTCCAAAAATTGTAATGAAATCAAGGAGTTTAGTAGCGATTGTTTGAGCTTCATGATTACGGATTGCGGATGCATATGAATATTTAGTTAGATCATCTTGCATTGTTAAAATAAATCTATTATCGTTTTCTGTTTGGGGTAGAGGACCTACGACGTCTAAGGATAATCTTTGAAATGGTCTTTCACTGGTTGTCGTTATTTCCATTGGTGCTCGCATAGTTTTTCCTGATTTATTGGATTGACAAGAAATACAACTTTTTATTAAATTTTTGATATCGCGTTTCATCTTCGGCCATTTGTAATTTTCTTTAATTCTACGATAAGTACGGTGAAAACCTGAATGACCTGATATAGCAGATTCGTGATTTTCTTTGAAAATTTGTTTTATTTCTTCAAGTTCAGTGGGTTGAATTTTTGGTTTATTTACTAGGATGGGTGTGATTTTAGTTTTCTTGAACAGAAAATGTATTAATTCGTTAACGATGTCTTGTTTTAAATTTGGATTGTCTTCTGCGGGATTCTTCAAATATAACTGTGATGTGTTTGTATTTTTGAGTTGTTCTCGTAAATTTTGTAGAGAATAGAATAAACTGTTATATGATAATTTATCGAAATGATTAAGTTTAGAAATTAGCAGATAACTTGTTTGGTTTTGCGTTGATAGTTTAATGGGTTCGTATAGCTCAATGCTACCGGATGGTAAATCTAAGTCGAATATGGAACTTAAATTTTGAAAATAAGGGTTGCTTTCATGCATGTCTTTTGAATATAAAAATGCATTTGGAGATTTTTTTATAATATTTTCTTTTATTATTGTGACATCAGGACTTTGTTCATTAGTATAATGGAATTTTATGAAATCACTATAAGGTTCATTGTTATTTCTTTTAATTAAAAATAGTTCTGGATTTCGAGATAAGGCATCAGCATTTGAATTTACTCGACCTGGTTTATAACGAATTTCATATTCGTATTCTTCTAATTTGAGTCGCCAACGTAATAATCTACTAGAGGGGTTTTTGCAATTAAATAACCATGTTAGGGGTCTATGATCTGTTAAAATTTTGAATTTTCGTCCATATAAATAAGGTCTGAAATGTTCAATTGCCCATTTTATTGCTAAAAGTTCTTTTTCGATTGTCGGATAATTAGTTTCGGCTTTGTTTAATGTTCGTGATGCATAAGCAATGGGGAGATCTTTACCTACATCGCCTTGGGATAATATTGAACCTATGGCATGATTTGATGCGTCTGTAGTTAAAAGAAATTCTTTTGAGAAATCTGGAAATTGTAGAATAGGTTTTGAAGTTAAAATTTGTTGAAAGAATTGAAATGATTGTTGTTGATCTTTTTTCCATTCAAAAATTTCATTTTTCTTTAACAGTTGTGTTAAAGGTTTGGCATGTTTCGAAAAATCTTTTATAAATCTTCGGTAGTAACCTACTAAACCTAGAAATTGTTTTACAGCTTTTGGATTTTTGGGAATTGGATAATTTAAAATGGCAGTTATCTTTTCAGGATTTGGAGAAACACCATGTTCATTGATTTTATGACCTAAGTAAATGACTTCACGTCTCATAAATTCACATTTGTCTGGTTGTAAAAGAAGTTTATTTGTTCGTAATTTATCAAAGACTGATTTTAATTTTTGAGTGTGTTCGTCAACAGAACTCGCGTATATTACGATGTCGTCAAGATATACAAAGCATTGCAAACCTTGAAGGCCAGTAAGTGCAACGTTCATACATCTTTGGAAAGTACTCGGTGCGTTACGGAGACCAAAAGGCATACGTGTGTATTCAAAATGTCCTAAAGGGGTTGAAAATGCTGTTTTAGGAATATCTGTTTCTTTGACTTTTATTTGGTGAAAGCCTGAAGCTAAATCTAGAGTGGTAAAATATTTGGAATGTCCTAGTTGATCTAGAATTTCTTCGATATTTGGTATTGGAAAACTATCACCTACAGTTTTTTCATTGAGTTTGCGATAATCTATTACAATTCGCCATTTTCGTTTACCAGATGCATCAAGTTTTTTGGGGACTACCCATACGGGACTATTATAGGGACTAACCGAATGTCTTATTATGCCTTGTTTTAGCATTTTGGATATTTGTTTGTTAACTTCTTGTTTGTGTATTTCAGGAAATCGATAAGATTTAATATTAACTGGAGTTGGATCACTTACTTGAATTCCGTGTTCTACTAGATTTGTACAAGTCAATGTGTCGTCGGATAAATAAAAGATGTCATTAAATTCTGAGCATGTTTTAATAATCGAATGCTTTTCTTCGGGATTTAAATGATCTAATCTTAGATTTTCTTTTAATAACTTCAGCCTATCGTTTTTATTTGAAGATGCGGTTCGATTTAGAAAGATACAGGATTGTTCTTTGGGGAACTCTTCCAATTGTACGCTAATTTTCTTTAGACTTAGTTTATTATTAGTGGCATTCAAAAGAGTAGTTACAGCTTTTCCGTTTTGAACTTTAACTAGGGATTTGGCAAGGTAGACACCTTCCATTATTTTGGATTGAGGGCAGATGCCTTCTGTTAGATTGTCATTTAGGATATTAATTTCTATGACTGTTTCCGATCTAGGCTTGATAAGAGGAAAAGGATTATTTAATAATTGTCGACGTTCTCGTATTTGTTTTTCATTATAAAGTGACACTGGATTTGGAATTGAGTTGAAATAAACTTGTGAACTCCTGTAATCGATACGACAGGATTCTTGAAGCAATAAATCATTGCCGATGATGCCATCAAAAGGGACATTATTGTCATCTTCGATGAGATAGAATTTGATTGGTAAAGAATAATCTTCGATGCACAATTCTAATATTGCGCTGCCTACTGTTTTCAGTGGCATATGGATTGATAATCCATTAAGGGTGAGTTTATCCTTAGTATTACAGAGAAGTTCGATACCAGGAATGTTTTCAGCTTTAAGCAAGGAGACGGAAGCTCCAGTATCAAGTAGAAAATGAAACTCTGATCCTTGATAATTCGCGACTATGAAGGACATATTTGAGTTTGCGAGGAAAATTGAGTGATCTACAATTGTAGATGAACTAGGGGTTGACTCACTGCTATTAGAAGCGGGTGAGTATGAGCGATGCATTTCGCTATTCTCTACAGTATTAGTAGAGTTAGATAAAGAAGACTCGTTTATATTACGAGAAGAAATATTAGAAGTTGAAGGTCGGTTCGCGTGCCAACGAACGAGATTGTTGTGTGAACTCAAATTTGAATTAGAAGTTGAGGTTGGGTTTGAGTTCGAGTTTGAAATTGGAATTGAATTTGAATTTGAGTTTGAAGTGAGAACGTTATTATTACGCCAGTTTAGGGACATTCTTCGACGTCTACGTCTCTGAATTCTTGCGTTTATCAAATTACTTGATCGATCGGATCGTCGATTTGAATTATTTCGGGGCTGTAACCGATTTCGATTACGACTTTGATTTTGAATTTGATTATAATTACGAGATAAATCAACGGCTTGCATTTGAGTTTGAAGTAGTGTGATAATATTTTGAAGTTGTTGTATAGATGCAAGAGCCTGTTGTATAACATTTTGCGGAGGTATTGCCAAGGGTGGCGGTTGATTTGGTAAATTAAAGGGCGTCGGATTTTGTCTGCGAGGTCTTACGTCGGTTTTCTTACGATTTATACACAATCCACAGATACGACGTTCATCTGGGACGTCAATTCGTTTAAATTCTGATTTGTAGTTTGTTTTTGTTTTTGACGCTCTTTGAAGTTATTTTTAAAATTGTTAAAAGAGGAATGTGATTTTTGGAATGACTCGTTATTGTGTCTTTGATTGTTAAATTTCCTTTTATAACATTCTGTAATAAGATGACCTTGTTTTTTGCAATAATTGCAAGTTTTAACCGATGATGAGTTTTGTGCAAAATTTATTTTAGGTGAGATGGGATTATTAAATTTTGGAAAATTTCTTCTTTTGATGCAATTTCGAGTTTGATGACCTGTCTGATGACAGTTTTGACAACGAATGCGGGATTGGTGCATTTGGAGGGCTTTTTCTTCCTCCTGAGCACAAGTTAACGCTTCTGTAAGAGATGCAAAATATCTGCCGCGAAGGAAACGTGAAATATCGGATAATGAATGATACACAAATCTTTGTAAAGCCAATTCTTTTATAGTTTCTACTCTACCTTCTCTTTCTGTTCCGTTTTTAGTGTGTATTGCATTTAATAAACGTGTAGTTAAACTATCGATTCGATTGTAGAATTTAATAATTGGTTCTTCATGACTTTGTTTGAGGGTATTTAATTCTTCCATTAATTGAATATAATGTTTTTTATCGGAATATAATTGGGTTAAAATATGTTTTAATTGACCCCAATTGTCAAATTCTTTATCGCGAAGTTGAGCTTTAGCGTTTCCTGTTAATTTTGAAATAATATACGCCATTAATGCATGTTTCTGTGTTGTATGAGCAAAACGCATAGCATTATCACAATTTCCAACAAATTCATGTAATTCAGTTCGATTGCCATCGAATGATTTCGGAATTAGTGAACATAAAAATGAAATTTTGTAAGCTGGTTTATCGGGTACAGAATTGGAAACTTCATTATCTGTATTATCAGATGTAAGACTGGTATTTGAACCAAGCATTTTGATAAATTAATTTGAATTAATTTAATTAAAGAACTTTATCAATTGTAAAGTAAAGGAAAAAATGGATGAAGGACTTACTGTGTTGTTCGCCTCGTTATTCCACCTTATGAATTGAAATTCGTCGAACAGGATGCTGTGCGGGCCAGAAACTTTTCGCCGACAGCAAGCAGGAACCTCGGGGTATCGCAAAGCGTTCCCGTGGATCTCGGTGCAAGATTTTCTTTTCTTGGATTTTTTTTCTATTCGATGTGGATCCCAGCCGACTGCGCCAAAATTCGTGTTGTGGTTCTTTTCACGAGGTTTTCACAGTTTGGTTCAATTAAACACTTTTTACAAGTATTGGTTTTATTGAGAACACAATTAACGAGGAATACGATTACAAGTTATTTAATGATGCCAAAAATCGTGTTAGTAACGTACTAATTATCGTGTTAGAATCGTATTAATTTACATGATCCAGTAATTTGCTTATATAGTCTAAATGAAGGTTACTGCGAACATTCTAGAAGGAATACGTACAAACATTTAAGGGATGATCTCATTTTTAATGTGAATTTTGCGTTAAATACGTATTGTGAAGACAGATTTATTATTAATGATCATTAAAGTCAATTTAGTCGATAAACAATAATTTCTAAAATGCTTGCAGAACATGATAATTCTATTAAGTGTGATTAAG
This sequence comes from Melanotus villosus, assembly GCA_963082815.1. NCBI lineage: Eukaryota > Metazoa > Arthropoda > Insecta > Coleoptera > Elateridae > Melanotus > Melanotus villosus. Next base: position 46,731,778 of record OY720418.1, on the reverse strand, counting down.
TTGCTAAAAGGGTCTGATCTAATTGTTTATGCAAATGTAGGATGTGCGTATTAAGATGATTGTGCAATCTAACGAAATATTAGATGAATTCTACGCAATAATTAGTTAGTATTACTAAATATGAATATAATACAATAAAATAAAGTGATTATAGGGGAGGTACCTAACAATATTTATGGAAGGCTATTAACCTCTAATTGAACGCCATTTCGAACTACACAACCCGTCTTAGGAATATTTATACACGAACGTTTTACAACGGTTTAGAAAACCTTGTTCTATTTACTGCTTCAGATCAAGAATTTAGTTGATTGAACCAAAAATTAATTTACTTTGCATCTAAAGAATGTACAAGTGTAAGTGCAACATATTTGGTTTCTTATTAATTATACTTAATTGGAAAGCAGCTGAGTCCAACATTGAAGTATTAAATGCAAGGCATTTTTCGTTGGTGAAAAACTACAACATTTCTTCACTAATCAGAAAAATATTTTTAGCCGAAGCTACTTTGTACTTTATATCTAATAACTCTCGGGATCTGTCTATGCTCGAAACTGTAACCAATCCTCTTATTATTGTAAATATCAACAAACCAATAAAGCTGTCGTTGAATTCATATAACAATTATTATGTAATTTTTACTAAGAATTGGATCTCACTCAAAGGGATTTTGAACGAGTTACAGACTACAGCGATTTGGCATAGAAGCAGTTCTCCGAGAGGAAAATTTTTAATTATAGGAGACTTGGAAAATGATTTAAAGCTAACTTTTGAAATGTTGTGGCGTTTTGATATAATCAACGCGATGCTACTCGTAAAGCAAAATTACCGGAAAATCGATACATTTCCAAATCAATCGAAATTATATACCTCCAATCCATTTTTATACGAAAACAAATGTGGAAAATTGGCAAAGCAGATATCTGTCCAGTATTATAACGCGTCCATAGCATTTCCAGACATCTACACTAGATTACATGGATGCCATATTAAGATTGTCAATACTTTTCCAATTATTGGTGATGGAACGCCTAATAGTTTTATGTGGCAAAATCTAAACAACTTCATGGACGATGCGTCAAGTGCCAATACGTGTATTATTGTGACTCAGGATGTAGATAAAATGATTCACGATAAAAATGAAGACTTAGTATTAACTATAGGATATGAAGTAACCGAAACTGCTATAAATAATTACGATCGAAGCGAAGCATTTTATCGAGACGAGCGCTTCTGGGCCGTTCCAAAACCCGAAAAAAATTTTAACGCCAAAAAACTGTTGTTAATTTTTACCGGCACTATTTGGACGTTAATATTATTAGCTTTTGTGACTGCAGTGATTCTATGGTGGGCAATTTTGAAATGTGCACAACGAAAACAAAGTACAGATTTCAGTAAATGCTTTCTGAACGTTTATAAATGTACTTTATTAATTTCTGTTGAAAGTATACCTAATATAAATGTTCTAAAGTTTCTTCTGTTACTGTATTTAGTATACAGTATTCACATTAACAACTTGTATCAAGCACAGTTGATAAGTGTTCTGACAAGTCCGAATTACGAACGGGGTATAACAACCATGGAAGAATTGGTAGAGTCAGGTCTCCCCTTACTTGTTCAGGACGATGCAGCAGTATTTAACTTCACTAGTAATCAACCTGTCGACAGCGTGATTTTCAAAATGGGAAAAAATCTCCTGCCGTTGTTGTATTTAAATACCACTGATAATTTACTAAAAATTATAAAATATCGTAACCGTAGCTTTCCTTTAGGAAAAGTTCAACTGGGCATATTTAAAAACGTTGAAAACGCAATAAATATTGTAAAATACAATACCGGATTATTACCTCTTGATGTCGTATTTCTTTCACGAAAAGGACATTACGGTATACCTACAATAAATAAAATTATTACAGTTGCAAGGGAATGTGGGTTCTCGAACAAAATTGTATCCGATGTACCAAAAATAAAGCTTCTCCTAGAAAATGGAAATATGGTTATGAAACTTACACTTAATCAGCTGGTGAGTGTTTTTGGTTTATTGGCAACTGGATTAGCTCTTGGGTTTGTAACATTCATGATAGAATTATTTGTTAAAGCTGCATAACCAGAGAAAATCTACCTTATGTCGTAGTGCTAAAAAGCACGATAGTTTTTATCTGCTCTAGAAATTATTTCAAAATATTGTAGATGCTTTCCAATGAATAAAATCGTACACTGATTATATTATCGTCTTATTTCTTAAACACTTTTATTTTCTTGGTTATGGCGTTATACATACGTATTTGTAGTATTTACACAGACCCAAGGGCAGTCTAAAATTGTCTACACTTCCCTTAGTGTCTTTTTATGTGAACTGTTTGGAAATTAATCACGTTATTTACTGCTCTAGGAAGGTAGGTTAACACTTCACTTCCTTGTTGTTACGACAATAAAAAAAAAAAAATGGAGAATCAAGCTTAATATAGTGTGAAATCCGTTTTTATTTCAGTTTTAAAATACTAGCCAGGCAACTAGATACTGCTTAGTTTAGAAAGATTTGAATTTGTAAAATTTTATGTGGTAAAGGAGCAGATGTGAAATTGATTAGGGTGTCTTAAAACCCTTTATAGGGCAGTGGGTAAATAGTTTCCCACCATCCTAGGACCTGAACTGGCTTTGGCTAAATAATTTGCGTCGTGCGCAATACATAGCTTTAGTACCGTCGCCTGCGTTGATTAAAAAAGGGGTTTATACCGTTTTTAATCAACGCAGGCGACGTTTAGCACCAAGGTCAGCTAAATTAAATGTTACATATTAAGGCGTTACCACTTTATTTAGCCAAGACGCAATTAGAAACAACGGTGACGCCATTTGAGGTAAACTATACATTTCTCCCTTAAAAAATGTACAGTTCACCGCAAAGAAATTAAGTTAAGGCATAAATTACGTCATTTTTTGCCTTAACCGCTATTTCCGTGGCCCATAAGTATAGTTATTACAATTAACTGAAACTGATACGAAAAAAATAAAATGTATTGCATTACGAGTATTATAGTTCATGGTTATCATAGAAATAGAATTTATGGTTGTCAGTTAACAAAAAACTAGTTATGTTATTTACGGTAGTACATAAAGTCATTCTGATTAATTTTCAAGAAACGATCATTTCCAATTTAGTTTTATGCGGAACTATTTTTTGGTTTGTTTGTCGTTATTCCCATACCTTATTTTTATGAAAATAGTCGATATTTCTGAAAACATTTATATTACATTTCTAGAAAAAAGTAATTTTTTATCAAAAGTTTTGCTTATTTTGAAAAGCCTTTAGTTGCGGTTATAACGCCGATAACAGTTACAGGGTGGTTAAAAATTAAGGAAGTGTGAAATGGTACCAGGAGTAGAGTACCAGTTATTTATTTAAAAATAAAATGCATACTTTATTCAATAACATTAACACAGAATTATGGAACCAATAATAAGTTAATGGCATAAAATTATTCTACATTGAGATGATATCAATTGGTATTAAGATATTATGTTAAATAGAAGTTACTTTTATTTTTGACGAATTAAGACTGATGATTATTTTTATGCAGTTTTAATGTAAAATAAAATATGTAAATAGGGTTAGATAATGTTATTGTATTATAAATTTAATTTAAGATATACTCCATTTCATTTTTAAAAACCACCAACGCCGCATTATACCTTAGAAATACAACCGGCAACAATGTTTAGTGAGAAATATTTCAGCTTGACTTTTAGAGGTTATGATCAGTTATGATGTTATTATTTGTTCTGTCCTCTTTCGCTATGACCTTTCGTTACCAGATCACGTTATACATCAGAATTTGTAACTAGTATTAAATAATATCATTATACGGTCAATTTTGCTTTATCTTGGGGTGCTGTAAAATAGTAAGTTAAAGAAATAATTCTAGTTCTAACCTTTTAGATGACAGAGAAGAGGCAGTATAAGGACTAAAGCGCCACACTTTAAGGACTCTATGCACAAACAATGCCAACAATTGACACTTGGGAACTTATTTAATGTAGAGAACTAGAACATCAAAATACGACGTCTAACAAGTAACAACAGTAAAGCAAAAACGAACAGGGCAAAATTGAAAAGTCAAACAATAACCCAATCACTGAAAGGAAAATAAACTGTTTGGAATTAATCCGTATCTTCAGCTTCGCCAATTTCTATGTATACATTCCGCCCTTCTGCCGTGATGCAACAAGAGTCTCGCCTAGTTTATTTAAATTTAAAATGTTTGTTACTGTTGTAAGAGATACCTATTTTCGGAAATTGTAAATTGTAGATATTGTAAATAAGGGAACATGATTTGTATTTACCGAAGAAATGTTCTCTAATTTTTCGTGAATCTGTCTATCACTTAAGTCTGGTGCCAAATATTTTAACTCTTCAAACCATTTGACTAACGCATTTTTCATCTTTCGATCTAATAAATTGCATTTCTTACGTCCTATTTTTCTAAAAATGTTAGCCAAATTGAATTTGAAAATTACTAATTCAAATCTGACAAATGATTTATTTTTTTATTTATTTCAAAAATCGCAATATTAGGGTAATTTTAATTTTGCCAACATAATTCAACAGGTGGTGGCTTTTTAAAAATGAAATGGCCTATAGATAAAAAAACGTACAAACGTGTATTTGAAGGGACATTATTAATATTTAAGTGTTACCAATGAAAATTAATGATTATTTAAGTGTTGCCAAGGAAAAGGAACGAATATTTTAATTGGGGTAAAAATGGGAAAACCAGGACAACTGGAGTCAAGATAAATAAACAAGTAGAATGTTATTTTCTGAAGAACCAAGTTGTGTGTTTTTCTGTGCGCTTAGAAAAAGAAAATAGAATAGAAGTGCAATTGTGTTTCCAAAAGGAGGTTGCATTTTTGGGTAGAAGAAGTTAAATAAATGATTTCTTCTAAATTAAAAGGGAAGAATAACGTGATATAAAAAAATAAATTGGTTTGCTGATCAACTGAAGATTGAAATCGGATTCCTGTACAGCTAAATATTAAGATTGGAATGAAAGTCGGTTACTGCGTATCAACTGATTTGGATTTGAAAATTGTATGGACTGGTTTGGATTAATAAAAGTGAATAATTGATTTGGATTGAAAATACAAAAACGTGGGCGTATTTAAGAACCGTATAAGTTTGTGTTTTAAAAGTGAACGGTAGATATTACATTTAGGGAAGATAAGATTTTTTAAATTTGTTAATAAATCCGCATAAAAAACATATTTTATTATCTTTATTGAACTAAAATGGATCTCTTCAACAACCCGAAGCTGAGCTAGTCGCAGTAAATAAAATTGATACAATGTAGTTGGTATCTTAACATCATTTCTCCAACATAGAACCTTCGCAGTACGACTTAACACCACTCCCTCAGAATCAAGAAATGCAACCGCTAGTGTGCCTCAGGGAAGTATCTTGGGCGCACTGTTACTTAATATATACATCCATGACATTCCGGAAACTGCAGAAGCACAACTAGCATTGTTTGCAGATGACACAGTCTTGTTGGCGCATAATTACAATCTAGAAATAGCCATCTCACTCCTACAAAGATCAGTCAACCACCTAGTAAATGCAGCTAAATGCGAGTGCAAAATCTTTTCTCTTAGAAGAATAAACAACCCACCAAATTTGGTAATAAACCAAAACTTAATTATCTGGAACCCACAGGGTTCAGCGGTCAAATACTTGGGAGTATACCTAGACACACGCCTAAAATGGGGGTTTCATATTAATAAAAATCTTAACCAATGTCATGCGCGACTGGTACTGTTATATTCAATAATGAACAAGAAATCCTTACTAAAAATTGATTGCGCCCTACTAATATATAAATCTATTTTTTTGCATTCTGACAAAAAAAGTGGACTTTTTTTATCAAAAAATCATAAAGAAAGCAACACTTTTTAATTTTACATTTTGCATTAAGTAAGTATGCTTTAAATAAAATATTGTAAATTGTCAGTTTGACAACTGTCAATTCTCAAATCCTTTTTATCCTGTTTTGAGGGATTTAAAATGTAAAAATGCAAAAAAATATTGTGTACAACTCGTATGAAAGCATCTTTTTTTCACTCGTTTGATTGATGCACTCCGGCTTCGCCGTCGTGCATCAAACTTCAAACTCATGAAAAAAAGTATTGCTTTCATTACTAGTTGTACAAATAACTATTGAGGCCTATTTTAACATACTGTTGTGCTGTTTGGAGTAATGCTCCCAAAACCCAAATTAAAAAGCTACAAATCATTCAAAATAAAGTGCTCCGAATATGTGCAAACGTCCCATGGTATGTTAGAAGCTCCCAAATTCATGAAGAATTAAACATACCAACTATTGAACAGCATATAAAAAAAGTGACTAAAACGTTTATAGTAAACTTACAACAGTCGCCGAGGCCACAGTGAAATCGGTCTGCTCGGGCTGTGGGTTCGACTCGTGGTCCGTGCAAGTCGGTTTCACTTAGTATAAGTTAGTATGTAGGTAAGTTGCATGTATGTAGTATGTAAGGTAGTATGTAAGGGACGCCCGTACCCCCTGAAGTAATGCGAAAGCGGTTCGGGGGGGTACGGTCTACGGTAGTATGCATGAATGGTAAAAAAAAAAAAACTTACAACAGTGTGATAGTGCAGTATTATACAATTCAGGCCAAAAAAACATTCACAAAAGACTATAGCGAAAACTCCCCCAGGACTTATGTTCGTCATCAGATGAAAGTGATTAATAGTATACAGGGAAATTTTCTTTTTAGTATACATATACCCTATGTATACTCTTATAATAAACGCAATATATAGGCACCCCAATATACACTATAAACGTCACGTCACGTGGTGCGTAAAGGTTATGTTTCATGTTTGTAAATAATAAATAAATCAAAATTAGTGGAGTATCAAAATAATTTTAATTCAACGATTATTCTAAAACATAAAATATCAACAATACAAAATAACAGTTAAAGACTAATTTTTTGAAATTAACTTAATTTGATGATTTAAAAAATTAGCATGCTGTGGCAAAAATCATCAAATTAAGTTAATGTCAGAAAATTAGTCTTTAACTGTTGCTGTTTTTATTTTCCTTTCTGTTTTGTATTGTTGATATTTTATGTTTTAGAATAATCGTTGAATTAAAATTATGTTGATATTCCACTAATTTTGATTTATTTTTTATTTACAAACATGAAACATAACCTTTACGCACCACTTGACGTGACGTTTATAGTGTATAGTGGGTTGCCTATTTGCGTTTATTATAAAAGTATACATAGGGGATATGTATACTAAAAATAAAAATTCCCTGTATTATAGACCAAGGTAGAGAAGACATTTTTCTCAGCCGAGCAGTATTATTTCCCGACATGCGAAGCATGGAGGGAAATAAGTTGTGAGGCTGAGAAAAGTCTTCTCTACCGTGGTTTATATACTATTTTTTTCACTACTAGCACCTTTATTCCTTTTAATTAATCATTTTTACATAAATAAAAAATAAAATGACAGATGCGTATATTTATTTCTAAAAATCAAATAGCCTTGCTCGAAAACAAGGGGAGAGGTTAATTTCAATTGACATTTGGGTAAAACATATTTAAAATAGGCAGCTGAATGCATAGCAATTGTTTTTATTATTAACCAGTAGTCAATAATAAAAAATTATTGACCACTAGGAGAGAAATTCATCTTCTGGGCTCGAAAATAAGGTCAATAACGACATCTTCTAATACTAGTAGTGAAAAAAATTAATTACTGTATCATTACATTCACGCCACCGAGGAGCTGACAGCCGACCTCATTATGACATTTATAGTGAAATAAAATCTATTGTAACAAAACCTTGTGTAACAAGCAAGTTGTTGATCTGGTTGTAAATATACATTTAAAAAAAAATGGGATGGATGTTTTACAGCATACAGCCATACACGTAAATATTGGCGGTTTAGATTAGAATATTTAAACAAATATGTAAGTAAGAACATCCCCTACGGCAAGTATCTAAAGTGCTACCTTTTTGCACGCGTAAGAAAGTTTAAAGAACGGGCCGAAGGCTTTCTAGAAAGAAATGTTAATTATTTTAGGTATTACGATATTCTCAAAAAAAAATAAATAAAATTGATATTCTTAGTTTAATTGTCACAAAGAAATGACATATAATTTACTGTTTTTTTTAGTGACGTACGTCTTTCGTTCTACACACAGTTCTAAATTTTTTTTACTTCTCACCTACTTGCAAATTGCACAGAACACTTTTTTGCAAGTTTGATTTTGATGATTTATTTATTTAATAAACCTTTTTTTTGGTGTAGTCAATGGTAAACGGTCATTTTACTTTGTAGAAAATAGTAAAGTAATGTGGCATTTTACTCGTTAGCAACCTTTACTCATTAGCAACGCTTGAGTCATTAGCAACCAACACTTTATTCCTAGCAACACAGTCTGTTTGTTTACTTGTTACTATGTACGTGTTGTAGTTGCTATGTTTCCGTACAAACATAACCTTGATAAATTTATCAAATTTTTCTAGAAAATTCGAACTTTTAGTACTTACACAAAAAAAGAGCGTATTCAACGCGTAAGAAAAGTGGTTTTCTAGCTCGTGAAATTGTAATTCACTCGCTAACGCTCGTGAATCAAACATTTTCCACTCGCTAGAAAACTGCCATTTTTCTTTACTTGTAGAATAATCTGCTATTATTTTATTTATTTATGGCATGCAAAAAAATTTAAATAACAAAATAAATTTTTTTTTCTATACACGATGTGCATTTTTAAGCGACTTGGGCATCTTGCTTATTCCCCGATGTTAACTTTGTTATTTGAAGAATTATGTTAAAACAAATACAAGCAATATTTTAAGCCATTTTAATTCGAAAGCATTAAAATAACACCTTTCATGCAAATCTGTACATGGGGTTGCATACGCAGTTATAACTGGTGAATTATGGTCTATCGGGTAATTTTGAGAATCACTGGAACCTAACCTCGAATTCATCAAGTGAATCTTAACGGTAAAAAAAAATCCGTCGGTTGGGGTACTCCGCTCTCAGTAGCGTAACGGGTGAGTACTTCCTTTAACGTTGGAGAAGATTCGGGTTCATACCTCCAACCATGACCATACTTTGGCCTGGAGTGCGCTTGGTGTTCGATTCTGTGTAGGTCAAATAAATTAAGTTTAGAAGGCCGATGATTGTAGTAATTGACTACAATATGCTTTGAAGTCTTTGAGCTTTGGGATTAGTTTAGATTGACAGAACAACAGATATAGTACGTCTAGCGAATAAACAGCTCCGGTTCGTTAGCGCTGCTGGTTAAGCGAAGCCAGGCCAAACTAGTGACATCCTCTTCTGCATTACTGGTTCACTCGCCGTAAAATGAACACGTATATAATTAAGAGTGTTCGCGATACTATCTCTGTTTGGCTGCTTTCTTCAACGAAGACAGAGCATCACCGGGTTGTCGTATTTGAAACTTGTTTTACCGGTTCATATTAAATCCACCACGGTCTTAATCTGGCGCAGGTACCAAAAGTTGTTTGTTATACCTACCGAACGCTTAAAAAGTTTTTAATAATGCTAATGGTAACAAGAAAATAATATGGCAACAACTTACGAAACTAAACGTTCATCCTAGTAAGCAACCCAAAGATTTACCTTTACATCTGCAAAATGTTAATGAAATTAATGATTACTTTACTAAATCTGTCCCCTCAAATGATCCAAACACTAAGAACGACTGTATACAATTTTACAAAACTAACTGCAAACTGAATATACCAAATAAATTTCAATTTAACACTATTACAGATGAAACAATGTTTAACATAATTAATAGCATTAAAACTAAAGCTCATGGCGTAGACAACATCCCCATTCAAATGATAAAACTCTGTTGCCCTTATATAATCCCAATACTTACGCACATAATAAACTTTTGTCTTGATAACGAAGTAGTTCCCGAAATCTGGAAACAGTCAAAGATAACCCCGTTGCAAAAGAAAAAACTCCAACAGATTTTAAAGATTTACGGCCTATCAGTATATTGCCGGCAATGTCAAAAATCTTGGAAAAGGCAATGGCCTTGCAACTTTGGACATTTGTTGAAGTGCATAACATCTTACCTAAACGACAATCTGGATTTAGGCCAGGTTACAGTTGTAGTATGTCCTTAATTGATATTGCCGATGATATAATTACTGAAAGTGATCAAGGTAAATTAACGATAATAGTATTCCTAGATTTTACTAAGGCATTTGACACCCTTGATCACGAGACTCTTCTGTCTATACTTCACTTTATCGGGCTCCATAACTCTGCCATAAATATTTTCCGCTCATATTTAACAGGTCGTACGCAGCGAGTCTCCCTTGCAGGAAACATATCTGAAGCTAAAACTCTGACAACTGGAGTGCCGCAGGGCTCGATATTGGGCCCATTGTTGTTTACTATTTATACATCTTACGTAATTGAATTTTCGCTACAATACTGTCAGTTTCACCTTTATGCTGATGACACGCAAATTTACTTATCTTTCCTATTAACAGATGTTCACGAAGCTGTAAATAAAATAAATAATGATTTGCAAAGTCTTTTGGAACAATGTAGTCGACATTCTCTTTTCTTGAATCCAAGTAAGACGGGTGTTGTGCTCTTTGGTAGCAGAATGCATAGAGCATCTGCCATCAATGACATAACATTATATTTGGATAATACACCACTTCCTGTGAAGGACGAGGCTGCAAGTCTCGGCGTTGTTCTTGATAATAAATTAAGATTTAAAACATATATACGGCGCTGTATTAATAAGGCATACTGTAACCTAAAATTGCTATTCTGTAACCGGCATATTCTAAATAAACAGTTAAAAATAATGCTATGTGATTTACTGGTTCTTTCACAATTTAATTACGCCGACGTATTATATAACCACTGCATTGATGCAGATGATTGCAAACGAATACAGCTAGTCCAGAACAACTGCTTAAGATTAATACATGGCATTAAAAAGTTCGAAAGAATCACATACAAATTAAAAGAAACGAACTGGCTTAATATGAGACGGCGCCGAGATTTGCATTGTGCTGTATTATATTACAAAATACTTGTAACAAAAATCCCATCATATTTGTCTCGTAAAATTAGATATAGAACTGATATTCATAATCTCAATTTAAGATATAAAGGTATGCTATCAATACCCCCACATACTACAGCGCTGTTTAATCGTGGTTTCTCTTATAATATTTGTGCATTTTACAATTCATTATCATTAGATCTTCGAGGCCTGTCCGCTACAAAATTTAAAACGCTTTATAAAAGGAAGCTGTTGCAGCAGCAGATGTTCGAGTGAGCAGAAATGTTAGTATTGTTAATAGTAATAATAAAATTCACCGCATATCATATCATATCATATACAGGGTTCGTCAGTGAAGCGGGAAAATTTAAAACTCCTGTATCTACATAAGTTTTTATTTTAACATTAATGTTTTTACAGTTTTCTGTTAAGTTAGACTTGCCATTTTATTTTTTAAAAATAATGCTTGACAGGTGGGCACCATTGCGATCTACGCACTCTTGTAGTCTTACTCGAAAATTTTCCATTACTCGCCGTAACATTTCCGGTGTAATACGTGCAACTTCTTCTTGAATTTTTAGTTTTAGTTCCGGGAACGTTTGCGGTCGTTCGACGTACACCTTGCTCTTGAGCCAACCCCAAAGAAAAAAGTCGCATGCGGACAAATCAGGAGATCTAGCCGGCCAAACAATGTCTGCATTTTTTGATGTGATATGGTTCGGAAAGAGTTCCCTGAAAGCAGTATGACTGGTAGCACCGTCTTGCTGGAACCATATGTGGAAATCGAACCACCTCTGACATCAGAAATGTTGTGACCACGTTTGTGTAACGAACTGCACTAACGGTTGTAGCGTTTCCTCGATCGTCTTGAAAAAATAATGGTCCAATAATGCCAGATGATGAAAGTGCACACCATACTGTCACCTTCGGACTATGCAACGGTTTCTCATGTAAGACTACACGAGTGCGTAGATCGTAATGGTGCCCACCTGTCAAGCGTTAATTTAAAAAAATAAAATGGCAAGTCTAACTTAACAGAAAACTGTAAAAACATTAATGCTCAAATAAAAACTTATGTAGATACAGGAGTTTTAAATTTTCCCGCTTCACTGACGAACCCTGTATATCATCTATCTAATGATTTAGAACTATTAATTGTATATTTATGTGTATTAGTATTTAAGTATCTATTCTGGTGAGGTGGTAGAACGGTAATTTAAGTTACTGAACCTCACCATTTATCCCATTCTCATAAAAATTTTATATGTACATTGAAAATTTATCATATGTAGTTTTTGGGATAATAAACAATTTATTATTATTATTATTATTAATTTTTCATATTTCAAAAATTCAAATGTACCTACTGTTATCAAATTAAGAAGAAAATAGAGGATACAGTCAAGAATAGTACGAATTATTTAATAGCGTTATTGTAAGGTCAAACTATGTATATAATTTAAAGAATTACAAGACATTCCCTTTATTTACGATAAATAATGACAATATAAAATTCACACACAATGCAGTGGTGGAAACGAAAAGCGGCGCAGTGCATATTTCAGATTAATGACTCAGTCACGTCGCACCTGCATCCACTGCATAGGAATTTTAAGCGCTGGCGTTGTATATTCGCTAGACGTACCTATAACCCACCACAAGTCATGATGAAGAGAAAAACCACATGGAAAGGAATCGCTGACGATATCGCACATTCAGTTGCTCTGGTTGAGAGATTAGTACTCATGAACACTTTCGAGTAGCTGCATGAAAAGTGTAGATTGCGAAGATGATTGTTAAACATCTAAAAATGGCCAACACAAATTAAATTAAATTAAATGTAAATGAAAATGGTTGCATAAATCCGCCTTTAGTTGCTTAAATTTTTGGTTGACCTAAAATCAGTGGCGGCCCGGAAAATTTACGGACAAACCGGAATTTAAAAAAAAATAAAAGACACGAAGTATAAGATTTGCACTTTTATTAAGCAACAAACAATATTGTCTGCCAATAATATACAGGGTGTAACAAGATCATGGGACACCCACCTTTTTTCCTTTATTTATCAAGATAAATTGTTGAAATTTGGAACATCCTATATACTTCCTAAACGCCACTTTCTGACACATTAAATGATATTTTTCCACTTCGTATTTCAGCGGAAGTTGCACTAACCTTTGATTTTCAAATGGAACACCCTAATATTAATGCATGTTTGAATTCTGCATAATTTTCTGAATCCAATGATACCACATAAGTGACATTTCAGTCTTCAACATTTAATTTAATTTGATTTTTAGTTTTCTATTTAAGTGTGCCATGACTGTTCCGGTTTATTCTAATTGCGCCGTGTAATACTAGAAAAATCAAAATCCCATCGAAAATAGTAAATTATGTGATTTATGAGCAAATAAAGTGTATCAAAATGGTTTTTGGGACAAAACACAATATTTTCAAATGTAACCATATTAGTACCCTGGTACCTTTTATTGCTAGTATTAATAAGCTATTTATTCATGCGCCGTATTAAAATCTGCGATAAATACAATCAAAATTACAGCTAAGAGGAAATAAGAAAATACAATTATGTTCCAATTATAAGGCAAGAAGTACATAAGGTGGCTTTGAAAACAAAGTTCACAGATTTCTTGGAGAAATATACAAAAGAAAAGGTACTGAGTTTCTCGCTGAACCGCTTCCAGATCATGTATTCCAAAATTATTCGAAGAGGGTATTCAAAAAATCAGGGAGGTTATTTCGGACAATTAAGTACATCTGGTTTAGTGTCGACAAATCGACTGATGTTAAAGGAAGATACGTTGCAAATTTTGTTGTTGGTGTTGTGAATGGTAACCCTTCTTTCAGTTATTTAGTGATTGGTTGTTTATTCGTTTCAAAAATAGAATTTTCAGTTTATATAAAATCCGTTGCCCTCTTTCAATTTTAAACGGCCGCATAATTATTTTATTAATTTAGAAACAATTTCGCTGGTAAAATGAATTTAATAAAGTTTAAAGGAGCAAATGTGGAATTAATTAGCATATCTGCGTCTCAAACGAGGCTTTATTCAGAATGAAAGGTTCTTGTGAATAAAATGCAAATTATTTATTGTAGTTTTTAAGCTATTTCTTTCTTAAATAAGCAACAAATTCAAGTAAAGTGGTATCAAATTAAGCGCATTCTTTTGACTTTCGATTGATACCACTATCAATCCTATCAACTCAAATGGGGCAGGAATCTGCATATATACGATTTCCCATGCTAGTTCCCTATGTTCGCCCCTTAAGTCAAACACTCGGTATACAACCATAATAGAAAGTTTTCAACGTTGAAGAACTTACCGAATTTTTTAAGTGACTGATGCAATAGTTTTTACAAGCAAGTTTACTAGATAAATCGTGAATATGTTCATTCCATGATAGATTCTGATCAAGCTCGATCCCTAAAACTTTTATACTTTTGTTCTGAGTTACTGATTTATTATAAAGTTTAATTAATAAACTGTGGTCGTATATCATTCCAGATGGAGCAAACATAATCATATCTGTTTTATGCTGATTTAAAATTAGCCGGTTATTTTTACACCAGGATGTCATTCTATCAACACTATGTTGTGCCATCTTACTAAGAGTATTATAATTTTGCTCCGAAACAACAGCAGAGGTGTCATCGGCATACGAAGATAAAAAAGTATTCTCCAAGTAAGATGACATGTCATTAATAAACTTGAACAGAAACGGTCCACGTATACTACCTTGAGGTATCCCACAAACATCGGAATAAAAGTTATTCTTGTTTACCGATATTTTAACACGCTGAGTTCTATCCGTCAGGTAGGGCTTTACCCAGTTCAACGCAGGACCACGGACGCCATACCGAAATAATTTTTCAAGAAGTAAAGCATCATTAATAAGATCGAACGCTTTAGTAAGATCATAAAATATTCCAATACATTTTAATTTACTGTTGAGATTACTTAAAATGTGATTACAAAATGAGAAAATCGCGTCTTGAGTACTTCGTCCTTTGCAGAAACCGCATTGATGGGGAGTTATTAAACTGCGTTTTCTAAAAACCAAAAACGCCTTTTCAAAAATTTTTGAAAAGATCGATAACAATGCAATAGTCCTATAATTGTTTTTCGACCTCCTGATTAGTAAGTGAACCATTATTGACGAAAAATTAGAAACGTAAGTGGAATTTACCGTTTGTTTATTGTTGTCATAGTAGGTAGTGAATGTATTAACAGTACTATAATGTTTACTTACGCGAACTGGTACTGGTAAGTGAACATTATACTCCGCCACGTGACTTCGCAATTTTATTGTGACAGCTGTCAATCATGTTAATTTAATTTTAATATTATTACGGTTTTTGATATTTTTTCCAGGCGGTCGAAAAAATAGTATATGCGACTTGTACCGTATTGTTTTGGCCTCGCATGCTTAGAAAACCGAGGCGTAACCAAACTGCGTGCTCGTCCAAAAAAATACTACTTACGAGCACTTGGCACGTAATATACTATTACGTTGCTAGGGTCGTCTATTTTAATAACAGGAGTTATGACGCCATGCTTTATTGAACTAGGAAAAACTCCATACTGAAAAGATAAATTAATTAGATAGGTATGTCAGGGGTTCTGACAAAAGTTTTGCACAATCGTAAAGTAACTTGAAGGGTACCTCATCAGGTCCAGCCGTTTGTTTAGTAGCGACCGATTTTATTAATTTTTCTACTTCCTCCTCAGTAACTGTGTTACAATTTTTTGGATTTCCCAAATTAATTGTAGCAGTCTTTGTCTTTTTTGCCAATGTTGTGAGCGTTAAGAATGTTTCTGTTGGGTGTTTGTGTTTGTTTAACTTAAATTCACTTAATTATTTTCAAAATTTCACTTTTTCTTCATTAATTTTTCTTGATGCCTGGTTATTTAGGGCAATAGCTTGTCTTTACTGTCGTTTAAAAGTAATTTCTTTCGGGTTTACCGAGTCTATTATTATTATATTCTTTTGTAGTGTTATCCAATTTTACCGTAACCTATTTGAATTCATTTGGAATTTCCTTGGAGAACTCTTCGCCTATTTAGTATGCAACTTTAATTGTATAGGTGTCATCTGGGTTATATAGTATTAAGCCTGCGCGGTGGTTGACTGTGGTAGGTGTGTTGAATCTTGACACCGGATGAGCTCTCTTTGGCAATTGACTTTCATTCGTAACGGACCTTTGAGTTTCCGTGGTGTTTGACCATTTTACGTTCCATGTGTTAATGGGCGTATTGTTTAAAATTTTGGTTATAATTCTCTGCTATGTTTGATTTACAAATATAATTGCTTTGGCACTATTTTGAGTGCACCTATCTTGGGTTATAATACCTATCTTGGGTTATAATACCTATCTTGGGGTTATAATACCTATTTTTTTTGTTATAAATTGGATCTACTTTCCTAATTGGAGGATTGATGTGTTTTTCTTGCTGGGATCTTCAATTCCGTTGGAAACTTTACCTTTTTATTTTATCGAAAAACGTGGAAGGAAGCCATTTTGTTCATGCTGCTAGCTGATAACCTAATTCAACTTTAATTTTATTTCCTACATATTCAAATGTGCCTGGATGTGGAAATTCACCGATTTTCAGGACTGAGATAAGTGTTAATTATATAATTTTTTTGTAATTTAATAAATTTTCTGTGTTCATGGTCATATAATTCACAGGTGTTGTATACCTGTTTATCTTTAAATTTTTTCTGTAATAAAATTTTCATATTCATTTCAATCATGAATTAAATTTCTCATTTTTGCTTATTCAATTTTTTTTGTTGTTTTAATTCATGATTGAATTGCTAATTTTTCCTATTTCATAATTTAATAAATTCTATAACTGATTTTAGATCTATATTTTGTATTGAATATTAAATTTATAATTGTGTGTAGATTTAAATTTGTGTAATTCTATTTATCAAGTTTTTATCAACGAACGTAATCAATATTTAATTATAATTTTTTTGTAAATTTAAACCCTGGCCTTTTGCGCCGTATCTTGAGTCCGAAAAAAATAAATTGTTTATGTTTTAAAAAGGCTTTTTATTATCATTTTGATAAGTTTTTGTAGCAACTGAACGCAAATATATGGAGTGAATATTACTAAAGATTAAAGTTTGGTTCGCCCTATTGTTTTCATTATCAACATCAATTAGTTTTTTAACCGAATCTTCAAAATATTCATTAAAGACGTTTGCTTGATCTTGCCTATTGCTATGTATATGCGTGATTTCCATTGAAAATTAACAACGGTAAATTACAATGCTTTTTTGAATTTACATTAATGTTCGATTTGATTATGTCTCATGAAGTCTTAGATATATTTTTGGAATAAGTGAGTTTTTTGTCGTAAAAGGATTTTTTTAGTTTTGTAATATTATTTTTGTGAATTTTATTTAAGATGTCATACCTGATTTTTATTTCCGGATCATTGCTACCTTTATATAGCTTATAAAGATCTTTTAATAGTTATTTATGGTACAAGTGTGTTATAATATAAATTAGTCAAGCGAGAAAATTGTTAGCCCACGACGCCTTTAGGCCGAGTGGGCTATTTTTCTCATGTGACTTACGTATCTAACACACGCGTGGATACAAAATTTTATCCAACGCCTCAAAAAATATAATATTTGGACTTTTTAATTTGACATTTTAAATTCTTTAATTTTTCAAATTCTAGATAGCTGTTGTCATATTTTTTAAATTTTTTGTAGATACCTGTTGTAAAAAAATATACAGGGTGTTCATTTTGAAAGTGAACGCCTACCAGCTTCTGAATAGGCAACACACATTGCATTCCAAAGATCACTTCTCTGTTTGATAAATTTCAAAAGTATTATGCAACACAGTAGCCTTTGAACTTTTTTAATTACATAATATAAAAGACATGTACAAATTAGATAATAATAAGAATCTTTAACAACATAACCGTAATCCAGTACTAAAGGAACTGTTCAAATTGTTGACCATTATTTTCAATACATAGTCTTCGTTCAAAATTACTTCTAACGGCAATTAACATCTGAGGAGTAATTGACCTACACGATTCAGTAATTCGCTTTGGATATCGTTGGTGGTACAATATCGCCGCAGCATCGTAATTCTTATGACACTCGCCTAAAAGAAGTAACATGTCTGTTTGTTCTGAATCGTTGAACATCTTGACTTTTTAGCGAGTTGCGATTTTGACACTGGCATAAAATAGGTTTAAGACTACTATGTTGTTAACATTTCTGAAATTTATTATACTACAGAGTTATCTCTGGAATGCAATGTGTGTTGCCTATTCAGAAGCTGGTAGGCGTTCACTTTTAAAATGAACACCCTGTATGCGTCACTAAGTTACTAGATACGGCACTGTTTGTTTACGTTTGAACATTTTTCAGAAAAATTTCGAGATGGAAGATAATTTGTTTATTTCGCAAGAAATTAAAGAAGAAGCAGAATTAGCGGTTCTGAATATATTACCTAACAAATCCAAAGATGTGTATGATAAGGAATTTAATCAATTTGAGGAGTGGAGGAAAACAAGAGGGGTTAATGGTGTAAATGAACAGGTTATGTTGGCTTATTTTGTTAATATTGCAAAGAAGCTCACTCCCAGTTCATTGTGGACAAAATATTCAATGTTGAAGACTACTTTAAAAGTTTATCAGAATGTGGATATTTCGCGGTATGGTAAGCTTACCGCATATTTGCCAGTCTAGAACGTATAAACCGAAAAAAGCCAGGGTTCTGGAAAGGGAGCATATTGAGGAATTTGTAATGAATGCACCCGATAATGAATGTCTAATGATGAAGGTATGATTTCAATTTACCCAAAAGTCCGCTCCTACTCTCGAATTACTGTGCTGTTGATGGAAATTAGATGATAAAAAAAAATATCGAGAATCCTTTTATACAACACGAAACGAGTTTATTGAAAATTATACTAAAACACAGTTAAGTGTTTTATACTTGGGTTAGTATGATAAATCAAGTTTACGTAAGTACATTGTTCTAAGTTTTGCTGCTGCAGATGTTAGCGGCAACTTTTGTGATGCCTTTAGCAGTTCATAGTATGTAAAGTTAAAGATTAATGCGCTTTTTGTCAGTTTGTTGTAAGTACTCCTATGTTTATACAGAAGGTAAACATTCTTGTAAGCCAATATTTAAGTAGGTTATTAGACGAAACTTTACAACTAAAACAAAGTAAAATACTAAATGAGTTTTTGTGTTTTTCTAAATTGATTTGGGACTGATGATACAATAATAATATATGCTTGGTTTTAATTTTTTATAATGTTCGACAAAATTCTGAGGTTTCTTCTACGATATTTTTGTGTCGCATTAAACATTTACTGAAGTTTCAAATTTATGGAACGCTAACGCATCGCTGTACAGCCAGAGAAGACTAAGTACCTTTTATTTATTAGTATGTGTAAATGTAGAATTTTGATTTTAGTACTAATGATGCGTAGTTCGAAAGCAGATTACTTGGATCTCCGAGAATTAAATACACAGAATTCTTCTTCACCACAAGGCAGTCACATTTCTGCAATAATTAAAAAATTATTTTTACCAGAGGCTACGTTGTGTTTGATATCCGACAATTCTCAAAGTATTTCTGCTCTTGACACTGTGATTAATCCTTTTATTGTTGCAAATATAAACAAACCAATAAAGCTGTTGCTGAATTCATACAACAATTATATAATTTATGCGAAGGACCAGATTTCACTTAAAAAGATTTTAAGCGCGTTGGCGACTTCTTCCATTTGGCACAGAAGTAATTCTCCGAGAGGAAAATTTTTAATTATTGGAGATTTAGAAAACAATTTAAAGCAAATCTTCCAAATGCTCTGGCGTTTTGATATTATTAACGCGTTGCTACTCGTAAAGCCAATTCGGAACGAAACTAATACATCTCCAATTCAACTAAAATTATATACCTCCAATCCGTTTTCATATGAAAACAAATGTGGGAAATTAGCAAAGCAGATATTTTTGCAGTATTATAACGCCTCCATAGGATTTCCAAAAACCTACACGAGATTAAATGGATGCAATATTAAGATGGTAAGTGCTTTCCCACTTGTAGGTGATGAATCGCCCGGTAGTATTATGTTGCAACGCATAGCGAATTTCATTGATTATGCTTTACATACCAATACGTCTTTTGTTGTGACTCCAAACACAGATAAAATGATTAATGATAAAGACGAAGACATAGCGTTAACCTTACAATTTGTAGTAACTGACTTTGCTCTAAATAATTACGATCGAAGTAAGTCTTTCCACAATGACGTATTGGTTTGGGTCGTTC
The DNA here is from genome assembly GCA_963082815.1 of Melanotus villosus. Classification (NCBI taxonomy): domain Eukaryota; kingdom Metazoa; phylum Arthropoda; class Insecta; order Coleoptera; family Elateridae; genus Melanotus; species Melanotus villosus. The sequence continues at coordinate 46,711,334 of OY720418.1, read as the reverse complement.
CCAAGCCTGGAAAAATTTTTAACTACAAAACATTAATATTAATTTTTACAAGTGATGCGTGGACGCTAATATTGTTAGTGCTAGTAACCGCAGTAATTTTATGGTGGATTACTTTGAGATATTTTCAAGGAAAACACAGACAAGACTTAAGTAAGTACTTTCTGTACGTTTACAGATTTACTTTATTACATCCCATCGAAATCCTGCCTGAGGTGAATGGCTTAAGATTTCTTGTGCTGGCTTATTTAATATACAGTATTCACATCAATAATTCATTCCAAGCACAACTGATAACTGTGCTGACTAGTCCTAACTATGAACATGGTATAACAACAACCGAGGAATTAGTAAATTCACGTCTTACCTTGCTTGTTGACCAGACAGCTACGCTAATCAATTTTACGAAAAATCAAGATGCCGACAGCTTATTTTTCAAGATGGGAAAAAATCTTTTACCGGTGCGATATTTAAATGTGACTGATGGTTTGCTAAAAGTGATAAAATACCGTAATTGTAGTTCGCTCATTGGGAAATTAGAACTGCAACTCTACAGGAACAGTAGAAATATAGTAAGCTTTTTAGAGCATAATACAGGATTAATGCCCATCGACGGTGTATTTCTTTCGCGAAAAGGACAGAATATTATACCGACAATCAATATAATTATTACAATATTGGTGGAATCTGGTTTGCATTATAAAATTACGTCTGATAAAATAAAAGCAAGGAGCTTACCAGAAAATGAAGAAGTAAATATGACACTAGGATTGCATCAGTTGGCAAATATCTTCATCTTATGGGCAAGTGGATTATCTTTGGCTTTTGGAGTATTCATAGCAGAACTGTTTATTCGAGCTATGTAACCCGAACAAGATATATAGCTCAGAATGGTATATTAAGGTCAACGGGCGCACGAATTACTCAGTTCTAAATTTTCTTACTAGATAATAATTGTAATTGTAATTTGTAAATATCTTTTAATTTAATTAATTTAATAAATATTGGCTTATAGAATTGTACCAATTTATTTCATAAAAATATTTACTTTAATGAAAGTCGCATTGTAATTAAGAAAAAATGCATTTCATTGTATACAGTGTCAATAAATTCATTACACAATCTAGTTGCTCTTTTGTTTTGCGTATTTTTAGTTAATGATGCGATTTTTAGTTTGATTTTTGCAATAACCAGCTGGTGGTCATGGTCACGGTGGATGTTAGATGTTAGTCGCGCTAGTGTACTTAAATGGAAATATGAGAAAAACCCCTGAAAAAATATATAAGAAAACAAGCAGATAAAAACAAGATTATTAAATGAAAAAAGAGAAGAGAAAAACAAGAATTACAGACAAACTACAGTGAGCCGAGGAAGAATCTTAAGAAGTACAAGACGAGATTGGAGGGAATGGATAAAGGGTTGACTAGAACACATTGAAGAAATGACATGGAAGAATAGTATAAATAGTAAACTAAAAAAAGCATTATAATAATGCAAGACTGATTAAAGATACTTAAAAATAAGCAGCTCCCTGCCAACCAAACAAGCATAACTAGGTAGATGGAAAGCACCTAATAGAGATCTTAAAAACCCTAGAAATGGGAAATAACGAAGCAGATGAAAAATGCATGCAAACGAAGAAGCATATTTAAGAAGGAATTATGGAAGAAATGAGTAAAAACAGGCCCACTATACGAGAAAGAAAATAGAAGAAGCTATAGTCACACAAAACAGTAATAAGTAACTGAACCTAATAGAATACACAGCAGGGGCGGTTCGTTTTTAATAGCTTCAGAGCTGCAGAACTACCGAAAAATAAGCTTATAATTGAAATAATAAATTATCTATTAATAAAATAGAATAATTCACAGCTTACCTTTACGATTTTTTAATGTTGCCTACAGAAATCATGATATTTTAACATAAGGCTGTTATGCAACGTTACCGAAACAACTTTTTTATTTTGTTGTTCTGCGCTTGAAAATTAGCTCGTTAGGTAATCATCGCTGCTGTACGATAGAGCTCAAAGTTGCAAAGTTAAAGATAGAGTAGAGCCGGTCGATTTGTTAAAAACCTGTTTTTTAAACGTGAGTTTATATTATTTTGACTGACTGCTGACCTGACTAAGTCGTGAATTTACATTTTTTTTGTACGATCATGTTTACAAACATTTCTAAAACGGATACTATATTTAAATTAAATTAAATTAAACTAATTAAATTAAATTAAAATAAGTTCCCTACACTTAATTATCAAGAAAAAATAATGATAAAGGAGAAATGTCGCGCTACACCAGAATTAAATATTAAAGTGCTAGCAGTAGTTGTAATCGGAAAAATCTATCATTTGGTTTTCCGCATGCATTATTATTATTATTTTGATGTAGAACAGCTACATACAATGTGATTTTTTAAAAACTCAATTGCAGCAGGCCGTATTTTGACTTAATACAGACAGTTCTAAGGTTATTAACCCTCATAATACCGGATTTTTTTGTGACACGTGATACCAGTGGGGTCAATAGTGACCCCAAAGCCTTCTACTCAACAGGATAATAATATTTGTAGAAAAAAATATTTTTATTTGATATATGTTGTAGTGTAATTCTGATAATTACAAAACACTTTTATATTTAATTCTTTTAAAATGCAAAGTAGCTAAATTATTGAAAGTAAATTTATTAAGAAGACCAAACGCTCTGCAATTAGAATGTAGGTATCTTGTGTATCCCTGTAAGTGTGTGACTGTGTTCGTGTACATAGAATAGAATATCAAGGTAAATCCAAAATATACTGACTATATGCTTAAAATAAATAAACACAACAAACAGAAACGAATAAATAATTCAATAATACTAAGCAAATTAAAATAATCAAAATATGAATGTTTTAACAAAATTCGCTCCCGAAAAAAGGCGTGCGTCTGCCTTGGTATCTAAATGGTGACTGCCATCCCAACTTTGCAAAGATCAACATATGAAATTCATTTGTTTTTCCAACTTTTGAGTCAAAACTCGTATTTAAATAACTAATTAAATTTAACTTATTTAACATAACTTTATACAAAACACATAATTAATAACTAAAATTCAATACATTATTTAACACTACTAAATTTAATAATAAAACCTAATATAAAAATTCAAATTCATGAAAGCAAATTAATCAAATAAATGCTGTGTGACGTCAGATTTTATTAAATCTCAAAATTATTCTTAATTTAACTAAAAACTATACTAAATTATGAAACAACACAAATAAAACTAATTTTATTCTTGTGAAATTTTTCTAAAATTGCTTATTTTGCCTGATATTTCTATATGAAATTCTGACATTTGTCCAAATTAAATAATCACTGAATATTCTTATAAATTGTTTATTACAGACTCAAATTATTATTAATATGAAACTTTATAAGCGTTCTCAACTTTTTGTCATATTTATTTCTCGATCAGAATTTTTTATTCTAGTTAAAACTGTATTTTAAACATATTTCAAGTACACATGCACTTAAAATACCTATTTTGTTGAATTTAAGTAAATAAATTAACTTTATTTGTCGTTTTCAGGACGGTAAATGGACTTCTGTGTTCCCAAGAACTAAAATATCATGGAACATTCATATCGTACAATGAAATGATTAAAAAAATTGGATATCCTAATCTGTATCCTTTACTGTCAATATTATATTATGCTTTCTTTATTAAATATTCATTGTGTTTAATGACCTTACAGCATTTTATAATTAAATTAATATTTAAAACAAATTTCTAATGACTTTTCATACAATTAATTCTCAATATTATATTTTATGTACTTCGTAAATGTAAAAATTTGTATATCGGAAGTGTCAAAGTTTGTTTAAAATGTATCTGTGTAAAAAGTGTGATTAAATTGGTCTTGTTTATATGTTGTGTGTGCTAATTACACAACAATGTATATACAAAAATTATTAAACAAATTTATAATACTATAAATTTTTAGTAAATTATACTATAGAATAGTGACAGGATTCATACAGTATTGCGAATCGTTTGTTTTACATTCAAAGCAAGTAATTATCTGATGATCATTACAAACAAATCGATTGCAGTTCTGACATTTCTTGGAATACTTTCTGTCCAAATTTCTGGGGCATTTCCAGCATCTACCACGTTTTAATCCTCGAGTTTCTTGCGGATGGCCTTCTGGTGTCGAAGCTTCTTCTGCGCTTGTTCCAGTAGCAACTAATTATTTTCCTAGCTGCTTGAGAAATTCTCGTCGTTTGTAACCCTTTTTTGTTTTCCACTCTTCGATTAGATGAACCCATATGATGTAAGAGTTCAATGCACTAACGTCTATCATGTTGTAAAAAACTGTCACGGGCCATCTTCTTGTTTGCCTTTTAACAGTGTACGTTCGGAGAAGCTTGTCCATAGTGTCCACACCAGATTTTGTTTTATTGTAATCAATAATTATTTGCGGCTTTTTCTTTTGATTTTCAGAAATTTCACCACTGTCATGCATAGTGGATAGCAAGGTAACGATTTTCCCTCTTTTTGGACAGTAGGAGGATAACATGGCTTTGTCTTGGTAGCCAAATTTTGTTGAATATACATCCCTCTCGCGCGGTGTCACTAATTCCTGGGGGAGTTCCGGTTTATTTTTTCGAATTGTACCGAGCAATGTTAAATTTTTCCTTTCCATTTCTCTTGCAAGATCAAGGCTTGTAAAAAAGTTGTCAGTGGTCACATTTCTCCCTGATTTTTCCAATCCCTTTGTCATCTCTAAGACAACTCGCATGCCTTGGTTGCGTTCACGCTGGTCTCCTGTTTTACCAACATATATTTGGCTATTGTAAGCATATGCAGTTTTACTGTCGCATGCTGCCCAGAACTTTATGCCATACTTCCCTGGTTTGGAAGGTATGTACTGCTTGAAAGGACACCTACCACGGAAAGTAAGCAGCTGTTCGTCGACGGTCACATTTTCGTAGGGTATGTATGAATCTTGTAGTGTGGGTAGCCATAATTCAAAGAAAGCTCTAATCGGCGATAATTTATCTAAACCTCGATTTCTTCTTCTGGCTTCGGCATTATCAAAACGCAGACATTGGGAAATTGTGGTGAACCTGTTTCTGCTCATAGTTTTGTTGAATATAGGGCGTCCATCTTCTACATATCCCTCCTGCCAATATCAACAATCCAACAAAACGTAGAAACTCTTCGGCATCCAGATTTTTCCATAAATCTCCATGTTTTAGTTGCCCTTCTGCATTATTAGTCCACTGAACGACGTGGTTTACAATATTATCTCTAAAAAATAGGCGAAAACTACTGCAAATTGTGTCCACGTTTCGCTTAGCATATCTTGTAGGTCCTCCTTCTTGATGCATAACATTTCGTAGTGGTTGTCGTCCCGTTCTTTGTATTTGTGGCTCTAAGTACCATTTTTCAAGTTTATTTTTCGACCTGCAGTACCATATAAATATTTTCGATCTTACTTTTCAAAATATAAAGTAGAAACTTACACGTAAAAATTATGTTGTTGGTCATCATTATCACTGGATGAAGATTCTACGCCAGACACATTTTCGGAGTCGTATTCTGATTGTACTTCAGTAAAATCCTCTTCATTGCTATCATCTGAATTGGCAGCAACAACCTCATCACCTTCACTATCACTGTCACATTCTTCAAACCACTGTCGTAAAATATCTTCCGCACCTTTATCAGCTAGGCGAACCGAACTTCTTCCAGCCATGACTACTGAACGACTGGGCAAGAACAGTACGAATTGTATGAACGCAGAATTTTCAACACTTAGATAGAATTAGGGGAAGCACCGGGCAGCCAGAGAGAACTAGGAAAATGAGGGATTCCCAGTAAAAAACACTCCAATTCTATTACCCGCACAGAAACCGGGGAATCCCCGTACGAGTAGAGAATACGTTACAAAACACTTCATCCTCAAGAAACGTGTAGACATAAGCTTATGCGCTATCTGAAATTTACTGGTTTATCAAATAAGATATAAGATAAAACACTACTGTACCAGGGCTAATAACCAATGCAGTTGATGCCCGTGTATGTTAATAATAAATAAATACCTACTATTTGAAACAAAATAGACGAAAGAACGCGCTACGGAAATTATTGATTTACTGACACTTTGGTGGAATTTACCGACACTTTTGCTGTCGCGACAAACTACTCAAATTCTTGTAACTCTGTCCAATATACGAGCGCATAAACATTTCCAATGTTAAAACCTTTGTTACGCATTCAAAGTTTCCCAAGAATTTAATAGTAACAAAGAATTTAACTAAAGAAACAGTATTATTGTAATTATAATTTACTGCAACGGTAATTACTTTTAAAACGGTGTGTAAAAATCAAAATATCTCAAATTTTTTTAAACAGCTTTAAATGCCAAATTAGTTACCTATTGTTATTTTTCGAGCGTTACCATGGGGAAAAGTTCTAAGTGCATTTTAATGTACAATTACTATTACACGCCACATATTTTTGTTACATTACGTTAAATATACGATCCATAAATATTTTTTCTGATAATGTTAGGTAATAATTGCCATAAAATACGTACAAGTAAAAAGGCATGATAATATACTGTTAGCGTAAAAGCGTTAAACGAAACGCAATGCAAAAAAGAATTATAACATGGAATGTTATTTTAATATTTTTCGTCATTATTGGAAAGTCAAAATCGACTATAGATTCAAAAGTTTTACAATGTATGTCTGTGCTTATTGAAAAGTTATTTCCGCCTCAAGAAACTCTACACTTCGTTTTTGACGATTTTAAAGAGGTTAACCTACCTGAAAATATTACAAATCCACGTGTTATAATAACCATTGACAAAACGACACGGGGAAGTTTTAGATTTTACAACTCTTACATAATATGCACTAACAGTGTGCTTTTAAACTTAACTTTAGCGGCTTTAAAGAAAAGTCCCATATGGAATGAAAGTGAAAGTCCAAGGGGAAAATTTCTTGTTTTGACTTCTACAATAAACGATATAGAAAGCATATTTAAGACCCTCTGGAAGAACGATATAATAAATGTTATATTAATTGCTAATGAAACTAACACTAACGGCTTTTTACCTCAGTTGTATACCACGAACCCATATTTAAAAGGAAGCAACTGCGGCAAAAATATTGAAACTTATTATACTCAAAACTGTGACAACCCCCAAATTACGTTCCTGGAAGAGATCAAAAAGCTAAACGAATGCCCCTTACATATAATCAGTCGTTACAATTCACACGATGCAAAGCACGAAATGAATTCCGCACCAATGTTTGGAATTCTTTTGAATATATTGTATATTATGGGCGAGATTTTGAAAACAAACATTTCATTTTACGTAACCGACAACGAAGAAAAAACTTTGTACAGTCGTAGGGACGTCGTAGCTATGATACCCGAACTTACAAGGGAACAGAAACATTTCGAAGTTTTCGATATGACCGAAGTGGTTTACCAGGATAAATTTGCATGGGCTGTTCCTAAAGGAGGCAAATTATCCGATTTTAAAATGATAGCTTCCATTTTCGACAAAAATGTCTGGAGGATGCTTATAACGGTTCTAATTACCACTACAATAATTATTTGGTTAATTGCAAGACGTGTACTTGAACAGACTTATAAAACGCTCCCCATGTGTTTACTCGCCGTTTCAGCCCTTACCATTTTAATCCCCGTTAATCACGCCCCAAAAATCAACGCACTCCGACTTATTTTCCTATGCTATTTATTCTTTTCTTTACATTTAAATTACGCGTTTCAAGCTAAACTTTCCAGTGTTCTAACTGAACCTATGTATCAGCCATCGATTAGCAGCATGGAGGAATTAGCCGATTCTGACCTTCCAATAGTCGTCCACGAAACGGTACAACAGAAAATCTTAAATAACTTAAACAATCCAATATTTGCTAAATTGAGTAAGAAGCTTATAGTACAACGCCAGTTAAATATCTACGAAAATATAAAGAAAGTTGCTTATTTGCGGAACTGCAGCACTCATTCCGGGGCACAATTTTTAAACAGAATGTTTACCACGGAAAGGAGTATGGTGGATATAATAGAAAAGAAAACTGGGGATTTCAGGCTGGAAATTTCGGTTGCAATGAAAAAGGGCAGTTTTCTGTTAACAACGTTTAATAAACTCAGTGCTAGAATTATCGAGAGTGGGTTCCACGAAAAAATTCTCTCTGATGCAGCTAAACACAATTACGAGGAAGATGCTGCGAACAAGGAAATTATTCTAAAACTTGAACATCTTATTTGGTTATTTTATTGGTGGATTGTTGGTCTGCTAGTTTCAGCCGGGATATTTGGTTTGGAGGTAATTATAGTTTACTATTTGAAAAATAGCCTGTGCTACGCATATTGTTTTAAGCAGACAAATTCTTTGGAACTAAAGTAACAGACAATCGATTGTAATAATAAATCAATTGTATAATATTTCAGTTAAAGTAAAAACTATATAAAATGAGGCATGTATTTTAAATAAGTATGATAAGAAACATTTTTAATGGAATAATAAGTACCCAGTACAATTTGTGTGATTAATGTGAGATAATAATATACGGTATCCATATACCTACGCAATTGGGTACTTTCAATTTCTTTCAATTTTCGTTATATTCATGTTTCTACGGAGAAACATACGCCACTAACGGCCTAAACATATTAAAAACATGTTTACTGAGAGTTTTTTTGGCGAAAATCGCTTTAGAAAATTCCTTAAAATTGGCTATTTCAAACCCGCTTCCGAAACGCATCTCATTGGCTATGACTGTCGTGACGTCACCGGCCATATAAATGGCGTCTACTACCTTGTTTTAACGTGGTTTCAGCGTGAAGAAGATCGCCTCCGTGTCTTATGTCGGTGTTTGCGAATTTTTTGAGTAAAAAATGGCATCAGTTGGTTTTGTGAAAGCCTCATCCAACAATTTACCAGCTGTAGATATGTTTATGGTGATTGAATTCATCAAAAATGATGAGCGTTCAATGCAGCAGAACTAAGGGGAGCAAAGGCTACTGCGTATGTATTTTATGTTACTGTTGGAATATAATGTAATTATTAAAGTTACTATTATTTAACGGTATTTATTCAGAAATGAGCAAAAGAAATTGTTACTGGTTTGGTAGGTATATATTACCTATAAGTGAGATAGGCTATGCAGGAGTACCTAATTCTCGTTTTAGTGTTTTGTTTACTTATAACATATGGAAATCATCACTAATTGTTGGAAAACTGGAGGAATACGTGAAGTTACTGAAAAAATTTATTTTTTTTAGAATTTGAGCCTATAGGTATTTAGCTTTAAATCGGGAGATTTTGACTTGGTGTCCACTTTTATTAACTAAGTTCGATGGATTTTCGGTGCTTTACAGGTAATAGGCGCCTGAATATTATCTTCAGCAAAAAATAAACAAATAAGGACAGCTGTTTTTAACTAAAATAATCGAGCGGTTACAGAGGGATTATTAAATAATATTAATAATTTTTTTTTCACGGCCGGGAGTATTTGTCCATTTCTATGATACAAAAATCGTGACAGAAATAATAAATTATCCCCTAGGTAAATAATTTTTCAAAAAATTCCCAAGGGAGTTTACATTATGAATCAAATAATAAAAATCGGCCATTCTAAATTTTAGATGTTTATTAACGTTTATTAAAATTGAAACATATGCGTACATTTAAATTATTTGGTTACATTAAAATTTAACGTTACATGTTCACAACTGTAAAAGTTAAGAGCAGGTACACTATTAAATATAACTACACTTGAATGTCAATATGTCAAAATTGACATTTAGTAAAATTATAGTTGTGTTCATGAATTAGGAACTGCACGCTTTTAATTTCAATGTGTACTTGATAACGAAAGATTTGGGGCGCACGAGCTTATTATATTTATCACTATACTTAGGCCGTGAAAAAAATAGTATATACCCCTCTGGAGAGAATGCTATTTTTCCTTCGGAGTTTTGTAGCCCTCGGGCTTCGCCCTCTGGCTACAAATTACACCTCAGGAAAAATCTTACATTTCTCTCCCTTGATGTATAATGTACTATTTTATACAATATAAGCCCCACAATATTACAATTTATTAAACCTACTGCTTCGAAGGAGTTCCATAAACAATTGAAAGAGACGCAAATTGCCTAATTTAGTTTTAACTACAAACTAATTTACCTTTATTTATTTAACGCTTTTACATCCACTGGCAGTATTTAAGTTCGGTGAATTTTTGGTGATTTGCAGGTAATGGGTGCCTTAATATTATTTTCAGTAAAATATGAACAAATACGGTTCAGTTGTTTTTCAGCTTAAAAGGAGCGCCCTTGATTCAATTTTTACTTCTTTCGAGGACATCTTATCATTCCCTCGCAGTATTAATTTCTTCCAATCTTTGCTGCTATACATTGAAATGATTTTGGCAACAATAAAATGTGGATTTTGATTTTGGAAAATCACGTCTCGCTGCTTTAGACCACATTTTTCTGCATGCGTAATCCTTTGGCACGTCACAATTTTTTTTCCTGGTGTACTCACAGAAGTACTTGTACAAGCTGGCACAAAACACCACTTATTTTGCTTACTCTCCATTTGTGTTGAATGTAAATAAAAACGACTGAATTACTTTACAAAAAGGCGAACAAATACCACAGGAAACACAAAATAAACCATACGAACTGTGGGACAGCTGTGTAAAGATATGGCCAGTGACGTCATGTCCAACAACGTGACGTTGATCGCGCTGTCGGGCGTTTACGCGGGAAGTTTTTAGTTTTGAACTTAAATAATTTTTTTCTTCAAAAACTCAAGCTGCATTGTTTTTTTAATTAGGTTTTGGTGATAAGCTACCAATAATCTAACGTTTGAAACACAATTTGAAAAATGAGAAAATACCCAATTATTCGGTCAGGTCACCATACTGCGCTTACGGGATATAACTAGGAAGTGTTACCTAAGTATTTAGAGCGAGTAGGGGGTTTTATGACAACATGGGAATACTAGTTATAACTATTACTACGCCGAACCTGAATGATTCATACTACAGTTTTTAAAGAACATGAATTAGATGCCACCTTAATTACTGGTAAATTGAAATTGTATACTTAGAATACTTCATGAAACGTTATATCGTGAGTTCAAAAAGTTTTTACATAAGGGTTGGCCATGAGACACAAAAATAATGTCAATTGCAAGATTTAGAAATTATTAACTGCCATCATTGTGTTGCTGGCATAATACTGTTGTGCAAATTTCAATAAAATTGTAAAAATAAAGGTTCTAAATCTTGCAGTAGATATTACTTTTGTGTCTCATGACCAACCCTTATGTAAAAACTTTTTGAACTCACGGTATTTTAAAATGTACACCGTATTTACAGAGGTTTGACTGTAAATTATGCAACCCACATTACATATGTCCAAGGCGAGTAGATCGTTAATATGATTTTTTATACAAGATAAATTGTAGCGGATTTGCATTAATTTGATTTGCTTAGTTTTAGTTAATTTTCAATTGATATTTTATTATTTTTGATTTGTGTCATATTGAAAATAAATATGTTCTAATTCCTTTCGCATTACTGTTTATGGAACAGTGTAATGTAACTTTATCTAAATTCCGTTTTAAAAAGTTGAATTTTACCTAACCTTTTGACGTTATGAATTGTCACTTTTTACATAATTGATACGAGATGAGTTTTGTAAAAATCTCTACGTAACTGAGTTACGTAATAGTATATTGTAATTCCGGGTGGGCACAAATATCCGCGTGATCGCATTACCTTTGAAATTATCACCGCTTAATAAACTTTAGGAATTCAACTACGTAACCTAACCTACAATAGTAATTTGTAATACAAGTGTTGAAAGCTTGCGTTTGCCACACGAATGTGAAGTTTGCAGCACGAACGATAGTGAGTGCTGCAGTCACATGAGAGTGGCAAATACAAGCTTTTAACACATGTATTACACACTATTTTTTCTACAACCACATTTCCATACAAAAATTTAAATATTTCTGCAAAATCAAATCTGACATTCATCAAATGTCATTATGACATTTTGATGTCGGTGCGGCAAAATTATACTTTGCCGCACCGAAAATCATGCATGTGCGTGCGGAAAGTAAATTTTCCGCACGCTAATTTCACTTGTTCGGCAAACACTCATTTTCGATACTCGTATCTATGGAGACGAAGTCTGAAAATCCCACTTTCCATGGTGGTTGTAGAAAAACATCATTTGTATTGTCACAGCTGCCATTGCTATATTGAAATATAGTGCTAGTCATCATTTCTGTGTAGCTAATTCCATGGCTACTGTACAAGTGTTGAAAGCTTTTGTTTGCCACACGAATGTGAAGTTTGCAGCACGAACGATAATAACTAACTATACTAAATAAATCGTCCTCTTAAGGGTCAACATATTTAGTTATCTTATTTTAAAAGCAATTCACAGTACCTACTGCTTATAATGGAATGATTTACGATTTCTTAAAACGATTCCTCACAGGTTGTTTATTGGTATCTATAAAAAATCGCAAGTGCGTTAATACCGCGAGTTGATACATTAATTTAACCCGCAATTGTAATACAACTGTTTATTCAATTTTGACATTTATTTGACATTTTTAAACCGCTAGCGGAATAAAAATTTTAAATCGCTAGCGCAATAAAAATTTGCTAGCGGAATAAAAATTTTAAACTATTGTTTATAAAACATCAACTTTTATGGGCAGGCCAGAAACAAATAAACGTCAGTTTATACGGCAAAATTGAATAAATGATTTTATCCACGACTACTTAATAATCTGTCAATTATTCATGTGTTTGGTCACTCATAATGCTATCCATTATACACTGACAGCAGTGTATAATGAGTATTCAAGGTGTCATGGTAACATCATTGTCTATGGTGTATAATGAAGGAAATAGGTTATGTTGTCATTGAAATAGGTTATGTTTCTAATCATAATTGACAGGTTATTGACAAGTCGTCGATAAATTTTAATTAAAAATTCTTAGTATTTTGTAGTCGTGGACAAAGTATAGTATACGACTCGCTATAATGGCTATTATTACCTCGGATAATTGCAAAACTCGCTCGCAAGCTCGCTCGTGTTGCAAACATTATCCTCGGTAATAATAGCCTACATTATAGCGTCATGTATAATATACTATTAAACTCATTTCATAGACTTATTTTGTTTATATACGGTAGCATAAACAAATAGCGAGTCAAAGTTTACTTCATTGTTTGGTTACAATTTTAGCATCCATCTTTAACTTAACTTCTCCAGGGTGTTCCGTATTAATTCATTTGCCCAAAAGAAAGTTACTAAAAGTTAAAAACAATATACCTATATGGTTTGACCTTCCGTTCAGTTAAATGTATCTGCATTTCAGTGAATATAATGACAACAATTTTAGGGAATTATTCAGGGAGTTGATTAATTTAGTTGCCTAAAAATAATAAATTCTCCGAGAAACTGATACCTAATACATTGCTTAAACAATTACAAAATTATTATTTATGGTTTTAATTGGGTGACACGAGTAGTTTCAATCGCATTAAGTCCCTCTGACTACACTCCAAGCCCCTGCTCCAGAAGTTCTTCTTCGATTAATTTCTTGTAAATGCAAAAAGGGATGTCGGGGAGCATGTGGGTGCATAAAAGCAGGGCTCAACTGTTCTATAATTTGCTCAAACTGTGACATTAAATGTGGTAACATGCCTCAAGTTTTGGAAGATAGTGATGAAGATGAAGACACTGATACGATCTCAGAACCACTGTTTAATGAAATTGATGCAGAAAGTAGAGAAGAAGCTACTGCACCAGAATTGATCCCACACGACTTTGAGACTTCGTTGCCTTCAACTAGCAGAAACAAAGATAAAGCTGGTCCTTCAGGGAGTACAAAGCGAAAAAAATTAGTGTAATTTTCACTAACCAATTAATATGTGGATTAGGCCTACTGGGGAAACCACAGAAAAAAAAACGCGCCATATACTCTACCTCATGGTGGTGTGGAAATGGGTATTACTTTTCACTGCACGTTAGTCTCCTATCCAAAATGGGTCGGTTTTATGAAAAAAATGATGAGGACCAATTTTGTAGAGAAAATTATGTAGTTTAATTTAGTACAGAATCATTTTTGCTGTAAAAGCAACGAGTAAGGAGATATCTTGAAAAATCTCTTTTTTTCGCACTTTATTACAATATGGCGGCGTCGGCGGCAAAGATACGAGGTGGCAAAATAAAAAATCGAAAAGAGCAGTTCAAAATACATAAAATCGCCAAATATCAAAACTACCGCTAATTTTTCTAGGTAAATTGACGTGGTTACTGGACTATTAGTCAATTTCGAATTTCCACACATTACATAACAAACTAACTTTTACGGGAGTTCCCCGGTGGTGATGGTAAACACGACCATGAAAAGGAAAAACGTTTCTTACTGATCTGCAACCTTATTTGCGTCTAGGTTTATTTATTATCGGTCTACTGCTCTTTTCGCTTCAGTATTTCTTTAATTGCATGCAGACAGGTAGCCAGCCTATTAATATTTTATACCCGCATTAAACATTCTGAAACGTGAAACGTTACTACTATTGAACTCTGCCAACAAGTAACCGCACCGATATTTTATTTGCTAACATTCGAGGGAAGCTGTTAATTTGAGAAAGGTAAAGCTATTGAGGTATTAAAGTTATTAAAGTATTACTATTATTAATTATTCTTCTCGGTTAATTAACTTAATGCTTTTATTTCTCTAATGTCTTGGGTTGTGTTTGGTAATACTTAGAAAAATCAAAAGGATTTAATTATACAAACATGCTTAAATACACGTAAAAAGAAAACAAAAATACATTTTCACAATGTAACACTACGCGAGAGAACAATATGGTAAAAAGCATTTACATACACCCCAAAAATGGATATCATTTTGTGTATAGTAAACATAACTTCACCTTCACCTCATTTTGACGAAAATACCACAAGGGCGACCACCGTAACGTTTAATCACGAAATGTGAATTATTTTCAAAACTTGCAATTTAGCATTGTTGTGATGTGATGGTAGTTGTTTTGTAAGACTGTTTATGGAGCTAAGATTGCATGTCATTCAAATATTTGGAATTTTGGTTTTACCTATCTTTACCATAGGACAAAACTCCAGCACGTCGTTTGAACTGGAATCCTTTGACTGTCGTGGTTCTAGAACCGACACTCCCGCAAAAACAATTAATTAAAATCGTAAGCAAATTAATGTTTTAAACTACACTACATTTTACCATTCACGGTATCAACTGTAGTTTCGAATGTGATTTCTTTTGGTCTTTGTAATGTATTAAATTGGCGTTGGACTATTTAAGTAGATTTAGCAAGCTTGTTAGCTTTAGATTTTACTGAAAAATTGAACTGAACAGTTGTGAAACACACTGATTTCCCCCAAGAAATTTTCGTAACGAATCGGTATGGAATCACCTATTAATGATATTGTCTTCCCTGGCCTGCATTGCAGTTCTGATTTTAAAGAACTAGTATCACCTACATAACATCTAAAAGTAAATGTGAAGTTACTTAACCTTAAGCTTCATTGTTAATCAATCCTTGCTTACTCACACAGTCGAATGGCGCCGCAGGCACAACTTTCGTGTTTTAAGTTAAAATTGTTAAGTAATTAAAAAATTGAAGAATAAATAATCAGTGGGAAAGAAATCATGTTGTAGTAAAGAACTGCAATTGTGCCCTTTCGTTCTTGGAGCCACTTCCTTCGATGTGAATCATAGGTAAAATGTAAAAAAAAATAATTAATTTCTATAAATAAATACTGCGGACCTTATTGGGCTCTTGGGAGTATACAAATGTCTAGGGTTCGATCCTGGCCAAGGTTGGTGGGCACAACAAAGATCCAGGGATATAAGTCCCTTGAGTCTGGATTCTAGTTGGGTAGTGCTAATGGCCATGGCCATAAATATGCGGTGAGATACTTGGCACCTGCAAGCCTATATCTTACCCAGTAATAAACAAACAAAAGATTTATCTTTAGGTGGTATAGAGGGTCAATTAGGTTATATACCCGCTAGCCAGCCGATCGACATGAGTCTGAAGTCGGTAGACATGCTTTATTGTAGGGCCAGTTTGGGTAGAATTTGTTGGAAATTAAATTAAAGTTATGTAAATAAAATTTAGCGGAGCATGATACGGATGAAGGTCCTATCAGGATTTCTGTATGCAAGTGAGATTATTATTACCTTAATATCTATCGTATTGTAACGTAGGCCTTTTGGGGGTTTCCTTTAATATATATTATAATTAATGAACTATAATAATTTAGGTAGTTTCACTATTTATTGGTAGAGTCTTGACCGCCTACCCCACTTTTGGATTTTGCTTGGCTTTGCAAGTGGTTAAACAAAAGTCTCAATCAACTAACACTGATATTAACAAAACGTCTTCCGGATTGGGACCGTGTCATTTTGAGACAAAAGACTCAACGTTTCGCCCACTTTTATAAGGGGCTTCTTCAGGAGGAAAGGGAGCACGGTAACTCAACGTGTGGCGTTTGAGGAAGGCTACCTGGTCGCGTAGGTTTTGCTGGGACATGAAGTTAAGCTCCGGATGGACCTCACACCACAGAGAATGGAGCCTAGACATGTAGCCTCTCCTCCTAGGCGAAACTGCTTCGAATAAGTTAAGCAGCTCCTGTTTCAACTGCGGCGTCCACACATGACGACGCCGAGGCGGGTTTCTGCCGGTGCCAACTTGATTGGGCATCTCCTCCGAGGCTGGAGGCCCGTTGTGCCCGGCAATACAGATTCTCCCAGATCGTAGTGGAACCGTGTGTAGGCCAGTCGGGGGGTTGGCCCAATCTGGCCGCTCTAGTGAATTTGCAACTTCCATTAGCTTACGCCAACTTCTGCCACCGCTACCCGCGACTACCGCTTCCCTAGAGACTGGGGTAACTTGACTCCGGAGGGAAGGGGCGCCCATACCCTATCAACCTTAGAAAGATTGCCGTACCCGTTTATTATTATATTTATTACATTTTTTTTATATTATTATTATTATTATTATTATTATCAGCCTGCAACATAATTATGTAGGGCAAAGGCCTCTCCCTTTTCCTCATTCTTTTCAGATCTCTTTCTTTTCTACTCACTTTTTGGCGAGGAGTTTTGGTTTACTCTCCCATAGTGAGCGGTCCTCGTGGGAGAGAGGTACCTCGTTGACGGCGTAATCGGGCTACCCATTCTAGTACTGACCGGTGACAACGCTGCTTCACCCTCCTGATCGCACTAGACTGGGGTACTAGCTACCACAACTCGGGACCTTCATTTTTTATTATGTAAAGTAAAATAACTAAATAAAAATAAACTAAAAATGACAAGAATCAAAACTTCTTTTATAAACACCATAAGTCAATGTGTCTGCAAAAGCGCTTAATTTTACAGTAATTTAAAGTTTTAAATAGTAATTACTCTTCTATTTATTAGATTTTAAAATTATATAGGGTCTAAAAATCAGAACTTTATGAAGCTTTTAAGGTAATCGCTTAAACTTATACTCTAAGTGTTAACCATCATCCCCGAGTTTGTACGTTAAATGGAAAGCTTCCTAAACATTCATCGCTTAAAATAATTCCGTCTTACTATTAATAGAAAACCCTTTTAATGTACTTACCTAATAATGTATTACCATTAATTTACAGGGTGGATAATTTTTAATAGTTTTCAATGCCTTCATCGTTACTGAATGGCGGAGGAATCTTCTCAAAAGGTTTAACAATGACTTTTTTGCTTTTATTATTCATTTCGATATGTGAATACCAAATCGAAGTAAAAAGTACTTCCTGTAAATAGCCAAATCAAATTATAAGGAAACCAGGCGCTGTATATCGATACATAAATTTGTTAGTTGTGCCACTTAAAAAAATAAAGTCTGTTATTGTGCTACTTCCACAAGGAAAGATAAACAATGAACCTATAAAAGCACCTACGATGCTTTCAATGAAATACTCATGGAAAATGAATGCAATTAACTTTGTTTCAATAGTCTGGGTTATAAAAACTGACAAAACAGTATTCGAAGTGTAAACTTAAACTTACGTTTTAGACATACAAGTTTGCCAACATTACAAGGATAATGAATATTTTGAAAGTATTACTTGTTGTTATATGTTTAGAAAAACTGTCGAGGTGTAGTTTATTACTAAAGTGGTCAGGTAATAGCAGGGTTTCTGAACTTGAAAATTGTATGTTACGACTAATCAGAAGATTGTTTATAAATGATGAAACCTTGCTGTTTGTTTATGAAAATTACAGTTTTGCTTCGTTTTTGGCTAACATCAGCAATCCCCGTATGCTGTTCAAAATTAATACTTCCATCGATATGCAAGTAAACTCATATAGCAACTACGTAGTTTTTACAAGAAGTCACATTTATTTAAATGATACCATCACGAAATTAAAAAATTCCCCTCTATGGAATGAAAACGAAAGTCCACGTGGTAAATACCTTGTAGTTTGTTCAACAAACAAAGAACTTGAAAAAATAATGGAAACTTTGTGGAATTTCGACATAATAAATGTAATTTTGGTTGTTAGTCCAGCGGATCAGTCTGATCTACGATTGTATACATCCAATCCTTTTACAACTGTGAGTAGATGTGCAAAAAGGGCCTACTTGGACACTGTGCAAAACTGCAACAATGAAAAAGTTAAGTTCAACAAAACTTTAAAGACTTTAAAAGGATGTTCCTTAAAAATGTTAAATGTCAACGATTACACCGCAAATGCGAATCCTGACATCAAGTTTATCTTTGGAGTTACATTTAATATATTAAAACTGCTCGGGGTACTGTTGGAGATGAATACGTCGTTTATTTATCAACCAAATCATGAAGTTTTAGTAAATGATCGAGAAGAGGATGTGTCGGTAACCATTTGCGTATTTAGAATGGAGACATGCTACCAAAAATACGATGTGAGCGATTTCATCTTTCGAGACGTAAACGTGTGGGTTATGCCAAAAGCGCCTAAGATCTCTAATATGAAAATCATAATTTTTATTTTTCGAAGATCAACCTGGTTTATGCTGACTATTGTGTTTATTTTAACAACGATTACTTGGTGGTGCAGCGTAAAAAATACAATGCAAGGTTCTTATTTCCGTACTTTCCAGACCTGTTTAACGATCGTTCTAGGTTTTACCCTGGGTAGTTCTGGAAATTTTATACCTAAAACCGTAACCTTGCGTATACTTCTATTATTTTATGTAATATACTGTATGCATATACAGAGTGTATTTCAGGGAAGATTAATAAGCGTTTTGACAGAACCAGGATATGAAAAGAGCATCGATTCTATGAACGAGTTTGCCGAATTAAAACTTCACGTAACAGCACACGAGGCGGTAGAAAGTTATATTAAAACTCAGATAAACGATCCAATATTTAAGAAAATATACACTAAGTTATCTGTGGAGAAGCCTTATAATCTTACGTCAATCTTATTACGCATCGCATACCTTCGCAACAGTACAACTTCAATGGCTAAAACGATATTATCAAGTTTGTATCCCAAACAGAGAATAATGGTAGATATAATACAAAATAATGCCGGTTTAATAGCTTTGGAGCCTGTTGTTTGTATGAGAAAAGGGCACTTTCTTTATAATACGTTTCGTAAGCTTACGCGAAGGATAATCGAAAGTGGATTTTATCAAAAATTATCTTCAGATGTGGCTATGCAGTATGAACTGCGAGAGGAGAATGGGGAGGAGGAAGAAGAAGAAGTAGATATCAAAGTTCGGTTGACGTTAGGTCATTTCGAAGGTCTATTTCTGTGGTGGTGTATTGGTTTGCTGATATCAGTTGTTGTATTTGTTACTGAGTTATTATTTTTCCGTTATGAAAACAACACAACAGTGGAGTTTGAAAATAACAATTAGATTTTTTGTTTTATCACTTGCCTTTGTAATAGTATTCTTTCCATTAAAGGGCTTCTAACGAATGATTGAATGATTCCTTCTGTTTGCTTTTTTCTTATGTAATGATTTAAATACTAACATAGGATCTATCGTTATTCCTTTGAAAGGATTTTACTTCGTAATAAGTAAATTGATTTTTTTTGTCAAACAATTTGCATAGCTTTTCTGACTCCTTTTATAGCAGTTTGTCTAATTGAAGGTTTGATAAATGCAACAAAGGTACATTTCAATATCAAAGTTATGATACATTAACATCTCCCATTTGGACTTTGCCTAAACTAATGTTTGTTTAAAAGGTAAGTAAATTAAAGTACCTGCATACTTTCTGTGTTTTTGTTTAGTACATATTTTAATCTTTTAGATGTAAGATAAAAGGTAAGTTTCTCAGGCTGTGATTAAAAATAAAATCTTGAAAAAATCTTGGTCAAAGTTTTATAGGATTCAAAGGTTTTTCTGTATACTTACATGCAATAGTTACTCACCTTTTTGTTCCGAGTTTAATTGTCAGTTTTTAGAACAAATGAGAATATTATCAAGTCTTACGTTTCTATATAATTTATTGCATAATGAAATTGATGCTATGTCATTAATGTCTCTCTTAAGTTTGTACGTCCCTCGTATGTTTTCTCGAAATAACAATACTTTCAGCTTTGTAATTTGTAGTAACTACAACAAAATTTTAAACCATTGTGACATTAACCATTGTTCTCTTATGTTAATTAAGAAAACCGTCTTGAGCCCTTCTTATTAATATTGTTATTTAAGCTATTATGTTTTCTGTGATTTTATATATTATAGGTATTAATTTGAAATTTACCAAAGTATCATATAATCATGTTTTGTACATTTAAATTATTAAGTTAAGTTTACGTATTAAGTACCGTGCATTATTTTGATGAGAAAAAAATGTAATACTCTAGTATTTAGGGATTTTATACGATCACTTTAAAAAGTTCAAAAATAAAGAACGTTGGAGTACGCCATATTGACAATAGTAAAGCATTTTTGGTCTGCTGCATCACCTAGGCCCTCATTTTCCTTATTATTTTTTTATTCTACTCAATACATGGCCTACTCCTAAATTCAGATAGGATTGACGTATTAGTATTCCAGCTCTGTGGTACGAAATATGCATAGTATTCTTATTAAATCAAGATATATTGAACGTGTAAAATTCTTAGTTATTTTTGTAAATGACTGTAGTGTATGTATCACCAATAAAAAATAGACTGTGAGGCACGTACAACTATGCAGTTTAACGGAAACTTTACTTCTTGGCAAATTAAAATGAGCATATTCGAAAATCTTTCATAAAGTGAATATTGTAACGTAGTGGTTATTGGACCAGCTACGCCACGTGGGGTTTGGTTGCAAGGTAAAATCCCAAACTCCATTAACATTTGCATAAAGTTTAGAAAAAATTTGAAGTGCCAAGTAAGTCACAATGTAATATAATCTTATTAAATACAAAATGTGTTGCATGATAAATGTTAGAAAATTGAATATCTTAATCCTTGCTCTGTGCTTCCATGAGACTGGCTAACACAAAATATAGTACATCGAAGCAAAATTACTTCATATTAGTCATTTATTGATAAGAAACACAAAGCAATCCCAGGAAAAATACTGAGTTTTGAAAATAAGACGTCATGTGACATTTCCGATAAAGAAACCCTATTTGATTTTTAATAATCAAAATATAATAACACGAAAATGTAATACTTAGTTTAATAACACCAAATTTACATCCATGAATTCCCGTTAAAAAAGAAATAAAACATAAAATATGACATTAATAATATACTGCACCTTATCATACCAATATAAAAGCTGAAATAACCAACTATTAATTTATCCTACGACTTAAATAAATTTCATATTTCCATAACTATCTATTTTACGTTTATATAAATTTGAGAAACATTATACCTGCTGATATAATTTAACAGTTTTTCTAACAAATACATTAACCTATTTTAATTTTGGGTAAATAAAATAGTATCCAACATAACTATTGTAGTAAGAAAATATGAAATACGGTAACCTTTTCGTTTTACTTTTGCTAAAATCTGCTTGTTTCGGCCAAAAATATACGATAAGCGTACTTGAAAAATGTTTAGAAAACGTAATACCACAGCTATTTTTGCCGGACGAAACTTTACAGTTTGTTTTTGAAAATCGAAACGAGTCATTCGTTTCCTTACGGATTAAAAATCCACTTGTTATTTTATCGGTTGATGAAGAAATAAAGACTGGGCTCGTCTATTACAACAATTATGTTATTTTCACCAGTGATCATTATACATTAAAGAGGACCCTAAAGAACTTAATGAACTCGTCTGTTTGGAGTGAAAGTTTAAGCCCAAGGGGAAAATTTCTGGTTTGCGTTTTTAAAAATGAAAATTTGGATAAAATCACTGAAATACTTTGGAGTTATGATATAATGAACGTAAAACTAATTACCTCAGATTCTTATGAATCGTTCATATACACATTCGATCCTTTCCAAGCTCCCAACGAATGTGGAAAGAAAGCCAGGCTAAAAATAGTGCAAAATTGTGACAATAAAATAAACACCAGTTTTTATAACATAATTCAAAAGCTGGACGGATGTAACTTGAAGATGATAAGCTGGTTTGATCCCCTACCAAAAGATAATCAAGACGTTGTGGTTATTTTCGGATCCGCATTTTACATGCTGAAATTAGTTGGAGAAATTCTGAAAACTGACACCTTTCCTTTTATAACAAATTTTTCGGTTCTTTACAATCGTAGCGAAGATATTTCGCTTGCTATTTTCACTGCAAGAATTGCACCCTTATACGACGCATTCGATATAAGCGATTATCTTTATCACGACGATACAGTGTGGATTGTTCCTAGAGCAACTAAAATTTCCAATTTTCAAATGATAATTTCAGTTTTTAAAAGGACAGCTTGGACGATGATTGTTGTGAGTTTTCTGGGTACGACAGCTATGTTTTACTTTAGTTCAAATTTTACTGCCGAAAGAATTTCATTTAAAAACCTTCAGAGATGTGTTTTGATTATTTTTGTACTTGCTGTAAATAATCCAAGTAATATTTTGCCCCGAACGGTTACCTTACGCCTTTTGCTTTTATTCTATTTATGTTATTGCATGCAGATATACAACGCATGGCAGGGAAAATTAATTAGTGTACTAACACATCCTGGATATGAGCATAGAATTCACACCATTGAAGAATTTTCCGATCTACAGCTGCCTATAATAGTTGACGATTTGATTCGGAATATAACGAAAACTCACTTGGATGAAACATACTTTGCTAAAATATACAAAAGGATGGTCCCACAACAATATATCAATCTAACAAAAAACATATTGACGGTTGCATACCACCGTAATTGCAGTACATTTACTGCAAAGAGAATGTTATATAAAATGTTTCGCCAGCAAAAGAATATGGTGGATGTAATAAATGAAAATGTGGGCCTGCTGGACCTAGAACCTATCTTCGGTATGCGAAAAGGTCATTATTTCTTGAAAACCTTCAACGTCTTGAATAGAAGGATAATAGAAAGTGGATTATTCGAGAAACTCTTTTCTAACTTTGCCTTGCAATACGGAACACTTTACCAACATAGGGACGAAAGTACAAGCACAGAAGGTAGTTTAACCATCTATCACTTCCTTGGAATGTTTTACTGGTGCCTTATAGGCTTATCACTGTCAGTGGTCGCGTTTATTGGAGAGATTTTAATAACTACTAGGTGTATTAGACAATATAAGAATGCACTCTTAATTATGAAAAGAAAATGGCCAGCAAGAAAAATTTTAAACAAATTTAAACAGAAGTTACGGTTTAAGATTTTCAAGGAACTTCCAGCAATTAAAAAATGTTGAGAAATTGATTAAGTAATTATAAGTTAGATAGGGTTAAGTTAGGTTAAGTTGTGCTAGGTGAGATTAGAGAATATGCACAGAAAAGAAACCTGTTACGTGAACCAATAAAGAAATCAAAGTAATGGAAATATTTATATAATAAAGTTGAGAACGATGTATTGGGCCAAGAGCACCGAATTGTATGCAAAAAGCTTAGAATCGCCGCTAAAATACAGTTTATGGATTAAAATAAAATTAATATGGCCTTAGCGTTATTCCCACAATACCCGGCTACGATATAGACTGAGACCTGATGATGGCTAAGATGAACATGGACATTAAGAATGCGTTTAACTCAGTCCAATGAATACACATAGAAAAAAAGGTACTAAGAAGAGCTGTTGTACAATATCTAAAAAAATTACTACTCAACTTCACTACCATAGGGGTCGATTCTTGGGCTACTCATTGCTTATGCGGGTGATCTGGCTATCGTGAGTAAAGCCAGGGATCTAGAAGACTTCAAGAAAAGAAGACTCTGTAAGTAGCTGGCACTTAAAATAAGCATTGTCCAGGGCAAAACCGAAGCACACTTGGGCAAATGTCTTTTATGATTGAAGCAACGAGGGTAGACTGTGAGCAGTGCATCACATATTTAGCAGTCACTTTTGATCGAAATAGGAAAATGACGTCTCATATTGTGGAAGTGGCGAAGAAAACGAAAGATCGTGGCGCCGCTCTCGCCAGAATCATTTCTAGGGGTTGGAGACCGGTGAGTGCCAAACTTAAGGCTCTGGTTTCAATTGTAGTTTCTATTCTGCTGTATGGAGCTCCTATATGGATTGGGGTACTGCAGAAAAGGATGTATAGTACGATACTAAGGAAAGCCTAGCGAAAAACTCTTTTCAACTGCATTCGCAGAAGTTTTACAAGTTATAGCCGGGGTTTAACCTAAAGAATTGGTGGCTGATGAGGGTGCGAGAGGATGCAGAGAAAGTAATAACCCTAGCAGGAAAAAGGAAAGTGGTCAGAGAAATGGAACAACCTGACAGACGACAGACAAAGCAGCCTGAACCAAGCGGTTAATACCCAATATCTCGATTTGAATAGCTTCAAACTTTGGAAAAATTAACTACCACACAACTTAGGTGCTGACCAAACACGTCTGTTTCGCCGTCTATCTGAAGAGACGATGCATATACAGGAAGAGAACACACGTTTCTATGACGGCGAGGTGGACACAACGAAGCACAGTATACTGCAGTGTGTCGGATGAACACGGGATGAACTGGAGCGACAAGTTGGGGAACCATTTACACCGGAGAGTTTTACTAGGATTATGACGACATTAACGATGTGATTGCAGCAATTCTGAACTTTATCAAAGAAAAGCAGAAAGAAGAACGGTAGCGACAACGAGACGAATAAGTGAGAAGAAGGCTTTTAAACTTTTGTTAGGGTGTTATGCTTAAAATTACATGTTAAATATTATGTAGTGTAGATATTCTTCTATTGCTTAGAGAGAAGAAATATATTTATCGATCGTTTATATCAAAGCGATGTACCTTCGACATTTTGAATGTTTAATGCTGCTATATAGGACATAGGCTAGCACATTCTAGAAGGCGACCATCACGTAACACTTAATATACACAGAGATAAGCCTACAGGACGATCCAAGAAAAGGCAATAAAAAACTATAGCGATTGAAAATAAAGCCAAATCCATATTAACAATTCATGGAAAGTTTTGGCGGATACCAAGATACAAAGTATGAAAGTAGTGGCTTCCGTGTTAGGAAGACGGAGCAAAAAATATCAAAAAACTCATCCTGGTCGGTCATCCACTCATAATACCATATGGAGGACTAATATTGCCTAGGGAAGCAGACGCTAAGCAAAATAAAAAGGAAAATGTTGATAAGGGTATGCGTGATTGCACATACAGAAAGTAGTCTGAAAATTGAGCCAATGGCACAAAAGGGAACTACAAGTCGAGTAAGTATCATCAGGGCAGCAATTTCGGCGGAGGACAGTTCATAACAGCAATTTTCTCGATTAACAGGAGTGAATTAAGGAGTCGCAACTCTATGTAATCTCACTAAAAAACTTAGATAAGGTTAAGTTAAACTGTATCTGGTTTAGTTTTTAGTATTTTGAAGATATAAAGGGCGGTTCACATAACTCAGTACCTACTCAGTACAATATTAGATTTTAGGCATCAAATTATTACGGAATTATCCCTCAGGGGAAATATTTGGCTTAAAGCACAAAAAGAATATAGAATGATCAGGGATTGGGTTGGGCTCGTTATAACGATTGAAAGGTAGACCTTGGTCAAAAGGTGCATCCCTCAGGAGCAATTATTTGTCCTCGATTAAAAAAAAAAAAAAAAAAAAAATACAGGCTTTGGAAGTAAAAGAAATTATCAAAAATGTTCAACGGTAATTAAATCATATGTTTCAAGCCTTTGTTTTAATATCTTCTGTAAATAAGAGCATATTATTCAACGAATGTGTTTTGATAACTATTGCTCAACGAGGGTACGTACCCGTAACTGGCCACCTGCCATTGATGAAACTGTGAAATAAAAGATATACAGTATATACACCTAGGAAATTTGGAGGAAAGCCGTGAGTAATTAAATCTGCAGTTTTATAAATTGGTCACAGACTGCGAGTTATAAGTCATAAGTATGTGAATTGTGGAAACCATTATATAATATGGAACGTATTATGTAATAAAGGTAAAGGTAAAGTAAAACTTTCATACCCGGTAGTTTCGCACACTATGTGTACGGGATGATGTGGTAAGTACCACGCCTTGGACAACCGTTTTAATAGTCAAAGAAAACAAAAATAATTGTTTGCTTTCATGGGCAAATCGCAACTCCTGAGCGATGCATGTTTGGGCTAACGTTTACAGGAGTTTCTTCGTCCCTATGATGAGCTTAATTTTGACCAACTATTTCAGGACTACCCATGTATATTTAAAGTACTTAACTAAAAATTTGTAATAACACCAAGGTAATTAGGTGCTTTAAAGAATGGCGAACAGGAATTTGCTCTTGAAATTGGATGCCCCAAAATACCGTAGATGACGAGTTACTTGATCCACCCGATATATTGGAGTGCTATACAAACATTAATTTGTAATTAACTGTAGAAAGCATATAATAAAGCAAACAACTACTTATTGTTTGACAACTTTTTTAAAAGCAATTACGAATATTTTAATCAAATTATCCTAACTTTTCTTTTGTATTATTAAGAGACTAACAAACACCACCTATCCTATGTATTATTCATTTTAAGCATTAGTACATTTATTTGCCTCAATTTTTTTCTGATAATAACTAGATATTATAAGTACTAGAAAGAGTTTCTCTTTGATATAAGTAATGGCAGTAGAAAGTACCAGTGAGCCTGGAATATTCCAAAGATGGTAAAATCAATCATGCTTTTCGGAAATACAGGCAAAACATTGGTTGAAAATTTTTTAAAACTTTATGATATCGAAACTAGTCGTTTGCGCTCTTTAATGAATGTGCCTTAGATGGTAATTTAAGGCAATTTGAGGTGTATATTTCGAACGCTGATTTTGTACACATAAATAAATATACGAACAAACAAAGGAAATGGGTGGCAACTTAAAAATTAAAAACGAATGCAGTTCCAAAGTGATCATTTCCTTTGTTTTATTATTAGTATTACATTACAGTAAATTATCTTTTTGTAAGCTACAACTTGGAGACATTATTAATAATAGAAGTGAAGCCACTCAAATATGTCTGTTGCACCTCATTAAAGAGCAATTTTCGCCTGCTGACACTCTACAATTTATCTCTGAAAACAACAATTTTTCTTCGGTGTTATCAGAACTCGATAATCCACGCATTCTAACAAATATACAACTGCAGGTCAAGCTCTCGTTGAAATACCACCATAATTTTATAATTATCACCGATACAGCAAGCTCTTTGAATAGGACAATTTTAAAATTAAAGCATACCCCAATTTGGAATCAAAAAGAAAGTCCACGAGGATTATTTATAATAGTTCTGGCTAATAAAAATAAAAAGACGACGGCCATGAGAGTTTTATGGGATTTTGATATAATTAATGTAATATTATTAATAAATCAACCTAAAGGATCGCTATTAAAATTATACACATCTAATCCTTTTGATGGCTGTATGAAGAAGGTCAAATTACGGTTTCAGTATTGTAACCAAAGCCTAAATGTTTCTCTCCGTAGTACTATTAAAAATCTTAACAATTGTACGGTGAGGATGGTAACTATATCAGACTTTTTTAGTACACCAAATCCAGATGTCAAATATATCTTTGGGGTTGCTCATGGTATGTTAAAACTAATCACCAGAAGTTTAAAAACCAATCTATATGTTCTTCACTTTTCTGAGCCAGGACGCATAATAAACAATCGTAATAATGATATATTCCTTGCTATCTTTGTGTATAGAATGCTTCACATTTATGAAAACTACGACGTTAGTGATTATCTATTTCGGGATGAGTCGATATGGGTTACTCCGAAAGCACCTGAAGTCCCTCCTGGGAAACTAATTGCATCCATTTTTCAAAGTTCAGCTTGGGCAGCAACTGCTGCAGTATTTGTAATAACCACGGTAATTTGCTGGTATTCGGCAAAACGTTTACCAGAATCAAACGCCTTTAAAAGCTTCCAAAACTGTTTGATGACTATTACATTGTACACCTTTTGGAATTCGAATCACCTTTTTCCCAGAACTACGACACTACGTGCACTTTTGTTCTTCTATTCACTTTACACCATCATAATGGACAACATCTTTCTGGCAAAGCTCTTCAGTACGTTAACACGACCAGTATATGAACGAGAAATTAATTCCATGGAAGAATTTGCAGATTTACAACTGCCCATAAAACTTTTTCCAGAAGATGTAAACATTATCAGGGAAAAAAGTGATGAACCTATCTTTGCAAAACTACTTAAAAGAGTAGTTCCTTCTATTCCGTACAATCTAACCAATGATTTATTGCACGTTGTTTATTATCGCAACTGTAGTACTTCTCTTACAAAGGACCTATTAATAAAATTTTTCCCAAAACAGAGGCATATGGTTGATGTAATCGAACACAATGTAGGATTGTTGGCTCTCGAAACGGTGGTTTATATGAGAAAAGGGCATTACTTTTTTCACACACTTAGCAAGCTTAGTAGGAGAGTAATTGAGAGTGGTTTTTATGAAAAACTCGCTTCGGATGCGGCCCTGCAGTATAACTTACCTCAAAAAGAAGTTAAGGAGGACGATAATGCAAGTTTGTCATTAAAGCATTATTCTGGTTTACTTATTTGGTGGGGTGTTGGTGTATTTTTAGCTGTAATTGTGTTTATTGGAGAGTTATTGCTCAATTGTTTTATTAATTAAATAGAAAGCTAGGTTACAAATTTAAATTTTTTTAAACTCTCGAGACGTTCTTAATGTGTAACTATAGGTTAGGTTTATGATTATCTGTAACAGCCATTTTGGTTAAATGTGTTGTATTCCTAAGCCATTTTATTATTAATAAATCTCCCTCTTCAAAAAATAAAAATGTACTTTTAATTTGGTCTAGTTATTTAATGTAGTATTTGGTAAATAAGTAAATAATCGTTGTTAATGATGCGGCATAATTGCTTACATGTAGTATCTGCTTGATCTCTTAGGATTTCTGGGAATAGGTATTCCATTTTGTAAATTTCTTTATGCTCTACTAAGCTTAGGCTATACGATTTTAAGTAATTAACAAATTGATGCCGTTGATGGAAAAGGAAGCGGGCAACTATTAGAGCAGTTTTAGAAAGGGAAATCTACCTTGGATCATTCCTTTACATTAAGACAAAAAGGCTACGAAAAAGACACCAACTTATTTTACCTGTTTGTAAAGAGTAGCCAGGCATATGATACAGTAAAACGTTCACAGTCATATGAAATTACAGCAACTAAATGCACCACCAAAATTAGCAGAACTTATAAATCTGTACCTAATTATGAGATAGTGAGATACAGAGGCAAAAGTAAGAGTTCAAGGTTGTTTAATCAAAACTAAATGATTACTCGAAGGATGATAGAAAAAACTAAATGTATGAACAGCTTCGACGCACCTTGAAAATGTTTCCTGGTTTGGCCAAATGCTATTCTTCTTCTAATGTGTTCACTAAAGTTATTTACTTTTCTTTCTAATGTTCTAGTTTCTTCTAAGGAATGTTTAGCTAATGTTTATTTACTTTTTTCTAAGGTTTTGGTTTCTTCTAAGGAATATTTAGCTAGTGTTTATTTTCTTTTTTCTAATGTTTTTTTCCAATCAATAATATATTGTTTCCAAGAAACCAAAGCTTGTCAAAGCAATGCGATATACAAAATAAAAATAAGTATTCAATGCCAAAGGGAATTTAAACGCGTAGACTGCCTATATTTTATTTCTATCATTTCATACTAATAATATTTCTAAAATTTTGAAACAGCTGCTGGATACAAACCATTGCAACAGCGAGCGTCCTAGCGAAAACTTGTTTCTTACATTATGGAAAAAACGAGAAAGTTCTTCCATTGTTATCCAAATATATAGGTTCCACTTCAATCAAGCTATTTAAAAGGAAAAAATTGGGTCCTTGTAATAAAATAAAAAAATATTCGCTAAAATGCACTTCACTGTGATTTGTCTATTTGCAGCCATATACCAATGGTCACGTGACATACCTCAAATTCGATTTTTAGGTTATCGTATACGCAGAACCGATCCCCCATAAAAAAATTTTCGATACTCTAATTATAAAAATTGTTCCCGTATGTTGGGAACTTATTGCCGGTCACTGTATATTTTGCAAAGTTCTAATCTAAATATGTATGTGACGCCTATGATATTCACTCTCGGCCTTTCTCTTGACATTGACATTGAAATTAAACCTCGAATTGACTACAAATGAGTCTTATATTGGGCTTCAAAATGGCGACTTCCGTCGCACTGTTTGTTTTAGCTACTAGAGCGCTACACTCCTTCCTGTAGTTTTATATTCAAATTCTACGGCTATAGTGGATATTATTGATTCCAAGGGAAGCCCTACAAAAATTAGAATATTGTTGGATAGTGCCCGTCAAGCTAATTTTATTACAGAAATATGTGCCCAACATCTTCGATTTATTAAACGAAACGCAAAAATTGCAAACCAAAGTTTATGCAACTCATCTTCAGTTACATCTATTAGTTATACATTGCTTGTAGTCAATCCACTCAATCAATTTCAATTGAAACATTAGTAATTCCTCAAATATGTTCCGAGATGCCAACTTGTTACATTACAAAAATGTGAGCATATCGTAAATCTTAAAATTGCTGATCCTAATTTTAATATTCCTTTTCAAATTGACCCTTTAATAGGTGCAGACGTTTTCGCATCGATATTAATTTCAAGTTACTTAAATGGTAAGCCTAAGGAACCTGTAGCCATTAATACAATTTTAGTTGGATTCTTATGGGAAAGGTTAGTAACCGAGAATCGTCAAGTGATAGTTCATTTTTTACGTCTTTAAATAAGTCTTTAGATTCTGTTATAAACATTTTTTCAGAGTTAGAAGAATTACCTCAAGTTACTAAAACATTTCCCGAAGATTTGCTTTGCAAAGAACTCTTTTCAAAAACACACTTTAGGGATGCTTTAGGATGATATATTGTTTCTCTTCCTTTTAAAGATAAACCTCCTCAAGATAATCTAAATCGTTGGTCCCAACACAAAGAGCAACTGCATTCTATTTCAGAAATTATAATTAATCGTCGTTTATTTAGTGGTAATTTATCATTATGTGAACTTTATGATTTCTGTCCATTTTTAGACAAAAAAGGTATTCTCGGGGTGGGCGGTCGTTTACAGGATTCAACTCTATCGTACGAACAAAAGCATGGCTTAATTGAGTTGGTTACATTTTTACCAAGAACATTTATATCCTGGTCTGCAGACTTTAAAATTTTTGTTGTCTCAACAATTTTGGATTCTTTCCATTCGAAAAGCCATTTGCCATTGTACTTCAAAATGTATAAGATGTTTTCGTGCAAAGTCGAGGTCTTTAGAACCCCCAATGAAAAACTTACCATTTTATAGGATTAATCAAATAAAGGCATTTCAACGTGTAGGTGTAGATTATGCCGCTCCATTTACCACAACATTAGCCAGACGAAGAGGAGCAGAAACTCAAAGGGCTTATTTGTGTCTTTTATTTGTTTAGCAACTAAAGCTTTTGCATTTAGAGTTGGCGTCCGACTTATCTTCCGAGACATTTCTTGTAGTTTCACGACGCTTAATAGCTAGAATAGGTAAATGTACTACAAATTACAGTGATTGTGGTACCAATTTCATAGGTGTTACAGACTACTTTTAAACTTTATGAAAAATGCTACCGAGCATCAGATTATTGAGTGGAAATTTAATCCTCCTTCTGCTTCTCACTTCGGAGGTATTTGGAAAGCAGGAGTTAAATCTGTAAAATCTCATTTAGTACGCGTTATAGAAAACCAAATACTTACCTATGAAGAATTTTAAACGGTAAATTGAAGCTGCGCTTATCTCGTGTCCGCTCTGTGCTTTAAGTAACGACCCAAACGATATATCTGTATTAACACCTGGCCATTTTTTAACTTTGGAACCTCTTGCTACCATTCCTGATCAAGATGTTACGCATTTAAATATTATTATTTATTATGTACAAACAAGTTTTGGTGCAGTCTTACAAAAACACGAACTGAAGGGATCTGGTCATTGGGATGAGCGTCAACATAAAGATGCAGCGCTTCTCTAGCATTCCCATTAGCACAATCATACATGAACTGCGTGTCGGCTAGTTCAATGTTAGAGTAAATAGACATAGCGAAAATTCGTAAAATTGTGCACTAACCACTGAATGTCAACAACAAAACTGTATGTTTGACAGAACATCTGTCGACTATGATAAGAAAATACAAGTTTTTGTGAATGAAGAAAGAGATAAGCGAAAAAATGCACAAATGCTATAAAACGGAATAATTAATGCTCGGTATCCCCGAAACCGTCCATTTGCGGACCCATTTTTATTAAGACTTTTCTGCATATTTTGAGCCATACTATCCCCCCTGTATTTAGTATTTAGTAGCCATCTGGGTTCGACCTTCCAGACTTCTTTTCGGAAATGCCGTCTAATCCTGGTGCTTTTCCCACTTTCAAGCGACTTACTGCTTCTGTAAATTCCTCATCAGTAAACGCTGTTATCCTTTGTACCACTTCAGTTTTAACATTGTTCAATGTATCATTTTTTTTAACACGTTGTATAATGAATCGGTTATCAAAAAAACTAAATATTTCTAAAAGATTGGTAGATATCCAGAATTGTACTCATACCGAAAGGGGACAAGCCGCGAGAAGAATCAGTGTCATATAAGCCATTATGTTTGATGAATACCGTCAGCAAATTATACGAGTCATTTATCAACATTAGACTCACTACGGAGATTGAAGAGAAAGGTGGACTGCACGAACACCAATATGGTTTTCGGAGAGACTGATCGACCATTCAAGCGCTGCAGGTAGTTAGGAATAAGACATGAAATTGCAACCAGATTTGGCGTACCCTAATCACGCTAGATGCCCAAAACGTATTTAACATGATGAGTCATGGGTTAATAATTCAAAAACCGAAAAATAGAGAAATTTCGCAGTATTTAGTTGCACTAATCACCCTATGGAATATTTTATACATATGACGGAGGACTCAGATCAAATCTGACCGCAAATACGATCACCATAGGTTTTGCGGATAACCTTGTCCTAATGATAAAGACACATGACCAGAACTCATTAATAAAAAAAAAATGTTTACAGAAAAATAGACAAAAAACTGAAATCCTGCTACTAAAAGGGAAAAGGAAGTGAGACGGTATTAGGTTTAGACTACGAAATGTTGAAATTAGCCCAGGAAAGACGATAAAGTATCTCGGGGTAAGAATGGACTGTCAAGGAACATTTATTCACCATATAAAAGAGGTTACGAATAAAGCTTTGGAGAGAGAGCAGCGATGTTGAGTAATGATGCCCAATATCGGTGGTTCTATTTAGTAGCAGTAAAAGAGCAGTATTATGCGGAGTAGTACATTCCATACTACTATATGGTGCCCCAATTCGGTATGGCATGTGTAACATTGAAAATACGTAAATACATTAACTCGAACACAGAGGAAAGGGATCCTACGATGTGCCTCTGCATAGCGTACATCCTCAACAACTATAACTAGAATAATGCCAATACAGTTGCTTGTTCAAAAAAGAAAATTTGCTTAAGGGAGGGCAACCGAACGAACCAAGGGGAATATAAAAAAGCTCGTTAGACAAAGGAGTATTGTGAAGTGGCAACATGGTTGGGAGTAAAACACGACGGGGATAATGTGGACAAAGAGGTCCATACATAGGGGAATGGCTGAAGTGCACCTACAAAACCTTAGACTATTTTTTGACTCTTAGTGACGAATTAGACAAAAAAACGGCGGATGTATGTATGCATGTACTGTGGGCAGATAGATACAGCAGATCACATTATATCGTACTTATAGGTACAGAGTGGTGATTCAACGATTGCAGCTGGAAATGATGTTAGCGGAAATGTTGAAATCTAAAGAAAGATGGGAGGTTAATACAAAGCATGATTAAAACAATTATGATAAATAAGGAGATAGAGGAGAGAGCAAGACAGAATGCCGTAAACAACATCTAGGTAAGAAAGCTGCCAGGAACGGCAGACGATATGTCCATAATGGGTTTTCCCCCTATAAAAAATGTTAGACTAGGTTAGGTTAAATATATTAGGCTGGAATAAATTACATTTATATAGTACTTAATATTAAATTGAAACTATACAACATGGTGCATAACTATTTTCATTCATTATTTGATTCTGGGGATCAAGTGATTATGCATGGGATTTACTCCTTTGAGAAATATTTGCTTTTACACACAAATTATATAAATGGCGAGTTCGAGGGATACTCAATTTAAACCAAAACAAAACTGCCATGGGGGAATTTAGTGCGTCACCTTGTACATATGTAAATATTTTGGCTAAACAGAATAGTACCTACCTATATTAAAAGACAAGTTACAGAAGGCAACATTTTCGTGCACGCGTCCGAAAATTGGACACGAGCCGCGTAGCCGCGAGTGGCCGAACGGCGAGTTGCTCGAATGCCTTCTGTAACGAGTATTTTATACCATTTTCTCTGTTTCGGTTTCCATTTACATACATTATTTATTTATGTTTATTTTTATAAAAATACTTGACAACTTCCAGTTGGTGAAATGTTGTTAAAATAATAACGGGTGTTCAAAAACTCCCACGTTTGGAGTTGGTACTGATTCGGTTCAACGTCAGTAGCCGTTTGTCGGTTCGCTAGCCCCCCTTCGATTACTTTATTTGACGTTTTAAGGTTATACTTCGTTCTCTATTCTTTGTAAGTAATTATTTTATTTACTAAAAATTCATTACCAAAATGATTCCTTTAAGGCGTAAATCTGTTGCTTTCTGCTTGGCCAGTACACATTACAAAATTGTTTTTTCTTTAGAACAAAAAATTTTCATAATAGAAAGTTACTTTCGCAACGCAACAAAAGTTGACGGAGTTTGGAGTTATTCAGTACAAAATTACATAGAAGAATTCTTTAATAAGAACCCAAATGATGGTTTTGTGCGTCAACAGTTTGCAGACATTTTAAACAGATGTATAGCGAGGTTTCATGAGAGTGGTAGTATTGTAACAAAATGTGGTGGACAACCAAAAAAGCCTACAGATGAAGTTATTGAGGAAGCGACTGAGATAATGCGGAATGATCCCCACACTTCTGTTCGTCACTTGTTGCAAGAAATAAATCTCTCTGTGGAAACTTGTCATGCAATTTTACGTAAAGATGTTCACATATAAGTACCCCCATCGTTTAACAGCAGTTCATGAACTATTACCACATGATATTCCTGATAGGCTACGTTTCTGTCAATAGTTTTTACGTGTGCTTAACAACAATCAAGAAGTACTCAGGAAACCGTTTTTTACGTCTTCTAGAAACAAGGATTTGTTAACTTACAAAATTATCGAACCTGATCCGCTGAGAATCCTCATGAGTTTGTTGAAGCACCTCTGCATGCTGAAAAGATT
Organism: Melanotus villosus; assembly: GCA_963082815.1. Classification (NCBI taxonomy): domain Eukaryota; kingdom Metazoa; phylum Arthropoda; class Insecta; order Coleoptera; family Elateridae; genus Melanotus; species Melanotus villosus. The sequence goes on along the minus strand of OY720418.1, from coordinate 46,675,238 downwards.
GGTGTTTGGGTAGCTATTAGTGCAAGACGTTTAGTTGGACCATTTTTTTTTTTAATGGGAATAGATATAGGGAGGAAATTTACAACCATTTTTTAAAGAACTCTCCTTCTTACAACTCTACGATGACGAATTACGTGAGTCCTACTTCCAGCAGGATATAGCGAGACCACATTGTGCAGCTAAAACTATAGAGTTGATTAGACAGTTCTTTGATGATTAGCAGAAACACGGAAATTTCTTGGCCTGCACGGTCTTGCAACTTGGCACCGTGTGATTTCTATTTATGGCCCTTCATCAAAAATTCAATATTTAGAACTTCTATTAATAATTTGGAAGAATTAAGACGACGAATTATTGAGAAGTCTGAAGAAATAAATAATATGCCTCCTTTTTTAGAAAATGCAGTGAATGGAGTCAGGAATAGAGTTTTAAAATGCATTGAATCCGGTGGTGAGCATTTTAATCATCTTTTATAAGGAATTGCATTTTATGTGTGAAATGTAAATAAAGCTTTTAGTTTATAACTTCAATTTACTTTGCTGTTTTATTTGTTCATGTGTAAGTAATAAGTGAACACATACTGTGTGACTTATTTTCTCAAGATATAGCCAACTCCAAACGTACTAGTTTTTGAACACCCGTTGGGTTGGTAATATCGATTTTTGCTTGACAGTTGACAGAAGTTTGACATTTGACGTTTTTGTTGCCTAGCAACTGAATGGTTGCCTAGGTACTTTGTGTATTGTTTGATACAGTATCACCAATTTATGAAAACAAAATATTACCAAAAATCCTTTAATAATAAAACTCATTTAAGCACCGAATGTGTGCTAGAATAATGTCATTCTAATGCTGAAACAGAGAAACTAACTTCTAATTAACTGTAAAAAATATATGAATAAACCATAAAGATAATTTATTCCTTTTAAATAACTAATTTTATTATTGGAACTCTCTTTTTGTGTATTAATAGCCTAACTCGACCTAATCTATCTATTAAGGGTATTAAGCTTTAATATTTTCATTATTTTCTTTTTTTTTTCTGATAATAACTACAAATTACTAGAAACACTTTTGTCCTAAAAAAATGTATATAAACAGTAATAAAAGTTATAACAAAATACTTAACCTGAAACCAGAGTCTTGGATATTCATATTATAGTAAAAATCAGTCGTACTTTGCAGAGACATTTGTGTAATATTTGTTTGAAATTCTTTTATACCTTTTTTATTATACTGAGAAAAGCGTTTTATATTGTTAGTTGAATGCGCCTGAGATTTACACGTTTGACATTTTAAAGTGACTATTTGGCGTGTTTTCCGAACGTTGGTTTTGCACAGAAAAATAATTTGCAATACGAAGAAAATGGGCTGCGACATAAAAATTGCAAACGGATACAGTTCAAAAAAGAAAACTTCTTTATCGTTTGCTTTATTGTTATCGCTGTTGTATTATAGTGAATTGTGTTTTTGTAAAACGCAGCTTAGGTTGATTATTATTAATAATAGTGACGCCATTGATAAATGTTTATTGCGGCTTATTAAAGAGTTATTTTCGCCCTCTGACACTCTACAATTTATCTCTGAAAACGACTATTTTTCTTCGTTGTTAATAAAAGTCGATAATCCACGCATTCTAACAAATATTCAAAAACCAGTCGGGCTGTCGCTGAAGTTCCACCATAATTTTATAATTATCATTAACGAAACAAGTTTTCTAAATAGAACTATTTTACAACTTAAACTCACCCCCATCTGGAATTCAAGAGAAAGTTCACGAGGAACATTTATAGTAGGTGTGGCTAGCAATAGGAACATAAAAACAACCATGAAGGTTTTATGGGATTTCGATATAACGAATGTAATTTTAGTAGCAAATCAACATAATGGATCGTTATTGAGAGTATTCACATCTAATCCCTTTGATGGCTGCATGAAAAATATAAAATTACAGTTTCAGTATTGTAACCAAAACTTAAACGTTTCTCCTCAAAGTATTGCTAAAAATCTCAATCATTGTTCCGTGCGAATGGTAGCTCCAGCAGGGTTTTTTAACACACCACATCCAGATATAAAATATATCTTCGGGGTTGCTCACAGTATGCTAAAACTAATCACTAGAAGCTTAAAAACTAAACTATTGGTTGTTGAATCTTCTGAACCAAACCATATCTTGGAAAATAGCAGTAATGATATATCCCTTGCTATATTTGTATACAGAATGCTTGATATTTATGAAAACTACGACGTTAGTCATTATCTGTTTCGTGATGAGTCGATATGGGTTACTCCGAAAGCACCTGAAATCCCCCCTGGGAAACTAATTACATCGGTTTTTGAAAGTACAGCTTGGATAGCAACTGGTGCAGTGTTTGTGATAACTGCGATAATTTTCTGGTATTCAGCCAAACGTTTACCAGAATCAGACGCCTTTAAAAGCTTTCAAAAATGTTTAATGACCATTACACTGTACACTTTTTTGAATTCGAACCACATTTTTCCCAAAACTACGACACTACGTACACTTCTGTCCTCCTACTTAATGTATAGTATCATAATGGGCAATATTTTTTCAGCAAAACTATTTAGTATGCTAACACGACCAATATATGAACGAAAAATTAATACCATGGCTGAATTTGCAGAGGTTCAACTGCCCATTAAAATTTTCCCAACAAATATCGATATTATTAAGGAAAAGACTCAAGAACCTGTCTTTGCAAAAATATTCGAAAGAGTCATCCCCTCCATTCCGTATAATCTAACCGATGATTTATTAAACGTTGCATATTATCGCAATTGCAGTACTGCCACTGCAAAGAATCTACTAATTAATTTTTTTCCAAAAGAGAAGCGTATGGTTGATGTAATCGAACATGGAGTAGGCTTATTGGCCCTTGAAACTGTCGTTTATATGAGAAAAGGGCACTACTTTTTTCGTACACTTGGTAAGCTTAGCAGGAGGGTAATTGAAAGTGGTTTTTATGAAAAACTTTCTTCAGATGTTGCCTTGCAGTATATCTTACCCCAAAGAAAAGTTAAGGAAGATGTAAATGTGAGTTTGTCATTAAAGCATTATTCTGGTTTATTTATTTGGTGGGGTGTTGGTATGTTTTTGGCTGTAATTGTATTTGTTGCAGAGTCATTGCTTTATATATCATGTATCAACTAAAAAGTATACTTAGTGGCATAAAGCACTCAAGACGTTCCAATAACTATAAGTTAGTGTTACGATTACGTGTAATGGTCATATTGCTGTAATTATGAGTTGTTAAAATAAAGACATCCAAAGAATACTTTTTTAAGTCTCGTTTAATTGTTTAATACTTTAGAAATAGAGAGAGTAGAGCGGAATATAATTCAAATTTGATAGGTTCTTAAACACAGTAAGTATTATCTTGGAAATAAGTAACTTAACTGTGTGGCAACACATCGTGTATTTAGTACTCACTCCAGTTAGGGCTCCAAGAACTAGAAAATTCATTTTGAAAATTATTTCAATTATACGGTACTTAGACAAAAAATTAATTTGAAGCTCATTATATCCTGAATAGTTTTTGGATTATTTAAAAAAGTGTGACTGGATGAAGGGGGGGGGGTGGAGGGATATATATTTCCTACTGAAAATGATCAGCCTGTATATTGATGCTACGTACTCTTATAATTATAAGCAACGGGAAAATATTAGAGGATTAAGAGAAGTACATACACGAACGAAATACAACCAACAGAAGAATAAGACAAATAAAAATCATATTGGGAAGCATTCACTAAAGAGATGGAACGTGATATCTATGGCGCCCAAAAGAAATCATGGAAAGTGGAGAATTAACGGAAGCAATTAAAACCCGCACTGTAATTAGGTAAGGTGACTCCCTGAGCCCTGTTCTGTTCTCTGTTATAATGGATTTAATAATTGAAAGTGTACGATACGAACCAGGATATCAGCTCGGAAATAAGAAAATTAACATCGTATGTTACGCAGATGATGCTGTTCTTATCACAGAAACAGAATAAGATTTACAACGTATATTACATCAATTTGTGACTACTGCTAAAGAATACAACATGTTAATATCATCAGACACAACAAAGTCACTAGAAATTGCTAAAGACCCGATAAGACGCAAACTAGGAAGTACCTAGTTGTAAATATATATCCAGCAACCGCAAATTATATGTATAACGAAGTTAAACATCAGGCAATTCAAGGACCAAGAATATCTGACTATTTTCGCGACAATATCCAGAGAAGACTTACTAGGCAGAATATCTTGGTGACTTGCCATTGCCTTCTGAGAGAAGCAGTCTGATGTTTTCGATGAATGTGTTAAGTGGTTAGACGCACGCCATCTGAGCCGTGACAGCGACCTTTTGTTGCCAGAACAGGACAGTTAAATGAAAGTTAAAGGACATACCCAATACAAAGGAAAGAATCCAATATACCGATAAAACACACAAATTGATCTAGAATGTGGATTTTTTTTAAATGTCGCCGGAAGCTGTAAGATCATTAAAAGCCTGACAACTTTAACCCCAGTGTGTTCAGCGAAATCTATAGCAATTGTCATGTGTAGTGTGTACTCTATACCATGGTTGACAGAGCGATATTTAAAATATTCGTGCCATTTCTGTTTATGTCCAACCAGTCCTTTGAGTGAAATTGGCAGAAAACTCTGACTTACTTAGCTTAGGAATCGAAAAAGCAGATCGTATGGCAAAGGCTGGAAATAACTGAGTTTTTCTTTCTTTCCCTCTCTCTCGGTAATCTTCAATCTATACCATTGATCTGACTCGACACAATTGTCTTCCATTTTATTTATTGAGTTTATTGTGCCAAAACTAGCCCGCAGAAGGTCATGCGGGGCAATAACGTGAAATACAGCGAATTTTTCTTTTTAGTATACATATCCCCTACGTATAGTTTTAAAATAAACGCATCTGTATAGTTTTAAAATAAATGCATCAAAATCCTATATGTAGGCAACCAACTATACACTAAACGTCACTCTGGCTGTGAATTTAGGGACATTAGTTTTTATTTTTTGTGGTGTGTAAAGGTTATGTTTGTAAATAAATCAAAATTAATAGAATATTAAAATAATTTTAATTCAACGATTACTTTCAAATATAAAATATCAACAACACAACACAGAAATGAAAATTAAAACGGCAACAGTTAAAGACTAATTTCTTGAAATTAAGATAATATAATTATTTTTGCCACAGCATGCTATTTTTTCCTTAAGAAATTAAATATTTTAGGTTTAGTGCATAGTTGGTTGCCTATATACAGTGAGCACGTAAAGGTCGGAATAAATTCGATAAAATATTTATTGGGCAAGTAAGAAAATAATAACACGTCGATTTTATTGTTTAGATGCGCATTTTTTGGTATACGTATATTTTTTATTACATCATCCCTGTTCGAGTTATGACGTCATCATCAGTTTTTTTAAATAGCAATACCCACTTTTGATAGTACCATTTAAAAGAGCGCATTTTTCTGCATATAGACGCCAAATTTTATGGTATATTACATAACAATATTTTCGAGAAATTAGTACGACAATTGTTGCACCATTTTTTATTGACGGCGCATTAAATGCTGAAAAACATTTGAATTTTTTACAACAACAGATAATTTCCGCGCTTGTACCACTATATCCAAATAATCAAAATCCCCAAATGCCGGACGAATCAATATGGTACCAACAAGATGGCGCGTCACCACATCATTTACAGATTGTGCGTGATTATCTGAATCGCCAATAGATTGGATATTGTCAAGAGGTGAATTATATGCAATTTCAACGTTTAATTTAATGGGTTTTAGTTGTATTTATTATTTCTTCTATTGATATTTCATTACATTGTTATGAATTCTAAAACGTTTTTTTTCGAAAATATTGTTATGTAACATACCACAAAATTTGGCGTCTATACCTAGAAAAATGTGCTCTTTTAAATGGTATTATCAAAAGAGGGTGTTGCTATTTAAAAAAACTGATGATGACGTCATAACTCGAAGAGGAATGACGTAATAAAAAATATACGTATACTAAAAAATGCGCATCTAAAAAAGAAAATCGACGTGTCCGAGCAGCTCACTGTATAGGGTAAAACAATGCGTTTGACACGTTTATTTTAAAACTATACTTACTAAACCGAAAAATTCCCTGAATATGAATGAATGGTTAATAGTGATCATTAAACTCTGGAAGGTCCAATAGTAATTTGTAATACAAGTGTTGAAAGCTTGCGTTTGCCACACGAATGTGAAGTTTGCAGCACGAACGATAGTGAGTGCTGCAGTCACATGAGGGTGGCAAATACAAGCTTTTAACACATGTATTACACACTATTTTTTCTACAACCACATTTGCATAAAAAAATTTAAATATTTCGGCAAAATCAAATCTGACATTCATCAAATGTCATTATGACATTTTGATTTCGGTGCGGCAAAATTATACTTTGCCGCACCGAAAATCATGCATGTGCGTGCGGAAAGTAAATTTTCCCACGACCATATAAGAAAGTCGCTCCTAACGCACAACAAACTAGGCGCGAAAGTTGACAATATCACCCGTGCGATTGACTTTCGCAAAACAAATGAACAACCCGTGCGATATGAACACGTATAGGGATATATCGCACAGTTTGCGCAATAATAGGAAGCTGCGGCCGCTTCAAAACAAAAAATGACGGTCGTTTTACCTGAACTGTCAGTATTACTTTTTGACATGTACATTTTTGGTCGTGGGAAAAATAGTGTTCGTAACTCGTTCGAAAGGCAAACATCTCCGCTCGTGTTTATAAATATTTCTACTCGTGCTCCGCTTCGCTCCGCACTCGTATATCTATTTATAAACACTCGCTTGATATTTGCTACTTTCGACACTTGATACGAAAATAACTATTTCCCACGACCATATAAGAAAGTCGCTCCTAACGCACAACAAACTAGGCGCGAAAGTTGACAATATCACCCGTGCGATTGACTTTCGCAAAACAAATGAACAACCCGTGCGATATGAACACGTATAGGGATATATCGCACAGTTTGCGCAATAATAGGAAGCTGCGGCCGCTTCAAAACAAAAAATGACGGTCGTTTTACCTGAACTGTCAGTGTTACTTTTTGACATGTACATTTTTAGTCGTGGGAAAAATAGTGTTCGTAACTCGTTCGAAAGGCAAATATCTCCGCTCGTGTTTATAAATATTTCTACTCGTGCTCCGCTTCGCTCCGCACTCGTATATCTATTTATAAACACTCGCTTGATATTTGCTACTTTCGACACTTGATACGAAAATAACTATTTCCGCACGCTAATTTCACTTGTTCGGCAAACACTCATTTTCAATACTCGTATCTATGGAGACGAAGTTTGAAAATCCCACTTTCCATGGTGGGAGTAGAAAAAAGGAATTAAATCGCACCAAAGTCTGAATTCAAGGCGCTTCCAGTAATATAACAAAAACGCCGCCAACGAAGAAAATCATAATATTTTGACTTTGAACGTGAGATAAGTATACTCCTTGTTTGTAGAATCTTGGAATATGGGTTTTCAACAATTAAACAGGCTGCCTTAAACAGGATTATTATTGCTCGAATGATAGTTGACATTCGCTAACCGATTGGCATAAGAAGATGATGATGAAGGACTATGAGAATTCACAGCAGTTATTTATTCTTTACGGAATATTATTTTATTAAGCAATTCTAGCGAACAACAATCCTCTCTTAAATAGTTTAGGAAATAATGGGTTGCCTCATCGCATACCTCTACCTATTGGAAACCTTTGTTAAGTGATGTGGCTTTCTCATATATCGATTTAATTAAATTTGAATACATAATATCTATGAGACAGTCGTCTAGTCCTTGGTGAGCCGTGTTTATTTTGATGTCAAACGCCTTCTCATAGTCATATTATACTCGTTACACTTCTCAATCAGCGCTGTTATGGTATGGATATTGCATACGGCCATTAATTCCAAATCCCTTGCGGAATCCTGCCTGTTATATAGGTTGGTATGGGTCAAGTTTGGCAGTTAGTTGTAGTTCTTAACAAGGTTTTATATAAATGAGATAAAAAACTATTCCGCCTATATTTCTTAATGTTTATTTTACTCCCTCTAGTAAATTTATTATCGGGTTATTCCAATCATCCGGTACACTTTCAGATTCTAGATATTTATTAAACAACGCTTTAAGTATTTGTAGTAATTGTAGTAAGATGTCAAAGCAACTTAACAAACAAAATTACTCTAATCAACAAATCGGATAAACTATCCATCAAAACCAAAGAGTTAATAAAACGTAGCAGAAAAATGAGAAATCAAGTAAAAGAAAGAACATTAGGATATAGTGAGCTCAATAACTAGACAAGAAAAATTGTTCGTAAGGATAAATACGTGCATAACCAAAACAGCTCAAAAAGTTATATAGGAGATCTGTAATAATATGAAGATCTGAAAGCATCCCGGAAATCACTAACAGTGAAATAAAGATGGCACTTGGACAACTGAAAAATCGAAGGGACCAGAAGAAGACAGCATAATAAGCGAACAATTCAACATGGAGGCGACCGTATACTCGATATATGCATTAAATATAAATAATAAATGTTTCAGGGAACGTTGAAGAATTGGATAATCATTGTATGAAAACCCATTTTACGCCGCTGGAAGCAACACATTGTAACTGTTGAGGTATTCAATGACTTTAGCAGTTTTAGTTTTAGTTTCAGCAGTTTGCTTTTTTATGAAGACATCTACACTATAGTGGTTTTTAACTTACCAAACATTGTATTATATACATTTATTACCGCTTAAAACGCCAATGAGGACATGGTGGGTTTAAATATTTCCATAACCAAGCTCGAACTGTGACTAAAAGGGGGGCTTTCATCCATCTTTTTGAATGATCGACCATAAACGAAAGTACATGTAAAAATAACGAATTTTATGGATCCAGGAGCGTTTTGTCGGAAGTTATTTAGAAATTAACCAACAAATAGAAATAATTTCAATAATTCAAAACACTGCAAACTTTAGCCTACATTATTGGTAATATTTCTTAGCCCCTCTCAGGAGTATAGCTTTATAAAGACATTTATCAATATTTACTCAATAAATGTCTCTGTTATATAGGTACAAAATAATAATTATACATCTCAATGGCATAACCTAAAAACTTGAATAAATAATAAGTGTCTTTACATAACTGAACACAAAACCCAAAGGCTGTTCGAATATCATTACACTCCCCAAACACAGAACATATGAAGCGTTATATAATTTTCTTTATGGCATTTCTGTCATGTGCTGGATTATTTGCACAAAGGGATAACGCCACAACTTTAACAAAATGTCTGGAGAACGTAATTCCAAAATTATTCCAAACCCAGACGTTGTATTACATTTTTGAAAATCACAACGATGTATTTATTCCAACAAGCAAAGAAAACCCATACGCCGTAGTATCAATTGACATGCCTGTACAGATGGCACTGAAGTCCTATAACAATTACGTTATTTTCACCAATAACCAAGTTACCCTGAGGGAGACATTAGCAAGATTAGTAAATACCTCAATTTGGGACAAAAGTACGGGCCCGAGGGGCAAGTTTCTCGTTGTCACTTTTACTGAACAAAATCCGGATGATATAATTAAAGCCTTTTGGACTTTTGATATAATGAACGTAAAATTAATCGTACCTTATTTACATGGTTATTACGTACACAGTTTTGATCCATTTGAAATTACGAACAAATGTGGGAGGGAAACAAAAGTGAAAACGGTACAAACATACACTGAAAATATTAATGTTAGTTTTTATAACTCTATTAAATCACTGCAAGGATGTAATTTAAAATTAATACTTCAGTTCAATATCTCCGGCAAAGAAAATCCTGAAGTAGCCCCTATTTTGGGGGTTACCTTTGGTGTTCTAGAGTTAGTAGCAGAAATTCTAAGAACCAATGTATCAGCTGCAGTAGAACAAGATGCCGTGATATACACTCGGGCTAAAGACATATCATTTTTGTTTAATGTAGCCAGAGTGGAAAAATTATATGAAAGCTACGATGTAAGTGATTACATTTTTCACGACGACACAGTATGGATTGTACCCAGCGCACTTAAAATTTCAGGCATTAAAGTAATAGCTTTGGTTTTTAAGCAAACAACTTGGCAATTAATTGGTATTGTTTTTTTCACAACGACGACAATTTGGTGGCTAGACTCGAAAAAGGTTTCAGAAGATAAATCATTTACGACTATACAAAAATACCTTTTGGCCTTACTTGCAGTTACAATCAACAATCCAACTAATATTTTGCCGAAAACCATTCCATTACGCGTTCTTTTACTAAGTTACTTATTTTACTGTATGCAAATTAACAATGTATTCGAAGGCAAATTAATAAGCGTACTCACAGAGCCTGGATACGAACAAAACGTCGAGACCATAGAAGAATTTGCCGAGTTACCATTACCGATAAGAGTTGATGACCTTATTCAAAGTATGACGAAGAAACATTTAAAGGAACCACTTTATGCTAAAATTTATAACAAAATGCTACTGGAAGACCCGTTTAACTTAACGGATAGCGTGTTATCAGTTGCTTATCACCGTAACTCTACCACCTTTGTTGCAAAGAGGTTGTTGAACAACATTTATCGAAAGGAAAAGGATATGATAAACGTGATTAGTCAAAATGTGGGTTTAATGGATTTGGAACCCGTGGTATGTTTAAGAAAGGGACATTACTTTCTGGAAACTTTCAATATTTTAAATCAAAGAATAACCGAGAGCGGATTCTGTCAGAAACTCTTTTTGGACATTGCTTTGGAACATGAAATTGAATATCAAAGGCAAGATAAGGTGATGGATATTAGTTTAAAAATGGACCATTTTCGCGGGCTGTTTTATTGGTGGCTGATGGGATTATTACTCTCAGTAATTATATTCGTTGGAGAAATGTTAATGTATTTTAAAATTACAAAAGTACGCTGTAATAGAGCTTAAGATCATTATTTATCCTGTAAATGAAGTTTCTTGGTATTCCCGTAACTGATATTTGAAGATATTTAACACACTCGGAAACATGATTTAAATAAATTTCAAAAGCGTAACCTAATAATCAGAATGAGTCGGAATTTGTGATAAAATCGTGTTAGTTAAATGCGTAGTTTTTGAATTAATAGAAAAATCGATAATAGTATAATGTAATTAGCAAACACGTCCAAACTTGAGCCGCAGAATTAAATATTTAATCTGTTTAATTTTTGAGAAGCTATATTTCAAACTGTCCGAAACGAAGAGTGCATAATACGTTCATTCCACTTGTTCAATCATATGATGTAAAGACACTAACACAAACATCGGCAATACTATGGGCTATGAAGCATGGAATATTGAATATAAGTCTTCAAAACCGTATACTAAACGAACAAGTTCGATGAAGGTTGCAACTTCAAGACGTCATTGAAAGAGTGGCAGTTTTGAAGTGAAACGGAGTGGGTTATGTGACAAAAATACGAAATAAAGGATGAGTGAAGAAAATATTGGAATGAACACCCAGAGACTTTAAAAGAAGTCCACCAAGCAAATGGACTGACGATCTGAAGAGAATTACCGAGCATGGTTATTAATAGCTCAAGAGAAAAGATTAAAAGAGGTAAATACCAACCAGCACACGAACTTCTGATATGCTAGTCAAATTTAAAGCTATAGAAGCTATAGAAGCATAATAAGGGTTGCTTTGGTGAAAGATATTGATCATATCTGGCGAATCTACTTTACCACCCATGAACCTAATGAAGCATATGTTGCGTCAAGAGCAGCGTTTTACAACTGCTTCTTACAGAGATGTGCCAATGGCCCTTAATTTTCACTTAATAATTAATATATTATTTATTTCCTATGAGGCAGATACTTAGTTTTTATAAATCTTCACTTTTGGTAGAATAACTTCCCAAATTGTGATTTAATCAAGATATCAGCAAAAAATGTTAGTTGGTGAATTTTCAACTGGTCCTTTCGTGTTGTTACAGCACTTGATAACTAAGACACTTGCAAACAGTTTTTGGAAAATGTTGTTCACCTTGTGTCAGAATATTAGTCACAGCCTTTTTCTATGAATTTTGGCTGGAGGTGACCATTTTAACAAATGCTGTGAATTTTTCTTTTCTAAGTAAGACTTTGGTATAGAATTGGCTTAAAAATGATAAGTATGATGAAATTGTAGCGGACATAACTGATGGAGTAGAAGGAAAAGGTTTGGGGGGGGGGGGGGGGGGGGTGTTAATATCCCAGCCGCAAGAAAACGACTTTATAGCTCAAAAAATTTGGAATTCACTGAAAGAAGACCAGAACTGTCTCAGAATATGGAGGCAAGTAGAACACGAGTTGCTAATAAATTCAAAAATATAGGTACTTAAACCAAGAAACTGGAAGGGGAAACAGTGTATATAAGAAACCTGTTGTTTACATATATCTTCATGAAATATTAAATTTAAGCATTAGGTTTTCTTGGCACGCAATACAGGAATTAACTATAAATACCTATGTATAGTATAACGATATAGGATAGGAAGAAAATAAAAAGAAGCAATGACGCCAATGTAGTCTAATATTTAACAACTTTTAGTGTACATATATAATTAAAGCAAAACAATTAATTTATAATCAAAACTAGCTAGAATATTAAACAGTATAGCTAACATTAACTTTTATTTTAACGATCTTTTTTCTACGGTCAAAAACATCCGTTATGTAGGAAAGCTTTTAGTGAAGTAAAAGTTACACGTAAAATATAAATCAGCAGAAAGTTTTATATCTTCAGAAAAAAATATTTGACATCAACTACTTGTCTTAAACAAACAACAAGTGCTGTAATCAACTTACCATTAAGTAGAGTCTTTCATATATCTGCGAATAAAAAACACGCATTTGTAGACAAATTACTTATAATAACTAAATTGTCTTACGTAGTCTATACACCTTATTCGGTGTGTCAACTAATTTATAAAATTCTTGGGTCTTTAATATTATGAAGTAACCCAGATTTGCACTATTTAAAGGTCAAATCGAGGTACAGTTGGTTGGCGTATTTCTTCATATTTAGCTAACTAACGAGGAAATGAAGTTTGAACTAGGATACAAAAGAAAAGTAGCTGTATTGACAATACTATGTGGTTTCTTACTAATATATTGCAATAAATTTTGCCTTTGTGATGCACAAAACATCTTAAGTATTAATAATAACGATTTAGTTGCGGAAGACTGTTTATTAAGCCTGGTCGAGAAATTATTTTTACCTTATGACACTCTGCAATTTATCTTCGACAATTGCAGTCAACCTTTATTGCTAACAAGAATTAGTAATCCACGCCTTACGACTACGATCCGTATACCAATACGCTTATCATTGAAATATTATCATAATTTTATAATTTTTACCGAAAAATTGCATGCATTAAATGAGATATTTTTAAAGTTAAAAAATTTATCAATTTGGAACGAAAAAGAAAGCCCACGAGGTAAATTTTTAATACTTATTGACAGCCCAAAGGATTTAACCAACAGTTCAAAACAATTCATCAACAATTCAAAGGATTTAGCAAAAGCAATGAAGATGTTATGGGGTTTCGATATAATGAACGTTATTTTAGCAGTAAATGAACTCAACGGAATGCCAATAAAAATATATACATCCAATCCTTTTGATGCAGACGGTAACTGTGCGAAAAAGGTTAAGTTACGATCTGAACAGTGCTCTAACACCAACATCACTTTTTACAACACTATAGCTAACATCAGCACTTGCACAGCGACAATGATAGAACTTCCATTAAAAATCAATAACCCAAGTCCAGATGTGAAATTTATCTATGGGGCTACCTCAAATATGCTAAGACTGATAGTTGAAAGTTTAAAAACCAGCCTTTCTATTGCTTATTCTACAAATGCAGAACCTCTTTTAAACGATCGTAACAACGACATATCGTTTTCTGCGTTCGTGTTTAGGACGTTGAATTTGTACGAGAAATACGACGTCACTGATTACCTTTTTCGGGATGATTCCATATGGATCACTCCAAGAGCACCTATCATATCCAGCGAAAAACTAATCGCTTCTGTTTTTAAAAGGACTGCTTGGATAGCAACTGGTGTCGCATTTTTAATAACTGCGATTATTTGCTGGTGCTCTGCCAGACTGCTGCCAGAACTAAATACATTTAAAAGTTTTCAGATATGTTTGATAATAGTTGTATTGCATACGTTTTCCAGTGCAGGTCATGTATTTCCTAAAACTACGACAGTACGTACACTCCTACTGTTTTATTCAATATACAGTATAGAAATGAGCAACGTGTTTCTAGGCAGGTTGTGTAGTTTATTAACACACCCAGAACGTGAACCAGGAATCGATTCTATGGAGCAATTAGCAGATTTGTCTCTGCCCATTAAAGTTTATCCAGCAAACATAGATATTATAAGACAGAAAGCTGAAGAGCCTGTGTTTGCAAAAATATTGGAAAAACTTGTTCCCTCCAATCCTTTTAACTTAACCGACAATTTATTGGGCGTCACAGATTATCGAAATTCTAGCACTGCTATTGGAAGGTACATCTTAATTAAACTCTTTCCGGAACAGAAAGGGATGGTTGACATCATCGAACGCAAAGTGGGTTTACTGGCACTCGAAGCTGTTGCTTATATGAGAAAAGGGCACTACCTATATCCCACAGTTAATAAACTTCTCAGGAGGGTGATTGAAAGTGGTTTTTATGAAAAATTAGCATCAGATTTTGCTTTACAGTATGCATTGCATGAAGGAAGAATTACGAAGGATGTTAAGGTTAGCTTATCACTATCACATTTCTACGGTTTGCTTGTTTGGTGGGGTGCTGGTATATCACTTTCCGTAACTGTATTTATTGGAGAACTGTTTTATCAGTATATTGTTTTTAGATGAAACAGTGCTGCTGAAGCTTAAAAATAGTAGAAGCTTATTATTATCTAGCTTACTGCTTAGCTAAATAAAGCTGAGCTTTTAGAAAATTCAACGTTTCTTTGTAGTACTACAATCCCTTGTAATACCTTTCGTCAACTCATTTTGGATTTTTCGTTTGGTACAAATGTAGATACACAGTGGAAGTGTAATTCATAAACTGCGCTATTATTTTGTTTGAATATGCTGTTTTTAGCCCTGTTTTTTTATTGACATGTTTAAGGAAGTCTTTTTTAGAATATTTAAAAAAAAATTGTATTAGTATGCTACAACTCAAGGTTTTAGAAGAAAATTTCTGAAAACAACAAGTTAGAAAATCTTGCTACCACAACCTTCGTAACACATGTATGCTCACATTACCCATCGAAAGAGAAGATCTACCATCTACCCTTAATACTACGTTGTTAACGGCTACCAAATAGGTACTTTAAATATGTCAATCAAAAGTACCAGCTTAACGTATCTTGTAATACCTAATGACCCTCTTGTTACAAATTCCGGCAAGAATTCCACTTGTCTTGGGAATCGAACCTGAGATCCCGGAAAAAGACACGCAGTTATTTAATTGTGTCCCTATACTAATTCTAAAAGATCAGGGCATATGAAAAATACCACTACACCCTTGCTTGAATTTTCCTTCATTATTAAACGCCTCGTATATCGAGCTTAAACGAATCGTTCCAGAATGTCAGACAAATTGAATTTTTAACATAACCTCAGCCTTTTCTGTAAAATCTATCAATCAATAAGATTCAAGGTTAATTATTATTAAAATTTGAACTTCCCGTAAATGTCATATCATACTTTTAAAAAACCTTTATTAGCAAGTACTGAGTTGATTTTCAACAACGTAGTGCAAGTTATTAAAATGTGGCTTTGTTCCCCCTCGTCAATGTCCTGAATCAAGACATACGAAATAAATAAACCACAAGAGAATACCAACAAATACGCCTTTCTGCCTCGATAGACTAAAACTGATGAAATATGTAGCCCTTTCTAGAAATATGGTAAAATAAAACATAAACAATTATAACGACGTGTTTTTATTTCCCCATTATCTTAATACAGTATTCAGTAAAATAAACATTACTGGAAATGAAAATTGTATTTATTTTTAAATTTTTATATTTAAATGTTCAAAATGTGTACCACTGCGGCTGTATGCGTTCTTGATTATTGTTGGTAAGGACTGTTCTTCGACCACTTGCGCTGACACAATACATTACCAGTGCGACGAAATTTCTCAACTGCTAACACTACACTTTTACTTAGGACCTCTTTGTTGAAATCTTGTCGATATTTTTCTGAGACTTGTCTCAAACTTATGTAGGTCATTATCTCGTCCATTTCCGTATGAGCGGAAATAATGCTCCACTATAAACACTTTTTCCTCAGTTGTAAGAGTCATTTTCAAGACGATTTTTACACCAGTGCAATGTTAATATGACAACTAATGACAACTAAGCCATGACACATGCATATTGTGCGCGCAATTGTACAACATTCAAAGTTTCGGCACTGTTTATTCTGGCGAATATTGTATAATATAATTTTTTTTTTTTTAATTTGTTGGCTATTTGCAATCTGTATACACAATAAGCAAATCTGATACATAAGTGATTAAATATGGCATGGACTGGCGTGAGGATTAAAGTCCAATGAGTTAAACCTAGAGATTACTCAAAAAGTATGGATTTGTTGATTAGTTTACTATACAATGGTAACAAAAACTATATTCTTAATTGCTAGGTAAACCTATACGGTAGGTCTAGTGGTTTAACTCGGCTCAGTCTTTGAGTGTCCGAACTATTATCAAGAAGATTCAAGGCTAGGGGATTACTATGAAATTCTAGTCTCCTTAAATACTTTTCACTATATTTAGTAATTGTTTTTTTCACTGTGTCCACATTCAAGTCGCACAAAATGTCAACATTTCTTAAATAGTAAGGTGCGTCGTATAATATAAATGAAGCATTTTTAAAATTATTATTTGTATACAAAAACGCTACCTTAGTTTTTAGGACAAGTTTTCCTTAAATGCTTAATGATCTTGTTACAGTTCGAAGTTGAACATAATTGCAAAGAAGCCTAAGTCATAAGCAAATGCCATTTATTTAGACAATGAAAACTGTCAAGGTGCAGAGTACTTCTCTTATTTAAACCATCAAGGGTTTGAATCAAAGCAGGTATCATTAAGTGTAATTGCTATAATATTAGTATATATGATAAAATAGCAGGTAAACCCATCTTTAAATGGAAGATGTTCACATAAACAAACCACCCAATTTGCTTCCAAAATCTGCATTTCCAATGTTTGCCAAATAATAACGCCTTAGAATCTGGGTTATAAAACACAAACTTTACACACTCTGAAATTTATTTCAAGCATAAGATTCGAAGACTATATCTATTTAACAAAATATTAAAATATGTTTATTTTCTATTTTTTTAATGAACATTAGTAATGCACATGCACACATGCACACAAATGAAAAAATTTTGTCTAAATATAACTTTATTTAATTTTCACTAACGACTAAACCCCTAAAAACTATAACTAGTGAAAATACCCACGTAGAAAACGATTTCTAAATGTTGTTAGTATGGTGATTACTGTGATTAGATTATGACATTATAAAATTAATGAAAGAAAAAGGTGACACTTACCTCTTCGGGCTGTTTTGCTTACTAATCAAGCAAAAAATTAGAAATCACGTCGATTAAATGTTTAACATTTCAATAACATCTCAGTTTCATAGTATTTCGGCAAAAATAGCATTTTACTTCAAAACAAGGAGTGATGAGTAGTAATGAGTAACCAAGTATTTATCCACAAAAGTTATTTAAAGCCACTATAATTTATTGAAATACACATTGAGGCGCGTATACTGATTCATCATTTAATTATTAGTATTGGCTGGAGTATCTTCCAGTTACAGTAATAAAGTTAATAATTAATTGGCCTCGATGGCGTCAAGGTTAGCTTACTTGACTTGTAAACCAGAGATCTCGGTTCTCCCGATCAAGATTGGTGAGATTTTTATTGCGGAAAAATATCTGTATGCCGTCCTTCGGATACGATGTAAACCGTAGGTCCCGTGTCAATACGATGTATGGCCCCTTTCCAGGGGTGGAAATCCTTTGGGTTCAGTAAAATTCTAGTTGGGTAGTGATAATAACCATAGCTGATGCGCATTGAAATCCTTGGTACCCGCAAACCTAGATTTCGCCTATTGGATGGATGGATTATCAATGGAGGGGTAGTGTAGCGGATTTGAATTAATTTGAGTTGCTTAGTTTAAGTTAATTTTCAATTGTTATTTATGATTTTTTGATTGGTGTCATATTGAAAATAAATACGTTCTAATTCCTTTCGCATTACTGTTTATGGAAACTCTTACAATTGGTGACCCCGACGCCTGAACAAGCGTCTCCGGAGGTTAACTGTAAGTACGGAACAACTTTTATAATGACAGCCAACACAGCACAGGAGATTAGCCGAGTTTCTCTTAAGCTTCCACCTTTTTGGAAGAACAATCCTGCTATTTGGTTTAAGCAGGTGGAGAGTCAGTTCACTATATCAAACATAACAACTGATAGCATCAAATACCACTATGTAGTGGCGTCGATGGATAGCGACATTCTGGGAGAAATCAGTGATGTTACTTTGGAAGCACCGACCGAAAATATGTACGAAGCCATCAAATCCAAGCTGATCGAGCGCTTCCAAGAATCGGAAGAAAGACGGCTCAATAAATTGCTACGAGATTTAGAGTTGGGTGACAACCGCCCATCGCAGCTATTAAGGCAAATGCAAGAGTTGGCTAAGGACAGGATCAGTGATTTGATTTTGAAGTAATTATGGTTGCAACGTCTCCCTCATAACATCCAGACCATATTAATAGTGAGTTTAAAGAACATACGAGTTTCGCAAAATTTCGAAACTCGGTAAAAACCTATTTAAAGGGTAATTGTATTTATTCATTTAGCGAATTTCTTTAATCAAACCAGAAATACTCGTGTGTTATTTTCTAGCTTGACTTATGTGTAAGTAGTACTTATGTATGTGCATGTGCCTTATGTATTTTTAAGTAATCTTGACTATGTTTATTTTGTAAATGACGTGCCCTTACCTGTAAGGTCTAAGGGAAATAAACTTTATTATTATTATTGTATCGAAGTGAACTGCTTGCGAAATTAGAAATAAATAGGCAAGAACATGGCAGGTTAGAGCTAAAAGTTTTGCAGCAACTCTAGAAAATGATTGAAAAGAAAAAAGCCTAAAAGCAAACTGTTAGGTTCAATTCGAGCAGATTTGCGAAAATGTTACTTGGGCAACCGGAAACAGGTGGTTATGAATCGAAAAACCAAAACTCAACAACTTGGACTTCAAAAGATTTGTTTGTGTTTTATTAGAGTACAAAGGGTAACTTGTACAGAACTGTTGTTAAGTTAACCAATAGTGTTTTGTTTACTTATTTATTTATTTATTGATATTCTCCAGACAGGTTTGTGCACCTTATTACAAGGAGTAACATATACTAATTTAATTAAAAATAAATGCTGCATGCGAATATAAAGATTTAAAAAACGTGTAATAACTACGATGCAAACAAACGGGTAAACTAAAGAACAATTCATAACAGATATTTGTTATTACAAGGCATAGTATTGTTTTACAAGTTTTAAAAATTATCTACAGGGCACTGTCAAGTTCAAATCTGCTAACACTATTAGTACCGTAAATTGGGGTGGGATTGATTAATTGTAAACTACTGTAAGGAATAACTTTTTTGTTTTTAAACATAAATCAACTGCGCTTGGTAAGTGATTGAAATGGGTATAGGTCTATAGGAATCTGAAATATTAGATATTAGACCATACAATTCAGAAACAACAACACAAAAAAATAAAAAGTAGGTGATCAATCTTATACCCCGTTGTGGTGAGATTGATCACCTCATTCTAACATCATTAAACAGCTATGAATCGATGTAGAAATGGTCAATCTCAACCTCAAAAAATTCTATCAAGGCAATTCATTGGAGTTAAAGCCGCGGTGAGATTGTTCATGCGGGGTGAGCTTGACAAAGGCTAATATTATGGAGTAACTGAAGAAACTTGAGATTCATTAATTAAATGACATTACAATATTCCTTAAAACACATAAATGAAAGAAAATAAAGTTAAAGTAACATAATATTTTACAAGAAATCTTCTAAATATCCAAAGGAAAAATAAAAGTAAACCTATAATTCTTTAATATTTACATCGCTTTGAAAATAATATTTTATTATTCTCTGTGCTATTTTTGCACTCTTTGGATCTGGAGAAATAACTAAAATATCTTTGAAGTAAACTGTCGATATATCATTTTCCACAAGTTTAAATATTTTTCTTGATTGGACGGATTTCAGACCGACTACTTCAAACTCGGAATCGTCTAATACTTTTTTAACAAAGCAGACGTATCGAAATTCAGTTTTCTTTCGTGAACCAGATAAAAACTTGCCAATGGTGGTATTATCTAAAGTTGGTTGAATGCATTCTAGAGATGCCCTCCTCTGAACTTATACCATTTTCGGCACTATCATCATTTAATTCCACATTTTTATCTTCTTCCTCGCTGGATGGCTTTTGATGACTAGTAACACTTTTTCCAGGTTGTACTCTTAACAGTTTCTTACTCCTTTTCTGGGAATTTGTGGCAGTGTACCTTTGATTTTTCAAAAAATCCGTGAGGGTATCTGTGACTTCTATTTCCACGTTTCCGCTATTAGCAACAGAGAGTTTTCGTAATACTCGATTAGGATCGAAAGGCACGATTCCGCAAGCTTGAAATCCAGAAGCCAAGTTTCGTTTAACGGCGCTCCTTTCCCTCGAATCATCTTTAGGAGCAACCTCGTCCATAGCACTTAAACATTGCTTCAATAGGAGAGCAAATTCGTTTTTTGGGATCCCAGATGTTTTTGAGTTTCTTATTTTCCAGTCTGTTAATGTCTTCCGCCAACTTTCCTTGAATGGGCGAAAAAATGCCACATCAAGGGGTTGGCATATGTGCGTGCAGTTAGGCGGCAGACATACAAACGAAATATTGTGTTCCTCGCACAGTTTCAACACATCTTGGTTGAAATGCGAGGCAAGGTTGTCTCCTAAAAGCACTTTTCGTCCATTCAACCTCTTTGCGTGTGGCAGGAAAACTGTAGAAGAGAACCATTCGTTGAATGAAACCATATCTATCCAGCCATGAGGGGTTCTGGTATATTGGGTTCCCCCAGAACAGCAAGTCAGGTTGCAACAGGGACCATTTTTTGTCGATGTGTCCCATAAGTTTTCAGCTTTGTATATAACAAAACATGGGAGCAGTGTGCCTGAGGCTGACCCTGACCGGATATTTGGTACCCCGACGGTAAATGCACAACTTTCCTCCTGGATCATCCGACACATTGGATTCATCGTAGTTGAAAACGTTTTCGGGATGTACCCCCTCCAATGTCTTACGTAGATTATTAAAATAGGTTTTGATCACAGCAACCGATACCTGGCTTCGTTTGACAGTAATATTGGAAGCTAACCTTTTGCCGACGGCATCTCGGTGTCTTTCCAAAAAATTGTTGGTCCAGTTAAGACCGAGTAAGTTGTTTTTGAAACGATGTACGACTCGACCGACTTTATCCAAATAGGTTATTACGAACATTCTGAGGTCATATGGTGTTAAGGGGAAACCGTAGCCAGAGCATTTTAAAATACTGCTCAAAATTGCTTGTTCTTTATCGGCTGATAGTACTGTTTGCCCACCTGTTTTCTTGATTCTACAACCATGGAATTTATTGTGAAGAGTTCGGTAAGATACATTATATGTTCTGGCTGCTTGGCGGGGGGACTGGACATTACTTGCAACATCGCGGAGAGCATTTTCGACTTGTTCTTCAGAAATATTCCCGCAGACCCTGCTGTCAAGTTTTCTGGCGTATTTTCTGACCATTTTGAGTTATCAACCTACATTAAAATACAGTAACATTTACTTTATTTAGTGAAATTATTATATCAGGGGCGAGATTGTTCAGTTGTAATTTCTTGTGATCAATCACACCCCATTTTCTTTTGAAGTACAGTGTAAACAAAGAAAACACTCTACCGACATTGCAACCTTAATGGTGGCCTTGTCAGTAAATCAACGGATAGTTCCTTGTCACATGCAGTGTTAAACACGCCAAGATAACTTTGTAACAACTAAAAGTTGTCAACGTCTAAAAATATGCACTTTTCTATCATTAACTTTGACTTTTGAAATGAGGCACTTACGATGGGTTCGTGAAGTTAGCAGGACATTAAAAGCACAAATAATTTTATTGTGTGCTATCGTTTGTGCTTCGTTTATGCTCTTTTGTGCCGTTTTCAGGTTTTTTGCCAGACCACCCCCTTGCGAGATAAATGTACCCCCCATGCGCTGCTAACTTCACGCTATTTTTTAAAGCACAAACGAAATCGTTTATGCTAATGGCTTGTGCTTCGTTTGTGCCGCTTCCAGTTTTTTTTGTCAGACCACCCCTTACGAGATAAACGCACCCCCATACGCGCTACTAACTTCACGCCATTTTTGAAAGCACAAACGAAACCGTTTACAAAAAGGTAATATTAAGAGAATATTAAAAATCGATTAAAGCAAATTAGAAACTTTATACCCGTATATTTAATAAAATCCTGAAAACATATTTACATAAAAATGGCTATTCTATTATTAATTTAATTAAATTGATCTTATCAAATATAACGGGTGGCCATAAACTGTCGACATCCCAGTAGGTTGTGATTTCAGAAACATATTTCGTAATTAGATTCAGAACACAAAACCAAATGTCAAGATTTGTAAAATGTTATTGTCTATGATTTAATCCAAGACTTGTAATTTGTTTTTCAAAGCAACCGAGATGTCGACTGTTTATTAACACACGTTATAAAAATCCAACTCAATTTGGAATAGCGTTCAGGATTTCATAATTACACCAATTCTAGTACCTATATTATATTCTTGATTTTTTAAAGGTATTTTTTTGTAAATAAAAATTGGGACATTAAAGCCAGTATTTGTTTATTAGTAATGACTGGAAACTGGTACATAGCGAATGGCATTTGAAAAAATTAAGTTAATTATTGTGGTTAAAAATTTTGCTAATTGAAACAAAATTTGGTTAAAAGCAAAAATTATAACTACAATAAACTGAATTTATGTGCCTTGGGACAGTTGCTATTCATCTGTTTCATATACAAGATAGTTATTTATGTATCAAGGGCGTAAAGAAGGCGATTTTGGCCTGCGTCGTGAATATTATAACCCGAGGCTTTAGCCGAGGGTTATAACACGCCAAAGGCCAAAGTCGCTTATTACGCCTGTGGCACATGCAATATTTTTTGCACGAACGGAGATTTTATTTAAATTTTTTGATTTATAAGTAATAAAATTTTTCTAATGACATTATTAAAAATGTCAAATTGACGCATTCTCGGCAAGAGTGATTTTATAAACATTGTATTGTAACTAAGGTATTTTTGTGATATTTCAAATTAATTTGTCGCGAGTGTAAAGTGTACTCGAGGTCTGCAATAATGAACTTTACGCCCTTCTTTGTGGGCGAAAAGTAGTCACTTTATGCCCGGGAGTGCAAAAAATAAGTTTGAAATTAAAATTTTATAAATGTAACAGTAGTTGTGAATGGTCACAGCTAAAACTATTTTTCTGATAAAAAAGAATAATTCTACGTGTTTTATTTAATAGATTGTTACAAAGCTTTGAAAAATGTCTTCATACTCAACTGAATTATGGAAAAATTCTAAAACTTATCACTTTAATAATAAATATTTGCGGAAGAACAAGTTCAAATATGCAGTTTTTCCCCAAAATAACTAAGAAGATAAGAATGGTAGATGTAAAAAGTTGTCAAATTTTTAATTATGACTATAAAAATGTTTGTCTGAATATCAGACTAGTTTATATTTTATAATTCCACAAGAAATTAAAATTATTTGTAGTTGCCAAACTCTAAATTACATTGTAGATAAAGCAGTAATTTAAATTTAAAATTAAAAGTAGTTTTGTTTGTTTAAAGCAAATAGAAAATGATTTGTGACGACCAGTACCGCCCTTGCACCGGACAATCGGTGTACTTGCGCCGAGCCACGCACTGATCAAACTTCCGACCAATTACTCGTACTTGCTATTTTAAAAATATGAAGTAGGTATTTGAATTTTGCAAATACCTATTTTTTTGTGATTTTAATTTTAGTAGCAATTTGTTTTATTTGTGTTAATTTTTAGTTAAGAGAGCTGACAGTGATTTCTTGCTAACAATTTGTTGGTAATAAATTGCAAAAAAGTGAATGTATTATTTTTATTTGCTTTTTTTTAATTTTGTTAAATATTTAAATATAATGCCACTAAATTTATAACTTTATTTTCTAAATATGTATAAGGGGGCGGCAATTTTATTTTCTGCGCGAGGCAGCAAAAATCGCAGGAACGGCCCTGTATATCCTCTAATGATAGGTTTCTCCTCCAAATAAATCTAAAATGACTTGCAAATAAAAAAGTACATACATTAGTTTTTATTAAACAATATGTACTTAGAAAATGTGACTTACCAGAGCTTTCATAAGTTCACGATTCTGAAGTTATTTACAGTTATCCAATTAATATTACAACTTCGATTAATTTGGGAGGGATTTTGAATGGAATTTAAATTAAGAATCGTCCGGATTTTCTAATCCGCCTTGTTTACAATTTCATTTTTTACCTATGCAGACATGCTGTGATTATGTATAAGAATTAGCATATGTAACTGATATACAGGATAATTGACATAATATAGTCTGAAATTAGTAGTAATTACACTAATCGATGATTATCATTATTTACAATATTTACACCAATTGCAGAAACCCTACAGTTTTATTAAGACAAGTTTAACAACCTTTTTTAATACGAACAATTACGTATTTTCAATGAACAGTTACTTACTACAAAAACGTCAACTGTCCTGTATATTGTTATGAAATGTATCCTTTTGCATTCTTTGTTAGTTATTTAATAATCATAACGGAAACACATCATACACATTCTTTTACTCCGGTTAAACTAGTCTATATTTTTATTGATATTCAAATTTAGAGACTCTTTAAAATCAAGGCGTTAAAGGGGATCGTGTTTATTTATTCCTTATTTTGAATAAATAAAGAATATTAACTAACAAACTTAAAAAAAAATAATGCAAACCTTTTAACATTCAGTAATAACAATTTTAAAATTAATATCAAAATACTACTTTGTTCAAAATACCTGTTATTAATACATTCAGTACTACACCATTTCTTTTCTTAACTTCCAACTGGATACCTATCTGCTCCACTTAGCTACTCCTGTGTCTTTTCTACTCAATCCCTAGTTTTGACTATCTGTTGCTGTACTACACCACTTCTTTTCTTCACTTCCAAATTGATATCTGTTCCACTTAGCTACTCCTGTGTCTTTTTCATGTAATATCAGTAATTAAATTCCAGATATTTAACTTGAAATTATTTATTTCCACCAACTCCAAATTATACAACTTCAATTGTAATTATTCAATGTTATTTATTTCATTAATAATTGTATTCGTTTACAAAGTTAATTGAACTTTTAAGCTGAGATTTTTTTAGAAAACTCTGAAAAAACCTCGTTGTTTATCAACCTTCTAATTTTTTTTTTTTTTTTTATCTCCTAGGATATCTTAATTACAACACTCTATTAAATTATTTAAATTAAATATCACAAATTATCATTAATCTAGTCATCAATATCTCTTTATAAACCACTTATATTAACTATTTCAAACAAATTAATAAATTACACTAAACTATTTACATATTTACATCGTAAAGTTTACATTATTTCTTTATAAAAGGTGTTTATTAAATTACATTTACTACATTTTAAAAAAATCAAAATCTACCCTATTAAGAAAACATACAGAAAATAACATCTCAATATGTACATCAATTATTAAGAAAAAAAAAACAGAATGAATACTAACCAGTATACAATTTACCAATGCACAAATACATATCAATAAATAATTATTATCAATGTGAATTGTCTTGCATTGTTACTCAATGCACAAACAGCCACTAACTACCAAACCAACCAAGACTGAAATTTTAAAATTTGTTTCGACTTAAAGCTGAAATTTTTGTATAAGGAATATGTTTACTTTTGCATTACATGACATTGGTCTTTGACTATCCTAGTCATAAGATCTATATTAGCTATCCGGCGTAGGTAAATTACCTACTAAGAAGGATTAACCTTTCTGAGTAAAATACAGGAACTTAAACCTTGAAGTGTTTATTGAGACTTTAACTGCATGTTCACATATCTAAATTTTCTAGTAGAATCTAGCTTATTTCTAACTGAGATTCTAAGTTTCGATTTCGTTTGAACTTTCAAAAATGGCGTGAAGTCAGCAGCACATAAGGGGGTGCGTTTATCTCGTAAGGGGGTAGTCTGGCAAAAAAAAACTGAAAACGGCACAAAAGAGCATAAACGAAGCACAAACCATTAGCACAAAGGATTTCGTTTGTGCTTTCAAAAATGGCGTGAAGTTAGCAGCGCATAGGGGGGTGCGTTTATCTCTCAAGGGGGTTGTCTGGAAAAACAACTGAAAACGGCACAAAAGAGCACAAACGAAGCACAAACGATAGCATTCAATAAAATTATTTGTGCTTTTAATGTCCTGCTAACTTCACGGACCCACTTACGATATATGCAAAGCACGGAGAGCTACCGGGTCCAGACATCTGATTTGCTTAGTATAAACTGTCAGAAAATTGCGCCTCTGAGCGCTAACGTCGCGGGATAATTTGAATTTATTCACAGCAACACCGAGTGATCAATCTCACCTCTTGAAGTCAATCTCACCCCACTTTACGTAATTGATTTAGTAAACGAAGTATTACGAAGATAGGGGAATTGTAACAGAAAAGTACAGTAGGTACCATGAGATCAAAAAAAAGATGATTCTGAGCAGGCCTTGACTAGCATTCTAGAACCAGTGTAGCCAATCGTGTTGTACTAGTCAAGGCCTGCTCAGAATCATTTTTTTTTTAATCTCATGGTATATGAAACATATTGTGTATGCTTCGCGGTTTTATGGGCACTTTTAAAGTCATAAGTGAAAGGAGATGGGGCTGATTAATTTTGTTATTCCACAGTTTATACCCTAGTTGTACCATTACCATATTTCTTCGATTTCCCAAACTTTGTATTTCAAATTCCCTCCTAAGATCTGTCGATCTCACTGTACGGTAATCTGAATATGCATTATATTTTTTTAAATACAAAAATCGTAAAAAATTGTTTTGCACTTTCTCTAGTTTTTTATTTAGATGTAGAGAGCTCGGTCGCCATACTACTATCGCATAATCAAGAACAGGTCTGACTAAGGTACTATACAGCAATTTCAAGTAGCAAAATTTTTAGAATTATATGCTTGTCTAAAGATAAGGCCTAGTTTTTTGTGTGCATTAGCGACTATATTATTGACATGGATATTGAAGTTTAAAATATGGTTAAACCAAGATCTTTAACAACATGCGTTCTTCATAGAACTACTCCAATCATTCTATGGTTAAATAAAATAGGATTTTTAGCTCTAGTAAACGAAACTATTAAACATTTATTGATAGTTATTTACTTATGAAGTATTTATCATTTTAGTTCGGATTTTGATATGATTTTATTCATTTTAACGAAGCTGTTAATCATATTTGTGCATTCAGTCCATATTAGGGTAAGTTATAAATTTTCAACGTTTCTTGCCAAATTCTGTTGACGTCATAGCAATGAGGTCAGATTCTGGCTGAGGTTAGATGAAATTTTAACATGTGAAAAATCTGAAATTTTTCCCTCTTACGGGCATGAGGTAAAAAGATTGGACCTGCATCCTACCATGTTTTGATCGATTAAGATGTCTTCCAAGAGTGAAGGTCCCCTTAGTTCAACAAATAGGTATTAATTGGGTACTGCTAAATGGTCGTAGCAGTCGACAAGAGTTAGGTTACTTAGATCTAATGGACAAACACACAAGCAGTTATAGATTATGTGTAGTACGAGCAAGACACATAAAATACATTAAAAACTTATGATTCACGCTATTATAATTTCCAAACGGTTATAAATAAAACATATGAAGCCAACTTAAAAAGTTTAATAAAGTATGTAGGTTGTACCTCGAAACTCTAGTTTCTTCTTATGTTTCTTATGCTTTTATTGCTACTCTTACGTAATATATGTACTTAATTATTAAATCGTGGTACCTTTATGCAGTGGTGTGCAAAAGCATGGAAACGCCTAAATATCCCAAATACCGCTAATATTGTCATGAAATTATTGTTCATTTCGAATAAAATGGAAAGAACTGTTGTAAGAATAATACAGTAGTTGTTGATTATCATCGCCTTTTTTTGTTGACTAGGTTACTAACGCCTCGATGATTTATTAATTTTAGTAATATCGTACTAAAAAATCAGATTAAATAGATAAAAAGGTTCATAGGATTACCTTTATCAGTAATTGAGATATTTAGGTGCCTCCATACTTTTGGCCATCACTGTATATGTGTAACCGTTTGGATAAGTAAAAATTAAAAAGTAAAACAAATTAACCTGACAAAAAATCTACTTAATATACTTTTAACAAGCGATACATTCCGTGGTCTAAGTACCGTGTTGGCTTTGATAACTTTTTCCAATAGAATATTAGACTAACACACTTTTCAGAATTTAGTTCGAGCTTTGTAATTTAGAATATATCGGTTCGTACATCAAAATGAAAATTATCATGTTAGGTTATTGTATACTGCAATAAATATATTTCTCTTTTCACTAATGAAAAGACAGCGATCTATGAATTTTCGTCAACTATGAGATCTATAGTAAATTATTTGGATAATGGATATTTAAAACGATATACCGAACAATCAGACTTTGTTTAGGTTACTTTGAAATTTAGTGAAATATTGTAGTAATTTTCAACAAATGCATGTGGGACTGGAAGTATAAAATTATAATGACAGTGGAAGGTTCTGAAGTTGTAATTGTTAAATTTATTTAAAAAGAAATAATAATGACAGTAATGAAATTTTCTACTATTAGGATTGAATAGAATTCAGCCAACGTTGTGAAATTATTAATACCGGAAGACCTTAAAATTTTAACACCTTATAAATATTGTCATAAAAGCAATTACTGACGATAAAGGTACAATCATAAAATGCAATGAGAATTCACATAAAATAATAATATGAGGTACTGGGCTGTTGTATTGTTTTGTCTTTATATACATTGCACTGCTAGTGTGATTAGCTTTTACACAACAAGGAGAAGTTTTCAAGAAAACTGTCTGCTGAAATTATGGTCAGAAATATTTGTGGAAGATGAGACTTTACAATTTATTTTTAGAAATTATAACGATATGGCGATTCTTCCGAAAATTAGCAATCCCAGGATTCTGGTTGACTTAAGTAAACCCCTTAGAATGTCTACACAATCATACAACAGCTTTGTAATATTTACTGAAGATCTGCACTCTTTAAGTACTACAATTACTGATATAAGAAGCAAAAATACCTGGAATGCAAATGAAAGCCCTCGAGGAAAATTCTTCGTTATTGTTTCTCGAAAGGATAGTTTAGAAGAGATAAGAGATATGTTGATGACTTACGATATAATCAATGTAATTGTCTTAATGCGAGACTCTCATAAATTATTTTTAGAAGTATGCGAAACTAAACCCTTTTATAAAGTAAACAAATATCTACAAAATAAAAAGGTTGACATTTTGCATCATTGCAACAATGTGGCTATTTCGTTTTGTAATCCAGCAAAGAAATTGAAAACGCTAAGTCTAAAGATGGTTTCTGCTTACGATATTCTCGGTAGCGGTGCGAGTGCTGATATAAAATACATTTTTGGAGTTATTTTTGATATCTTAAAATTAATAGCAGAAGTTTCAGATATTAACATGGTATCGATTGTTCGCACACCTTCTGTAAAGGAAATGCTTCTTGATCACAAGGAAGATATCTCACTCCTTCCTAGTGTGTTTAGGGCAGCAAGCTTATATAACGACTACGATATCAGCGATTATCTTTTTTCTGATAATAACGTTTGGGTGACTCCTAAACCACCCAGAATTGCCAGTGTTAAGGTGATAGTTTCAATTTTTAACTACGACACCTGGATAGCCATAATTTTAGCTTTTTTATTAACCGTTCTCATCCTATGGTATTCGGGACACTTTTTGTCAGAAACACATGTCTTTAAAAATTTTACATCGTGTCTCATGATCGTCGCTGTTTTTACTTTCTCTGGCGGAACCAAACATTTACCAAAAACTGTAGCATTACGCGTATTAGTTTTACTTTACCTGATTTACTGTCTACATCTTTACAACCTATTTCAAGGGAAGTTGATCAGCGTCCTAACGCAACCTGAACGTATGCAAGGCATCACGTCCATGGAAGAATTTACCAACTTAGAGCATCCTGTACGAATTCACGCAGCTGTTCGAGATTTGGTGAAGAGTTACGCAAACGATCCAATATTTGCAAAAATATACAAAAGATCGGTTTTATATGAGCCCTTTAATATGACGCAGAATTTGTTAGTACTTTCTCGTTATAAAAATTGTAGTACTTCAGGTGCACAAAATTTGATATCAAAGCTTTTTCCCATGCAACTACACATGGTGGACTTAATTACCAGAAATGTTGGTTTATTACCTTTAGAACCCATCATATGCATGAGAAAAGGTCATTATTTTTTCAAAACGGTCAACACCCTCGTTAGAAGAATAATTGAAAGTGGATTCTATATGAAATCATTTTCGGATGTTGCTGCACAGTATAAAGTATCAGGAGAAACGGAAAGGGAAGACAAACGAATAAGATTATCGTTACAACATTTCAGCGGAGTTTTTATATGGTGGATAATTGGCTTGTGTTTAGCATTGGTTGTGTATATTGGAGAGTTAATCGCTTATAAATGTAGTATTATGTGTACAAGTCCATATAACGATTATACCACGTATCAATCATTTACTTAAGAAGATTGGTATGGTTTATCTCCAGAAAAAGCCCATTTCATTTAAAAATGCACTTTAATCATTTTATTTTTCCATGTACATTTTTCTTTAAAAAAACACTTATACGTATACGTAAATAGGGACAACATAAATATTTCGATAATGAAAAGTTTGCAGATTTGAAGACGGATACACGTAAAGGAATTATTTAAAGCAATGTTTAATCTAATAACTGTAATTTTATGAAGTTTAGGTAAATTTAATAAAGACGTAAAATATGATTTTCTTTTTTTAAGAGAAGCGAATAAGAATACATCTCTAATTAATTTATATTCCTTAGTTTGACCGCAGTCGTTTTGAACTTTATTTTTGGTTTATATCCATTTTATAAAGTTCAAATTTGGGCTTCATCGGGTAATTTAATATTAATTTTATTTTTTCTATAGCAAATGTTAAAGTGTGTTTTGTTCTACGCAAATTAAAAGGTCAAATAGCATTTTATCCGCAAAGGTAGATAAAGTAATTCTTTAACAGCAATAGTAGATAATAGTTATTTATATGTCAAGGGCGTACAGAAGCTTTTATGGCCTGAAATGTATGCCGAGGACTAAAAACACGTCGAAGACATAATTTTATGCACGATCGAAGACTTCAAAACTAAAATAAAAGGAATAAATTAATTTTCTACCCATATCGAGTAGTTAGTTGCGCCTAGGAATATTAACATAAATAATTGTGTTAACTGTGTTGTTAATACAAATTGCCCCAAATAGACTTTCAATAAAGAGCATACGTTCGATTTTAATTTAAAAATAGTTATTTATGTACCAAGGGCGTAAAGATGCTATTATGGCTTGAGACGTGATTTTGAGCCCGAGACGCTAGTCGAGGGCTAAAGACACGTCGAAGGCCATAAAAGCAAGTTACGCCAGTGGTACATACATAATTTTATGCACGATCGAAGATTTTAAAACTGAAATAAAAGGAATAAATTAATTTTCTAGCCACATCGAGTAGTTAGTTGCTCAATTATTTTAATTTTTCACTGACAACTGTCAAATGGTTGAAGCATTTACGCCTAGGAATATTCACATAAATAATTGTGTTAACTGTGTTGTTAATACAAATTACCCTAAATAGAGTGCTAATAAAGAGCATACATTCGATTTTAATTTAAAAAAATTCTTTATAAGACTGTTAAACTGTTTATCAATTTTTGACGTTGCATTATAGACCGGCGGCCTTTAAAGACACCCACGGGCTATAAATAG
Source organism: Melanotus villosus (assembly GCA_963082815.1). Lineage (NCBI taxonomy): Eukaryota > Metazoa > Arthropoda > Insecta > Coleoptera > Elateridae > Melanotus > Melanotus villosus. Next base: position 46,642,822 of record OY720418.1, on the reverse strand, counting down.
ACGTTTATGTCAAACAAATTCAGACATAATTGACACTTTATAATGCGATCGTGTATAAAATTCTTTACAACACTGTTGAACTGTTTATCAATGTTTGACATTTCAATATAGCCCGTGGGCTTTAATAACTCCCATGGTCTATAAAGAGACGTTTATGTAAAAAAAAACGGGCATAATAAATTGTCAAATAGTATATTATACACGATGCTATAATGAATGCCATTATTACCGAGGACAATGTTTGCAACACGAGCGAGCGGAGCGAGCAAATTTTGCAATTATCCGAGGTAATAGTAGCCGTTATAGCGAGTCGTATACTAGTCTCCACGACTACAAATACTAAGAATTTTTAATTACAATTTAAATAACAACGCTACTAAAACCATGTGGTAGGACTATATGTTAAACGAAGTGGTAGGATTATAAACATTTGCGAGTGAGCATTATACACTATAAACAATAATGGTTACCATGACACCGTGAATAGTGATTATTCACTGCCGGTAGTAAATAATGGGTAGCATTATCCTTGACCAAACACATGAATAATTGACAGATTATTGAGTAGTCGTGGACAAAGGTATTTTATTTATTGTTTAAAACGTGACTCGATTTGTAATAATTTTAAACGTCAATGTCAAATAATAGTTATTTATGTACCAAGTCTGTAAAGTGATTCTTTATCGAACGAGTCTGAGATTATGAACCGAGCGAGCGAGCGAGCGAGGCGAGTAACAGGCGAGTTCGATAAAGACACTTTACTGATGTGGTGCATACAAAATTTTATCGCCAACCGTAAAAATGTATACGTAATTGAAACAAATAACTTCAATTATTTTCTATAAATAACTCGCGACAAAACTTTTACTGTCGGAGCTGTGACAGCAACAAACGATTTTTGTTTAATGTCAGACAGTCATGGTTATGTTGATTAACATTAGCGGCAGGTAAAATGCTTGATTTGTACAGTAAGATAAAGTGTTTGTTTACTTCTGAAAATCGCTATGGTAATGCATGGCTTTACTGACGGTTGGCGATAAAATTTATTTATAATTTTTTTCCTTTAAACAAAATTGTATAGAAAAAAATAGAATATTATACACGGCGATAAAATTTAATTATCTTCTATAGCGTGTTTTAGCGTCGAGACGTCAACATACAAAAATTTGCCTTTGGGGCAAGTTTCATTTCGACGTTCTTTACGGACGTTACTTTCAAGATTGCAGAAATTATTTGTGCATCGGAATTATAATGCGCGTAGTCTTACTTTTTGAACGAAAATATAAAGAATAATAGCTTAGGGCGTTATTCTCTTTAATTCACCTCAGCTAATTAATGCTCTCCTTTTCTGTAAAAGGTAAATCCTGAAACTTCCCACTGCTATTTTAAAACTGTCAGCGTGAAGAGATTGATTAAGCAGTGTCCTACGCGTAATTTTTACGTGATTTGCTTCGTTTCGCCTATCAGTTTTTATGATAATCATAGACTGGACCTTCCAAGTAGAAAATGAAGAAATAAGTACACATCATGGCCAGAACTTGGCTGTTGGTTTAATTTCAGTACTTAAAACGGTGTGGAAGTTAAAAATGTCCCTGAGGTGATGGAGCATGTTTCAACTGTTTATTTTTCATTACAAGTGGCCATGGAAAAACGACAACAACTCCCTCTCTATCACTCTCTCTCTCTCTCTCACACTCTTTCTCTCTCTCTCTCTCTCTCTCTCTCTCTCTCTCACACTCTTTCTCTCTCTCTCTCTCTCTCTCTCTCTCTCTCTCTCTCTCTCTCTCTCTCCCTCTCTCTCTCTCTCTCTCTCTCTCTCTCTCTCTCTCTCTCTCTCTCGCTCGCTCTGTCTTGTTTAATGTGGTTCTCTGGTAATTGTTTTCAGAGGGAAATTAATTGGTGTTTAAGGTTCTGGTGGGACATAACTTTGAGTGCGCTTCATCCCGTAGAACATGTAATCTGGACATGTAGCCTCTCATTTCCAGCTAAACCGCTTTCTGTTGCTTTAGCAGCTCTTCGTGTAGCTTTGATATCGACAACGCTAGTGTTAAATTTTACCGGCGCCAAATTTTTAAGCTTTGAGAAGCCCGTTATGACACCATTACGGTGTCTTCTAGTTCCTATTGGAACCATCTTTGGAATAAGTGGGGGTAATTACATGTGGCAATTTTAAGAAACTTGCGACCTTCTTAAACAAATGAACTTGAGTTGCGGCTATCGATGACTCTCTGTTTTCTAGAGATTGTGGTGATTTAACTCCGAAGCAAATCAAGCGCCCTTATCATACCCTTAGAGGAATTAAAGTATCAATTTTATTATTATCCATGAGAAACGGATAAATGTTCCTTTGGGGAATTATTCCTTCAATCACCTTAGGCATGGGACAGATTTCAGCATCTACTCACTCACATCAGAAGACCCTGCGCGAGCTTTTCTTACTCCACCGCTTAATGGCAGGTCAAAACCAGATATCACTCGCAGGGGCCTTCGCCATGGTCTATTTCAGACTCTGGTGAAATGAGGAGGTGGAAATTGGCCTATATACAGAGCTTGCTGAGGAAGACACACCGAGCCGTAGTCAGCTGAGCCTGGTTCGGGTCACCCGTCCAAGTTCTGACCACTATAGCTTAAGTTAGGTAAGCTGATAAAATGTGCATAAATGTCTCTGGATTGGTCTTACAGGTATACAGGATGTTGGAAGATTTTTCTGGAGAATCATGTTCAAGGGTTACCTCTTTAGAGAGATACTGCTCCATTTAATAAAATAATTGGGGATTTGGGGATATATCACTTTCTACTTTTTTCACGTTCGAACTACTGATTTGGTAAACATTTTTAGCCTGAACTTCGTTGCACCTCTGCGGGACGCTTGAAAGAAAATAACCGCAACGCTTGCTCTTGAAATGCAACGAGCATCAGAAATGGATTTTGGCTCGTCAGCAAATATCTATAATTATTGTGCAGATATTCCGGGTTCAATAGACCTCTACCTACCAGATGATCTAAGATGCATCGAACAAGCTTTCTTCATCTTACAATGGCGCGTTTGTAGTTCGATAACGTTGTGAGTCATAACACCGAAGGACTAAAGGAAAACCGATTCAGTAAATATATTCATTGTAGCAATTTTGTGCTTACCCGATAGACGGGAATTTCAAATGAGATAGAGGTCACATTATATTTTAGGTTGTAATCACTAACTGTAACTGATATGTATTACGAGTTGCAAAAGTCAATATTGAAGCCAAGCTGTTGGAAACTCAGTGCTCACTATATTATAATTTCTAGCCGTTTGCAATGAAACACAGAATAAAAGTTAATACCGCTGTATAATTTAAATAAGAATAAAGTATAACAAACTTGTAACCAATCCTATTTTGGAAATACCTTTAGACAAATCTAAAATTTCTTTATGTGTTTGTCGATATTTATAAAATCATTATGTGTAGGTGTTAATTTAACTAAAGTAAAACAGTAAAAATAAACAAGTTAATATGACCAAAAAATTTCTTAATGTACTTTTAATAGGCGACAAACCTGGTTAACGCACTACATAGCCTCGATAATCTTTTTCGAATTTAACTTTTTACTAACATATTATTCACAATAGTACCTACTTGTTTGTTGTTATAATTTCGAAAATATGGGTTCAGAAACCAAAACAGAAGCTGTAAAAGTCAGTGTATACCATAATAAATAAATTATATGGCCCCTTTCTCTAATAAAAAGGAAGTAGCCAACGAATTTTCTTTGAAATCAGTAAATAAAGACTGATTGATAATGTGGAATAAAGAATATATCAATAAATTTGACCTTGTTGTGAACTTTTGTGAAATGTTGTAGTTAATGTAGACAAATGCTTCTATTGAACAGTAAAAGAGTTATCATTGCAGTATTTGGAAGGTCCATTGTTTTGTAAACGTTTTCTGCTTACAGCTATTTCCTTCCTTGCAACTTAATTAAATATATATATTTGTTATCGATCTTGGAGGTTTAAAATGTTAGCATTTTATTAGTATAGTAATTGCCCACTTCATTGAAAACACGCAAGCAATTGATTGACACTATCAAAGAATCATGCCAAGGATGCAAAGTGGAATTATACTTCACACTGAAAAATAATATGAAGTGCTTTGTTACGATATTATATTGGTGTCTTATACATTGGACTGTCAGTGCTGTTATTTTTTACGAACAAAATAGCAGTTTACACCAAAATTGCCTGCTGAAATTATTATCAAAGCTATTTGTGGAAGATGAAACTTTACAGTTCATTTCCGGAAATTACAAGGATATGTCGTTCCTTTTAAAAATTAACAATCCTAGGATTCTGACTGATCTAAATAAACCCATCAGAATGTCAGCGAAATCTTATAATAATTTTGTAATTTTTACTGAAGATCTGTACTCTTTGACTAATACAGTTGCTGAAATAAAAAGTGCAAGTATCTGGAATGAAAACGAAAGCCCGCGAGGGAAATTCTTCGTCGTTGTTTCTCGAAAGGATAATTTCGAAGAGATAAGGGAGATGTTAAGAAGTTGCGATATCATCAACGTTATTGTACTAATGCACGATTCCCATAAATTATTGTTAGAATTAAGCGAATCTAAATATTTTGCAGAAGGAGTAAACCGTTTACAGAACGAAACGTTGGACGTTCTACATCACTGTAAAAATGCAATTATTACTTATTATAATCCTGCAACAAAATTAAAAGCGCTCCGTTTAAAAATGGTTTCTCCATTCGACATTCGCGGTAACGGTGCCAATGCTGAAATAAAATATATTTATGTCATACTCGTTTCTAAAGCAACGTTTTTCGGACGATTTATAGGACGAAAAGTGACACTTTAAAGTGCTACTATCATTTTAAAGTCCTAGAACGAAAAGTGTCACTTTTTGTTCTATAAATGCTCGTTGCTAGGAGATATGAATTGTTGCGCCTTAGATTAGTTACTTAAAACTAATGCTGCTACAAATTGCTGGAGATTTCTTTTAATGAATTAACAACTTTAGAAACAGTATGACATAAAATTATGTATGTACCTCAGACGAAAAGTGTCTTTAAGGTACTCGCAAGTAATTACGGCCTCGGCTAGCCGTCTCGGCCGTAAACAACTTGCTCATACCTTAAAGACCTACTTTTCGTCCTAGATACATAATAGTTATTTATGTACCAAGGACAAAAAAGTGCACATTTATATCCGAGACTGCGTTTAGTTGCCGAGGCGTTAGCCGAGGCAAGTAAACAGGCGAGGCGTTAAAAAGCACTTTTTTGTCGAGGTGCATATTAAATTTTTCCGTCGATCTTAATAATTTGGTTTCGTTTTAGCAAGCAATCTCTCTATATTTATAAAAATGCAGTAAACTGAGAAAGAACTTTATTTAAATTTCAAATAATATTTAACATATTATTTATGGGGGAAATCAATAATAAAGTATTATTTATTTATATTTATTGTACAATTTATTTCACTTTTGGTTTAAATTCAATGTAAATTATCACGCGTGTTAATGGCGTTCTGAACTTCTGTGTTTGTTTGACATCTAACTTTCATTTGTTCACGGCAATTGCGATTTTTTATGAGAATGTGTGACGACAATTTTATTAAAATTCGTGTAAAAATTCGGAATTAAAATAGCAACAGTTAGACTAATTTGATAATATTCAAAAACACATTTTAAAGTAATATCTATATATAAGAAAGTGGAATTTAAACTGAAATTAATGGCTAAAATCGGATAGAATGAATTTGCGGCTGTGAAGTAAAAGCGGACGTGAAGTAAATGAGTCCGTGAAGTATTTGCGGACGTAAAATAATATGACGTTTAAAATGTGACACTTTTCGTATGGAAATAAGTACGTAAAATTTCATTTTTTACAAAGGTCGACGGAAAAATACTATTTTGGTGTTATCTTTGACATTTTAAAAATAATAGCAGAAGTTTCAGATATTAACACGGTATCGATTGTTCATACACCTTATGTAAAGGAGATGCTTCTTGATCGCAAAGAAGATATATCACTATCACCTGACGTATTTAGAACACCAAGCTTATACAATGACTATGACGTAAGCGATTATCTTTTTTCAGATAATAACGTGTGGGTTACTCCTAAACCACCCAGAATTGCCAGTGTTGAGGTGATCGTCTCAATTTTTAACGTAGACACCTGGATAGCCATAGTTTTAGCTTTTTTATTAACCGCTCTCATTCTTTGGTACTCAGGACACCTTTTCTCAGAATCAGAAGTCTTTAGAAACTTTACATCGTGTCTCATGATGGTCGCTGTTTTTACTTTCTCTGGAGCTAGTAAATTCTTACCTAAAACTATGGCATTGCGAGCATTAGTTATTATTTATTTAATTTACTCTGTACACCTTTACAACGTATTTCAAGGAAAATTAATGAGCGTCCTAACGCAACCCGAACGCATACGTGGCATCACGACGATGGAAGAATTTGCTAACTTAGAACATCCCATACGAATTCACAGAGCTGTTAAAGGTTTGGTGGAAAGTTACGCAAGCGACCCGATATTTGCAAAAATATACGAAAGATTGGTTTTGTATGAACCCTTTAATATGACGCAGGATTTGTTAGTACTTTCTCGTTATAAAAACTGTAGTACTTCAGGTGCATACAATTTGATATCTAAGCTTTTTCCCACACAACTCCAAAAAGTGGATTTAATTACCAGAAATGTGGGTTTATTGCCTTTAGAACCCATCATATGTATGAGAAAAGGTCATTATTTCTTCCAGACAGTCAACACTTTCATTAGAAGAATAATCGAAACTGGATTCTATATGAAATCATTTTCGGATGTTGCTGCACAGTATAAAGTATCAGGAGAAACGGAACAGGAAGACGAACGAAAAAGATTGTCGTTAGAACATTTTACAGGAGTTTTTATATGGTGGATAATTGGTTTGTGTTTAGCTCTGGTTGTTTATATTGGGGAGTTAATTGTTTTTAGATGCAGTATACAACACGTACCGAGCATATTTTTAAGAATATTGTGGTTTATTTCCAGAAAAAAAAACTGACCACTTCTAACTAATTTTGAGGAAACTCATTGAGAACTTACCAAGGTGTGTATAGGTGGAGATTGTTACAGAGTTCTTGATACAATCATTTAAGGCAAGTTCATTTGTTGGAATCTTCTGGATAAAATATCCGACCTTTTGTTTAAACACCCTGTATATATTTAATTTTCATAATAAAGTTTATAACAAAGATATAGTTTGAAACACCGATATCTAAATATCTATTTTAGATAAATAAAATAAAATATATAAATACAATATTACTATACGAAATGTTTAAGATCAACAAATGATTATAAAATATAATAATACCTAAAACATTAAATCTATAATCTAGTGCAACCAAGGCGATTTGAATTTTTTTGTTAATTGCTAAAAACAAGAATTTTTAATTTATTTGTCTCTTTCCAATCTGAAGATTTCGTTACTTATTTGTTTTTAAAGAATAAAAAGGTATAGTTAGAAAATTTTTTTTCTTGAAACCTTGAAACGTACTTTAAAAATCATCATCGTCATCATGTCCTTCGTGGGTTAGGTCTTGAACCTGTTCCTGTTTCCTTCCACCTTTTCTTTGGCCTGTCTAAATTTCCTTCATGGGTAGTATTTTAGTGCTTTCCTTGGAATCCTCTTTCATCCATTTCTTGGAGATGATCTGTGCATTTTTCTCCTTATTGTAGTACTTTATCTGGTAATGAATATGTTTCCTGATCTTCTCTGCCTATCGGCGGAATCTAATTTCTGCTGTTTGAATTTCTCTTTCCTTTCTGTCATGACCCATGCCTTGCTGTCATGTATCAGAAGAAAATTAATATAAGGTGTAATCGATGAATGTGGGACTGTTTGCCGTTGAATACAAAAATTAATTTCACTTTATGTTAAAGTTCGTTTGATGAAAATGTCATTTAATATTTGAGTAACGACATATATCATTAATACATCATTAAAACTATTTGATAGAGTACAGAAAAAAAAGAAAATTTATTTTCATTTAGTTCATTTCTAAATAATAAAATAAAAAGTTTTAGTTGACACTTTGCATTTATGATCCCAAATTACAAATAAATTAACCCACTTTCGCTGCTTTTCCCAGCTTAGACAGAAAGAATTGTTAAATAATCACATGTTGCAGCAAATAACTAGCTCAGTTTAGTAAATTTAAAAGCTAAAATACGTTAACGTCAACAGAATTTAAACAAATATAAGAGCTTCATATTAGAAAAATTTACAAGCATCATATATTGATCGTATGAGTCTCATAACCCAAGCATCAACAATGAAGCACTTTGGTATGATGGTTTTCTTAGCATTTTCCTTAAATTTTACAATATCGGAGGGGAATGAAATTTTCCTAAATTTGGAAAATTGTATCGCACATATTGTACAAAATTTGTTTTCCCCCGATGAGAGTGTTGCCTTTGTATTTGAAAATTATCTTGATATTTTTTATATACACATTAATAATTCCTTTAGTATTGTATCGATTGAACGCCCTATAAAATTAGCTTTGGACTGGTATACCAATTATGTAATCATTACAAATTCCAATGGAAACTTAAATAATACACTTTTTAAGTTAATAAATTCAAAAGTTTGGAATGACAGTGAAAGTCCACGAAGGAAATTTATAATAGTCGCTAACACAGATAGTAATTTAAAAGTCGTCATGGAAACATTGTGGAGTTACGATATAATAAACCTAATTTTGGTAGCACCCAAAGGTGGTTACCTTTCCCTTTATACAGCTAATCCGTTTGGAACTGAAAATAATTGTGCGAAGAATGCCATATTAATTAATTTAGTTGGATATTGCACTACCAAAACGAGCATAGGCTTTAGTAACGTCAAGAAACTGGAAGGATGTTCCCTGAAATTTATAAACTATTTGGACATTGATGTAAATACCATGGCAGGAATGTCACTTCTTGGAGTTGCAATAAAAATGCTTGAATTAGCCAGCGAAGTCTTGAATACGCAAATTTCAACAGTTATATATAAAGATGAATCGGTTCTATACAATCGTAGCGAAGATATATCTCTCCTGCCTAATTTGGGTAGAATTTTGGAGTTCTATCAAAAGTACGATGTAAGCGATTACTTTTACTATCAAGAATCGGTGTGGATACTTCCAAAAGCTCCACGTATATCTAACTTCAAATTAATAATTTCGATCTTCAAGTTATCTACTTGGAAAGCGGTGGCTTCAATCTTTATAGCAATAACTTCTATTATGTGGCTAATAGCAAAGATCGCCCCAGAACATGTCGCCTTTAAAAAATTTCGATCTTGTTTTCTAGTTATGATAGCTTTCACGCTCGGTGGTTCAAGTAATATTTTACCCAAAACGAACGCATTACGAATACTCCTCGTGTTTTATTTATTGTATTATATGCACATATATACGGTATTTCAGGGAAAATTGATAAGCGTTTTAACAGAGCCAGGGTTTGAACCACCAATTAAATCGATGGAAAAATTTTCTGAACTACAGCTTCCTATAAGATCTAGTTTGAGCATGAGGAACGTAATAGAGAGGCTGACATACAATCCCACTTTTGCAAAAATATACAAAAGGATGTACCAGCCCTTACCATATGATGTGACTGAGAACGTTTTCAATGTCTCCTATTATCGTAACTGCAGCAGTTACATACCACAGAAAATGCTACAAAAATTTTATCCCAGAGAAGTGAAAATGCTCGACATTATTGAGCACAATGTTGGCTTGATACCATTGGAACCTACTGTCTGCTTGAGGAAAGGTCATTATTTTGTGAAGGTATTAAATCGTCTGATTATGTTAATTACTGAAAGTGGATTTTATGAAAAAATATACTCGGACGTTGTTACCAAATTCAAGGTAAGGTATGAAAAGAAAGAAGGCGAAGAAAATGTTGTCTTAAGTCTAGACCGTTTTCTCGGGTTATTTGTATTTTGGGCAGCAGGTTTATGTTTGGCAACTTTAGTGTTCATTTGGGAGCTAACACAAAAACTTAAAACACACAATTAATTACTGTGAGGAATAAATGTATCTGAGATATCTGTGTAGACACGGCTTTAACGTTTTACAGTTCTGTTTAACAATAGATTACATATGATAACTGCATAGTTAAGCACTATTTGAGTTGAATATTGAAGGTCTCTCTCTCTATCTTCCTCATTCTCTCTCTCTCTCTCATTCGACCTTTTTCCCTTTAAGGTTTTCAATTGCCATGTCCTTCGGCTTCCTTCTTCTAGTCATTTACTAGCCATGGCATTATTTATACAAGTTTTCCACTTGAAAGCTGGCCGACGTCTTTCTCTTCTTCCTCGTGGTGACCACATTGGCACCATTTTGGGCCGCCTTTCATCGCTCATCTTTTGCACGTGTCCATACCATTTTCAGTCCTCGATATTATTGATGTTGTAATATTCATTCTTTGCCAGATTATTTCAATTCTTAATTTATCCTTCCTTGCTAGTTGTATGCATCTTCGCATAAGGTCTAACTTAATGGTTCTTACTTTATGCCTTATCTTCTGTGTGACTGGCCACGTTTTACTATGTTCTGAAATATGTGTTTCTTTGTTTCCTTTTAAATGTTGTTGTTCCATTTAATTCCATGGAGGGCTCTTGTAGCGTATCCTTCCATTCGACATCTTGGTCTATTTTTGTTAGATATTTTTGTTCCTACGTACTTCAACTCGTTACAACTATTTAGTTTTTTAGTTTCTTGTCAACCACTATCAGGTCGTCAGTGTTTCTTCCGATGCACGTTTATTTAGTTTTCCCGAAATTGATCTATAAACCCCAATCTTCGAATTTTTCATTTAAATTTACTAGTGCGTTTACCATATCAGTGTCATTCTGTGTGAAGATGATCTGGTCGTCAGCAAATAGCAAGGAATCATGACGCGCATCTCCTTGTCTAATTTCATTCCTGCTACACTTATTATACAAGTTTTGTAAAGCTGGGTTAATACGTATATGAAATAACAAAGGTGATATAGCGCACCCCTGTTTTAATCCTTTGATGATGTCTATACTCCGAGTCAATTTTCCTCCAATTTCTACTTGCGCCTTTGTATTCATATACATCTTCCTAACCACCTTTTGTTGTAACCGTCAATTTCTCCATTGCTTCCCATAGTTTGGTTTTGAGCACATTGTCATAAGTTTTTTCTAGATCTACAAAAGTCACGAATGTTTCCATAGTCTTTCCCATATTTTTATAAATAAGATATATGTTATTCAAATAACTCTCTGAACCTCTCGTTCACCTGTTTTTCTATTTTCTTGTAGGGATTACACTTATTTCGCGATAGTTGTCATATATCTCTTTGTTTCCCTTTTTATATAATGATGTTTTGTAACACTCGTTACATTTTTGTGCCATACCAACTCCATCTTCAACTTTTTAAAAAATCTTGTTAATTCCGGTCCGCCGTACTTTAGGAGACCATTTTAATATTTCCGGATCCAAGTGATTTATTGTCCTTGCTTTACTTTAGGTGGCCTAGGAGATAGAATAACAAGGTCTTACAGATACATACACATTACACTCTACACATGTTGCAGTATACAGGTAATACGGCGCACCAACTTCGTAACCCGCAGAAACGGGCCGAGTTGTGCATTGCACACATAGAGCCTCATACGTCAACGCGCCAGCCTCAACACTGAAAGGTATATACTGTACTGTTCGTTTTTTTTTTTTGTATTACTTACGCTGGATGCAACAATTTTCAAAAAAATAATTTACTTTGCTCTTTAATTTTAATTTACTTACAGAGATCTTACCTCAATGTCGTTAGGTAGGTTCGTTATTTGTTCAAATTTATTTTAATTAACCAAAATAAATAAATTTACTCAAATTTTATAATGCAGATTTCTTTTGTTATCTTGTTTTCCCTATCAGCCCTACCTAAGATTATCTTAAAAATATTTTTATAAACTCACTATCTACTGTTAACTTCTTCTTCTTTTCCAAAAAATTTCTGTATCCCCAAAAACCAAAAATCCAATCTGCCTCTGCTTGACTCGCTCCTGTTTGAAGGTGCCCCCGCTCAAACTGCTTTTGCTCGAACTGCTTTTTCTTGAACTGCTTTTGCTCGAACTGTTTTTGCTCGAACTGCTTCTGCTTGAAGTTTAGTCTTCACTTAATTTTTCTTTAAATTCGCTATCTTTTATTTAACACAGGTTCTTTATCTTGTTATTTGTATTTAGTATTTATAGTTGATTATTTTTTCAATATTTATTCTTTTTGGGACGAGCAACTTAATTTTGATGTTGCCCCTTCGATTGCAAAATATCAACTGAATTCTAAATTTGTTTTTTCTGTATGCTGGCTTTTTAACTCACATTTGTTTTTTCACTATAACGACTATTTACAAGGTTTCTAAAGTAACTTATTTTACGTTTCTAAGACTACTAATTTAGCTAATTATTCACTAACAATGATCACTATAATAACTTAAATTTAAACTAGCTATCTTAAAATTATATTACAATTTTTTATAATTTAAAAAATCTGCATTATCGATCTTTGCATAATAATACATTCGTTAATTAACTCAAAAATAACGTAACCTTTAATTATAGGCATCCAAATTAAACATCATTTCAATACATAAGAGGCTACAGATAATACAATGCCTTCTTTTTAGTGGTATTTTAATGGAGATTTCGCCATTTTCCGGTATTATTTCTCCTTTTATATCTTTTCCTCCGTATTATTAAAACTTCTGATACCCTCTCTTCTTTCGATTTACTGCAGCCTATTTTTATGCCCATAGTTTTGCATACCGTGTACCAATACTTGTTTCTGTTTTATTTTGCTATTGTTTTAATTAGTTTTTTCATTCTGTTTTAGATTTTATCGTTCTATTCGATCAGCATCGAAGATATTTCTTCTTGTTTTCATTAATCATTTCTTTGGTTGCGCCACTTAAAACATCTACTTTACAATTTGTTCTTCTTTTTTGTAGCTTCATTTGCTGCTTTATGTATGCCAATAGCCTATACCTTCTTTCAGTTCAAAAACCAGCATCAATACACTTGGGAGCAACCTTTGAAAGGGCTTATATAAATCACTGATTTAGTAGTTAGTAGTAGATGTAAGAACATACCGGCAATCCCTGTGTGGTTCAAACGGCTATGTAGTAATTGGGAAATTCATCGACTTTGGAAAATGGAAACAGATAGCAGAACAGAAAGAAGATGAAGCGAAAACGCCAAAATATAACGCAATATACTGTTTAAATTCCTAATTACTATTTCTATTTGTATCACTAAGTAAGGTATAAACATCTTCCTTTTTTGTATTTAGAGCACATACTCCTGCTATATAGAGTGAATCCTAAATGACGGATAATATTAGCACCACATGATTATGCATCAAAAATTGGACAAAAAATTATATACTTAACTGTTTTAGGCCAACACGTGTAGTTTTTGAAGAATTGTTAATTAAAGTTTTGTAAATTTAGCAACATGTAGTCAGTCATATTACGTCACCTAGGATATCACAAATATTAAATAACCCACTTGATTTAATACAGGCCCATACAGAGAATGTATACAGGCGCACTAGACCTGTTTCATGTTTATGTATTATGCATTCCTAAATTAACATTATTAAGTAATAATTAATTTTTTGAAATACATATTAATTATAGTAAATGCTCAACCTCCAGCTTCTATACATTTCCTAGACCTGCGAATTACGCTTGCTTCTAGATTTTGGAGCACGTTCTCTTGAATTCTTCTAACTGCCTAATTTATTCGTTCCACAAGTTGTTCCTGAATATCAATCTCTTCTTCGTAGACAAATGCTTTTACAGTTTTGTGCCTAAAAATTCAAACAAAATTATTCAGATTTAGGCTAGTGCCAATAATTCCACCCCACACATTAATGTTAAACCGAACTAGATGGTTCGTTTGGTTAAGTGCATGTGGATTTTCGTCGGCCCATTGGCGGTCCATAAGATATGTCCAATGAAACCATGGTCCCTTTTTTGTTCACGAAGTAACTACGTGCAGAATCTTATTCTTTGATGGTAGTCTTCTGGTAATCATCCCTGGACCTTTTGGTAGTGATACGGGTGCAAATCAGTTTCCTGTAACGGTCAATGAACGGTTCTTTGGCTAACATCAATTATTCTGGCAATGGATCGCGTGATTTATTCTGGTTAATTTTCGACTACATTTAAGATATCTTCTTCAACAACAATAATACTCAACGAGGGCGGCCTCAGTAACTGGAATGGGCACAGTTCTCGTACCCGATGATCCAGTCGTCGAATAACGTTGTTCTGTTTGGGAAACGTTCGAAATACAAATTAGCAGCAGCATTAAAGTTGCCATCACAATCCCCTACAATCATATGTATGTCTGCATATTCCCAAAACTCCATAACGACGACGAATTTGTAAAATTTAACAAACAAAATTAATAGTTATAAAAACGCAAAAACTGAATCAGAACAAATAAACTAAGAACAAAATATATTGAAGGTAATACAATGAACACGAGGACAATCAAATACGACGTTCTGATCAGCAAACAGTGACCGAACTACCGGGTGTCCTAAAAAGAATTACATCTACCTTTGAAATTTCTTTCCATGTAAACTTTTATGTGCCACTACATTGTTATTGGCGTTGCATCATCGAGAGCTGTCATTAGTTAATTGTAAAATTGAAACGTAAACTAATTCATTTCAAATAGTTCTAATTAAATTTATTAATACAACACTAAATGTACCTACACTGTGCAAGAAAACATTTTTACTATTGAGGCATCTTTTCGATCAGGATAGTTAATTCTTCCGCCTACTAGCATAACATCATTGCGCGAGAGCTGCACATTTTAATTTACATGGGAAATTTAAACCATAATAGATGTACTTACGTTCACTAATTAAAAAAAAAAAATTAGTGAAAAAAAAATAGTGAACGTAAATTCGAAAGAACTACCGAGCATTAATGAAGATGAAATAAAGAAAGCGATAACAAAAATGAAAAACGGAAAATTACCTGGATGTGACGAAATCATAGCGGAGATGATAAAGCATGGAGGAGAGGTCCTAGTCAAGAAATTAAAGAAATTATTTAACATGTGCCTAGAAAGAAACGAAATCCCAAAGGAATTGGAGGACGCAATAATCGTACTAATCTACAAAAAAGGTGACAAAACGGATCTAAATAACTACCGCCCGATAAGCCTACTTTCCCAAATCTACAAACTGTTTACAAGCATACTAACAAGCAGGCTAGAAAAGAAACTTGAATTCTACCAGCCCAAAGAGCAGGCAGGGTTTAGAAAAGGCTACGGGACAACAGACCACCTGCAAAGGATGAGACTTCTAATGGAAAAAAACACAGAATATCAGATGCCAATTTGGTTGGCGGGTGTTCGTGGACTACCAAAAGGCCTTTGATAGTATTGAAGCATGGGCAATTATAAAATCACTTAGAATGCGAGGATTGACTACCGATATACAGATATCATTGAAACTATATACAGGGTGTGTAAAAATTCGCGTGCAAGCTCTCCGTAACTTTATTCCTTGGACAATAATAAGGCGAAATTCTTATAGCGAAAAAGCCACCAGATGCTTCCTTAACTCGTGCGAAGCCTTCAAAGTTCAAAATTGGCACCGCGAAAAGGAAGCCGTTTTTGCGTAATTCTGTTACTTTATGCATTAGATTAAGTAATAACGGCAACAATTTAGTATCGTTTATCATTTAAAAGTACCAAAAAAAAAATACTAGTCTTTATAATTTAAATTCGCAGAATTCTTCAAAATGTGTTTGCTTGTATCAAGGATGTCATGACATTCTTGATACAAGCAAATACATTTTATTTATTATAATTCTGAAGACTAGTATTTTTTTTTGTACTTTTAAATGATAAACGATACTAAGTTGCTGCCATTATTACTTAATCTATGCATAAAGTCACAGAATTTTGCAAAAACGTCTTCCTTTTCGTGTTGCCAATTTTGAACTTTGAAGGCTTCGCACGAGTTGAGGAAGCATCCGGTGGCTTTTTCGCTATAAGAATTTCGCCTTATTATTGTCCAAGGAATAAAGTTACGGAGAGCTTGCACGCGAATTTTTACACACCCTGTATAAAAAAGCCAGATTGAAGATTAAAGTACACGAATATACAGACCCAGTAAGAATAAAACGAGGAGTACGACAAGCTCACCCAATATCTCCGAAGTTGTTTACTTTAGCAATGGAGGATATATTTAAGACCTTAAACTGGGAAAATAAAGGTATACTAATAAATGGTGAACGTCTCAACAATCTACGCTTTGCAGACGATATCGTACTAATAATAGATAACCTAACAGAATTACAAGAAATGGTACAAGAACTAGCGGAAGCCTCACTTTTGTGACAGGACTACAAATGAACATAGTTAAAACAAAAATAATGACAAGTAATCAAGAAGACAGAAGAGATACAACAGTAAATGACAAAGTTATAGAAAGAGTCGAGAAGTATGTTTACCTGGGACATGAGATAAGAATAGGAAAAGAAAACCAAGAAGCGAAAGTTAGCAGAAGGATTACAGCAGGATGGCTAGCCTTCGGAATATTAAATCAAGTATGGAAAACAACGATCAAAATTAAAAGCGAAAGTTTTCAATCAATGTGTGATACCTGCAATGACCTATGGAACGGAGACCTGGGTGCTTACGAAAGCAATCATGAATAGGATGAAAGTAGCGCAAAGAGCCATGCAGCGAAAAATTGTGGGAGTAACTCTAGCAGACAGAAAAACGAACGAATGGTTAAGAGCAAGATCGAAAGTGGAAGATATAGCAACAAGAATAGCAAGACAAAAATGGGAATGGGCTGGACATGTTGCCAGAATGTCAGATAAGTAGAGTAAGAAGATATTGGATGGGGAAGAAGAAGAGGTACGGGCAGGCCAATGATGAGATGGGTAGATGAAATAAGAAAAACAGCCGGAACCAAATGGCAAGAATTAGCAAAGGACACAAAAGAATGAAAGGGTAGAAAGGAGGCCTATATCCATATTTGGGTAGAGAGAGGCTAGAAGAAGAAGAAGAAGATGTACTTATTTCATTTTAAGATACTTTGTATAAGTTAAAATACAATAGAAAGTAAATGCCTTTTGTTTTAAATAGCAAAAACTGTATTGTACATCGTTGCAACATTTAGGAAAAGCATAAGCAGTACAGACATTTTAAACTTCTAATGGACATTCTAAGTAAACCAAGGGTATAATGAGTACAATTAGTTATTTCTGTTGTTGATTAAACTACGGCTAAAAATCAATATTTCGTAAAAATAGCACATGTCAAGCAAATCAGAATACAATTTAAGGCTGCCAATAATCCCTCATTAAAGGCGTTACTGCTTTGTTTTTGCTGCAGAACCACGTGGTGCGAGTATTATCTACCATTTCTACCCAATTTTGAGAACTGATGATGTAATAACATCATTCTGGCGTACCCCAAGACAGATAATAATTATTGATATTATTATAATTTACATTTTAAATCTTAATTGCGAAGGTACGATAAATAGAGGAATGGAAATTTTACTTTTTATTATCGGGAAAAACAAAAACAAAGGATTAAAGATACAGGAACAACAGTTTTATGGATAAATAAGAGTCTAATACATCAAGTAACAATAAAACTTTATTAACAACCACAAAATAATTAAAAGAGATGTTCAAAATGTTCCCCGTTTGCTCTAATGCACGCCGCTACACGTCTAACTAAAAAACCGCTGACACGAGCTACATAGTTCATTCTCATTCGTTCTAATGTATGTACGTGTTGCGGTTGAATTCGCGGCGCTCGTACGCCGAAACTATTCGTCTGACAAAAAAATTAATAAGACATGAATTATTGGAAATTTTCAGTAGAACAATTTTGTACGTTACTATTTTTGTTGAAAAATCAACCGGCAACGAGATATTTTCGAAAAACCGGTTTTTGGTACCATTTTACCCAAAATGGCACCATTTCCCATGCCGGTACAAGGTGGCAAAGTAGAAATTCGGTTAGAGCACCTCGAAATCTATAAGACTACCAATTTTCAAAACTTCCGCTAAACTTTCCAACTAAAACTACCAAATGACTGAACTATAACTAATAAATTCAAATTTAAAATGTTAGCACTTTGCTTATACTTCACCTGCGCGAATAGTTTTTATATACAAGAGCATGGTTTGAGGTCATTTAAGTTCAATTTTAATATATCCTGATAATAGAAAGGTATCAATCCAAAGTGCTACGTGCAATATGTGATGCGCCATACTTTGTTAGAAATGTGGACATCCTAAACGACTTAAACGTGGACTCCGTTAAAAATGTGATTGTGAAATATAGTGAAATATATCTTAGTAAATTAGAATCTGATGCTAACGTTCTGGCCCTAAATTTACTAGACAATAGTGCTCATATACAAAGATTAAACAGACACAAACCTTTGGATCTGCCATATAGATTTTAGTGTTATATGTAACATGTAACTTCGCAACTTATGCTGCATAGAAAATTTGCACATAATATTCTCAAGATGTATCTCAGTGTAAATCATTGGATTTACACTCATGTCATTGTTAACGTCACTAAATACCTTCTGTCATATGTTTTGCTTATTGTAAATGTACAGATTGCAAATAGATATTATACATATATTAAAAAAAAAAATTTTTAATATCAAAGCAGTCGACACGAAGTAACCCTGTACTGTTCTTTCTTATACTGTGATGTAAACAAACAGCACATTCCATCTGTATTTTAAATATTGTAAACAAAGATTTAACCGTAAACAGAGATATTTTTTAAATTTAAATGTCGCCCGTAATATTTAAATGTAAACAAACCAAATATTCAAAATGTAACCGAACACCATATTATTTTAAATACGGGAACAAAGACTTAACCTTAAAATTTTCTAACCTCCAAACTACCAACATGCTGGATTTCTAATCTTCCAAAGTCGAATGTTAGATTATATTGTAGTGTTTTTGTCATCTACCTGTTCAATATGTATGTGTAAGTTGGTACCAGTTATGTTGGTAGTACTAGGGAACGAGGTCATACGTGGGGAGACCAATTGAGGTTCCCAGTTCCTATAATTAATGTGTATCTAAAATGTATGTTAATAAATATAGTTTCAGTTTGTAAGTTATTCATTATTATAAAGTATCAAGTTTAAACATGGTGCAGTTGCATCAGTAGTAATTTACGACAGAAACCAAGAAGTGAAAGGAAAGACAAACAAAAAGTGCGATAACCTCAAAAATGGCAGGCGTGGTTGGAGCCGGAAATGTGAAATTGCCGCCAGATTTTGACCTTCAAAGTTCGAATGCAGCAAATGAGTGGAAATTTTAGAAGAGCACATTCGAAGATTATCTTATTGTCACAGGTCAAAACGAATCGCACGACCGCGTAAAATTATCAATACTACGTAATATGATTGGTACGCAGTCTGCAATAATAATGGCAACTTTCTCGATCCCGGAGGAGGACGTAGAGAAGTACGATAAAATAATGGAGAAAATCGACAAGTACGTCAACCCAAGAGTAAATGAATGTTTCGAGAGGTACAATTTCCTAAAAAGAGACCAAAAAGAAGATGAACCTTTCGAACATTTCCTAACTGAATGTCGACACCTCGTCACATCTTGCAACTACAACACTGCAGATGCGAAAGAATCTGCAGAGGCTAAAGCTCTAAGAGACAAGATCGTTATGGGTATTAGAGACTCGACAACACGGGAAGCACTATTGCGAATAGATGATCTCACATTGGACAAGACCATTACCTTCTGCAGGACCAGCGAACAAAGTAAATGTCAAAATCGGCAATTCCAAACAGATGACCAGTCCGTAAACTTTGTTAAGAAGGGCAGAAACAAGTCAAAGCAACCAGTGCATAAGTTTAAGTGCAGTAGTGAAAGGGGTAAAGGCGCAAGTAATAATGTGGAAGGCAACAGTAAATCCTTTAAATGTAGGCGATGCCAGTCTATACATGGGCCGCGGAAATGTCCAGCCTATGGCAAAAAATGTCAAAAATGTGGAATTTTAAACCATTTTGCAGTAGCATGTAGAGTTAAAAATGTAAAATCTCTACAGTGTGATTGTAACAATGATAGTAGTAGTAGTGAAAATTATAATGATTTATTTGTAGGTGCAGTAAATTCCCCATACAAAGATAACAAAGGTGTTTGGGACGAAGTGATTGAGATTGAGGGAAAGAAGTTTAAAGTAAAACTCGACACTGGAGCGGAAGTTAGCATAATACCTCTACATATTTTCAAAAAGGTAAACCAGCAATTTAAAATTAGACATACTGGATTTGTTTTGAAAGCTTTTGAGGGTTCTAAGGCTAAACCGTTAGGAGTAGTAAATCTCTTGTGTAAATTTAAACAGCGAGATGTATATGAGGATTTCATGGTAGTTAATGGCACTGACCAAATATTGTTAGGCGGTCAAGCATGTAGTACCCTAAATTTAGTAAAGAGAATTTTTAGTGCTGATATAGTTACAAAAAATTCTTTGAAAAACAAATTTGTAGAGGAGAATTTGGAAATTTTCAAAGACGCAGGTAGATTTCCTGGCAAATGTGCAATTACGACCACTGATAAATTTGAGCCAAGTAGCCATCCACCCATTAGAGTACCTTTGGCTATACGTGACTCATTAAAAAAGGAGTTAAATCGTTTAGTTGAAAGAAAGGCAATTGTTAGGGTTGATGAGATCCACCCTAATGCTAGTATTAATAGATTAGTTATTGTAGAAAAAACTAATGGGAAACTTAGGTTATGTTTAGACCCTATGGATTTAAATAAACATATTATTAGGAAACCAAATTTAACGCGAACCGTAGAAGAAGTATGCGCAAATATGGTTGGTAAAAGGTTCTTTACAGTTTTTGATTTATCGGAAGGGTACCACCACCTCGAATTGACAGAAGAGTCTTCGTGTAAATGTTGTGTGTCTACACCTTTTGGCATTTATAGATTTCTAGTTTTACCTTATGGCCTAGCTAACTCACAAGATTTATTTCAAGAGAAGGTTGTTAGATATTTTGGAGATATTGAAAATGTTGAAATTTGTCATGATGATATGATTGTCACAGGTTCTACAGAAGAAGAACACGACAAAGCCGTAAAACAGTTAGTTATTAGAGCCAAAAGTGTGAATGCTCAATTTAATAAAGATAAGTTTCAATATAAAAAGAAAAAAGTCAAATTCATGGGTCAAATTTTTTCGGAAGAAGGCATGCAGGTAGATACAGATAGGATAGAATCACTAGTTAACTTAAGAAGCCCCACTGATAAGAAAGGGTTGCAAAGAATCATAGGTTCATTCAATTATGTTAGGAGATATATCCCCGATATGGCCGAACAAATGCACTGTTTGTGTCAGCTGTTAAAGTCAAACGTAGAATGGAAATGGCTACCAGCCCATGAAATAGCATTTAAAAAATTGAAACAGCTGGTCACACAGTCTCCAACTTTAGCCCCCTTTGATAAAACAAGAAAAATCGTACTACAGTGCGACAGTTCAAAAAATGGGTTAGGTTGCTGGTTGTTCCAGGAGTATGATAAAAATCTATTAAAATTAGTCGCATGCGCATCCCGTACGTTAAATGACAGCGAACTAAATTACAGCCAGACAGAAAAAGAAATGTTGGCAATTTATTTCGGTACAACCAAATTTCATGATTACATTTATGGCACTATAGCTCAAGTCCAAACCGACCACAAACCTACCGTGTCAATAATGAAAAAACCGATTTGTAAAATAGGTTCTGTTCGTTTACAACGTTTGAGATTAAAGCTTCTAAAATATTCCCTGAATGTATATTATGTACCAGGCAAAGACTTACATTTTGCCGACATGCTGTCTAGATCCAGCTTAAAAAACACAGAAATCGATCCTGAAATGATAGAAATGGTTCATTCAGTTTCCCGACATCTTCCAATGAGTGAAGAAAAACGGGCAGAGTTTAAAAAAGAAACTGCAAATGATCCAGTTCTAGCAGAGATTACCAAATATTATTACAATGGTTGGCCCAAAGAAAGTCATGTATCCAATAAGTGTAAACCCTATTACAAATTGAGAAATAATATTTATGTTGAGAGTGGCATAGTGTTCTTGGATCAAAAAATCATTGTTCCCCAAAAGATAAGTCATTTTATGTTAAAGTTAATTCATAAAGGTCACATAGGTATAAGTAAAGCCACAGCCAAGGCCAGGCAATTATTATATTGGCATCACATGTCTCTGGACATCACCTCTTTCATCAAAAGATGTAGAACATGTGAAAAATATCGCCCGCATAACCTTAAAGAACCCTTAATGCCACATACAATCCCAAAACTATTGTTCAATAAAATAGGCGCAGACATATTAGAGTTAGGAGGAAAAGCTTACTTAGTAATGGTAGATTATTTATCACATTGGTTAGAAATACATCCCTTAAGCTGTAAAAATTCAAAATAAGTTATTAACGCGATGCAAAATATCTGTACTCGTTTCGGATATCCAGAAATTTTGATTACTGATAATATGCCATTCTTATCATACGAATGCAAGAAATTTTATCAGGCAAAAGACATTACAGTTCATACTTGTTCGCCACATTACCATAGAAGTAATGGGTTTACAGAAAAAGCTGTCGGAATCGGAAAACAAATCTTAAAGAAAAGTAGTGAGGATAATACCGATTATCGTGAGTTACTGATGGAGTATAATTGTTCTCCCATAGTCAAATTAGGTGTATCACCCGCACAGATACTCCAAAGCAGACATTTACGAACCACGTTGCCTATGACTACTAAACAGTTAGAACCAAAAATTCAAAAACACGTCTATAGAACGTTGCTAAAAGATAGGGAAAAACAAAAACAATATCATGATAAATTAGCTCGAAAGTCAGCTCAGAGTTTCAGGGAAGGGGATAGGGTAGTAATTAGAAGCAGTATAGATCACCACTGGCACAAAGCCACCGTTATCAAAAAAGCTAACGAGCCTAGATCATACTGGGTTCGTAACGAGCATAATGAAAAAGTAGTTCGTAGAAATACAAGCCAGATGAAGCACTCATTAACAGTTGAGAATCACAATAAGAGATTGCTTGCTCCAGAATTATACCCGGAACATGCTGGAACCCCTCAAAATATTACAAACAATCCAATTATAAATCCTTCACTCAACGACATTGACAATGAAGATAGAGGTGTCTATGTTAATGAACATCCAGTTATGCAAACAGTCGAAAGAGAACTTAGATCGCGATATGGGCGAACAATCAAACCAACCAAACGCCTTAATCTTTGAGGGGAAGGTGTTCAATATGTATGTGTAAGTTGGTACCAGTTATGTTGGTAGTACTAGGGAACGAGGTCATACGTGGGGAGACCAATTGAGGTTCCCAGTTCCTATAATTAATGTGTATCTAAAATGTATGTTAATAAATATAGTTTCAGTTTGTAAGTTATTCATTATTATAAAGTATCAAGTTTAAACACTACCTATGGTTTTTGTATATCGTCAGTAGTTTCGAGATTAATTATTATTAAAAGGACTTGCAGTTTTTAAATTTAAAGAGAATTTTTAAAATGTGTTCCATCAGTAAATAAATCGCCAACTAGTTACCAATACTTTTAACAGTTTGCTACAAGTTTATATAATGTCAATAAACCGTTTGTAATTTTCTGCAGGAACAAACCTTATAAAAGTCAAGTACAAATTAGATAATAATAAGAATCTAACCGTAATCAAGTACTAAAGGAACTGTTCAAATTGTTGGCTATTATTTTCAATACATAATCTTAGCCTTCGTTCAAAATTACTTCTAACTGCAATTAACATCTAAGATTACTCCTTGACCTACACGATTCAGTAATTCGCTGTTGTAATTGATTGCGTTGTTCAACCGGCTGCTGGTAAACTACATTTTTAAGTTTTCACCAAAGAAAAAATCAAGGGAAGTCAGATCGGGACTTCGAGGGGCCACGTATTCTGAGAACTTCTAGCAATAGTTTTGTTTCCAAATGTTGCAGATAGGTACGTTCTGACATTTCTGTGATAATGGGGAGGCGCGCCATCATTTTGAAACCAGAGTTCTTGCCGTATTTGTAAAGGGACGTCATCAAGAAGCTCCGGTAACTCTTCTCGTAAAAAGTTTAGATACATCTCCCCTGTTGAAACACCAGTTTTCAGAAAAAGCAAGAATTAAAAATATCATAACAATATTTTGACATTTCAATTTATATTTTAAAGAGCAAGTATAACCCAGTCAGTACAATACATTTAAGCAAATGCTATTAAAAAAAATTAAAGAAGAAAGATCTTGTTATTTTTATGACCGATCGGAACTTAATTTGTGGATATGCCTCGTAGAAAGTTCGATTTAAAGAAGAATAGACGGTTGAACAGTAGGGAGATGATTCGAGCATTTTAATATTAAATGAAGATAATAGTATGAAGAAAAAGTGGAAGAGAGAAACTGATGTGGGAACGCACAGAAAGGAAAAAGTTGGAGGAAGTCTTCCCCCTCTATTCTTTATTTGGTCGAAGCCTAAGTCAATGGTCCGTTAATGTGAGTCCTTAACACTGTGCTGGGTAGGAGGGTAACTTTAGCTACCAAAAGAAGACAAGAGGAGCTACTTACAGTATTATAGGATTGGCGGCTACCAAAGTATTAGAATGGCAATCAAGATCACCAAGTACATGTACCCCAAGCAGTACGAAGGAAGGTACGGTTTCTTTAAATTCCGCCGCAGATTTTGACAATTTTAGGGACCGAACACGAGATAGCTGAGTAAGTACAAATAAGAGAAAAGATAGGAGCAGAGTGCAGAGGCTTTAAAATTAATAACGTATGAAGACAACGAATGTGTGTTTGAGGGAGTACTTGAATTCAAGCGTTTGGGGATGCTGATATCTAGTGCAGAAGAGAAAAACTAACTAATATTATTAAAAAAATTAGCAAAATAAAAATTGTGGGGTTTTTCTATGACCTTTTAAAGCAAATGTTGTATTCGGAAATACTAGGTTGTACATAAATATGTACATACAGAGTGCGGCTAAAGTATGGAATAAATTAATAAAAACTGAAACAAACCAGTTTTCGAGCAAATCCTCGAACACGTCGATTTTATTTTACGAAAATGCACATTTTTGCATTAAATTCGAGTTTCGATCGTCATTTGTTTTCGAGTAATGACGTAAGCGACATTTTGTTTTAAATATAACCGTGTTGCTTTTTTTCGTGATTTCGGTAGATCTTTTAATTGTCAAAACGTTAACATAAAATTTGTTTGATACCTTACGTACGGAAATTTTGAGCACAAAACAATTGAAATGCGCAGAATTAGCCCACAAGTTATCGGCAATGTCCGAAAAGAATTTGAAAGACGGTTCGCTTATTGTCAAGCATAGCACTTCCAACACTTAATCTGAGGTTTTATTTGCTTAGCAACGGTTTTTGTTTTTGTTTCCTTATTAATAAAATATGTTTTATAATTTTCATTAGTCTTTTGTTCGAAAATTTTCTTATGTAAGGTGTTAAAATGTTATGTTCCCGTTTTTAGAATTAAAGGATCTATCGAAATCACGAAAAAGGTAAGGTTCCATTTAAAAAAAATGTCGCTTACGTCATTACTTGAAAACAAATAATGACGATCGAAAATCGAATTTTATGGAAAAATGTGCATTTTTGTCAAATAAAATCGACGTGTTCGAGGATTTGCTTGAAAACTGGTTTGTTTCAGTTTTAATTAATTTATTCCATACTTTAGCCGCACACTGTATACAGAACTATAATTCGATGGATAGTATCATATCGAAGTGAACTGTCTGATATGGAAACATCCGAAATTAGAAATAAAGGAGCAAAAACATTAAAAAGTTGGAGCTAAAAGTTTTGAAGCAACTCTAGAAAATGATTGAAAAGAGAAATAGTAGAGTTTACGGGCGGACAAATTCGTTCGTCCGTCCGTCATTTAAAGGTAAAAAGCAAAGGATGGCGTTATTCGATGTAGTTGGAGGCACATGTTAACCTCCAGAATTCGTCTGATGATATCGGTGTCCAAGCAACCCTCTGTAAAATGTTTTTCACCTCTGAGGGTTGCTTGGACACCGATATCATCAGACGAATTCTGGGGGTTAATATGTGCCTCCAACTACATCGAATAACGCCATCCTTTGCTTTTTACCTTAAATGATGGGCGAACATCTTTTTTACGCAAGTTTTCCGTTCGCGGTGACTCTACTAAAAAGCCTAGAAGCAAATTTAGAGGAGTAATCTTAGGTTTTTATCTCGGAACCGGTCGAAACTGCTCCGATTTTAATGATTTTTTTTTAAACGTTGTAAATATAAAACAGCAAACACCAAGAGTCAAATGAAAATGGAAGAAAGCTGATCGGGTTTGCAGCAGGTAAAGATTGCAGAATAGCAAGCACATACTTTCAAAGGAAAGAAATACACAAAGGCACATGGGTGTCGCCGGATGGAAAAACAATAAACCAAGTGGACCATATAATAATACAAAGCAAGTTCTGTAAAATGATAAAAAATACCAAATCGAGAAGAGGAGCAGAGGCAAACCCAGACCATTTCTTAGTAACAGCAAAATGCGAAGAAATGCACAACGAGGTGCAGAAAAAGTTATTCAAAAGGAAAGAAAAAGAATATGACAAAGAAAAATTAGCGCAAAAAGACTGGCAAGGAAAATACGCAGAAACAGTAACAGAAAAAATAAGACAAAAGACGACAGAAGAAGGAAGTATTGAAGAAAAATGGAGAGTTATAGAAGAAAGCATAAAAACAGCAGCAGATAGTATAGTAGGGAGAAAAAACCAAAAGAAAAAACAAAACAAATGGTTCAACACTCAATGTGAAGAAGAAAGGAGAACGACGATACAAGCAAGAAACAAAATGCTGCAAACTGGTACACAACAAGATAAAGAAAAATACAGACAACAAAGAAAAAGAACAAAAAGTATATATAGAGAATCGAAACGAAACTTTTGGAATAAACTCACAGAACAAACAGAAGAGCTATACAAAAACAGAGAAATAAGAAAATTCTACCAGGAAGTAAAACAAATCAGTAGAGGATTCCAACAGATGCCAACTGCTTTCAAGAACAAGAAAGGAGAAAGAATAAACGACGAAAATCAAATCGTGGAAGGATGGAGAGACTACTTCCAAGAACTGTTACAGCATGAAAGGGAACAAGAAACAGAAAAAGAAATGGAAGGAAATACAGAACCAGATACTCAAGAAGAAATGCAAGAGGCAGAAGGTAATATAGATCCGCCCACAAAGGAAGAAATAAAAGAGATAATAAAAACTTTGAAGAATGGAAAAGCTCCAGGGAGAAATGGATTAAAAAATGAACTGATAAAAAATGGGGGAGAAGAGCTGCTCACAGAGATCCACAGATCCACAGATCCACAGAGGAATAGCACTACTAGACACAACATATAAAGTGCTAGCCACAAAAATAAGAGACCAAATACAAGAACATGCAGAAAAGAAAATGGGCGAATATCAGGCAGGATTCCGAAAAAACCGATCAGTTACCTACCGACCAACTCTTCATATTAAAAGAAACACAAGATGACTACTGGGAATACCTATAACAAAGAAATACATGCAGCTTTCATCGACTTTACTAAAGCCTACGACCTACTAAAGAGGGATGAGATACTAAGAGCCATGGCAAAACTAAAAATACCCAGAAAATTAATAAAACTAGCACAAATGACATTACAAGAAACATGCAACAGAGTCAAATGGAAAGGAAAGATGTCTGAAAGCTTCACAGTAAATAAAGGGGTCAGACAGGGTGACCCGCTGTCAACACTTCTGTTTAATATCACACTGGAGTGGGTAATAAGAAAAAGTAAGATAAACAGAGAAGGAAGCATACTTAATGCAAAACACCAGTGCATAGCATATGCAGACGACCTAGTGTTAATCGCAAACAACAAAGAAGACCTAAAAAGATCACTGAAAACCTTAGAGGAACATGCAAGACAGGTGGGATTACGGATAAACAAACAGAAGTCAAAGTACATGATACTAGGGAGACAAGCAGAAAAGGCAGAAGATCAAAATCTAAAAATAGGCGGACCGAACGAAGAGATGACAGAAATAGAAAGAGTAAAATCAATCACATATTTAGGCGTACAAATAACAGAAGATGGAAGAGAGGAGGAAGAGCTAAAAGTGAGACTAACGAAAGGAGACAAAGCAGCAGGGGCATTAAGCCGCATTATAAACTCCAAGTTAGTATCACGAAAAGCAAAAATACAATTTATTGTACAAAACGGTTCTAAGACCAACAGTCACCTACGGATGCGAAATATGGAAGTTAGGGACAGTTAGGGACAGTTAGAGAATCAAAACTGCTAGTGTGGGAAAGGAAAATATTAAGACGGATCTATAGAGGAAGAAAAGTGGAAGGCGAGTGGAAGAAAAGGACGAACAAGGAACTCCAAGAACTCTACAAAGGGCCAACAATAGTACAGTACATAAAACAACAGCGGATTAGATGGTTAGGCCACATTCAGCGACTGGACAACAGCAGAATGACGAAGAAAGTACTACAGACCAATCCAATAGGAACTAAGGCGATAGGCAGACCTAGAAGTAGGTGGAAGAACGAAGTACTGCAGGACCTGAAGGATGTAGGAGTAGAAGATTGGAGGAGAGCAGCAGTAGACAGAAGGAATTGGAGAAAGATAATTTCAGCGATGGGCCGTCACGGCCTGTAAAAGCTACATATATATATATATAAATATAAAACATTACAACCTTTATGTGTTAAAAGTTGACGCTCATTTTTCATTAATAAATTTATTAATTTTATACAGGGTGCTCCATAAGTAATGGGACAAAGACCAACAGTAGATTCGTGAGGCCAAAATATTACGATTTTCCCAAAATTACCTTAGTCCAAAAGTTAATATTCATGGAGATACAGGGTGTCAAAGTCGAAATTTTAATCTTAATGTTTTGCTGTAATTTCAAAAGTTTTCGAAATATTTTTATGAAAATTTGGGAAACTACCTTTATTGCGACGAGAAACGATAATCCGCCCTCAATTTTAATGTAGCTCTTAAAAGAACCTTATGTTTGCTACAGAAATATAGGGTATAAGTGTAGCAAAAATAAGGTTATTTTAAGAGCTACATTAAAATTGAGGACGGATTATTGTTTCCCGTCCCAAAAGAGGTAGTTTCCCCAATTTTCATGGAAATATTGCGAAAAATTAAAATTCTAATTTTCACTTTGACACCCTGTATCTCCCTAAATATTAACTTTTGGACTAAGGTAATGTTAGGTAAATCGTAATATTTTAGCCTAAGGAATCTATTGTTGGTATGTGTCCCATTACTTATGGAGCACCCTGTATAACATTAATACATTTATTAATGAAAAACGAGCGTCAAATTTTAACCTATAAAGGTTGTAATGTTTTATATTTACGACGTTTTAAAAAAAAATCATTCAAATCGGAGTAGTTTTGACCGGTTCCGAGATAACGCCCTATTTTTGCCTAACGTTATACCACAATTGTCAGATTCGGTTAAGGCAGATATGAGAAAATGTTACATAGGCAACCGGAAACAGGTGGTAATGAATCGAAAAGCCAAAACTCAACAAGTCTTCAAAAGATTCGTTTGTGTTTTATTAGAGTACAAATGGTAACTTGTACAAAGCTTTTGTTAAGTTAACCAATAACGTTTTGTATACTTATGAAATACCATGAGATCGAGAAAAAAATGATTCTGAGCAGGTCTTGACTAGTACAACACGATTGGCTACACTGATTCTAGAATGCCTATGAATTATAATGTGACAGTGACATTTCAAATGTAAGTCAGTTTTGCAATCTTGTTTCCAGAATTATTTAAGTTTATCGTTGTAATACTAGTGAAGGATCACATTTTGAACATCTACTCTAACATGTACTCATCTTAGTTTTCAGTTTGTTCCCTAAATAAATACTGTTTTGTGTTTTCATTTATTTGACATTTATTAACCTCTAACCTACTGCCACATTTTGAAATCAGTCTTGCCAATCTTGTTGTACTAGTCAAGGCCTGCTCAGAATCATCTTTTTTTCGATCTCATGGTATTTATCATTTTAGTTTGAATTTTGATCTGATTTTGTTCATTTTAACGAAGCTATTAAATCATATTTGTGCATTCAGCCCATAGTAGGGTACCTACGTTATAAATTTTCAACATTTCTTGCTAAATTCTGTTGACTTCGTAACAATCAGGTTTGATTCTGGCTGAGGTTAGATGATATTTTAACACGTCAAAACCCTGAAACTTTTCCTCTTTCGGGTATGAAGTAAAATGGTTGGTCCTGTAGCCTTCCATCTTTTGCCCGATAAAGAACCTTTCCAATAGTGAAGGTCGGCTGTGTTCAACAAATATGAATTCGGTACTGCTAAATGGCTGTAGCAATCGAAAAGGGTTGGGTTACTTAGCACTAGGCTTGCATCTAATGGACAAACGCACAAGCAGTTATAGATTATGTGTTGTACGAGCAAGACATATAAAAGACATTGAAAACTTATGACTCACCCTGTTATATAATTTCCAAACTTTTCTAACTAAATATGTCACCAACGTAAAAAGTTTAATAAAGTAGGTACGTACCTCAAAACTCTATTTTCTTCTGGTTTTTTTGTTATTCTTACATGATATTTAATTATTAATTCATATTATCTTTATATAATGGCGTGCAAAAGCATGTAAACGCCTAAACACCTCTGTTAAAAGAATTGTTATGAAATTATTGTTCATTTTGAATAAAATAGAAAGAACTGTAAGTATAACACAGTTGTTGATTATCATCGTCTTCTTTTGTTGACCAGGTTACCAAGGCCTCGACGATTTAGAAATGTTAGTAATATCATAGTAATAAATCAGATTAAACACATAAAACAAGTTCAAAAGATTATCTTTATCAGTAATTGAGATATTTATGCGCCTCCATACGCTTGCCCACCACTGTATATGCGTAACCGTTTGGATAAGTAAAAATTAAAAAGTAGAACAAATTAACCCGACAAAAAATCTGCTTAATATACTTTTAACAAGCGATACATTCCGGGGTCTAAGTACCATGTTAGCTTTGATAACTTTTTGCAATAGAATATTTGACTAACACACTTTTCAGAATTTAGTTCGAGCTTTGTAATTTAGAATATATCGGTTCATACATCAAAATGAAAATTATCATGATAGGCTATTGTATACTGCAATAAATATATTTCTCCTTTCACTAATGAAAAGACAGCGATCTACGTATTTTCCTCAATAATTATTATATTTATTTTAAAAAAATAATAATCGCAGTAATGACATTTTCTACTAATAAGTTTGAATAGAATTCAGTCAACGTTGTGAAATTATTAACATGGGAAGTCCTTAAAATTTTAACACCTTATAAATATTGTCATAAAAGTAATTACTGACGATAATGGTACAATCATAAAATGCAATGACAATTCAAATAGAATAATAATATGAGGCACTGGGCTGTGGTATTGTATTGTTTCTGTATATATTGGACTGTTAGTGCGATTAGCTTTTACACAGCAAGCAGAAGCTTTCAAGAAAACTGTCTGCTGAAATTATGGTCAGATATATTTGTGGAAGATGAAACTTTACAATTTATTTTTGGAAATTACGACGATATGGCGATTCTTCCGAAAATTAGCAATCCCAGGATTCTGATTGATCTAAGTAAACCCATTAGAATGTCTACACAATCATCCAACAGCTTTGTAATTTTTACTGAAGATCTGCACGCTTTAACTAATACAGTTACTGATATAAGAAACAAAAATATCTGGAATGCAAAGGAAAGCCCGCGAGGAAAATTCTTCATTGTGGTTTTTCGAAAGGATAGTTTAGAAGAGATAAGGGATATGTTGATGGCTTACGATATAATCAATGTAATTGTATTAATGCGAGACTCGAATAAATTGTTATTAGAATTATGCGAAACTAAACCCTTTTATAAAGTAAACAAATATCTACAAAATAAAAAGTCTGATATTTTGCATCATTGCAACAATGTGGTTATTTCGTTTCATAATCCAGCAAAGAAATTGAAAACACTAAGTCTAAAGATGGTTTCTGCGTCCGATATTCTCGCTAGAGGTGCGAATGCTGATATAAAATATATTTTTGGAGTGATTTTTGACATCTTAAAATTAATAGCAGAAGTTTCAGATATCAACGTGGTATCGATTGTTATCACACCTTCTGTAAAGGAGATGCTTCTTGATCACAAGGAAGATATCTCATTATTTCCTAGAGTGTATAGGACAGAAAGTTTATACAACGACTATGATGTAAGCGATTATCTTTTTTCTGATAAAAACGTTTGGGTGACTCCTAAACCACCCAGAATTGCCAGCGTTAAGGTGATTGTTTCGATTTTTAACCTTGACACTTGGATAGCCATAGGTTTAGCTTTTTTATTAACAGTTCTTATTCTATGGTATTCGGGACACTTTTTGTCAGAAACACAAGTCTATAAAAACTTTACATCGTGTCTCATGATCGTTGCTGTTTTTACTTTCTCTGGCGGAACTAAACATTTACCAAAGACTGTAGCATTACGCGTATTAGTTTTACTTTACTTGATTTACTGCCTTCACATTTACAACGTATTTCAAGGGAAGTTAATAAGCGTCATAACGCAACCTGAACGAATGCAAGGCATCACGTCCATGGAAGAATTCGCCAACTCAGAGCATCCTATACGAATTCACTCGGATGTTCGAGATTTGTTGAAGGGTTACACAAACG
The DNA here is from genome assembly GCA_963082815.1 of Melanotus villosus. Classification (NCBI taxonomy): domain Eukaryota; kingdom Metazoa; phylum Arthropoda; class Insecta; order Coleoptera; family Elateridae; genus Melanotus; species Melanotus villosus. The sequence goes on along the minus strand of OY720418.1, from coordinate 46,609,929 downwards.
ATCCAATTTTTGCAAAAATATACAAAAGGACGGTTTTACATGAGCCCTTTAATATGACGCAGAATTTGTTAGTACTTTCTCGATATAAGAATTGCAGTACTTCAGGTTCACAAAATTTGATGTTAAAACTTTATCCCACGCAATTACACATGGTGGATTTAATTACCAGAAATGTGGGTTTACCACCTTTAGAACCTATTGTATGTATGAGAAAAGGTCATCATTTCTTCAAAACGGTCAAGACTCTCATTAGAAGAATAATTGAAAGTGGATTCTATATGAAATCATTTTCGGATGTTGCTGCACAATACAAAGTATCAGGAGAAACAGAAAGGGAAGACAAACTAATAAAATTGTCGTTACAACATTTCACCGGGGTTTTTATATGGTGGATAATTGGCTTATGTTTAGCATTGGTTGTTTATATTGGAGAGTTAATACAGAGTTATTATAAATGATTGTAGTCGAAGTAGGCAGAAAATCTAAATGTAAAATTTCTTGGTTCTGCTCCACACAAATAATGATTCAAAACATATTGGATATGCACTGTTCTACACACAAGTGATAAATTGGTTGCATAACTGTTTATTAAAGTTTATATGACTGCCTTTAATTACACTTAGTTATTAACACTCTGGAACCAGCAGTAGTCTTAATAAACACTGATTTTATTCACGTAGACTTTTAAGGAAGGGCAAAATCAACAGGCAAACTAATACAAAATGCAATTATTCAAAAACACAGTAAATGACATATGAGTGACAATTGACAGTTCACTTGGAAAATAAAAATCACTACAAAAATCCCTGCACTATAAACTATAATTATGTTTGTATAAAGCGGCAAAATTTCATTACCACGGGCACCGCCTGCTTCGACTATAATCATTTATAATAACCCTGTAGCTTCTAAATGTAGTTTTTTACATGCAAGGCCATATAACGAGTATACCACACGTATCAATCATTTATTTAAGAAGATTGGTATGGTTTATCTCCAGAAAAAAAACTATATCGTTTAAAAATGCCTTTTAATAATTTTATTTTTACATGTAAATTTTTATTAAAAAAACACTTACCAAAGTATACCTAAATAGGGACAACATAAATATTTCTCTAGTGAAAAGGTTGCAGATTGAAGACGGATTCACGTAATGAAATTATTTAAAGCAATATTTAATCTAATACGAGAATTGTAATTTTATGAAGTTTGTGTAAATTTAATAAAGACGTAAAATATGATTTACTTTCATTAAATATAAGCGATTGAGGATACCCTAATAATTAATTTATATTATTATTTTATTATAGTACATTATTTATATTTTGATCGCACACGCATTGAACTTTATTTTCGGTTTACATCAATTTTACAAGGTTCAAATTTGGTCTTCAAGGGTTAATTTTAGTGTTAATAATTTTATTTATTTAGGGTTATCAACAATGGTCACAATAGTTGCTAACATTAAATCTAAAAATGAAAACAGTGGAAATAAGTGTTTAGTCATGTATTAACCATTTTATTGTTTATATTGTCATACTGTGGAATTCCGATTGTTAACATCCAAAACTTCACCTTTGGGTGCAAATTTTATTTCGACGTCCGTTAGGGACGTTACTTTCAAGATTGCAGAAAATATTTGTCATAATATGTATGCTTGTAAATGCACCGGAATTATAATGCGCTTTAACAAATATCTATTTTGTCAGCGTATGGTGGGTTACGCATAGCCTAAAGGCTCCTCCACACATAATGACTTATCATACGATAAAACTATCATTTAAATCGTTTGACAAGACGTACGACTTGTGGAGTGTTCACATTATTACGTCTTGTCGTCCAACTTTTCCTACAACTACTAATCTGTCAGTCAGTGGTTGATTTCTAGCCTTTAATATGCGCCCAAAAACGCAATCTTCAATTGAACATGGCTCCGTGAATTTATGGAAAAACAATAGTGAGTCAAGAGAGTTTCCTAAAGAAGTAAGAACAATTATCGATAAAGTAATTACAACTAACGCATATTTTGCCCACCCGGAAAATATTTTGGTAGCTCTGATTGCTGATGGGAGAAGTTATATTAGGGAACTTGGCTTAAGACGTATATTAAAGGCTAGAAATCAACCACCAGCAAAACTACGAATATTTAAAATACCCGCTATAAATTGGGATGCCAAAGAGTATACAGAATTAATATATTGCAGCGAATGCTATATCACAGAGCACAATGAATATCATCTAAAGTGAACATTTGTTGTCAGCTATAGAAAAGAAATCCTTTATTAATATTAGAAAATTACCATGTCACACCCAAGCTGTTGAACGATGTGTAAAGATTATAACAGAAGCGTCCAGCAAAGTTTGTGGTCACTCTTCAAGAGACGGTTTTATAAGAATTAGAGCAGAGGTAAGACAACATTTACCTTCGTTTGAAAATAAAAAAACTGTACAACAATGATAAAAAAGTGAAGACATCTAATAATTGATAACATTTAAGGGAGGGAGGGAGGTCGCAACTCGACATGCAGCCACCTCCCCGTAGTGAGTTGTGGGTTGACTAAATGACGATAAGCAATATATTTTTAGTGCGCGATTTAAATAAATCATCATTTTTTCAAGTGAAGAGCTGCATATTTGGACTATAATTGCGCTGGGGAGCGGCTAAACATTAAAATATTGATATGCTCTTCCTTTTTAAAAGAATCGCATACAATTTTAAAATGTTCCGACTAGCTCAAAATGTTTATAATTAAATTAATTTCAAAGAATCTCCTAACTCAGGGTCGTAAAAGGGATCGCCTTGACGAATTCTAATATTTAAATAAAATTCACCAAGTTGAATTTTAAAACTACTTTCAAAAATTATGCAAAACTTTACAAATAACAATAACAAATTCTAATAACTAAATAAACACTTTCTAAAAATCAATAAATTTACAAACAACCTTTTTAAAACAACTCGAACAAAACACAATTCCTGCTTCTATACCAAATAAAACTCCTGTCCCACTTCTTACACCTCCTGCTTCAACTCCAAAATTAATCAAAACCTGTCTTTATCCAAATTTATAACAATTTCTCCAAAATAAATTCCATTTCATCAAAATTTTAATTTATTGAAGATTCCAAATTAAATTTCTATATAACAACACTTTTCCAATACTATATTTTAATTAATTATGTTTTTATTTGATTTTTAAATATTATTTGTGGTCTTAAAGTAAATTTTTAAAAGAACTTTGCAAAAACCATCTATATTTTTCAAAAATACAATTCAATTTTTTATTTACATTACTTTTCCTTAGTTTCTAAATTTTAACACACTATGACTATTTTATATGACATATTTACAACTTAAGCAACTAGATATTCTACTCTATTTATTTACAAAACTAAATTTCTAACTTATAATTATTTACATTTTATTAACATTTAATTTTACATTCTTTTGAAAAGGTGTTTATAACTCACTCTATTAAAATTCCAAAATTCCATCAAAACGATATCATCCCAATATATTAACCAATTTTTTTTTTGTAATAAGTGAGTAGATACCCATCAGTTTTCTGCTATACCAGATCAAATGTGACACTGAAAAAAAATAATTTTTTAACCCCCCTGGGGCGCGGCCAAAATTTCTTTTTTAATTTTGAAAAAAAATCAGCTTAGTTGTCTACCCTTCTTACAACCTTTTTTACTATGCCAACCGCGATTTCCAAAAATAATTTTTTTTGCCTTTTTCGGCGCGGCCTATTGTCCGATGTCTTTACGCGTAATTTTGTCGCGCTTCGTCTATTAGTTTTTATGACAGGCGAATCTTTAAAAACATTAATCACAGACTGGCTTCCCGAAGCTTCTCACCGAGCAACCGTCGACTTGTCCTTAAGATCTTAAGTGGCTGCATACTTCTGTTATCTTTATTTGGGCTTACGGTGTTTTTATTAATAATAATTAGCAAAAACAATTCACAGCCAATAACACTATTCAAAATAGAAAACGATGTAGTCGAATAAGTACACAAATATACATATTTAGGATGCTGGCTTAACAACACAAAAAATTAAAATTAAAAAGGAGTACGAATTATGCGATGTTACATTCTGTCAGTACTTCTCTATGGAGTTGAAACATGTACACTCACCCAAGCCCCAACAAAAAAGAAAATAAAAGCTTTCGAAATGTGACGAAATCATAGAATATTAAAAATTTCTTGGGCAGAAGGAAAACCAAATGAAACTATATCGTATGAAAATATGCGAAGAAGTACTTATCAAAAAGAGAAAACTAGGATACTTGGGACATTTAATGATAGGTAAAAAATATGAGATTACACGAGGAAAACACAAGGAAAACGTAAAGTGAGCAAGAAACAGAATCTCCTGGATAAAAAACCTACGAGAATGGTTCCACTACAACTCAAAATCATTGTTCAGAGCAGCCGCCATAAAATTAATATAGCTATGATGTTAGGCAACCTGTAAAGAGGAGAAGAGTGATGATGAAGAATATGATGCTTTTGTATGTAGAGCACAGGATTGTGGTCACACCATATACTGCAAAGCTGATGTTTCAGAGATCATGGTCAGAACTTGGCTGTTGATTTAATTTCAGTACTTAAAACAGTATGGAAGTATGTTTCAGCTGTTCATTCTTCATTGCAAGTTACTACAGAGAAACGACACCAACTCTCTCTTGTTTAATATTTGATATACTACTCTCGCAATTGTTTTAGGTGGAAAATTACTTAGTTATTAAGGTTCTGGTGTGACATAAAGTTGAGTGCGCTTCACCGCACGGAACATGTAATCTGGACATCTGTTGATTTAGCAACTCTTCGTGTAACTTTGATATCTACTTGCAACAACGCTGAGGTTGGATTTTACTGGCGCCAAATCCTTAAGTCACTTGCTTTGAGAAGCCTGCTGTGCCCGCATTACTGTGTCTTCTAGTTCTTATTGGAACCATCTTTGGGCCAGGTGGGGGTTAATTAGATGCGGCGGCTTTAGAAAACAGGCGACCTTCCTAAACATCTTCCGTGGCGGCTATCAATGACTCTGTCTTTTCTAGAGATTGTGGTGATTTAACTCCGATGAAGATAGAGCGCCCATATCCTACTTTTAGAAGATTTAAAGTATCAATTTTATTATTATCCATGAGAAACGAGTGTTCGTTTTGGGAATTATTCCTCTAATCATCTTGGGCATTGGACAGATTTCAGCATCTAGTCGCGCATGTCTGAAGGTTTACAGATAGTGGTACGCTAAAATCAACTGTCACCCGGAGGGGCCCTCTAGATAGTCCATTCTAGACTCTGGTGAAATAAAGATACGTATACAGAGATAATCTCAAGTTCTCGATAAATTTGCCTTTACGCTATCAATGACTTCAATAATCAAAACGAATAGATTAACCTTTTGTCCTAGACTCATGTTCTTAAGCTCGGAAAGGACTTCCCGATACTTCGCCTATTTTGAGCTATCTTTAGATGTAACATTAGGGTGTGATGGTCATGCAAGCTCAGTTACATACAAACATTTTACTTCTAAGTCTAACAGAACTGTATTTTACTTGGTAGGCTGTAACAGTCTCAGTGTTGGAAACAAATAACGAATAGACGGCATCCAGCGAGGACGCACGGAATGACACGTGACTCGTCAATACCATAGGAATATCTCCTAAAATTGTATATAACTACAGCTTAAGTTAGGTAAGCTGATAAAATGTGCATAAATGTCTCTGGATTGGCCTTACATGGCATACAGAATGTTGAAGGATTTTCCTGGAAAACCATGTTCTGATATAGTAGTAGCATGTTCAAGGAAATCTTGGACTTAAAACTGATGGATTTGAAAAAAGTTGCAGGCTTACCCCTTGAAAGAGATATCGCTCCACCTAAAAAAAGAATTGGGAGTGCATCACTTTCCCTATAATATATCTTCTCGTAAAATGGCCCTATTCTACCTTTTTTTTTTCATTCGAGCTACTGATTTGGTAAACAATTTTAGCCTGAGCTTCGCTGCAGCTCTGTGGGACGCTTGAAAGGAAATAACCGCATTATCCACTTGCTTTCGAAATGCAACGAGCCTCAGAAATGGATCTTGGCCCAAAATAAGAAAAAAATTCATATAATTTTTTTTTTAATATTCCATAAAAAACGAATGAATTGTAAAGTGTTTGCCAAGGTAATAAAGGGGACAAAAGTTTTTGACCAATGAAGAACTGATTACTGCTGTAAACAACCATTTTGAAGACAAAGATAAAAGTTATTACTTTGAAGGTTTAGAAAAATTAATTGATAGGTGTCATAAATCTATTAAAGTTAAAGTGGATTATACAGAAAAATAAAAGCATTAGCAAGTTTTAATAGAACACTTTTCTTTGACACCTAGGGAGCGATTTTATGGACCCCCCCCCTCGTACCACAGAAAATTCTACAACAATTTTATCCCGGAGAAGTGAAAATGCTCGACATTGTTGACCACAATGTTGGCTTGATACCCTTGGAACCTACTGTCTGTTTGAGAAAAGGCAATTATTTTGTGAAGGTATTACATCATTTGATTTTGCTAATTACTAAAACGGGATTTTATGAAAAAATATACTGGGACGTTGTTATCAAATTCAAGGTAAGGTATGAAAAGTAAGAAGGCAAAGAAAATATTACCTTAAGTCTAGACCGTTTTCTTGGATTATTTGTATTTTGAACAGCAGGTTTATTTTTGGCAACTTTAGTGCTCATTTGGGAGCTAACACAAAAACTTAAAACACGAAATTAATTATGATGAATAACTTTATCTGAGGTATCTGTGTGGACACAGCTTTAGCGTTTTACAGTTCTGAAGTTTTAGAATGCAATTAATCAATTACATTGGATATGAACTTAAGCCCTATTTGAGTTGAACGTTGAAGGACTCTCTCTCTCTTTCTCTCCCCCTACCCTCTCTCTCTCATTCGACCTTTCTCCCTTTAAGGGTTTGTCGTTCTCAATTACCATGTCCTTCGGTCGGCCCAGTCTCCTTCTTCTAGTCGTTTATTAACCATGGCATTATTTATATAAGTTTTCCGCTTGAAAGCTGACCTGACCGACTTATTTTTTTCCATTCTTGTGGTGACCACATTGGCATCTTTTTTGATAGCTCATCTTTAGCACGTGTGCGTACCATTTATCGTCTTCGATATTGTTGATGTTGTAATATTCATTGTTTTTTTCAGTTCATAGTTTATCTTTCCTTGCTAGTTATATGCATCTTCGCATAAAGTCAAGCTTAACGGTTCTTACTTTATCCCTTACCTTTTGTGGCATTTGTCACTTTTCACTTCCATACGTTAATACACTTTCTACTGTGCTCTGGAATATAATATGTTTCTTTGTTTCCTTTTAAATGTTGTTGTTCCATATTGTAATTCCATGGAGGGCTCTTGTAGCGTATCTTTCAATTCTACAACTTGGTCTATTTTTGTTAGATATTATTGTTCCTAGGTACTTAAACTCGTTACAACTTTTTAGTTTTTTAGATTCTTGTCAACCACTATCAGGTAGTCAGTGTTCCTTCCGATGCACATGTATTTAGTTTTCTCGATATTGATCCAAGTATAAACCCTATTCTTCGAATTTTTCATTTAAATTTACTAGTGCGTTTACCATATCAGTGTCATTCTGTGTGAAGAAGATCTGGTAGTCAGAAAATAGCAAGGAATGAAGACGCGCATCTCCTTGATTAATTAATTTCATTCGTGCTACACTTCTTATACCAGTTTTATAAGGCTGGGTTAATAAGTATGTATATTAAATAACAAAGGTGATATAGTGCACCTCCGTTTTAATCCTTTCGTGATGTCTATACTCGGAGTCACTTTTCCTCCTATTTCTATTTGCGCCTTTGTGTTCATATACATCTTCCTAACCACCTTTTGTTGTAACCGCCAATTTCTCCATTGCTTGCCATAGTTTGATTTTGGGCACATTGTCATGAGTTTTTTCTAGATCTACAAAAGCCACGACTGAACACTACATTCTTTCCCATATTTTTTCAATTACTTGTTTTATACAGAAAATCTTCCTGTTCTAAAGCCACTTTGTCCTGCTTTGAATCTCTCGTTCACCTGTTTTTCTATTTTCTTGTAGGGATTACACTTATTTCGCGATAGTTGTCATATATCCCTATGTTTCCCTTTTTATAATATAGATGTTTTGTAACATTCGTTACATTATTTAACGAATAATGTAAATTCCATATATGTATAGAAAAATATCACCTCCGCAGGGATTCGAACCTATGACCTTCGGCTATACGCGCCACTGCTCTACCATTGAGCTACAGAGGCAAATCTCTGAAGATCTGATATTCGTCTGCGGAGATTTTCCTCTTCTACTACTATTTATAACAGCAGTTCGCAAAGAGCGTCACATTTTATTTTACATGGGGAATTGAAGGCAAAATAGATGTATTTCATTTTAAGACACTTTGTATAAGTAAAAATACAATAGAAAATAAATGCCTTTCATGTTAAATTACAAAAATTGTATCGTACATCGTTGCAACATTTATGAAAACCACAGTCAGTACCGAAAGTTTAAACTTCGAATGGAAATTCTAAGTAAACCAAGGGTATGATGAGTATGAAGACAGTGAATGTGTGTTTGAGGGATTGCTCGAATTCAAGCGTTTGAGGATGCTGATATCGAACGCAGAAGAGAAAAATCTATCTGATACTTTTAAAGAAATTAACAGAATCAAAATTGGGGAGTTTTCTATGACCTTTTAAAGCAAATGTGAATTCAGAAATACCAAGTTGTGCATATACAGAACTATAATTCGATGGACAGTACCATATTGAAGTGAACTGTCTGAAATGGAAACATCCGAAATTAGAAATAAATACTTAGGCAAAAGCATGAAAAGTTGGATCTAATTGTTTTGCAGCAACTCTAGAAAATGATTGAAGTTCAGGCAGATTTGCGAAAACATGGGCAGCCGGAAGCAGGTCGTAATGAATCGAAAAAAAAAACTTCGACCAGTTTGGACTTCAAAAGACCTGTTTATGTTTTATCACTTATACAATATACATAGGGCAACTTGCACTAAGCGTTTATTAAGTTAACCAATAACGTTTTTTGCATTTTGACAAAAAAAGTGGACTTTTTTTATTAAAAAATCATAAAGAAAGCAACACTTTTTTTAACTATTTAATTTTACATTTTGCATTAAGTAAGTATGCTTTAAATAAAATATTGTAAATTGTCAGTTTGACAACTGTCAATTCTCAAATCCTTTTTATCCTGTTTTGAGGGATTTAAGATGTCAAAATGCAAAAATAGTTATTTGTACAACTAGTAATGAAAGCAATACTTTTTTTCATGAGTTTGAAGTTTGATGCACGACAGCGAAGCCGGAGTGCATCAACCAAACGAGTGAAAAAAAGATGCTTTCATACGAGTTGTACACAATATTTTTTTGCATTTTGACATCTTAAATCCCTCAAAACAGGATAAAAAGGATTTGAGAATTTACAGTTGTCAAACTGACAATTTACAATATTTTATTTAAAGCACACTTACTTAATGCAAAATGTAAAATTAAGTAGTTAAAAAAAAGTGTTGCTTTCTTTACGATTTTTTAATAAAAAAAGTCCACTTTTTTTGTCAAAATGCAAAAAAATATTGTGTACAACTCGTATGACAGCATCTTTTTTTCACTCATTTGATTGATGCACTCCGGCTTCGCCGTCGTGCATCAAACTTCAAACTCATGAAAAAAAGTATTGCTTTCATTACTAGTTGTACAAATAACTATTTGTTTACTTAAGTAGTATTTATTCTATTTCAGTTAGAATTTTGGTTCGATTTTGTTAATTTTAACGAAGCTGCTAAATCATGTTTGTGCATTTAGCCCATAGTAGGGTAAGTTATAAATTTTCAACGCTTCTTGCTTAGTTCTCTTAACTTCATAACAATCAGGTTAGATGAAATTTTAACATGTAAAAAATCTGAAATTTTTCCCTCTTCCGGGTATGATGTAAAATGGTTGGTCCTGTATCCTACCCTGTTTTGCTCGATAAAGGTCCCTTCCAAGAGTGAAGGTGCCCTGCGTTCAACAAGTATTAATTGGGTACTGCTAAATGACCGCAACAATAGACAAGAGTTGGATTACTTAGCACTAGGCTTGCACCTAATTATATAATAATAATAATAGACAAACGCACAAGCAGTTATAGACTATGTGTTGTACGAGTAAGACAAATAAAAGACAATGAAAACTTATGATTCGCCCTATTATAATTTCCAAACTTTTCCAAATAAATATGAAGCCAACTTAAAAAGTTTAATAAAATATATTATGTACCTCAAAACTCTAGTTTTTTCTGGCTTTATTGCTACTCCTACATGATATTTTATTATTAAATCGTGTTATCTTTATACAGTGCTGTGCAAACGCATTGAAACGCCTAAATATCTCAAATACTGTTAAAAGTATGGCTATGAAATTATTGTTTGTATTTTAGTAATACCGTACTAAAAAATCAGATTAAATACTCGTACATAAAAAGTTCATAAGATTACCGCTATCAATAATTGAGGTATTTAGGTGCCTCCATACTTTTGGCCATCTGTATATGTGTAACCGTTTGGATAAGTAAAAATTAAAAAGCAAAAAAATTAACCTGACAAAAAATCTACTTAATACACTTTTAACAAGCGATACATTCCGTGGTTTAAGTACCGTGTTAGCTTTGATAACTTTTTCCAATAGAATATTTGACTTACACACTTTTCAGAACTTTGTAATTTGGAATATATCGGCTCGTACATCTAAATGAAAATCATGTTAGGCTATTGTATACTGCAATAAATATATTTCTCTTTTCACTAATGAAAAGACAGCGATCTACGAGTTTTCCTCAACAATGGGATATAGTAAATTATTTGGATAGTGAATATTTAAAAAGATATACCGAACAATCGGACTTTGTTTAGGTTACTTTGAAATTTAGTGAAATATTGTAGTAATTTTCAGCAAATGCATGTGGGACTGGAATTATAAAATTATAATGATAGTGAAAGGTTCTGAAGTTGTAATTGTTAAATTTATTTAAAAAAAATAATAATGACAGTAATGAAATTTTCTACTATTAGGATTGAATAGAATTCAGCCAACTTTGTGAAATTATTAATACCGGAAGACCTTACAATTTTAACACCTATAAATATTGTCATAAAAGCAATTACTGACAATAAAGGTACAATCGTAAAATGCAATGACAATTCACATAGAATAATAATATGAGGCACTGGGCTGTGGCATTGTATTGTTCTTATACAGGGTGTAGAATTGGTTCACGCACCATAGGGATTTCCATGTTAAATTCTTAATGTTCAAATATTGGCTCCCCAAATTATTTTAGAGAAAAAGTGTAAATATGTTTCTTGTAGAGAAAAAAATACTGTATACAACCATGTCATTACTTATTTTTTTTACTTTCCATACAAAGGGGAAATGAAGGAAATTAAAACTACTATTTTAGCAAAAATAGGTGGTGCCTTGGAATTGTTGAAACAAAAACCCGTTGATCGTTAGCTGCCATGTTAATATTTTAATCACAAATTTAGACGTATTTTAAGTAATTTTGCGTTTAGACAATGCATTCTAGTTCCGAAAATTTATTTTTTCGCATTTTGACAAAAAAAGTGGACTTTTTTTATTAAAAAATCGTAAAGAAAGCAACACTTTTTTTAACTATTTAATTTTACATTTTGCATTAAGTAAGTGTGCTTTAAATAAAATATTGTAAATTGTCAGTTTGACAACTGTAAATTCTCAATTCCTTTTTATCCTGTTTTGAGGGATTTAAGATGTCAAAATGCAAAAAAATATTGTGTACAACTCGTATGAAAGCATCTTTTTTTCACTCGTTTGATTGATGCACTCCGGCTTCGCCGTCGTACATCAAACTTCAAACTCATGAAAAAAAGTATTGCTTTCATTACTAGTTGTACAAATAACTATTCTTTTCTTACAAGTTTTAAAAACAGGGAAACTAAAACTGCCACCTTAACAAAAACCAGCTATGCTTTGATAAACTGTTGAAACAAGGCCGCTGTCATTCTGACAAGTGGAATCTTGTTTTTCTTACATAATAAAAAATTTTAAAATAATGGGAATAATACTCTGCAATAGAACAAGAAGCAAATTTTATTTAACGAATTAAATAGGTAACACAAAAAAACAATTACTATAATAAATGTTCAAATAAGCCTCCATCCACTGTTAAACAATAACCCAGTCTATCAGAAAATTCTCGTCTGACATTTGCTAACTGATATGGCGAAATTCTTACGCAGTGATCTTGAATACTAGTTTGCAATTGTTCCAAATCTTCAAAACGGTTACCACTGTAAATCTTTGATTTCAAATTTCCCCATAGAAAGAAATCATTAGGAGGAAGGTCAGGACTCCGAGCAGGCCAACAAATTTCGTATCCTCTACCAATAACTTTGCCATTAAAGCTTTGATTTAAATATTCGCGGACGACACGACTGTTATGTGCAGGACATCCATCCATTTGAAACCAAACTTCTTCATTTTCCGGTGCAACCTCATTTATAGCTGGTGTTATTTCTTCGGACAATATTTGTAAAAAAACGTTCAGACGTTAAATTTCCGCCAAGGAAAAACGGTCCAATAATATGATGCCCCAAGATACCGGCCCAAACATTTAATTTTTGAGGATATTGGGTCCTCGTTTCTAAATAATTATGAGGATTTTGTGTAGCCCAAATCCTACAGTTTTGCGCGTTTGGCTCATTGTTAAGCGTAAACGTGCACTCATCTGTAAAACACACATTCCTTAAAAAATTTCTATCTTCGTTTGCTTTTTCCATAATGGTGTAGCAAAACTCAGCCCTTCTCTCCATATCACCTGGAAGCAATTCTTGGCACTGATATTTATAGGAACGGTAATGGTGCTTTTTCAAAATTTGTTGTACTGTAGTGTGGTGTATCCCAATATTTTCTGCTAGTTGGCGTACACTTACATTAGGATTTTCAGTTACTGAAAGTAATACGTCGACAGCGTTTGCATTTTCTTGATGGCTTACATTCTGTAGGGCGTTTTCATTACATTTGCACTTATTATTTACAGTACCAGTTGCTTCAAATTTGCGGATCATTCTTTCAACAGTAGTGTGGTTTGGAATTGGTCGATTCGGATATTCTGCAGCAAACATATCACTTACTGCACGTGCGCTATTACCAGAATAGTACCATTTTATCATTAGGATCTTTTCATTCAACGAATACATAATATTAACTCAGAATTACTTAAAATACTTCTAAATTTATTATTAAGATGCTAACATGACAGCTAACTAACAATTGTTTTTTGTTTCAACGATTCCAAGGCACTACCTATTTTTGCTAAAGTACCAGTTTTAGTTTCCTTAATTTTAACCCTTGTATGGAAAGTAAAAAAATAAGTAATGATATGGTTGTATACAGTATTTTTTTCTCTATAAGAAACATATTTACACATTTTCTCTAAAATAATTTGGGGAGCCAATATTTAAAAATTAAGAATTTAACATTGAAATCCCTATGGTGCGTGAACCAATTCTACACCCGGTATATGTAGTACATTGGACTGTTAGTACGATTAGCTTTTACACAACAAGCGGAAGTTTTCAGGAAAACTGTCTGCTGAAATGATGGTAAGAAATATTTGTGGAAGGTGAGACTTTATAAATTTATTTTTAGAAATTACAACGATATGGTGATTCTTCCGAAAATTAGCAATCCCAGGATTCTGAGTGATCTAAGTAAACCCATTAGAATGTCCACACAATCATACAACAGCTTTGTAATTTTTACTGACGATCTGCACTCTTTAACTAATACTATTACTGATATAAGAATCAAAAATACCTGTAATGCAAATGAAAGCCCTCGGGGAAAATTCTTCGTTATTGTTTCTCGAAACGATAGTTTAGAAGAGATAAGAGATATGTTGATGACTTAGGATATAATCAATGTATTTTTTGTATTAATGCGAGACTCATAAATTTTTATTAGAATTATGCCAAACTAAACTCTTTTATAAAGTAAACAAATACCTACAAAATAAAAAGTTTGATATTTTGCATCATTGCAACAATGTGGCTATTTCGTTTTATAATCCAACAAAGAAATTGAAAACACTAAGTCTAAAGATGGTTTCTGCTTACGATATTCTCGGTGGCGGTGCGAATGCTGATATAATAGTTATTTATGTATCAAGGGCGTAAAGAAGGCGATTTTGGCCTGCGGCATGAATATTATAACCCGCGGCTTTAGCCGAGGGTTATAACACGCCAAAGGCCAAAGTCGCTTATTACGCCTGTGGTACATACAATATTTGTTGCACGAACGAAGATTTTATTTAAATTTTTTGATTTATAATAAAAATTTTCCAATGACATTTTGAAAAATGTCGAATTGACGCATTTACGGCAATAATGATTTTATAAAAATTGTATTGTAACTAAGGTATTTTTGTGATATTTCAAATTAATATGTCGCGAGCGTAAAGTGCACCCGAGGTCTGCAATAATGAACTTTGCGCCCTTCTTTGCGGGCGAAAAACAGCCACTTTACGCCCGGGAATCCAAAAAATACATTTTTGAAGTTATTTTTGACATCTTAAAATTAGTAGCAGAAGTTTCAGATATTAACGTGGTAGGTATCGATTGTTGGCACACTTTCTGTAAAGAAAATGTTTATTGATCACAAAGAAGATATCTCACTATTTCTTAGTGTGTTTAGGGCAGCAAACTTATACCGCGTGACCGTTCTCAAAGTCGAACATAGGAATTTAACATGGTATTGTTTATTTTTGCTGATTCCTGTTCGCTAATTCAACGTACAGAAAAGGTAATGGTATCAATAGAAACATAAAATTATTGTGCATAAAATGATGCTAAAAATAAACGCAAAACTTAAGGTTTTGTCTTAAAATACTGATTTGAAATTTAACAGTTTTAAGGGCCCCTGACACGTTCGTGATTCGTTCCAATTTTACCCGTACCGTCTAATAACGCACGGGTAAAACAGAATGTGTATGCGCAATTCACGCGTGAAAAATTGAAACGAGCACGGCACGAGCAAAATCCAAAATAATTTGATTTTCACTGTGTGACGTCACACCGTTCGGGTAAAATTGAGTAAAAACCGAACGTGTATTTGTATGACCAGGTGTTCACTGTTCATGCAGACTGCAGACCAATTCTGATTGATAAGCGTATTTGTGAGGTTGCATTTAATTTATACAAGTTAAATAACTGCGAACGGACACGTTTCTTCCTTTGGAGCAATAATATAGCAATACTAACAGCACAAATTTTGTGTTTTAGCTTCATCTTGTATTTGGTATACTAGCTGTACAATAAGCCTGTTCATTCAAAATTGTACCTTAACATCGATTAAAACAACGAACGTGTAAACGCGCCCTTCCGGTTCGAGTAAACTCGTCCGTTTCAATCCTGAGCGGGTAAAATTGGAACGAAGCACGAGCGTGTCAGGGGCCCTTTATAATATGATTTTCAAATTAAGTAGGTGAAATTTGAAACAAGTTATTTAGTGTGCTTATGTCAATGCTTTTCTACTATTTATTGTCAAAGTTATTAACATCAAAATGAGTAGTTACTCCAACGAAGAAAGAATTTTTATTGTAAAAACGTTTTATAGGCGTTAGTTTGCGAAGAGTTAGAGATTTGTTTGCAGTTAAATTTAATACACGACCCATACAAGTACAATTCAAAAATACGTTCAAAAGTTTGAAAGGTATGCAAATATTTCTGTGGAAGCAGAAGTTAGGGGTGGTAAGCCATTACATGTTTTACTGTTAATTGAAATGAAGTATTCCAAAATCTCAATTATATCACAGGAAATCGACAAATATAGTTGATCACATAGAAGAGCTTGTACTAGCAATGGTCAATGCGGACCCAACCTACAGTTTACGACAAATATCGCACGAAGTAGGTTTCTCTAAGTCGCGTGTATGGAAGATACTGAAGAAGTTTAAACATCACCCATACAAACAAAATCGTCATCAAGAAATTTTAGAAATTGACGAAGGCAGCGGAAGCGCATTTTGCTACGAAATGCAAGAGCTCGCTAATCATAATCGCCGGTTTTTGTCGTCAATATGTTTCACCGACGAATGTACTTTCACATTAAACAATGAACCAAACGTTCAAAACACGCGGTTTTGGGCACAACAAAACCCTATAATTAATATTTCCACTAGAACTCAGTACCCTCAAAAAATTAATATCTGGGCTGGAATTTTTAATAACAAAATTATGCGCCCATTTGAAATAGAAGGTACCTAATTTAAATTCAGACACGTATTTAGATCTTTTAGAAACGAAAGTGCGACCTGCACTGGAAGAAGCTGCAAGGGAATTTCAACAAGACGGCTGTCCAGCACATTTTGGCTTACATGTTAGAAATTTTTTAAACGATTCATTCCCAGACAGCTGGATTGGTAGAGGTGGAACTATCAATTGGACACCAAGATTTTCTTTGTTGTTGTTTTTTTTTCTTATTTTGATTACTTTTATTATTATTTATTACTATTAATTAAACCTCTGATTACTTGAGCACCTGTTTATTGTTTTATTATAGAAAAAAATGGGCATAACTTCTAAAAGGGATATGTAATGTTAATTTGCCTATGTTCGACTTTGAGAGTGGACACCCGGTATAACGACTATGATATCAGCGATTATCTTTTTTCTGTTAATAGCGTTTGGGTGGCTCCTAAACCACCCAGAATTGCCAGCGTTAAGGTGATAGTTGCAATTTTTAACTTCGAAACCTGAATAGCCATAATTTTAGCTTTTTTGTTAACAGTTCTCATCCTATGCTATTCGGGACACTTTTTGTCAGAAACGCAAGTCTTTAAAAACTTTCTCATGATCGTCGCTGTTTTTACTTGCTCTGACGGAACCAAAGATTTACCAAAGACTGTAACATTACGCGTATTCGTTTAACTTTACTTGATTTACTGTCTTCACCTTTACAACGTACTTCAAGGGGAGTTAATGAGCGTCATAACGTAACGTGAACGAATGCAAGAAGAATTCGCCAACTTAGAGCATCCTGTACGAATTCGCCCACCTGTTCGAGATTTGGTGAAAAGTTACGCAAACGATCCAATATTTGCGAAAATATACGGTTTTATGTGAGCCTTTTAATATGACGCAGAATTTGTTACTACTTTCTCGATATATGTAAGAATTGCAGTACTTCAGGTGTGCAAAATTTAATATTAAAACTTTCCCACGCAATTACACATGGTGGATTTAATTACCATAAATGTGGGTTTATTACCTCTAGAAGCTGTTATATGTATGAGTAAAGGTCATAATTTCTTCAAAACGGTCGACACTCTCGTTATAAGAATAATTGGAAGTGGATTCTATATGAAATCATTTTCGGATGTTGCTGCACAATATAAAGTATCAGGAGAAACGGAAAGGGAAAACAAACGAATGAAATTATCGTTACAACATTTCACCGGGGTTTTTATATGGTGGATAATTGGCGTATGTTTAGCATTGGTTGTTTATATGGGAGAGTTAATAGCTTATAAATGTAGTATTATGCATACAAGACCTTATAACGACTATACCACGTCTCAATCATTTATTTAAGAAGATTGGTATGGTTTATCTCCAGAAAAAAGCTGCATCATTTAAAAATGCTTTTTAATAATTTTATTTTTCCATGTATATTTTTCTTAAAAAAAAAACGCTTACCAAAGTATACATAAATAGAGGCAACATAAATATTTCTATAATGAAAAGGTTGGAGATTTGAAGACGGATTCACCTAATGAAATTATTTAAATAAATGTTTTTTCTAACACTAATAGCTTATACTGTTTCTATGGTACATAAGAGCTCACTTGTTATGTTTCCTTTAAAATACGCTTTCGCTATAAAATACGCCGCCAATGACAACGTATTTTATAGGCCTTTAAATACGTCGTTGCCTAGCAATATTCGCATTTTGTGTATTATAACACGTCTCAAATAATAATTTATTAAAATTTCTAATAATATATTAGTGAAAGAAAATGTCTGATATTAGTGTTAGAAAAAATCTTGAAGATAACACGTGTTTTATAGTTTAAAAATCTCGGTCTATCAAATCCTCGGCTCACTTCGTTCCCTCGGATTTGAACTACGACCTTGATTTTTAAACCTTCTATAAAACACTTGTTGTCTTAATAGCTATAATCTACTAACTGCAATTTTATGATGTTTAGGTAAATTTAATAAAGACGTAAAATATGATTTTCTTTCATTAAATAGAAGCGAATAAGAATACATCTCTAATTGGAATGTAAATATCCTTATTTTGACCACACTCGTCTTGAACTTCATTTTTGGTTTACATCCATTTTATAAAGTTCTAATTTGGTCTTCAAGGGGTAAGTTTAGTATTAATTTTATTTATCTAGGGTTATCGACATTGGTCACAAATTCAAATAGTTGCCAACATTATATTTAATATTTTTGAGCAATCTGAAATGAAAACAGTGGAAATAAGTATTTCTATTTAGTCATATTTTAACCATTTTTTTGTTTATATTGTCATACTGCGGCATTCCGATAATAATATATCATCAAAAAATTTGCCTTTCGGGGCAAGTTTCATTTCGACGTCCGTTACGGACGTTACTTTCAAGATTACAGAAAATATCTATGCACCGGAATTATAATGCGCGTAGTCTTATTTTTTGAATGAAAATGGGAAGAACAAGAGTTTAGGGCGTTAGTCTCTTTAATTCACCTAAACTTATTAATTCTTTCCTTTCCTGGAAAGATAAATCCTGAAACTTCCCACTGCTTTCTGTTTTAAAAGTGTCAGCGTGAAGAGATTGATTACGCAATGTCTTACGCGTAATTTTTACGTGCTTGGCTTCGTTTCGCCTATAAGTTTTTATGATAGGCGAATCTTTAAAAACATTAATCATAGACTGGATCTTCCAAGTAGAAAATTAAGAAATAGAATAAGTACACAAATACAGTGTGTCCTCGGATGGAGTTGACAATAGGTATGATGGACCAAAGATTTTCGAATTGGATTTTCATATTTTGGGATTAATCCCTGCTCGGTCTGAAACTTATTTTTAGTTTACTTTCGATTTTTTTAAATCAAGTAGGCCTTTACAGTTGAGCAAAAACTCTTTTCGTTTCAGGTAAAGTACCTTTTCCGTTCACAGTACGCCAATGTGTTACTAAGAAAAGTTATTCATAATGAAAAGTTATGGCTTTATGCAAATTTTCAGAACGATCGGCCTACTTTGATAAAATTCATTATTTGTTAATTTCGTTTCAGGTAAAGTACTGTTTCCGTTCACAGTACGCCAATGTGTTACTAAGAAAAGTTGTTCATAATGAAAAGTTATGGCGTTATGCAAATTTTCAGAACGATCGGCCTACTTTGATAATAGAAATTGACAATAGGAGAAAAATCTTTATTATTAATTTTACAGCGAAAAGTCATTCATTATTAAAAGTTCATTCTGAACAACTTTTCTTAGTAACATATTGGCGTACTGTGAACGGAAACAGTACTTTACCCGAAACGAAATTGACAAATATGAATTTTATCAAAGTAGGCCGATCGTTCTGAAAATTTGCATAACGCCATAACTTTTCATTATGAACAACTTTTCTTAGTAACACATTGGCGTACTGTGAACGGAAACAGTACTTTACCTGAAACGAAAAAAGTTTTTGCTCAACTGTAAATGCCTACTTGATTTAAAAAAATCGAAAGTAAACTAAAAATAAGTTTCAGACCGAGCAGGGATTAATCCCAAAATATAAAAATCCAATTCGAAAATTTTTGGTCCATCATACCTATTGTCAACTCCATCCGGGGACACACTGTATAAATGCTTAGAATGCTGGCTTAACGTCCACTTAGAAAAAAGTTATAACAGGGAATTTAATTTGGAACTAAGAGTATGAATTATGCGCCGTTACATTCTATCAGTACTTTTCTGAGTTGAAGCGTGACACTCCCCCAAGCCCCCACAAAAAGAAATGTTCGAAATGTGATGAAACCGTAGAATATTAAGAACGTCTTGGGCGAAGCGAAAACAAATGAAACTAAATCGTATGAAAAAAGGCGAAGAAGTACTTATCAACAAGAGAAAACTAGGATACCTGGGTCATTTAACGAGAGGTGAAAAATATGAGATCTCACGACTTATCCTACAAAGAAAACGTAGAAGTGAGTAAAAGAAGAATCTCCTGGTTAAAAACACCTACGAGAATGGTTCCACTAAAGCACAAAATCATTGTTCAGAGCAGCCGTCATAAAATTAATATAGCTATGATGTTAGTCAACCTCCAACGAGGAGAAGAGCGATGATCAAGAATATTATGCTTTCGTATGTAGGGCACAAGATTGTGGTCGCAGCGCATACTGCACAACTAATATGCCAGTGATCATGGTCAAAACTTGGCTGTTGGTTCAATTTCAGGTTGGCCAAAAATCTCTCTGACGAGTTCGAGCATCTTTTAGCTGTTCATTCTTCATTACAAGTGGCTACAGAGAAGCGATAGCAACTCTCTCTTGTTTAATGTTTAATATACTACTCTCGCAATTGTGTTCGGAGGAAAACTAATTACTCCTTAAGGTCCTAGTGGGACATAATGTTGAGTGCGCCTCACCCCACAGAACATGTAATCTGGACATATATCCTCTCATTTCTAGCGAAATTGCTTTCTGTTGATTTAGCAGCTCTTCGGGTGACTTCGATATCTACTTGCGACAACGCTGATGTTGGATTTTACCGGCGCCAAATCCTTAAGCTTTGAGAAGCCTGTTGTGCCCGCACTACGGTGTCTTCTAGGTCTTATTGGAACCATCTTTGGGCCAAGTGGCGGTAATTATATGTGGTAGCTTTAAGAAACTTGCGACATTCCTAAACAAATGAACTTCAGTTGCGCCTATCGATGACTCTCTCTTTTCTAGAGATTGTGGTGATTTAAATCCGAAGGTAATCAAGCGCCCTTATCATACCGTTAGAAGAACTAAAGTATCAATTTTATTATTATCCATGAGAAACGGATGTTCCTTTGGGGAATTATTCCTCCAATGACCTTGGGAATGGGACAGATTTCAGCACCTTCTCACTCACTCGAAAGATCTTGCGCGGGCTATTCTTACTCCACCGCCTAATGGTTCGTCAAAATCAGATGTCACCCGCAGGGGCCTTTTAGATGGTCCATTCTAGGCTCTGGTGAAATTAGGAGGAGGAAATTGGCCCGTCTACAGAGATAATCTCAAGTGCCGATAAACTTGCCTTTACGCCACCAATGACTTCAATAATCAAAACGAATAAATTAGCCGTTTGTCTTAGACTCATGTTCTTAAACAGTCTCAGTGTCTGAAACAAATAAAGCATAGACGGCATCTAGCGATGATGTACGGTATGACACGTGATTTTTCAATATCACATCTCGTAAAATTACATTATCTTCAGCTATATATAGTGCCACCAAGCTTACAAAAGCCCTGAGTGGGCGTGTCTGGGGGAGCTGTGTATTTATGAAGTACATTAAGGTCCAAAAGTATTTCGGCGGGAAAATAATACTTTTCTGAATTAAGTGTAATGAAAGATATAGAAATAAAAAGCAGATAAAGATAAGTGTTTATGATACTTAACAATAATAATATTTTATGATACTTTAATAAAATAAAAAACACAAAAGTAACATGTAAGTACATTAATTTAAGTTACATTAAATCATCGCTGTCTGAACAATCACTTTCATCGGTGAAAATAATTTTTTGCACTTTCGGGACTAAAGCATGTCTTTTAGTCCCTCCAAACCGGGAGTAAAATGGTTCATTTGATCCCTAGGGACTGAAGTGTATCCTAGCAACGCAGAATTAAAAAACGTCAAATATGACAAAATTGTATTCACTTATTTATATTTACATGATGTTTACATTAGCACAATTTACAATATTAAATAACTGATTTGTTTCATCGATGGTATGGTGTACAACGCTGTTTGATGTAGAAGTACATGTGACAGCTTCAGAAACTAGGCTAAAAGCTTGTCTGGAAGTGTTTCCAGAAGGTCCGGGAATTTGGGATGCTTCCATGTCACCATGTCCAAAAATTTTGTCGGCGATGGTTTCTTTATTATTTATGAAATTTTCAACGTACCCCTCGGCGACGGCTGCCGATTTCCACCCTTCATGTCTTTTTAAAACATCCGCAGATGCACCAGAGTCAGCTAATAAAGAGGCGGGTGTACTTCGAAAGCAGTGTCCAGTATATAATGGTGAATCGGGTAGATTTAAGAATGCTGCTACTTTTTGGGGCAGTATTCCGAATATATTTTTACCGACTGGCTGCATAGTACATTGATTGTTCTGATAACGAACGAAAAATCTTGAATGAAGGGCCTCAGCCTTTCTTAAACCCATGTAATTTCGGCACAGTTCAGTAAAATTGACTGTATTTCGATCTGAATTTTTAACAATAAAATTCCTCTCTATCTTGTTCTTGGTGTTTTTAATATTAATCAGAATTGAGTGACCCAAATCAGTTACATCGTTCACCATCAACTGAACTAACTCATTACCTCTACAAGCTCCTGCAATACCAAAAATAAGTGCTACCTGAAAATTATTACTTTATGAATATTGTCAAACTAATTTTTACTGCAATCACTAACTTTTATCATTAAGAACTGATTGTCTGGGGCTTCCAATAAAAATTTGTCAATCTGGTCTCCTGTTAGTGTCTTCGCTTCTTTCGGTTTATATCCTTCTTTTTTTCTTTTCAGCAGCACAGTCAATTTGTGAAATTTGCTGATGTCGATATTATTTTTAACGTTGAGCATGGTCTTCAGCATGGAATAATGGGCCCAAAGTGTTGAAGCAGAAAGAGTCCTGGATTTCTCTGTGAAAAATACAAGCAAGGCATCTTCGCTGAAATTTTCCACTTTTCATTCACATCACCATTTTACAAATATCTGATACCTACTGCGCTTCGTATATTTTCCTTGATTTTGTCGGCAAAAAACATTCTACCGCCTCTTCAGCTGCTTTCCTTAAGTTAGAATCTTCCATTTCGAAAATTGTTATCACGAAAATTGATGACGCTTACAACTTGTTTGTTTGTACCGTAGCTAAGTGATTTTTTTTATTTCAAAGCAAACTAATAAAATATTGGCCAGATAGGTATTTGTTAAATTAAAGTGCGACATTGACAGATGTTTTTAAATGTATATCTATAGGTAATTTTAGTAATAATTTTCCCGGAAATGCAAAAAATAGTATATATACCGCGGGACTAAAGTGACTTAATCCCACTCGCGGGATTAAATGGGTCACTTTGGTCCCGTGGTATATAATATACTATTTTTCACTACTAGCATAAGAAGAAAAAAATATTGACCTTGTTTTCGGGCTAATAAAATGAATTTCTCTTCTAGTCAATACTTTTTCATTATTGACTACTGGTTAATAATGGAAACAATTGCTATGCACTCAGGTGCCTATTATAGATATATTTTACACAAATATCATTTATCCCCTTGTTTTCAAGTAAGGCTATTTGATTTTTGTGGATATTTAAAAATAAATATAGGCATCTTGTAAAAACGGTTAATTAAAAGGAGTAAAGGTGCTAATAGTTAACAAAATAGTATATAAAGCACAGTAGAGAAGACTTTTCTCAGCCTTACAACTTATTTCCCTCGATGCTTCGCCTCTCGGGAAATAATACTGCTTGGCTGAGACAAATATCTTCTCTACCTTGGTATATAATATACTAATATATGATACCTACCTTTTGCTAATAAAAAGGAAGTAATTTTCTTTGAAATTCAGTAAATAAAGACTGATTGATAATGTGGTAAAAAATATATCAATAAATTTGACATTATTGTGAACTTTAGTGAAATGTTGTAGCTAATGATGTAGAGAAATGCTTTTAGGGAACAGTAAAAGAGTTATCATTGAACTAGTTGGAAGGTCTATTGTTTTGTAAAAGTTTTCAGCTTACAGCTATTTCTTTCGAGAGGATTTCAATAAACCTTGCAAAGTAGCTAAGATATGTATATTTGCTGCCATTCGTGGAAGTTTACAATGTTAGCATTTTATTATTAATAATTGCCCACTTCCTTGAAAACATACAAGCAATTGACTGATACTACCGAAAAGTAATTCCAAAGTTGCCAAGTGGATTTACACTTTACACTGAAGGTGTCTTATACATTGGACTGTCAGTGCTGTTATTTTTTACGAATCAAATAGCAGTTTTCAAGAAAACTGTCTGCTAAAATTATTGTCAAAGATATTTGTGGAAGATGAAACTTTACAATTTATTTCCGGAAATTACAAGGATATGTCGTTCCTTTTAAAAATTAACAACCCTAGAATTTTGACTGTTCTAAATAAACCCATCAGAATGTCAGCGAAATCTTATAATAATTTTGTAATTTTTACTGAAGATCTGCACTCTTTGACTAATACAGTTGCCGAAATAAAAAGCGCAAGTGTCGAAAGCCCGCGAGGGACATTCTTCGTCGTTGTTTCTCGAAAGGAAAATTTCGAAGAGATAAGGGAGATGTTAAGGAGTTGCGATATCATCAACGTTATTATACTAATGCACGATTCCCATAAATTGTTGTTAGAATTATGCGAATCTAAACATTTTGAAGGAGGGGTCAACCGTATACAGAACGAAAGGTTGGACGTTCTACATCACTGTAAAAATGCAGTTATTACTTATTATAATCCTGCAAAAAAATTAAAAGCGCTCCGTTTAAAAATGGTTTCTCCATACGACATTCTCGGTCACGGTGCGAATGCCGAAATAAAATATATTTTTGGGGTTATCCTTGACATTTTAAAAATAATAGCAGAAGTTTCACATATTAACACGGTATCGATTGTTCACACACCTTATGTAAAGGAGATGCTTTTTGATCACAAAGAAGATATATCACTATCGCCTGACGTGTTCAGAACACCAAGCTTATACAATGACTATGACGTCAGCGATTATCTTTTTTCAGACAAAACCGTGTGGGTGACTCCTAAACCACCCAGAATTGCCAGTGTTAAGGTGATCGTTTCAATTTTTAACGTAGACACATGGATAGCCATAGTTTTAGCTTTTTTATTAACAGCTTTCATTCTTTGGTACTCAGGACACCTTTTCTCAGAATCAGAAGTCTTTAGAAACTTTACATCGTGTCTCATGATGGTCTATGTTTTTACTTTCTCTGGCGGTAGTAAATTCTTACCTAAAACTAGGGCACTGCGAGCATTAGTTATTATTTATTTAATTTACTCTGTACACCTTTACAACGTATTTCAAGGAAAATTAATGAGCGTCCTAACACAACCCGAACGCACACGTGGTATCACGACGATGGAAGAATTTGCTAACTTAGAACATCCCGTACGAATTCACAGAGCTGTTAAAGGTTTGATGGAAAGTTATTACGCAAACGACCCGATATTTTCAAAAATATACAAAAGATTGGTTTTGTATGAACCCTTTAATATGACGCAGGACTTGTTAGTACTTACTCGTTATAAAAACTGTAGTACTTCGGCTGCATACAATTTGATGTTTAGGCTTTTTCCCATACAATTCCAAAAGGTGGATGTAATTACCAGAAATGTGGGTTTATTACCTTTAGAACCCATCATATGTATGAGAAAAGGTCATTATTTTTTCGAGACAGTCAACACTTTCATTCGAAGAATAATCGAAACTGGATTCTATATGAAATCATTTTCGGATGTTGCTGCACAGTATAAAGTATCAGGAGAAACGGAAGGGGAAGACGAACGAAAAAGATTGTCGTTAGAACATTTTACAGGAGTTTTTATATGGTGGATAATTGGTTTGTGTTTAGCTCTGATTGCTTATATTGGGGAGTTAATTGTTTTTAAATGTAGTATACAATATGTACCGGGCATATTTTTAAGAATATCGTGGTTTGTTTCCGAAAAAAAAACTGCCTTCTAACTAATTTCGAGGAAACTCTTTCCAAACTTACCAGGATGTGTATAGTTGGGGATGATTACAGAGTTCTTGATACAATCATTTAAGGCAAGTTCATTTGT
The DNA here is from genome assembly GCA_963082815.1 of Melanotus villosus. NCBI lineage: Eukaryota > Metazoa > Arthropoda > Insecta > Coleoptera > Elateridae > Melanotus > Melanotus villosus. The sequence continues at coordinate 46,583,764 of OY720418.1, read as the reverse complement.
TGGAATCTTCTGGAACAAAAGAACAGTTTTTAAGAATTTGATAACTTTGTATTCTTACTGTTGTTTGGAAAAGTAATAAAGCACTAAACTGTGGTTAGAATTTAATTTTATTGAACAGAAGTGAATTGGAAGACCTTATATTAGTGTAGTTTCTATGCCCTAATTTGCTCAAACGTAACATGCGATCGAAAAAATTTCACCTCAAGTTGGCTATGAAACATGAAAACACAAAATTAGGCATGTCGACTTTTAAGCCGTACAAATGTCAGCTGTTGTTTTATAGGTTATCTGAGGTGTGTGAGGTTATGTCTGTTTTGCTCTCAGGCATATAAAAAGTCACTAATTCTATTAAACATAGAATTCAAATCTGCCACCAAGAAAATGGAGGTCACATAACTCATCTACTTTAAAATAATTTTCCGTTAATAACATGTTTCTGTTCAATTTGTATTTAATTTTAGTTTTTAGAATAATTTAATCTGCTCTAATTTTTATCAGTTAGGCGTGGTTTTAGATTTAGTAGTTCTAATGGCTTATGTTTTATGACTTTAGCAAAGACATGATTTATATTTTTCATGGCAAACTTTAAGGTGAAATTTTTTCGATCACACGTTATTAAATTCCATTTAGCACGTTCAACGGTTTAATGTAGTAGTATAAAGGTGTTAATTCAAATAAAATAAAAAATTAATTTATTACGAACCTTCAAGGCGACTCAATTTGAGTTAACTGGAGCAAAAATATTTAATAAGAAATAAGAAATCATAGCAAAATCAATTAAAATAAGTAGGCAAGTTGTGTGTATTGTTTAAGAACCAAGTAAAATTATAATAAATAAAGTATGATCAAAATTTCTGTTCATCAAGTATGGCCGTGGAAGTGCAAACCAACGCCTTTAAAATTGGCTTACATATAATATTAAATGTGACAGCTGTCAAAAATTTTGAAGTAAAGATATGTGAGCCAATTTTAAATGCGTTGGTTTGCACTTCCACGGCCATACTTGATGAACAGAAATTTTGATCATACTTTATTATACCTGCAAGCGTATTGTCGGGCGCATACTCTTGAAGAGGGTGTTTTTGTCAATAGCTATTATTACACAACGTGATTTTAACAAAACGTTAGAGAGATTTGTTTACATATCCAAACGTGAAAAAACCAACGATGCAATAAAAATTAAATTCATCACGAGTTCATACACAGTTTTAGTTATTGTTATTGATGTTCTTACATACTAAAGAAGGTGAATTTGTGAACAGTGTAAATGTGTAAAAAATATTTTAAAATGCAGAACTATTAGATGTTCCTCGTTTGTAGACTATTGCGTTAATGTGAAACTTCGGCCGTTTTTATTAAAAAATACCAAACTCTTGTTTCTATTAAACTTTCAAATACCCACGAAAGATAATATTTAAAAATATATTAAATAATATACAATGTGTGTTAAAAAGTTTGCATCGAACATATTTCTATTATTTGATGTAATAAAAAATAAATTGGAGTAGTACCTATAGGGCTGGACATTTAAACTTTTTTTTATTTATGAAAGGATTCGATAAAATCTTTGTTTCGTAAGGAAACTATCTGATTAAAGAAGTTATTTATAGAGATGTGTAATGCGTGTTAAATCATCACAGCAATTTATTTCACGTGTTGAATCATTAAACGAATGTAGTTATTCGATACACCTATTTATTGGACAAGGCAATTTAATTGATAAATTGATTGATTTGATAAAGATTTCAGAAAGAATTTTCGGAAAACTTGAAAAATATCTATTAAAAATTTTATGGCTCTTGAATTTTTAAAGATTCCTCTAGGAAACTACTGAAATTCTTAAATACATACTTAATATCGTCTTATTATTCATTGCTTTTACTAATTTGCTCTAAGTTCGTACGTACGTAAGTACGTATTTAGTGTTAAAATCTTAATTTCAGCGGCAATTGTATTCAGCTCTACATTTTGTAACAAAGAGTTCTATAACACTTTCCTAAAGTTTTTGTGCAATTTTAGATACAAATTGTTGAATTGGACAGATATTAAACATATTATACCTTACGTTAATTAATATTACGTACTATTTTACATGCGCCAGAGTTGGGTAGTAACAGGATACTCTGGTATCCAGATACAGTATCCGAAAGCTGTATCCGGGTATTTTTCCAGTATCCAGTATCCGTATCCGTGACCAAATTTCTAAGTATCCGGATACCGGATACTTTTTTCGGTATTCGGATACATTTAAATTATTCGACGTATGAGTCCGGTAATATACCGCCATTACCGCCGTATCTCAAATCCCCTTTTACCACACTCATCACTGTTCACTGATCATACTTTTATTTGGCCTTTTAAGGAAACTGAACTATTGTATCTGGAAGAATACTGCTTAGTTATGAAACCTTTGGCTTTAACGTCAGATTTGTTACAAGCTGAAGATAATGTTTCTTTTGGATACTTGTTACCCAGCTTAATTTCGTTAATTAACAAATATGAAAAACTTATTGCCCAAACAAACCTGAAATATGGAGGAAAGCATCTAGCAAAAATGTGCATCAAAAGCTTAAATACTCGTTTTGCTAACATTTTAAATTTGGAATGGGAAGATCAAATTATAGCAGCAGTACTTCTTCCTAAATTTAAACTAAAGTGGTACAACATAGTAAAAAATCCCAAAAAATCTTTGGAAGATATTAAAAAATGTATTATAAGTGTTACGAAAAAACAGATGGAATTTGAAGCTTACAACGAATCAGATGAAAGCGGGGATCAAAATTTGGATAATTTTTTTGATTTTGCTGATTCCCAAGATCATCAAGAAGCAGACGGTACTGACAGTAATATTATACATAGCGAACGGGGTACCAGCGCCAATAGCAATAAACCTACAAAAATTCAGCTGGAATTGTTAAGATATTTAGAATATAAAAGAACCAATTTACAAGTCTTAAATGAGTACCCCATATTAAAAAAGTGTCAATCAAGTACAACACATGTTTACCTTCGTTAGCACCAGTAGAAAGACTTTTCTCTTTTGCAACCATGATTGATGCGCCTAACAGAAAAAACTTAAGTGATGAACACTTTGAGGTATTGGTGCTGACGAAGGCCAATTCAAAGGTACTATTATAATTTATGCTTTAATGTTCATTTTATTATGTTTTTTCTACTCCTATACTAGTAAGTTGCATATTACCTACGGTTGACTTGCTAAGTAAATATGTATATCATTACACACGCTGATACGTAATGATTGATTACACACATTGATACGTAATGACTGATACGTAATAATAGTATATTATATACCAAGGTAGAAAAGATATTTTTCTCAGCCGAGCAGTATTATTTCCGGACGTGTGAAGCATGGAGGGATATTAGTTGTGAGACTGAGAAAAATCTTCTCTACCGTGGTTTATATACTATTTTTTTCACTACTAGCGCCTTCGTGCCTTTTAATTAATCATTTTTACTTTAATAAAAAATAAAATGGCAGATGCATATATTTATTTCTAAATATCCACAAAAATCAAGTAGCCTTGCTTGAGAACAAGGGGAGGAGTCAATTTCAATTGAAGTTTATGTGAAATATATTTCTAATAGGCACCTGAGTGCATAGCATAGCAATTGTTTCCATTATTGACCTCTCCTAGTGGTCAATAATTTTTTTATTATTGACCACTAGGAGAGAAATATTGTTTTCTTGGCTCGCAAACAAGGTCAATAATGATATCTTCTAATGCTAGTAGTGAAAAAAATTACGCTTCAGTTCTGAAAAAAAAAGTTTTATCAAATTAACCTTGTTACTGCAGCGCTGCGAGTCACCATTGATTGTTGAAACAAAATCGAATCGTTAGACGCTATTGTGACAGATTAAAACTCGCTGTTGTAACTTAGAAAGCATTATGCCTTTTATTATTATGAATGAACGTGGTCCTAAAAAAAGTATAGTACACAACTAGAGTTGTAAGCTTATTACATGCTCGTAGAATTACCAACGAGAGTTGTAAGAAGTTTATTATATGCAACTTTTCTACTCGCATGTAATAAACTTCTCACAACTCTCGTTATGTAATATACTATTAACGTTCAGAAAATAAAAATAATAAACATTTTTTTGAGCAGCTTTTGTTTCCTGTTTCATCGCTTTTTATTTTCGATATATAGTCATTCCTGCCTAGTATCGTTACTCGTATTCAATCCCATTGTATAATTATTATAGCTATTTGCATGACAATATTATTTTAAGTCATTTTAAAAGTATCCTTTAAAGTATCCGAAAAAAGTATCCGGATACTTGTATCCGAGTACATTTGTAGGTGAAAGTATCCGTACTTTTTTAAAAAGTGTCCGGATGCTTTGAAAGTATCCGTATCCGGTACTCGGATACTTTTTTCCTATATCCGACCCAACTCTGACATGCGTACACCCGTACGGTCATTTTGTTTTTATCAAATTTATCCTTTGGGCAATATTTTGTTTTAATTTCTTCTTCCTAGTGGTGTACCAGTGCACTATAAAGCGGCCTAATTACTTTTATTGAAGCTCCAGTAAAAGCCTTGTATGATTATAACAGTCCTATGTCCTTGATGTAGACCACGATCCTATAAATAATGACGGATCGAATTTATTCAGCATCAAGATCTGGTACCTATTTTAAACTATTTAAATTTTTTCCTACCTATTACCATGCACTGGAAATGGCATGTAAAGGTGTGCCGCTCTATGTACTACACAACCCACAAGAAAGAGTGCCTTTCTGTCTATCGCTCGTTGGTGTTTATTTAATTTATGTACAGTAGCCCGTGAGTAGCCCTATTATTATTTGCACTTCCCTCGACTGTCGAGATTCGAGATTAGTTTGGTAAAGCTCTCGGGCGGTTCTTGTCGTAACCATTTCAGATACTACATTTATTTTTAATTGGAAATGGATACATTTTTACAAATCTACAAAGCCACTATAACATGTTATTCAAATTTATTGAAAACTTGATAGCCAACTTAACCGATTTAAGCGACTAATTTTGTTAAATTATTTTCGTTTGATTCTTATCAGTAATAGATTCGTTCATTCATTTCCGCAGTTATAATTTTATTTTCTGTCTAACATGATTTTGTGGAGAAGAGTTTAACATTTACTTACACCATTTATAAACTAACACCACCAAGGAAGCTTTCCAAGTGAAAGTCGTCTTATGACAATTTTCGAAATATCGTTAGCATTAAAATAGTTGGGGCCTATCTGGGGCGTATCTGGTTAAATATACCACAACAAACCAGACCTTCTAATAATTTTAATTAACTTTATCTTTTAATTTGGTAAGTTTAATGTTCCTTTTCGTGGACACCACTCCGTTACAGTATTGCGTGGAAATATTAACGAGCAAATAGGCCCAGAAAAGAGCCGTGGTGGGCATTGCTCGATCTACAATAAAATTTGCACTCTCTATTAACAAATATATCTGAAATTGTCTATTTAAAACTCGAACAGCATTATACGTAATTTATTTTAATAAATTATATACCTACTTAATTTTGATAATAAAGTTTATAATGTAGATATAGTTTAAAACACAGATATCTAAATATCTATTTTAAAAAACAGATTTTTTTATTGCCCAACCCAAATTTTCTTTTGTCCGCTTTAGGTTTAGCTCTTATTACGGACCTGGGTAAGGTAGCCACAGAATCTCAGACAGTAGCTCGGAAGGGTCTTGTCAATCACGCATATTTATTTGTTTCCAGTTTGATTCTCAACATCTGTTAAATCTACGTTGGAATATACAAAAGGTTGTTTTTTGACAGCTCTATTATAATTTATTTGAGTCTACTTTAACATTTTACTGTGTGTAGACACAATTTTACAGTTTTGAAGTTTTACAATGCAATTAATCGATTACGTTGGATATTCACTGAAGCACGATTTGAGTTGAACGTTGAAGGTCTCTCTTTCTCTCCCTCTCTTTCATTCGACCTTTACTGTAAGAATTTGTCGTTCTCAATTGCCATGTTTTTCGGTCGGCCCAGTCTCCTTCTTCTAGTCTTTAATTAGCCATGGCATTACTTATATAAGTTTTCCATTTGAAAGCTGGCCGACTTCTTTTTCTTCTTCCTCGTGGTGGCCACATTGGCACCTTTTTGGATAGTCTTTCATCGCTCATCTTTTGCACGTATTCGTACTATTTTTCATCTTCGACATTATTGATGTTGTAATATTCATTCTTTTCAGTTCAGAATATATTTTTTCCTTGCTAGTTGTAACTATGCATCTTCGCATAAGGTCTAGCTTAACGGTTCTTACTTTATCCCTTATCTTCTGTGTCATTGGTCATTTTTCACTTCCATATACGTTACTATAGTTTTTACTATGCCCTGGAATATGTGTTTCTTTGTTTCCTTTTAAATGTTGTTGTTCCATATAATTCCATGGAGGGCTCTTGTAGCGTATCTTTCCATTCTACATCTTGGTCTATTTTTGTTAGATATTATTGTTCCTAGATACTTAAATTCGTTACCACTTTTTAATTTCTTAGTGTCTTGTCAACCACTACCAGGTCGTCAGTGTTCCTTCCGATGCACATGTATTTAGTTTTCTCGAAATTGATCTGTAAACCCCAATTTTCAAATTCTTCAGTTAAATTTACTAGTGCGTTTACCATATAAGTGTCATTCTGCGTGACGATGATCTAGCTGTCAGCAAATAGCAAGGAATAAATACACGCATCTTCTTGTTTAATTTCATTCCTGTTACACTTCTTATAGATATCAGTTTTGTAAGGCTTGGTTAATATGTATATTAAATAACAAAGGTGATATATTGCATCCCTGTTCTGGTCCTTTGGTGTTGTTTATATTCTAGACCACTTTTCCTTTTATTTTTATTTGCTTCTTCGTATTCACATACATCTTCATAATCACTTCTATCCATTTTGCTGTAACCCGTTTCTTCATTGCTTGCCATAGTTTGCCTCTAGACACAGCGTCATAAGCTTTTTCTAGATCCACAAAAGTGACGTGTGTTTCTATATCCTTTTTCATATTTTTTCAATTAATTGTTTTATACAGAAGATGTTAGCCAAGCAAAATCTTCCTGTTCTAAACCAACTTTGTTCACCTGTTCTTCTACTTTATTTGTAATGATTCTTCCGAGAACTCGGGTTATTGTAGGGATTGCACTTATTCCGCGATAGTTGTCACACGTCCTTTTGTTTTCCTTTTTATATATTGATGCAATGTAACACTTGTTCTATTTTTGTAGTATACCTTCCCCATGTTCAGTTTTTTGAAAAATCTTCGTTATAAATTTTACGATTCCGGTAAGTCGTACTTTAGGAGTTCCATTTTAATGTGTCCGTGTCCAAGTGATTGTTTTTGCTTTCCTCTAGAGGCCTTTTAATGTCCTCTGTGGTGATTTCACTATTTTCTGGTATTACTTCTACTTTTATATCTTATGTCGTTGTTGTGTATTGCGCTCTAGTTTCGTGAAGTAAATTTTTATAGTGTTCGATCAATTCTTACGCTGTTATTTTTGGTATTATTATTTCTATTTTCCTTTGTTTTCTTAAAATTTTTGGTATCCCCTCTTCTTCCCTCTCGATTTGCTCTAGCCTATTTTCATGTCCATAGTTTCGCACACTGTATCCCAGTATACGTTTGTATTTTGTTTTACCATTGTTTTTGCTAGTTTCATTGTCGTGATTTGTTCTAGATTCTCCTATCCAAACAGCATCTAAGATATTTCTTCTTCTTTTCATTAATCATTTCTTTGGTTGCGCCACTTAAACTATCTACTTTACCATTTTTTCTTCTTTCTTGTAGCTTCATTTGCTGTTTTATGTATGCCAATAGCCTATAGATTCTTTCAGCACAAAGAACAGCAGCAATACACTTGGGAACAACCTTTGAAAAAAATTTAAAAAAATGGCATTATAAAAGTCATATTATTTTTTCTCAAGGAATATGTGCCTTGAGAAAAAATAATATGACTTTTATACTGCCATTTTTTTTTTAATTTTTTTATTCTAGTATTAGATACGTATGAGATTGCCGTAAACCGCGTATCAAGGACCAGTACTTTTCAAGTTCTCTCTAAAACGAACGATTTTATCAAAATTTGATAAGAGACAAAAAATAATCCAAAATGCATGATTATCTCAAAAAAAATAGCTTAGAAGTCACTGGCGTAGGTACTAAAAAACAGGGGAGGTCAGTGGGTACTGCACCCCCCGTGTTTTGATTATTTGACCGTTGTTTTCGTTTTGCTTTTCTCAAAAGATGTGACTATTTATGTTGAAGCTCTGTACCAAATTTGAAGTTGATAGCTTATTAATTACTTCATTTATTAAAAATAATCAGTTTTAAATTTCAAACTTTGACGCCCTGTACATCGCACGTGTGGATCTAAAATCAAAAATGGCATTATAAAAGTCATATTATTTTTGCTCAAGGAATATGTGGTTAACGGATTGACCTCCTTTTTGCGGACACCCTGTATATGAGGGTTAGTGGTGAGTCTAAATTCGGATTTTCGGGGTGGTAACCCTCTCTATTCGGCCGCTATCTTGAAAAAAGGGTTAGTTTGTTTTTGGGCTATATCTCTGTAGTCGTGAGTCCTACAAAAAGTTTGTATAAAGCTTTTTTGTAGAGAACCATATTCTCTAAAATTTCTATTAATAACTTTTTTTACGTATCATTAATAATAAAACGGTTATAAGCCCTTAAGTTTTTGTCTTTTATGGCTTATAACTTTTTATCATTAATGCTATGTAAAAAAGTTATGAATAAAAATTGTACATAATATGATTTTCTACAAAAAAGCTTTATACTAATTTTTTGTGAGATTCCCGACTACAGAGATATAGCCCAAAAACCAGCTACTCTTCTTTTTAAGATGGCGGCCGAATGGAGAGGATTACCACCCCGAAGATCGGGATTTAGACTCACCGCTGACTCCTATACACACCGATAGAAAAAAATAGCTGCCTACACAAAATGCAAAGTTTGCCTATTTATTTCGACCATTTGACTGGACTGTATAACAAACAACTAAACTGAGAACAAAATAAACTGAAGGTAACACAATGTATACAAAGATAATGAACACGAGGATAAGCAAACACTACGCGACCTTCAGAAACTACTGTGCCAATTTAATAAAACCGCAAACTGGTAAGATGACACTATCAATGGTAAAAACAGAATGTATGATTACCTTTAGGACACCGATAGTTTATAGTTTATGATAAAATCATAGCAAAAGAAGAAAATTTTGAATATGGATGCGGGATGGCGTCGATGTTAGCATACTTGCGTTCTAAACCCGAGATTTCGGGATTGATTCTCGGTCCCTTTTCGGATACATAGTAAAACCGTAGGTCCAATGTCAATACTATGTTTGGCATAATAAAGACCTCTTTCAGAGATGAAAATCCGTTGGGTTTGGCAAAATTCAAGTCATGCAGTGCCAATGGACAACGTAATTGAGGCGCGTTGTAATCCTTGACACCGTCAAGCCAATTTTTGCCAACGGCCAAATAAACACATTGAAACCGAAATTAAATCTCACATTTCCAAGGCTGTAATTAAACCTATCATTACGTATTTAGTAGAAACTCGACCCCGTACCTCACAAACAGAAAAAATAACCTTGCAAACAAGAGTACGTAGACAAAGAAGAAGAAAATTCGATACCTGCATGTAAGGGGGAGAAAGAAGAAGATAAGACCCTTAACTTTACAAAATGTCGTATAATTTGTATATTACGTAATATCATGAGCTACATATTTCAAACCCCGCCCTGTATAATGACGGTTGCTGAAACAGTGTATATTAAGTGAAGATTGTATAGAATGTATGTAGTTTTAACGCCCATGAGGTAAACACTTGACTTCTTGAAAAAATAGCTAGAGCTTTTAAAATAGGGGAATTAATTATGGTTAAGGGCTTAGACCCAGATCAGAATCTAAAAAAGATAGTCAATCACAAGAGGTTGAGTGAAATTCTCGTGCTGTGTAAAGTATTAGCGAACGGTTAAAATGCATTTTTGTGGAATTGGTAACCTGAAGCTGGTTGGTTATTATGTAATTATTGTATGCATGACACCACTAGCTGGGATTTGTTTGTGACTGCAGTTATTGTTGTTACTCTTATTGTTTTTATTGTTGTTGATGTCGACAGCGCTGAGGATTGTCGGGCACATTATTTTGTTTAACATAGGGCTTGTTATTGTTTATTAGAACATGGCTATATGGGAAATTGACCTATATCAGACAGCAAAACAAACAGGATTCGAAAAAATTGTAATACCTAGGATCGCATTCAGTCTATCCGAAATATAATAAAATAGTTATTTGTAATACAAGTGTTGAAAGCTTGCGTTTGCCACACGAATGTGAAGTTTGCAGCACGAACGATAGTGAGTGCTGCAGTCACATGAGTGTGGCAAATACAAGCTTTCAACACATGTATTACACACTATTTTTTCTACAACCACAAAAAATTTAAATATTTCTGCAAAATCAAATCTGACATTCATCAAATGTCATTTATGACATTTTGATTTGCGTGCGGAAAGTAAACAAATTAGCGTGTGGAAAGTTTACTTTCCGCACGCAAATCAAAATTTGAGTGTGGAAAGTTTACTTTCCGCACGCAAATCAGATTAGCGTGCGGAAAGTAAACTTTCCGCACGCTAATTTTCACTTGTTCGGCAAACACTCATTTTCAATACTCGTATCTATGGAGACAAAGTCTGAAAATCCCACTTTCCATGGTGGTTGTAGAAAAAAGATTTTTGAATATAACGTTGATAGGTATATGCCTTGAATTTTTGGACTATAACATGGCTTTTGAGTCACTAAAAATATGGGCAGAAATAAAATCACTACAAAATGGTAGAATAGACTCATATACAACGAAGTAGCCGGCATGGTAAGATTATATGTATAAAGATACAGGAACTATTAAATTAGGCCAAAGTATACGACAAGGAGGCACAATATTTCCTAAACTATTCACTCTCGCTATGGGGGACGGATTCAAACAACTAGATTGGGATGAAACGGGAATACCCATACACGGAGAGGAACTTAACAATCTTCAATATGTTGACGACGAAATTTTAATCACAAGTAACCGTACAGATCTAGTACAAATAATATTGAATGAGCGAATACAAAAATCAGAAAAAGTAGTACTTGCAATCAGTATTCGTTCCTCTTTCTTGGCCATCTTTTATTAAGTAATAATAATAATAATAATTTTATTTAACCAAAATGTAAGTTACAACACAAATGATATTATATACTTAAGAAGTTTAGTGCAAAAGGATACAATATTAAAGATTGCAACTTACACCAAGCAAAGAAAAGGATAAACACCCGCTTAAATCTATAAGATCTGTGTGCGGGAAAGAAACATATTTTACATAAATAAGTATTCGTGCCAGTGCCGAGCAGACAGGCTTACAACGTACTAAAGGTAATAGATAGAATTCGGAACAACAATCAACAAATTAATATGACTCTAGACAGTCAAACACTGGAACTAGTAGAATAATATGTATATCTGTGACAAACAATTAAGAAGACTAAAAACTTCCAAAGTGCAGACCTAAGAAGAAGGCTGAGAGTGGCATGGAATACTTTCAGCAAACTGAGTTATATATTGCGTGTGTGGTCATCAGCTGTTAGGGCTGGTTACTTGCAGCCTTAAGCGATTTAGTGTAAATCTGAAAGCTCAAGTACTTGAATAATGTGTAATCCCTGTCCTAAGCTACGCAACAGAGGCATGGACATTAACACCCCACTGTCTACATAAGCTTCAGCTGGAAGACAGAGGAGAGACTATTATGAAATCAAAATGGAGATTGGTAGGACATATCGCTCGCATTGATGAATCTAAATTGAATCGAAGAATTATAGAATGCAGGGCGTGGGAGAAAAGCGAAGCCGAAGTCGTCCCTTAAAACGTTGGCATGACGATATTAGGGAGATAGCGGGAAATAAATGACTAGCAACAACAGAGGACCGAATAATTTGGAGGAATTTGGGAGAAGCGTATGTTCATAAGTGGACGAGAAACGCTGAATAAAGAAGAAGGAGAAGATGAGAACTTGGTAATTTGGCTTGGTTACCAAGAGCTCTTGACCTGATTGCAATTACACAGTGCAGCGACTCTCAGGTGTGCCCTAGGGGTGATCAGTGATCAGGTAGGCTCGCCTCTGCGTCTTTGTACCATTGGCTTCCTAAACTGCGTGGCTCACCTATAATCGATAGAACCTGGACCTAGGTGGATTTTCCTTTGGTTGACTATATTTCGTCATAGGCTTGCGGAACATTTCTGCCTGTTCTGTTGGTGTTGTATATTATACACTCACAGGCACAATTAACCGCTCACCCTGTTTTTCTCGTTTAACGCAGAAATCGTTAAATAATAAATTAGTGTTGTTTAGTTTTTGTTTTTGGGAATGTTTTAGTAATCCAAAGAAATGTTTCACTTTATTGTATTTTTTTATTTATTAGTACAAAACAACGAAACATCAATTTTTTGTATTGTTTTAAAGAAATTTTTAAATTAAAAAACATAAAGAAATAATAATGAAGGGTGATGATCTAATAATGGGTGTTACCTCCTATAGCTCTGTAGTTCTTGCAACCTGTTGGGAAGTATATCCATATCTCGGATGTCTGATTGGGAGATGTTGTTCCACTCCTCTAACACAGCAGTTTTGAGCTCTCTGATGTGGTGGTGGTGGCTGGTGTCCGTGCCCGAACTTGTCTTTTCAGGTTGTCCCAGACATGCTCGATGGGGTTGAGGTCTGGGCTACAAGCTGACCACGGTAATGTTTGAATACCGACTTCGTTAGTATTGAGTGACGATGCGAGCGATATGAGCTCGTGCAGTATCGTGCATCAAAAGAAAATTTTCTCCAATAAATGGTGTGAATGGCAGTACATGTTCTTCCAGAACCTTTTCTACCTACCGGTTAGGAGTTACACTGCCTCTATCCAAAATGACGAGATCTGTACGAGCCTCATAAGGTCATAAGAAATACCGCCCCAAATCATTATCGAGCCGCCCTGGTAGACCACTGTTTCCACTATTGCACATGGAGAGAACCTCTCGTTTGCACATCTATACACACGCTGACGTCCATCTGATCATCTTAAAGCAACTCTGCTTTCGTCGGAGAACAAAACATTCTTCCACTGCTCTATAGTCCAATTGGCGTAGTCACAAGTCTAGCTCTTCTGTGTTGCGGCAGAAGTAGCGGGACGCGGGCCGTTCGGAACTCTCCGAGGTTTCTTTCAGCCAACCTTCTTACTGTGCTTTCGCTTATGCTGACATTTCTCACTTCAAAAATCCCATTACGAGCTTCAGCAGCGACTTCTCAATAGTTTGCTGTCAATAAATCGGTCGTCACGAGCTGAAGTGCATCGATGTCGGCCTTGTTCGCGTTACTCCAAAAGTCCATGCAATGCGACGTTGACCGTACCCAGCATCATCGAGAGCCACAGCCCCGGCTACTCCAGCTACATCTAGCGGCATTTTTCTTTGCTGAACAGTTGTCAAAAAACTCAATAACACCGATTAAAATGTTCAGAAGCACGTATAACAGAAAATAGAGCTACCACAAACCAATAATCGAGAAAGCATTATTTCGACTATTACACTAAAACACGCCAAACATAAAGATTTTTAAACAAAATAAATGTTCAACTGTTTCGTTTATTGTAAAAGTGCCTACTTACAAGAAAAAATTCATTATGATCAGCCTGATTTCATGTAAACTAAAGTAGGAGCACTTGAGGTAGGTGGCCGGTTTTGTGCCTGTGGGTGTATTTGTCTAGGTCTAGGTGATGTGAGCACTAACGTTGGAGTGATTACGACACGTGGTCGAGGTTAAACATCAATCTAACTTGGGTGGAATGAACGCCATTCCTTGGTAAGTTGATCGAATGTCCTTTTGTAAATATAAATACGCCACCTCTAAATAGTGTTAGAAAACTCGTCTTATCAGAATCACCTGTGCTTATTAAAATGTATGTCCTGTATTGGTCCTGTATTGGTACCTGAGTTAATTTTCAAGTAAACTTAATCACAATTAGTTAAATGACAGCAGCTGTCAGTAGTTCTAATGAATAGTGGATATTTAAGAATTAATCTAACACACTTAATTTTTTTTTCATAGGTGACTCTAATAAGACGAGTTTTCTAACACCCGTTATAAATAAACAAAAGTTGAACCACCCCACCAATGGAATAACTTTGCAAACTACAGAACATAGGTAAAGAAGAAGAAAATTCAAAACACGATTCCTACATACTCCTATAAGGAAAAAGAAGAAGAAGAAGAGGAAGAACTTCATGGCCCACCAACAAGTGTTGTTAAAGGGGTGTCCGTCAGGTGGAAGCTGCTTCAATAAATTGCGTCGAAGTATATGTAGACTATTGCTTAAATTTAGCCCTATAAATTTTTAAATATTAAAAGCTGTTTGCGTGAGTTTAATGAGAATTCATACGGTTTAAACATACCTAAAATACATTTTCGTTGTTTACTATAACATCATTATTTTAAAAGGAATGTAACGATCTTGACCTCGGAAATGAAAAATTCATAAATTAATGTACTTTAAACGTTACACGATACATGTAATTTACGATGAATGTACTTTACAAAGAGAAACGTTAGTTAATGTCTATAAAATAGATTATGACGTTAATTGTAGTGTTTTTTTTTTAACTAAAGTGCCATTATTAAAACTTTTCTCTTTATGTTAAAAAATGACAACACGCCAGTAGTATTTTCAGCTAAATGCGGAAAAGGTTTTTAATATAATTTCCTAACATTTGCTCTACGGTCGAACAGAATGAATTTTAAAGTACCTTTTTTTGTTTTGTTGTCAAATTCATATTGCCAGGCTTTTTTAAAGCCAATAAGTACCGATAACTCGTTAAACAACTGTTTGATAAACATGATTGAAAGTGTATTTGAACACGATAAAACCTTACAGTTTATTTTTGAAAATCATCAAGATGTAATACTTTTAAATCAGCTTAATGGTGCGCGTATTATTATTACTGTCGATAAACTTACGCAAACATCCTTAAAAACTGATACAAATTATGTGATTTTTACTTCAACCCATGTGCTTTTAAACAGAACTTTGATGAAATTACGTGATTTTTGGGATAAGTCTCAAAGCCCCAGAGGACGGTTCTTGGTGTTTCTTGCTTCATACAAGGAGTTAAACGATACCATAAAAGTTTTATGGAATTTTGACGTAATGAACACCGTGTTTGTCGTAAACAAAACACAGAAATTTTCAGTATACATTTCTTATCCGTTTAGTAAAGCAAGTCGGTGCGGAAGAACAGTAAATCTCAATTATCTGCAACTTTGCGACAGAAAAGTAAACAGAGCTTTCTACAATACCATTAAAAGTTTAGAAGGGTGTCCCTTGAAGTTGATTAATTCACCAAATTTGAGTACTACATCGGTCTCCAAAATGGCTATTTATGGAGTAATTTTAGAGATGTTAAAATTAATTGCCGAACTGTTAAAAACGAATGTTGAAATTGTAGAAAAAGAGAAAATTTTAAATACTCGTACTGAGGAAATTTATTTGATGTTCAGCCTGATGAGGACGACTAAATTTCACGAAAATTTTGACGCCAGTGATTACTTTTACAGCGAAGAACCTGTATGGATTGTACCTAAAGCACCGCCAGTTCAGAGTGTGAAAATAATTGCATCGATTTTTATGGCAGAAACTTGGTGTCTGATTATTTTCGTATTTGTTGTGATGGCTTTTCTATGGGGATTTTCAGGAAGATTCACTCAAGAACGTGCTGCTTTCAGAAGCACCCAAAGATGTATTATGATAATCTTCCTGGCTACAGTTGGTGGTTCCAATAATATTTTACCAAAAACAAATACGTTACGCTTACTTTTGGTATTTTATTTGCTTTACTGCATAGAAATGCACAACGCCTTGCAGGGAATTTTAATGAGTGTTCTTACGAATCCAAAATATGAACGAAAGATTACTACCACTGAAGAATTCGCCGATTTAAGCCTTCCAGTAAGATCTGCTGTTGCTATGAAAGATTACTTATCTGACGAAACGAATAATACAATGCTTGCTAAAATATATAAAAGGATGTTTACTCCTTTGCCCTACGAAATCACAGACAGTGTTTTAGAAATCGCATACTTTCGAAATAGCAGCAGTTACATACCCAGAAAGATATTAAACAATTTTTTTCCAAGACAAAAGCATTTACTGGACGTAGTAAAATGCAGTGAAGGCCTCCTCGGTTTGGAGCCAATTTTGGGTATGAGAAAAGGTCACTATTTTGTTCCTACCTTTAACCGTTTAAATAAGATGATTATAGAAAGTGGATTTTATGAAAAAATTTATTCGGATATTTCCACGAAATATAAAATACAGTACGAAACAGATGAGCAAAATAGTGAAATTGTTTTAACAGTAGAACTGTTACTGGGTGTATTTGTTTTATGGTTACTTGGATTAGTAATAGCAACAACTGTGTTTTTTCTAGAGTTAATTCATTTTTCACATAACAAATATTTTAAAATTTATTGTAGGGACTGAAGTAAGGATATTTAATGTTAAAGAATAAAATTGTTATTTTTTTTGTATTGGTGTGTCTTTTAATTCAGACCTAAGTTGTAGATATACAGAATTGAAGCTTTGAATGTTATATTCAGAAAAGTTAGTGATACATTAAAGCCATTTGGTCGGAATTTTTGGAAATTAAAGGGCGAAAGACACAAAAGAAATTTAAGAGTCGGAGTTCCAAATTTTATGTTTGATTTCACAATTTTGGTGTTACCGAGTTGACTGCCATTGCCTAATTTTTCCCGATTTCACACAATGTGATGTATTCCTTTATTTAGTAGAACATTAATAAGGTCGGAGTTTAGATAATAATTATTATTACTACTGCATGTCCTGAGTTGACTAGATTTATTACAACGTTAGTAGGAGCGGAGCGGAGCGGTGGTATTTCTTTCGTTTTTTCTTTTGTGGCAGCATAAGTCCTTATATTTCACATTGAACCATTGTCACTCCATAGTTTAAATAACTTAACTTGTAGCTTCCTTGAATAGGCTATACTGTTTTAAGTGTTTTAGCAATAGCATTTCCTGAATAGGTCATCAAAAAGATGTTCAGCTGGGAATGAAATCTTTTTATTAACATATCCTAACAGGATTTTACTTTATGCGGCCTATCACGTTCACGTTATTGTTTGCCGAAAGATGTCACATATTTAATAGAAGCTGAAGTTATTTCTCGACATTAGGTTTAATATTATAAGATTTCAAGACAAACCATCGTTACTGTCAAATTCACGGCATTTCCACCATGCCCATAGATACAATAGCATGAAGTTCTCTTTAGGTAGTAGGAGTCTATTGATACAGTTTCGATTCCTTGCTGATATTTTCAATATTACAAACTACTTGTGACTTGTGTGTATTTATACAAAACAAGACATATCATGCAAAAATGTATTAAGCATTGAGGAGTAAAAACAAACATCGTCTACAATTGTTTCAAAGAACATACAATGCAAGATCGATTGCATCATGAGAATAAGGCTAGAAAAGTTTCTCCAGGAATTAACACTAATAAAATGGCATATTTTGGAACATCTAAAACCAAAACAAAGGTAGGACCCACCCATGATCAACTGAGCTGGCAATAACAATGCAAAAATTCATTGTTCAAAATTCGGAAACGTCAGTATGAATAACACAAGAGGTGGGAGTTAATAATTTAATCTATTATAAGTGGAAAATAACAAGGAAAAATTACATTGTAACGTAAACTTATTAAAACGACAATAAAAAGCCATAAATTCGCTATACACTTTATTTTTTTGGGGAACACAAATTAACGGCGCAAGGCCAAGGTTCAAATTACAGATATGAAATAACATTAATTACGATTAGAAACTTGATCAAAACTTAATAAGATGAAATTAACAACCAATAAAACCTGATTATAAATTAAATAAATTATATAAATGAAAGCCTAATTCAGGGTACGCAATATCGAATTAAATAATATCCACTTACATGTAAACGTTTACAGGGGTACGTAGATAAAATATACGGCAAAATTGAGCCCACAAAATGATTACTTGCGACGAGTACAAATTACAACAATCAGTTGTTTCCATGGCAAACATAGACTTCAACTTTCAATCGTATTTTTTTCGAGAATTTTCTTATGTAAGACCAATATTGGTTTACATGGTTATAAAGAGAATAAAAAGTACTATCAGAATGAACGAACAAAAGCATAGTGTGCAATTTGAAAAAAAAAAGTTGAATATCGCTGCCATAATATGAGTACAGATTAATATTGAGGAAGATAATGTACTCGTAGTATCGGCTAATTTAGCAAATCATATAGACGAAGACGTCGAAGTTGCAGACGATGATTGGATGGTTTTCAATTTTAATCGTAATTTCTGCTCTCTGGGGGTGTAAGTGCTGCTGACTTCAGGCACAGCTTCAGATGATGGGTACTAACGGAAATTTCTAAATCAAATAAACTTACAGAAGCTGACATTATAGAAATTTATACTAATTTATTATATACTAATAATTATTTTTGCAATTTGGCGTTGAACACCAATCACCACCATTTTTGCCACTCATTTCCGCATATTAATGTTTTATTGAAACAATATTTTGAATAAATAACCCCCGAACTCTTTGGCGCTGCACTTAAATATACAGCAAAATAAGAAATTTTACTTGCTTGTGGGCGTGTTCGAGTGCACCCTGCTCCCCTTATTTTATCCACCCCACACTCTGCACTTTGCCGCTTCTGTTAGGAGTTTATTCTGTGGTACGACATAGTATTAGCACCATCACTTTTTTTGCATCAGCGCCTATTGTTTTCCCTAATAGCATCCTAGGCAAAATATGAGCGACCTATGTAGTTATGAACGGCAAAAGGTATTTAATTCCTGGTGGGTTAAAAGATGTTCACTTGTAACTAATACAGTCTGTTCTACAAAAAGGGCCCAAGACTATAGCGACTTCAATTGTGATTTAACCTTCAACAAACCATATATATTATTTAAATTAAATTAAACGGACCGTATATTCAGACTACTTTCGACATATTTAGATATTTTGTGTGTTATTTTCCTTTGAATCACCAAATTTATATTTAACGTTCAAAACC
Source organism: Melanotus villosus (assembly GCA_963082815.1). Taxonomy (NCBI): domain Eukaryota; kingdom Metazoa; phylum Arthropoda; class Insecta; order Coleoptera; family Elateridae; genus Melanotus; species Melanotus villosus. The sequence goes on along the minus strand of OY720418.1, from coordinate 46,564,526 downwards.
TTGTATTTTGCAACAGTAGAGTTCTTTAGTTCTTTATGTTATTTAGTAATAAACTTAATTGAAACATTTTACCTAATACCTTTTATTAGTTATAAGGATGTAAACCTTCCTCAAATTACAGCATTTGAAAAATATTTAGATGCGTGATTGATTTTATGAAAAATAACGGAAGCAGTCAAGCTAATTTAAAGATTATTTTATCAAGAATGCACACAGAAAGAAAAATTATAAAGAGTTTTTCATACAAAACATGCATAATAATTATATCTGATGCGTTAGTGTTTTCACAAAAAGCTATCGTCGAAAGTAAATATTAGTGCGCGTAGAATATCATAACACAAATACGTATAACGATTGTGTTTCAGTACAAAGTAATGTGGTACCAACCTTGACAGTATAAAATATGAAACCATACCTAACATCCTTTTTAATCCTAATTTTAGCCTTCTGCAGCCATATGTGCTCAGAATGGCCTCCTCTTGAAGATAACAATACAATCAACGAATGTTTATCAAACATAGCGCACAGTTTATTTTCGTTCGAAGAAACCTTGCACTTTATTTTTCAAGCACGAAAAGACGCCTTTATTCCATTTGCGATTCAAAATCCACGCATAATTGTGACGATGGACAAGCCAATAAAGTTAAAATCGGAAACTTATGCAAATTACGTTATTTTTATAAATAACATATGGCGCTTTAATAGCACATTTAGAAAACTACAGCAAACTTCATTATGGAATGAAAGCAACAGCCCACGTGCAAAATTTGTAATATGCACTTTCATGCAAAGCGACCCAGTAAACATGGTGAAGACTTTATGGGGTTACGGCATGATACACGTAATACTAATGGTGCCTAAAACAGATGAATTTTGTTTATATAAAGCCAATTTTTATAGCAAAGAAAGCAGGTGCGGGAAAATAATAAAATTAAGTTATATACACGGCTGTAGAGCGGACAAACTGAAGGTTACGTTTAATAATCCCATTAAACGCTTGGAGGGATGCTCTTTGACGGTGATCAATTCTGAAAATTTCACTGTTGATACAATTTCAAGCAAAGCTATATTTGGTATAATGCAAAACATGTTGCAGTTATTTAGCGAAACGCTGAAAATGAATATGAAGGTAGTCTGGGGAGTATCACAAGACATGATATATAACAGAAGCGAAGATATGGCAGTTTCTCCAGTATTGATTAGAGCACTGGAATTCTATGAAAAATATGATATTAGCGATTATTTATATAATGATGAATCTGTGTGGATCCTCCCAAGAGCATCTTTGGTTTCTCGAATGAAAACAACAATTTCTGTATTTAAAACAACAGCCTGGATAGCGATTGGTGTAACTTTTATGACGATCGTTTTCATTTGGTGGCTTTCCGCGAACTCTATTCCTGAAAATAATGCTTTCATACATATTCAAAGATGTATTCTAACTTTGTCTGTTTTTTTACTTTGCAGTTCGACCAATACCTTACCTAAAAGCAATACGTTGAGGTTGCTTGCTTTCTTTTACCTAGTTTATTGCGTGGAAATAAATAACATATTCCAAGGAAACCTTATCAGCTTTCTAACACATCCCGCTCGTGAAAGAAGCATAACCTCCATGGAAGAATTTGCTGAACAACAATTGCCCGTACGGGCTTCGGCGATGATGAAAAAGTTCATACAAAGTCAAACACACGACCCAATATTCGATAAGATTTACAAAAGGATGTTTGTGCCTGTTCCTCATGATACAGAATATAGTGTTCTAGAAATTATCTACCACAGAAATTCCAGCAGTTATTTACCGAAACGAATGCTGAATACCTTTTTTCACAAACAACGTAGCCTCCTAGACGTTGTGGATCGAAACGTTGGCGTCATGAAATTGGAACCTGTGTTATGTATGAGAAAAGGTCATTACTTTCTTCCTATATTTAACAAGCAATATAGGACGTTGATAGAAGGGGGATTTTTTGAGAAACTACATTCGAATATAGCTATCGAAACTAAAGTTAGAGATAAAAAATTCTACAGTTCTACTGGAATCGTCTTGATGTTAGATCATTTTGTTGGATTTTTTATCTGGTGGATTATTGGACTTTCAATTGCTACCGTTGTGTTTTTTGCAGAGTTAATATACTTTTGTATATAGCTATTGTTGAAGGCGCTAAACTTAATTTTACTTTGTACTTAAATAATAACTAGTCAAAAATTTACATTAACTAACACTGATTTTTATCTATTCAAAAGGAGCTTATGAAAGTTACCACAAGAGTTAAGAGGCCTCTTGGTGACTTAAGCAACTGATAGTTAAGAGGACACACAATTACAATTATTTCCATAGAAATATTTGTCAAATGGCTTATTAGGAGGTTTATTAGGAGGTGGAAAGATGGCCAATAACCAATAATACAAAGCCAACGCCATAAGTTAATAAAAAAAAGTATGATGTTAAAGGAGTTTCTTGGCCTGTTTCGGAATATTGACAGTTAATACAATTATAAGTCGAAACCAGCCTTCCTTCTATTGTTTCCAAGAACATATAACGCAAGATCAATTGCATCATGAGAATAAAGGCTAGAAAAACGCCTACAGGAATTAACACTAATAGAATGGCACATTTTGGAATACCTATCTAAAACCAAACATAAAGGCAGGACTCACCCATGATCAACTGAGGTAGCAATAACAACGCAAAAGACTATAATGATATATGTAACAGTAACAAAACCAATTACAGATAGAATTTTGTATAGTGTGATTTTAAATGATTGAGGACAACTTTAATTTGAATTTGGCGGCAGACTAATTTACTGTTATGTTGGCAATATGCAATCCGTTTGACGTGCTCTATCAGTGGCGTATAGGGATGGTTAGTATTATATTAATATAATCAAAAATACCCAATTTTGGTCACTATTTTCATATTGAATAACAGATTTTCAAAATTTTGAACTAAAGCTTTTCTAGTAGAATTATATGATAAACCTAAAATAGAATTTCTAGTGAAAAAGAATATGACGAGATAAATTAAGTAGTGAATGTACCTGTTTGAGCAGCTAGGTTTCGAATCGGTTTATTAGAACTTATTTGAATTCGATCTGTGACCTCTTCGATCACTGCTTCCGTTAAAACAGATAGCCATCCACTGGATTTGCCCTTAAAAATACAGCCTTTATCTTCAAATCGTTTCACAATTCTATCTTTATGTTGAGCAAACATCGTGCTAGACACAACAAAATCGGGATAAACTTCATGAAATTGTTCCATGCACAATTGCAGTGAATAAGACCATTCAACATCTTCTCCGCGGATACCACTACAGTATTGTATGCCGTAGAAGGCATATCGAAATGGTGCTACCAAAAGAAAAGTAAGGTGTGAACTCATTTAATTTTTTTTAACTTACCTGGATACCAAGTAATTTTAAATGATAGTTCCGAAAAACTGATTTATACAAAATTGAAGCAAACAGTAAAATTAAAAACGAATATAAACACGATTAACAAAAATACGGCTACGAAAACCAAGCAACAAAGTGCAGAAACCTTCAACAAAATTAGCGAGCTGCTCCTGTTATTAAATTAACAGCGAAAGTTACAAAACTGATTCAATGTAGCCAAATTTATAATATAAAATACACTAAAAACTGTGGCGCCAAATTCAAATTGTCTTCAATCATTTAAAATCACACTGTGTACAAGCGGTTTAAAAATTAAAAATCAGTTGTGATTATTGTTGTCAATTGCAAATATCATTTTGACATGCATAACTTTTAAATCGAGTAGCCATGTACTTCCACTATCTTGTATGGAAAATAATGAAAAATCTGGTTTATATCTAAAAGTCTATAATGAAAACAAATGTACCTAGTCCTCTCAGCCAATTAATACAATAATCATAACAACTGGCGGTATGTTACTGAGCAACCTTTTTTTAATTTTAATCTCTAGCAAACCACCTACATTTTTAACTGCTTCGAGAAATCTTACTTAACAAAGTTGTACCAAATAAAAAAAACCTTAAATATGAAATGTACCTAATTTAAAAGATTTCAAGATTTGTCATCGAATTTATTTAATTACTTAAATTAAATTACCAAGAATCGCACCTGCAGCTCGATATGGTGAGGGCCATGTTTAATAGTGAAACTCTTAAAGATACAGATTAGGCATTAGACATACTGAAATTGTAATTAAGATTCAAATAAAAACAAACCTTTCTTTACAAAAAAGAAGTTTCTATGAACTAAATATTCTTTGCTTTAATTTGCAATATATGTCCAGTTATCGAAATATTTTTGCGATGTCGACAAGAGACCTATTTATATGTACTCTGCACTATCTGTCACACCTAAAAGGTTTCCATTTCTTGCGTGTACATAAGTTAATTTTGTTATATTTTAATTATCATTCCCATTCTTCCTATACTAATTCATGAATATAAATAATTCATTCTGATTCATGTCCAGTAACTAAATTTTTTTGTAAACCACTGTGCACTGTAACGTTTTATTTTTTCTAACACTAATATCTTTCACTAATATATTATTAGAAATTTTAATAAATTATTATTTGAGACGCGTTACAATACACAAAATGCGAAGATTGCTAGGCAACGACGTATGTTATAGAGAAGAGCGTATTTTAAAGGCCTATAAAATACGTTGTCATTGACGACGTATTTTATAGAGAAAACGTATTTTAAAGGCAACATAACAAGTGAGCTCTTATGCACCATACAAACAGTATAAGATATTAGTGTTAGAAAAAAGTACTTTACATACAAGAGAATCATTTAATCAATACACCAAATCATAACTGCTGTAAGAACAATTCAATGTCTTATTGGATCGCTTACGATGTTTGAAATTTTAGTTATTTTAATCTACTACAACACACTACTAAGAAACAGAATATATAAGCACACTATTACGCAAATAAAATCCCCCAACAATACGAGAATGGTAAAAATAAAGCGAAGTATCCCTCAAGATGTGTATTATTTCCGCTCTGGAGAAAGTCTTAAAAAGCTTATCATCGGATGCTATAAAAACAAATGTACCTTAGATAAAAGGAGTAAAAGTGCTTAAGTAGGAAGTACAGGGTTCGTCAGTGAAGCGGGAAAATTTAAAACTCCTGTATCTACATAAGTTTTTATTTTAACATTAATGTTTTTACAGTTTTCTGTTAAGTTAGACTTGCCATTTTATTTTTTAAAAATAACGTTTGACAGGTGGACAGCATTACGATCTACGCACTCTTGTAGTCTTACTCGAAAATTTTCCATTACTCGCCGTAACATTTCCGGTGTAATACGTGCAACTTCTTCTTGAATTTTTAGTTTTAGTTCCGGTAACGTTTGCGGTCGCTCGACATACACCTTGCTCTTGAGCCAACCCCAAAGCAAAAAGTCGCATGCGGAAAAATCAGGAGATCTAGCCGGCCAAACAATGTCTGCATGCTTTGATATGATATGGTTCGGAAAGAGTTCCCTTAAAGCAGTATGACTGGTAGCACCGTCTTGCTGAAACCATCTGTGGAAATCGAACCACCTCTGATATCAAAAATGTTGTGACCACGTTTGTGTAACGAACTGCACTAACGGTTGTAGCGTTTCCTCGATCGTCTTGAAAAAAATAATGGTCCAATAATGCCAGATGATGAAAGTGCACACCATACTGTCACCTTCGGACTATGCAATGGTTTCTCATGTAAGACTACAAGAGTGCGTAGATCGTAATAGTCCCCACCTGTCAAGCGTTAATTTAAAAAAATAAAATGGCAAGTCTAACTTAACAGAAAACTGTAAAAACATTAATGCTCAAATAAAAACTTATGTAGATACAGGAGTTTTAAATTTTACCGCTTCACTGACGAACCCTGTATTTATAGCCTACAGAGAGTAAGAGCAAACAACTATAAGAATAGGAGCAGCTCATATTCCCCAGGGTGTGTATAACATTAATAAATCAATATAGAAGTAGAATGATTAAATCGTTTTTATTTTGAATGCTACATTATGGTGACATCTCAAAGTAGGGAGTAGTTATAGACGATATTAGAAAATAATCTAGAAAAGACAAAAATACCAAGCTCTGCATCAAGAACGAAGACAATTTAGAAAATGATATAGTAACATACCCTAATACTCACAAGAGACAATCAAGTCAAGGATATCATGACAACGAACATACCACTACATTTAAAAACTTATAATTAATGTAAACAAAGGGCCCGGCAAGATGGTTATCATCATAGACTGGAAGACAGCCTAGGTCTCGGTGACGGAAGAATCAAAGAAAGATCGACGGCAGCGAACTAAGTCAGCCAGGCTGACTACAGTCTACTCATCAACCCGCTTTGCAAACGTGACGAGCTATTGCAAAAACCCTCCAATCAATCGAATAAATGAATAGAAGAAGATAATCACGGCCTTCAGTCCTCAGCAGTTTCGTAGTTCCTGGTCAAGGCAGCGAACAACAAAACGAAGAGGCGGAGGTTGCTAAGAATCACTGGGTAAGGCTAGGCTGCCAAAAAAGACAAAAACGACAAAAAGATATAAAGCTAAAGATCGCCACCTATAATATAAGATGCATGAATACTGACGACAAACTCATATTAGAATTAGGAAACGAACCAGAAAAAATAAAATGGGATATTCTGGGACTGGCAGAACTTAGAAGAAAAGGAGAAACATGCCTAAAACTATCATCTGGAAACACTTTATACTGGAAAGGAATGGAAGACGATAATCACGGAGGTGTTGATTTTATAATAAACAAAAAAATTTCACCCCATGTTAAAATATATAAAGGTATATCAAGTCGAGTACCCTATATTATGCTAGAGATATCAAAAAATTACACAATAAAAATAATACAAGTCTATGCACCAACTACTACAGCATATGAAGACGAAGAAGTGGAACATTTTTACGAAGGGATTGCACAAGCTTTAGAAGAAACGCATACAAAAATTACCATCAGTATGGGAGACTTCAACGTGAAACTTAAGATTAAACAAAAAAATCAAGAAGATAAGATTGGCAATTTCGGATATGGACAAAGAAATGAAAGGGGCCGAGACTAGTGAAATTTTTAGAAAGAGTAAAACTATACGTAATGAACACCTTTTATGAAAAGAGACCTCAAAGAAGGTGGACATGGATAAGCCCTAACAATGAAACAAAAAACCAAATAGACTATATACTATCATCAAAAAAAGTAATAATTACAAACGTAACGGTACTAAACCAATTTAATACCAGTAGCGCCCACACACTAATAAGATCACAACTATCTCTATAAATAAGAAAATCGAAAAGGCAAAAACAAACCAGATAAAGGAATAAACGAAATAAATTCAATCCTAAGAAAAACAATCAAGAAAGCAAGAACTAAAATAGCAAAGAAATTTAAAAAAAAAACGAAGAAAGTAAAATAATTAGCGAGAAAACGAAGGAAATGATGAATAAAAAAGACAACTGCTGCAACCAGGAAAAGGAAACAGCATAGAATATTCAGAGTTAAACAAACTAATCAGAAAGCTGGTTAAAGAAGATATAAATAGAAATAAGGAAGAAATGGTGATGAAAGTGATAGAAGAAATCAAAGACATGAAATGCTTAAGGCAAACAACAGGGACAAGACAGATTATTGCTTTGATGGATGCAGAAAATCAAGAAGTTAAAAATATAGATGAAATAATAAAAACTACTGAAGAATTTTACAAAAATCTATATAGTACAAAATCACCTCTCACACCTGAGATCAAAAATGAACTAAAAAAAGAGTCGTAAATGTTAACTTTGAAGACATACCCGAAATAGAAATGCGAAATGACAAGTGCACTGAAAGGTCTAAAAAATAACAAAACTCCGGAGAAAGATAATATAATATCAGAAATGCTTAGACAGGGAGAGGATGAAATAATAGAAATACTAAAAACCCTTATGAATAAATACAGGAGGGAAAAATTCCGGAAGAATGGGATGACGCGACAGTACTACTACTGTTTAAAAAAAGAAACAATACAAGACTTGAGAACTACCGACCAATAACGCTACTCTCACAGTTATACAAACTACTCAATAGGATCATAACGAAGCGATTAACTAACAAGCTAGACGGTTACCAGTCAAAAGAACAGGCGGGATTCAAATCCAGTTTCGGCACCTGCGATCATCTGCATACAATAAAAATATTAATTGAAAAAGACACCGAGTATAACCTCCCACTGTATCTCGCACTAATAGATTACGAAAAGGCTTTTGATAGTGTGGAAATATGGGCAGTAGAAAAATCATTACAAAACTGCAGAATTGACTATAGATATAGCGAATTACTACACAACATATATGAAAAAATGACCTCCACTATCAGAATGTATGAAGACACAAACTCAATACCCATAAGGAGAGAAGTGAGACAAGGGGACGTTATATCGCCGAAGCTCTTTACGTTAGTGCTGGAAGGTGTTTTTAAGAAACTAGACTGTGAACAAAAAGGAATGAACATAACTGGAGAACGGTTAAATAATCTCAAATACGCGGATGATATAATATTAACAATCGATAATTTTGAAGACCTACAAACAATGATACAAGAGCTCGATGAAAAGTCAAAAGAAATAGGACTACAAATTAATAGTAAGAAAACGAAATACCAATACAGAAGAAAACAGAGAAATAAGATTAGGAAATGATGTAGTAGAGCAGGTACAAAGTTACATACAGGGTGGCCCACTGAAAACAGTAAACGCAAGTTTTGGCCACTTAACATCAATTTTGCGAAAAACGCTCGAATACGTCAATTTTAGTATCAAGAGGAACATCTGAATTGATTAGTATTATTTACACAACTTCAACCCTAAGATGAGGGTAAATTGCACCCCAAAAATTTTAAATAGAAAGGGGTGTCAAACGTTAGACAGTTCTAAAGGAAAAAATTACATTTAAATTATGATCTAGAAGGCTTAAAAAGTTGAACGTAGCAAACAAAAGCACTTCATCTGACAAGTGGTTTGTAATAAGCAAGTACTTTGTGAGTTTGTCAGCATTTAAATTGATAATGTTGAGTGGTCAAAACTTGCTTTTATTGTTTTCAGTGGGCCACTATGTCTACTTAGTACAAGAAATAAGATTAACCAAAGAAAATCAGACTGTGAAAGCAAACAAAAGAGTAAGAATGGCATGGACAGCTTTCGGACGTCTAAGTTACATTTTGAAAAACAGATCAATACCTCAGTATTTGAAAACCGGACTATTTGACAAATGTATATTACCGGTCCTAACATACGGCGTTCAGACATCGACTTTTACAAAAAATAAATTAGGAAAGAAAAGAACAACCCAACGTTCAATGGAACATGGAACGAGGGATAACTCTAAAAGATCGAAAGAGGAATGAATACATCAGGTCGAAAACAAAGGTCACAGACGCTATAGAAGGTATGACCCGACTTAAGTGGAAATAGACCGGATATAATAAGAGACTATCAGATAACAGATGGAATCAAAGGATTAATAAATGGAGATCATGGGATCGGAAAAGAGAAAGAGGAAGACCCCAAAAACGATGGGTGGACGATATAAAGAAAGTGATAGTCCTAGGATGGATGCAAACAGCGAGAAACAGAAATCAATGGAGAGATATGGAGGAGGCTTACGTCCAGTATTGGAATACTTGAAACTACATAGAGACTAATAACAACATGTATGCGTGTGAAACATCGACCTTCAAAACACAAGCTACAAGTTCATCAAGGGTCAACTGAACGCCGAATTTTAATATCTCGAAAAGACCCGTAAAACTAGCGGGCAAAATAGCAAGGTGGAAGATAATATTATCTAAAGAACCTCAAATATAATTATTGAGCAGGAGACGTCGCAAGGAAACAAGTTGGATGGTGCACCGGAGTTACTAAATGGTAACCATGGGGAGAACATTGAAATAGAGGTAGTCACTTCAAACAATGGGTAGACGATATCAGAAAATATGTAAGGCTTCTATGACACACGTATACTGTACGCGGCATTAGTATCGTGGAGTCGATTGGACGTGGTATATGTAAAGAAAAAGCTGGTACATACACAATACAATGACTGGCTTGCTTAAGTATAATTGGTGTTATGAGAAGAAGTACTGCTAGCGATGCCACCGTTATATTTAGAGGCAGAGAGGATGCCAATTATGGTGTGCTACAAATTAAAGAGGACAGGTGAGTGGAAAGGAAAAATACATTAGAAAGGATACACGGGTATATTAAAAAGGCTGAAAACTAACATACCGGCTGTAAATATGGCCATGGGCAGGATTAAAAAGGAGTATAGTTTTAAACTAAACTTTGAAGTTATAATATTGATGGAAGAGAAGACGTAAGAATACCGACTCTGAAGAAGCTCTATGTTGTTATACTGATGGCCTGATGGGTCAAAGACAGAACTGAATACAACAGGAACGGGAATTTATATACCCATAGCAGGGATGAGTGTATCAATTCCACTGGGCAACAATATTATCGTCTCGCTGCAGTTATAGCAATTTTAGAATGTGCAAGATTACAGCAAGTACGAAAATCAGGATAAGAAACAGTTCACATACTCTTGGACAATCAGGCGGCTCTGGGTATACTAGCATCATGTTAAACCCGGCGTTAGTAAAAGAATGTAAACCGACATTGTGCGATTTTGGGCGAAGAAAGAGACTACGATTAGTGGGTGCCGGGACACATTGGAGTGGAGAGCAGTGACAAAGCCAATGAGTTGGTCAAAGTAGGTGCAAATCTTCACAGAACCGTAACCAACGGTAAGTTTCCAACCAAGTCATTAAGATCGCACTAAAAGAAAAGGTGATGGCAGACATAAGGAGAGAATGGAGATATACAGGAAACATACAAGCAAAAGAAATAAATTATTAAAGGGCCAAATTTAAGCAACTCCATTTTTCTTAGGGGTCTATCTATTAGAATAATAATAGGAATTTTGACCGGACATAATGCATTGAAAAGACTGCAGGCATTGTGAATCAGAAGAAAAAGCTTTTATGCACTTTCTAGCAAAGTACGAGAAGTACGAAGGGCAACGGAGACCGGTATTTGGCAAAAAGAAGATTAGAGCCGAAGAGGTGAAGGAACTCGATTCAACCAGATCGTAAAGTTCGTCAGATTAACGGAGAGTTTCGAATAAGAGTAGACTATGAGGGTAGGGGAAGCAATATGGACCCGTGAGGCCTTGATCGCAGGAAGGCCATACCCGTACCCCCGGAATCCATCTATATATCTATCTATGACACAAAATAATTGAAAACTGTGGCAAATAGCGTAATACGAATGAGGTATATGCTGCAAAATAGGTAGGAGACTACTCCCGTTCATTAATTTACTTATTAAAAATGCGCTAGCTTTAGTTTAATTAAGTTCATTCCGTTACAAATTTTCATTATGCAATAAGCTAATTAACCAATTGTCGCAGATCATTTCGTTTGGTAACCATAATTACATGACTTATATTGTTTTGCTTGTTTGATTTCTAGATAAACAAAAATTGTTCAGTGTTCTAATAAATTTCATGTAAATGAATGCTCAATGGAAATTATAACTGATCATAAAAGAATAAAGTTATAATTCATTTATAATGACTTAATACACTTTTATGAATTACTACACTTAATTTACACCCGTGCATTATTAACTATCATTATAAACCCGTTGTGTAATATACTCTTATGTATCATGAAAGTTAAGTGATTCAATCTGCCCCGCATGTTTATTACGATCGGGATGCATTATTCTATACGCGATATTCTAACTTTGTATTGATTGATTTTGTAAAAATATGAAATGTAGAAAAATCATTAGTAAATGAATTTATAACACATTTTGTTTTTCAAACACCAGTATTTAAAGCCAGACAAACTAATAGCTATCGAGTGTTTCTGATGGTAGTGACAATATTTACTAATAGTGTTTCGGTTAACTTTAACCCAGACAGAAATGATTTCGTAATATATCACATATTCCAATGTATGTTTTTGTAACACAATTTACCTATGTTGTTTCCATTAGAACACAATTTTTAAGTAGACTCTACGTATTTGACCCGTGGCGTTCCAATTTCTGTTATTTGAAGTTATATTATTAGCTAAACAAGTTAAATACGAGTAAGTAAACTCTTAGATACAATTTTAAAACTTATACTGTCGGAGAATTAAGAAGATTGAATTTTAATCCAAGCGGGTAATCCAATTAGTAACGTTCAATTTTAAAACTTAAAATTAAAATAACGTGCAACGTTTCTGGATCAATCATCCTGGAGTGTTTGTGGTTGATGAAAAAACGATTAATTTACAATGGTATTCAACCAACCTCATTTATAATATCTAAATATTAACAGTAAAAGCTTAATGTTTTCATGTTTGATTTTTCAAATACTCTTAATATAAACAATGGGTATTCAAAAAACATTCCGTGCATTCTCTATACTTTTAATTTCGCTTTTGCACGGTGAGGGCGCTTTAAATGAAATAAACACCACCAACGAATTTCAGAACTGTTTAGTTCACGTCATCGGCAAATTATTCTCCGTTAATGAGACTTTAAAATTTGTATTTGAAGATAATGATAGCTCAATCTTTCCAATATTAATCTCCAATCCACGCCTTATTGTGAAACTTAGCAGTTCTACTGCTGCAACGACAAAATCTTTCAATAATTACATAATATTTACAAAAGGCCATGTTTTCTTAAACAACACCCTGAGAAGCTTAAAAGACATGGCTGTTTGGGACGAAAATGTAAGCCCTCGAGGACGATTTCTTGTTGTAATTTACTCGAACAGTCACTTAAAAATACTAACAGAAATTTTATGGAGCTTTAATATCATGAATCTAGTTCTGATCGTAAACAAACACACTGAAAAGAAGCAATTTTTCAACATTCATACGGCAAATCCTTTTACCAAGGAAAACAAATGCGGCAAACAAGCTAACTTGATACTTCAGCAAAATTGTACCAACTTAGAAAATATAAGCTTCCACAATACAATAAAGGAAATGGATGGATGTCCTATTAACATAGTAAGCCCATATGATATTAGCGATCCTTCAGGTGCCGATAAAAAGTATCGTTACGGGCTTGCAATGAACTTACTGAAAATAATTGGGGAGCTCTTGAAAACCAACGTGTACTACGTTCTTAAAACTAATGAAAAAGCTGCTGTTTACGATCGTGATGGCGATGTATCCATGGCTGTATTTCCTGTAAGGTCAACGGAACTCTACGAAGATTACGACTTGAGCGATTATATTTTCAGCGATTCGATAGTATGGGTTGCCCCAAAAGCGCCGAGAATAAGCGGTATTAAAATAATTGCCTCGATATTTGACTTTAAAATTTGGATTGTGATCATTCTAATTTTCATTTTAACGACGACCGCCTGGTGGTTTACAGCTCGCCGTATTTTGGAAATTTCAAAATTTAGGAACTTGTTGAGATCCAGTATGACAGTTTTGCTGTTTACCATAAGCAACTCAAGTGATATTCTGCCAGAAAGCCATACTTTACGAGCTTTAGCCGTGTTTTACCTAATTTACAGTATAATAATCGGCACAAGTTTTCAGAGTAAGTTGATAAGCATGCTAACCGATCCAGGACGTGAAAGAGTCATCGAATCCATAACGGACTTTGCTGAGTTAGACTTGCCGATAATATCGAGCGCAATTGCAGAAAGGATGATGAAGGAACGTTCAAAAGAACCAGTATACTCAAAAATTCACGAAAAACTTTTAGTTATAGAACCTTTTAATATGACAGATAGCCTTTTGAAAGTTGCCTATTATGCGAACTGCAGCACCTTCGTAAGGCAAACCGTGATAGATAAATTATATTATAAGCAAAAGGAAGCCGTAGATTTAGTACGGCGAGATACAGGAATGTTGCCCGCACAGGGCGTTTTGGGAATGAGAAAAGGGCATTACTTTTTATATACACTTAATGTGTTAAGCAAAAGAATAATCGAGTGTGGATTTTATGATAAGCTGTACTACGATATTGGGATATCAGGCGAGACAGAACTAATAGAGGAAGATACTCAAGTTGTTTTGACAATAAAGCATATAAAGGCACCTTTAATTTTGTGGTTTGTTGGGTTAACCCTAGCAACATTTACACTTTTTACAGAAAAATTAATTTCGTTGTTTGTTACGCCAAGATTGTCTGGCAACGTAGAGGACGAGAAATTGGTAGTTACAAAACTTAGGAAGTCGATAAACATACTCAAAACTAAACTAATACTCCGGCTTAAATGAATCTATTTTACCATTGCTGTTTTCTGTCATTTACCTGAATGAATCACGCCATACAAAGTATTAACTAAGCAAAAAATTGTAATTTATGTCAAACGATGTGTATTTGTAAGTTTTACCAAAATATAATATATTATGCATGTTTTGTCCAACAAATTAGTATTTTCTGAGAACACAGACCCAAACCTGGACCGTAGCGTTATTAAGACATTGCAAATTATATCAGGGTGGTAAAATTTTTTCGTCGCCCCGCTCTAACTATATGCGTTCTGCCTTAGCAGGGATACATTGTTAGATATGCGAGAGTCGTTTGACAACTTTGGTAAAAAAGCAAGTTGAACACCGTGTTAAAAAAGAAATTAATTTATTTGTCAACATAGTATCCATTGAGGGCTATACACTTGGTACAGCGAGTTTCCACTTTTTATATTCTGTCAGGAAAATAAGTTTTCTCACAGGTTGCAAAATACGCATCGACGCGACGGTGGCAACGACATCTTCTTGAATCAACGAAAATTTCTTCCCTCTGAGACAAATTTTCAAGTTTGGGAACAGGAAGAAATCGCTCGCGACCAAATCTGCGCAATTTTGCCACTGCAACTGTTGAGTTGTGGATCAACGAGTTGTCTTGATGCAATTTTGACCGCTTTGTTTCAGCTCTTCTTGCAAAATGTTCATAATAGACTCCTGTTACTATCCCTCCCACTTTCAAGGTGGGCATCACCGTTCCAGCAGACAAAACGGTCTTCGCTTTCTTCTACGCACTTTCGCCATTCATTGTCCACTACTTTGACTGTTTATTAAGCACAGGCCAATAATGGTAAATCCATCTTTCGACAACGGTCACGAATTGATGCAAAAAGTTCTTATCATTGCGATTAAACTATCCGATTAAAATATCATCCGCCAGTCCAAAATGACGGCACTCATCGCATGTGCAATTTTTCGTCCACTCATCCAGTTCAGATACTTACAGTCTCAGCTAACTTACATAATTTCGCTCGGTGGTGCTCCATCACTATAACATGTATTTTTCAACCATATCCATATCCATAAGCTCATTTATGTAGAAATAAACAGTATTGCACGGTGGTGCAAAGCCCAAGGAACTTCATGCAACTCCACTTTGATCTGGGCGGTAGTCTAGTTTTTTCTATAAAAATATTTTATACCTGTACGAAACTCTTTTTTTTGTGGCCTTACTACTTGGAACGTCTGCAGAACGTAAAGAATGCGTCGTTTTAGGCTGAAATTTTGCCAAACGGTCGCTTTTGCACTGAGACCCTTTTTCCAATAATGACGCAAAAGAGCTCTAATTGTAATTTTTTCTTCTGCCATGATTAACAACTGTACAAGTACAAAAACAAGTAAACTTGTACTAACAAAACGTCAAATGACTGACAGAAACTTGTTTTTGTCATTGTTACGATAGTTCACTAGATTAACGTAAAAAGAAACTCAGAGAAAACTAAAAAAACTGCTAGTTTTTATTTACACTAACTTATGGGACAACCTAGCAGTTTGAAGTTTGACACTTGCCAATTGTGTCAGCGCTGGCAAATGAATTGTGACGTCATCCAAGGAAAATTATTAAACGACCCTCGTAAGTAAAATAAAGTAAAATACTTTTTTCTACTGCCATGTATGAAGCAGTAGTTTCACATACTGGTCGCATTACGTGAAGTATTATTTTTTATAGCGATGCGTGAGGTGCAATGCATTTCTCATGGAGTTTATTCTACACATTTCTGCCATAAGAGCCTATACACTTTTTGGCCCGGGTAAAGACTTTAATAGATTGATGTGCTTGTTTTTTGTTTGAATAACGAATTGTTTGTTTAGTGAAAACTGTTGGTGAAGTGAACGTTCGCTAATTTAAATCACTTTTTAAGTTTGAGGTCGTAGAGGGGTATAGTGTGCAACACATGCATGAAACCGTTTTTACGCTCGTGTGCTTGTGCCACTCGCCTGCGGCTCGTGTCATAAACTGCGCACTCGTTTAAAAATGTCAGTTTCACAACAAAACTTGTGTAATTTTAGTTATACCTGGTTAAAGGACTCCTATTTCTATCTCCTGATAAATGCCTCATTGATAGCCTTTATAAATAATAATAATAATAATAATAATTGCTTCCATCTGAGTATCTTTAAGGTGGTACCATCCGTTCAAAAATTCGTAACAAAATCTTATGCAGCCTATTTTACATCCGTACTTTACATTGATTTTGCAGTGCAAAGTATCTGAAAAAATGCTTACTAATCCCCTTTGCTACTACGCCCTAATTACAAAGTACAACCTTTGTAATACAATCAAGGTTCAAGTTATCAGGTGTGCCGAGTATCAATGAAACCTGGGGCACCCCTATTTTTTAAATTATATTTTGAAATATCAAAATGAAATTTGGTATCAATAAACTCTTTAAATTGCATTTTATGACGTAGAATACAAGTTTCTGTCACTTCTGGTTTCCCCAGAATTATACCATTTTAAGTAGAACACCATGTATATTTACATTTTTGGAATGGTATAGTAGTATTACATTTGATACGTTTTGATAACAAAGTAAATCATTCATCTCCAACTTTTTTACTTTCTTCATTCATTTGTACTGATACTCGTGTTCTTATATTTGTTGTTGATAACCATTATGAATTTTCTTGGTTCTTCACATATTTTTAGGTATTTTCGTATAGTTTCTCTGGTTATCGTATCAAACGTTGCTATCAAACCTATGAATGTTACAGTATAGTTTCCTTCCGCTATCTATTTTTGTTATTGGTGATTGTTGCCGTTTGTTTGTCATTTAATTTATTACCCATCATTGTTCTTTACCTTTCTGAAGATCTCCATTATTTGCCTTGCCTTCCTACAAATTTTCTCAATTTCAGTTATATTTTCTCTCTTCGCACCTTTTCAAGTCTTTACATATTTTAATATTTCATAAATGGTTATTTCATCTGCTGTTTCATCCCCGCTTGCTCCTTCTTCATTCTCCCCATTTATGTCTATTTCCTCATCTTTCCTATTATCAAAATTGTTTATGTATGTAATGATATTCTTCCTAAGTGTCATATGTTCGGATTATCAGTTCATAATTTTCTTCATGCCTTTCAGTTGTTCCTTTTTATATTGTAACATAATGGAATAATAATATGAAAATATTATTATTGCATAAAGTATTGTAAATTGCAATTGCTTCGTGGTGAATCATTTTTTATCAACTACAATGTCTATTTTGGTAACAAGATTATCCATGCAGCTGCAAGTCGTAAAAAGTATAATTTGCATGTAACTTGATATCTACCCGGCTGCAACTTATAGTTGTTTTTGTAAACAAGGTTACTAAGCCACCTGCAGAACAGATGTTGATGAATCAGCATTCTTTTTAAAACACAGCTTACCACGTTCGTGGTACAAGGTGGTAGTTAACTTTTGGGTATATATAGAAGAGCTTACATGCACCAGTGAGGTCAGCGTGCATGGTAGTAAGTAGATTGAGACCTATGCACTAAGAGCACTTGGGAGTAGGCAGATTTAGGCCCAAGCATTCAGACTTAACAAGTTAGTTCAGTCATGGTGTACAGAGCTCAGTTTCCAGCATTCGTACTTAGTGGTTGCTGCAATGTATATGTAAGAATACTTTTCTGTATTTAATTTAAATGTAATTCAATCTATTGTAAGACTTGCTAATAGTTTGGATGTAACCCTTTGTTTCATTTATTAACTTTTACGTTTGTAACTTGTCTCTAGAATTGTTTAATGTGTTTATTTGTAACTTTGTCAGTAAATAATATTTGTAAAACATAATGCAGAGTTCGAATAGATATTATATATGTTAGTTGAATTAGACTTTCAATCAAAACCTCTCGCACAGTTAAGTAAACCCCACATAACGGAGTTGAGTCAAAGACGCTACCTAAATTATTTATTTAACTTATTTGTATTATACGGCGCAAGCCCGCTTCGTTACAATATCGCTGTAATGTTATTATTATACTTCAAAATAGCGCATTGTTTGATTCATGCATATTGTTTAGTTTTCTTCCAAATTCTACCTAGCTCTTCTCTGTACGTTCCTCACAACTTCTTTCGGTATATTTCTTCTTTTTATACATATACTGCTTCTAATTTTGCGTTCATACACCTCGCTTAACCTTTTTAGCAGTAATTTCTTATGATAAAACAGATTCTATTCTAGTTTTATAATGAAACCAGATCAACATCAGAAGACATTTATTAAGTAGAAATATTGAATTAGCTATAACGTATTATTTTATGGTAACGTTGTCGATCGTCGAGTGAGAACTACCTACTCCCAGCAAGTCCTCGCTTTTAATGCATGTGTCATTTTCTTCAATAACTAGCTGATTTGTGACCTCACATCATTCACGAGCGTTTGGGTTTTTCCAGCGCGCATCAAGAAAGTTTTCTTAAACTAGTAAATTATTAATGAGAATTGGCTTTGTAACAATTTGCAGAAACAAAAATATCAATAAAGCTTTTAAAAATTGGATATCGGAAATGTTGTGTTTTAAACAGACGAATGGACATGTTCATAAATTGTAGTGATGATTAAATGACTGGTAGTTAAAGCTAGTGCTAAAACCTTTCAAGAAAATAAGCTCTTTTTATTGACGTAATAACTACAAAGGTGAAAGTAATTAAGATTTTACATTATATTCAAATTTTCTACGGCATAAGTAGTACTAGTCCAGTCATTAGGTACTTTTTTGGTGCAAAAGGTTGAGGAGTTTTGAAATTTGGCAGGAGTGTAGACTTGGGGGCCCTAAGTATGACGCTAAGTTTGCGACTTCGAGGGACCGCCGCTCGCGCCGCCATCTTTGAAAAATGGCGGCCAAAGGAAGTTTTTAGCATATAACTCCATTCTTGTAGGTTTTAGAGAATAAAATTTTCTACAAAATCATTTATATTCATTTTTTTCGTCAGAGTAATATTTTCCGAGTTACAGGGTCGGAATCCGCTATTAAATTGTTAATGTTTTCGCATGCTGTTCCATTACAATAGAACCACAGCACCGAGCACTTTAAGCCCGTTTTCCGACATTCACACGCTCCTGCACAGCCTTTTTTACATTTACAGAGTATCGATTTTAAAATGGTGTCGGGGGCTGCTTCTGATGTAGCGCGAACAACATCGAGCCCATACCTCGTTTTCTGCCAGCCATATTGCTCAGGATGTTTTTCACAGCCACACCACATCGCGACTTGGTGGTACGCTCGCAGACAATGCTGCCTTGCAGCATTTCTTGTGGGTGGCAAGGACGCGAGATTAAATTTGTTCTTGGACACACACTTCATAAATATTTGGTAGCGAAGGGAATCCAATGTGTTCTTTGCAGGCAATCCGTTGTACAGTGCCAATAAGAACGCTTCACCAGCTGCAGCGAGAGCATCCGTATCTGCTTCCAGGAGACTGAGGTACTTCAATTTTCCTTGGTTAAAGAGAGCAGAGGTGGTGTCACAACCACTGATTGCATATAAGAACAAAATGTTCTTTGTAACAGTTTCCTTATATTTCAGGCTCCGCGGCGAATATAGCGTTTCCGCAACTTTTCCCCTCGCCGGTTTCAGCAAAAAAACATTTGCATGATTTCTCGCCTTTGCAGTTAAAAGAACCAACAAATCTATATTTTCTCCGATAACGAAAACAGACGTAAACGACGATGATATGTCGATGGCTGTCTGAGTGATAAGAACATCCGCATCTTCTACTGCCTGCTTGACTGCGTAATTTTGTTCTTCAAACTTCGTAATTAACATGGAAATGAATTTTGCTTTTGTTGGTATCGCTCGCCAAGAATCGTTCTTGTGAAAAAGGTGGAATCATCGCTTCATCGAAAATTACATCAGTGGATACAACGACGCAGAGCAAACTGTCGACTTGCGGAAACGGATTATGTTACGATAGCCATTCTGCAATCTTTGTCGCATCATTCTGGTCTGGTCACGTTGTATACGCGTCGGCCACATCCACACGCTGCTCCGTTGTGCTCATTCGTATGGCGCTAACCTCTTCTATTCCCTCACAGATATTGTGCAAATAGACCATTCCTAATGTCCACATGGTTAACACACTGTCTGTCATACCACGTCCGTGCGTCAGACCACTAAGGCTCTTGATGCGCGTGCACATTAAGGTTTGTTCGATAGTCACATCCGACCGAATGCCGGACCAAAATTTGTCCGACCGTCTGATGGTGAAATGACCTCCCTTTGTAAAGAGCAATTTTAGAAGGAATTTCTAACGCGCAAGGGTAAGTATTATAACATGTAACAATATACACGTGGTAGGTACAAGTTGTACAAGGTGCAAGTGGTAGGTACCACCAAATACATATATACGGACAGTCTGTAGGGTGCGATTTAAAAAAATTCGTCCTATTGCTCAGCCATGTAGCTCGGAAAGTATTAGTCTGAAGAAAAAAATGTATATAAGTAATTTTGTAGAAAATTTTATCCTCTCCAACTTTCAGTAAAAAACTTTTTCTCTAAAACCTACAGGAATGGAGTTCTATGCTAAAAACTGCCTTTGGCCGCCATTTTTCAAAGACGGCGGCGCGAGCGGCGGTCCCTCGAGGTCGCAAACTTAGCGTCATGCTTAGGGCCCCCAAGTCTACACTCCTGCCAAGTTTCAAAACTCCTCAACCTTTTGCACCAAAACACCTTTTTTATGTCTCTAATGACTGGACTATACAGGGAAAACAACCGCGTAAAGTAGATAATATTTACAAAGTTAAAAAGTATATTCAAATATCATCACAAGCTGAACATTAAATAGAAAAGTTTGTTACTTAACTCTTCATTAGATTGAGAAATGTGGCTCCGATTAGTATTTTGTTTACTTCTTTTACACCTTATATGTTTTTGTTCGTCACTAATGAGGATAAACGATGATGCAAACCGTATAACATTAAAAAACTGTCTGAGTCGCACTATTAAAAGCTTGTTTGGACACGATGAAACACTACAGTTCGTTTTTGGACGCAAGTGGGAATATTTTTTTCCTAAACAGACAAAAAACCCTCACAGCATAATAATGAATGGTAATTTTCCAAAAACTGCCTTTAAACTCCACACTAATTATATTATTTTCGCTGATAATTATGTGGATTTTAATAGCACATTGAAAAAATTGCAAACATCACCTTTTTGGGATAGGAGTAGTAGTCCAAGAGGAAAATTTTTGGTGTGCATGCGCGAAACTGACAATTGGAGCAATATTGGAAAAGTTTTCTGGAATTTTGATGTGCATAACCTAATACTAATGACGCAGACACCAAAAGGGTGCGCTTTATATACCGTTAGTTCATTTGGTACCCTAAATGGTTGTAAAACAAAAATTAAGTTCGTTCAGTATTGCAATAAAACCATAAACTTTACCTTCCCTAGATATACTAAAAACTTTAGAAGTTGTCCTATTCAAATCATTGATCCAGGTGAATTTAACAACACTGCAATTACATCCATGGTTATTTATGGTGTTGTGAAGAGAATGCTTAATCTAATGGCCGAAATTTTGAAAACCAACATAAAAATACTTCCAGTTGGTACCAACGATTCGGTATTATTTAACAAAAAATACATTTCCTGTAAGTTTCACTTAATCCGTACATTAAAACTTTATGAACTTTACGATGTCACGGATTATTTTTACAGTGATGATTCAGTCTGGATTGTTCCAAAAGCACCTATTTTGCCCAGCTTTAAAATAATACCCTCTATTTTTAATGTAAACATTTGGGGTTTAATAGTA
Organism: Melanotus villosus; assembly: GCA_963082815.1. NCBI lineage: Eukaryota > Metazoa > Arthropoda > Insecta > Coleoptera > Elateridae > Melanotus > Melanotus villosus. The sequence continues at coordinate 46,542,456 of OY720418.1, read as the reverse complement.
ATTATTTATCTTGCAACCGTAGTTACTTGGTGGTTAAGATCGAAAGCTGCAAACGAACAAGTCGTCTTTAAAAGCCTGCAAAGATGTTTGATAGCTATCGCAGCATTCACCTTTAATAGTTCAAGCAATATCCTACCTAAAACAAACACCTTACGAATATTAGTAGCGATTTATTTAGTTTATAGCATACATATTTGTAATATTTTCCAAGGGAAGTTAATTAGTGTTCTGACTCATCCTGGACATGAACGAACGATTTCCACCATTGAAGAATTTGTCAACTTGAGGTTTCCAATAAGGGCTGCTAAGCTCGCTCAAGAAAATCTACAAAATTTGTCGGACAACCCAATGTTTGTTAAATTACAGAAAAGATTGTACTTCCCCATCCCTTATTTCATATCCGATACCGTCTTGGAAGTTGCTTACCACCGAAACGTCAGCGGTTATCTTACACGAAGAATGTTAAACACCTTCTTTTTCCAACAAAAACCCATGCTAGATATGGTGGATCAAAATGTTGGTCTAATGAATTTAGAGCCAATTTTGTGTATGAGAAAAGGGCACTATTTTTATGAAACGTTCAACAAAGTTAACAAAATGATAACAGAGCATGGCTTTTATGAAAAATTTTATACGGATGTTTCTAAGGAATCTAAAATGAAGCAGCAAGTAGAAGAAATTAGTAACGAAGTCATATTGAGTGTGCAGCACCTTGTTGGTGTATTTTGTTGGTTAGTTGTCGGTTTGATGCTGTCAGTGATTGCTTTTTTAACCGAAATATTTGGTTATTATTTACAGAAGATACGATTTAAATAAGATTTGTACAGGGTGGTTAGTTAAAATGTATGTACTGAATAAGTTCTTAAATAGTTAGAAACTTGGTCTTAAGAATTATGTTAACAGGACGGCATTTCGTTCGTTTGAGTTATTATAATTTATTTGGTGATTTTAATCATTCATGTTTGCATCATTTAAGAGATAAGGGTTATTTTATGTTAAAGGAATCCCCCTCAAAGTTTCTTAAGGTTTTAGTTATTTTATTCCAATATGCTTTTGAATAAATTAGAAAACCTAGAGCTTTAGCTATACATAATATGTATTACAAATACATACTTATAAGTAACTGTTGAGGTTTAAATTGCTTATTAGTTGATTGTCTTATTAAATCAGCCACAGCAACGTTAGAACTTTAGGATAATTAAATATCATTCCAAAGTTCTAACTGTATCACACACAAAAACAAATATAAAAAAAATGCTCGAAGGATACCAAGAAGATATAAGAATTTACAAATAATTCGAATATCAATAAAAATTTTATTTAAAATGTAAAAGTAATGCACAGGTGTTATTAAACAGCTTGCCTTTTTAACAATCAGCAAAGGTTATATAAACCAAAAATCTATAAAGTCAAAAAACTACGGTAATTAAATTCAAATAAACTTACAATCGATCACTACCTTTCTAGTATAAATAAACATAAAGAACCATAACATGAGACGAAATAATGTTAGTGTAATTGCTTTAGAACTACTAGAAAGTAGGTCATGTTCATTATTTTCTTGTGCATTGTATAGTAAAAAATTTAATTTATGAACTTTAACTCAAGACAAAAAATTCCACCAGTCACCAATCAGGATATAGACACGAAGCTATATAAACCTGCTTTTATAAACATTGCACCTTCAAAACTAGATGTTTGAAACCTGATATTTTAAAAAGGGTGCCAATTTTACCTCATAACCCATTACTCATTTTGAGTAAATAACCTACCTTACTTACATTGAATTTATTTATAACGTGTAACGTGTGTTGCTTGTTCAGTGAGAAATGATAAAGCAGTAGCATGACGACTAAGAAAGGCCAGGATGGTGCAGTGGTAAGAGCGTCAGGCTAGCGTTGCGCTAGTCCCCGGTTCGAATCTCGCTGGGTGCAAGATTTCCCGGAGTTCGGTATCGAGCCCTGGTGACCATTCGTCGTTGGGCATCTAATTAACGACGCTCTCCTCCGAATACCGACTCTACGAGGTAGAGTAACAAGGTTCTATACGTACACACACATACACTATACACATGGTGCGGTATGTAGGCACAAAACGGCGCACTAATCTCGTGACTCGCATGCGAGCCGGATTGTGCATTGCATCCGTAATCCCTCATACGTTAACGCACCAGCACATCCCTATTTCCCAAAAAAGGGACTAATGGGAATAATAATAAATAAAAAATGACGACTAAGAAAGGATTCAATAATAGTTTTGATTTATTAGCAATCTTGTGTGAACAATAAATAATCTATGTTTATTTATGTATATTTATTTATATATATATGTATATCATTTAAGAAAATTCTACTCATATTATAGTAATTTCGTTTCTTTTCTTACATTTCAGCTTGGTGGTGTTATAAAATCATATCATTTTTCCTACAGTTGTCCCTGGAGTTCTAATTTATTTTATCATCTCATGTATTCTCCTTATTCTAATCCTGTACAATATCAGCCATATTGTTTTTTTTTGGGTCACTACTTTTACTTGCTTTCTGAATGATTTGCGTGAATTCCCTTATGTGAATGCTAAAAACGACAACAAAGAACTTTTATGTTCTTCAAGACTGAATCGCCAGAGCCTCGTTTGTGAAAACAGAGTGCACTACTGTTAGGTGGGGCTGGTAATTGGATCAGAGAGGCTGTAACTTACTCTTCATCATTGCGTGCACCCCTTTATGTCTTTCGAACGGTAAAATATAGAGCCGCATTGTCGAATTTTGTCGTTTTCAATCTGTTCTTTGCAGTAAGTTATAGAGAGCTACCTACATCGTGCATACTAATTTAACATCATGGCAGAGACCAATTAACTATGATTTCTGTAGAAATTGTAAACTTTTATTATGGTTTAAAAACGGTAACTTACCGTGTTGTTCATTTCGATGTAAAGATTTTAGCTTTAATAGGCATTTGTTCTATAAATATTTGTTAGTTAATAATGATTAAATTAATTTTCTATCTTTATAGGTATACAAATTAATCGTTATTAATAACTTCATATTTGTAAACTTTCGAAGTTTTTTTCTGCATTTTAAGGTATAAATGACTTTGGAATGATTTATTTTTGGCTACAATGTCTGTTAGAGCGTTTTTTTAATAATGGCAGGAGTACATGTTTAAACCTTAAGGGTGGGTTTTAGTAGAATGTTTGAACACTAAAAATTGTGTAATTTTAAAATAACAGTACCTACGGTTAAATAATGACAGTTGGAAAGAAGGGCGGGTATAAATTAAAATTTTTAGACCTTTCCTTTATACGCAACAAGGCCAGAACGACCAATTTTAATATACTTAGTAATTAAATTAAGACCTTTTATGTACAACTTACAAAAAGGGACTTACACAAGATATCCATCACCAATGTATTGCTTTCTGCATGTCGCGGAGTGGGTTACAATATTATCTTCCTATGCATGTATCGACCTTTTTGCAAATTTGTATAATTTTGGGGTAATCTTTATTTGACCGTAGAAAAAATTGCTTATAAATTTTTAAAAACTTATTAAAGATAGGCAATCCAACAGGCAACCCAACATTTACTGACTCTGTTCATCACTTTCAATGCTTACAAAGAGGTTTAAGAGATTAAAAATCGGTATTCGCAAATACTTATCCTGAATTTTGAAGTTTTGTTAGGTAGAAGCAATACTAAAGGATCAAATCCTTTCTTGGCTGTTTTTAAGTCAGGCAACCCAAAATACTTAAAAACTAAAAATATTTTAACTAAAACCCACCCTTAAACTATGCACAAGTAATTGCGAATCTACGTCTTTCGGTTATGTAATAGGTACCTTTCATTTCCTGATGCTTTGAAATGAGTCGAAAGGTGTGAAGCACCTGGACCTGACTATATTGTTGGTTAGGGTGGAGCGAACGTATAGGTAGAAAATTTTTTCTTCACAATTTGTTTTGTCCTATGTGCCGAAAAGTGGTCTCATATATAGTGTATTGTTGTGGTAAAGTTTCAGTTTTTTTGGATAATATCTAACGGTGCCCCAGAGCTCATGAATATATATTTTTTTTCGAAAAATGTGTATTAGTATGAGCCAAATGTTGCATGGATATATAAATAAAGAAAATAATGAAAGAAAATGCATTTATTAATAGTAAACTTCCAAAACATACATTTGTCCTATGAAATATATCGAAAAACTTACAAATTTTTGAGAAACTCGGATTTTGTATTGAACTTTGGCATTACGGTTCGAGATGAGATTCGTGCCCTGATAAAGCCATCTCTTGCTTCGGCTGCACAGACTAAGGACGATGCTTCCGTTACCAATTTAACGCAACGTTCCACAGCTTGGCTATGGCAAGGGAATTTTAAAATATCTAAATATTTCTTCTGGAACACTTTCAATCATACTTTTCAATAACTGGTCAGAAAACTTTTTGGTAATTGGCGGCTCAGTTATACTAGTGTGTCTGTTGTGCCATTCTATCAGTCCCACATATTCGGTAGCATTAAAATTAATGTAAGGTATTTTAAAGTTTCGAAGAGTAGCAGATTTTTGAGACCGACATTTCAAAATACGCCTTAAAGCCAGTTCGCGAATATGTAACCTCGTATCGCCAAGCATTGCCAGTAACAAGTTTTCGGAATGTGCAAAATATCCATTAGTTTGAATTGTTTTATCAACAATTGTCCTCAAATCATGTGGGAGAAATCGTGAACGTTTGATTGTATTGTACAAATGTAGAGGCCCGTATTTACACGATGACTGTGCTTTAATGTCAATCCAAGTGGGAACGTAAACTTTTTGAGTATATTCGGCTAAATGTACTAAGTTTTCCGAAGGATCACTTGTGGCCACATATAAACGCAAAATTCGATTAGCCGTAGTAAGCCACCGCGAATGAGCTATTTTACCAGGTTGTCGGTAAGCTAAGCTGGTTGATAATTCTCCAGATGAGACAGCAGAACTAATTTCAAGCATATATTTTTGGTCGTTACTCAAAATACTAGGGTCAATATTCGGCAATTCATTTTCAATCTTCCGAAAATTTACTACAGGCAGTTGTTCAGAAATCTGTAACTTTTTTCCGATATCTCCCGAAAATGCTCCGAATTACTCCGAGCAGTGCCTTAATAGAAGAAGAAGCGCGTCTTCTTCTATTTTCAAGGTGTATTATTAGGGAGGGGGCAGCAGCTATCCCGAAGCGGAAAAAGTAAACAATAGTGTAATTGTTTTTTCTATGCAGCATGATTAACTTGATATGTATCTTTATTACGATGGCGAGCAAGAATTTTTGTATTTTTAGGACATAAATTGAAAGAAGTCTCATCTCCATTCGGCACTCTTGCAGGGTCGGACAAAATATTGTCATATCCTTTGGAAATGAGCTAAGATTTCGTATCCATAAACCACGTTCTAATATAGTTTTCTGACATTGGCACTGGCTAACGTTATACCCTCAGATATTCTACTGGTAAGTACAGGATTCCGACGAAGGAATACCTTGGACCAACCTTCATGAGGATAATTAATCTTAAAAGGATTTGGCCAAGGAGCTTTATCCAGAAATTCTTTTACACACAACTAAACATAGTGCCTTCGCCTTGGAAATCCTTTTTCAGAAATTTCCCGAATCCATTTAACCACGGCTTCCTCTTCCTCTCCAGTTAGAATGGCATTATCGTTATTCCACGGAGGAAGATATTCAACTTTCAGCCCATCTCTTGGGAGGTTGTCCTGGAGGAAAGATATCCTAAAACACATGTTAAGTTACGGAAAATGTTAATATCTAATTTTATTTCATTATTTTATAATTTTCAAAATATAACAAACAAAACGTTAAAATAGATAATAAAAGCAAAAATTAGAAAAGTAAAGAAAGTGCATGTGAAGGTAGCGAAAAAGAAGACAAACCCTTAAAAACAGCAAGAAAATAAGTAGGTATTGTCTATTAAGGGTCCAATTTACAATATTCTTGTTAAACTTAATTTTCAGAAATTGTGCGTTGGAAATAATGAAATAATTATTTTTAACAAACGTTAATAAATATCGAGAAATTACAGTTACCAACTTTTTGTAAAATCAGCTCTAAGTGAAAATCGCTGGAAAAATGTCTTAATCTATAAAATCATATTCATGATTTTTACTACTGTTATTATTTTTATATTTCTTACCAAGTAATTGAAAAATTATATCCATATTTATAGGTGCCCTATAGCAGCGGTTCTCAACCTTTTGAGTTTCAGCGTACCACCCAAAGAATATCAAAAATTCTCCGTACCATCACCTTTTACCTATAATAAATTTCTGTATCAAATTAAAGAAATAGGTAGGCAAATATAAAATATTTATTTTAGTTTTTTTGGTAACCAAAACATAATTACCATAATAAAAGTAAAATATTAAATTTATTTAGAAACGAAATATTTATTATTATGACTAGCATTTCCAAAATTATTACATAAAAAATTATATTAAAAAACCAATTAAAATGTTAGAAAAAACTTTTAATTAAAATTAATGAGAACCTTGAGCTTGTTTAACAAAACACAATTTTTTAATGTCAGGCTCTATATTACTTACGAGTAGTTTTAAACGAAGATTAGGCCCCAGTATTCGCGTAGGTACCACCTGTAAGTCCATCGCGTACCACAATAGGTTGAGAATCGATGCCCTATAGGGTTTAGAAAACAAAGAAAATAAATTCAAATTAAGTTGTTCCCTGTATGGACTTCTAAGTGCATCGAAAGTTTGGATAGAGAAATTTAGTGAGATTTTGTCGATTCTTGGTCAATTCAAATAATACCGGGTGTCAACGAAACCTGGGGCACCCCCATAATTTTTTTATTTTTTAAGATATCTAAATAAAATTTGGTATATACAATATACTCTCTAAATGGCATTTGTTGACATAGAAAACAAATTTCTGTCAGGATCAGGGTGCTACGACACTCAAAACAAATTATTTTAGCACTTCTACTGTGGTAAGTCTGTCTTTTTTTTGTGCATTTCATTTGTTTTACTTGTTTTGAAACCCAGTATCTAGATTTAAATGTCCAAAATACGGTTTTTTTGAACGGAGAGTGTTATTCCGTATTAAATTTTCATATTAATCTCGCGGTATTGGTATCAACAAAATCCTTGAAAAACGCTCCTTTTTAATATCCTAGTGTCCCACCCTAGTGCCATTTGAAAAAATAGAGTTATTCTTGAAAAGGCATTTTTGCCAACTTTAGGCCATTCTAATACAGCAGCTAAAATAGTTAAAGTTCTAAAACAATTTGCCTCGAGTGTTGGGGCACCTTGACTTTCATTTTGCGTAAGTCATGGCACTCTTGGTTAATTTCTGCAAAAATTTACTTTGTCATCAAAATGTCTCTAACTTGATACCACCATACGTAAAATTGAATGGAGATTCCAAAAATGTATAAATATACAGGGTGTTCCATTTAAAATAACAAAGTTGATGTCAATTCCGGCTAAACCGGAAGTGACAGAAAGTTGTTTCCTATGTCAACAAATGCCAGTTAAAGAGTATACTACATATACCAAATTTCATTTAGTCTTAATAAATAAAAAATTTATGGGGGTGCCCCAGGTTTCGTTGACACCCGGTATACCTAGTTTTTGTTAAAGAAATATTTCACTGTAGAGGCCTATTATATTTATTGTAATATTTGTTAAAGAAATGAGTGACCCAAATTCAAAAATTATTGCGTAGAAAAATAACAGTTCTTACTTTCCTGTCAAATTGTTTTTAAATTTTAAATACGCCGAATGCATTCTCTGTAAAAATATTCAAATCAATAAAACATATCAACAAACGTCAAAGCATGTGTTTTTGTGTAGAATTATTTAAATGGCAAAATTAATTACAAAAGTTATTTTGAGAAATAAAAAATGATTCCAAATGTTATAAGTTATAACACTTGATCGATTATTTTTCAATTATACTGCCCTGGCTTTAAACTGTATTTTGTAATAATGTAGCAATTTTTGTCCAATAACACAAGCAAACAAAGTAATTACATGCGTTGGCCTAAAGCCTCTAAATATTTTTCAGTTATTTTGTAAGTAAAACTCCCAAATAACAAAGGAGTTAATTTCTGAAATGAACAAAAAGAAATATGATACTTAAATACGTTTTAGTGCAGAAAAAGTTTCAAGGAAACTTTTGAAGAAAAATTCCAAGACAATGTGAAAGATAAAAAAATGATGAAAGTTTTAGCTGGGCTAAAGCTAATTTAATTTTTAAATAGGTACTCACACCTGATAAGTAGCATTTACGCCAATAGAAACATATTGAAGCCATAAAGAAGTAACGATTTCTAAGACATCAAGACAAGTTATGTATAAGATGATACATAATATAAGCGCGTATTTGTGACAAATTTACTTCAATAGAAATTCCATTAGGTAAATTAAAACTCATAACAAATGCATCACATTTTCTTATGCGTGAGCGTGATAATATCTGCCTCTGAAAAATCTATCTACATCAACGTGAATATTTTATGATAATACAGCTACACGTTTATTTATTATTTACAAAAGTTGCGCATCAATATTATTTTAGAATACTTTGTGCCTGACATAAGGCAGTAATTACGTGAGACCGTAGAGAATCTATAATTTTTCTTAAACATCAGACGAAAATTTAATGGATCATTACAGGGGTTTACCTGCAACCTCGTTCATTTTATGGAGTTTACTTAATTATTGTGCGACAGACTTATTATTGAACAAAACAACTGAATTAAAATTGTGTTTCTTCAATATAGTCCAGACGGTCTTCCCAGGGAACGAAACTTTGCAGATTATTTTTGAAAATACCAGTGAACTTTTTGTACCCGCAGAAATCGGCCATCCACACACTGTAATAAATGTGGATCAATTTATACATTTATCTTTAAAATCTCAAACGAATTATATTATCTTCACCAAGGGAAACGTTTCGTTAAATAGTACCATCGCAAAGCTGAAATATTCGCCTGTATGGAGCGAAAGTAACAGCCCACGCGGAAAATTCTTAATTATCACTTCAGCATACAACGAGGTACGAGCAATGGCGGAAATTCTTTGGAAGTCTGAAATAACGAAAGCTATTTTTGTTGTGAAACAATTACAGAAAAGCAGTAGGTCGATTATAAAATTATACACGTACGATCCATTCCACAACAAAAGCAAATGTGGTAAGAACGTCTCATTAAAGTTTTTACAAAACTGCAGTAATGTCCAGGAAATTACCTTTCCTGGCACAGTAATGAAACAATACGGGTGCCATATTAAAATCATAAGTTTTCATACAATAAACGAAACTAAGTCATTATTTGATGTTGTAAGAAATTTTCTAAAGTTGGTTGGGGAAACTTTGAATACAACCATGAGGTTTATTACTGCAGATAATTACAAACCAATTCTATACAATCGTAGTGAAGACATATCACTTTTATTCAATATGGTTAGATTATCTGCATTGTATGAAGATTACGATGTAAGCGAATTCTTCATGAGGGAGTCAATTTTATGGGCAGTTCCAAAATCTCCAAGGATAGCAAATGTTAAAATCATAATTTCAGCGTTAAATAAGAATGTCTGGAGTGCAATCTTTTTAACGTTTATGTTAACCACGATTGTTTTCTGGTTAACAGCAAAATATAACTCTGAACAATCTTCGATTAAAGAATTCTTTGGATGCGTTTCGGTTATTTGGGCATGCTCACTTGGAACTTCTTGTAATGTTCTAGTAAAAACGAACATGCTTAAGTTTCTGACTTTAACTTATATATTTTATAGTATCCACATATGCAGCGTATTTCAAGGTAAATTAATAAGCGTTTTGACGGAGCCAGATTTTGAAAAGCCTAGCGATACTATGGAGAAGTTTGCTGAAGTTAATTTACCAGTGATTGCTAGCACTGCTGCCCAAAGGATGATGCTGGGGCGTTCTGAAGAACCGACGTATTTAAAGGTCTATCAAAAAATTAAGTTACAGGAGCCTTTTAATATGACCGACAGCATATTAAAGACTGCTTACTATCGGAACTGTTGCACCTACGTTGGGGAAAAACTCCTACAAAAGCTTTATATAAAGCAAAAATCGATGATTGACGTTATTGAAAAAGATACAGGGATGTTAGCTATCGAAACAAATTTAGCTATGAGAAAGGGGCATTACTTTTTGGAGATTTTTAATACGCTCAGCAGAAGGATAACAGAATCTGGTTTTTATGAGAAATTGTTTAATGACATCGGTGTACAACACGATATTAAAGTGCAAGGCGAAGGGGCTGCGATTTTTTTAAAAACTAAACATCTGAGTGGTGTATTTATTTGGTGGGCTGGAGGATTAACACTAGCAATGCTTGTATTTATTTTTGAGCTGATTTGCAGGAAAATAAAGAGTCACAGTTTTTCGTGTTTGGAAAAAATTAGGAATTTGTCATAGTTAATGGAATCACTACTCAAAATAAAATGTTTAAATGGCCGAACTTAAGTATAGGGTTTAGATTACATGTACCGTAGTTGACATAGCACTATGGCAGAGGCGTTTATTGGAGGTTAGAAGTAGACGAAGATCATTTTTTTAATTATTGCTATACCAAGTACGATTTCGGCCAAGGACCGTATACTTAATTTTTACCGTTTCAATTATAGTCCAGTCAATAAAGGGATTGTAGAATGCATGGAGGGTGTCACAATTTTTGACTTCAGGGCTTTGTTTGGAGTCGTTAGCAGGTAAACATACTAAAAGTCCCCGGACATAGGTGGTGAGCGGAGTGCAGGGGGGGACTGAGAAGGTCTCTTTTTTTGTTTTTTTGCTTATATCTAGAAGATGGTGCATCTTAGCAAAAAAGTCATTATATACAAAATCAAAGCTGATAAAATTTCCTACATTTTTGCTTGTTTAAGTTTTTTTCTATCTCCCCCCTATTGAGCGTTCGTTGACTGGACTATTAGGTACCTTTTCAATTGGCCATAACAGAAATTTCAACAAAATTTGTTTAACGCATATTTTATGAAAAATTGTACGCTCAAAATTTTAATAGTAAATATCATACACTGTAGTTGCCACGTGACGTAGAAAATAAGTTTTTATTTAGTGCCGTTTCACATGGAGCGTATATTCAGCACTGATCGTCAGCGCTGACCATGCGAGCCATTTCCATACGCGACTTACGCCTTTTCACATGCATATCGTATGATCAGCAACCGACAAGTCGCTGTTGCCATTCTTGCTGATTATGGTGATGTTCATTTGACAATGTATCGACGTAATAGAATATATGCACCTTTAATTTTCTATTGTGCAAATTAATATTTCCGTATCTATTTTACAATTCATGGCGGTGGTGCAGTATAATATGTACTAGAGCTAGACGGTCACGTGTTTACTAGAACAGGGCAAATCCGACAACTAGGCGAGATGGTACGAAACGGACCATCAGTTCTCATGTGAAGCTACTCATTATAAACAAGGGCCCGTGCACGTGCTGACAATACAACGACGCAAGGGCTCGACGTATGGCTGTCGTACCAAATCACGCGGACGGATCATACGCGCTTCATGTGAAATTACTCATTTAAACACATGGCGCTTGGTTATACGTCCTGACGATCCGTCCGTATCATACGATCCATGTGAAACGGCACTTTAATTTGCAACTAACATTACAAACTGTTATAATTAAAACAGTGAGTAGGTAAATTGAAGTAATAGTTGTTTTATAATAAAGCATGTCCGGGAAATAGAGAGACAAAATGAATTCAAACTGTATTTTATTGTGTTAGAACATAAAACTCTTAAACTAACATTTTAAATAGTCTAACATTTCCTCTTGTCAGTTATGTCACACATGGCCCCCTGAACTCCTTTGTATCCAATTTCACGAATAACTTTATATGCTAGGTCCATGACAGCTTTTCCCGATTCCCTAGAAATCTCCTAGGCTATTTTCTTCCAAACAAGTTTAAAAGATCTAAGATTTTTGGGTGTCTTGGATCGCTTTGAATACCTTTGTTTACGCAATGCCAAAAATTTTTTAATTCCTCTTGCCTGAGGAAAATTGCGTGAGTTTTCTGTTTTAGGTCCAAATTCAATGCCTTCACTGGTCAGGCAGTCGGTAACAATTTTTGAATAATGGCAGGTTGCCCAAATCCGGTCAGAATAAAATTTCGCCGTGATTGTGATGTTTAAGGATAAAAGGAATCAATCTCTTCTTTATACATTCTTCAATATAAATTTTTCCTGTGAGAGTTCTAGTAGAAGTGCAGGGTTTGAAATTGACCATTTCCATCAACAGCCTGCCAAATTAAGTATTATACGGAAATTTTGATACTTTTTTAAATTTATGTACGTATGCCAGTTGTTTATGGTTTGCTGCATGTAGAAACGTACGTCCACATTGCTCAGAAGGATTTAAGGCTATATAGGTTTAATCGTCGATGCAGTTTTAACATCACCATTGCAATGATTTTCAAAATATTGAATAACGCAGTTTGCAAAACACTCGTTTTCTTTACGCGGCATTTTTCAGTTTGACATAATATATTAAATTTGTTTTTACCCATGGTTACTAGATAAAAATGCCTATCAAAACCACCTACTAAATTATAAGTAACTCCAGTTAGTTATTCACATTTCCTACAAAGAGGTATGTCTCCCGACTTCCCGGACATGCTTTATGTCAGATTTGCCAGAAAAAGTTTTGAAAGATGTCATACAAATTTGAAATGTCCAAATCTATCTGTAATTCAGTTGGACGGATATTAAAACGTTTTTAGGGATCAAAATATTCGACGGACAACCAGTTATCGAACTATACGTGCAAATTGGCTCGTTGATTTGGAATTTCACACATGATTGTTAACAAGAAATTGCCAGAAATTATTTTAAATATAGAAAAAGGAGAGGTGTCCTATACAGGGTTATTCAAATTCGAGGCTCACCATTGGGACCTCGGAAAGCGTAAGAGTTACAAAGACGGTTAAATTGGGGCAAAGTTGTGCATTTAATAATATGAAGAGACGTGTAGCATTAAGCATCGAAACAGAAGGTGAAATATTTGAACATTTACTGCAAATTATTAAGTTGCCAATTTCTTTTATTTTGTAAATAAATTTGTTTACTTCCAAAATGTTGTTTTGTGTAATGTAAAATAAAAGCATTAGTGGACGCAATTACATTTATGGTTATTAAATAAAGTAAAATTATTTATTTATTTATTTAGACTGCCTACAAACAGGCAATTACTTACTGTTATTTAAAACACGGTCAATAATTTTGACAGTTAACGTCACAGACCAGATAGAATAGACAAGAAAGTTAAATGCAACCCAGCCCTGACAAATATAATAGTTATGGGGTCATCCATGGAATGGCTCTGCTAATACAACTACAAAATCAAGTGATCACTTGAAGGCATTTATAATTAAAACTAAAACAGTAGTCTGTGTAAATAGTTATTTGTACAACTAGTAATGAAAGCAATACTTTTTTTCATGAGTTTGAAGTTTGATACACGACGGCGAAGCCGGAGTGCATCAATCAAACGAATGAAAAAAGATGCTTTCTTACGAGTTGCACACAATATTTTTTTGCATTTTGACATCTTAAATCCCTCAAAATAGGATAAAAAGGATTTGGGAATTTACAGTTGTCAAACTGACAATTTACAATATTTTATTTAAAGCATACTTACTTAATGCAAAATGTAAAATTGTATAGTTAAAAAAAGTGTTGTTTTCTTTATGATTTTTTAATAAAAAGAGTGCACTTTTTTTGTCAAGATGCAAAGATAGTTATTTGTACAACTAGTAATGAAAGCAATACTTTTTTTCATGAGTTTGAAGTTTGATTCACGACGGCGAAGCCGGAGTGCATCCATCAAACTAATGAAAAAAAGATGCTTTCAGACGAGTTGTACACAATATTTTTTTGAATTTTGACATCTTAAATCCCTCAAAATAGGATAAAAAGGATTTGAGAATTTACAGTTGTCAAACTGACAATTTACCATATTTCGTTTACCATTTCAAAATATTGCATGGTCACGCAAACTGTCAGATTAAAATTTATGTTGATAAGTGTCATCATTAATAATAATAGTATATTGTGTTATTAGGAGTAAAAGTGTCATTTTGTGTGCCGAGCATGACGTTTAAACGACGAGCGAAGCGAGTCGGACAATTTCATGCGAGGCACACAAAATCACTTTTACTCCGAATAGCACATCTTACTTTTTCTTCAAACGCATAAATTAAAAGCAAAATGAACGTCATATCAGCTGTCATTGCTACGGGTTGCTTTGTTATAAAAACAGAAAAATTACGAGTTGTCATTGGTTCATTTGGTCATTTTTACTCCTAGGCAGAAAAAGTTGTCACTTTTACTCCTAGGAGTAAAAATGAATGTTTAACTGTGTGTATCCAAGGACACAATGTCGTGTTTTTATGACGTTTCAAGAAAAAAATTGTTTTATGATTACAGGTATTTAAAGCATACTTACCTTTATTATTTTTTAATAAAAAAAGTCCACTTTTTTTTCAAAATGCGAAAAAATAATTAAATAAAAAGTTGTCAGAAATATTTATTCGCATAAATAGTTGTTTAAAAGAATCCGTATTTTATTGTTATAAAAATACTACTTGCTTATTAACGATATTACTATTAATACATGTTTAGCAGACTCTGATGAACCGTTAAATTATGAAGAAGCTATAAGTGGTAAAAATAAAGAATTATGGATGAAAGCAATTCAGAAAGAACTACAAACACTTGTAGACCACAATACATCGACTCCAGTAAGAAAACCAGAAAATTGTCCAGAAATAAGTACAAAGTGGACATTTAAGATAAAGAAAAATGAAAACGGTGAACCTCAAACTTTCAAAGCAGGACTAGTGGCTCGTGGCTTTCAACAGAAACAAAATTTTGGACTATCAGAAATCTATGTACCTGTAGCAAAATTAATAACAGTGCGAATTTTAATAGCAGTGAGTAATCACCTACAATTACGGCTACATCAAGTGGATGTGAAGTGAGCATTTCTGTACGGAGATATAAAAGAATATGTTTATCTAGAAGTGCCAAAAGGTATGAAAATTAAGAAAGATAATGTTTTAAAACTAAGTAAATCATTATACGGTTTTAAAACTAAGTAAATCATTATACGGTTTAAAAAATCACCAAGATATTGGAATATGAAATTTAATGAATTTATGATAAAACAAGGTTTTATTCGTTCTAAAGAGGATTATTGTCTTTATGTTAAAACTATTTCTACAAAACAAGTGATTTATGTGGTATTGTTTGTTAATTGGTTCTGTAATGTATGCAGTATTAGGATGACGTATTAGGATCACGTCCTGAGTTATGTTTCTCAGTTAGTTATTTAAGCGGATATCAAAATTTGGGAAATGAAGATCTGTGGAAATCACTTAAAAGAATACTTCGATACGTCAAGCAAACTTCGAAGAAGAAACTAATTTATAAAAAAAATATAAAAGCACCTGTTTTGGCTGGATATGCTGATGCGGACTGGGGTGGGGATTTAGTTGACCGAAAATGTTTGTACTCCCTGTTGAATTGTGCATAATTTTTACTGTTAATATACTAATACTAATACTAATAACTGTTATGTGTATTTATTATTTTTTGTGTCTTTGTAATACAGTAGTTGTTATCTTGTGTTGTTTTTAAAATGGCCATTTTTAGTGGTCAAAGATTGACTGTAGAGATTTTAAATTTCCCTCTTTAGCGTTAGTAGTGTTGCGGTCATCCACGTGCAGCGCTAATGTATGTAATAGTATTCGCAATTAAAGCATTGTACTTTCCTGTCTATTCTATCTGGTCTGTGGTTAAAGGTGCATTCAGACTCAGAAATTTTGTCCGGAAAGTTGACGGAGAAATTTAAACGAACCAATCAGGAGGTGTGTAAAATTTACCGCTTCTTACGATTAAAATTCTACACAGCTCCTGATTGGTTTGTTTAAATTTCTCCGTCAACTTTCCGGACAAAATTTCTGAGTCTGAATGCACCTTAACGTAACCTCTTAAATGGTAGATAGTGTCTCCGTTTACGCTCACAGTAGACGAATCACGGGATACGAACTTTGGTAACTAGGTCACGGCCTGCTCTAATTCGTTTTTTTCTGGATCACCCGGTATAAGGCTTACAAAATTCATGTTTCCCAAACATTTCATCCTGGCGATAATGTGCGACGATTAAACTTTTGTAATTGGTTAGTTCAGTAAACTAACAACGATGCCACATTTGTAAATAAAATTATTTGGTCCGATGAGCGTAGATTTACTAATGTAGGCATGTTCATATGTTCAACCATAAGAATGAACATTATTGGTATGTAGATAATCCGAGGCGTTTCCGAGAAATTAAGAATCAGACACGTCTTCATATAAATGTTTGGACCGGCATCCTTGGTCCACTTTTTTATGAGGAGACATTAAATAGAGAGCGGTATCCTAATTTTTTGCGGACTCTGTTGATGGACTATTTAGAAGACATCCCATTATTACAGTTAGGGCAGCTATGGATTCAACAAGACGGAGCACCTCCTCATAACAGTATACCAGTTCGGAATTTTTTAAATCAGCATTTTCATAATCAATGGATAGGCAATCGTGGCGTCATGGAATGGCCTGCTTGATTATCCGATTTGTCTCCGTTAGATTTCTGTTTGTGGGGAAATCTCAAAAATAAAATCTATAAGAAAAATATCAACAATAGAGACAAATTAAGAAGAGACATTGTAAACGCATTTGCTACAATTCGAGCAAGAGATATTCAAAGAGCTATAAACAATACTAGAAAAAGAACAAATCTTTGTATACGTGAGAACGGCCTTCAATTTGAACATCTCCTGTAATAAATAAACTAAATAACTAAATATCATTTTTCTGTATTTTTGACGATAGTGAAAAAAAAACTAAATTATAAAGGTCAATTTTTTTTTTTATTATTAATCGGCATTTTATAGCGCAACTTTGCCCCAATTTAACCGTCTTCGTATATCTTACTGCTTTCGAAATCCCAATGGTAATCGTCGAATTTTGTTTGTGTGTTGTTTCCGTTTGTTTTTCCATGGCAATCTATTGAAATTTACTATTTTTGCAAATAACTGCAGTTTTCGGCAGTGAAACGCCATCATGTCATACATCGTTGAAATCACCATCAAAATCTTTATGAGATGCTACAAAAATCCAACATGGCGCCCATAAGAAAAAACGAACCTGATGATGATTCCGGAAAAAATACGTAAAAAATGTTTGATACCACTACAGTGTTACGGCTAAAAAGTTGCTTAAAGAATTAATTTAATATATAATATTTTTAATAACATCCAAATTATGCTCAAAAAACCAAATTGACATTTTTCTGATTTTTGCTCAATAAAAAAACTAAGATATGTAGGTCAAATTTCTTTTTTAAATATTAATCAGCATTGTATAGCGCAACTTTGCCCCAATTTAACCATCTTTGTAACTCTTACGGTTTTCGAGATCCCAATGGTGAGCCTCGAATTTGAATAACCCGTATAGATTGTCCGAAAACCAGTCTAAACATTAATGAGTGCAACAAGGAAGACATACGAAATATGAGTAGCACAACAAAGATAGAATGCAATCATGGCTAGGTAAATTTTTAAACTAAAGATCTCTCTTGAATAACAAGCAAGCAAGCAAAAACATCTGTCATTAAAAGCATTAATTCCAATTCTTTCTCCATATCGATTAGCGGTTCTTATGTTATCACATATCTTCTTCACAATTGAATAGCATATCGTGGTTTTATACTGCACACTGAATACACGAATTAAAACGATCAGCAATTTAACATCACTCTATGCTTTTAATGACAGATAAAATATTTATGACAGATGTTTTTGCTTGCTTGCTTGTTATTGGATAGAGATCTTTAGTTTAAAAATTTACCTAGCCATGATTGCATTCTATCTTTGTTGTGCTACCCATATTTTTTATGTCTTCCTTGTTGCACTCATTAATTTTTGTATGTTTAGACTGGTTTTCCGACAATCTGTATACAAAGCGACCCAGCTTGAGCAACTTCCCAGATGCAGCAGAGTATTAAAGCGTCAACGTTTTATGGTGATTCTTCGGGATAACGAGAAGTATTTTACATTGTTCAGTTTGCAAATGAAGGTTGGTCCAGATGAAGTAAAATATACACTAAAAGCGAAATCTACCGACAAAGTCTTGATGTGGGGCGCTATATCTGAAATCGGTATTTCGAGAGCTTACGTCGGGCGAATTAAAGGCCAAGCTCTCGGCGCAAATGTTTTTATTCATGAATGCCTGACAAAAGTGATTAATTTTATCCATACTCATCAGAATAATGAAACAGTATTTCGGTCCAATCTGGCTTCATGTCATTACGTCATTGTAATTCAAGACTGGTTAACCGAAAATAATAAAAGAATTTGTAGCTAGAGACAGTGTTGAGACGTACCTAGGTAAATGTACCTAGGTACAAGTACCTAGGTACTTCTCTTGTACCTTCATATACTAAAAGGTCCATATTTTTAGAATTACCTTTACCTATACCTAGGTATTTTTTAGAGTTACCTTGTACCTAAAAAACATAAAAACTTAAGGTACAACGTAAATTCTATTTTCTCTGTAAAACTACGTAAAAAAATTTAAACAATAATTGTGGATATAAAGAGAATATCAATATATTCATATAGTTCGAATTTTATTGGCGTCATTTGGGTATTTTGTGTAGCGTATTTAACGGTAAAGTGAAAGAGAATGATGATGCCATTAATATTATCAAAATATAGTGAAGTACTTTGAAGATAAGTCAAAAAATTTAAAATCCCTATTTAATTATGAAATCATTTTAAGAATTTTTAAATAATAAATAATACAATCATACTCTCATCAGCTCCTATTGAAAGACTGTTTAGTACAGGAGGACAAATTTAATTTTAACTTCCAAACGAAATAGGCTTTATGATGAGGCTCTTGAAACTCTATTGTTCTTCAAGAAAAATAAATAATATAAATGATGTGCATGATGTAGGTATGTTTAAGAAAAAATTTTATTTTATTTAAAAAATGGTAGTATTTTTTATATTTCAATTTTCACAATCGATCAAAAAAATTATTTGTGCGGTTGTACCTAAACCTGTACCTACAATATTTAGGTACATTTTTACGGTAACTGTATTTTTACCTAGGTATTTTTGTAAAAGTATACCTGTACCTGTAACTAGGTAATTTTTTCTCTGTGTACCTGTACCTTTACCTAGGTACCAAAAAAGAAGTACCTGTTACAACACTGGCTAGAGAAGATAATCCTCAGGCGCGAACGATTGAAGACTTTTGAGCATTTCACAATAGAAAAGTATTTTTTATTATGATTATTTTTCCCATCCAAATTTCGACCAATAGAATTGCACCATTCGACGTCACGTGGTACAACCTACACGGTTTTATACTGATAATTTTTTGATAATTTTGTCTATTGGTTGCTATACAGGGTGGTGACTCGAACACCCGAACATAGGGATTTAACATGTAAAATCATATTTCCATAATTTCCTGCTCCCCTAATTATTTTAGGTAAAAAAGCTTCAAATAAAAGTTTTAGAGCATAAAATTCTGCATCTGAATCAGTAAACAAAATTAATTTTGCGTGCCTTGTAACCTCAGAAATTAGGTATGAAAATGACGTAAATCACCCCAGAAATAGTGATAGCCATGGAATTCAAACAAAAATTAACAAATGTTAACGGTATTGATTCAGATGCAGGATTTTATGCTCTACAACTTTTATTTGAAGCTTTTTTACCTAAAATAATTAGGGGAGCAGGAAATTACGAAAATATGATTTTACATGTTAAATCCCTATGTTCGGGTGTTCGAGTCACCACCCTGTATATACAAAACAAAGAACATTCAGCCGCGTTCATTCAGCATCTGTCAAACTGACAGACAGATTGAATGTAAACATGAGCAGATTCGGAGTCGAGTCTCTGGAATCTATTGATGAAAAAGTAAAGGGAAATGTACCTGTTAATACGATCAAAACGAAAACCTCAGTCTGGAATCAATTTAATCATTTCTGCGATGAAAGAAAGTACACATTCAGTGCTAACACTACTGAAGAGCAGCTGGCAGCTATACTGAAGGATTGGGCATACAAGTTCTCCAGAAAAATCACTGGCGCTACGCGCTCGTGATTTTTTAACCTGGAAAACTTGACACGTTCATTTGTTTGCAACGAAGCTATCGGGAAATATCCGATAATTTCGAAGCTCTTGTAGTATTACAAGTGGGAGTAATTTTGTCCATTAATGATTTTATTATTGTTATTGTTTCAACATTTCAAAAAGATATTCGCATTTATGGCCTGTAGGGTTTAGAAAACATATTGAGAAATTCATTGAGACTTTACTGAACCTTCGATTTAAGTTAATTGAAATAATATGATTCTTGAGGAGGCGTTTTATATTTATTATATTCAGTGTTAAAGACACCAAAATAATTTGAAATTCAAACATTCTGACATAGAAATACATTATATCAAAATAACCGTTCTTATATCATCGTGAAATTGTATAGTATAAGCTTCTATTTTATTTTACCTAAGTTGTATGATTTGCCTGTAAAACATACTCAAATTAAAACCTTAATCTATATAAAAAATATACCAATTTAAGTGCTTTTGTTTAGAATTATTACTTATACTGTTATTAATTACACATATGTTCCTGAAACATATATTTTGAGAAATAAAAAACTATTTCAAAAGTCGTAAATCATGCATGATCGATTAGTTTTAATAGCACTGTCATTGCCTTAAACTTTTTTTAAATAAAGTAGTAATTTTTATCGAATAAAACAAACAAACAAACGACGCAGTTTCATACGTCGGTCTTTAAATAACTAACGCTTTAATTTTCGAAATTTACCAACAAGCAAGGAATTATAAGAAATAGTGGAATGCGTTTTACCGCAGAAAGCCTAAATAAAATTTTTACTGAAAATTTCCATGTAAATATGAAAGATAAAAGAATTGTCAGTTGTTAAGAACGACACTAATTTAATTTACATAAGTTCTCACGCTTCAATAGCAACATTTGCGTCAATAGAAAAATATTGAAGCCATAAGTAAGTAACCACACCAGGATAGGTTATGTGTAAGGTGCTACATTATATAACCGTAAATTAGTGGAATATTTACTTCAAAAGAAATTCCATTAAATAAATTAAAATTATAACAAATTCATTACATTCTTATTGCGTGACCAGTACTTGTGATCATATTTAGTTATCTGCGTATAAAAAGTCTATCTACACCAACCTGAATATTGAATGATACTACAGCTATACATTTCTTTATTATTTAGAGAATTTACACATCGATATTACATCAGAATACTCTGTGCATGACATAATACACGTACTAATTAAAACCGTAGAGAATCTTTAAATTTTCCGTTAAAAAGGAAAAAATTTAATGGACCATTACAAAGCTTTACCTGCAGCATCGTTCGTTTTATTGAGTTTAGTTCATTGTTTTGCGACAGACTTGGTAATGAACAAAACAACTGAATTAAAATTGTATCAATATAATTCAAAATGCCTTCCCAGCTAATGAAACCTTGCAGATTATCTTTGAATTTTTTTCCTCGCAGGAATCGACCATCCGTATACTGTAATAAACATTTATAAATTTATACATTTGTCTTTAAAATCTCACACGAATTACATTATCTTTACCAAGGAAAACGTTTCGTTAAGTAGTACCATAACAAAGCTGGAGTATTCGCCTGTATGGAGCAAAAGTAACAGCCCACGCGGAAAATTCTTAATTATCACTTCGGCATACGGTGAGATGAAAGCAATGGCGGAAATTCTTTGGAAGTCTGAAATAACGAAAGCTATTTTTATTCTGAAACAATTACAGAAAAGCAATAGATCGATTATAAAATTATACACTTACGATCAATTCTACAGGAAAAGCAAATGTGATAAAGATGTTTCATTAAAGTTTTTACAAATCTCCAGTAATGCGCAGGAAGAAAGGAAACAATACAGGTGCCATATTAAAATCCTAAGTTTTCATACAATAAACGAAACTAAATCATTATTTGATGTTATAAGAAGTTTTATAGAGTTGGTTGGAGAAACGTTAAATACCTACAACCGTGAGGTTTATTACAACAGTTAATTATTACAACCCAAATTTATATAATCGTAGTGAAGACATATCACTCTTATTTAACATGGTTAGATAATCTGCCTTGTATGAAGATTACGACGTAAGCGTTCTTCATAAGGGACTCAATTTTATGGGCAGTTCAAAAATCTCCAAGGATAATAAGTATTAAAATCATAATTTCAGCGTCAAATAAGAAAGTCTGGTTAACAGCAAAATAACGACAGATCACTGAAAAAACAATTTCTTACATGAAAATTTAAAACTGAACGCTCTTGTCAAATTTTTTCAGTTTTTTATTTGGTGAAAAAATTTAAAGTTTGAAAAAATTGTATTCACTACACAACAAAAAGTGAAAGCTATTGAATGTTTCTTTCGAACCCGCGTAAGAATAAATGGAGAGAGGCAATATTCACTTCATGACTTTTCGTGAAGAATACCCCGATTTAGTGTTCAATTACAATTATTTTCGCGACGTTGTAACTAAATCTGTGCAGTTATTTAGAGAAAGTGGTAGTGTCGCTCGTAAAAGTGGAAGTGGACCGTCGCTTAGACGAACAGAAGCAACGATTGAATTACAAACGTTATACAATGTTATTCTGTGGATGCGGCTAAAGTACCAATTCAAAATAACTCAATTTCACAGCCTACCCTAATTGGTATTTTTATTGATCTGTCGTTATAACTCTGAACACTCTTCGATTAAAGAATTCGTTGGATGCGTTTCGGTTAATTGGGTATATTCACTTGGAACTTCTTGTAATGCTCTAGTAAAAACGAGCATGCTTAAGTTTCTGACTTTAACATATATGTATTTTATAGCATCCACATATGCAGCGTATTTCAAGGTACATTAATAAGCGTTTTGACGGAGCCAGATTTAGAAAAGCCTATCGATTCTATGGAGAAGTTTGCTGAAATTGATTTACCAGTGATTGCTAGTACTGCTGCACAAAGAATGATGTTGGGGCGTTCTGAAGAACCGACGTATTTAAAGGTCTATCACAAAATTAAGTTACAAGAGCCTTTTAATATAGCCGACAGCATATTAAGGACTGCTTACTATCAGAACTGTTGCACCTACGTCGGGGAAAAACTCCTATAACGGTGAGTCTTTGGGGATGACGAAAAGTATTTTGCATTGTCCAGTTCGCAAATGAAGGTTGGTCCAAATGAAGTAAAATATACACTAAAAGCGAAATTTGCCGTCAAGGTCTTGATGTGGGGCGCTATATCTGAAATCGGTATTTTAGAGCTTGTGTCGGGCGAGTTAAAGGCGAAGCTCTCTGCGCACATGTTTATATTCATGAATGCCTACCAAAAATGATTAATTTTATTGATACTCATCAGAATAATGAAACAATATTTCGGTCCAATCTAGCTTCATGTCATTACGCCATAGTAATTCAAGACTAATCAACCGAAAATAATAAAAAAAAATTGTAGCTAGAGAGGAGAATCCCCCAAATCTCCCTCAGACGCGAACGATTTAAGACTTTTGGGCATTTCACAATAGAAAAGTATGCGAAAATGGTAAGGAAGACTAAAACAAATAATAGCTACTTCAAACAATATTTCCGAAGACCCGGGAAGTAGATGTTACCCTCCTCCAGAGACAAATCGGAGAAGTTAGAAGAAAATTGCGTGCCATTGAAGTTAAAGTCGCCTACCAGTGTTGTAAAACATTTTTATGGTCTTAGTCTGTAGGAACAATTTCTTATACTAATATTTCGAAATATGCAGACATAATATGCACTTATCTAACGTGTGTTCACAAACAGTCGTCATCCCAGTTGCCTTTAAAAACAAAATTTTATATCTTTGATTAATTCGTGCAACACAATGAAGCTTGGAAAACGTCAACTAGTTTTATGAAACGTCATTGAGTACTGTCATAGCGCGTTTAGGTTTGTTCAGTTTTGAAATCATGTTTACGCCGCAACAGAAAGCATTTATGCTCGAAAGTTATTTTCGCAATGGAGTACTGGAAAATGGAGAATGGCAATACTCGATCGAAGCTTCTAAAAATGAATTCAGATTGAGGTTTCCAAATGTAGTGTTTAACCACAATCAGTTTAGGAAGCAGTTGAGCAGATCACTTGCAAATTTTCGGGAAACTGCTTCAACTGATAAACAACGGGGAGGTGGAAGACCTAGACTTCGCACGGAACATGTTGTCAATATGGTTAGAAACGCGATCGAAGAGCGACCTACATCTTCAGTTCGAAGGCTTTCCCAAGAACTAGACATTCGTACAACAACTTTGTACAATGTTTTAAAAAAGGATATTCACTCGCATCCATACAAATTACAAATGTACCAGGAGCTGTTAGGTCCAGATTATGTGAAAAGAGTTCAGTACTGCCAGTGGTTTAATGAAAATTTGAACAACAATGATGTACTCGATAAGACATTTTTTTCAGACGAGGCCTGGGTGCACTTGAATGGTTACATTAATGCACAAAATATGCGTATGTGGGGAACCGAAAACCCTCATTACTTTAGAGAAGCAACGATGCATCCTGTTAAAATAGGGTTGTGGTCAGCAGTAAGTCGTAGAAGAATAATAGGCCCAATATTTTTTGAAGAGACTATAAATGCTGAAAACTATCGGAACATAATGCTGGAACCGTTTATAAATCAACTCCACGATGACGAGTTGCAAACCGGATATTTTCAACAGGATTCTGCGCGTCCGCACGTTGCACATGTTACTTTAAATTATTTACGAGAATTTTTCGATGACCGTTTAATAAGTAAAGACCTTTACCCACCACGTTCTTGCGACCTTACGCCTTTGGATTATTTCGTGTTTCCGTACATTAAAAATAATGTGTTTAGAAACCCAGTACACACATTGGGGGATTTGAAAAACAGCATTCAACACCAGTGCGACCAAATAACACCAGATATGCTAATAAATGTATTTGAAAGCATGAAGCGAAGAGTTAATTTGTGTATTCAAGAAAATGGTCACCATTTCCAACAGTTATTGTAATCTCAGTTCAGTTTGGTTTACTTTTGACACATTGTTTGACAGTTAATAAAACTTGCTGTTGTAAAGGTGATGTTATTAAGATATGGTGTTCCTACTCCCACTATTTTCCATATAAAACTTTTGTACTGTATCGTTTGACAGTATACGTACTAGTTTATATATTTGCCGCTAGATGGCGGCATACACTTTGATATTTTATAATCATAACCTATTATAAGGTAACGTATTTGTATAAATTTTGCACTTTTTGCAGAAGATATTAAAAACACATAAATAATATAAACGCTGCAGCTTTAAGAACAAATCGATTTTTTGTTTGAATTAAATAGGTTTTTTTTGCAAGAGGTTTGCTGCAATGCTGCAAACAAGCAATTTCATAAATTGTTCTCCCAAATGTTTTTCAGGGCATTTTCGAAAATCAGGTAAAAAGCACGGGCGAAACATAAATACTTTGTGTCGCCAAGAGTTGCGA
Organism: Melanotus villosus; assembly: GCA_963082815.1. Taxonomy (NCBI): domain Eukaryota; kingdom Metazoa; phylum Arthropoda; class Insecta; order Coleoptera; family Elateridae; genus Melanotus; species Melanotus villosus. The sequence continues at coordinate 46,516,776 of OY720418.1, read as the reverse complement.
TAATATTCAAAATTAAATATTTTGGCAGTTCTTGGTGTCAACATGCAACTGTTATAAGCGCCATCTTACAGCAATTGTTGGAACTAGTACGCAACTTGTCAAAGAATACAGTTCACAAACAATTGAAGGAGTGGAGACACCATCTTAATAACATCACCTGTTGTAAATAATGATGTTTGCATTTTTGCTCAATTTTAATAGACATACGTTTCTGAAGTCAAAACCTACTGGGATGACGACTGTTTATGAACACCCGTTATAAACGTCAAATATGTACCAATGTACCTACTTAAATATGCATTAAAAAATTTAACCGCTTAACCATTTTCAAATATTGTAGGTACTTGTTAACTAACTTTAAATTCTATTAAAATTATAAACTAAATACTTTTCGAGATTTTCAGGAGTGAAAATCTCTCTCCTATCGAATAAAATAATATGTTTGTATTTTGAAAAAGATCGTTCCACATCGCACGATGTTACCGGTGCGTACTTATATTTCGGTATGTCCTCCAGAAAAATTTCAGTCTGAATTTTGCTGTCATTAAGCGCATTTTGTGCATTTTGTATTGCTACAGCAGCGGTACTGTCAAAACTGTCAACAACCTACAAAAATAACCAGAAAAAAATAAACTTCAATAGTCCAGGCAACGAAGACCGTTTTTTAGCAAATGAAGAAATAAATCGGAAAGTTTTGAAATTTGGTAGGAATGTTTATTTGAGCGTATTATTGAATGTGTAAAAAGTCCTCAAAAATTAGAGGTGACTCGGGCCGCCATGTTGAAAAAAAGGTGCGCTTCATTATTCTTTTGTAAATAACTCGTTATTTATTTATTGAAAAAATACATATTATAAAAATTAAATGACATTAAATTCTCTATGAAAAAGCTACAATTCATTTTTTTGTAAAGTTAATATTTCCCGAGTAAATCAATGACAAACATCATACAGATCACTCAATTGTTCGAAAAGCATTTCTACGCGCCAACACTGTGTAAAATATAAATAATTCCTATTTGTAAATACTCAATCTATCAATGATGGTGAGACTAAATCAAACAGTCATATGAAATCACCTGATGTAAAAAATGAACCTGTGTTGCAATGGAAAAAAGGATTGGAAATAATTTCTTTACAGTGAAGTTTTCACGAAAGACAAAGTTCTTCCTTTAGCTACTGTAAAGAGTGCTGTAAAGATTAATGGAGAGGTTGTACCAGTTAATCCCCTACTGCTTTTTCAAAGAACTTAGAGAAGCATTTGGAGTACGAGTTGGCACCATATCCACTGTATCCTTTTAACGAAGCTGGAATGCGAAAGACGAAAAAATCTTCAATGTATGACAATTTCATACCATCAAATGAAGCTATTATGTTAGAAGACTGCATCAATATTGTCGATGGTGGATTTATTTTACATCGAGTCATTTGGAAACAAAATTCAACTTTTTCAACCATTTGCGCAGGTTACATAATAGTATATTTTCATAACAAGTGCGGGAAGTTAGCGATTCCGAAACGAATGCAGGACGTTACAGAAACGAACGCAGCGAGTTTCAGTACCTGCATGAGTTTCGGAATCGCTCTTCCCGCACGTGTTATGAACAACGTTTTTCCTACAAACGTTTAGGAATCGTCCTAAACTATCATTTTGTAAGTTTTCAAGTTGTCAAATTTGACATTTCCTTTTAAAGTAATAATCTAGTAAGGATGGTTGCTATGCCATTTTCTGATTTTTCAGAAATCGCTGTCACTTTCCGGCACTCCGTGCGGGAAAGTGGACTTTCCCGCACGCAAAATGAGTTTGGGAAAGTAACATTCCTAAACGTTTGTCGGAAAATTATATTCTGAAACATTACGTTCCAAACTGCACAGTAGTCTTCTATGGTTACTCCAATATAAACAATAGTACGAAGAAATCGGAGCAAAATCGGCAATCAGCAGTTAAAAAGTCTGTAGATTGTCACGTGTTTTTGTAATTTAACGTTATTTTAGGATTTTTAAGTCATTTTAAATTTATTTGCAAATTCTTTAGTACGGTCCTGTACCTTATTTTAATTTTCGTATCGATTATTTCATATTTGCTACAGTTGATTTCGTTTAGTCTGGAGGACATTAAGGTTAACTTATTTTGGCACGTTCTTCAGTATAATTCTCAGAAGTTTTCAGAGTCACTTCATATGTTGCATAGTTGCCAAAGCTGCCTTTGTTAGAAATCACAAGGTGACCTAAATTTTACGCGTGCTTCATCAAGGCATGATGTCATCTTATTCATTGAATTCAGTTTCTCGTGACAATGTCCCCGGGAATTCCCCGAGACGCGGGCTGTGGCGATTGAGCGTTCCACTCCCCTCTGCCTTCTTAGTGCCTTCAGTGCGTGGAAGATTACCAACCATGCTAGACGCCTTCTTCTAAGACGCGGTGCCGTATTTATCGTAGTTAAGGGTGGGTTCTTATAATGAACCAGGAAGGCTTCCGCTACCGGTGATTTCCTCGTGGAGGAATCACAATTATCGACGTCGTTCGGATCCACTTAAGGAATGCCAATATAATCCTGGAGTGAAATATATCGTGTGTGAGGAAGTTTAAGTGACAGTGTTGTCGAGCCGCCTACACGTTTCCTCCTCGTGAGGGATTTAGCAAACCCATCCCCAAGGATTATTCTCCGTCTTTCGCACCCGTCTTCGAAGGGAAAGCACGTCCATCACGCACTCCCTGGCTTACCGTTAACTCGCCAGGTAAAGACTTTTTTTCTATGCTGCTCATCCTGTTTTCTTCGTTTTGTTTTAATGTTTTTAACGTCAGTTTGACTTTCACGATTGCCTCTTGCTGGCAGGCCCGTTGAAACGTTCTTAGTTTTGATTTAAAAGTTAATAAGTACCGCCTTTGTCATTTGTTATTTTGTGTTTTGATGTGCAACGTTTAAAGTAATAGCAGACATCTAGCTTATCTATTTTGTCCAGTGACATGTGGTGAAGGCTTGTGAACCTCGCCTTTGGCGGATCCATGGTCACATAGCAATTTGAAGGTCTCTGGCAACTTGGTTAACTAGTTTGTTGTTCTGATTTTTGGTAAAGTAACGTAGCGATTTTATTTGTATTTGTCAAGTTAAGGTATTTGTGTAATATGTTGCATGTAAAATTATTGGTGCTTATTGTTAATTTGTTTACTGTGTTATTTGTGTCTTCCCATCCTGTTCTTTGTTTGGAATTGAGGGACTTAGCTTGTGGATATTTTTGCAGTAAGTAACGTAAATACAGTTCCCTCAATTCTCCTTTCCCGTAAAGTAAGTCTCGTATTTATGAATTGTTTTAATGTAACGTAATAATTTTCGATTGTCTTTTGCGTAATGTTTGATTGTTCATTTTTGTGTCTTTAAGTTATTAAATATTTTATTGTCAATTCAGTTTGGTGTTGTCATTTGTGTACAGTGCTTCCCGTTTATTTCAGAGTATTTTGTGTTCAATGTTTGTTTTATGATTTACGTGTATAAAGTGTTAGCCTGCCTACAAGATTTAGAGTTTTGCAGTAAAGTAATTTCAGTCAAGCAAGGTAAGTCACATCTTGCGCAGGATGCAGCTAGAACGACGACCCCCTTTTTTTTCGAGCCCCTGGGAACCTTCCATGATGGGTTTCCTTCTTTTAGATCTTTGGGGTGACTTTATTCATGGTGGCACCCTATCTACCGTTTACGACCATCCCCTTTTGAAGGGTTAATAGGTGTTTTGAGTACTATTTTTAGCGAAACGAACCACCCATCTTCACTGCAGTCTAGCCGAGTGCATTCCGGATTTGACATCCCCAATTCAATGTCGTAGTGTGCGTTTGGCACGTGACAAGATATCAATTTTGAAGAAAATATGAATGTAACCGTTCGACAGGATCAATTTTTATCGAACGCTAAAAATAAAAGCAGATTAATGGACATGCTATCAACGAAGTTAAGGGACCATGGAATTGAATTTTGTCAAAGCATAGATGATGCAGATTGTCTCATTGTTAACACTGCAATCGAAGCATCTTTTACAGATAAAAATGTGGTTATCGTTGGTGAAGACGTTGATCTAATCTAGTTTTGTTACTTGCATTGACTCCATCAGAAAAAAATATCGCTAGAGCTGGAGAAAAAATTTTCCTTGCTATCTATAGTGCACGTTCTACAGATTTTTCTTTAGGTAAACATCGATTTAATTGTTTCGCAAAATCAGTGACAAAAATAAAACCAGACATTGCTTCACTACCACCAACAGAGGGAGTAGCCAAACAGCATTCTTTCGGAGTGTACCATCAAGTACAAAAATGGCAAGGAAATGAACTATCACCTGAAGTATGGGGCTGGAAACGTGTGCATGGTTACCTTGCTCCGATTACAATGATGGCCTCCATTGCCCCTGAGACTTTATTAAACTTAATTTTTTGCAAATGCATAACTGGTTGTGCAGGTATGTGCGGATGCAGGAAAGCAAGGATTATTTGTACGGCAGTTTGTAATAATTGTCATGGAGATTGCCTAAACGGACCAACTACTATCAACGATGAGAACAAAAATAAAGACGTAGATGATGAAGAAATGGCAAATACGAGCTCGAGACCATCTTTCCGTGCCGAATGCGTTGATTTCGAAGTATTAGTTGATCCGTTTCATTATCATGATACAACTGATGAGGCATCTCCAGTCATGCTAAAAAGAAACTGCGCACATAACATCGATAATGATAAATAATAACTTGAGTATACAGGGTGTTTAAAAAATAGCGAAACAACGCTATACCAGACTATTCAGGGACACCCCCTGAGTACTAGAAAAATGTTAAAAAAATTCTATCTCGTGATTCCTTGAAGATATGGAGGTTATAAGATTGGAATTTAACATTTTTATTATTAACCAATTCTGAATATTTCAACAACTTTTGTAGTGAAAGACATATTTAAAATAATATTCAACAATAATATTTATTTAAAATCAATAAATAGTACCTTTATATGAAGTTTTATTTTTTATGATGATTTTTGTGCAAAACAAATCGTTTAAATGGCGAGATTTATCTTGACTTTTTAAATAACATTTTACCCCCACTATTGGATGACGTTCCCTTAACTGATAGAGCTTTGGTTTTTACACGATGGGGCTCTTCCGTATTTTGATATCGTCGTAAGAAATTTTCTAAATGCAACGTACAACAATAACTGGATAGGACGAGGAGGTCCAGCGCCATGGCGACGTACATCCCCTGAGTTACACCAGCTTGACTTCTGCATTTGGGGATATTTAAAATCACTGGTATATTCAAGGCCCATTAATAATGTAAGTTTAAGGCAATGAAAGACCATAATTTATTATCATTGCATCTTGGGAAAGACCAAGTCGTTCTAGGACGTCAACATAAAACATACAATAAACAAACTATACATATCAAAATCATGAAAAATTGGCATAAGCATAAGTTTGGTAGTTAATTAGGAGGTACCTACATGTAAAGTCTTAACAAGTGATAATATTAACACTAAGATAAGTATAAGGATGTAAATGTTAAGTACTGCGGTGCAACCAAAAGCAAAGGTTTGGAAGTAGACTAACAAAAAGGTAGAAAGCACTTTGAATATTTTTTGTGTGAATGATTTTTAGTTTTATAGTGTTTAAACATACAATTCCATATTAAGATTCTTATCTTCGCCTTATCTGTTATTTAAAATAATTTTGAGTCGCAGCAACCTTGATTTTTATTTGTTTACAAAATGTACACTTCACTTAGATGGCTACGGTGTCAACTGTAATATGTGTTGCCTACCTAGTTATTATACAATAAAATGGAGGGCATATTCAGTCAAAACGCTTATCTATCTATCTCTCTCCCCCCCCCCCCCCTCTCTCACTTCTCTCTATCTCTCTTCTCTCTCTCTCTCTCTCTCTCTCTTTTCTCTCTCTCTCTCTCTCTCTCTCTCTCTTGGTTTTAGTAATTAAATGTCTGGTTTGTCGCAGCGTTCCAACAACGTCGCTCATACGCGAGAACATATTATTTAGCTTTATAATCTAAGTTAGATTACCAAAATAAGGCTATATACATACCTAATAACCTAATAGCTATTAATTATTTGTTTGATAAAATTACTTTCCTTAAGTGAAGACCATACCTATTAATTAGTATAGTAATTAAGTCTAAAGAGATATTCCTTCTAGAAAATCTCTTAAGGACTGTTCATTTTACTAAGTGGACACTAAATTATTGCTATAACTATTAAACTTTTTATCAAATTTCACTTTATTTTATTTTGGAATTATAAAGGTACGTTTTCATTGCAGATATGTCGCGAAAATACATGTCTCATACATGTATTATACAAGTTTGTCGGATTTGTACAATACAAGTTGGAGACATTGAAAAGTATGCGACTATTTTGTTGGTGTATAGGACATGTTTTATACAAATCTCAGGTTCCCGTGCGAATGGAAAACACATACATATCTGAAAGTCCGCGCAGTCGTAGTAGCCCTATTTGAGCTTTGTTTACTATTTATTTTATTGTTGGGGGTTATAAAATGGTGACAGTGGTAGTGCAGAATTTCTGTTTATTTTACTTTGGTTAACGTGTTGCAATATATGCAAATAATGACTGTTTCTTTTGTATAAAAAGTTTCTGCTCCACCATCTTCGTTTATTCTTTTTTTGCATATTTTATTAGTATTGCTATGAAAAATTAAATAATTCCCTGCTGCGCACACAAATAAGAACCCTTCACTGGAATCCATATTAGTTCACGATAGACAAGTTGTTAATGTAAACAGAAGGTTTGTATCATACATTCTCAATACGTAAATACAATTGTTTTAAACAAATCGGAAACAAATATGCTGTACAAATCTCATACATGTTTGTGTATTTGTCGCCGACTTGTTTGCAATGAAAACATACCTTAAGACAACTTATATCGAAGTTTATTACTTAGATAAAAACTAAATATAATCAAGAACGATAGAAATTTTGAACTTTTGCTCTTATGCCAGTTATAAGCCTTTTGCACATCATCAACTGAAATTTTTCGGCTAGCTTCACCCCACATTTGTTTAAATTCTTCAACTGTTTTAACTTTTTGACCATGTTTTATCAAGTATCTTTTTGTAATAGCTCGGTAGCGCTCAATGGGGCGAAGCTCAGGACAGTTTGGTGGATTCTCCCGTTTCTGTACAAAATCAACATTTTTAGAATTCAACAGTTCCAGCGTCTTAGCAGAATAGTGTGCAGATGCTAAATCTGACCAAAATAATGGGGAATGTTTGTTTTTACGATATAGGGTTAGTAAACCTTTTTGTATGCATTCCTTCCTATAGACTTCTCCTCCAATCGTACCAGTTGTAAAAAACATTGAACTTTTAAGACAACAAGAGCATATGGCCTGCCATACAGGAAATTTCTTTCCGAATTTATCTATTTTGATTGCTTTTACATTGTCAAGTACATCTTCTCCCACAACTGCATTGTATAATTGTTGCCCTGGTAACGTACTGCTTTCCATTTTGACGTAGGTTTCGTCATCCATAAGAATGCAACGAGTTTCGTTTTGAAGCAAAACACTGTACAACCTCCCACATCGTTTCTTCGATTGTAGTTGTTTGTTCTCACTTCTCTTTGGCATTTTTTACTTTTTGTAAGTCCGTATGTTATTCCTCTTTTTTACATTTTGTACAGTACCAATGCTAACACCTTTCTTTTTAGCTATTTCACGTACAGCCAAAGCTTTTTCTGACTTTAACAGCTTCATAATGTTCTTCTCAGTTTGTACATTTGCTGGGCCTTTTCTGAGCTGCGATTTAGGTAAATCTTCAAGCGTATGATGCTCCCCAAATTTTTTGATAATTTTAAAAACCACCGACTTTGAACACTTTGTAATATTTGCGAGTTTTCGCAAGGATAACTTTTCTGAACACCACTTTTGCAGAATTAGTTTTCTGGTTTCGACATTAATTTGCTTCATAGCTGCAAATATTGGACAACTATTGTAAACAAAAGCTACAACTGAAAGTTCTTACTTCACTGAAGTCATCAATGCTTATTACTAAAAATATAGTTGCAAGTTGAAGGTTTAGCATGGGATTAAAGGTGTCCGTTTAGTAAAATGAACAGTCCTTAAAAAACATATGATCCGCTTACTTGATATTATTTATTCTCTTACCACTGACTGTAATACTTTCATCCGATTCAAAAAGAGCTTGCCTGAAGGTCGTTTACAAGTCATGTTGAAAATCAAGGGTAAGAAAACACACCCTTGCCCACTGAATTATAACTCATAATGCTTCTTTCTTCCAATGCCCGTCTTAGAACCGAAAAACCAGATGTTAAATAGCAACACACACCCGAGTTTTTGCCTACCCCTGTCGAGTTCTGTAGTGCCAAGGGCTCTCCATTTGGTGTCTCTGCAAATGAAAAGGGTGTCTGAATATCCAACACTGCTTCTTAAGTTTACTGAAAACATTAAGAATCTACCGCTTATGTTTACTATAAATTGTGAATTACCTTTACAAAAGATGTTAGCATGTAACCCGGTATAAAATTATAGTTCCCGCAGGTTTCTCAACACTTTTCCTTAAAATGCGAATGAAACTTCTACGTAGGTTCTTTTCAAGGGTGTTTCCTATGCCATATATTAAATTAAAGGAAGTTTATTTAACCATTTGCACTTTAGTCTTGCAGTTTCAGTGGTTCCATAAGTATACCGTCGAACTCTGTTGATTTCTCTTTATTTCGTGGTTTCTCCACTTATAATACTACACTAATAAATTCGAACGAGCCAAAAAATTGTTATGTTAAGAAAACGTGAAATATATCAAGGTTGTCCAAATTTGTTCAAATTTGGTAGGTTGGTATAAAACTGAAAAGGAAACAACTTTTTCATTTAACATTTTTCGAAATTTTGAAAAACAACCTAACTTTTTGTAATTTTTTTGAAAATATGTCGAATTTGACAGGTATAGCCGATCGATAATAAAAAATCGTCAACGTCATTTTGCATTATTTTCCAAGCAAAAACTGTTCATGAAATCTAAATTTGCGTAAACTAAATAAAAAAAAATTCCCATATGATGCGGACTTTAACGGTGACGCTGTATATCTTTAAATGAGGACTATACTGATTGATTCGCCCCTGAACAATTCGAGGGGCAACCCAAATTCATAAACATAATAATTGATCTATGTTAATCCTCTATTAAATTTATATAATCGGATGTGGCTTAATTCAGAATGATACTACATAATTAAATGTCAGATCAAGATAAATATCCCTTCCAGGGGTGGAAATCCGTTGGGTTCGACAAAATTCTAGTCGGATAGTCCAATGACCACAGTTACTACCTAGTCGATGCGCGTTTAAATTCTTGGCGCCGCAAGTCTAGATTTCGCCTAATTAACAAACAAACAAGATTATATTTTAAGCTGACAACTTTCATATAACCTATAACTATAAAATTAAAAAAAAAAAGATTATCAGTATCAAAATCTTTCTTCATTCCTACTATAATATTCATAGATTTTTTCATCTATTTGGAAGCAGTTCTGAAATATTCAATGATTGGTCAACTTCATATAAAGCGTGGGCACTATTAAATTGTTGCTTAAAAAAACGAATGTAAAAATTATAATTATTATTACTTATATTTCAAACACTTCTTTTATTTTTCAAACTAGCAACATTAGGAACATATTTAAACATAAATTCTCTGTGAATTACAGCTAAATGATCTTATTTTAATAATTCTGCCCATAAAGTTTTGCACAGACATGTTGGTGATTAGTTTTGTGCACTTTGTCCACTTTCTTCGAAAGTCTTCTAGGGAAATTGCTGGTTCACACGTTTAGCGAAGTTTTGACTTGATATGGACCCAATACTTTTCTATTGGCCGCAGCGCGGGACAATTAGGTGGATTGGTGTCCTTTGGTACAAAATTAACATAATATGTTTCATACCATTTCACGGCTTGTCTGGAATACTGACAACTAGCCAAATCCGCCCAAAACAGTATTGCAGTTGTGTATCTTCTAGTAAAAGGCAAAAGTCTTTTTTGTAGGCATTCGCTGATGTAAGTTTCGCTGTTAATGGTTCCGCAATTGAATAGAAAGGAGCACTGCAATTACCACATTGGCAAATCGCTTGCTATACTAGATATTTTTTTGGGAATTTTTCAACTTTAATGTATTTTTCTGAATCACTAACATTTGATCTATCTGTACAAGTATAATAATTATTGATTTCCTGGAATAGTGTTGAAATCTGCTTTTACATGTAAGTTTCGTTGCCTATAACGATACATAACGAATTCTTTGTCAGCAAGTGTTACAGTTTTCTGGACCGAATAACAGCTCTATTATATTGTTTTCTTGAACCTTTGGGACTTTTTTCTCGTATGATCTTAGACCGCACCTTTTTTGATTTTCCGAACATACGCCTCACTAATTCCAATCTTCCTGACAACATCAAAATTAAACATCGGGGTGTTGTTTTTAAAAACCAGCCACACGTTTTGTTCCACATATTTATTGGGAATTAAGGTAGGCTGGCCGTTGCGTGTTTTCTGTTTTATAGAACACGACTCCCGAAAGCTTTTAAGGCATCTTTGTACTGTTCTTTGAGATATTTTACACATTTTGGAGAGCTTTAAAGTTGAAAGTCCTGGATTTTCCAATGATTTTCACAAAATTAATTTCCAAACTTGTTCTTGTTTCAACACTGTTTTGACGTCAACAAAGCGGACGCTTTTAATTTTACTATACTTTACGCCAAAGGCCACTGGAGTCGAAATAAAAAATTTCGTTTGATTAGAATCTATTATACAACTTAGGTAAAGCAGACGAAAATTTAATCTTGCTCACGCTCTATTGATCAGTTACTTTATGATCTAAATTGTTGTCCGTTAGCATTTCCCTGACATGATGTATCATACTTTGTGGAATCGGTACGGTAGGAAGAAAGTTCAATCGATTTACCTGGCGTATGTACCTACTCGTATTTTTGGGGCACGGTACATTTTGCTATTGGGCAAGGTCAGTCTGTACTGGCTGTGGGAATAAACGTCGGACAGGACTTCATTATATCCTGCGTTTTGACTATCATACTCCTTAAGGGATTTTTATTTAAAACCCTGTAAGGTTAATTGTTAACCACTGTACCGACTCTTTCAAGCTAATCTTTTTTTAACCATAATGATGATCTTATTCTATATATTTTCTAATACAACTTATGAATTTTCAGTTACGTTGCTAATTAAGATTTCAATACTAGCTATTAGGTCGTCCAAAAGTTTTTTAGTATATCCTAAATTCAATTTCAAACGTTTGTTTTGAAAAGTCATTTCTTGTTTACTAAATGACTGAGAAGATCATTCTTAGTTATAGAGGGATCAGAAACAGTAGGAGCTTTTTGCATTGCCTTCTTATATATATTTTTTTCATTTATGCCTAAATAATCATTTTTTCAAATTTTTGTGTTCGTTAATTACGAAAATTCGCATTTCAAAAATACACCACTGTTGAAACTGGTTTAGTCAAGTTACACGTGAGAGCCAAATATAACTTGGAGGTTTCCAGTTCAAGTCCATTTTGTTTGTTGTACATTTTTATATCATTTCCACGTCTAGCCACTTTTGTTTAGCAGAAGAAAAAATAAACTTACTTATTTTATAATTTGAGTTAACTTCAACATTAATAAATTCTGACAAAACTTTGAGAGTTTTAGAATCTTTCAACAATTTAATATCCGATTGAAAATAGTATTATTGTACCTGTTTAACTTCTGTGATCGGGAACCATCTTCATTGATTCGAGGAACTAAGCATGTTATCTGGGTCACTCGAATGTTAAAAGCCCTGTAAAATAAAAAAAAAATAATGAATTTAATTTACCTAGATTGCAGTAAAAATGTTTCAGGATCTACACGTTTTATGGCCCACCTTGTATATCAGAAGTCCATTACTATATCAATCTGCTCCCACCTTAAAATTAATAACTAGGCAACACATTACTTTCTATAAACAACTAAACTGAACTAAACTGTTTATCTATAAGGCTATTATAGAGTGTTGCCTATTTTGGAACCTTAGATCAGAAACATATAAAATGGGCATCTGGTACTTTACCTAACTGCTACTACTAACTAATAAGCCCGCACTTATTTATGAGACATTCGCTGTAGCCTACTGTAATTTTAATAGAAATAGTTTTACCTTGAGTTTGTCAAGTGACGTTTCAATCAACTTTACTATGCTTGAATCTATTCTTGGTTCGTGTAGCTAATAATCTAAAAAAAAGTGCTTTACGTACAGACAAACAATGATAAAATAATAAAAAAATTAAATTAAGATAAACTACTTCCTATGTTTACTCGACTCAAAACAACATGCCTTTTTAATAATAGATTTGACCTAAAAACATCTTTGATATTTCATTAATCATTTTAACTTGATAGCAGTGGCTGTTGATTATCGAATAGAAACCCTTAGTATCGGTTCATCAAATTCATAATATATACTTATGGCGTGTCTGTTAAATTGTACCAATGCAATAAGTATTCCTTGAAAATATTCAAAAAGTAATTTTCTGTTTCTTTACAACGCACTTAACCGAAAAAATTATATGAGGACATGTTGGCAGGGTAATTTACTACATTAAACGAATACAGATTATTAACTTTAGATAACAGCAGACTGACATTATCTTAACTTCTAACAATAAACTGAAAAAACGTTATAACGTTATTACCCCTGCATTAACACAGTAGAAACATGCACGACGATACAACTCGTTTTATAGAGTTTAGAAGAAAATGAAAAGTCAAATTTTCCTCATGTTATTCGAAATATTACAAATAACTTCTAATTATGCTAATATTCAATTACTAAAGGAAAACGATGAATTAAATGCGTGTGTTTCGATTCTCATACAAAAGTTATTTATCTTAGAAGAAAATCTGCTTTTTATTTTCGAAGATCGGCAGATATCGCTGCCATTAAATACCAATCCACATATCATCGTAGCTATAAAGAAACCAATACAAATGCCGGTAAAATTCTATACTAATTACGTAATTTATATCAAGGGGGCGGATTTTTTAAATGTCACGTTAATAGCACTAAAGAATAGCACAATTTGGAACGAAAATAGAAGTCCAAGGGGAAAATTTCTTGTGATTAGTCCACCTGTACCTAATTTGGAGTTCTTATTTGAAATTCTCTGGAAATCTGACATCATGAATGTTGTATTAGTCATATATGGAGGAGCTGCTCTAAAACTTTATAAATTTAACCCATTTGAAAATAACAACGCTTGCGGAGCCAAGTTGAAAATCAGTTTTAACGAAATATGCAACGAAAACACTTCAGTTTCTTTTGATAAACAAATAAAAAAACTAAATGGTTGTCAGATTAAAATGTTAACGACGGAAAATTTATCAGCTTTTCAGAAGCTAAGTTTAGGAATTACCAACGCTATTGCGATGTATATGATCGAGCTAATGGGAGAAATTTTGGAAGCGAAGGTTTCGTTTCCTGTTGTGAAGAATGATGAAAATTACAAATGCGTAATGTATGATTCTAGCAATGACATAACCCTCTTTCCCTTACCTGTTAGAGCATTGGCCCTTTACGAGGAATACGAGCTGAGTGACTTATTATATCGTGATGAAGTTATATGGGTGGTTCCAAAAGCACCTAGAATTTCCAACGTGAAAATGATACCGTCAATATTTAAATGGAAAACACGGTTAGTAGTAATATCAACAGCCATTTTAATAGCAATTTCCTGGTGGTTAATTGCAAGATGTATTTGCGAATCAGAAGTATTCAAGAACTTATCTAGATGCACCTTGGCAGTTCTATCCTTTACTTTTGGAAGTTCAACGAATATTTTACCAAGAACGCATGCTTTAAGGATCCTTACGATGTTTTATTTATTCTACTGCATACAAGTAGCAACCATATTTCAAGCAAAATTAATTAGCGTGTTGAATAATCCAGGGCATGAGCGTGGAATCTCTACGATGGAGGAGTTTGCAGAATCTGGACTTCAGATACTCGTACATTCAGTCGTTAATCAAACAATGTTTGTAGACGCAAGTAATAAGATAGCTGTTAAGTTACGTCAAAACTTTCTTGTACAAAAACCATATAACGCCACAAAAAATATCCTAAAAGTTGCTTATTATCGAAACTACAGCACCCACACTCCTACACGAGTCTTGAACAAAATGTTTCCGAAAGAAAAAACACTGATTGATCTAATACAACAAGACACAGGTCTTTTAGAGTCTGAATCCGTGATGGCTATGCGAAAAGGCCATTATTTTTTGGATACATTTAATAGGATCAGCAAAACAATATTTGAAAGCGGTTTTCATGAAAAATTACTTGCAAGCGCGTTTAGGCCGTACAATATTGAACAACAAGATTTGGAAAGAAGTGGCAGTATTGGGCAATTGCAAAGCATTTTTCTGTTGGGTAGTTGTGGATTGATAATGGCTACTTTAGTGTTTCTCATAGAGATATTGTCTGTTTGTTGGAGAACCAATGGAACCAATAAATTTCAAGTTCTATCATGCAAATTCTGAAGGTTTTCAAGCAGAGCACTACACTATACGAATAAATGAAGTGCAGGAATGTAAATACAAGTTTAAGAATTACACTGTTTAATTTTGTCCGGTTAATAACTAAGATTTTCTTGGTTTAGTTGATCATTTATTTCATAACAAACTTAATAAAAGTCAATGTATAGGATTGTTTGACGAATTGTTTTCGCCATTTGCTTTAGGATTTATGACTTTCTTCAAATTAAAGTAGATACAAGACCAAAAATATTTTTTTTCTATAGTAGCTGTTAAAGTGCTACTTTATCTATTAATTTGAGTAGATAAAGTAGCACTTTAACAGCAAGGGTAGATAAAGTACTATTTTAACAGCAAGGGTAGATAAAGTACTTACTTTATTTTTTGTTTTTAACCCTAAAACGCCCATACTAATGACATTTTAAAACGTGACTCGATTTGTATCTTTTTAAACGTCAATGTCAAATAAAATTTATTTTATAATTTTTTTCCTTTAAAATAAATGCTATAGAAAAAAATAGAGTATTATACACGACGATAAAATTTAATTATCTTCTCGAAGATAAAATACAATTTTATCGTCTTGTATAATAAATAACTATTAATCGTAAAGCAATGGGAGTTTATTTAATTCATTCTAGCGTAGATCATTTGTTTAATGTTATTCATTAAGTAAGGTTGTTTATATCATTATATGTTATTTTAAACTTGTGTGAAGTTTTTCTTAACATAAGATTGTGAAATGTTAATAAATTAAAACATTCTTAGAACTGAAAAATTATTCCTATTTAAAGGTAATTTATGCCTCAATATGCAAGAGATAAATTTAATTTCTACAGGAAATATCAGAAAGTATTATTTTTCAGAAAACAGTTTTTAGCTACATTTTTAAATGTGTTAGTTTAAACCAATTGCTATAATTAAATTCCAAAATCTGTAATGCCGCATTCCTTATAAAACTATATAATTTGCGTTTTTAGGAGAAGGGCATGTAGGTATGTTAACAAATAGTTTAAATGATTGGGAACTTTTAATAATTTTTCGATAGAGTTTAATTTTTTTAAATTTTACTAAATTGTGCTATATTATTAATAACAATTCGAAATACCAATCAACTAACAGCCATTAACACACACAATCGATAATCAACCACAACAAAGTGTTGTAGTTTTATTATCTTTTCTGCTATAATCATATTAAGAAACGAGTAACAACAGACCTTTTTTAAATAAAAACAGAATGTGATGCAGATAGGAATACATTCTAACAATTATATTCGTAATTCAAATTGGGCAACCTTTAAACTTTAAGCTCGGTTATGAAAGAAGTTTACGTTTATAAAACCTCACAATCTGTAAGTTTTGCTACAGAAATCAATATAATAAGTTCCGCTACGTACAGATGTCGCTTACAAGCAACAAACTGGAAATTTTAAAAGGAAATATGCAGACTTTCCACAGCTGTATTCTAAAATTACCACAAAAGATAATTTAATACATGTTCCAGTTCGTTCATTGTTTAAAGGGCAAGTTCGACATCTCCTGGTAACTTTAAGTTAATGCTATTTTTCTTGGTAACGGTTATTAATACATTTCACTCTTCAGTAAATAAGTAAATACCTACGTAAAACGCTATAACATTTTCGAGTTTTTGGGAAATTGGTCGTAAGGGATACTTTATACAAGTTACATATTTAAAAAAAGCAAGCTGGTTTCTACAGTTAAAAAAATCTCTTTTTACTAAAATTACTTACTAAAATATGGGATTATTGCCTACATCGATTTCTTGCAAACGTTTATTAATTTTAGGAGACTCGTATAAAAATGAAATTAGAGAAGAATAAATTAGAAAAACTTCGGCAGATGCACATAAAATATTAAAAACATATAAAAATAATTACTTTAAAGCCATAGTGGTTTTTTAATCCCACCACATAAATAATAAAACTCAATATAATAACACACAAAGTCGTTTAAATGTAATGAATATTAGTTTTACTTTTATTTTATATAAATATATACCGATACAACATTTAATATTTCAGGGAAACGTATTATAAATTTTCTTGGCCTGAAAATTTATCCTTGAATATCTGAAAAGTACAAAAATAGTATTCAACCTAAATAATTATACTTAGGTTTACCAGAGTATCAGCCCTTCAAAACGTCTTATTATAATTCGCTTATTTATTTATTTTTTCTAACACTAATATCTTATACTGTTTCTATGATGCATAAGAGCTCACTTATTATGTTGCCTGTAAAATACGTTTTCTCTATAAAATACGTCGTCAATGACAACGTATTTGATAGGCCTTTAAAATACGCTTTTCTCTATAAAATACGTTGTTGCCTAGCAATCTTCGCATTTTGTGTGTATATTGTGACGCGTCTCAAATAATAATTTGTTAAAATTTCTAATAATATACCATGAGATCGAAAAAAAGATGATTCTGAGCAGGCCTTGACTAGTACAACGCGATTGGTTACACTGGTTCTAGAATGCCTATGAATTATAATGTGACAGTGACATTTCAAATGTAAGTCAGTCTTGCAATCTTGTTTCCAGAATTACTTAAGTTTATCGTTGTAATACTAGTGAAGGATCACATTTTGAACACCTACTCTAACATGTATTCATCTTAGTTTTCAGTTTTTTCCCTAAATAAATACTGTTTTGTGTTTTAATTTATTTGACATTTATTAACCTCTAACCTACTGCCACATTTTGAAATCAGTCTTGCCAATCGTGTTGTACTAGTCAAGGCCTGCTCAGAATCATCTTTTTTTCGATCTCATGGTATTAGTGAAAGATATTAGTGTTAGAAAAAATCTTGAAGACAACTCGTGTTTTATAGTTTAAAAATCTTGGTCTATCAAATCCTCAGCTCACTTCGTTCGCTCGGATTTGCACGACGACCTTGATTTTTAAACCTTCTATAAAACACTTGTTTTCTTAGTAGCTATATTTCGGATTATTTATTTGTTTATGTTCGACTGTTTCAAAAAGACGTCATTTTTGACTGTGTTTAGTGTCCATAAAGACCCCTTTAGTGGACTAGTACCTTTTAACTTTATAGGTAGGTAGTCATAGTAACAAAGTCATATCAAACTGTCATATTAAATTAAACGTCATTATTTTAAGAAGGAAATATCATTTCAGGGCAGTCGAACATAAAATTATCTATGTCACTCGTACAAAAACGGACTTTTAGACTCGCCTTATTTATTTGCCTCGCTCGCGCGCTCGCTCGGCCATAAAATGCGGCTCGTCCAAAAAAGTCCTACATTTTGTACTTGTAACATAAATAACTATTATGTACACAACGTGAGCCAACGTGCGAACACCAACAATTTCTCTGTAATTATTTATCACCTTAAGTAACTGCAGCCTTCATATCGTTTATGAAGTAACTGCATGTAAAGATGTAGAGTGTAAGCATTTTGTAACTTTAAGAAAAGTTAATTAAATGTATATTTTCCTTAAGAAAACACTTTAGTGACTGCCTGTTAAATCAAAATTTAGAAGTTACATACTTCTATTTTTTAAAATAGTTATATTTTTTAAACAAATTATTGTTTCCCAATTAACAAACATTACTGTTTATCTTTATAATAATAATAATATAATTGAAAATATTTTTAGGCGATACAAATAACACGGTGACAAATACGACATCCTCTTTAAAAGCTATACAGCCGAAACAAATATCTTGAATACTGTTTCAATTTCTGGTTAAATGATACACGTAGATTGTTGTGGTTGGTGGTGTACGAATGCGGGTCCTGCGGCAGAGCTCTGTTTAAATTTCCTAGGAAGAAATATTGTTTGTATCTTAGCATTCCGAGTATATTATTAATTTCTAGGTAATTATATACGAGTAGCATTAAACAACGTAGAAACGGAATGATTGATCATGCTGTCATTTAGAAGTGATAAAATAGTTCATTAGACATCATTATCTGTTGCTCAAGAAATATCATGTGTTATATTTGCAAGAGCTATTATACAGCTAGAGCTAGACGATTTACGAAAACCTGAATGAATTCCCTAAAACAAATTATGCTTATTAAATAATGTATGTATGTACAGCACTTTCAGGCCTGAAGGCCTATGACTTTTTGCTGATGCGTTAGCGTATGTGGTTTTAACGGGTGCAATGCACAACCCGAATCGTCGCTGCGAGTTATATGGTTGGTGCGCCTTTTATACCTACATACTGCACCATGTGTAGAGTGTAATGTGAGTGTATGTGTGTGACCTTGTTACTCTACCTCTTAGGCCTGTATTCGGTGGAGAGCGTCTTTATTATTAAATAATAGTCTTAACTATTTGATGATTTACTATTTCTTCAAACACTTTTGTGAAAGCAAATAAAATACTTACTGAATATGCTCTGAAAGGCTTTGTTGCAAAAAGCTTGTTTATTTTGTTCTTAGTTTATTTGTTCGTTATAGTTTTTCGTTATTTGTTCTGATTCAGTTTTTTCGTTTTGATAACTATTAATTTTCTTCGTTAAATTTTTCAAATTGTGGATATGGAGTACAATTTTGTGGAATATGCAAACATGCATCTAACCTTCGGGAAGTGTCGTGATAACTTTAATGCTGCTGCTAATTTGTATTTCGAACGTTATGCAAACAGAAAATATCTACATGCTAACGTTACTCGACGACTGGATCAACGGATACGAGATACTGGAATAACTGCGCCCACTCAGGTAGTTTACGTAGGCCGCCCTCGTCGAATATTGTTGCTGCAAGTTGAAGAACATATCTTAACTGTAGTCGAAAATGAACAAGAACAAAGCACGCCGTCCATTGCCAGAATATTTTATGTTATCCCAAGAACCGCTAATCGAGTATTAGACAAAAATGGTTTGCAGCAGGGTAGAAAGTAAGAGTCAGTAAAGGCCAATTTTTCAAATTACAAAACAGTTAGTAAGAACGTCATTACATAATATATGGTTGAAAATAATAACACATTACATCCGAGGTGTGAAATGTTTCATTACAGCCGAGGGCTTATGTATGACCGAGAGGCGAATCCTCGTGGTCAGACATAGCGCGAGGCTGTGATGAAACTCCCACCGAGGTATGTATAATATTTTATTCACAATTATTAATCATTGAATTTTATTAATATTTTTGGACAGCTCTATTATATTTTATTGTAGCCTACTTTAACATATAGATCTATGACAGTGTCGCTAGGCAACCGTACATAAACATTTTCCGTGCGTGGGTGGAAAGTGTTTTCTGTTACTTTCCACCAAAGAGATTGTCATTACAGTTAGGAATAACGTATTTCCCAACCTCTACAAGATTAGGAATCGACATATTAGTATAATAATTGTGAATAAAATATTGATATGATATATTTAGAGAGTTTCTTAATACAGGAAGTTATGATTTGATTAGGATAATATTAATAAATAAACACCTTTTAAAGTAATATAAAATTAATGTAAAAATGCTAATTGTTAATTTTTAAATAATGTAAAATTAGTGTTAAAATGTTAATAGTTATTGATTATAAAGAATATTGTATATAAATAGAATAAGTTAGCTTGATAATTAATTTTATAAAAGAATTTTGTATAGAGTGTGTTAGTTAGAAAAAAATAATATATAACCAGGGAGATAAAAAAGATAAACAGAACATTAGAAGGTTTTCATAATAACTGATTTGGGTTTTATGAAATTGAAAACTAAAACTGATTTAATTTCATATTAACCTACTATAAATGAAAAATAAAGTATAATTTAATGAAAAGTAATTCAAGATTAATAATATTCTGTATAATAATAATAATTTGGAATTTATAAAATGTGAATACAAATGAAATAAAATTTTATTTTTGAATCGAAATTATAAATTTGGATTTTAAAGAAGAATTTAACTAAGGTGTGGATAAAGGTGGAATTGGATTGTTGTGGGGTGTTATTGGATTGAAAAGTGAGTGAGAAACTAGTGAATTTTTGGAAAGAAACAGAAGGTGTGTTGGACAAGTCGATTGTGAAAGGTAGATTTTAAATTTATTAATTTTAAAAGAAAGTGTTTAATTAGTTATTAGAATTTGTTGTTAATTATAGTTTAGAGTTTATAAAATTTAGAAGGTGTTTATTTAAAAATAACTTTGTGAATTTTATAAAAGTTTAAAATTCACAAAAACGATCCCTTTTGGCGACCTGAGTTAAGGGATTCTCTGAAATTAATTAATTTATAAATAAAAAATTGAGCTAGCTGGAAATATCAAAATTATATACGATTTTGAAAGGTGGGTTGTAGCAAACAATTGCACCCCAATGTTAGGGTCATTGCAATATATTTAAAACTCTATCATGGGAACATACTGAGATAAACATAGACGGATCATATCTAAACCATTTACGTTTTACAGACGACGTAGTGCTTAGAAGTAACAACCTGGAAGAACTCACAACGATGATTAAACAATTAGATGAAGTATCTAAACAAGTGGGCTTAAAGACGAATGTTAAAAAGACGAACATCATAAACCCGGAAGGAGTACCAGAGTGGCGGCTCGTGGCTGGAAATCATGGGGGTGCTGTAGCCTTCGAAATATACATACCAGTAACGACCCTTGATATTTTTAATGTGCTTTTTAAGTAAAATAAAACAAATCGAAATTGTACTCACTTCATAAAAAAATTAGCTTACAGGAAAATGAAATAAAAAGAATTTTTATTTAAATATAAAATCCATTCTCAGCCACACTCATTCCAATACAGTATCGTAGTCAAAAAGTAAGCAAGGAAAACAAAATAGAGCATTTCTAATTTCGCAATCAGGCAACCATTTTATTTTTTCATGCCAGTCCTTGTTAAAAGATCTAGTAATAGTAGATTACGTACCAAGTGCCAAAAAGTGGATTTTTACTAGACGAGTATGGCAGGTTTGAGTACGAGCGATAGTGAGTACTTAAATGCCGTACAAGTCTAGTTAAATCACTTTTCGGACGCGGCGCGTATACTATTTTTTCGCATTTTATATTCTCACATAAAAAGTTATCTAAATTTATTGAGATACATTCTGAATAAAATTAATAAAAACACCGAAAAAAGTAGGCGGATTCTCGATCTGACAGGAACTGTTTTTGACATATCAGAATTCAATTCAAACAAATAAATACATTTATTTTTGGAAATCTAATTCCAAAATGAACTTGAGTGACGAAAATAACTTGTAAAACCATTCAGAAGATATTTTAAATGCTGCCCGAGAAGCTATCAAATTGCATTTTAATGAAACCTGACGTTGCTATGCTACAGTGGTTGCTATGCTGTAAAGTGGCAAATGACATCAAGATTTTGAGTCCCGTAAAGTAATAAATTACAGTACGAAATGCGAAAATAGTAATTTGTATAACAAGTGTTGAAAGTACAGTTTTGCAGAACGAAAATGAAGGTTGCAGCCTGAGACGAAGTCGAAGGCTGCATTCATTTGAGTTTTGCAAAACACTTTCAACAAGTGTTATTACACACTATTTTTTCTACTCCTACAGAAGAAAGACATTTAATTCACTATTTAATATTTTAAAGCAAATTTTATAATTTTTTGTGGAATATTAAGTATGCTCATGAAACTATGGTCACTATGGAAATAAGTCCGTTGCTATGAAAATAAACATATCACAAATATAAACAAACCATACAGTTAACCGGCGCCATTTTGAAAGTGTGTTGCAAAGTACTTTGCAACACACTTTTGGATTTTGTCGCACAGTTTCGACAAACAATTGCTTTCAGCATTAAAAATCATGTGGAAAGATCAACTTTCAATAGTAGGAGTAGAAAATAGTTATTTATGTACCAAGTCAGTAAAGTGATTCTTTATCGAACGAGTCTGAGATTATGAGCCGAGCGAGCGAGCGAGCGAGCGAGGCGAGTAACAGGCGAGTTCGATAAAGACACTTTACTGATGTGGTGCATACAAAATTTTATCGCCAACCGTAAAAATGTATAATTGAAAAAAATAACTTCCATTATTTTCTATAAATAACTCGCGACAAAACTTTTACTTTCGGAGCTGTGACAGCAAAAAACGATTTTTGTTTAATGTCAGTCAGTCATGGTTATGTTGATTAACATTAGCGGCAGGTAAAATGCTTGATTTGTACAGTAAGATAAAGTGTTTGTTTGCTTCCGAAAATCGCTATGGTAATGGCTTTACTGACGGTTGGCGATAAAATATTTTTTGCACTCCCCGGCGGAAAGTTATTACTTTACGCCCGCGAAGAAGGGTTATTGTTGCGGGCGCACTTTACGCCCGCAACAAACTAATAAAAAAGTAGATTGCAATTTTTATATACCTAACTTGTAAAATCACTCTTGCCGTGAATGCGTCAATTTGACATTTTTAAAAATGCCATTAGAAATATTTTATTCGAAATCAACAAATTTAAATAAAATCTTCGTCAGTGCAAAAAATACTGTATGCTATGTACCGTGGGCTAAAATCGATATCCTTACGCCCATGATACATAAATAACTATTTTGTTTTTACTAACTGCTGTTTAATGAATAAAAACATCTGGAGTACATCGACCTTTATTTTTTATTTCAATTTTTTCACGTAATGACAATTGGTAAAATGTAATTTTTTAAATATATTCAACAGTAACATCCATCATAACATATTTAAAATAATATTTATTATTTAATTGTATTTTTCTGTAACAAATATTTAAATGTTAAATAAAACAATATTTTATTGCTCACCCTCAACGAAAACAATAAAAATATTATCCTACGCAAATTAACAAAATAATGCTGACGCTGCCCAACCAGCAGATTTCGCGCCGGTTATTATGCTTATAAATTACTGGTGAATAATGCTGACGCTGTCCAGACAGCAGCTTTCTCGTAGCTTGTTACCAGGTACTATTAAGAACAAACAAACCTCCGCGGGAATGTACGTTTTCGACACTATTATATTTCGCAGCGTCTCTGAATGGAATCTACAGCTTCGGTTAAAATAATTCCGTTTAAAAGCGGATTAATTAATTCAATTTATGTAATAATTATGCAAAATATTGAATGATTGTTATATTATTGATATTTTCAAGTACAAATTTAATAGGTAATTAATTTTCGTATTTTGTTCTGGGGGTGCTGCAGTGTCGCAGCGCTTATGAACCAGCCGCCACTGAGTACCAGTCACCATTAATAACGTAACGCTCAACGCTACAGAGGAACCTAGGACACAAAATTAACCTGGGGAAAGAAAATCAAACAGCTGAAATTACTAGGTGAGTAGGACTGAGCTGGGCTGCCTTTGAGAAGCTCAGTTATATCAGGAAAAACCAAACATGCCCAGAAATTTAAAGCGAAGAGTGTATGAGTCATGCATACTCCCAGTATCCACATGTGGTATGCAAACAGTAACCCTAACAAAAAAAAACGCAAATTAATTGAGGATAACTCAGAGGATGGAGAGAATCATGTTAGGCATAAACATTCAAGACAGGGTTACTAACGAAGAAATAATAAGAAAAACAAAAGTAACCAACATTATTGAGAAAATAGCACAACTAAAATGGTAATGGGTAGGACACATTACTAGACAAAACACAAACAGATGGATACCAAAAAGTATGCACTGGAGACCGAGAACTACTCAAAGAAACGTCGGCAGACTACAAAAAAGAAACAGATCGCAGGATGGTTCCATGAAGCACAAGATAGAGGTAGATGGAAAGAGACAGAAGATTCCTACATCCAGCAGTTCGGTTTAGCGGTAATGCGCGGGGTGGAATTATTGGCAATAGGCTTATAGAGCCACATATTTTGCCTTTTCGCCTAAATGTGAATAATTTTGTTGAATCTTTAGACCTATTATATGGTGTACCATTAGATTTAAGACGAAATATGTGGGTCCAAATAAATAGGGCACCAGCATATTGGGGCATTCAGACACGAGAACGGCCGGACCGTGAATTTCCAGAACGGTGGATTGGTTGTGGCAGTTCAGTATCTTGGTCTCCAAGAATCCCAAATTTGAGTTGTTTAATTTTTTTCTTGGATGACACAGCAACAAAGCAGTTGTCTACGAAGAAGAGATTGATATGCAGGAGCAACTTGTGCGAAGAATAAATGCGGCAGTTAGAAGAATTGAAAAAAATAACCAAAATCTAGAACCAGCATAATTCGCAAATCTAGGAAATGTATAAAAACTGTAGGTAGCCATTTTGAGCATTTACTACAATTAGTGTGCATTTAAACAGATGAAAACCTTTAAACATGTCAGCATTTTATTATTACATTATTACTTAATATTAATTTAGGAATGCATAATACTACATATTTAGAATACTATGAAACAGGTAATTTTATTAAATCAAGTGGGTTATAATTTGTAATATCCCAGGTGAGGTGATATGACTGGCCACACAGTGTTGCTAATTTTACAAAACCTTAATTAACAATTCTTCAAAAACTACACGTTAACCTAAAACAGATATACAATTTTTTTGCCCAGTGTTTAATGCAAAATCGCGTGGTGTAAATACCATGAGATCGAAAAAAAGATGATTCTGAGCAGGCCTTGACTAGTACAACACGATTGGCAAGACTGATTTCAAAATGTGGCAGTAGGTTAGAGGTTAATAAATGTCAAATAAATTAAAACACAAAACAGTATTTATTTAGGGAACAAACTGAAAACTAAGGTGAATACATGTTAGAGTAGGTGTTCAAAATGTGATCCTTCACTAGTATTATAACGATAAACTTAAATAATTCTGGAAACAAGATTGCAAAACTGACTTACATTTGAAATGTCACTGTCACATTATAATTCATAGGCATTCTAGAACCAGTGTAACCAATCGCGTTGTACTAGTCAAGGCCTGCTCAGAATCATCTTTTTTTCGATCTCATGGTAGTAATCGCCATTTAGGTTTTACCCTGTATAAAAATACGTCCCGTCTCTGAGAAATGTGAAGCAGTGAAGATCATAATATGCAGTGTGATTAATATAAATAATAGTTACATAAATAAACAGTGCAAATGAATTCGACTGAGTTAGTGCTTAGATCTGTCAATTTGAGTGTTCATAGGCTAGGAAATATGTGTTGTAAGTACAATGTGATTTTTTAAAAACTCAATTGCAGCAGGCCGTATTCTGTCTTAATAACCTTAGAACTGTTTGTATTAAGTCAAAATACGGCCTGCTGCAATTGAGTTTTTAAAAAATTGTTACGAAAATTATCCAAAACGATAATAAAAAGCCATAATTAGTGCAACAATTTATTTTATCGGGAACTCATTGAACGGCGCTAGGCCAGGATTCAAAATAATTACAAAACAGAATTAAATATTGACTAGCATGAATTAAAGACTTGATAGGATTTTTAAAAGTACACAAAAATTTAAATATACATACACAAAAAAATATATCAAGCTGAAGGCTTAGAATAATCAGTTATGAATAATACTTAAAGACCAAAAAATATATCTAAAAGTTAACTACAAAATAAGTATAATGATAGGCACTTATCTTCTCAATTAGCATCAGACAGGTGTAAGATGGCGAAATAATTGATTCCAACGTAGCTACATAAAATTATAGCAGCCAGGTGGGACTGCAATATGCACCAGAATATGGCACATCAAGATGGCGACCTCCACGTGCTTTGAAATTTTCCAATCAAGAAAATTAATATTTCAACACCGCATCAACCGGAACAACCATCTACATCCGAACATTGGAATCAGATGAAAGATTAAACCCCAACCAGGTTGCTGTAAGATTCAATTTTATAAAAAATTGAAAATAAAAGGAAAAATTCAACTCACCACATAATTAACAAATGTGCGAAAATAAGTTAAATACAATGAATCAAAAACATCCAAAATCGGACATCGAAAATTTACATTAACAGAAAATAATTGCCAATGCAACTAAATAGTCTGTTAAGTTAAAATTATCAAAAAGATGAATGTAACTTCATGACAATTCACAGAAAAAAGACCTTGTGTAAAATTTCAATACCAAAAACCCCAGAAAAATTCACACTGCGCATGCGCAAATGACTAAAGCCACAAACTCCCACCCTATTTTCATTATTCAAATAAAGTAGCATAACTAATAGGCGGAAAAATCACATAACAATATGAATTTCACTCCAAAGATTTCAAACACGAAATATACACGCTGCGTAACATGAAATGAAATCACAACGGCGTAGAAATGCTATCAAGACATGGAAAATAAAGAAACACAAAAGAAAATTTAAAGGATAGAGTCGGTAATACCGAAAAGAATTTACTTCCGAATGAAATTAAGAGAAGCAAATGAACTAGATGACCAGGCATCGCTTAAAGATGGAGATTTATGCGCCGGCACATGGAAATAAAGCATTACAAATGCAGTCAAAACCCCAATCAAAAGAAAATCTTTACAAAATACGAAAAGGAAAAATAGCTGAGTGAATTAATCAAGTAAAATGGGAAGGACAACACAGAAGAAGGAATAAGAAGGATACTGGATAACTAGGGAAAGGATCGTGAGATTGTCTTATCATACAACAGAAAATTTCTAAGAAAATACCAAAATATTTGAGATTACAGACACGAACAAATCAACCAGGCAAGGTCCCCGAAAGAATGTCAACATGCAATATAATTGAAAAGACAAGACTGTAAATAAAACTCCACTCACCATCCCACTACCTTAAGGTAAAGGAAATTGATTCAGGAACAATCAATCCCTAAAACTCCTTAAAAATGACATAAGCAGGAAGATAATTGCAAAAATAAGCAAAGTTTTTAAGTGTAGGGTAACAACCACAGTAACATGAGAGGAAACCTCTTTTACAAAAAAAACATAAAGCTTAACAATCAACCAATAATGGCGATTGATAAGAGGAAAACGATACAATTGTAACAAAATCACATTGTATATAGTTTGATAAAAGGGATTCACACAAAAACCAAGTTATCATTTAGTAAAAGCATTACAATACATAATTTCATAAATTGTAAATACCATCCACATAGGTTCAACCTTGCTTTCGATAAAATTATAGAGCACATTTTATAATTCTAATTACTTTACTGGAATAAAGGTTTCATAATAGCAACAGACTCTTGCACACATTATATTTTGTTAGTGATTACCTTTACACGGATAAAAATAAACTAGGAAATTAATATTTCGGGCAAGCAACAAAAAATGCATATAATACATTAGAGCAGCATATAAAGTATTATCAGAAGCTTTACTTTAAAGCCACCTCGGTTTAGTAAATACTTAAACAAAACAAAAATTGAATAACGTACATACCGTAAGTACAGTAAATATTATTTTTATTTGTATAAATATACACGGCTACTAAGTATGATATTTCAGTAAGTATACTTGAACTGAGTATGTAGAAACGAGCAATACAAGATGAAGCAAAATAAATTCTTAACTACTGTAATTATAATAACATTAAATTTAAGGTTTGCACATCCATATAATATAACCTGGCCAAATAATGCCATACAGTTGCAGAAATGCATAACGATTTTAACTCGGAAGTTATTTCCATTCGATAACTTGCATTATATTTTTGAAAATCGTCAGGATTTATGGATGCTGCCACGATTAGACGACCCACGTACTGTTGTCTTGATTAATAAACCTATAAGGATGTCCATGAAATTTTATGATAGATATGTCATATTCATCGAAGGAGAACATTCGTTACAGAATACTTTCGATCAGCTACGTCGCAGTAAGGTTTGGAACGAAAGTGAGAGTCCAAGGGGGAAATTCTTGATAATTCTCGCCTCCACGTATGGTAACTTCAAAAAATTGTTTCAAATCTTGTGGAGGTTTGGTATTGTAAACCTGATATTAGTTAAATGTGAAAATTCAATACCCTATTTGTATCAAATCAATGCGTTTGCGGAGGGCAATAGCTGCGGCCGAAGTGCTGACATTTATTCAGTGGAGAAATGTACGCCTGATACAACCATCAACTTTTATAAAACAACCACTAAACTGAACTTTTGTAATTTTATAATAATAAAACCACAGTTTCTTGATACTTCCAGTAAAATGGATTTGTCGTCTAACTTTGCAATCGTAACTAATCTGCTTAAAGTAGTTGGCGAAGTACTCCAGGCAAATGTCTCCTTTGTATCTTCAAACGAGCACCTCGATAAAGATTTACTATACAAACGAGATGCAAATATAACAATTGCTGTTCACACTAACAGATTGTTGAATTATTACGAATACTTTGATTTCAGTGATTTGCTATACCGAGACCAACTAGCATGGATAGTTCCCAAAGCACGTGAAATATCCAGCGTAAAAATTATTTCGTCTTTATTTTTAGGCAATGCCTGGTGTGCAGTTGTTGCAGTTTTATTATTAGTAACAACGACTTGGTGGATTTTGGCAAACTCAGGTGCGGATTTGGAAATCTTCAAAAATATTTCCAATTGTTTCCTTGTTGTGTACAGGTTTATGTGAGAGGGAACTTCTCATTTTATGCCGACATCTAACGCTTTGCGAGTACTCGCTTTGTTCTATTTGTTTTATTGTATGCAAGTTTGTAATATGTTTCAAGGAAAATTAGTTAGTTTCTTAGCTCACCCCCCAAGAGAAGGAGAAATAGATACCATTGAGAAATTTTCACAGAGCGATTTAGCTGTGCTAGTCACGAAGGCAGTAGACGACGTCAATTACAAAAACTCTAGCGAAACCCTGTTTGAAAACATACGCAAAAGATTTCTGGTTCAACCTGACATAAATTTAACAAGTTGCATTTTAAAAGTTGTAAAATACCGTAACTACAGTACACAAATAACGGTCAACTTGCTTAGAAAGGTATACGTTAGGGAAAAAGCAATGGTAAATGTTATTACTGAGCACGCGGGACTCTTCGAACTTGAATTTACGGCGGCCATGAGAAAAGGTCACTATTTCATGATATGTTTCAATCAAATTAGCAGAAGAATGATCGAAAGTGGATTTTATGAAAAAATTTATTCCGACGCTGCTATTCAACACAATTTAAAAGAAATAAAAACGGAGGAACAATTGATGATTATAACCATGAAGCATTTGCATGGTGTTTTTGTATGGATGGGAATTGGACTAATATTGGCCACAGCAACATTCGTTGGCGAATTTTGTTGGTTTTGTATTAAAGATAGAATTTAAAAATTGACATTATATCATATCTTTTAGATTGTTTTTATAAACTTTTCAGTAGGTATTATAAGCTTGAGTTGCCCAATACTTTTCACTTCAAAGGAGTCTTTTAAGTGGAGTGAGTTATGTTACATAATTTTTGACCGGTTGTAAACGGTAAACATGTCTGTCGAGGAACACAGGATGTGGTTCGGATTTCTTTTTGTAGAAGTTAATTTTGGGCACCCAGTAGTTTAAGGATTTAACACTTGCCGAAGGCATTTTTCCGTTTCCTATACCGTGAACGCTACTGGTTGCGGTGGCCAGCTAGGATACGTAATGCGCACCAAAACACTCCGTTTCCTAGACAGTCGGAGCCCTGCTCTTTTCGCACGTTTTATGGTGCGGGCGGGGTTGGCGTTCAGTAATGCCCACGTGCCCACTTGAGACTTACACTTATTTCGCATTTCGCGTATTTGTTCTAGTTTATAATAATTTGCTTGTTGGAAGTGATTAGAGTGAATAATACCTAGCGACAATAAACTTGCAAATATGGATCAAGGCAGAGAAACGCTCGTCCAAACTATAAAACAGTTTGATAATAGTGCCAGAACAATTAACTCTTTCCAAAGTTATTCTGAGAACCAACATCGAAGGAGATATTGATGCTAGTGCAAAAAACTGGATTAAAAACTTTTCTGAAGCTACTTCCACAGAATGGATTGTAAACAGAACATATCCTAAAATACAAAAATTGGAGTATCGAAAAGACTGGGTTTGTCAGCACAATTAAAAATAAGGAAAGAAAAACAAGTAGCATCAGGGAAAGAAACAGGAGCTGCGACGCCAAAATTTTTATTAAGATTAAGAAACAAAATAAATTTTCAAGATATAGAGACGCCTTACTTAAGGAGGGTCTAAACAACGAAATAAAAAAAGAAGAAAGGAAACTAAGGTATTATGGTGCATAACTACAAGTGCAACGGAAATACGTCACACACGCCATATTGAAACACCAACCGGCACGAGTTTTTATTGGTAGTCTAACTGTTTGTTTACGTTTTTGTCTTTGACAGTTGACGTATTTAGTGTTCTCAGCCAATGAGCTTCTAAAATCCGCCATATTGATACACCATCTAAATTGCATACTGTTGGTGTTATGGTCCTTCCTTCTTTTTTTATTTCGTTGGGTCTAAACGCTATTGTAGAGGTGAATTACTGTGGGTTTCGGATTTTCAGGCAACGCTTGGGATGTTTCAACATTTACCAATATGTTTTAATACTTTTAGGTATATTTTATGCATAGTCACAGGGTTTCGGTCGCAGAAGCTTACAGCTATTTAAGAGTGACTTCGTCTACAAAAGGTCAATTTATCAAGTACTTTAATGAAGGACTAGCGAAGCCAAAAATTTCCATAAGTGCCGTTTCACATGGAGCGTATGATCCGGACGGATCGTCAGGACGTACAACCAAGCGCCATGTGTTTAAATGAGTAATTTCACATTAAGCGCGTATGATTAGTACGCGTGATTTTGTACGGCGAGCATACGTCGAGCCCTTGCGTCGTCGTATTGTCAGCGCGCGCACGAGTCATTGTTTGTAATGAGTAGCTTCACATGAGAACTGATAGTCCGTTTCGTACCATCTCGCCTAGTTGTCAGATTTGCCCTTTGTAGTCAACCAGTGAAATATATACTTCGTAACTAATATATTTCAATGTAGTCAACCTGCTAAGAGCCGTTTACTAACTGTGGGATGCACCCATAAGCTCTTTTTTTTTCTCTTCGCTTTATCAGCCAAGCCACGGCAACTATTCATTACGTCGATACATTGTTAAATGAACATCCGATCAGCAAAAATGGCAACAGCGACTTGTCGGTTGCTGACCATACGATATGCATGTGAAAAGGCGTAAGTCGCGTATGCAAATGGCGCGCATGGTCAGCGCCGACGATCAGTGCTGATCATACGCTCCATGTGAAACGACACTAAATCTACGCTAATGGCTACGACTTCAATTGATAAAATATGTGAGAAACCCTCTCCAATGCCCTTTATTTATAGAAAACTAAATTATGGATAAAGAACCACCAAAAGTCTTTTTGAAAAGTTGGTGGAGAAAAAGACACATTTCGAAGAAAATGGTATAAAAATGTTTGTCAATGAAGAGCCACTTTGCTGTGTCGTAATTAGGCCCTTAATACTCAGAGCTCATGGTATGCATTTTTCCAGTGAAATCATTTTCGTTGACAGCAGTGGATTATGTGATCAAATTGGCAATTCAATAACTTTTTTTTGTGCTAATAAAGTAGGTGGCGTACCTCTTGGCTGTATGATCCACAGTTATCAAACATGGAAGTATACGAATTTTGTTTTAAAAAATTTAGAGAGGTCTTAGGACCCGATGGATTTGCTGGTAAAGGAGCGCCGGCCGCTTTTATGACGGATGATTCTGCTGCAGAAATAAATGCACTCTATAACGTATTTCCTGGATCAGTCACTTTACTTTACACATTTCATGTGATGCAAGCGGTATGGCGCTGGTTGTAGGACCAGTCACATAAAATTGAAAATGCCGATCGACGACCGCTTATGCAACAATTTCGGTATGTTTTATACGCAAAAAATATAATTGACTGTAATTTATTTAAAGGGGAGTTATGCAATAGCCAATTATCAGCAAAATATAAATTATTTTTAAAGTATTTTGAAGAAATGTGGAAAAGAAATTCAGACTGGTGCCACTGCTTTCGTACTGGCATAATAACTAGGGGACAAAACACTAACAATATCGTGGAAGTCTCTATACGTATATTTAAAGATCTGATCCTAAAAAGAGGTAAAGCTTTTAACTCAGTATCTTTAGTGGATTTCATTGCTTACTCTATGGAGCAATTTTACCAACAAAAATTTATTTCTGCTGCAAATTCAAAACGCATGACGCTTCAAATTTATTTCAAGGGGTTTGCCAATAAATGTACCAAATTAACTGCGAACAAAATTAATGATTTAGAATATACTGCTAATTCAGCCGTGGACGAACATATGCTGTACACTGTAAACATTGAGACAGAACAATGCGATTGTCCAGATGGAGCAGGGGGCAAATTTTAAAGCATTTGTGCGTTGTTTACAACAGTGGTATGAATCTGTTACCTGCTCCTGATTTGATTTTCCACGACCGCGTTGAGTTAGCGACATTGGCTTTAGGCACTGGTGTTGAAAGTTCTTTTTTCCGACAAACGTTTAGGAATAGTTATTTTCATAACAAGTGCGGGAAGTTAGCGATTCCGAAACGAATGCAGGACGTTACAGAAACGAGCGCAGCGAGTTTCTGTACCTGCATGAGTTTCGGAATCGCTTTTCCCGCACGTGTATTGAACAACGTTTTTCCTACAAACGTTTAGGAATCGTCCTAAACTATCATTTTGTAAGTTTTCAAGTTGTCAAATTTGACATTTCCTTTTAAAGTAATAATCTAGTAAGGATGGTTGCTATGCGATTTTCTGATTTTTCAGAAATCGCTGTCACTTTCCGGCACTCCGTGCGGGAAAGTGGACTTTCCCGCACGCTAAATGAGTATGGGAAAGTATACCATTTTATGGGGATGGATGACAATGTTGACTTAGCGAATGACGAGAACGAAAAAATTCATCAAACCAACGGAAAAAATAATACTGCTGAGCCCACATCAAGTGAAATGCCTAAAAATATCTTAAGTCATGAATTCTCTGCAGAATATCAGATGCAATTGGCAAAATTAAAATTAAACTTAGATAACCTTTATAATTTTTCCGAATCTAATCAGTCGGAATTTATGTTAAAACACATATTATGTAACCTCAACACGAAAATTGAAAATATCGAAACTATTGAGTCGTTTTGCAATATCTGCACAGTGCACAGGCATAACACATTTTAAAAGAACGAGGAAGATAAAAGTTCAACCTACTTCTATTGCACGCCGCTCAGAGAGAATTTTGCATGTTGGAGCTAGGGCAATACAGGCAGGCAGACCTTCGAAACTGGAAGTTTTGAAAAACAAGAAGAAGCGATCAAAAAAGATTAGATGTTTAAGTAAAAATATTGATCTTATTAATCAAACGAATGCCATTAGGCATGGAAGTAATCATTAAAATGTACCTACTTATATGCATTTGTATACTGGTATTTTAATTAAGATAGTAAAATGTGTTACACTTTTCTCCAGTATTTCTGTGTCTTGTTAGTAAATATTACTATTAGTATTAAGTTTGTCATTTTTCTATCGCTGTTGTTACCAACCCCACCTATCAGTTATTTTTCAGAAAGTATAAACTTAAAAAATGATATTAGTTACCGAGCATAATAGTAATATTGCGCTTACTGTCTAGGAAACGGAGTGCTTTGGTGCGCATTACGTAGGTATCATAGCTGAACCACCGCAACCAGTAGCGTTCACGCTACAGGAAACGGAAAAATGCTCATCGTAGACCATTAACTAGCTTTCTACGAAATCAAAAGTTAAATAAAACCCACCAAAACAATGATTTAATAAATTGACTAAAACATCTGGGTCTAATCAAATTGCTGGACAGATAGATAACAGAGTTTAAATAATTACATTTAACATCATTTAACTTTCTTAAAACATGAAGCGGAAATGATGGTTGAACTGTTCGGGAAAAAAAGGAAAATAATTTCAGGTATTTCAGTCCTAAAGAATTAGTAAACAAGTGAAAATGGTGCCTAAGTGGAAGTTATCTAGAAAGATCTATTCAACGAGAAGTAAAACAAAGAGCAGATGAAAAAAGAATATGGGAAGCTAACGATCAATGGAAAAATCTTTAAATGGAATTTCAAAGAAAAATAGCTAAAGAAAGTAGCAGCTATCCAACTTATAACAATATAAAAAACTAACAAAGAAAAATAATCTGGACAGAATTGAGGAGATTAATAAGGCAACGAAAAGGAATACGATTATTGGTACATGGAATACAAAAGAATTTAATAGCAGAGAAAAAGAAATTATTGGGGTATTTAATAACTACAATTTAACAATATTACCATTAACAGAAACAAAAAAGGGGGCACGGGATTATAAAAATGGAAGGAAAACATATTTTAATATACAATGAGGTAAGAAACTGAAATAAAGAAGAACAAAATTTTAACCTTAGTAACTGTTTACGCACCAAATTAGGGAGAACTACTAACAATAATCGAACAATTTTATGAGCAACTCCAGAACACACTAGGTGAGTGTAAACGCACAAAAATTATGCTAGGTGGTTTTAATGGGAAAGTTGGCAACGATACAAATAATTGGCAAATGATAATAGGAAAGCATGGAGAAGATCCAAGAAACAGAAATTAAATAAAACTGTTGGAATTTTTCACAGAAAATAATTTAATATCAACAAATAGTTGGTTTAAACATTAAGAGATACACAAATTCACACGAGAAGAGAAAATCAAGAAACAACAGTCAATCATAGAGTAACAACAGAAGATGAACACAAAGAAGTAATTAAAGATACAATAATTGTATGGAGTAGAAGCAGGATCATTATTTAATCGCATCATAAATAAAACTTGATAAACCAGAAACCAAATAAAGAAAAACAATGTGAGATAGTTAAAGTATAACAAACTAAGATATACAGATCAACAAGAGAGATTTATACAATGTAGGTATGTGAAACACTGGAAGAAAAGGATGAGGAGATATTAAATTGAGATTTAGAAGAGATTTGGAGAATATTTAAACAGATATTTTTCACGGCCGCGGCCGCTACAAAAGCACATGGAACCTACAGCAACAAATAAAGAGAAAAACAAACTTCCTGGTGGAACGGGGAAATAACAATATTAGTAAGAAAGAAAAAGGAAAAGTGGAAAAAATATTTAAGTACTAGAAGAGCAGTTAATTGCGAAGTTTAGAAGGAGGAACGAAGAAAAGTAAAAGGTGCAGTCCTAAAAGCAAAAAGAGAAGAATGAGAAAAATTCGGAAACAAAATAAAAGAAAACTACAACAACAACCAAAGCCATTTTACAGGGTGTTAAAAAATATGCGATAGAAAAAAATTGGTCTCTACCTCAAATAAAACATAAAACAGTGGTAACATTCATAAATGAGAAAGAAATTATAAAGATATGGATATAGCATTATGCGCAACTGCTTACAGATAAAAAACAGGCCAAGAAAATACACCGGGTGGGACAATACAAAAAAATAATATAGAAATACACACAAAAAAAAACTAAAAATTGAAAAAGCTCCAGGCTACGATAAAATCGCTCCGTAGTATAAGTACAACATAGTGTATGTATAAAATATATTGTAGAAAAAGGATTTAAATTATTGAAAATTATAAATAAAGTATGGAAATTGAAAATAATTCATAGGGACTAGGAAGTAGCTATACGGCTCTGAAGATTGCGACAATTATCGAAGAATAATAATAATAATAATAATAATAATGTCTTTTATTGACTCACCAAATACACATATGAAATAAAATAATATGCAAATAATAATTACAATAAACTAATCATAATAAACAATAATTTATCATAAACAATAATTTTAATAAACTAATAATAATAAACAATAACTACAATAAACAATAATTATAATAAACAATAATTATAATAAACAAAATTTAGACGTATAATTGGTTATTGCCAATGGGGCGAAGTTCAGTTACACAGTTAAGAAACTGTGTTCCTGCTCTTCCACTTAACCCCTTAATTTTTGTGAAATATAAAACTGAAACTGAAACTCGCTTAACAAAAAATTTAAATTTTAGTAAATAAAATTAGAAAGTAAAGATTAGAAAATAGAGAGTATGGCTGAGAATGAATAATTTATAGGATACTGTTTTGATCGTCAACTAAGATTTTAAATAGGCTGAAATTAAATTTTTTGTAACTAAATGTTTTAAGAGAATTCGACAAAGAATTATAGCTATTTGCAATATTGTAAGAAAAAGATCTTTTATATAACGAAGTTCGATGCGATGGTATATTTAACGTACTTTTATTACGTATATTAATATTATGTAAGTCAGATCTAAAACTAATTTTTTTAAACAAATACGGCGGTGTCTTTTCTGTGATAATTTTATGATACAAACAAGTTGAGTGGAATTTCCTTCTATTAATCATATTTAACCATCCAATTTCTTTTAATTTGTGTGATATATGTTCGTACTTTCTTATTCCATATATCAGCCTCAAACAAGAATTCTGCATAAGTTGAATCCTTCTGATATCCGAACTGTCCAAACAAGGTCCATACACGCAATCACAATAATTAAATTGCGATAAGACCATATGCTCACATAAGATAGTTTTAATCCTTTGATTCAAGGAATATCTATTCTGAAAAATTACCCTAAGATTAATATAAGCTTTCTGTAAAGTTTTGGATACGTGTTCTTTAAATCTTAAATTTTGATCTAAAACAAGTCCAAGATTTTTGACAGATTCTTTTACTGGTAGAACTGTATCATGTATTTTAATTATAACACTGTCGTGATAAAGATCTCGTAGTTTAGTTTTGCCAAAAAACATTACATAACATTTACTAGCATTAATTCTTAAGCCGTGTTTTTCAGAATATTGAATAAGATTGTTAAGATCGAAATTTATACGATCCAACGCAGTAACAAAATGATTGGAATTAAAATTATATAGTAATTGTGTATCGTCCGCATATAAATGATAACTGCAAAATTTGAGAGACTTTTTTAAGTTAAAAGTATAAATAATGTATAGTAAAGGACCCAATATTGATCCTTGAGGAACTCCAAGTGTAACTGGCAAGGAGTTTGATTTAACATTATCAAGAATAACCATCTGAGTTCGATTGTTTAGATAATTTTGAACTAATGACATAGCAGGCTGACCGAAACCAATATAATGTAATATTGAAATTAAAATGTCGTGTTTTATAGTATCGAAAGCTTTGGAATAATCGAGCATTATAGCAACGGTTAATTCATTATTATCTAGGGCCGAAAAAATATCGTCAGTTATATTTAAAAGAGATGTCGAACAACTATATCCACTTCTAAAGCCTGACTGAGTTTCTGGTAAGATACCTTGTTCATTTGCGTATTTAAGTATTTGTGTAGCCATGGTTTTTTCTAAAACTTTAGACAAACATGGTAAAATGCTGATCGGTCTTAGATCTTTGTAATCGCTTGGCGATTTATGTTTCGGCAGAGGTATTACTTGAGCCGTTTTCCAAGCATCGGGAAAGAAGGACTCTCTAATACTAGTATTAATAATATCAGTTATCAATGGGATTATATAAGGACAGCACATTTTCAACATTCTATTACTTAATTTATCAGAACCAACAGCATTACTCTTTATGGATGAAATTATTTTGCCAGTATCAGCCTCTGTTATAGTATTAAAGGAAAATTTAGCCGAAAAGTTTTGGAGCAAGTTATTATTATAGAAACCTAAAATATTTGAACTAGTTTTTGTAAGAGATAAAGCTGAATCAATAAATGCTTTGTTTATTTCATTAACATCACTGAGATTAGGTGGTATACTAGCTGTTTCTGATTTAAAAATAATATTTGTAGCTTTTAAATCTTTCCAAAGAGTATGATGCCCTTGATCCTTTAGTCTAAAATTTATGTACGCTTTTTTCTCTTGTTTGACCGCAAAGGAAGTATAATTTCTAAGAGTTTTATAATAATCCCAATGTGTCGGGTTTTTTGTCCTTTTGAATTTGTCTAAAGCTTTGTTTCTTAGAGAAATCATTAACTTAATATTATCAGTCATCCACGGAGCCTTTGGTTTTGAGATTTTTACAGTTCTAATTTTTGTGTGATTTTCAAAAAGATTTAAAATAGTTGTATTTAAAAAATCAACCTTTTCATTTACATTTTCTAAATTATATATGTTG
The DNA here is from genome assembly GCA_963082815.1 of Melanotus villosus. Lineage (NCBI taxonomy): Eukaryota > Metazoa > Arthropoda > Insecta > Coleoptera > Elateridae > Melanotus > Melanotus villosus. Next base: position 46,478,131 of record OY720418.1, on the reverse strand, counting down.
TTTAAAGGCAAGGAGTAAAGATCGTTAAGAAATTCTTCATAATTTAATTGAGAGAAATCTCTATATGTATATAAAACAGATTTTTCAGTAACATTATCGACGATAGGAAAGTCAACATAAATAAAACAGTGATCAGATAAACCATGTACATTAATTACACCGCAACTGCTTATATTTTTACAATTATTTACGAAAATAAGGTCAATAGTTTTAGAAGTAGTTTTGGTTATCCGCGTAGGCTCTTGTATTATTTGTTTATAACCTAAAGCTTCGAATGTAGACAATAATTTAGTGGTTTTAGGATCAATTAAGTTAAGTACATCTATATTAAAATCTCCCGCACAGATAATATCTTGTGTAAGAGAAGTTGCCAGTGAAATGGAGTCCTCCAACGATTCAATAAATTCAACATATGAATAATCCTGCCTTCTATAGACAGTACCGAATATCAGAACAGAGTTTTTTAGAGATAACTTAATCCATAATTCCTCAATAGCTAAGGAATTGTTCGAAACTGATACAACGGAACAAGTAATATTAGTCCTAACATAAATGCATACTCCCCCGCCCCATGTAGCAGTTACTCTATCTTTACGAATTAAGGTGTAGCCAGGAATATGTACAATTTCATCATTATCATTAGGTGACAACCAAGTTTCGGTGATTCCTATTACATCACAGTTTGAAGATATCAGTAACTCTCTAATTTCTGTAAAATCATCTTTAAGTGATCGTGCATTTAAATGTGCAAACTTTATAAAACTAAGCATCTGAAAAGAATAATAAATAATAATAATAATAAACTAAGGAAATAATAAATAATAATAACAATAATAAACTAAGGAAATAATCTAGTACAGCATTTTTTGAAATGAAGCTATCATATACATTAAATTTGAGTTTACAAATTAAATTCAAATTTAAATTTAAATTTTTATCAACGATACAGGTAACGTAAATTAAATATATTTTCATTTTTGAACAGAAAACGTATTGAAAATAAATATCTGGCAATGTTAGTTTAATGTGCATCTTTAAGGTCATGTTCGATTTTTATTCTAAAAATTTTACTTGTATCTGTTTTCCTTAAAAATATTTTGCCGTCCTTTGTCCAAAGATGTTTAAAACTCTGCTGTTTCTTAAATAAACGTACCTGATGTAAAAGACGTTTGTTATAAAGCGATAATGATTCATTTATGAAGATAGAATTGTGTGATTTAAGTGACCCTGAGAGAGAAGAATCTAAGTGTGATGTTGACAGATTCCTCTTGATTTTTTTACATTTGAGAAATTCTTCCTTTGTAGTTCGTTGAAGAAATTTAATAATTATTTTTGGTGGTTCGTTTGGAGCATTCGGGTTTACTTGCAGTCTATGACAAGTATCTACTACCTCAGGATTTAACGTAAAATGTACAGCAGCCCCAACAAGTTGAACAGTCGTTAAAACGTTTTCATTTTTTGGTACGGGTACTCCTACTATTTCCAAACAGTTTACCCTGGAATATTGTTCCAATTCATTTACTCGCAGTTTTAAATCAGAATTTTCAATTTCTAATTTGTGGTTTGACGATTCCAAAACTTCTATTTTATCGCTGCATTTTATAATTTCGGTAGCTTGCTTTTCTATTAGTTCACTTAGATGTTTAAGTTCGGAGTGGAAAGCATCAATTGCAGTGGCAATAACTGATTGTTCTTCACGAGATGCTTTTACTTCTTTCATGATATCTTTCAAAGTAGGTTCTGATTCCCGTGATACTAAGCTGCAAGTCGAGCATATGTATTTTCGACCGGAAGAATTAAAAGAATCAATATCGGTTTGCTGTAGGTTAACACAGCTACCGTGAAATTCTTTATCACATTCATTGCACCTTATTTGAGCTGTGCGTGGTAACAATTTTCCAAAGCATTTATTGCACGACATGATAATTTTTATGAAAGGTAGCGCTTTTTAGAAAGGCAATGGTACTAAATGACGTGCGCAGAAATAGCCACAATATTATTAAAGTTTCAGAGTACACTATTTATTAAGTACAATTCACGATTTTAAAGTATTATAAAGTACAAAGGTTCCACTTTTAATCACAACAGAAAGACACTGTATAGTGTAGTTTCACTATAACAAATACTAGACTATTTTTCCACTAAAAGACACTTTAAAGGCGATTTTATTTAGCAATAAACTCAACGTGCTTATGCCAAGCGGCCATCTTTTGTTTTTCAGCAAATATGTATGAGGCCATTCTGGAAAACAGATTAAGAACAAGTGCCGAAGATAAATTAAATGATACACAGTTCGGATTCAGACCCGCAAGAGGCACACAAGATGCGATATTTATACTTAGACAACTAATAGGGAATATAATAGATGGTAACCAAGCTTTGAGTGCTTGTTTTATTGATATAACCAAAGCGTTTGACAAGGTGAGGCGATCACTGCTCTTAGAATGAAAAAGGCAGACGAAAATTTAATTGAAAGCATAAAAAGCATCTACAACACAACACACACTGTAATTAGGACAATTTATCACTGCAACTGGAATTAAATAGCCAAGGTGGAGCTTTAAGCCCATACCTCTTTAATACTTTAAAGGGCCAAAAAACCTCAGAATGCTTAAAGGATAGCAAAAAGAATGTATGGGAGTATTATAGATTAAACCCAATAAGACTATCTAACTTAGCATATGGTGATGATTTGGCAATCACACCAAATCACCAAAAAAACCTACAACACAATATGAATATTTGGTACAAAATACCCCGAGAAAAAAATTTTGTAAATCTGCAGTCAGAAATCAAAAGTTATGGCAATAGCCACAAAGTAACATACATACAATAAACAACCAAGGCGTGCAACAAGTTAAATACTATAAATATTTGGGCCACACAATAGAAGAAAACGGAAAAATCGAGGGAGAGATAACCGAATTTCAAGTGCAAGCAAACTGTTCTACACTCTAAAAAGTTTCATTATTAAAGGGAAAAATCTACCGCAAAACAAAAATAAAAGTGCTTAAAATCACATTTGCTCCGACTCCAATTTACGGTAATGAAACGTGGGTGGTTACTGAAAAACATAAAAGCACACTGCAAGCAATAGAAATAGGATACCTCTGGAAGGTGTTTGGTGTCAAAATAAGTGTTCGTATTAGAAACGAGGAAATAAGAGGAATACTAGGAACTACTATAAAATAAGACACCATCAAGTTAGATGGTTTGGGCATTTAAAAAAAATGGAACCGCCGAAATTAATAAAAGCAATCGGGAAATTGAAAAAACCAGAAAAAAACCATAGAACGTCCTTGCTGTACATGAAATGAACAGATGGCCACAATTAATACCACACAATAGAAATTTGACTTGGACCGAAGCTGAATAAAAAACTAGGAATCGACCGGAATGGCGTAAAATTACAAATAATGAAATTTAATTACCTGACAATAGGTAGAAGAAGACCAATGAAGTAAGTAAATAAGTAAAACAAATAGTGGAGACCTGATTGAATTATTTCTTTCATCTTCCCCAAAACAGATGAATAAGTTAAAAAACGGTAAGTTTTCAAGGCGCCTGATTAATTTCCACGTCGATAACGAAATCAAGTTTGGAGTCAGCGGAGATCTTGAAAATCCGTTCAACTAAAGGTTCTTATTACTTGCTAATTAAGAAAACAGTAAAAGGAATTACCTTTAACAATCTTAAGCTTATCATGGTATTATTTGGTATAAGTTGTACGATTACGATTTGCATAACTTCTCTCTAAAAATAGCAATAGTGCTGACCTATTCCTTAATAGCACAACAACAAAATAAATATGCAAGCAAATGACAAGATATTAATAACGCAATCAGTATGTACTTAATACAAGTAAGCTGTCCAGTCTATATGACATTCATCAAATATGAATACATATGACCAACAATATCGATAAATGAATACCTGAGTTGATAATACTATTAGGACATCAAAGTTATTACACGATAATAATGTTAAAAGTATTCTAAATCCAACCTGTTTGATTGTTGATAGACTGGAATGGAACCTTCGGCTTACTGCAACATGGCTAATTATTACCTAATACTATCCATATAATTCCACAGACATAAATATTTTTATTACAATTTACTTGGTTGTTCAGGAGCACGAAACATGAACAATACCATTTGAACTATAAATGACACATTAAAAAAAGGCTGAAATTAACTATTAGGAAAGCGGACTAACCAAGAGACGAAGTAAAAATTACCATGTGTTAGCTCCCTTTTGACATGTGCCTAAATCAAAATTACGAAAATTTGCATATGTGGTTGAATTTGGTAAATAGATGACTAATATTCCAGACTAAATATAAATTTCATCTTGTTATGTTTTAAAAAATACATCCACATTGAATATTATGCTTGAACAAAAACTCACCTACTGCTTGATTACATGTTTTCGTCAGAAAAAGTAAGAATACACAATGACCCAAAAAACGGAATAAACACGCAAACAACAAAAAGCTTTTTATAGTTTATTGTAGTGTAAAAACCGCCAACAAGTCCAAACGACTCGTCAAGGTAAAACGAAAATTACAAAGAAGCGTTTAGGTGACACGTTTTTCAAACGAACCTACTAATTATCGTGTGTAATTAAGGACAATGCACCGACGTTCTTAAAAATACACACAGATTTAAACCGATAATGTCAAAATTAACACAAAATAAACAGAAATTTTTCTAACTCAAACAGTTTGCGATATCAATCAGTCGTAGACTTAATAACCTTGGTCTGGCTTATACATACATAGAACGTACTTTAACCCTTCACGCGATCAACTCGTTTTAAGTTTAAATTTATATGTCCATACTGCGGCACGACTTAAAAATTAGAAATTATGAAGATATTCGCAACAAAAAAGGATTATTATTAAGCTGAAGCTTTAGAAAAACTTTAAACTTATATTGAGACGAGATTTGTAGAAACCTTCAAACGTACGTAAGTTGAGTCAATATTTAGCAATTGTTAAGCTAAATGTTTTCCTTGATAGAAAATGCATGGCTTTCCAAATTTATAATTAATGACAATCTTCATATCATAAAAATAAAATATTTGAACTTAAACTTCCAAGCACTGAGGCAACTTTTTAAAGATGTTGTTCAGAAAGACCGTAATTACTTTCATGATACTTATATATTATGCACATCGCTGTGCTTGCACAGCAGAATTAGAAGCGTGTGTATCAACCGCCATCCAAAAATTGTTTCTCCATGAACGTAACTTATTTTTCACGTTTGAAAAACATTACCAGCTGAAGTATTTACCAAAAATTACTAACCCCTATGTGGTGGTGGTACTAAATAAACCCATAATAATGTCCCTTAAGTCCTTCAATACTTATGTAATTTACATAGAAGGAGAAAAATCATTAAACAATACATTATCAACACTACGAAATAGTTCAATCTGGAATGAAAGCGAAAGCCCAAGAGGTAAGTTTCTCATAATTGCACTCACAGCAAGCAGTCCTGAACAAATATTTCTCAACGTTTGGAATTTTGACATCAGCAATGCCATACTGATTGGGAGAAACGCTACCGCATTTACTTTATACCAAGCTAATTCATTCATGAAGGAAAACAAATGTGGCCGAATAGTAAAACTTTATTCTGTCGATGAATGCACTCCAAACAGCATCGTTAATTTTGAGAAAACAACTAGAAAGATAAATGGCTGTGACTTTAGAGTAATAAAACCTCCATATATTGATACCTCTGGAAGATTGGATCTTACTAGCAATGTTGCCATTACAATAGCTCTTTTGAAAATTATCAGTAAAACTGTTGACGCTAACCTCTCGTTCATTTCTTCAAATGATAGCCTGGACAAAGATTTATTAAATGAACGTAGTGTAAACATAACAGTCTCCATACAGGTGATCAGGCTACTTGATTCGTATAAAGATTTTGATTTTAGCAACATGCTGTACCGCGATGAATTGGCGTGGATTGTGCCAAAAGCAGGTAAACTTGCAGGCATCAAAATAATGCCCTCGGTTTTTAGCAGATATTGCTGGACCATGATTGTTACTATTATAATAGCAGTAACGATTTCTTGGTGGTTCGTAGCTAAGCATAGGGCAGAAAAAATGGCATATAGGAATATATCAAGATGCTTCGTACCGGTTGCTAGTTTTATGTTTGGTGGGCCAACTAACATTTTACCTTTAACAAATGGTTTGAGAGTGCTGGTATTATTTTATTTACTGTACTGTATGCAGATCTCTTACGCATTTCAAGCAAAGTTGGTGAGTTTTCTTGCTCATCCCCAAAGCGAAGCCGAAATTGATACGATTGAAAAATTTGCTGAATCAAATTTACCCGTTCTAGTTACGACCATCGTAAATAGTTCGCTATACGTAAATACAACTAATCCATTCTACAGACAAATACGTAAACGATTTTGCATACAGCCTGATCTAAATATTACCGACAGCGTGGTAAAGGTAGCCCATGGCAAATGTTGCGGCACGCAAGTAACCGTAAATATGCTTAAAAATATATATCTTAAAGAAAGAAAAATGGTAAATGCAATAACTAGACATGGAGATCTAGTGGAACTGGAACCTACTATAGCGATTAGAAAAGGACATTACTTTTTACCAATCTTCAATAAAGTTGGTAGAACTATAATTGAAAGTGGGTTTTATCAAAAAGTGTTATTACGTGCTGTTACTGAGCGTGACATCGGAGAGGAAAAAAAACAACAAAAAACTATAACAAAGCAACACTTGTTGGGTGGTTTCATTTGGGTTGGTTGTGGGTTAGTACTAGCAAGTGTGTCATTTATTGCAGAACTTTTGATATTCTATGTGAAGAAACACTGACCAAGTGAATGTGAACATTCGAAGGTATGTTTCAGTATAATCTATTTGGAACCTTTTTGGACCAGATTTTGCAGTCTCTACTTTTATTTCAGCGTCTTTGTACAATATTCATCATTTTGCTACACCATATCCAAATGACATTTCTACAACTCGTTAAGCTTCAGATTGCTTTGCTTTAAAGCAAAGTTTATCTCTATTCATTCAATTATTTCTGTGATATGGTCTCATCAAGTATTTTTTAATGGGAAACCTTTACAATCAATTAGTACAAATGGAAGCTTTTCCTGGGTATTTAACAGGTAAGAACCCTCACGAGCATTCCTGACACCATTTTTATATCTAATAAACTATGGGGATTGTCAGTGCCCTTTCCGTAAATTCTGGTTACCCATGAGAAATTTGTAATTTCAGTTAGCACAGCTAGTAAGGTGCTGTATAAATGTTGTGAACTGAACCCGTAGTTTGAACATTCGTATATCTATGCTTGGCACTGATACTACCAATGTACTTTTGTATTCACCAGTTAGACAACTGTTTAATTATGTTTATGTAACTGATGACGATATTAGAAAAAAATGGCTACAAAAATTTTTGCTACATTTTCAAAATATGTTTAAGGTGCACGTTGTGATGGAAGGGTAGTTTAGATATCTTTACAGCTTCCTTGAACAATCGCAACGATTACATATTTACCAATTCGAAATGAAGCCGGTTGAAAAACGTCTGCAAAAAATATTGGGTGAGATAACATCACGTTTACTAATTAATTCCGAAAATTTACATTTATAACTCATTTGTTTCAGAAAATATTGCAAAAACAAAATCAAATCCATTAAGACTATTTCCAGCGGAAATTAAAGAAAGTTCGGGAAATACAACTGGAGATACTACTAAATCTTGAAAAATTAAATAGTGTTACGTTTCGTCTATGATGTTTGTATTAGATATTATGAGCCCACACGAAACACATGTAAATTCCTCAAAATTATCGAAGAGTTTGGGTAACAGTTATCAAGAGGATAACGAAGACTTGTTTGACATTTAACAACAAGGATTTTCTGAATATTAGTTGGAGAGTGTTTCCTAATATTTGTTTTTTTCTAGGTATTTCGCAAGCAGTTAGTTTCAATAGCTAAATTACTGTTTAACTTTTATTTTTCAGCACCTGGTGACTAAATACCTGAAAAAATAATAAAAAGCAACAAGACCAAAATCGAATTGAAGGAAAATACTTTCAGGTAGATATGTATAAGAAAATCTCTTTAAACCTTCAGATACTGTTTCCGTTCATATTATTAACACAGCTTCGTCCACCAAAGCATCTATTTCTTTATAGGCAGTAGATCAGGCTGCCAAAAACGTAAAAACGAGAAAAAACAGCTATGAAGAAAATATTTGAACTATAAAGTGAAAGAAGTAGGAATATCAAGGGGTTCTAATAATACGAAAGACAATGAAAATCTGAACATTTGTAAATTAGAGTGTCTTTGCGTCAACTGTAGCCTTTAAGATATTGTTGGTTAGTTCAGAAACTCAAAATATGTTAGTCCACGAAATAAGGATTCCGCAAAATGTTATGCCCATCGCATCGATACCTCCACCTAACCTACCCCATGCTGTTTCTTCAATGCTACAACAATTTACTTAACCTGTACCTTCAATGCAATCTGGCCGAAGACAGGAATCCTTTAATAGTTACAGTAGTAATTTCTAGAACTATAATTATCTCCGTATTTAAATACAAAATTAAGTTGTTTTAATGTATTTTAAAGAAGTACGAGTTAATCTCCACAAATTTCAAAATATGTCATTTGTTTCTGATATTTTTAATATTCAACAGTACTAAAATAATATTTATTCTACATAGTTTTTACTGAGTGGACAGTTATTATTGTAAACACCAATCTGAGCAACTGACATAAGTTGCTAAAAATTAGTCGGTTTATATCGGTTTGTCAGTTAATTGAGTAAAACCCATTTTTTCATAAAAGTAAACCGTAATTATATTATATTATAGCAATGGTTGCATCTTAATTGTAAGTATAAAACAATTTTGTGTGAAAACCAATAAATCAGTTGCTTAAATTGATATATCTATTATATTATAAAAAGAAATTTTTATATCCATTCTCAACGCGCACACAGGCACCAGAAATTGTTTTGCACGCCCTTTGGTTTGGCATATCTGGCCTATATGATAATTTTCTTTAATTCTTTTGACCACATAATCAACTGTGTCGAAACCCGCTCTCGTTCTCATATATTCCCTATTTCTATTTAGATTTAAGCAGTTAAATTATTATTTAATTTTAGGTTGATCTACAATTAGATTTACGCATTTGTATGTATAAATGGTGAAATTTTCCAGCTTCAGGGTGTCCATTATATCTCATGAGCCCTTACTCACTGTGAATAGGCAACCATCCATACTGCTACCACAAAGTTTACCTGTAACGTGTAAAATGTGTTGCCTATTCTAGGTCAGTAAGGTTGTATAAAGTAAAGCACACTGTTTACGCCTAAGTTAGAATATCTCGTTTATATTACCCGGTATATAAGCAAATCAATAATTTTACCAGTAAACGTAAATTAACAGTTCACTTTTTCTGGTGTAACAATTTTGTGCTGCTAAAAAAAAAGAAGATGGATCTTGACACACCATTGGCAAGACGCAAATTTCTGGATGACGTAGATCTAAATGAAATTTCTTGGTGCAATAATTTGACCCGTTTTTTTTATGCAGCGGGTAATATTTACTTGTCAGAAAAGCACTACAATGCTTTTAGTTGAAAAGTGTTAAATTGACTGGTAGTTCTTTTATCATATCTACTTTTTTCAACAAAATTTTTCTCAACAAACTGATATATATTCTAACACTTATGTTTTATGTAAAGGATGAAAATTTAAATAAATATTACGTAGAATGGTATGAGAACAATTTTGAAATAAACAATAAGAAAGTAAAATAAAGTATGATTTTATTTAAAGGTAGCAGACCACGGTATTGGTGTTACTAACCCTTAAGATGATATGGAATTCTAAAGGATTCAATAGTAATTCTAGCAAACGAAAAGTGATTTTGAATTTATTTTTCACTATACTTAATTGAAAAACCTTGGAATAAATATTAAGGCAATAAAGAACGTTTTATAATCTCTTGAAGAATGCGAACTTTTCAGCAATTATTTTGAAAAGGACAATCCCCTTGTTTGGGATCGTTTGCAGTAGCTTCGTTTTACCTGGAATTAATATATTATCTATTTTGTGGTTGGTTAAAAAATACAAAATTGATTAAATTTCTTATACACCTTTTAATTTGGTTGAAGGCTTATGGGAGATATATTAATATTTTTTATTGGCTACCAATGTGATTTTGATACTATCAAACATAAATCATTAATATAAATCCTAAATGAAATTGGAAGCAGTAGATGAGAAAGACGTTAGGATTATTCAGGACTTCTACTAGAATTAAACAGTAGACATTCGCATAAACAAGAATTCAACTTAGGAATGTAATGTAGCAAAAGGTGTCCTCCAAGGGAGTATTTTATATTCCAGATTGTTCAATTTATATGTCAAAAGAATCTTGGAAAAGATATGATATTAAAGAAAGATGTTGATTTAGAACTAATAGAAGCTATAAAAGGTATATATTTAGGTAGTTGTACTAATAGAGTGAGAACTGGAAATTTTATCTCTGAAACGTTTGATACAAATGAAGCTGCGCGGCAGGGAAGGGTAATTAGCCCACTAGTTTTCTAGTTTTCTTATCGGTTATGGACGAAATCATTAAAGAGTGCCAAGAAAAAATGAAGAAATTTAACATCGGCTACAAGAATTTGCAGAATACAAACTTAGAAATTTGTGCCTTTGCTGATGACGTTATACTATGTGCGGACTCGGAGAAAAATCTCCAGACAAATCTGGAAATTTGGAACGAGGTCCTGATTCAGTACAATTTATAACTTAATGAAAGAACCCAAAGTTGTAGTAATGGCAAATAAGGAATTAGAAGTTAATATTAAAATTTATAATGAATACCCAGAACAAGTAAATAATTAAAAATATCTGGGCAGTATTGTAAATCCTCGTGGAACACTTAATCAGGAATTAGATAACAGTAGGTATACGAACTGCGCATAGGGTCTTCCAAGCACTGTACAAGAACTTTTTAAACAAGAAGGAAGTGAAATTTTTAAGAGCGATTACGGGACGGACGAGAGAAGACAGAATAAGAACTGAATATATAACAGAACAACGTAGAGTAAAAGCAGTGGAAGAAATACTACCTATAAAATCACAAGTTAAGGTAGCTAGGACATGTAATAAGGATGAACAGTAACGGAGAAGTGAAGAAAGTGTGGGAACTCAAGGTGTGGGGTAAAAACAGAGTTGGAAGACTCGGAAGAACTTGGAATGATAGTGTAGAGGATATATTGAAGGAAAGAGGGTTAACATGGAGAGAAGCAACAAATATGGCAAAAGACAGGAAACGCTGAACCAGATTTACTAACCAAGGCAGTAACTAGATGGGCAAACATTCCTCGACACCTACGGGTATCAGAAGATCTTGGAGATGGTTTTAGAAAATTGGGCGTTAAAGTTAACAGAATATCCATAAATAAATAACATCAGATATGTGGACGACACTGCAAACTCTATGGAAGGATTACAGACCTAATAGCCAAATGATACCACAGTAAAAGTAGTGCTACTATACGGAGCGGAGACGTAGATTTTTACTAGTTAAGTGTATCTACACGTAAAATACAAGCCGTTGTTAATAGATGTTTAAGATCAATATTACAAATATGTTGGCCAGAAATAATTAATAATCAAAAGTTCTGGAGAAGGTCAAAACCAAAAAATATAATACAAAAAATCAAAACAGGAAAATACGTTTGGTGGGGTATACACTAAGAAAAAGTGATGATAAGATCTGCATGTTTGCTCTAGAATGGAACTTCCAGGGAAGAGGGCAAGTGGGACAACCAAGAAAAACATGGAGAAGGGCACTGGAAGAAGAAACTGCAAAAAATATTCCACAAATTGCCAAGGATAGAAGACAATGGCAAAATTACGTTTCAACCCTACGTCCCACGAGGGAATAATGGGTCCAATCAAATCAATCAATCAATCAATCAATAGACAAATGAAATAATATCAGCAAGGAATATGGACTTCGAAATAATACTGAACTCTAATTATCGATAACAAAAACAAAGAAACAGTATCGATGTTTAAATATGTTGTACTTGGGATGTATATTGAACCATAAGCTTGGCTGCGATGAGGCGAGTAAAGTCTGAGTTGGAATAGCCAAAACAAAGTTTAATAAAATGAAACGTTTCCTTTGTCAACAACTACTCTCATTAGATTTAAGGAGATAAATGATGCATTGTTATATATTACCAATTGTATTATATGAAGCAGAAACCCTGTCTCTGAATATCAGATCTATGAATCGCTTGAAGCTTTTGAAATGGGGATACTTCGGTGATTATTGCGTAGGTATACCCTGGGTAGTACGCATTGGTACTGAGAAGAGCAGGTTAGAGACAGAATTACTTACGAAAGGTCTCTTATCTGGGACATATACTTTGGAGATACAGATACTTAAGTGAATTATTTCTGGTTAAATCGATGGCAAGCGAGGTCCCCATGGAAAGTAACTTTCATAGCTTCGTAATAGAAAAGCCATCTTCCGACTAACTGCAGAGGATTCATTACATTCAGAAGAATAAAGAAAGTCTAGATACTGATCGCCTACACGCGGCTGAGGGCTTAGCATCCCAAAAAGAAGAAGAAGAAGAAGAAGAAGAAGGAAACTTTCTGGAGTGTTAAAATATATTTCTGCTGCAACATCTGATTGCTTTTATGCTTCAGTATAACACTGTAACATGTAATATTTTTCCAAATTTTCATAAACTGACATTATGGATATAAAACGTTACACTTCGTAATTACTTTCATATAAAGTTAAAAAGCAAACAAATTCTACTAATTTTGACAGGTAATTAATTCGTCCTATATTATACTTTCTTTTCAATTCTTTGTTTTCCATTGGGCTGGTTGATAATTGTGATTCAGGGCTAATATTCTTAAATATTAAGAAATTGGTTGTTATTTAAAATAGTACATAAACTACAACGGTTGCTATATGAAAACACATAAGTTTGTGTTATAACGAAAAGGCTACATTCCAATTTCATCAGTAAATTCAAGACGAAAAGGTGCTCTAAAGTATATTCAGTTTTTGTTTCTACCTCTACAAACAAACGAGTTATAACTCCGTAAAGGCTCCAATTTTAGCTTGTAGCTCGAAAATAACAGACGAATTGGAATTTCGGTTTCAAATATTAAATTTTCTCGACGCACTTTTATTACTTCTTGCGTAGGTGTAGTAGTTAAAGAGAGAGCCTGGAATCCCTTCAAAGATGGCTCACCCTGTACATAACCACAAGAGAAAGCAACCCTTGTTAAATTTAATTATTTATGTTAAAGGTTTCCAATTTATAGAAGCGTAAATTCAAAGGAAGTAAGCAATGTTTTGTTAGTCATTTCTGTATTTAAACAGCTACAAAAAGCGCGACTAAAATCATGGATGAATAACCCCAGATCTTTGATGGTCATTATTTTTGTACAGTTTAGGAACAAAATCAAAAGTCGTTATACTATTAAATTACCCGGATTGTACTGGCTATAGGGTAAATAATAAACAAGATAAAAGAGTAGATTTTCATCGAAATACTATAAAATGCCATTTGATTCTGAAATATAGTTTGTTTATTCAATTTGAATACACACAGTAATGCCAGTGTTTCAGAATATGAATCTTTGCAGTTGATCAAAGAATCATTTGATTGAAACCATAAATAAACAGTGTCCTGCGGGCAACTGTTATAACTTTTACTTACATATTTATTTTTACTTTCCGCTTTTTCCAGAATGATAATTGTGTAATGTGTATACAGAATAGTATTCTAAAATTTATTTAAAAACTGTAAAAGAAGGTGTTTGCTAGGGAAAACGATCGCTGTGAATTTAAATTTGAACCTTTGAAGTACATTTTGTACATCACAGGAAGATAATTTTCAAGTAATATCTCAAAATCGGCAGTTGTTAGTGTTGAAAGTAACAGGAGCCGCGCATAAAGAAAGTCATTTTACGCACACTTTCAACAAAATTGGTCGAAGGATAACGAAAAGCGGATTTTATGAAAAAAAAATTTCAAGAACGGTTTAAATGAGATCGGAGATGAACCTTCCTGAGATCGTTTTCACCGCGAAACACTTACAAGGGTTGAAAGTTCGGTGGACCGTGGGATTGTCCTTAGTTATTACAAATCCTTGTTCCTGCAATTGGTTTCTCTTTGCTGTAAGGTCATCCGGTACGGCCTGTACGGGGTTATTGTAAGTGAAAGTACATTTGTTTCAAAACGGACCGGAAGTCCTGTTATAAATTATCAACCAGTATAAATCTACCAAAGGGTTCACCAAAATATCCCGATTTATTGCTGGATGCGCAATCGTAAATTGCAGATTTATGGTGGTGCAACTGTGCCAAATGACACGCTAAAATATATGAGCAGTTTCTGGAGGTGCTGCCCGTTTTCTGTATTTGTCAGTTCTTATTACAACTTATGAATAAATTTTCCTAAAACAGGACATTGGTTCTGAACCTATCGCAACTGCGTACTTATTTCAAAATTGCTAGCAAATCGGAATTTAAATTGAAAATTATATCAACTGACGGTATGGATACTGCATAATAAAAGTAATTAAAACAATAATTTAAAGCGAAATTTGTGATATAACCCCATTGACATAAGCATTTAGTTAATATGTTTTTGTGATTTTTTCTATGCTTCAATTAAAATAAGCCTGGGTTAGTACGTTACTGGGCCTAAAAGACAAAATAAGAATATCTAACAAATACAAGTTAGAATTGAAACCAGTTTAAACATAAATCCAGAACTATGAAATGCTTCTGCAGTATAAAATAACTTGAGTAATACACACCTGTCGGTAACATACATGAACAGATGAACACACAGAAAGTTTAAATAAACTACAGCAAAACGTAACCAACGCAATTTGAAGGAAAGTTTTACCATAAATAAATCAGAAAACAAATATGGCCGAGAGTTTCTAAAACTAGTAAAACTTGTATTGTACCTAGTATTATACTCATTATGAACACTGTTTTGTACAAATTTATTTACTTGTTTTCAGTAATTTGTTTTGCTTCTCCCACCTTTATTATTTTTCTAAATTGTTTGTTTATTTCTAAAGAAATCAGTACACGCTTAAAGTTTATGTTTAGGTAAGTCATAAGAGAACTGTACTGACAAAGATAGCAGGGTTGGTAGGTAAACCAATGTTTGAGTGTAGAAAGGCTTTGCTTAAGCCCAAGTTTAATCTAGATTAAGCTAAGCTTTAGCTATACTAAAATATTCGGTCAACTCAAATCAAGTAGGTAAATTATTATTATTTTAGTTTGATTTTATATCATTTAGTCAGAAGTGAACTACATAAAGTCAAATATAAATGTTTGATCATCTATTCCTTTATGCTATGCAACATCAGTTTTATCTTACAAATATTGGGGACTGGTGAAGGGATTAAGTATAAGTGTGTTGCATTGTCTAAAAGATGCAAGTGACAAAACAATTGAACCTTGCTCTAAAAAAGTGTTGGCAAGAAATATCAATGTAAATTATAGATCATTCTAAAAAAATAATTGAAATCTCTTATGAAATTAATATTATAGTGAAAGTAAAGAAGGAAAAGGAAGAAGAGATTCCAGCAAACTATTACAAAATACCATATATTAATTAAAATCCAAATTAAAAAAAAATATGTGGGCTACACAAACTTCTATTAAGCTAATGAAGCCACTGAAGTTGGTAAAAGAGATATTATTTTTATTGGCCAATGCATTCCTTGCTATGTGAACTTCAATTTTAATTCCATTCATCTTAGCGAATGATTAATTTCAAGCTGTTAAATAATGTTTGTGCAACCTAGACTAAAAACTTTTCCTTCTATCTACTTCTTTGGAGGCAAGCCCGCTACTACATGTAGCATCCAAAATTAGCGGGTTTACTAGTTTTGCAAATTCATACAGGATTAATTAAATTATGTTGATATATTGCAAAAAAAAACACAAAAGGACATCTATAAAGCCTTTATAAACGAGCTGGTGATAAATTTATGAAAATGTTCGGTATATCGGAAACAACACTGATAGCAAATAATTCTGGTCACGATAAGCTTGGAATTCATTTCTGAAAATTAGTTGTAGCTCTGAAAACAATATAAATATATAATATACAGGGTGTCCCATAACTTATGGGCCATCGAGCAACTGGAGATAATAGACTTAAAAATAGGTATTTTGAACCAAATTTGCCTAAGTAAAATGTTACAGGTTAAAGAGATACAGGGTGTTGAAAGTGAAAGTTAATTTTCCAAAAATGATGATAATTTTAAAACGGTTGAAGATATCGGTATAACTAGGTTTTCGAGAATGGAAAATTCCAATTTGGTATTAGTTTGAAGATGCTTCCTAGAGGGCGCTTGCTACGTGCTTCCTGTTGAATTAATTTACCCATATTTTTTTATCCGTACAATTAGTAGTATTTATACTTTAAACTATAAAAGAGCCAACATTTTTACGTAAAAAAGGGACTCTTGGTCGATCTCGATATCTCAAGCCATTCCCCAGATTTTCGCATTTGAAGATAAAAAGGCAGAAAAAAAATCAAAATGAAAATTTTGAAAATCATAACTTATGGACGATACAGCAATTGGAGATAATAGACATAAAAATAGGTATTTTGGGCCAAATTTGCCTAAGTAAAATGTTACAGGTTAAAGAGATACAGGGTGTTGAAGCTGAAAGTTACCATTAATTAAAACTTTCACTTTCAACACCCTGTATCTCTTTAACCTGCAACATTTTACTTAGGCAAATTTGGCTCAAAATACCTATTTTTATGTCTATTATCTCCAGTTGCTCTATGGCCCATAAGTTATGGGACACCCTGTATAATCCCTTCATAAACGCAACAAAAGCTCCGTTGAATTTGTGATCATGGTTGGTGTGGTCGTCAAAGAATCATGTCCTTAAGAAGTGAGCTTCCTAGTGTTATTAGTAATGTTCGGTATGATTAATGTAATTTAACCTTTCTGTATATTATTTAGTTTGATTATGTTTGAACCTTGCTAACGATTTCATTTTACATGTATTACTTTCAGCGTAACACTTTATTTGTTTGAATACTAATTTGAATTAGGTATTTTAAATATTTGTTGCATATTTTTTGTAAACGGTCTTATAAACGTTACCAAGGTGTATTGATATAAATGCTATGTTAGTTGGATCAACGTTTTTTTTATAAAATCTCTCGCCGCAAACCCCCGCGTTTCGTAGCTGGTAATAGACCACCACATTTGTATTTAATTATTGTCAGATTTACTATTATTTTTAATTAACGTTTATTTTTTTGCTCTTCTTCTTCTTATCGCCTAAGACTAGGCCAATAGCCCGTTATTGACTCACAACGTCGAGTTATGTGAGCCTGTGTTACACGTATACCGGGCAGGAGGCTAACCTTTCCCATCGAAAGAGGTGAGGAAGATCGACCCGCAGTGTTGTGAGACTGACGCTTATATCAAAGTTAGTATGATAACCGTGACCCCCGGCCTAACGTGCACTCCGAAGCACGGAGAAACGTACGACCTCTAAAATTCCGGCGGGGATATCGCCGGTCTCGGAATTCGAACCCGAGATACCTAGGTGAGACCGAAGCCTTTTACACATGGCTCTCCGCTCCTCTTAACTTTTCTTTTTAATTTTATTAACTACTACGTTACATTTGGTGGGAACAACTATGTTACAATATGTAGGCCATTAAGTCAGAATTAAAGAACATAAAAACATGATTACAAACTACGAAATTAAAACATTCAAAACTGCTGAACATGCCTGGAATAATAACCACAAAATCCAATGAAACAACTCGAAAATTGTATCTGAAGGACCTGTACAAAGTAAAGTACAGGGTGGCCCATTTTCGATGTTTTTAAATGGGAAGTACCCTTAATATCGGAGATAGGCAAAAACCGATGTCGGAGTCCAGGGCTCTTTTTTGATGCAGGTTCAAGTCCCGAAAACAAAATTCCGCTATCTTTTGTTATTTTTTAGTTATAGCCCAAAATTCAAAATTTGGCCATATCGAAAACTTCCAATAACTCTCTTGGTTTTGAAGATATCCAAAAACGGTAAAAACATTCTACAGGCACTTTTTCAAGTATAATGCGATAGTCAATTCAGATATCTTCTAATTTTCATGTTTTAAGAATTATGACATAAAGTTGGTATTTTTTAAATATAAGTCGTAGTTGGCCATGAAACCATTAAATTGCATATTTTTTGTGCTTTCCGAAAATATATAGTTTACAGGGGTTAAATGCAGTAACAATACCTTTTTTGAACAAAATCAGATTATATGATGTTGTTAGCAATTAGTAGGCCATGGTTCATGATAGCAATAAATAAAAGCTAATAGAGCGGGTGCATGTAATGGCACCAGGAACATAATAACGCGCCCGACTGAAAGTTAACAAAACTAAACAATTAATATTTTGTAGAAAATCTCGCGTTATCTTTAACAGCTTTTAATTGTCTTGGCATATGGAGACTTTACAAGTTTCTACATACGTATAACCTGGCAAAACTTTTAGTTTCTTGTTTTCCAGAGCTTTTCTCTAACTCTAACTGCTTTCTCTGGGAATTATCACGTTCCCTAATACTCTTTTTAATTTACGATAAAATTTTCAATTGCGTTCGTATCAACTGACCGCGGGGGAAATTTTAGGTAACTGAAAATTTCGTAATTATGTAGGCTAAACCATCCCTCATCTGGTTAAACACATCTTTATTCGGTTTGATATTGTAATAAGATGTAATATTTCCTTTTTGGTAAAATTAGTATACCGGTGCATAGAAATCTACCCTTTGTTTACCCTACAACTGTTCAGCTGATGGCCTAGTGACGTCACATGCAACCTCTCTATTACTTTTTGTTTTGCTATCATGAACCATGGCCTACTAATTGCTAACAACATCATATAATCTGCTTTTGTTCAAAAAAAGGTATTGTTACTGCATTTAACCCCTATAAACTATATATTTTCGGAAAGCAGAAAAAATATGCAATTTAATAGTATCATGGCCAACTACGGCTTATATTTAAAAAATACCAACTTTATGCCATAATTCTTAAAACATGAAAATTAGAAGATATCTGAATTGACTATCATATTCTACTTAAAAAAGTGCCTGTAGAATGTTTTTACCGTTTTTGGATATCTCCAAAACCAAGAGAGTTATTTAAAATTTTCGATATGGCCAAATTTTGAATTTTGGGCTATAACTAAAAAATAACAAAAGATAGCGGAATTTTGTTTTCGGGACTTGAACCTGCATCAAAAAAGAGCCCTGGACTCCGACATCAGTTTTTGTCTATCTCCGATATTAAGGGTACTTCCCATTTAAAAACATCGAAAATGGGCCACCCTGTACAAGGTGTGTTCTATTGAAACCCATCTTTGGTCCATAAAAAATTTATTCAGAAATATAATTACAGATAATTACCGCCACAATTAAGGCATCTATCCCATTGTTTTACCAACCGATGTATACTCTTCTCATAGAATTCTTGTGGCTGCTGACTGAAGAATTCTTTCACAGTGTTTTGTACTTCTGCATCTGACTGAAAACATTTACCTTATCAATGCAAACCTGTACAATGTAAGTCTGAATAAGCTTCATCAAGTAACAAGACGAAAACGTCAAGGGAAGTTTTCACGTGGTGTAATTCTGCTTTACGACAATGCTCGACCTCACGTCGCCAATGTGGTAAAAGAAAGTATTCAACAGAATAAATGCAGGATTTTAGGGCATCCACCCTACAGCCCAGATTTATCGCCTTGTGATTTACAAATTTTTGGGCCACTGAAAATGGCGTTAAAAGGTAAACGTTTTCAGTCGGGCATAGAATTACAAAACGCTGTGAAAGAATTCTTCAGTCAGTATCCACAAGAATTCTATAAGCAGGGTATACATCGGTTAGTGGAACAATGGGATAGGAGCCTTAATTGTGGTAGTAATTATTTGTAATTATATTTCTAAATAATTTTTTATGGACTAAAGATGGGTTCCAATTGAACACATCTCGTAATAGTTAAAAAAGCAGTTTGTATATTACCAAGCAAAAGCCACTGTATTTAATCTCATTCAGTATATTTAGGTAATGTGTGATTACAAGTTCCAAAAGATGAATTTTAAACGCATCACACCATTATACATACGTAGATATAGCAACATAATATATGTAATTCGTTCCTTAACGACTGTTTCTATAATCACCTCACACAGAGACATGTTTATAATTTCGTATGTCATATAAAATTGCAAAGCGCTGCTCATTTTTAAAGCTTTTTGATTTGTTTGAAGATAGACGTTACGTTTAGTAAAATATAGTACTTATATACGAACAATCCACTAACCTTCTTCTTCTGTTGTTACCCTCTTGAGTTTGCCGTTTTATGTTTCCATAATTCCCTATTCTTCCAGTCGGGTCCTTCAAGTCTTTTTCTGTCATTATATTATTCATGTGAGTCCCCCAGCATAGGCCTGCCCGACCGCCGTTATTTTCTTGGGCCATCTGTTCTCTGATATACGTTTGACATGTCCAAGGTTCATGTTCATACCATTGGAGAGCTCGATTTTCCAAAAAACTAATGTTCTATTTGATTTTTAAAAATCCGTACGGCCGAGTAGGTTGAATTGAAAATAAAACTTTGCAAGTTTTTTGTAAAAAATCGGGAAAGTTGGATATTCAAATTTAGAATTTTCTCCGAATTTCAAATATGTAAAAATATACAGATTATTCAATTTAAAAAAAGTTGAGGTAACTTCCAACAAAATCGGAAATGTTACTAAATTGCTGTATGGTTCAAAAAAATCATTTTTAATTCCAAGAATTAATAAGGAAACAGAGGGTGGAATGGTTTTCATTAACATCCTGTGTTTTAAGCGAAAGCGCTTCAAACAGTGATTAGCATAACATAATTCTTTGCCTGCTCTTATTAGTTTTACGTTTATGTTTACAGTGGTCTAAGATAACTAAATAATAATATTGATTGATGTTTAAACAATTTCAATAACTAATTGAAACGCTTGTTGATACAAGTTTAGTATATGCTGACGTACGTTTTTAGTTAGCTAAACCATTCTCAAAGAGTAATTATTATCAACTAAATGCAAAGTATTCAAAGAGGGCTTTTATAATAGTGATATGAATAATGTGCCATTTTTGTAGCACTCTGATAATATCCTTAGTCCCGTTTGATTCTTAGTTACAGCTTTGCTAATTCCGAAGATGTACAATTTTTGCCTCTATTTCCGTTTCGTGATGATTTAGAATTGTTTTTTCTAACAACATTTAAGTTGCAAAATAAATTGATTTGTTTGTAAATCAGTACTACTGCGTGAAAATTGTGTTAACTGACCGCAGCATATTATGTCAGAGTAAAACAAGAAATAACATTTATTAAATTATTAATTATCTAACCGACCTGATTAGTAAGATGAAGTCTTAGAGATAACATTGAAACAAAGAATAATTACGTAACTATTAGTTAATTATTAGATTAGAATTGTATCGTTCGAGTTTGCTGTAAGTTTAGCTGAGGAATAATTAGAAATGCTCAGCAGAAGAAGAATTTCTAACACTCGATGAATTCCACTAATGAAACTATTTTCAGTACATAAACCGAAACCAAGTAAGAGCAAAGCATTGTTTCTACTATTAGTAAGCTGCTATGTTTCTGTAAATTTAATGATTTAATCTAACAGACTCATTTATGTAATCGCGGTTAATTTCAATCACTTCAAGTTCAATACCTATTACAAAGTCGACCACAAAATAATATTTTTGAGAATTAAATGGATTAACAAATAAAACTTCGTGTTATTTGCATGTTTTAAATTTGCTAAAGTTTCAAAAAACGGGTTCTGAAAGGTCAACTATTAAACAATTTGGTTATTCCATAAATTACTAAAAATTTAATATATGTTCGAACAGAACAGAAATAAATTTCCCAAACTGATATCAGGTGCTATTATTTAAAAGATGAGCTAATACCGAACTCGGATAATATTCATAGCTTAATATTAAAGAGCGTAGTGATCTATCACACGTAAAAGACACCTGTGGCATAACAAATAGTGCAACTTTTACAGACTATTAGAATTGCAGCACTTTACAGGGACGAAATGGCACTAAAACTTTGCTTACAAAGGTTTGGTGCAACTTGGGAAACTTCCGATAATGGAACACTCATATATCGCTTACTGCAATATGCATGTATTTATATAAGAACGATTTGAGGAAAAATGTCAAAAACTGTAAATGCACCTTTCTTTTATAAAACGTTTCTAGAGTTTTAGTCATACATTTTTAAAACGAAAATGGTTCTAATAACGAGATTTAGCTATAAAGCAGTCGTGAGCTCGTTTTATTCGAATTTGACAAAGTAGTTCTTTAAAAGTAATATAAGTGAATCCTCGATAATTTGAATAATCTTCAAAGAAATATTCAAGACAAGTTATGAATACTTACAGCTGCGACTGTGCCATTAAAATTCTGTCTCCGAACAGGCATTTTAACGAAAAACTACTACAGAAAAAGAGCGAAATTCAATTTGCGATTACAAAATGCACAAAACCCCAGCAAAACCAACGTACGTTATGTTAAAGCGCTTGTTGGGCACACATTAAAAAGCAGTTGACCACAATTGTTTCCACATATGCTTACGCATCTGGTGCTTGACACATGTAACACGTGTTCCTGATAAGGGTTTAGTTGGCAATAATTTAAAATTTACATCAAAATTTGCACAGTTTACACTTACCTCGTTAAATTATTTATTTTGAGTACTTAAGTAATTCTAGCAATTAAATTTTATATTTACTTTTTAAATTGTTTGACAATTATCCTAATTTTGGTAAGAAACCTTCTTTCAGGTTAATTTTGTCATCTCAGAATTTGCTTTTAAATCTCATGTGACCATTTTAGGTTAAATTTATTTTGTAGTAAACTCGTAAACTTTGTTGTGAACTAACGAAGAGAAATTATTTAAACAAAAGGGTTTCTGACTCACGTTTAAATCTGTTGATGTAGTAGGCAAATGTGAAACCTTACTTAAAGGCATTGTTAACTTATGAAAAGTCGTTTTTTTTTTTTATTTTGTAATTTGATTGAGTAAACTGAGTATTGCACCTGTACAAAATTTTACAGCCGAATTTTAATTTGTAGCCGTGTTATGGGAGCTAAAAGTTTAAGATATGACGTCACGAATGTCGGTTGCCATTAATGGCGAGTCGACTAATAATACTAATAACCCGGCAAAGCGGGTGTTGTGTTTGTTCAGTAGTCTCAGGAGGCCGACATTCGTGACGCCACGTATCGTGGAAATGAATTCTCTCTACCCGTTTATTGTGGTTATTATCAAAGATATTGAAATTCTACCACTGCGGGTAGTTTTACGAGTATTTTAACTAACTTATTTCGATATTTACTAAATATGTTGCATAAGTTGACAATGCCTTTAAAGGGATAATTGAAGAGAAAATCTTTCAGTTTCCACAACCGTTTGGAAATGTTTTGCACTGTTTTGTTGTGTTTAAAATTGTGATGTATACTGGGCACTTCACATAAGACTTAATAACCGAAATAGGCAACAGGACTTGTAATTCATAAATAACGTTGATCTGTGTTAATCCTTAATTAAATGTATATAATCAGAGGTGGCAATACATAATTCAATGCCATGTCAAGGTTATATTCCAAACTAAAAGCTTTCATAACCTATAACTAAGAAATTAAGAAAAATACTTGTATTACCAATAACAAAAGTAAATTTATATCAATTACAAAACGGAAAAAATTAAGAATAACAATTTTAACTGTTTTATTTGTACTTTGTAGCGATCCAAAATACTGTGTAATATAAATTATATATTTAAGAAACTAACATAGGTTCAACAAATGCTGAACACGCGTATACAACTAACAACTGCCATATACCTATGTGTACAAACTTGACTACCTTAAATATTAAATTTCATACAACAGCTTCCCTCTTTTATAATTTTAAATACACAAATATGAATAGTTTACAAATAATAGTCTTTAAACTTTATAGGTCAGGCCTTTACTCTTTTAGGACGGGTAAAGTCTATTTTAAACGTTTCTATGTTTGTTTCACTATGGGACTCTTTGATTTACACCTTTTGTCGTTTATTTTTGCACTTTCATTTGTAGCACTTATTTTTACACTTTCTTCTACATCACGTGTTTCCGTACTTTTATTTACATCCTGTGTATGTGTTTCAACATTTTTATTTATACTCTTTCATTTCTATGTTTTCCGTAACATTTTCAACTATTTTTGGTTTTGAATTTACCATGTCTGGTTCGTCTAGACATAATTCGTTGAGAAGGACTTGTTCCTCTTTTATCTGGAGTATTTCTCCAGTGAAGTAATGCCCATCAGAGATCTTGTGTTTCTTCACATTTGTTATAATATTTTTAAAAAATTTTACCGGTGCTTCGGCTTTACCATTACTTTGCTGATGGTAAGAAGATGAAGTTATATGTGTAAACTGATGCTTCCACGCAAAGTCCTCCATTTCTTGATTCACAAAATTTATTCCTTGATCAGATATCAACAATTCTGAGATTCCGAATCGGCTGAATGGCTGCTTTAAACTTAAAAGGATAAAGCGGAGATATCAAAAAATGATCCTAAAAATTATTTAAAATAGGCAACGCCGTTAGTCGTATTTGCGACCAGCTATCGTGTTTATTTGGATGATAAAACTGCAGTTGTTAGTTATACATAATATACAATGTGTCCACGGATAGGTGATACAAAAGGTAAAACTTTTTTATTATTGATTTCTCAGAAAATTTTATTCTTGATAATAATTTTGCTGTGTTGTTGTAAACCTTATTTCTCGTGTTACTTTTCCTACAGGTAATCATTTAAGACTTAAATTCACAATTTTCCTCAGTTTTGTACTTTGGAAAAACTTCTGAAATTATATATTTTATAATCAGAGGCTACAACAACTTTTGAATAATTTTGATATTTGTGTTTCCTTTATTCTTGAAACTTTCAATTTAAAATAAAGTTTTTGAAATAACATATCCTAATTTTCTGTTTTCAAATTTTGCATACAAACGTAATTTTGTGTTCTGAATAACTCTACTCTAATACAATTTTGCGATATTTGTTAAAATACTAAGACTTTACCTAAACCTCACCTTCGTTTTAACATTGCTAACACAGATACCTTGATTTAAAAAAATCAAAAGTCTGCTTAAATTGAATTTAAGAACAAGCAGGGATAGACTGCCAAACAGCGTAATGATATCTAAAAATTTTTAGTCATTTATACCTCTTGTATCACCTATCCGTGGACACATTGTATGTATTTTAAGCTAACATTTGATTTGAGTCAGTGAAATAGTTCGCATGGTTACTTTTAATGAATACACCACCTTTGTAGACCAAAGTAGGCCATGTTAGAAAGACAGTTTTGTCGGTGTGATGTGATGGTGTGAACAAAGTTATTCCTAGTGCAATCTGTCTTGTCAGTAATTTAATTTTTAGGTTTTGGTGCATGATAGAACCAGAGTCGTATTTGTTATGTTGAACCTAAATATGAAGTTTGAAAATATTTGTGTTTCTAATTTTTTTTTAATTTCCAACAACCTACAATAAACATAAACTACAACATAAAATCTGAATATTCAGAAAAGTAAAGATATATTTAATTGCCTAACATAAATGTATAAGTTAAAATCTCTTTATCATCAATACATAAACATTAAGAATATATAAATTTAAATCCTTGTATATTACAACAAAAATTTTTTTTTAAATTTTATTTGCAAAATTTACCATCTAATTCCATTGGAAGTATTAAGATATTTGGCTACGGCGCGGATGGTCTCGGGGTCAAACCCGAGTCGGATACTCGGCAGGTGGCCTACCCTGTCACTGAAAATAATTGGGAACCGAAACACAGTAGTGGTATAGGGAAGGTAGGTGGTTGTCGAAGGCGCGGTGCTTACCATATCACCCCGTACGTATAAGCATGCGAGACAACCGGGTATGAAATCGACTTAGGAGGCCTTAACCCTCTACCTTTACCCCTTTTTACTATTCTGAGAGAATATCCAGGTGGACTTGTAGATTTTCGGATGCCGCAATTAGGTTATCATTTATACATAGACCAGACACGTCATCAGCAGAAAAGCAAAAGCAATTATGGTATTGTTTGTTTCAGGTATGTCGACGGTGTACAGCAGGAAGACGGGTGGTCCAAGGACGCTACCTTGCGGTACACCTGAAGCGATAGGGTGGAAGTCATCGTGTCTTGCAGGGAAATTTCTGTCGGTTGGGTAGGACTTTAGGAGGAGACAGAAATTGCTGAATAGTGTGCCTTTCAATGTAAGGAGTAGACCTGGACGTCACACTCGGTCGAAACCCTGGGATATATGGAGAAATACTACTGCACTGTAGAATTTATTATTTTCTATGTACTTAGCGATTTCATTGATTACAGAAATATAAACACGTATTTTATAAAATATCGCAAAATTCTTGTAACTCACGTCAAATATATCAGTAGTATGATTTCGTTGTGTGGAATATTACAACACCCTTTAAAACACTTTTTAATTTGAATTTCGATTTTACCAAAGACTTGCAGATATATTTCAATTCCTAAAATTAATTTTATTTTCTGTTGATAATTTGAGGCTGATTTATTTAAATTAATTTTTTATAAAACTTGTTTCTAATGTTTAATTAAGAGTAGTTCTAGTAGGGCTGTTCATTAGGGTGGAACGAAAATGATGAATAAATATAAATTTTTTTAAATGTATATGTCATAGTTACAAAAGCGTGCCTTTTATAGTCATAAAACACCTTGCAAAATCTGAAGGCCGTATTTTGTTATCTTCAGGTTCCTCAAGGAGTCCAACATTTTTACTCAAAGCAATATTTTTCATATTCTCATCATGTGAATTTCTATTGTAGGACTCACCTTGTATTTATTCTTGTACTTATATTTTACCTGAAAGTCAAAATTAACACAAGTCAAACCGAAAATTTTATTCAAAAACTTAAATTTAATATCAACACATGAAAAGTGTTACAAAAACAAAAATAACGTTAACTTAAACCATTAAACATCTATGTTTGTTTGAAATAGTTTGATTTTGTTGCAAACGATGGCAAACAATTTTATGCGGCCTTGAATAAATCCTTCGCGGTTTTGGTGACCACAGACAGCCAGGGATGCCTCCGCAACAAAACGCACGTACCGTTCAACTGCTTGGGTGTTGCATGGAAAATCCCGGAAACTGGGAAGCTTGGATCTGAGGCTTCAATTAAACTGATTTCCATATTTGTAGTCATTGGCGGCTCAGTCACGGTTACTTTGTTCCAAAAAATTAACTACGAATAATGTGTTGCTTCAAAATTTATGGCAGGTACAGTAAATTCACGTACACGTATTCTAATATCTCGAGCTTTGAGGATACGTCTAATTCCAAGCTCGCTGTATTGTTTGTCTTCATCAGTAAGCAAAGAAAGCAATACATTTTCTGGATGAGCAAAAAACCCATTGCGTTGAAGTACTGGATGAATAATTTTTAATACAGTTTCTGGTAGAAATCTGCAAGATTCTACTAATCGGAATAAATGCCTTGCTCCTTCCACACATGAAGGTTTGAGTTTAACTCGGAACCAGAATGGAGCATACGCTTTCATAATGTATTTCATTATAATACAGAGAGATTCTGAAGGATTTTCAGTGGCGATGTAAACCCTTAAAAATTCTATTGGCGGTGGTGAGCCATCGTGCGTGGGAAAGTTTCCCTGGGTTTCTTAATGTTAGAGAAGCAGAGATGTTATCAGATTCAATCGACTGCACGATGCCAAACAGATATTTCTGATCTGTGCTGAGCTCACATTTTATGCTGTTCTCTATGCTAGGAAGGTTACCTGTAATTTTCTCAAACTCTACAACGGGAAGAGTTTCGCAGTGCTCCAATATTTTCCAATGACACCTTTATGTCCACGAGGGCCAGACGTTTTGCCGTCCGGTTCTTTCATTAGGTATCGCAAGGGAAGTTCATTGAAATGAAATAAACATATCAACCACTGCAGAGGGCGTCCTAACTCTTTTTCTAATAAATGAATCACTCCATTTTTTGATCCCGTATTAACCACGGTGAAATATTTATTATGGGAGATCTAAATGGTAGAGTAGGAAAAAAGAAGGATGACAAGATAGTGGGAAGGTTCGGAGAGGATGTAATCAACGATAATGGAAATAGGATCATTGCACTATGCGAACAATTTTCATTAAAAATAACAAACGGGTTTTACAAACATAAAAGGATTCATCAAATAACCTGGAAACAACCTACACGCCAGTTAGAATCCATCATAGACTATATTATCGTAAAACAACAAACGAATACCAAAGTAATGGACGTTCGAGTACAAAGAGGAGCGGAATGTGGCACGGACCACTTTATGGTTAAAGCCAAAGTATATTTTAAAATTATAAAAAATACAAATAGACAGACAAAAAGCATGGAGACCACAGAAGAAAAGATCCGAGAAGAAAAATTCAACATAGAAAAATTACAAGATGAATCGATTAAATTCTTATACAAATTACGACTAGCTAACTATGTAAATAATGAAACGAACGGAGATACAAGCAGCCCTGAAGGGTATGAAAAACAGACGATCACCTGGTCCTGGAGGCTGTCCTATAGAACTGTTAAAATATGCCCCTATACAAGCTCTAGAATTGACAAGTAAACTTTTTAATAAATGTTTAAAAGGAGACGATATTCCAGCAGAATGGAAGGAAGCACATATCATACCTATATTTAAAAAAGGAAAAAAAATAGATTGTGACAATTATAGGGGGATTAGTGTGACATGCTCTATCGGGCGACTGTACGGACGAATACTGAAGAAACGATTAGAAGAGGAAATACAGGAAACAGAAGAACAAAGTGGGTTTCGGTCTGGACGCTCGTGTATCGACAATACATTCTGCCTAGCTCAATTAATAGAAAAAACACTGGCGCACAATAGAGAGGCGCACATAATATATATAGATCTGAAGAAAGCATACGACAGTGTCCCGATTAAAAAGCTACTAGAAATCTTGGAGATAAGTGAAATACATCCCATATATGTAAATGCCATTAAAAAAATGTACCAAAATAACACCAGTAAAGTAAAAGTAGGTAACTCACTATCGCAACAATTTCGATGTACGAAAGGTCTCCGACAAGGATGTTCGTTATCTCCCACACTATTTAAGATATATCTTAATAAAGTTTTGCATAACTGGAAGAGAAAATGTACGAATATGGGAATTCCAATAAATGACAATTACTTGTTCACGCTATTATTTGCGGACGATCAGGTTATAACAGCAGGAGATGACGAAGACATACAATATATGTTAAGAAAACTAACTGACGAATATGAAAAATGGGGTTTGACAATAAATATAGATAAGACTAAGTATATGGTCATTGGAAAAGAGGGTGACGATATAGTAACAGATAAAAGAATCGTGAAGTACTGTACAGAATACAAATATCTTGGCATAACGATCACTAAAGACGGAGTTAGAGACAAAGACATATTAAATAAGATTGGACAAGGAAGAAAAACGATTCAACTATTAAACCCGGTCTTGTGGAGTAATGAAATTACGAAAGAAACAAAAAAAACCATATTTAAAACCATTACAGCAAGTGTAAGCACATACGGATCAGAAGTATGGGTAATGAACAAAACACTAGAAAGAAGAATGAGAGCTCTAGAAATGGACTTTTACAGAAGAAGTTGCCGAGTTTCTAGATTAGATAGAATTAGAAATGCGGAAATACTAGAAAGGATGGAAGTAGAAGATTCAATCGTAGATACAGTCGAAAAGAAACAGTTGCTATGGTACGGGCACTTACGCAGAATGCCAAATACAAGATGGCCAATTAGGCTATACAATTGGGTTCCATGGGAAAGACAAAAAAGAGGAAGGCCACGCACAAAATGGAAACAACGAGTACAGGAAGCAATGCGATCAAGAAATCTACAAGATAATGATTGGACAGATCGCAAATCGTGGCGTCTAGGAAGCGAAAAGCGGCGACCGCCGTAGAATCTCGCGTATATATATATATTAACCACGGTGCCGTCGCATCCAACCGCAATTAAATCTTTTGTATCGAACTTTTGTCCCAGTAAATTCATAATGGACTTCTTAATGTCCTAAGCACTGCCGCTCTCTGGTACCACATGCCCTAAGTAGCTGGAACCAGGTTCATTAACAACAGAAACATGCTCTTCTGTAATACGTTTTCTTCTACAGGGTGATTTGTGGAGAACCCCCCATATTTGGATAATGTGTTCAGGGAACTAAAAGGAACAAAAAAAGTATAATAAACATATGGTCAAATTTCAACCGTTACTGAGATATTGTGAAAATAGTTTTTAATCAGGTGGCCTTAATAATCGCTTCCCTCAACACTGGAATGGCTGTGGGAGTTTTCAGAATTGGACACCAAGGTCACCAGACCTCACTCCTCTAGATTATTACCTTTGGGGATGGTTGAAATCATTAGTTTATTAAACAAAAGTGAACACTAGAATGACTAACTGCGCAGCACTCATCAGAGATAACCACCGTGGGCTTCAACGAGCTACCCGTGCAATTCACAAATGAGCTGACGCATGCATCGAAATGAACGGCTGTATTTTTGAGAATTTAATTAATTAGTTTGTATTTTATGTTACGAAATAAGCAGTTTTCCTTCTTAGTGCATTGCAATAAATTCACCTGATTAAAAACTATTTTCACAATATCTCAGCAACGGTTGAAATTTGACCATATGTTTATTATACTTTTTTTGTTTCTTTTAATTCCCTGAACACATTATCCAAATACAATGGGGGGTTCCTCACAAATCACCCTGTATATGTATATTCCATCCGTTTTCTCGTGGATCATAGTTTCGTCTTTTTTTCCATCAAAAAGCAATCCAAGTATTGGTCTACTAAATGTTGTTGCTTTTGTCGTAAATGATAGACGTTCTGATGTTCTAATTCTTCTGATTTTCATTCTGTCGATGGTCATGGTAGAATTGTCTTTTGATAACACACCCATATCTTCTAAAACCGCATTGGCAATTATAGCTGCTACACAATCGGACACGCCGGTTCTGTCACATGCAAGCGCAACAGCAGGCAATTTAACTCTCATTTGTATTGACGTATCTGGCTCTGGTTCTTCTTGTGCTAAAAAACGCGTATATTAATCACAGACGAATATGATAAATTTTACCACAAAGTACTTGATGTATAAGTGAATTAGACTTACATGGTAAACTAAGTGGTAATGCAATTAGTGGCACAAACTCCTTCTCTTCCTTTTCCTCCTCTTTCTCATCTTCACTACTGTAGTAGAGCTCGCAGAAACGGGAGTTTGACTAATTACGGTAGAACCACTACATGACGGCAGGTCTTCTGATTTGTTCAAACGGGATGTTCTTTTTGCTTTTCTTTCTTCCATAATTTTAAGTTTTTTGGAAACGCTTGCGTCTACTGCTCCTATGGCCATGGCCCTATTTGTTCTTTGGTCCATAAGAAAATCTTGCTCTCTAACAGGCACCTTTTTAGATTTTTAGAAATTGCAGTTTTCTAAAAGATGTTAATTTAAGCCGGATGGTTGCAGTATTTATCCTGGATTTCAAATGCTTCTGAATTTATTTATAGCGTTGGTGGAAACTTTTCAACATGTTCCATATACGACTCCGAGAAACGGTAGGATTATGATTTGCAATATTTCAGAAACACTAGGAATTTTACCACACTGTTTATTTTGTATATCGCTTTGAATAAATAAATAATGTAACATGACATCACAGTAAGTTGGTAACACACGGTGATCTAATATTTTAGGGTTGCCAAAAATCTCACAGTAACATTGACTTCTAGTAGCCATAGTATAACAATATTATAAACTCACGCGCGCTTTGGAAGAAAGTCAATACTCAACTGAATAAATACGACACGTTACAACAAGTTAGCGTGTCCGCGCCCCCACAAGAAACGGTGGCTTTGATTTGAATCACGACACCTCACGTAGGACGTCATCAACTGCATTATACGCGCAACTTTAGAGTCAGTGAGGAACCGGAAGACATTCCAATAATACGATTTGTCTTAGGGGATTCTTTCAATTTAAATAGATATTTTTACGGTTGTGACAAACAATAATTTAATTTTTTTGAATGTCCGTGCCGTCTGCAAAAAACATGGAAAAATGTAAAATCTGACGAATTTTCAATCCAATGAGGAACCTAAAGATATTAAAATAAGTTGATCAGCTTTTAAAAATGTTTTTTATTTGTGTAAATGCACTTTTTGGTGCCTATGACAAAAGAAAAAAAAATTTTGTTCCACCCTACTGTTCATCTGGCATTTGGCTGTTCAAACTTCAGCCAAATTTTATGATAACATAGTAAATAGATTTTGCCTAATAATTGAATAAATTGAAATCATAGCCTGCTGCAGCTTATAATAGTCGCGAATGCTCTATACTAGGACTTTAT
The DNA here is from genome assembly GCA_963082815.1 of Melanotus villosus. NCBI lineage: Eukaryota > Metazoa > Arthropoda > Insecta > Coleoptera > Elateridae > Melanotus > Melanotus villosus. The sequence continues at coordinate 46,445,471 of OY720418.1, read as the reverse complement.
CATACAATGTGTGTTGTCAACGTTAGTGTCGTTATCTTATAGTTATTTTCGAACAGTGGTTTATCCACAGAGGTTCCTGTCAATCCTAAAAGATCCAGTCTAATATAACCTGCATATAATAAATAATAAAATAATTTATTTTTGCCCAAAACTGACTTAAACTCTAAAATGACTCCAAACTCCCAAGTTTAATTTAAATAAGCAACAGCATTTTGCAGCAAATGTAATATCAACTAAATTATTCTTATTTAATAATAGATTGCCCTCCATATCTTTCGGTTTTCAGCTTTTACAAGATAAGAAACAAAGAATAAAAAAATATAAAGCTACCCACAAATTTTATGACAAACAAAAGAAGCGTTAATTAAATTAAATTTAATTAAAACGAACTTCACAAAATAAGGTTTCTGATAAGCTACTACGAAGCAACGCTATTAAAACAACGAAAAAGAAAAGCCCTGTTGTGCATTAACCGTAAAAACGTCATTCTAATTTTCTTATTTCAAGCTTTCCACTCGCTAGAATAGATCAATATTATTTTATGAACTTCTTTGTTTTAAATTGTAATTACGACGAATGTTGTTTAAAATTACTTTTTTATAACTTGGTTAACCGATTTGATGAAAATGTCGCATCAAAGATATTTTCTTTAGTAATTACCTACTCAGAAATAAAGAAAACAATTAGAATTTAACTTTTCAAGTTTTAAATCTTAATAATAATATAAAAGTAAACGGCCAGATATAAAAGTTAAAACTGAAATTTTCTGCAGAATAATGTTAGAACTGGAAGTTTTACGCTTTATTGCCTTATTTTTATTCTTTTGACCTCATAAATTCATGGAGGAAATAAATTAAACTTTTTTAATAAAATCTTTTTGCTGTTTTGAGATGTCCCACGTTTCTTATGATTGGTAAAAGTAGGGGGCGATTGGAATTTATAATATAAGGATGTCTTGATTAATTAAGCTCATTGTATAAACCAAAAGATAAAATCAAAATGTAAAATTTCCATTCTCTGCCTTCATATTTTGATTTGTGTAAATCCTTAACCTTTTATGAATTTCAAGATCTAGATAATATAAAAGGATAAAAACAAAAAAAGGAAAATATGCATCGCTGAGCTAGACGGAAAGTAAATTAATGCTCTCATAGAAACGTCGAGCTAGGCACTCGGTTCTTCAGATAAACATAAAAGTAATTTGCCCGTGTTGTTTTCTTATTACCGCAATCCGGAACTAGGGAGGAAAGATGAGATTCGTTCGTCACCTGAACCTCGACGATCAAGCTATGCAATTAACTTAGTTTGTCTTAATACTTAGGGTTAAATCTTCACCTGAAAATTGCGTTAGTAAAGCTTCAAAGTATTATTTGCTTATTTTGTACTATTTTAATGACGGACTTTAGAGGTTGAGTAAAAAATTTGTAGTTTGTAGTTAGGAATTCTATTCATGGGTATTTCTGAGATTTAAATAAATTTAATGTTTGATGTATACAAGCCAAGTCACCAACAAATGCATATCGTGGATCCTCTACAAACATTGTTAAAGGCAATCATAATTCTCATATAATTACATTTTGAGTATTCGTGTGTTAGGGCTTACTTTGTATATTTGAAACCTCCGATGCAGAGGATTACAGCTCCATAGTTTGGACAGATAGCTTGCTTTTTAATCTCTATACCTGAACATCTAGGACGCATTATCTAGTCACCGAAAATTTTGGTAGAAGCTGGTTTCAGATACATGGCCGTGGCCTCGGTGGCGTTCAGAAGTAACAAGGTTACCTTGTAAATTAGAGGTCTCGGGTTCAACCCCGGTCAAGGCCAGGTTACATTTTTAATGCGGAAAAATATTAAACTCCTTTTTCGTTTACGAGGTAAAACCATGACTCTTTGCATTACAAAGATCCCTTCCAAGTTCCTTGAGTTCGACAAAATTCTAATTCCGTTTCCTGTGGTTTCAGGAAATAAACTTTATAACGCGCGTACTTATTCTGTGGGCAAGCCCAATTGATGTACTTCAAAACATCAGTACACACTTGGCCTAATTCAGCATATTTTGTCCGGCGAGTGGTTCAACGCTATTGCCTTTGAAATTTTTCAATATTTCATTAAGCTTTAATTTTTAACGAAACGTCCAGTGTACTTTCAACATAGCTGTAAGGCATATTTGTAGATTTTTAAGTATTTAAGGTCAAAACAGTCATTTGGATAGCAGTAACTCTTCCGAGGAGTACATTGTCCAAGAGTCAATAGCATATTTATTCACTTGGCTTCCGGCTATATTCCACAATCTTTAAACGAACCGCAAATAAGTGGGTACACTTAAAATAAGAACAACTGTTAGTAATTAAAGGTTCTTCATGTAGTGGTAGTAATAGTTTAAACTCTGTGTAATGAAACTACCATAGCAAGGTAGACTTACCTCTTAGGAAGATGTTTCAACTGCAATTTTATCCAAAAGTAAGTGAAATTGGTAAAAAAAAATAAGAACAACAAAATGAAGTTTAATGAGGTTATTTCGTGATATGGATATTTAATTTCGTGATACAGGGTAGGTAAATTCGTGATATCAATTAATAGGATAATAATCTATTTAATGACGGGTAGATAAATTAATTAAATAGAATTTGCATTCTAAACAACTAACAAAAGTAAAACTACAATTCTAGATAACGCAAAACAATAAAATATTTCATTTAAAAAACAGCTGTAGACCCTTCAGTCTTCATGAGAATCTACATCAGAGTCTTCGTCATTTCCACACATATCGCACATAAAAACATCTTCTTCGGCATCAGCAGACTGGCACCTCACGTGGTATATGGTACCAGACAATATGAACATTCGACCCATTTGGCACCATTTCTATTTTTGGCGTCGAAAGAATAACTCACACCACACATCCCACACTCCCAATCATCATCTTTGGCAGTTGATTTCTTTGGTTTTTGTTTAGTTTGGACTGTGACTTTTGGTGAAACTACTGGGGCTAATGATGTTGGAAGACAGGATGATGTGGATGGTTTGTCCAGCGATGCAGAAGGAATATCGGTTTAAATATTTAGGCACTTTTCTCGTGAATCTCGTTTCTTTCGATTTGGATTTGCAATAGAAAGCTTTGTCGTTAGGGACAAGATTTGGTAAATGTCAGAAGTTGGCACACTTTCATCGGCTTCCAAATTAGCAGTCTGTAAAGATGGAGCTTCTTATCAAAAGTGCATATTCCAGATTTTCTGAATGCATTCTCAATATTTGATGCAGAAAAACTGGAGATGAACGCTGGATTAAGTATGGAATGAAACGTGGTTCTATTGGGCTTTTTAGCATTGTTGTTCATATAAGCATTTAAGCTTTTCGGCCAGTGAGCTTTCAGTGGTTTGTAAACGCCCACATCCAGTGGCTGTAACAAATGGCTAGTATGAGCAGGAAAGGTGAATAAATAAACGTCGTTTTCTGATGCAAGTGATATAACATTCGGATTGATGTGTGATACATGGGAATCCATGAATAAAATTACAGGTCGAGCCGGTGGAATTGATTCAATGAAGAACTTAGTCCAGTCCAAAAAGATCTCACTGTTGATCCATCCCTTTTGGAGAGAGTTTGACTTGAGCATTAGATAGGCTGTCACGTTTCAAACTATCACTCCACACCTTTGAAAATTATTAAAGGTGGAATCCACGTTCCATTGGCCGAAATACATCCCATGAGAGTTTGAGACTCTCCTCTATCTGCATGTGCCCTTTTGTATACGTAACGCTTTCCAAGTGAAGTAAAGTTACTACCCTATTTGGTTTAACGACGTAAGAAGGTCCAGTTTCGTCGCAGTTCCATAAACGATCCGGCATATTTTTAACTCCAAGCCTATCCATTAATGCTTCAAGCCCTATATGCAGCTACGCTTTCGGGAACACGTAGTATTAGATTAAACTGTTTTTTGTATTGAGTCCACCACCATTTACTAGCAGAATCTTTTTCTTTATTGAAGAAATAATCTCTTCCAGCATATTCAGCGAGTTCATAAGTTATTTTTCGTATCATCTTCACTGTTAATCCAAATCCAAACTCTTGCATTTTTATTATGTAATTAAATAGTCGCGTTTCGAGTTCAGCTGTAAGTGCAAATGGCCTTCCCAGTTTGGTGACTTGGCAATTGGTGTAATCATCGCCATTTTTATTTAAAAAGTCTTTCATGGTGCTGCATGGAATTCCGCTTTCCTTACTTGCCCTGCAGATGAACATTTTCTCTTCTCTTACAAGTCTAACAGTTTCCAGTAATTCAGGAATCTCGTAGTGGCCCTATTTTCTCTTAGAATTTTTAGGCATTTTATTGCTGAATATAACGGGTTGGTAAGTTGGTGATATTATGAAAACATACATTTTAGGTCACATTTTTTGCTTTAATACTTACAATTAACGAGGGTAATGATACTATACAAAAATCATGAACGAGAGCAGAAGAAATCTTATGCGAACAAGCGTCTAAATTTTCTCGTGCAAACGACTCTAAGAAATCGTAAGGAAACGGTATCACTACCTAAGCTATTGCAATGGAACACTCATAGTCATAAAAATTACTTGTATGACTTAACATGGCGATTAAGCAACTTAAGGGCTAGAAAATATATGAGTTTTACAAACCTATCTTCTGAATAACCCCTTCAAACGATTCAACAACTGAGACACTGCAACTATTTATCGTTATAAGTACTCGAAAACGTCACAACATGGGAGAAGTTCTTGTCAGTGAGAATATGTTCCTGTAACCTTGTGTTCGAGTGCGGCGTATACAGCCGAGGGCTTCTTCTACATATAGATATAAAAATTACGACTCCACTGCAATAGGCAAGATCGTGGCACATTTTATAATATTTGCCACGAACATATCTATACCACTAATATACCTTAACTTACTAAGATGTCATCAGCACATACTGGCATCGGAACTCGTATACAACTTACCAATAAGATTGGTGCTCTAGGAATCAAAGTTTCTCCACAGCCTTTTGAAACAATTTATGCTCCAGGTCGATTTTTTAGGATCTTCGCGTTATTTAATAGTGTACAACATAACCTTGATATTATATTATTATGATATGATTGTGTTCCAGAATTAAGCTTGAGCTGATTAAGGCTGTGAAAGCCTGAAATGGTGTGACAAAGTGAAAAAGTGAAAAAGATTAACTCTTTGTTAGTTACCATGTACCAGTCTTGTCTTCCGTTTCAGAATTATCTGCACGCACTCTTTTATAGTAAAGAGATTTTGCTACTAATTCTGCTTCTCCCTGTTGGAGATGCTTATTTCATAAGGGAAGTAGGAATTATTGTATAATCACTGTTAGTAAAGATTTTGGGGATTTGGCTAGCTAAACCGCCAAAGTTAAGAGTGTTCTACAAGTTTTCTTCTTGCCTTTCAGAAATGTTCATGGCTAGTTCTGTAAGCCGTCTTTGTCTTAATTAGTAAGTGAAGAAGTGTGAGTATCACAAGTTCGTCCGGCACTGTCGCGGGCATTGCTCTTGTTATCTCTAGACAGGGTGGATCTTGTAATTATCGTTCTACGAATACCTGGTCACCAAAGTCAAAGAGCATAATTATGATATCACTGGTCCTACTATCACGATATACATGCATATACCTATATCCCTAGGTTTGAGAAATCAAGTTATCCTAAACTTTTCCTGAATTTCGAAATAAAAAATGTGCTGATCCTTGATACCAACCCTTTCTATACAACATTATAAGTGCTGCTTGCATGAGCTCGCCGATTGTACTAGGAATTTGCCTGCAGATTATTCGCATATCCTAAGAGAAAAATGTTCGCAGTGGCCCATCTAAAAGACCACCATAGTAACCGAAAGAAAACGTGGGCAACTTTTTATTTATTTTATTAATCGTGTGTTATTATTATTATTAGCGCACACATCCCTACACAGGGCGACGGCCTCCCTCTTCCTCTCATCCTTTGTAAGATTTTTCAAATTTTTCTCACTTTTTTGTAAGGGGTTATCGCGTGTTATTAAATAATAAACTAAAGCCTCATAAAGTATTTGGTTAGATATATTTATAAAAATCAGCCAAACCACTTGATAAGAAAGGATTTTGGGGTGGTCTAAGTTCCATAACCCCTACAGCTACGGTTTTGTTGAATAACTTAATGTTAATCTACTGTTTGTTTGCCAATGCTTCGAAAAGAAACTTGATCAATTTTTAGAGTACAAAAACCATTAAAAGCTTTTGCTACTACTAATCACAGAGTAACTCTAAATTTTGTTCTACTGAAAAAAAAAAATTTGCAGTAGGATACTATATCTGACCGTATCTTAAGGTATATAAAAATAGACCGCACACAGTGCACACACAATCTTTTTTAACTTTAATCTAATTTACATAATGAACAACAATACAATTAGTCTAAAACACATAAGTTTAGATAATAGCAAGCAGCAGTGTTGCTTTTAACGATTAATAGCTTAACTGCAAACTAGGTTACGTAACGAAATAAGTCAAGAAGATATTTTAATCTGAAAGAAGGGCAGAACTTAATTACATTCTGGAGTATCTGTGATTTTTTGTTTTGGAACGTTATTGGAAAAATAAATAACTTGATAACAACGACTACATTTTATAAATATTCTTTCGTAACAGTATTTTGCTAATAATAACAAATTAGTTATCAAAATAAAAGCCCCAGTCCCCAATTTATGACTGAAAACGAAGCACTAAAAATTCTTTAAAATAATTTCTTTTAACTACATCTAATAAATTATCCTTAAAAATAAATTTCGCACTACAAATTTCTCTGAATATGTGTGGCCGAGCCAAGTCCGTAATAAATTCACAGTTAGTATTTAGAATTGTGGACGAGGGGTCGGTAATGGAAAATATGATAATTTAAAATTCCGCTTACTATTTTCCCACTAATCCAGGCTGTTAGCGACTCCTTTATAATGAAATCCGGACGTGCTCTAATACTCTGATCTTACGAAGGTAACGGGTTTTATATCCCTCCTAGCATTATCTTAATATGGATACGTACACCACCATGAAATCTAATTTACGGCGGCCACTTTAGATATGAGATTATTATCAATCTAAAGCTGACGATAAGATGCCTCAAAAATAATGAAACATTTAAGATTTTAAAAAGTGAGGCTGTTTCTAAATTACTAGAGTTTAAAGCAGAATTAACGTCCTAAAACGTGGCTGTTATTTGTTTTAAGTATCTATCCTTACCCTTAACAGCGCAATGAACGTTGTATTAATCCAATAAGCTGCTCTAAAAAGATATAACTACTTAAAGTTTACCATCGTTTGCTTTTACCGGAGATTTTCCAATGAATTAAAAAGTTTCTAGCTTGTTTTCAAAATTTCAAACCTGAATTAATTATCAGAAGTAATACAAGAAAACTTCTCAGTTTCCTCCAATACTTCAAACCCAAATTTATCTAAGACCAGAATATGCAGTATTAAAGTGCTTTCGATTTTTTTACACGCACAGGGAAAGCTATCCAAATTTACACCAGGATAACCTCTTGCTTGAAATAGGGATTCCATAAATTACAACAATTTTCTGACTTAGAATTCTGCGTTAATTTAACTCCGTCACTTCCATCCACTTCTCAGTTAATAATTTCTAGACTAAAGTTCGATTGGGGAACTTGACGACAGTTGTCGACGCACTGAAACTTAATTGTACCAGTGACAATTGAATGTTTCAAGTAAGAGTGTACGTTAATGGCATTAGTAGAACTATGAATTTCGAATCTAAACTCAAGACGTTTCACTAAATCATCGCGTTGAATCCTTATCTTGTATTAAATTATAGTGTAATGGGCTAAGAAAATGGTTGCTGCCATTACTGAGCTTCGAACTCGAATATTACGGTTATGGAAGTAATTTTCGAGATAAGCACTTTTAAGATCGTTTAACGATTCCTAAGTTCTGAAAAGGTTACTTCAATCATAAATATTTTTGTGCAGTAATTGTTATACCGAGCAACTGAGTTAACAGGACCGTTTATATTTTAGTGTTATGTTTTTCAGACTAATTTACAAATTTTAAACACTTTTGTAGACTTTTAAACATTTTACGGCATAAGGACAATTTTTAAATGCTACTTAGTAACGGGTGTTAGAAAACTCGTCTTATCAGAGTCACATATGAAAAAACTTAAGTGTCTTAGATTAATTCTTAAATATCCACTATTCATTAGAGCTACTGACAGCTGCTGTCAGTTATCTAATTGTGATTAAGTCTACTTGAAAATTAACTTTGGTACCAATACAGGACCAATGCAGCACATACATTTTAATAAGCACAGGTGACTCTGATAAGACGAGTTTTCTAACACCCGTTATAAGCAATAAGAATTTGTTCTCTTCGCTTATATTCGGCCCTTGAGTAATATTTTAAGAAAGTGTCGAAGGTAGCTTACCCTCTCTTTAGTACCAGAATTCAGTAGTGTAATTTATTTGTATGTGTTGTTAATAATACTGAAGAGCAGCAATTTACTTGCAATGGTGTTTTGAGGTAACACCAAATGTGCTAATAGAAACATCGTGTAAGATGTTCAAGAGCTGCATGAAGAATGTGTACCTGCATAGTGCATAACTCGATATATTTTCGCAATGAAATTTAAAAAAACGGCAAATACAGGGACAGCCAAAAAGCACTGAGCATTTTATAAGTTGAATAATAATTAAACCAATCAGGTTACAAATGCAGCGCCATTTTTAAGTAAAAGAGGAGGCTTGGGAATATTGTTTGTGTACGAGTATAAGTTTAGCTAGAGAGCACAGATTAATTTTACTAAATGATACCCAAGCATGGCCACCCTTAATTGATTCTTTTGACGGGGTTTCTAAAATACCGAGTATATAAACATGGGCCAAAAATTTTAGATACTTGAGGGATATCACAGAAGATGAAATTCGCCATATCCAACCAAAAGTATTGCGCTGCATTTGCAGATTTCATCTTCCGTTTGGTAGAGTGTATTCCTGAGAATGGGAAACATTTAGGACATTCTATTTTTAGACATTAAGTTTCCCAACTGTTAGGTTTACGATTTCCTACAAATAATTCATCTCAACGCCACCTTAACCACAGGGCTAAATGGGCTATAGCCCCGGGGCGCCAGCCTTTTGGGGCGGCAATTTTGCAATACGTCGGCTGAAGCTGAATTTGATGCCAATACCGAATTCAGCATAAATACATGCTATGTTAGTATTGATCTTCTTCTATCAGAAATACAAAAAAGAAAGTGTGCCTATGATGACATTTACTACTCAAAATTTGGCTTTCTGGTCAATTTGAAAAATTTAGATGAAGACACAATTAAAAAGAATGCTGCAGTTATGTAAAACATAATTATGTTGAGTATCTAGAAAATAATTTTATCGAAGAATGTCTTCATTTTAAACACGCTTATTTATGTGAAGATAAAGAAAATATATCTACTGCAGAACTTAGTTTGAGGACAATAATTGATCCAAAAATTAAGTCTACATTTTACTAACGTGGCCACAGCAATGCACATTTTTTAAGTATTGTCGCTACAAATTGCAGCGGTGAAAGATCTTTTTCAGCACTTAAAAGAATAAAAAATTATTTTTTGTTCATATACAGTATAACTCGCTTATAACGGACTCGCTTTTAACGTACATTCGGTTATTACGTACTTCAGAGCTCGGTCCCCGCCGGATACGTCGTGTATTTGTTCTTTTAAAACGTACTTCTTTTACCACGGACTTCTTATACAACGTACCAAAAATACGTCCCGTAGGCTGCATAATTTCTCTTATAACGTACTTTACTATTAAAATGTGAAATCAGAAAAAGTCACATAATAGTTTTAATCGCAGAGTACACAATGCGGGTATTCCCCGGCGTTTAAGAAATAGTTTACAAGACGAAAGCCCATCATGTATGTACTCAGTAGATTGTTAGCCTTTTTGTCACGTACAATTATATAAACAGACTCTCACAACAGATTTTTTTAAATAACTGAGCACCTAAATATAGCCTACGTATGTATTATGTTTCTGAATAAATAATAAAATAACAGCTGATATCAGTGGCGTCGTCGCTAAAGTGCATCACATGTATTCCATGAAAAAACAAGTTTTTGAAATATTGTTTATTCAGTGAATTAATGCCGCATTGTGTAGTTTAATTATTATTTGCAGAGTAATTAAAAACCACTAAAATGTCATACAAAAATATTGTGAATTCCGAGGTGACTCACATTACCTGTAGGTACGCACTTTCAATAAACCAAATGATGCGACGCCACTGGGAAAGCATCACAAAGCATTTGGCTATTGTTTAAATGCCGAATGCTGTCGAACGCAGAACTTTATCTGCGCCACCCGAAGCAATCTTTCATTGTGCGTACTGTACTTGTGTTTGTGTGAATTGTTCAAAAAATAAAATTTTCCTTTAATTTAGTACATTTTTTTTAAACGTACTTCTTTTATAACGTACTGATTGTCATGGTCCCGACGAGTACGTTATAAGCGAGTTATACTGTAGTTTGTTTTTGTTCATATTGTTTATTTGAATTTTGTATGAGTTATATATTTTTATTTGTTTATTGGTAATATATTGACTTTTTCTAGTTCTGAAACTTTTGTAAAACTTCACCCCCCCCCCATACCCCGGTGTGTTTTCTCATGAAGAGGGGCGCATTATTGTTAGTAGCCCGCGGGCGCCAAATATCTTAAGACGGCCCTGATTCATCTCAGTTAAATAATTAAAAAGTTATTACACATTAAAACTACTCAGTTCCAAATTATAAATTCGGTTTTATTCTTAGGTTCTGGAAGTCTTTGAATTGGTGACGTTTTTTTAGGCCAGCCATTTATGAAATAAAATTACCTAAAATTTAATTTTTCTTTCTCATCACGTTCATATTTCTTATTATTTAATTTTAATTCTGCAGGATCTAAGATTTTCGATACTCTTTTAGTATTTTTTTCGTAGTCCTTTAAACCACAATTCTCATAGTTGAACGTTGTCTATGGCTATTACTACATTCAAAACGTATTCAGTAGAGAATTCATTTGTTCTTAATATACTCCAGAGGCTGACGATAGTCCAAACCGCAACCTTTTATACAATAACACCTATCCCATGGCGAAGCAAATATCAATATTTTCTTTGTGGGTTCTGTTACAAAGATCTGTCAAAACCCTGTTTAAGTATAATGCAGTTTACTGAAATACACAAGAATACAGTTTAGTTATGATTTATTCTACTCTACGTAATGGATTATATCTTCTAAGAATATTTTGAATGACTGCAGTTGGGTCAATACATACATACGTATTCTTAATTTTTCGTTTTAAATAACTATTACTATTAATTACACTGCATGAGTTGTTTTACTCGTAAGCTCTACAACGTTTTAGTACTTTTTAACGCTTTTTCTTGACCTCCTCTCTTGTTTTGTAAAGATTCTTCTAAAAGGGAATATTTTAAATTTCGATTTATCAATTAAATGAGTGGCATAACATCATTTCTGCTGCATCTTAAACCTTCATACTTTCTTGATTTGCTGAACTACCTTCACCAAGTTTAATTTTTACAAGGCAATTCACACTCAAAACCGATGCTACATCTTCATTAACTAATTTGAATATTATTCTGACCCTTTTATTACTTTGGAATAACTCCACCTAAAACTAACAGCTTATGATTACTAAATAATAGTTAGCACTTCTACGTGATGTCTAATTTAAGTTTTTTTGGCTAGGCTCAGTAGATTACACTGCACCCATATCTAATCTGAACAGATTCTTTGCTGATTAGGATATTGATACACTAACTTCTCTTCTCTTTGGAATTTGTCATCACCATTGTAACGTGCAATTTGTCTTCACTTATGTCTCCAAATCGCTTTATTTTGGTTAAAAGTTTAGAAAAGGATGAAAAAACGATATTTTTTTAAGTCCAATACTTCGAACTTTGTTCTCTGATATTCTCTGTTGAATAATTTCGTGACAACTAGAATTTTCGTGTTACTCGAATTACGAATGAAATACAGATTCATTATCTTACTCCTTAGCTCTAGCCGCCTGTAATCTTAGATCTTATTTTAACAATACTTTTATCAAATCACTACTTCGTATGCATACAGGGTGGAAAAGTTTGGATCATATCTTTCCCGTTTAAACAGTGAGAGAGTGTACAAACTGCTCGCAAGACTCATAACCAGTAGAATAACACAAAAACTAGACAATTACCAACCTCCAGAACAAGCAGCTTTCCGAAAAGGCTACAGCACATCCGACCATCTACTAACAGTAAAAGTACTGACGGAAAAGGCAATAGAGTATAATCTTCCTTTATACATAGCATTAGTAGATTATGAAAAGGCCTTTGACAGTTTGGAACACTGAGCAATAATAAAAGAACTATACAAAGCTCGTATAGACTATCGATACATCAGTCTTCTAAAGAGCATCTACAAAAGTGCAACAGCGAACGTCAGACTACACGAAGACACACCACGCTTCTCTATGCAAAAAGAAATACGACAAGGCGATACCATATCGCCCAAACTATTTAACATGACATTGGAAAGGATCTTCAAAGAATTAAAGTGGGGAAACAAAGGAGTCAGTATGAACCGAGGGAGGTTGAACCACCTCAGATTCGCCGACGACGTCATTCTAATTGCAGATAGAGAAGAAGATCTGAAGACAATGCTGACTGAACTAGAGGAAAAATCAAGAACAGTAGACTTAAAAATGAACAGAGAGAAAACGAAGACTATGTGTACACAAGATCCAAACATAAACATAGCCGGAATACAAATTCAGAATGTAGAAGAATACATACCGGGTGGTGCATTGTCTCACGCACAATAGGGATTTGAATGGTAAATTTTTAATTTGTAAATATTTGCTTCCCCAATTATTTTAGACCAAAAGTGCAAATATGTTTTTTGTAGAGAAAAAAATACCCAATCCAACGATGGTATTTTGCAGTTTTTCAATTTTTCGGTGACAGAAAAAACTGTGAAAATTAATTCTTGCACTTTGATAAAAATCACTGATGCCTTGGAATTACTGAAACAGTCTGGCTTGTCAGTTAGTTACACTTGTTAAAATTGTCACATAAAATAATTTTATTTTCCGTTAAGTTTGTTTTAAAAAGTAATTTCTCTTCCTGTTGAATTTGTTGAATAATGGTTGTTTGTTTACCAAGGCCAAAAATTTACATTTTTCGTATTGAAAAATAATGTTAAACTGTCATTATGACAAAGGGGTGGAGCTATAACATTAGTGATTTTTGTCAAAGTGCAAGAATTAATCCCCACAGTTCTTCTGTTACACGAAACTCGAAAATTGTGCAGAATAGCATTAATCGATGCAGTATTTTTTCTCTACAAAAAACTTAATTACACTTTTGGTCTGAAATAATTAGGGAAGCAAATAATTACATATTAAGAAATTACCATTGAAATCCCTATGGTGCGTGAGGCAACGCACCACCAGGTATATCTAGGCTAGACGATTTCACTATCAAAAGAAAACGGAACAAGTGAAATAGAAAGAAGAAGAAGATTGGGATGGGCGGCTTTCGGAAGACTGGCAAAAATTCTTAAAAATCGTAAACTACCACAACAGCTTTGGACCAAAGTATACGATCAATATGCCCTTCCTGTGATGACGTACGGTACTCAAGCATGGACAATCAATACATAAATTAAGAACTACTCAGAGAGCCATGGAAAGGGCAATGATAGGGGTGTCACTGCGTGACAGAAAAAGAAATGATTGTATAAAAGGGAAAACAAAAATCACAGATACTCGTATAATAGAAAAAGTGACAAAACTAAAATGGGATTACGGAGGACACGTGGCAAGACAAAAAGACGAAACGTGGAACACTAAGATCTTACACCGGAGTCCATGGACGGGAAAAAGAAGCAGGGGAAGACCAGTAACTAGATGGTACGATGATATCAAGAATACAGTAGGGCTGGCTTGGATACGAGTTGCGCAAAATAAAGAAGAATGGAAAAACCTGAGAGAGGCCTATGCCCAACACTGGGCGCAATAAAAAGGGTTAAAGAAGAAGAAGAGCACGAATTATTTCCCTCAGTTTTTCTGTTATACGAAACTCGAAAATTGTGTAAAATAGCATCAGTCGATGCCTTATTTTTTTTTACAAAACTCTTATTTACACCTTTGTGCTAAAATAATTAGGGAAACAAATATTTACAAATGACAAATTTACCATTGAAATTCCTATAGTGCGCGAGGCAATGCACCACCCTGTATAGGGCAAAGGTCTCCCTCTTTTCTCTCACTCCTTGAGCCTCTTCGAATCTACTCACTTATTTATTAGTGAAGGGGTTTTGGTCTACCCTCCCATTAGTGGAGTGCTATTAGGTTTATACCTAGGAACCGATTTCCTATGAATAAATTTTTGGTAGACCTATTGCAATGTGTTTTCAACACTACATACTAAAATGTTTATATTTGGATTTTTTACGTTTTAAATTTTTTTTTTATTTTTACAATTTTTGAATGAAAAATTATGAATTTCTTTATCTAGGTATTTTTTTCCACTGCAAAGTTGAGATTTTATTTCTAAAATGAAATCTTATACTATCAGAATTATAGAGTACGAAACCTATTCAAAGTCTCAAGTATAAAGGGATAGGTAAGGGCAGTGGTGACGCAAGTAACGTGGCAATTAGTTTGAACAAGCACGTCGTTTGCTTCATTTAAAAAAATATAAATAATTGAAATTTTACGATTAGTTTGAACATATACAGGGTGTTCCACAGCTTATGGGCCATAGAGCAACTGGAGATAATAGACATAAAAATAGGTATTTTGAGCCAAATTTGCCTAAGTAAAATGTTACAGGTTAAAGTGAAAAATGATGATAATTTTAAAACGGTTGAAGATATCGAATTCAAGATTGGTATAACTAGGTTTTCGAGAATGGGAAAATCGAATTTGGTATTAGTTTGAAGATACTTCCTGGAGGGCGCTTGCTACGTGCTTCGGGTTGAATTAATTCACCCATATTTTTTTAAACATCGTTATTCTAATATATTACCTGTCTACGATTTGATGACATGCTTACATAACAAGCTAGAAAATAAGCAACTCAAAACAAGGCTGCACGTATAACTGATATTATAGAGAGTTAGTCAGTACAAGAATTCGTTTATACTGGGTGCAAATATTACCGTGGATGAACACTTGTGTACTTTTAGAGAAAGGTATGGTTTTAAAATTTATGTGCTTTCAAATCCGGGAAAATACGGCATAAAAATATGGATGGCCGTAGACTGTGAGACTCTATAGATTACAAACCTGCAAATATACTCTGGCAAACTAGCAAATACAAGAGAACAAGAACAAGGGAGGAGAGTGGTGTTAGATTTAGTAACGTATCTCAATGGATCTGGTCGCAATATTACTACCTACAACCTCTTTGCTAGCTGCGGCCTTGGCTAGGAGTTACAGAAGAGGAAATTAACTCTTGTTAGAACTGTCCGCAAAAACCGCAACGAGCTTCCGTCTCAAATGCTGCCGTCGAAGTTGCGTTAAGAAAAATCATGTGTTTTTGCTTATTATTCTAGCGTCCTACGTTCCTAAAAAAGGGAAGGCTGTCGTTATGATGTCCACCCAACACAACAGATTTGGTGTTTCCAATGAAGATCATAGAAAGCCGGACGTAATATTATATTATAATTCCACCAAATTTGGCGTTGTCACAATAGACCAGAGTTGAAGGTTGCAGACGATGCTCAGAACGTAAGCGAAACCATTAGAAACGCTGTCAGGTAGTTTATAAAAACAGACAGTATTGAACGTAAAAATGGTAGTGAATGATCTTCTCTACGGGACGAAGAAACTGTTGCAGATGCAAGACAGTGTCTAAACGATTAATCTAAAAAATCGATATATAGATTATGTTAGAAAATTGAATTACAGTACTTGCCGAAAATAGTGAAACAGTTTAAATGACCTGATGATGGTAGAAGGCATCATATAGAATGCCTTTTTTTAAATTAGGACTACATCATTCAAAAACCTAACTTATAAAGTACGTATAGTTTTTTGATATTACTTCAAACAATGGTGTGAGAAACAAAAACAATAAGTGTGGGCATATTTAATAGTTTTTCCAACAATAGGTGATTGTATCGCACGTGATGAACTGAGACTCCTGGTTGAATTTTTCATTTCAAGCTTCGATAAAAATGATAAATCTCACCCAATATTTGGGATTTTGAAAATGAGCACAATAACTTCGGAATCAGTAACTTTCGACATCTCTAAAATAGCGAATTTGTATGCGTAGTTTTTTTTTGCAAAACATTTTAAAAATCATCAGGTAGATATAAGGCTATATCTTCCAATACAATACAGCATTTATTAGGGAGAAGAAAAAATAGGTAGGTATTGCAAACATAACAAAAAGAAAAATGTTTGAACCAGAATGTACATCAAAAGATATCGTTTGTGTTTGAAAAGAAACAGATTTTGTCATACAAGAAAATTATCTGAGAGAATTGTGTTTTGTAAGAAATAGTACGCCAAACACTGTAGGGAATAAAAAAATCACAAAAAAGAATATCAAGGTAACAAACTCGCTAAACATAAAAAAGTTGTAAAAAAGTTTAGGTGAACGAAGGTAAGGCACGTAAAAAATATATTACAAAGAAGAGATAAAACTGTTCTAATTTTAAGCCTACAACTTACATTTTCTTTTAACAATTAATATTAAATAAACAACCTCAGGCTTGTGTAACAAACATTAGAATTACAGCAGTACATTTTCAATTTTGTTTTGTTTCTTTTGTTTCAAAAATTTCAAAAAAAGAGCGAACATTTCTCGATGCACGGCATAAACTTCTTTTGTCAGTCTACATAAGGTTACAAGTTCGCAATTCTGTACTGAAATGTTACTAGCTTTCAAATTTAAATAGATATATTAGTAGAGGTAAAACCTTGAATGTATTTCTTTTTAGATTTTTTTAAAATATGTGCTTGACGAAAATTGTTACAATATTAAAATTGTTGCCAGTTTATGCTTTAAATGCCTGCAGTTCCGAATTCTACCAAAATTCAACCAGATTTGTTGAGTGTGACTCTTACCGAAGCCTAAACCACTCAAAACCTCATCCAAAAATTAATTAATTTTTTTCAGATGAAATTTGACATACCTTCTGTTGACTTTTGTTTCAGGTGCTTTAAACACAAATTCATTGGGCGTATCTGAATTACAGTTTAGTTTACACATTTCGATATTGTTTTTTCAACAGATCACGTACTGCGAATTGTTTCTAAAACGTTCTCATTGTTCGTAATTGAAATAATCCATTTCAGTTTCAAACAAAACTACTTAGTTCATCGGAATAAATCTTAACATTATTTAATGACGAATCTAAAAAGAAAATACCACCAGGAAACAGTGGCAATAAACAACTGGTTTGTGTATAGAAAAAACTAAATCGGTCGACTAACGTTATTTACGAATACCTACAGTTCTCCAAAGACTAACCAACTGTTTTAACAAAAATAGCAAACAAAAGAAAAGGTAATAAAAACTAGACAACCAAGTGTGTTGTAAATTATGCTCTCGAACAGATGAAGCTAGTTTTCGTAAAGTTAAAAATGTTAGCCTCCGGCAAGGCGGAAATTACTTCCAACATCATTTTGGATTAAACATTAAACTAGTAATTTCTACAAACTAAATCACGGACCCTCCAAGTATCCATTTGTATAACAGCAGCGTGTTCTACTATTTTCAATTTTGTTTTTCGGGATTTAATTTAATCGAATGAATTTGCATTTTGGTACGCGTTAAATTTGTTTCCGTTTAATTTTGTCAGATCATAATTGGTACTTGGATAAAATGAAAATTTTAGTTATCCTAACCAGGTGATACACTTGGCGTGAATTTAACGCCACTCTGCCCTCTCACCGGATATATCTCGGAAGTGAATTACGGAACGCAATTAAAAATTAACCCTTTCCAACTGGAAACTAATGAAATTCGCGAGTTCAAAGTCACTAACCGATTTATTTATACATACGCGCTTCCCCGCTAGTAATTTTGGATTTCAAGTTTTCGAGGCTTCCGGTCAAACATACTGTAACACATATGAATAAACACCGCATAATCCCTCATGGTTCCGTAAATGTTTGCACAACAAAATTGCTACGGCCAGGGAATTTCTTTTAGTTAACATCAGTTAAACGCACGAAGGTTTGCTTTGTACGTAAACGCGTTTTTAATAATAATAAAAGGTAATCAAATTCCATTTTTTCCCTTTTCCGCCTCTAAATAGGGTTACGTTTCAACACAAAAAAAGAAAAACATTTAGATTTTCCAATTTATCATTTTAATTAGCCGAGCTTGTGAAAACACAAAGTATCGGTTCATTTGGTTAAGTAAACAATTTTTGTATGCGCGTGAAGGTTCGAACGTGATCTCAGGGGCAGAGTAATTTGAAAGTGTACTTTACCTTGTCCAGGGGTTAGGACCCAGGGTCCAGGCCATCTGTTCCCTTGGGCCAAGGCATGCGTGACATTTCCATTTCCATTATGTTTCGTTCGAGCACCGAAATGTAGTATGTGAAGCATTGAATTCCATATTGCATTCGGCGAGCTTTCGGAAAATAGCACATTTATTTACTCTTTTGTATCTTTGTATCGGTACGATATTGCATGCCTTTTTCCGAAGCTTCGCTTTTAAACAACGCCTCGATGATACCAACGGTATGACAAAAACGAACATTTACGAATCTTGGAATGGATCACAGGACTGAACTACCTTTGAGAATACGTGCAAAGAAAACAATTACACAACAACGACCTCCCTACACTGCAGCTCGATATTCTTTTAAAATAAAAATATACGTTCTGCCTTTGTCCATTCCTCTATAATATCCCTGCATCTTGAAAATAGGAGTAATTATCTAAGTTCATATGTATAAACAACTAATATGGATTCATAATTCCGAAAATATAGAAAACACCAGCACAAATATTTCTATGCTTAGAAACGTTCCCTTTTTCAACTAATTATAGCATGAATTTACCAATAGAAGATTACTAAACTAATTGCGTATTAAGAAGGCGCTACTGTACTAATTAATATGAGAAAGCAGGGCACCATTCATATTGAAACTCGTATGTTTTACAGTTACGCTACATGACTTTGAAATTTTTTCCGTTTGCAATAATTTAGCATAAAACTGCAAGCTTCGTAACACTTTTAGACACTTAAGCTTTCCTTTGTTAGTATTTGAAAACAAAAGTTTAAGTTATAAATTATAATAAACAACATAATTTCGAAAGAAATTGCATCACCCGGCCGTAAGTAACACTTTTTGACAAATAAAGCCAGCTGTTGAAGAATGCACTTTTATTATAAATTGCAAACACTTTCAAAATGATAGTTTGGCTTGTGAAAGGATTACTGAGCTCATTTTCCAAACAATTTGGGTTTTATTATATTCAGGGTATTTCCGAAATAATATAAAATACTTGAGAAGACGAGTCAGATGATTTTTCATGAATCTTAGCTAAAGCTAATGTACGAGGGGGCATTGATAAGTTTCTGGTCTAGCCTAGAAGAAAAATTGTATGTACAAAATACTCGTAAGATTTTATTCAGCAAAGATCACGCTTCAACAGCATAAACAAATTGAAACCCTCTAAAAAAAATTCACCCTTTTAAGCCTTTGTTGATTTATATTCAGTGATAACTAAGGAGTTAAGTCGAAAGAACATACGTGGTGAATCCACGACCACTTTCAAAGCAGATTTCAATTTTGTGCAAGTAACTTCTAAGCAAAAATAATACAACTTTAAACAATTTTCTATGTCGTGAATTCACAATTTTTGATGAAATTTTGTTAATAAAACACTAATACTCTGTTCAATTTTCTTTCCTTGCTGCAAATAATTACTAAATATTTTATTCTATACCAGAAAATGGAGACGATAATTTTTCCGGCATACTTCTACACGCTAAGTCATTTAGTGTAATTCCCGGTGAGTTGGTCATATACCAATATCTTTGGCTACTCAATACCAGAGGGCATCAGAATGATTGTATAATATGTGGGTATCAACGAAACAGTTTAGCATTCTGCTACAGTCTGATCTAAGGTGTGATTGTCTTGTGAAATATTAAGTAATTGGTGAAATTTTATTATGTACTACGGAGATTGTAAAATGTAAGTATAATCTATCACATTATCGTAATCACTTGATATGAATGGTGTAGCATGATGATTTAAGTAGTGATCTAACCTAGAAATAATGTCGGTATCACAACGGTAACTGTAAATATATGGGTGGCCATCTGTCCCTAACATTTGGGAGAGTTGGCCACCTAGTTTTAAGGGATAGTTGGCCGTAATAAGAAGTGTATCTTTTATATTCGCAGCAAAATGCCTACTACATACAGGGTGTCTCTAAACCTACTGCCATAAATTTGCCAGCCGATTCCTGACGCAAAAATAAGTCGAAAACTTTTGTCCTAAACAGCTTCATGTGGAAGTTACAAGTCTTTGAAAATGGTGTTGAAAAAACGGAAAACAATTGCATTTTAAAAACGGTTTGAGATAAAAAATTGAAATTTTGCAGGCGGTCTAACCTATTGAAGGTATAGACTTCCTACTACTTTTTTTTGTAAATTAACCAGGGGCGGCTCGAATGGGAGTTATCACATTTTTCTTGTAACCCGTTTTTCTTAACCTTTTGTTTTTTTCCATTTTAGTTTACAGATTTGTATTCGCTGCTGCCTAATTAACAAAACAGGTACTCTTGTTTCAACTCGCCTGGACTAACCGTTTCCTATAAAATTCAGGTTTTCTGTTTGTCTGAGTGTAAAATGCAGTGATTGTGATTTTAAATTCAAATCAATAAAAAGCATGTGATAGAATAGTAGGAAGTTTATACTTTCAATAGGTTAGACCGCCTGCAAAATTTCGATTTTTGATCTCAAACCGTTTTTAAAATGCAATTGTTTTTCGTTTTTTCAACACAATTTTCACTTGTAGCTTCCACATGAAGCGGTTTAGGACAAAAGTTTTATAGACATTTTCGACTTATTTTTGCGTCAGGAATCGGCTGGTAAATTTATGGCAGTAGGTTTAGAGATACCCTGTATAGAAGAAAAGGTACGACTACCAGAAATAATTGAAGGAGTTTGGTATTCTGCTCATGACGTTATATCTACGTAGGTATGTATTTTTCATATTCCGGGCGCTCTAGTTCTAGATGGACACGCTTCTCACTGTATCTCCGTTCAACTTTTGGAGCTGGCAGATGCTAATGAAATTGTCTTGATGTGTCTACCAAGTTATACAACTCATTATTTACAGCCATTGGATAAGGCTGTATTTAAATCACTAAAAACCAGTTTTTATAATGCATTTAAAAATTGGATTAGAACAAATCCAAGAAGACAAATCAAAAGAACTCAGTTTGTTCATCTGCTATCCCAAAGTTGGGGAATATTAGCTTGTCAAAACAATGCAATTATAGGACTTACGACCACGGGAATTTTCCCTTTTAATTCTGAAGCAATTCCGGAACATGCTTTTGATATATCCGATCAAGCAGTGGAAAACGCAAAATTACACAAAGACTAACACAAGCCTTAGCACTTAATAAAACTTTGAATGTGGAACTAGGAATATCTGGAACAACTTTTGCGGGTTGTGGTAATAATAGAATGTCCTACAAACAGTTATCAAAGAAGAGTGCGAATGACATACAACTGCCTTCTGCGTTACGATCCGTTACTCCACCACCACCAATGTCATCTGCAAATAGTGCCAAATTTGGTGAAATTACTCCAGGAAAACTGCTCGAAGCAATTAGCCATGTTGCAGTTATAACTTAAAGAAACGAACCAAGCAGTTAAGTGCAATTTTAAAATCGCCGGATAATATTGCACAAGCCAAAGCATGGACACCGAAAAGGAAGAAACCTACCATAGAAGTGAAGACGACTAAACAGATAAAGAATGTAGTCCAAAAAAAATTTGCAAATCGGTCTTCGTTGTCAAGTTCAAAATCAGATGTAGAGATGGAGCTGCAGAGTGAAGACGAAGCTGCGGAGGAATACAGCGATAATGACTGCATTGGTTGTTGAGAAAATTATAATACTACTACCAAACTAAAAGGTTGTATACAATGTATAATCTGCAAGCATTGGCTGCAGGCAAATTGCACAAATTTCAAAGATGTGTGTCAAACGAGTGGTAAAAATAAGAAACAATATTGAACGTCATCACTGACCATCTATACCGAAGATCCGAGGAACACTGGCCATTTCACTCGAAAATTTGGGGTGAGATGGCCAAATGCTACTGCTGAGTTAGTTGTTTTATTATACAGTGCGCACGTAAAGGTTGGAACAAATTCGATAAAATTTTTATTGGGCAAGTAAGTCTTTAGTTTGAAGATATTCAAAAATAGCAAAAATGTTCTACATACAGTTCTTCAAGTAAAACACAATAATTAATTCGAATATCTTCTAATTTCCATATTTTGAGAATTATCGTCCAAACCTCAAATCTAGAGTTGTGCTTATCGATATTTTTAACATTCGATACAATGCCGATACGATATCGATATTTAGTTATTGTATCGATATTGTATTCCTTGGTAATTATCGATACCGATACGATATTTTTTATAAATAAAGCACAAATTAATATTAAGGCTTATATTGAAACTGTATAACAGATGTCATAAACTCATAAATTAAAAGAAAGTAATGGCAGAGCCAGAGTCTATAGCATGCTAGACATCAGCTGTGTGAACGTCAATCAATCAGCAAGCAGTTTCGTAAAAGAAACAATTACAAGAATAAACTTGTACGACATCGATCGGGTAAAGTCGGCTTATAAATATTAAAACAACTGTATGTATAAAACTTAGAAATTATTTTGAAAAAAATCCGAAACGCAAAAAATAATAATTATAACGATACATATCGATCCTGTATCCATATTTAAATTATGTATCGATATTGTCTGCTTATTTACTGAATCGATATGATATCGATATATCGCATCGCTAAGCACAACTCTACGTCACATCCATAGCATATTACTGTTTAAACCATGACTTGTCCTATCCGCTTTTTATTTGTGTTCATTTCCATCACACTGAATTCAAGGCTCCAAGTAAATACTTTTCTAGCGTTTATTATTCTTTGTGCTATTTCCTGTTTTCCTAGTCCTTGTTTATTATAGCAAATACATAGGTACTTAAAATGTTGTTCTTCAAGTAATACTTCAAATTTCCCATTTGAGTTGATATCCAGATATTCTGTTTGTTCTAAACTAATTTGTAGAGCACATTTCGAATACCCATTATTTAACCTTCACAGCATAAACTCAAGATCATAGATGTCCTGAGCAATTACAACTTGATCATCTGCGAAGCTAAGATTGTACAGATTGATATTATTCATTTATTGGGATCGCAATTTATTTACAGCTGCGCTACCAGGATTTGAGTAACTCTCCGAGATAGATATTAAATAGCATTAGCGATATACTGCACCCTCTGCTTAACCCTATTGATGCTTTAATTGGTTGCTATAGTCTTTGCCCTTGTTTGACGTAGGCTGTGTTATTTGCATAAAACTCCGAAATTAGTCGTATTAAATGTGTGCTCGTTCCTACGGCTCCCAAAGCTTTCCATAATTTACTTCTAGGAACATTGTCATAAGCCTTTTGAAAGTCTAGGAAGGCGAAATGTATTTCTTCGTTTTGTGATATCATCTTTTCTATTAATTGTTGTAAAATCAACAGGTTATCCACACAGAATCGTCATGGTGCAAAACCACATTGATCCTCAGTTTAGAGTGTGTTAAATATCCTACCTTAATCTCTTTTGTATAATGTTTCCAAATAATCGGCTAAATACAGTAAGCCTCCAACGGGCATCCTTGTATCTAGCATTATTTTATTATTTATACCTGTTGTGTCACGTATCCGTAGACATACTATGTATTTGACTATGGTTTACTTTCAGGGCTATCTACAATACTGTAACGTAGTAAACCTTATATTATATTAATCATTAACCTATGGAATAACCTTACGATTTTTATTTAAAATTCCTTAATAGCAAAAATACTATAAAATACACAAGCACAATATGGATCAGTAGAAATCCTCTTGCACTGAATTGTAAAACAATATTTCATGTTTCGTATCGTGAAAACGAAGGCCTTTTCATGTTCATATAAGCTCAGCTTTCGATCTAAGAATCACTTGACAAGCAATTTTAGTATTTTATATTACTTGGAAAATGCTGTCTATCAGAAACTCTTGTAATTTGAAGCTATTTCTAGACTTCACTAGAATTATTACCTCCAAAACGGTCTGTAATTTGCAAATTCAGCTTTAAGTAAAGCCTTGTGCGATACATGAACAAGATGATGCGACTATTTACGATTTTTTATAGTGCTTAGAGCAGTTTCAGTACTGCTTGGATACTTATTACTTGTATTGTATTATATCGAAGAATATTGTTTCGGATAGTAATAAAGCTTTGGATTTTTTGAGCCTAAACATGCTAACTGAATAAATTACGTAATTTAGCAGAACATTAATTAGTGGGTGATGTGATATATTGCAGTAATACAGGTAGATTTCATTGATAAAAATCGACAAAAATTGCAGGAACGCGATAGAAAAATAAAACGTAAAGGTACTGCTCGAATTTTGGTGCGTTATTTTGTATACCATCAAGATATACTGCTGCTAATTTCAGGTAGATTTTTTTACTGTCAACTAAAACAATATTTTTAATAACGCTGTACATTTAGATTCCTTTCTGAGATTTCCTGCGCAACAACGGGTAACTTAAAACATTTTCTTCAGTTAATAATCCCATCCAAGAATATGCTTTAATACAACCAACTTACAACATAGCTGTATGTTAATACCCGGTTTTCCTAGGGTCAATACTATTTTAATCTCGTAACGTTAATTAAACTTTTATAATAATCTGCTTGCAATTTAGCAAGCCTAATACTTAGTATCGTGCATCCTGAATACGAAAGTACGTTATACACAAGCAGACGTTTTCCATTATTAACTAACACTGGGGGTTTCTAATCCAGTAGTCCATGGTTAAAATGAATGTTGAGTGTTAATTGTATAAGGGTTTACCCAAAACGTTTAATGAACACTATATAAAATAACCAAATTTAATCCATTCTATATATATGTTAATTTAGGAATATTCAGGTTAAATGATAATAATTTAGTAAATATAGTTTTTTTAGAGCACTTTATTTTGACAATCTCACTTACCTCCCATGATATGTAAATAACTATTTCGATCTAAGGCCAAAGATTGCCAAAATTTTCTCGAAATTATAAACAAATAAATAAAGTAAAATTGGATTACTGCACTTACACAGTTATGTGGGAATAATATTAAATTTGCTCTGGACTACTGTTTAACTGTTAACACAAAGGAAGCGGCTGCAACACAAGGTGATATAATTGCAAATACAAATTAATATTACTATATAACCTGGTTAGATAAATAGAAAACGAGTTCCCTTTATTGCGTTAATTATCTTTTACAACGACGTTTAAACTAAACGTTTCTCAAACCACAACTAACATTCCACCAAATTAAGCAAGAAATAGGGAAGTCTGAAAATGTCTCGTCGTTTTACATTTGCAACTTATTACTGTAGAATTACATAATAAAAACGTTCAAGTGATCGCTAACACGAAAGCTGCAGTGTCAAGAAACTAAGAAAATGCAATTTGTTGCACACAACGAGTAGCAAACGACTAAACTTCTTTTCATTTTATACTCGAACGTTCCGAAAGCTTATTAAAAGAACTTTAAGTTCAATTTTAAGTGTTTCCAGAGTTTTTCGCTTTATGGAAGACATCGTTAGTATTGAAAACATAAGATAACTATCTAAAACGATTATTTGCATTAATGTATATGTCTATATTTAGTATACTGGGATCCATTGTACTTGCGTCATCTCCATTAAACCTGCAACTCACCCACTTTCCTGAAAACAAAGGGATGCATGTATATACGAAGAGAATGTGATGAACTTTGTAAACTATTTTAACCCATTTAAGGAAGGCGGTGAAACTTAACTACTAAATCAAATAAAAACTCGAATCCTTAATTAGCAAATCGCCCGATTAAATCCCTTGCAGGAATGAAATTTTAGGGTTAGTTTAACGAATTACATTGACCTTTTAAAATGTAAATGAAGAAAGAAATAATTCCTTTTAAGTAAGAAAATCAATACGGTTTTAGAGGTTAAATTCATTGCATTTTAAATAAACTTACAAAATCAGGTTATCATAGTTCATGTTTCCAATCGCAATTCTTCTTTCAATTACTTTTTTGTAAACTATAAGCATCATAATGAGTCCAATTAGCACAATATAATTTAATTCAAATTCGAAACGTGTAAACCCAATTACAATATTTTTAAAGCGGTCAGTCTGAATAAGAATTCCGGAAGTAATTACTAGAAAGGGTAAATATAGATTACCGAAGAGAATACCTTTAACCAACATCGAATATTAAACACACCCTTGAAAATTCCAAGTATCTACCGTAGGTAACAATTTGGCTCTACAGAATAATTTAAGCTATGAATAGGCCGCAAATACGTAGGCATTTTAACCGTAATGTAATTTAACAAACCCATAGACATTGTTCTGATTGACGAGTTTCAGTTTCATTAACGATGTTCCCTTTATTCAAATAGGATAACCACGTTATATCCTGTTGATAAAGGGACATTGTTGATACGAAATCTTATACAAACTTAACGTTATTAGGTGATGGAATTGGGTGATGTACAGAGGTGATTTGTTTTTGATCAATTTCCATCCTTAAGCTACCTAAACACGGTGTTTGTAGCGAGCTGTTAATTAAAATAGCAAACCTTCATGTGCAAGTTTGAGATCGATTTAGTTTCCTGCATGATTTAAATACAGACTTGAAACATTTTCATAACTTTTTTAATTTAATTAAATATTTTACATAGTAACGGAGGCCTGCTTGGCACTTATTTTCCATGTTTGATTTAAGATACCACTTACCACCCATGGCATGGACAATGTTTTCATACTTCCCCTAATCTTGCGATACGCGATAAACAACACTTAAATGTGACAAGAAAGTAAATAATGTTAAAAGTATTGAAAAGGCACACTAATAAAGTGAAACTAACAAAATTAGTATTAACTTAATTAGATCCTGATCTTTTTAATATTCTAAATTAACAAGAAGCCTCCTAATTTGCAGAATAATAACAACATAAAACAAGTAAATCTGTGCATTCTTGGAGTATTATAAAATAGTTATTTAAGTATCAAGGGCGGTAGGTGCGTTTTACCGGTCGAGTGTAAATGTGTGGAGACCGACGCGTAGCGGAGGTCTCCATTTTTTACTCGAGACCGGTAGCATCTACGCCCGTGATGCTTATTACAATTTTTGCATGATCCATGCAATAACCAAATTCAATGAATCTAAATTTATTCATGTCAAAGTGACAATAATTGTGTGATAACTGTAAAATTATCAAAAAATCCCACTATCTAAAATGACAAAAAACACTCAAATTTTCATATTTTATTACTTACCGCCTCCCGATCGGTAAGTGAATGCTTACCGATCAGTAACTTGCAAGCATAACTTACTATTGTCATAATTAAATCAGTAAACAATAAGCATGTCAAATTGACGGATCATGCAAAAAATAAAATAAAACTGCATAGATTCAGACAAAGCCATTGCTGCATATTTCATCTGTATTCTAACTGTAAATCCACCACTTTATAGATCCAAATTCCTGGAATAATTCTACCCGATTGCTGCGAATACTTTGTTGATTATCTGAAGCAATATTGAATCAGTTAATTATATCAAATCTACATAATTAAAAGCTTTAATTAAATCGCTGATTGTCGAATATTCCACGGTAAAATTAAGCACATAAATTATTTTATAAATTTCTAGACACTGTCAATTAATTCCTTAAAAAACAAAACTTTTGTTGGAAACTACGACAATTGAAATTTTAATTGCCTGTTAATTAAATAACCACAAACTTAATTTTAAATTATTCGTATTTTTTGTACATACCTTCATCTCCACAGTTTTTAATTACTTTCTGTAATTTCTTTTGTAGGTTTAAAACCATTTAGCCTCAGGTTATTGTTTTACCGAAAAAAGAAGTTTAACAGCGTTTAATTAATGTAATTCTGTGATCATTCCTGTTTAACTGTGAAGCGTTTTCCGTTTCAGTAAATAAACTTATTACGTATTCATCAAAATAAACAGTGTGGGTTTACGTTTAGCAGAGATAAAAAATAAGCGCTAACATAATTATTAGTTGAAGTGGTGGGTATGTGAAAAGGACGAGATGAATGCAAGGGTAAATTAAGCATTAAGATGCAAGCGTCTAAGTTTGAGAATACTAAAAATTATACTAATGCAACCCAGTTTCAATGGAGAGATAGTTATGTAAATTAATACGTTTCCGTCTAACATTAACAGTCCTTGTAGTTCTGACGTTTTTAGATCACTGTAGGTGGTGTTCGGAATTCACATAAGTGAGACATTTTCTGTTATGAACCTCTCTTGTCAGTTAAACAGCATCACTAACGACCAGGAAAACTAAAAATAATTTAGAAAGCCCTTGAAAATGCATATCATACTATAAACAAACTTTTAGTGGTACAAGACTGAATTTTTAATTTTGTCTAACTTACTTTTGCCTCTACCCATTTAAATTTGCCCAATAGTGATTATAGCGGCTTCTTTAATTTATTTATTTTTCTCTTTAGAGCCTATTTTCAATTATTCTGCTGTCCAACATTGTAATATTTTGTAGCGTGCCACACTTAAGAGAGAAAAAGGTTTCACCCACTATTGCAAAAACTAAGGGCTGGGGTTAAACTACAGCCTTCTTACTCTACATCCACTAGGCCACTTATGGCACAATCAGAATTGTCCAAGGGCACAACATCAAAACTATCTTCAAACCTCTCCAAAAAAATCACAAATTCTCCTTTATAAAAGGATAAACCTTAATCTCTACCATCAAGAGGTGTCTACAGCATTCCTTGTTCGTAAGGCTTGGTTTGGAACTGTTCGTTCTTTTGGCACACGTTTGTTTCATATAGGGTTTCCTTTCACATTCAGCTGGTGTCAATCATCACTAGAATTGTATTTGAAAAATTATCCCTCACATCTCACAATCTGCTTTCGCTACTAGCTCCATCCCTGTCGCACCCAACTAATAGGTTTCTTCATCCAATTTGGTTGATTAGTAGTAAGTAACTGGTACAAAGCACCATAATATGCTGTCTACTGTACAGTAGAAACAATATGTTGAATTCGGTCCATGACTTTCTGCAAATAAGCAAAGCAATACTGCACCGGAACGGTATAGTACAAGGATTGCTGCCTAAAAATAAAAAGCTTGTCGCAGCAAACCTAACCTACTCCTTACTGTACATCGGCTGGAGTAACTTCGAAGTTAATTTTGTTGTTGGTGATAAAAATGACTCTTCTTGTTTGTTTTAACAAAGTACAGAGGACATTAATATCACTATAGTTAGTTATTTGGTTGTTTCTCACATCATTTTTCTAACATCATTATCACACCTGTCCTCCAGCTTTCCGGCATTTTACGGTCTTTGATGATGATGGGTTTAATCGGTTAAGTACTTCCAGGAGTTCGTATCTCTCATATTTAAGTAATTCATCTGTAACATTGTCCCGACTCCGTGATGTGAGGGTATTTAATTTCTTTTTGGTTTTTCTGCTCTTTCTACCCTTTCTACCATTATGGTTAAGTTTTTTCTGATGTACCTTATTTCCTTGTCTCGTTTAATGAGTTGTGAAAGATATTCAAATTAATAGTTTGCTTTTACATAAATATATGGTTACTTTTGTTTAACTCATTTCCTTCCATTTTCAGCGTTCTGATAAATCTCCAAATTTGTTTAAATAAAAATTGTTTTTCATGGGCTTAGAAAATATGTCGCAGTATTTTTCCTTGCTTACGATTTAGTTTTATATCATAGTCTTTAATATATTACATATTTTTCTGGTGTTCTAAGTGATCTGTAGTTGTATTATCACTATTACCAAACACTTAAATCAAGTTTTGCAAAACAGCAGTACGTTATTAATTTGACAGATTCAGAAAATTAAATTGCATTATACTAGTATGGTTCAGAGGTCGTTCTATTATTTTTAGCTCACCATTTAGTTTTAATACTATGGTCTCTGGCTAATCGTATCTCAAAGATTATCATCAACATTCATAGCCCCGTCGGGGAACACGGACAAAATATGGAACTGTTTACATATTATATTCAATTTACTATATTAACACTTTCACTGCCACTTCGACTGGGGATACTGGCCGCCAGAACCAAGCATGGCACCGATCGGAGTCGGCGGCTCCTAGGCTCCTACAGTCAAATTTTTACCTTTACTGTATATTCAACAAACTGCTTTGTCACTTATTATCTCATTCAGGCAAATAATCACAACTTAGAAATGAAACTATGTCCAAAATTATCTATTTACAATCACAAATTTACATAAGGGTTGCTATACAACATACACTATTTTCTCTCTTTGACCAGCTCTTTCCAAATAAATATAGCGCGCAACTTAAAACTAACCCGATAAAATTCACTCTAAAACATTGTTCTGCCACACCGACACGAAAAACATTCACTCACTATCAATGCCAGCAAGAAACTGTGTGTTTAGTGTATCCCTACAGCTGGCCACGTACGTGGCCGCTGGCACAGGCTCAGATAGCCGCGCGGCCACGTAAGTGGCCGGTGGCAGTGAAAGTGTTAAACGAGTTTTTGAAATATTTATTTACCTTAGGTTTTAATGTAATTTTGTTATTGTTATAAGTATTGTATTAACAGTTTACTTGTGAAAAGTTTTTTAAATCTCTAATTCTATTAGACCTCATTTCCGTAGGTAACATACCACTGTAGGACAAACTAGTGCCAAAGTAAACTTCTTCTTCTTCGCCCATCCTTTCTGCCTTTTCAGGCGTCGGATGCTGCATGTCCTGTACCCATTTCTTTCGGGCCTTTCTGTCTCTTGCTAGGGTTTTTATTTCCTCCACTGTCTTTCCTTTTTCTAAACCTATTTCCCGAATTTGATCCATGCATTTTCTTCTTGGTCTTCCTCTTTGTTTCTTGCTTGGTTTTCCCATTTCCATTATTTTTCTTCTGACTTGTCGGGTTCCATGCTTACCACATGTGCATACCAGTTTAATTATTTCTTTTTTATTTTTCTGTTATTGGTTCTTGTTTTATTATTTCTCTAATGTTTTCATTTTTTATCCTGTCCCATTTAATTTTC
This sequence comes from Melanotus villosus, assembly GCA_963082815.1. Lineage (NCBI taxonomy): Eukaryota > Metazoa > Arthropoda > Insecta > Coleoptera > Elateridae > Melanotus > Melanotus villosus. Next base: position 46,414,044 of record OY720418.1, on the reverse strand, counting down.
CCCACGATTTTCCAGAGATGTTTCATTTCGATGACATTTAGTCTAGTTTCGTCTTTTTCCGTAGTGTCCAATTTTCGCATGCGTAGGTTATTTCTATCATATTATAGATTTTCATTTTTACCTCTATGTTTATGTCGTTATGCTCTAGTACTCAGCTGTTTATGTTTTTCTTTAATTCGTTTGATGATTTTGTCCATAATAGTGATAAATAGTAAGGGGCTTAGTCTAAGCCGCTTACAGTCAATCCCATTGTTTTATTCCCTTATTCATTTTAAATTCGTCTGATACTTGTCCTGCCATTTGTATCTTAACTCTAACTGTCTCATTACATGCTTCTAATTGCGTTTATTAAAATGTTAGGTACTTCCATTTCTCTCAATGTTTTACATATTTCTCTTCTGTCCACAGTATCAAAAACTGCTTTTAAGTCGATAAATGTTAGATATAGTTCTTCTCCTTCTTCCATTTTTCTTTCTACGTATTTCTCGTATTATGTGTCTTATTATGTATAATTATGTTATCGCTTATCTGTCTTTCTGGTCTGAAGGCTGTCAGTTCTTCTCCTCATTTTGATTCAACGTGTTCTCTTCGTCTCTTTTCTAAAATTTTTGTTTATAGCTTGTAATTGGTTTGAGCTAAACAGATTGGTCTGTAGTTTTCACGTTGTGTCTGTTCTCCTTTCTTGTATATTGGTATTAATAAGTTATTTTCCCACTCCCTCGGTATTTTTTGTTTTGCCCATGCTTCATTTGCAAATCGCCCATATCCAATCTATTCCTTTTTCTCCCACACATTTAATCATCTCCGGTACTATGCTGCCTTGTCCACTTGCTTTTCCAATTTTGATTGTTTGTATTGCATCCTCGATTTCTTGTCTCTTAATTTCTTGTTGTTGTTCTGTTTGTTCTCTTCTATTTATGTTTTCTTCTGCAGTTACCATATGATATTTGTAAGTATTGTGTTCTTTTCAGGTTTCTAGTATTTCTTTTTTATCTGTTTGTACTTGTTCGTGTTTGTTTTTTATAGGTTTCATTTCTATCCTTTTATTCTCTATTAGTCTTTTTACTCTCATTCAGAACTTTCTGCTATCTATCGCTTTTCCAAATTCCTTCAGGCTTCCTTTTTTGTTATTTTGACGGATTTTGTCACTGTATTTCTCTTTCTAATATAATCTTCTTTAGCATTCTGTGTTTTTGATTGAATACATTTTTTCCAGGCTATTTTCTTTTCTTTTACCTGTCGTATTCTCTTGTTTCTTATTTACTGCTTGATTTTGCTAGACAATTTTCTATTACTAGTATGTGATTTGATCCAATTTCTGCTTTTTTCTTCGTTTCAATTCTTTAGAATCTCTGTTAAGTCTTATGTATATGTTATATAGTCTATCAGACTTCTAGCATTTCGTTCTTCAACCACAAACGTGTAGTACGTATCTTCTATTTGTTGTTTCCACATCGTATTTCCTATTATTAGGTCGTTTTGCAGAAATCTATCATTCTGGTTACAATTCTATTTATAGTTTCTTGGCCAAAAATTCCCATAGAGCCCATTGTGGTCTTTACCAACTCTGCTGTTCTACTTCCCCATTATTATTGTCGTCTCATTATCTTCTTTTATTTCATCTAGTACCCGTTGTAGGTTTAAATCGAATTCGAAGATTTCCTTCTCTGCTGCTCCTTCTACCGGCCCATATATTTGCATGATGTTAATTATTACTTTTAATACTAATTACCATTATTCTCGAATTGATTGCTTTAAATTCTATTATTTTTTTGTTTATTTCCTGTGTGATAATATTGTTCCTACTCCCTTCATGCTCTTTGTTCTGGTTTTACTCCCGAGTAATATAGAATGTGTTTATTTGTTAGATAATGTACTTCCTTCGCGTAAACAATGTTTTAATATGTAACTGCGTTTTGGGCTTTATTGGTTTTGCCATATTTAATGATTTAAATTTGAGGGTATAGCTACCTGTAAAAGGCATCGGTCTCTCACGTAGACATCTCGGATTCGGTTCCTGAGACCGACAGTATCCCTACCGGAAATTTAGAAGTCATGGGCTTCTTCGTGCTTCGGAGGGCACGTCAAGCCGGCGATACGTACCTTTGACAATCTTCAACCTCGCACCATTGTGGCCGATCTTCTTCTGCTCATTTGATGGGTAAGGTTAGCCTCCTGGCAAGTGTCTATGTAAGGAGGGCTCACAGAACTCATACTAATGAGTTAAATAACATACCATTGGTCTAGGCTCTTCGGCCATAAGAGGAAGAAGATGAAGAAAACTTGAGCAATGAAATTTACATTGGTCTTAAGAAATCTTAATTTATTTTTAAAAACTAAAGCAGGTAAGAAACGTTTGGTAACCAATCATCGGTTATACTACCTAAAATTTAACAAGGGACGCGCTTGTGACTCTCAAAGTTTTATTATCAATACAAATACCAAAATTATGTCCAACTATTGTGCAAATATATAATAAATAGCGCATATCTTATATTAAAATGAGTAGAAATTTCTAATTACCCCGAATTTTAGGTTCAGGAGTTCCCTACTCTTTTTGAAAGGTAGGTTTCGTATCACGTAATTTGGAATTTCTAAATATTTGCCCTAAAGGTGCCTTATACCCACAACTAATACTTAATAGTTATTTATGTACCAAGGGCGTAAAGAAGCTTTTATGGCCTGAGACGTGATTTTGAGCCGGAGGCTTTAGCCGAGGGCTAAATACACGTCGAAGGCCATAAAAGCAAGTTACATCAGTGGTACATACATAATTTTATGCACGATCGAAGATTTTAAAACTGAAATAAAAGGAATAAATTAATTTTCTACCCACATGGAGTAGTTAGTTGCTCAATTATTTTTTATTTCTACTAACTACTGTCAAATGGTTGAAGCAGTTTCGAATAGGAATATTCACATAAATAATTGTGTTAACTGGATTGTTAATACAAATTGCCCTAAATAGAGTTTTAATAAAGATCATACTTTAGATTTTAATTTAAAAAAATTCTTTATAAGACTGTTAAACTGTTTATCAATTTTTGACGTTTCACCCCACGGGCTATAAAGAGACGTATATGTCAAAAAAATTCAGACATAATTGCCACAGTATAATGCGATCGTGCATAAAATAAATTTTAGACGATTTTCCTTGTTAGATATGTGTGGCAAACATAAGTATTAATAACTATGATAAAGCTCTTACATAGCCCTTCCAATAGAATTCCTTCACTAAATATTTTTATATGACCAGCACACTACGAATAATATGTAGACAAATAAATTACCTGTGCTTGTCTAAAGACAATTTTTTGACAACAGATCACATAAATATCAACTGATTAATAACTTACCTGACAATGGAACGAAAGAGACTTCCGTAACCGAATCGTTCCACGTAGATATGTTCTTCAATCGGTGAACTCGAAAGAAAAACAATAAGTTATAGCCGTTGAATATATAGAGCGCATGGCTATAAACTACAAGTAGTGGAACACAAAGATTTAAACTAGCTTCACATAAATTTATTTCAAGCTTCTGGTTTCTGTGCCCAAGAATAGTAGATCACTGGGGAGCAATACCGCAGGACTGGATTGAATTCTCATGAAACTCCGGCTCCACCACGAACACACCCAGCAGGTTACCCTTTAATAATTTTAGCTAGAAGGTCAGGCAGTTTAAATCACCCTTGCTAATTAAAGTCGAAATTGTTTGTTTACTCCTGTTTCTGGAAAATCTGGTCCACTAAAGAAATTATTCCTTAGAAAGCCGTTCTAAGGCAACGAGAAAAAATTCTTGCACAAACGAGCGGTTATTGTACTAATAAATTTTAGCGAGTTTCAGTTTTCAGGCTTGCCTTTTGCAATTAACGTCGAGCGGGTTTAAAATTTAAAAGCCTACATATCAATTTCCGTTATATTATCAAAGACAACATTGTGCTTGTAGAACGGGATCGTATTTTAAAATATGACAGAGAAGCAATACTGGGTTGTAAACAAATTTTGAATTATTTCAGCTTTACATTATGACGACATAAATATTGATGCTGAACGTAACTATTTTTGTATAATAATTCATGGCGTTACTGGAAGTTGTAAAATATTCATATTTATTGCATACAAAATCAGCTGCTGCTGTTCTGTAAAGTTTGAATTTAGCTGAAAGTTACGCATGCTGTAAAGGAAGTGAGAGATATAGATTTATTTCTTTTTAGGATTAGAGACAAAAGAGCCATCTCGTAACAGACTATTCAAATATCTGCTTCAAGATTGCGATTTGGTTTCTGAAAACGGCGGATTACACTCACCGTGTACTTCTAGGTGGTTTCAATATTAACAATTCTACAACTTCGGAGAATTATTGCTTTACGAGTCGGATATTGGTTTATGGTTTACAAACGAGTTCAGATTATTTGCAGCAAAAGTAAAGCTTTTATACATTTTTTTTCCTTTTTTTAAATAAAAACACACTGAGTATAAGTACTTTCAATAATTTAACACAGAAAAAGCCTTTCATAGTGTAAAAAAAAACATTAGTAGGAGACGCTTGTGTTGTTTTAAAAGCACACGAACATATCAATATATACTTTTTTCATTACGGTCGGTACTATCATAAGCAGGTTTTTTAATTTTTAAATTTAAATTTTTAATTAACGTTAGCTAAGTACATGTTTACAGTCGAGAGCGTTGCACATCCTCGTATAACAAAACAACATAAACATTTTATTGTGTTTGCATGTGCTTGATCACATACCTTTTATCACCAAAAGCTCACATTAGCGAAGTAGACCGTAACATTGGAACGTCGAACAAACGACCGAATTGATTAAACGAAGCGAACAAAGACTTCGATCAGGATCAGTATTCTAATATTCTTATCTGTGTGTCTTACGTATCTAGGTCTTCCTCATTAGGGTAACATCCAAAAAGCAACAGTTTATATGCGTTTAGTTTTCTTCTCTCGTAGACGCTCAGATTTCGGATAGAACTAATTCCAGTCCCTGAAATTCTCTCAGAGTGTCCTATTTCTGAATTTCTATTGTTTCAAAAATAGTCCAATAATCTTCAAACAAGTTAGAAATTTTCACTTTGGGCTGGCCAGAATAAGAAATTATCGACTTAATTACCATTCAGAAAAAAAAAATTAGTTTAGAAGTTTGCAGCATACAATGCCAGGTGAAGGTTTTCATTCGTAGAAGTTTAAAAATTCGAGGATTACATCAGATCGAAAGTTTTAAAAGTTCTTTACTTGTGAGTTTCTCATCCAGAATCGGAGTATGGTGTAAACATTTTAAGGTTTTCGTTCCTTTTTCTAAAGTTGGGAAAAGTTTTAGCACTTTGGGAATATTTACATCGGGAACCAAAGCAACAAGAAATAAAATTAGAAGAACTACACATTTCTTTTTGCACAACCCCATCAATTTCTTAGGTGTGATTTGACTTCAAGCTGCTGTTTACCTGATCTCATTGATTTTTAAAATTTTATTTTAATGATTTATCGGAAATCAACCCTTACTTAAAAATTATTTTTAAGAAATCGATGAACCCCTATTTGTGGAAGATTTTTAAAAGTAAGATTTTGCATTTAATAAAACAGTTATAAAAACTTTCAAGCTTACGTAGGTACTTAAGAGCGTTCTAGAGCACGTGACGTTCTCAGTGGTTTTATCTTAATATAAGGGCTACAACTACTTTTACATGTATTTGCTGTTTACAGATCGTGTCCTAACACCGCTTTCAAGATTTTTTAACAATTCCGATGTCTGCCGCGCAGCGCATAACGTAGTTAGAAAATTTCTCTAAATTTCATCTAATTCTTTAATTATAATCAAAAAAAATCTGTACTTTGGCAAGTAGCCCTAAATTTAGGGTAACTATGTGGGAAGCTATTGATAAATTTTGTAATTTCGGTTGTTTCGATTTTGATTCCGTTTTTTCGCAAGTATTTAATATTTAATAAGCATCCCACATTTATAGAATCTAAAGAAACAAAACAGTAAAAACCGGAATTAATTATCTCAATTATTATGGAAGTTAGGTGTAATTTCCCGTCACTAGTACTCTGAACCGCTCTTAAGTTTTTTATATTCTTGTTACTGTCAAAGTGTAAACCTTCTCAGTGATTGCATTTATTCCTAACTACATTTACAAGTCTGGGATTTAATAAAGTTTTAATGAGAAAACTAATAATATCTGTTGATTTCTCAGTTTCGATTCTTAAAAATTGCACGTCGAAGCAGTTTCGTATTTGCTAGTTGTGAAAGTTTAGCTGTTACATGCTGATGTCTAACAACCAAAACAAGGATAATTGCAACTCTGATGTTCTGTGTAGGTTATTTGTAGCGTTTGGTTTAATATTTTAAATCTTTTTTGGGTGTTTCTCCATTAGTATCTAAAAATAAAAATTAACAAAATTGCTTCTCTGAAATGTTACAGTTAAGGGTGAGATCTTTACTGAAATTCCAAAAACTAATAGTTATAAAATTAGCCTTTATATGAATTTCGAAGTTACCTTATTAAGCTAACCTCTCAGTGTGGCAAATACGACGCAAGTTTAACTCTGTTCTTTGTTATTTTAACTTTTTCATTTCGTGAGAACCTTAAGTGCTACGTAGAAGCTTATTATTAACCTTATAAGGTTATAAGCTAAGCAAAAGAAAAAGCAGAAGAAATTAAAACTTCGCACAGAGTTAAAACTTTTTGCTTTTGTTTATGTACATACAGAAGACCTTTTCTTTGTGAATCTGGTTGTTTTATTTAATTTAAATTTAGAACCCAAAACCCAAAAGTCAAAATGTCAAAACGTGGAACCAATTATTGGCACATTAAAAAACAAATAATGGAAATAGGAATTATATCACATCAAAGCCCAGGGTTTGGCATAACAGAAAAGCCGGTTTTGTACGTCACATATTCCAATCGCATCAGATGTCAGTATATTCAGCGCTTCAAACTACGAGCTATTGCTTCTGTTTCGTTATTTAAATAAAATAAAATTGCTGAGTGATATGTTTTGATTCCTTTAAAATACCATTGTCAGTAAAAGTGAAAAGTACTGAAAAAAAACAAGATAAACTTAAGTTTTTTCGCAAGCAAAATAAAACCGCTTTTTAGCACGTTAAGTATAAATTTAACTTTTTTTTTTAAGAATGATTAGAAAAGTTGTGTCATTCTGTTTAGGCGTGAAGAATGCGCTTAATTATAAAGAGTGCGCAGGTTACATTGCAATTAATTATTTTAAATAGGCAACAATGTTGCTTCCATTGGATATACCGCCAGTACATGCAGGATACAATTTCCTTTGTTTAATAAGGGAATTTAATCTTTAGACAAATCTGTATACTTAGACAAAGTTCTTATTTTAGGATATCGGAAAAAAATTAGAACATTCAAGCCAATACGAACAACAGAAGTAACGTAGTTAGACCAGTTGTCTTCTTGAAACAAACTGAAAGCAACAACATAATACGTATTTTTATATAAAAAGGCCAACCAGTTACTTATTGCCCTAAAAGTTTTGATATAAGCATATTTCATCATAAAACGTTATTTTACGAAGTCTGGGCAAATAATTTCATAAAAACATATAATATTTAGGCCAATTTAAATGGCAGATATAGCTAAGTTAATCCAACGTTGGTCTAAAATAAAACGAAAGGAACAAAGTAGAATACAAAACAATATTTATTGATGTAGTAAAGTACGTTTGTTAAATGCAAGTTTCTATTGCAACAAGATACTATGCAATGTGTTTTAGAATTCCATGGAAGAAATATATATTTTTTGAATTATGATAGTTGGTCATATGTTGTACTTAACCTACAAAGATCTAAGAGGTAGGCGAAAGTGCAGGAATTGTTTATTTCAAGACTACTCTTGATAAAAAAATACCTATATGTGCCTTAATGAATAATCTATCGGTATAAAAGCTAATAATAAACGTGAAGCCAAAATTCTTACACTCCTCCCAACTTTAAGTTCACCACTTAATCGTTAATAATACTACGTTTCATTGGAACCTTATTGATGGTGTGGTACGATACCTTGGAATACTTCTTAGATTGAAAACTAAGCGAAGCTTTTACAAATCAAAAGGTCGTTCGAATCATACGTTATTAATGAATAAAAGTCTCCAATCCAAATTAAAGGTAGAATTCTAATCCACACATCGATAATATGTCCACTTGCACCAAAGGATACAAAAGTTTGGAGTGTAACATTTAAAAAGAACAGGAATATATTTAAAGATTAAGAAGTATGCAAAAACCACAAGAAATTATTAATAACTAAATGCGTATTTTGAAAATTAAGCTATCCTCAGAGAAAGGCTTTTTGTCCAATGTTAGTTGGAAAGTACATTATTTTCACCACATTCGAATATGGCTGAGGTGGGACTGCGAAAGATAATTTTTTAAGCGTTTTAGGAAAGGGCATAATATGGTGACTAATTCAAATCAACATTATTAAGAAAATCTTCTACTGAGCATAGTATATTTCTCGGAATACACTTAAAACTCTGTAATATAAGGTGTTACGTATTATAATCAAAGCAGATTTGTTTATTAGAAATTCACAGTTATATGTATAGAGGCAGGCATCCTTACAATTCAGCAGTTTATTATCAAAATAACGAAAGATAACAAAAGTAACACTTCGCCTTAAGGCAATTTTGTAAGGGGTCATTAAAAATACGCTGGTCACACCATCCTGTAATGATACGATTAGATGAAGAATTGTAGAATCATTGCGTTCACTGTTGTAGGGCAGAAATCCGAAGGCATTTTGAACAACTCATAACATTTGTCAAATATTAATTTAGTTTTTGTACCACCATACGCTCTGCATTTTTTTTTATTGAATTGCTTATTCACAATCTACTCATAAGTATAGGGTAATAAGTAAATTATATACAAGAATATAACATGAGTAGAGTAATCGTCTATTGACCATTCTCTAAAAATACCACTACTTAGTAGGAGGAACGTGAAGTTAGCAACCACCGTGAAGCACAAACGACGAAACATATCTCAAATGTTTGTGCTTCGTTTGTGCTTAATTGTGATCCAACAACAAACGCAGCAACCCATCGCGTTCATTAGTTATAAACAATTTAAATGTGGTTGCCAACTTCACGCCCAGCAACCACGTATGAAGCACAAACGATGAAATATATGTCAAACGTTTGTGCTTCGTTTGTGCTTCCAGAATATATATAAATCAGGTCAGCAACCCATTGCGTTCATTAGTTATAAACAATTTAACTGTGGTGGCCAACTTCACGCCCAGCAACCACATATGAAGCACAAACGATGAAATATATGTCAAACGTTTGTGCTTCGTTTGTGCTTCCAGAATATATATAAATCAGGTCAGCAACCTATTGCGTTCATTAGTTATAAACAATTTAAATGTGGTTGCCAACTTCACGCCCAGCAACCACATATGACGCACAAACGATGAAATATATGTCAAACGTTTGTGCTTCGTTTGTGCTTCCAGAATATATATAAATCAGGTCAGCAACCCATTGCGTTCATTAGTTATAAACAATTTAAATGTGGTTGCCAACTTCACGCCCAGCAACCACATATGAAGCACAAACGATGAAATATATGTCAAACGTTTGTGCTTCGTTTGTGCTTCGTTTGTGCTTCCAGAATATATATAAATCAGGTCAGCAACCCATTGCGTTCATTAGTTATAAACAATTTAAATGTGGTTGCCAACTTCACGCCCAGCAACCACATATGAAGCACAAACGATGAAATACATGTCAAACGTTTGTGCTTCGTTTGTGCTTCCAGAATATATATAAATCAGGTCAGCAACCCATTGCGTTCATTAGTTATAAACAATTTAAATGCCAAAAACGTTCATATTCAAGTCGACGCCGATCCATCAATTTTTATCAGAATATCATAACATTAAGTGTACCACCCTAATACACATACATATCTATCACGCCTTTTACCCAATTTGGGTGGGCAGCCTCACATGTTGTAACAACGTAATTTTATTTCAAGTGTAGAAAGTAAAGCTTTGGTTTCCTAGGAAGCGGTGCCGTCATTTAACGGTTGTCAAAATACGGTGGGTGACATCACGAAAAACGGTATCGTGTATTTTAAGCGAAGTGTTTTCCAAAAGAGCGGTAGCGCACACCCAATGTAATAGAGCGGTGTCGTCTCATCTGAAGCGCTGAGCCAGTATGGTACGAATCAGTTCAGCAAGGTTTTTTGGCGGTGCGTCTTGTCACCCACCGTATTTTTACGGCCGTTAAATGACGGCACCGCTTCCTAGGAAACCAAAGCTTAATAGTCAGGATTCAGAGATTCACCTAATTTTAAATTATTTATTCTCCATTTATTAAGTAAGTATTAAAATTACTTGAAGTAAATATTTTTTACTTCAAGTATTCATAAAGTACTTGAAGTACGAATATATTTCTACAAGTATCAAGTAAATTGTTTAAGAATTTCATTACATTTTGGCACCTGATACAATTTCCCAACTTAAAAAATTCCTTTTTAAACAAAAAATAATTAAAAACATAGCATAATACATTTTGAGTAATGGTTTGTTTGTCTGCATAGTTCATGAATTCACCACAAGTCGCGGCCCACCTACATCAGCGCATCTATCTTTAAGAAGATGATTAATTATTTAAAGATTTTGAAACAGCATCACTCTACTTTTGCAATTAAATTGTTATATGCGGAAGTTGTTTCTTCTTTTAACTCTGGAGGTGGAGGTGTATTAGAAAACTCACTGTCACTATTTTCCATAACGAAACTTTATGAAAATAGTATATTATTTAACAAGTAAATAATGTAAGTTATATTACACGAGAATGAAGTTTAGAGCACGAGCCGAAGGCGAGTGTTGTAATCATCCGAGATTTAAGTAACCAAAACTAAATAATATAACCATTAGAGGCAAATACTATACTTTATCTACAACCATAACTATTTAAGCGTATTTAAGTAATGTGTAAATAAAAAAAAAATTATAAGTTCTGCACGTAATTTATAAGTCGATAGTTTAGTTCCATGAGTTAAAAAATTATTAATACATTTTTTTAATAATTCATTGCAGTTTTCATCAAGAAAATATTTGTATTGCTTGCTATCACAATAAGCTGCCGATAAAATTTGTAGAAATGAATCTAAAGCACATGTATTTGTCAAAAAATACTTTTCACTGCGCACAATTATGGCTTGTCGTATTAGGCCTCCATTTTTAAGTAACGGAATTTTTATTTTCTTGCCTTCTTCAATAAACAAAATTTCCGGACATTCTCTGCCATAAAATGATGTTTTCTTTCGTTTCTGCTTTTGTCTAGCACCTAAATTTTTCCAATTTTCGATTGCACATTTTTCATCTAAATTAAAATATATTTATATATAATTGTTGTTAAAAAGAACATTTGTAATTTTTACCTAAAATTGCGGTGGTAAGAATGTTTGTATCTAATATTTCTTGTTATGGATTCTGATGATCTTGAAATAAATAAAAACATATATTTCAATATACAGGGTGACATTGAAAAAACTACAATGCATAGTACCACGCGATAGAGGACCATAAAATAATAAAAAAAGTTCTTATACGCTAATGTCCGATCGTCTTTTTTTTTAAGATATAGGATGTTAAAAGTTTGTTAGAAAATTTAAATTTTTTTAAATTTCTTCCGATTGTGAAGACATAATTGAACCAAAATTGGTGCACACTATGCCCTTGCGGGTGGCTATTTTGTGTATTTTAGTTTCGAGTATTATTAGAATATTATCATATTTTTAACGCGTTGAAACGCTTTCCTGTAGTTGGCTAGTATCTTGAAAAAAAAGGCGATCGGACATTAGCGTATAAGAACTTTTTTTATTATTTTATGGTCCTCTATCGCGCGGTACTATGCATTGTAGTTTTTTCATTGTCACCCTGTATAAACTAAATTCAAATTAATATACTTACCAAAATCTGAATTTTCATTATCTTGGACGGATATTAAATCACAGTTGCCTTTATCTACATAAAAAATATTATAATTGTTGTTAAAAATAACATTTATAATTTTTACCTAAAATTTCGATGGTAAGAATGTTTGTATCTATTTTGTCTTGTGGATTGTGTTTATCTTGAACTAATTTATAAAAATACATTTCAATATTTATACTATATACAGGGTGCTTAAAAAATGGCGAAACAACGCTATACCAGACTATTCAGCGACACACCCTGAGTACTAAAAAAAATGCTAAAAAAAATTGTATCTCGTGATTCCTTGAAGATATGGAGGTTATAAGATCGGAATTCAACATTTTTATTATTAACCAATTCTGAATATTTCAACAATTTTTGTAGTGAAAGACATATTTAAAATATACAATATCTAAATGCAATACTAAAATATGTCACAATATTCAACCAAATAGTCATTTATTTATTGAAACTAATGATTGTGGATTTTGTGCATTAACTGATATACCTGTAATAATAAAATATTTAGAAAAATCATTTATCTTACGGGGTGTATCGAATTTTATAGATAGCTGCGACAGTAGTTCAATAAGACACTATACTGCTTATTGTCGCAGATTAGATTCCACTTGGGAAGTATTCCATGATTTAAAAAAACAAGAATATATTGTTTCTACTGACCGTGTTCAACCACATTTATTAATGTATACTACATAATAATTTTGTATATTTCTTTTATTATTTTATAGAATATATTTTTTGTTTTATTTATTTTTATATTATACCCTACATTATAATAGTTATTTATTATACATGCGGATTAAATTAATGTTTAACGAGCGGTACGTTCAACCGCGCGAGCGGCGGTAGCCGCAAGCGCGTTGATACCGCGAGTTAATAAATTAATTTTAATCCGCAAGTGTAATACAACTGTTTATTCAATTTTGACATTTATTTGACATTTTTAAAGGGATTTGACATTTTTAAAGCGCTAGCGGAATAAAAATTTTAAATCGCTAGCGGAATAAAAATTTTAAACGATTGTTTATAAAACATCAACTTTTATGGGCAGGCCATAAACAAATAAACGTCAGTTTAAAACGTCAAAATTGAATAAAATATATTTTTTGTTTCATTTCGTTTACATTATTTTATAATGCAATATTTTGTTTTTGATTTTGTTGCTATGATGTAATAAACATTTCGAAAAACATTTTTATTTTCTCATTTTTATGATTTATTTAATTTTGCAGTATTTTATAAAATGCGAGTTGAAATCATATACACCATCGTCTCCAATGTAAAACAGATCTGAAAATGGTACCTATATTGCGTCATAAGGGAAGAAATGGGCATATTACATCCCGAAGTTTTTTTTTAATTTACACATTACTTAAATACGCTTAAATAGTTATGGTTGTAGATAAAGTATAGTATTTGTCTCTAATGGTTATATTATTTAGTTTTGTTTACTTAAATCTCGGATGATTACAACACTCGCCTTCGGCTCGTGCTCTAAACTTCATTCTCGTGTAATATAACTTACATTATTTACTTGTTAAATAATATACTATTTTCATAAAGTTTCGTTATGGAAAATAGTGACAGTGAGTTTTCTAATACACCTCCACCTCCAGAGTTAAAAGAAGAAACAACTTCCGCATATAACAATTTAATTGCAAAAGTAGAGTGATGCTGTTTCAAAATCTTTAAACAATTAATCATCTTCTTAAAGATAGATGCGCTGATGTAGGTGGGCCGCGACTTGTGGTGAATTCAGGAACTATGCAGACAAACAAACCATTACTCAAAATGTATTATGCTATGTTTTTAATTATTTTTTGTTTAAAAAGGAATTTTTTAATTTGGGAAATTGTATCAGGTGCCAAAATGTAATGAAATTTGGTACTTGTACTTGGTACTTGAAATTCTTAAACAATTTACTTGATACTTGTAGAAATATATTCGTACTTCAAGTACTTTATGAATACTTGAAGTAATAAATATTTACTTCAAGTAATTTTAATACTTAATTAATAAATGGAGAATAAATAATTTAAAATTAGGTGAATCTCTGAATCCTGACTATTACTTTCTACACTTGAAATAAAATTACGTTGTTACAACATGTGAGGCTGCCCACCCAAATTGGGTAAAAGGCGTGATAGATATGTATGTGTATTAGGGTGGTACACTTAATGTTATGTTATTCTGATAAAAATTGATGGATCGGCGTCTACTTAAATATGAACGTTTTTGGCATTTAAATTGTTTATAACTAATGAACGCAATGGGTTGCTGACCTGATTTATATATATTCTGGAAGCACAAACGAAGCACAAACGTTTGACATATATTTCATCGTTTGTGCTTCATATGTGGTTGCTGGGCGTGAAGTTGGCAACCACATTTAAATTGTTTATAACTAATGAACGCAATAGGTTGCTGACCTGATTTATATATATTCTGGAAGCACAAACGAAGCACAAACGTTTGACATATATTTCATCGTTTGTGCTTCATACGTGGTTGCTGGGCGTGAAGTTGGCAACCACATTTAAATTGTTTATAACTAATGAATGCGATGGGTTGCTGCGTTTGTTGTTGGATCACAATTAAGCACAAACGAAGCACAAACATTTGAGATATGTTTCGTCGTTTGTGCTTCACGGTGGTTGCTAACTTCACGTTCCTCTTAGTAGGTTAGGTTTAACTAACTCACTGCTAATTTACTTATTACTGTGCTGAACATATTCGTTTAATATTGTGCTGTTTTGATTAACTAATTGGTTGAACATTGGTTTGAACTCATTTAAGAATACTATAAGTTGCTCCGACATGTTTGGAGGGTTCTGATTTTGAGTAATTACTTGAGAATACGTAGGCCGGCCATTAGCTGGAAACTGAGCTTGTGGGTGGTTTGCGCTTATTGATGGAAACTGATTATTGTCATTTATGATTAGGTTGAGGATGAGACAGATTGTGACGTGGCTGATTAGTTGTTTTTCCTTTAACTTTTTGTAGATTTAAGTAGATATCGCATCGTTTATAGTTAGCAGGGTGAGTAGTGTGAGTACCCTGGTAAAGCGCGCATCTAGCTGGTGTATTGGCTGGTTTTTTGTAATCTTTTACATTGTGATTGTCTCCTGTCTCCACATTTTACTCATTTTGTGTGCCCGTGTTTATTGGCATCGAGTGCACTGCGCTATTGTGTTTTTCTTTATTGGGGCTTCGACTGTGATTCTCCTATTACTTAGACATTTGATATATCATAAATACTTTTATTGTTCTCTTGAGGTTCCAACTTTATAAAAAACAATGGTAGTGGTTCTTTAGTTTTACGGTGCCTAATATTTAATATGTTACGGACTGTGTGTCCTTTTTGTTCTAATTCCTCCTTTATATCTTGCTCCGGTATTGAGCGGTGTAAATGTGTGATTACTATCCTATCTTCTTTTAATTGCCTGATTGGTTTTTGGTAGGAATCAGACGTATTGACATTAATTTTCATTGTATTGTTTGATAAAGTTTAGCTTGTGACGCTTGTGTAATGTTCTTGTTTAACTGTGTTATTTAGATATTTGACTATTTTGTAGTTATATCGTAAACAAATATTGGCGAGGGTTTTATTTCTTTCGACCCTGAATTTTTTTGTTGCGTTGCCGTATTGTTGTCTTCGTTGATATTCATATCTTCGTCGTCATCGACGTAATCTGATAGGTTTGATAATCCCTCATATCTGTTTTGGGTATCAAGGGAGGGCGATTTCTTCTCAATTCTTATCTCAGGAGATAATTCGGATAATTTCCTTTTCTTGATTGTTTGTCATGTAAAATTACTTGTTTATTCAGTTTCTTCTTCGGCTTTGTCTGTGCAATTTCTATCACTTAGAGAATTATCGGCTATTTGTATTGCTCTTAGATGATAGGCTTGTTGATAATTCGTTGTGTTTTCATTATAATAGGGTTGTTGCATATTCTTCATGTTATAGTAGGGTTGCTGAATTGGATTTATTATTGGCTATTGCGTCGTTGGTTGTTCACCGTTCCGTAATCAACACAGGTTGTTTCAATTTTTTTAGGACACAATAACCAAATTTTATAAAATTACATTTAATTAAAATACTTATTCAACGTTATAAAAAAAGCCAACAATTAGAAAGTATACATTTCCCGAAAGGAATAAATTAGCATCGCCGATTGTGATGATAGTCATGTCATCTGATTATCTGTATATAAGTTGTGCTGCAAAGTAATAAAATGAGGACAACAAAAACAGCCACTTTTTAATGAAATGATGAGAAACTAGCCATAATTGATAATTGAAAACATTGACGGGTTTAGTTAAAAAATGTCTGTGTCACTTTACATTAACACAGAAGCAAAAGGAAACAATTCCAAGGTGGAAAAATAAAAGAAATCTGGGTCAAATATGTATATCTCTAATGAAACACGTGGCACGACTAATCAGGTTGACATTAAAGAAAAAATAATAACAGAAATAACTGAGATAGATATTTGCACGTATACTCAAGATAGATTATAATTAAACAACTTTATTAAAGTAACCGTGTTTAACGGTACGCTAAATTTTTAATTAACGAAATGTGTTGCTATTATTTATAGTTAGGACACAAATTTGATTGATCAAATTATTTAAATAACCGTAATTCAGCAAGTACGATTTTACTTTAACGCGTGATTGTAATAAGGAAGCTTCTCGCTAAAGAAACTAAGCTTAATCAATTCAGTTAATTTACTTTTTTACTATCCCGGCCCTTCCTGAAATGTAATTTTATATGGGTCGTTGAAATAATAAACTGCAAAGATAAGCTAGGTAATACGAAAAGGACAAAGGTGAAATTGCGTAGTTGTTTAATAAATTAATTAAGTTCCCCCTCAGTACTTATTTCTGTATTTTGAAAAATATACCCATCGTAACACTTAAACCCCAAAAAATGTTCGTATTCTATGAACCACGCCGAAAATGTTGGCAATTTACACTGTATAAATACCTACAACTGAACATACAAGATAAAACCTAATTCATAAATACAATTATATTTTCAATTAAAAAAGCCATGTTATATTTTCTTCCAACTTTATCCACCTTTTATTCGCAGCTCAGTTATAGCTTTAATCCGACTTAGCCCGGAGACCGGTGCAAATTACAGTCCAACCTTTCCTTTTTTATTACGGGGAAGGTTCACTTAGATAAGTCTGCTCGGTGATTTTATTCTTCCCAATTTTACTGCCTCTTTTGTGCTTATTCCTCAATGCCTTCCCCCTTCCGGTAATCGGCGTATATTTAACATGCAATGACTGTTAACGATCATCTGTTGCTACACCAATTACGGATATTACGGAATATTGCCGATAACCGTAATGAATACAAATCAGGTTGCATTAATTACTTAATAAACTGTTTATAAACGCGAATACACACTGCGAATTATCACACCAGATAAAATTTCCGTAAAAATTCTAATCAGAGAGCGTTCTGCGTTTGCGAGAGGTTCATATTCGCAACATATCTCCTAAATGTGCAGCAAAAACTATCAGGACGACATTGAAGCCGTATGGAATCTGGAAGCGGTATTGAATTATCCTGTGGACCGTGTTATCCTTTCCGGTAAACCGGTTTAACGCACCATTGCTGTTTACCGGTACATTTCCGATCAGTAAGATAGATCTGTTATTTGGCTTCCAGTGTCCATAAGGCACAATTTTACAGTCGCTTGCGTCCTTAACTGCATATGCTTGCTAGAGAGTTTACAGAAAGGAAT
This sequence comes from Melanotus villosus, assembly GCA_963082815.1. Taxonomy (NCBI): domain Eukaryota; kingdom Metazoa; phylum Arthropoda; class Insecta; order Coleoptera; family Elateridae; genus Melanotus; species Melanotus villosus. The sequence goes on along the minus strand of OY720418.1, from coordinate 46,396,284 downwards.
TTATGAAAATAAATTTAAAAAGATGATACTCTTCCAGTTAAAATTGCATAAGCTTAATATAACGTAGAAACGAGGTTTGAATTTAATATCGCTTGTAGAGATTATTGGAAATGGAATCTTTCGAACTATGTTTGATATTCAGGTAATATGTAGTATTGAAGTTTAATAAATTTAGAATTTACGTGCCTCAGCACAAACAAAAATCTATCTTATAGTCCAGTCAATAGAGACAAAAAAATGGCTTTACCTTGCAAAAGGTCGGGGAAAGTTTATACTTGGCAATTTTGTTCATTTTGGGGCCCTAATGAAGTCCTGAAATTTGTAAACACGAAAAGTTGCCGCCGGCGCCGCCATCTTGGAAAATGGCGGCCAAAATCGGGTTGTTTAAAAATCTCTCGTTTCCGCTGCATTTTACAGTAAAAATAGCTATATACAAGTTGTAGAGAATAAAATTTCTAACAACTTTTGTATAAAACAAATTTTTCTCAGGTCAATGGTTTACAAGTTATGACAGAGGAAATCGGGGTAGCCATGACCGAACCGTCGAAGGTGCGACACGACTGTAAACTACAGACACACTAAACTGTGTATTCCAGGCGTTCCAGGAAACATTCCGCCAAATTCTGATCCCTCACACAGGTAGTACATGTTTCCAAGTCTTCTTGTACAGAGTGTCCAAAATTCGACGTACATGTATGGGTAACTTTGTTATTTGTACAGATACGGCAAAACCGATTGCACGTTATTGGGCCAACTTTTTGAGACTAATTCAATGGTCGAAACAGAAATGGGCGATCTTCTTTTGTTTTCGGGTTATTACGCTAAATTGAAACTTACTCCAATTCTACGAAGTCTTATAACTTCTTTATTTATAGAAATATCAGTATAGTAATGAGGTTATTTATAGATATTTTTACGTAAATTCCAGTGGCGTACATAGATTTAAGTTATAAAGACTTATTAGAATTGAAGTAATTTTCAATTTAGCGTAATAACCCGAAAACAAAAGAAGATCGCTAATTTCTGTTTCGACCATTGAATTAGTCGCAAAAAGTTGGCCCAATAACGTGCAATCGGTTTTGCCGTATCTGTACAAATAACAAAGTTACCCATACATGTACGTCGAATTTTGGACACTCTGTACAAGAAGACTTGGAAACATGTGCTACCTGTGTGAGGGATCAGAATTTGGCGGAATGTTTCCTGGAACGCCTGGAATACACAGTTTAGTGTGTCTGTAGTTTACAGTCGTGTCGCACCTTCGATGGTTCGGTCATGGCTACCCCGATTTCCTCTGTCGTAACTTGAAAACCATTGACTTAAGAAAAATTTGTTTTATACAAAAGTTGTAGAAAATTTTATTCTCTACAACTTTGTATACAGCTATTTTTACTGTTAAATACAGCGGAAACGAGAGATTGTTAAAGAATCCGATTTTGCCGCCATTTTCCAAGATGGCGGCGCCGGCGGCAACTTTTCGTGTTTACAAATTTCAGGATTTCATTAAGGCCCCAAAATAAACAAAACTGCCAAATATAAACTTTCCCCGACCTTTTGCAAGGTAAAACTACCTATTGACTGGACTATTATACACATACATAAATATGTCGATATAATTGAAACTTTTGTTGAATCGTATAACTTATTATAAATCGTATAATAAATCTTTTTGGAGCTTTCATGTAAAAAAATGTATTAAGTATTGATTTAATCAAATTTTCGCCGCCTGTTACGTATTTTAAAATAATTTTATAAAAAGTTAGAGCTCAGCCTGAATGTTGTCGTAATTAACATTGCCTGAGGGTAATTCAAAAGGGTTTAAAATAAAAACCAATATATTGTAATTAAATATATAAAACGTTCCCAGTTTGCAGTTTCTATTTTTTCTTTTGAAAATATGCATGTCTATAATTATACAGGGTCCTGCAACAGTGCGTCGGGCTTTCCTAGCGCCCTTACCGTGAGAGATAGAAAAAAAAGTTTAAAGAATAAAATTATTGGTTCGAAGAGGTCTACGTCGCGAAATTATTTTCAATAATACAGAGTGTTCCACTTTTGCGCTATAATAAAAACATACATTTTTTTAAATGCAACACCCTGTAACTTTTCATGTCTTCCGATGTCATTTTTTAACCTCTACATAACTGTCTACCCACTTTTGTATTTTGTGTCAGTGTTACCAACTTATTAATTTTTTTCCGAAAAATCTTTCATAAACAGACTTCACTTTAAAAATCATAAGCGACCTTGATTTTTGAAGTAGAGGGATAAATTTTAGCAATAATTGTAGTCCGGTTAAAGAGCAACATTTTGATATGAGAAAATGGGATTCAGTTGATACAGGGTGTTACAAAAGAAAATGCCAAACTTTCCAAACTTCAAAGTGACATAACTCATTTTTTTCAAATAGAACCACCACTGTTTTATTTCGCGAATCGATAGCTTTTTTTGTCCTCTTTAATTTTGTATTTAGATGTCCGATACCTAAACCCCGTAGTTTTAGAGATATTAAATACTTTTCGCAAAAGTAACAATTTAATTACATTTTATGCACCAAAGTGGGCCGTGCTAATGCAAAAAACCAAAACAAAATGTAAGTAAGCCTCAATGTAACATTTTAGTAAATTTAGAATCAAAACGGATAATACTTATGTAATAAAATTAATTGTTTTATTCAAAAACTATGAAAAGTAACAAAATTCAAAATGCATAAAAGACAAACGACTACAATAAATGTTCGAAATGTCTTCCATTTTCATTCAGGCTCAAATCAATTCGCTGCTGAAAAGATCTTTGCACTCTTCGTAACATTTCAGGTGAAATACTTGCAAAAGCGTCAACAATTCGTTGTTGCATATTTATTTGTGTTGTCGGTGGTTCGTTATAAACAATTCCCTTCACGTATCCCCACAAAAAAAATCAAGTTTTGTGCCTGAATGAAAATGGAAGACATTTCGAACATTTATTGTAGTCGTTTTTCTTTTATGCATTTTGAATTTTGTTACTTTTCATAGTTTTTGAATAAAACAATTAATTTTATTACATAAGTATTATCCGTTTTGATTCTAAATTTACTAAAATGTTACATTGAGGCTTACTTACATTTTGTTTTTGTTTTTTGCATTAGCACGGCCCACTTCGGTGCATAAAATGTAATTAAATTGTTACTTTGGGAAAAGTATTTAATATCTCTAAAACTACGGGGTTTAGGTATCGGACATCCAAATACAAAATTAAAGAGGACAAAAAAAGCTATCGATTCGCGAAATAAAACAGTGGTGGTTCTATTTGAAAAAAATGAGTTATGTCACTTTGAAGTTTGGAAAGTTTGGCATTTTCTTTTGTAACACCCTGTATCAACTGAATCCCATTTTCTCATATCAAAATGTTGCTCTTTAACCGGACTACAATTATTGCTAAAATTTATCCCTCTACTTCAAAAATCAAGGTCGCTTATGATTTTTAAAGTGAAGTCTGTTTATGAAAGATTTTTCGGAAAAAAATTAATAAGTTGGTAACACTGACACAAAATACAAAAGTGGATCGACAGTTATGTAGAGGTTAAAAAATGACATCGGAAGACATGAAAAGTTACAGGGTGTTGCATTTAAAAAAATGTATGTTTTTATTATAGCGCAAAAGTGGAACACTCTGTATTATTGAAAATAATTTCGCGACGTAGACCTCTTCGAACCAATAATTTTATGCTTTAAACTTTTTTTTCTATCTCTCACGGTAAGGGCGCTAGGAAAGCCCGACGCACTGTTGCAGGACCCTGTATACAGTACATACACTGAAATATAAACCCTTTTAATCGCATCAAATGCTAGCCTCGGTGGTGTAGAGAATAATAAGGCGGCCTTGTAGAATAAAGGTTTCGAGTTCGATCCTGAATGAAGTCATGAGTTTTTCAATAAAAAAAAAAATGTGACACTGCCTTCTCTCCGATACGAGGTGAACTCTGAGCTCATCAAGATTTTAGTATGATAGTACCAGCGGCAGTCTAAACATCTCACCGTATATATAAACGAAATTCCATAAACTATATTTAAAGGATGTTCAAAAAGCTAGAGCAAACTTACATTATAAATTAATAATCAGAAAATCTTTAAATAAAGAACTGAAGTTTCTGGTGATAGCTCATATCAGTTTTATATACTTCCAGTTTGCAATAATCTGTCTTAATTTTATTTCTTCTTCTTCATCTTCTTCTTCTGGTGTTATCGGTTACCGATGTTTGCGGCCGCTTCACATTATTTATTAGTTATGTTTTAAAATACAAATTTTGCTGTAAAAGTGAAATCTGGAATTTCAAGAACAAACGGCATCCAGGCGGGAGTGCCACAGGGAAGTATCCTAGGCCCCCTTCTCTTTAATATTTACACGTCAAATGCTCCACAAATAACAGCGTCGTTGGATTTGATGACACACCCATTATAACACAAAGTACAAACTTGACAGAAGCAGTCCTATAACTGCAACAAGCAACGGATAAAATCTGTAAATGATTTAAAAGTTGGAACATCCAGATCAAGCCCTCCAAATGCCAGTGCAAGATCTTCATGCTAAGAAGAATAACAAACCCACCTACCATTGAAATTAATGGAAAAGCTATATCCTGGAATCCCAAAGATTCTGCAATAAAGTATATCGGGGTATACTTGGATACTAGGCTAAGCTGGAGCTATCACATTAATCAGAAACTAATATACAATGCAATAATAGATTACGACGGCTATAGTCTATTAAACCGAAAGTCCACGCTAAGAGCAGAATGTGCTATTCTTATGTACTAAACCCTACTACGACCCCTAGCATTGTACGCCTCTCCAGTTTGGTGCAACACAACCAAAACCAACATTCAGAAGCTACAGAGGTTTCAAAAGAAGGTCTTCATTCGCAACAACCAACTACATTACGAGCTGGAGGTATCGTACGTCCAAGACTACGTTAAATATATATAATCGATATATAATCCAATCCCTTTTCTACCCAAAGGGTGTAAGGGCTAATTTCAACTATATAAAATACATTTCATACTCAAAATACAAATTCTATTTAAAACTAATTCTTTATAAACTTCTCCCAGTCTTTTCTGTTTTGTGCGAGTTTCTTTGCTTCTGTCCATGTTTTCTCTTTTTTCTTTAGGATTTTTCCTATTGTGTTGTCCTAAGTTTCTTTTGGTCTGCCTCTCTTTTTCTTCCACAGTGGTTTGCATTCCCAGATTCTTTTCACAAGTACTGTGTTGTTTAGTCTTTGGAGATGTCCCCACCTCCCCAGTTGCCGTTGTAGCTTTTTATTCTATTGTTTAATTCTGTATCTTGTCTTCCATTTTGGTTCAAAATAATCCCTAAGTATTGGAAACTGTCAAGCTGTTCTGATAGTTCCCTCTCTACTCTTAAGTGTATTTCCTTTCTTTCTTCAGTTATAGCCATAACGTTACTCTTATTTTTATTTAGTCTCATCCCATTTTCAGTTAATACTTTATTCCAAATATTGATGTTTTCTTTTAGATCTTTTTCACTTCTTGCTACAATTGCAATATCGTCGCGAAGGCGTATTCGGAGATGCTAATTGTTTCCAAATTTCTGTAACCTAGAAACATTGGTTTTACAAATCCTCGAGTCTTTTTGATCAGTTCGTCCATAGAAGTTATAAATAACAGTGGCCTTAAACTTCCCCCTTGTCTTACCCTTTCTTTGACGACAAATTCTTCGCATATCATATTTTTACTTATTACACAATTTCTCGTTGTTTTGTACAAACATTTGGTTACTCTAATTAACTTTGGGTCCACCTTCTTTTTATTTAGGATTTCCCATATTTTCGCTCTTGGCACTTTGTCAAAAGCCTTCTCCATATCTAAGAATGCTATATATGCTGTTCTATTTCTTGCCAAGGTTCTGTTGATGATTTCTTTTATTGTGAATACGTGGTCTTGAGTGCATTTATTTTTTCGAAATCCACTTTGGGTGTCTGATAGCGATGGTTCGATTTGTTTTCTTAATCTTTTTTCAATAATTGTTTCGAAGAGCTTTACTACTGTACTTAATAGAGTTATATCTCTGTAATTACTACAATCTTTGTTGTCGCCTTTTTTATGTAATGATATTATTAATCCCATTTCCCAATCCTTTGGCACTTGTTCCTCTTTTCATACTTTATTACAGATCTTCAGAAGTAATACTGTTCCTTCTTCTCCCATATTTTTGACCATTTCAGTTGTAATTTTGTCTCTTCCTGGTGCTTTGCCTATCTTAAGTTGTTTGATAGCATCTAGTAGCTCTTCTTTTGATATTTGTTGGCCTTCATTTATTTCTGTTTGCTCTCCTTGTTGTATTTCTTGCTCTACATTTATTTGCTGTTCTTTTATCGATTCCTCGTTGAGTACACTTTGGAAATACTGTTTCCAGCGTTCCATTATTTCTGCTTCTTTTGTCAATATCTCTCCTGCCTCATTTGTAATTGCTAAACTGTCTACCTTTTTGTCTCCTCTGACATTTTTTAGGACTCTATAGAACAACTTCTGGTTGCTTTTTCTGTCTCTCTTTAGTTTGTTCCCGAAATCTTCCCATGTTTTTTGTTTTGATTATTTAACTTAAGTTTTTACCTTTATCCTTTGTTCTTTGTACCGTTCATAGCTTCTTTCCGTTTTTTCACTTAAATACATTTGCCACCTTTCCTTTTTAAGCTTTACTTCCTGTATAATTTCTTCTGTCCCCCAAGCTGTTTGTTTCTTATGTTTGCCCTGCTTGGTTATTCCACATACCTCGCGTGCTGCTTCGGTAATAACGTTTTTAAATACTTTTCACATTTCTTTTATATCTGTATTTTCTGCTATTTCCATTTCTTCTGCTAGTTTTGCATTTATTTCTTCCTCATATCTGATTGCTACTGTTTTGTCTTATAGGTCTGTACGATTTTATCACTTCCTGGTATATTTTCCTTTGACTTTGTTATTTTTAGCTACATCTCCTTCTGTTCTTACTTGCTACTAGTAGCAAATGCTCCGTGGGTATTTTAAAACTTCTTTTTGCTCATTTTACTCCGTATTATCGACCTTCCCTCTCGTTCTACTAATACATAATCAATAATTGATCTCTCACCTCTACTTGGTTGTACTCTTGTGAACTTATGACTGTCTTTGTGTTTAAAGAAAGTATTCGTTATTATTAAGTTATGTATTATACAAAAATTCAATAGTCTCTTCCCATTATTATTTCTTTTATCTTCTCCATATTTTCCTATAGTTGTTGTATATATGTGATCTCTTATTCCCACTTATCCAGCTATAAAAATGTTACCTGTAGTTGTTTCCATTGTTTCATTTAGGTCGTCGACTACGTTAAAGCGAGTAGCAAAAAGTTCATCAGTAACATAAGTGTGTGCTACGGAGCAGTGTACTACAACCTATGTGAGCGCAATATCCATGTAAGACTCAAACGAAAACTTCCCCAAGATATAATAGTATCTGACGAAGACAGCAACTAAGTTAACAAAATCGTGAAAAGACGGGCGGTAATAATAGTCTCGACTTTTATAAACAAAAATAATACAATGTTAAACTGTTATTAGAAATTTAAAAAAATACATATTCGGCATAAGAAACAATCTTTTTTAAATATCTAATTTATGAAACGATAATATAAAACATCAAATTCTTAAAAGTCTCATTATCTAACATTGTATCTAGTTATTAACGTTCTATTCAATCCAAACATCTTCTCTTCTTCTTCTTCGGTGGTGCAAAGTAGCAGCACCCAGACCCTAAGCCCATTGTGCATCCGCCGCAAATTAATGGATGCCTTCGTACAGACCTGCACCTATCTCAATGGCCAGGTTCTTGTCCATAGAGGCGCTCCGTGTATCGTCGCGCTCTAGAAGACCGGATCCAAGTAGTCGATGCCACAGAACAAGCAGTCTGGGGCATCGTAAAAGAAGATGCAGGGAGGTTCCATATGCCTCGTTGCAGATTCTGCAACTTAGGCCCTCGGAGAGGCCCATCAGATGCAGGTGTCTTTTAAAAAGGTCATGTCCCATAAGGAGGCCTGTGACTGTAATGTGCTATTGAACCTAAGAAACTGGTTTTTTTGAAGGTCTGTGGATGATAGTTTCGCTTGTCTTAGCCCAGGACGCAAAGCCCAGTATGAGATAAACTGAGAGTGAATCCCGTCTCTAGTTGCTTCAGGGCCTAAAAGTTATTTGAGCCGAGCCTCTCCATTCCTTGGCCGCTTTTAATTTGGTTTTTACAGAATTCAAAGCTTTGAGTGCTGCTTGAGTATCGGAGCATATATAGAAATGCCTGTTCTGCTAACCTCCGGCGAGGCTTTCCTAGGCACAGACTAAGATCGCGAAGATCTCAGCCTGGAAAACGATAGGAAACTTGCGAGAGACAGTCTCATTCTCAGTTGGTCGCCGTAAATGCCAGCACCGGAACCTGTATCAGTAGAACCGAAAATCTAACGTGGACCCTGAGCAGTGGTGAGCATTAATCTTTGCAAGGATAACCATCTCGTAATATCTGACGAAGGAGTAGCAGGGCGACACTGCAACTTACTCTAATTGTTGTTCTCCAATTGAAATCTATAATACTTTTTAGCCATTTTTTATGTAAACAAAGAAGTTTGTATCAACTAAAAAAAGTTATGTAAATCACATTAAACTAATTTTTATAATTTACCTAAAATGTGGCTATCGATGTAATTTTTCGTGATGTCTGGCGTAGAATCCAATATTACATAGAGGCACTTTATTTTAGAGGTTTATTGAGTTGTCGATTACTACAAGAATGTGAGCACTAATATATCTTTTATGACATTGTGTACCTAACAGCCGGTAATAATAGAAATTTAGCCAAACTGGCGCTGTGCCTAAATTTTAAACTAACCAAAGTCAACAAAAAAGAGTGATATTTAAATAATTAATTATTTAAGTAAAGAATAGTGTTTAAGTCCGAAAAAAAAAGTGAATGTACATGAGTAACGGTGATATTGATAAAATTATTTTTTTCTGTAAGATTTTATTTTGACATTATCCTGAACTTACTATGTGAAAACCGTGACCTTGCATGTAATACGAAAAATATATGAACGGCAACGTAGTCAAACCGAAACTTATAGCCTATTATTACTTTATATCGAAAATCATAAACTAGAAAAATATGGCAATATTTTAAGCTTTCCATACAGGCTTTAAACAAAGGCCTTGCTACTTTTTTTCTTAAACCGACTTTCAATCAAAAAACGTTTCAGAAAGTATTTCGTAGTTAGATTCTTTGACCGAGAGGGAGATTTCTAAGAATTATCCCTTTTTGAAACGTCTTCTAAAAGTGTGTTAAAATTACCTTTCAAGAACAGTTTTTAGAACTACTTGTGCTTAAAAATTAATTTTTAAATACTTACTCGAGCTAAGGATTTCCCTTGGTAAGAACGTTTTAAATATGAATTTTCCAGTTTGTAGTGTTATTTCTGTTGCAGATATCAGTTTTCCTACTTCCAAATATTGAGTAAGTAGTATTTGAGGAAAATAATTAAAATGCAGTATTATGCGGAATTACTTTTATATAAAAATGTTTTAAAAGTAGACGAGTGTGATAACTAGAGTTAGGATTTTGACCTTTTTGCCTATCGTGTTCCTGCAGATAAAATCTTAGGTTTTTTGTAAATAAATTAGTTTTCTGCAGGTCAAATAACAGCATCAAAATTGAAAAATCATTGCTGCAAAATCCCGAATTTTACAAGATGTTACAAGTTGCATCAGCTTTAAATGGAGAAGTTCAATCAATCCCTGATTTGGAACCTAACGATACACCGTCAATGAAATTTGCACCACTGTGTTCTTGCGATGTAGGACGGTCATTTTCGCGATACAAAAATATTTTGAAAAATATTTAATAGTACATTGTAATTCCAATTTTAGTTTATAAAATTGCAGATAATAAAGCCTATTTAAGTACCTATTTTTGTTATTTTTAGGACTTTTTTACCTACCTTTTTTAAACTTTTTTGGTGCCTATCTTTCCGATAACGATAAAGGGAGTTCACCGATAACCCGGGTCGCCGAGTTAATAAGTGACCAGTGAACAAACATTGAATCTTATTTAACATTAACGTTTACTAATTTAGTGCAGTTATAAGTGACGTTAAAAGTAATGTCGTTTAATTACAGTTTGCCATCATAGTTTGATCTCAATATGAGTTAATACTATAATTAGCCGTATCTTTATCAATAACAACCACCAAATGTAACTAATAATATATGTACAGCCAACACCTACACCTTATGGACAAGTAGCATAATAGTCCAGTCAACGAAGGAAATAATTCGTGTAGTCGCAAATTTGTGCATAGTTGAACGGGGGAGTACCATGAGCAACATACTAAAAATCCTGATCGGGGGGGGGGCGAGCGGGGGGGAGCGTTTAAAGGTCATTTTTTAACGTTTTTCTTGTATAACTCGAAAACCCCCTCTGGTGAAAAAGTGTTCTAGTATAAAATTAAACTACATGAAATTTACTACAAAAAAGGTTCTATTCATTTCTTCTCTAGGATGAATAGTTTGCGATATTGAATAAACTACATTACTTATTAAAAACAAACATCTTATCTGGAATGTTTTGTTTTTAAGTTTAAGTTTAAAAATTTCTTTCTTACTGTCTGTTAGCTTTCTTCTAAGCACTTTCATATTTTCATTTTCCTCGATTGATTCTTTAATTTCTCTGTAAACTTAAAGACGAAAAGGGACAGGAAACGACAAACAGAGAAAGACCAATTCAAATAACAGAAGCATTTTATAGAGAACTATACAAAAGTAGAAAAACAGAGATAAATGACGATACACCTCAAACAATACAGAACAAAATAGTCAACCAGGGTTCCGAACATTTACCAGAAATAACTACTGAAAAAGTAAAATACACTCTCAAAGAAATGAAAAACAATAAAGCCCCAGGAGAGGACCAAGTTGTAATAGAAGCTATTAAATTAGGCGGTGAAAAATTATTAGAAGTAATAGTTGCTCTCTTCAATCTCTGTTTGGAAAATAGTATAATCCCGACAAAATGCAATAACGTGATGACCATTCTTCTACACAAAAAGGGAGACATATCAAACTAATTGACATTATACGACATAGCACAAAAGCTAAGTGGAGATGGGCAGGTTATATAGCCCGTATGAGTGATAATAGACGGACAAAAAGACTTATAGAGTGGAGACCTAGGGAAAGCAAGAGAAACAGGGGGTAGACCACCAACTAGATGGAGCGACGACATACGCAGAGCAACAGGAAACTGGATAAACAAAGCACAGGACAGAAGACAATGGCAGAATCTAAAGGAGGCCTATATCCAACAGTGGATGCGAGGGGCTGAGGGATGATGATGATGATCTGGAATGTGTACATTAATCAACAATTGAATCATCATCGTGATCATCATCTTGCAAATCGAGTAACGGTGCGCCATTCGTACACGTACCATGGCACGTGCCGCACACCATGGAGCATGGAATGTCGGCTTTTCGGCATCCACATCATCCCGCACACCCAGTAGAACATCGGCAAAAGATGTTATTCAGTATCGCTTCAAGTGCTACTGGGCCTTTGGTTGTTATTGGGGTGAGCGATCCATCCTCCCCTCGATTCCATCTCCTCTCGGTCGGGGGTAGGGGGTTGTTGAGCCATTGTTGTATCTGTAAGTAAGTAACCAACTGCTGTAAGTAACAAGAAATAGTGTTGTAAAAAGCATTATATAAAAACAGTAAGTTAATAAAATTAATATACCTGTAAATAAACTCTAAAAGAGTGTTGATGCGCAGCTCCTGTGGTTGGTGGCTGTGAGGCGAGGTCTGGTTTTGGCTCCGTTGATGCGTTTAGGAATGCAGCATACCGGAATTTATTGAGATCTTGCTGATCTGCAGTCGCTTGGTACATTTCTAAAAACATTCACTCACCAGTCTGTGCGACCTGGTCTGCTGATGTCGAGGGGTTAGTGAAAATGTCGGATATTGTCTTCATTTGCCTGGGAATCTTGATGAACCACCTGCCTTCGCATCTGCCCTCCAACCCCCCTCCCCCCATATCCCCAGCACACAATTTATCCCGTAATATAGCACTACTGCACTTAGATGTTGCACAGACATTTGATATTCGGTCTGAACCCACTTCATTTAACATTAAACATTAATTTTATACCATTAAAACGCTATTTTTAATAATCCCCGATTTTTCCATCCCGTGCATCTCGCAAACTATTCATCCTAGAGAAAAAATGAATTTAACCTTTTTTGTAGTAAATTTCATATAGATTAATTTTTTATATGAACACTTTTTCGCTAGAGGCCGCGGTTTTCGAGTTTATCAAGAAAAACGTGATAAAATGACTTTTAATCGCTCCCCCGCCCCCCCCCGCTCACCCCCCACCGGTCAGGATTTTTAGTATGTTGTTCATGGCACTCCCACCTACCACTTTACAAAAATTTGCGACTACACGAATTATTTCTCCTATTCGACCTTTTTTGGCCTTCGTTGACTGGACTATAAACGCAATATACTACGATACCACAAATTCAACCAATATAGTCTTTTCAATATCCTCAAATGCCTGCAACGCAACTCTCTATATTATCACCTTCTCAACAAAACTCAATAGAAATCACCCCAACACAAGAAAGCCAGCAAGTAATGTCAAATAGTACAGATGAAGACGAAAATATGGCCGACGATACTAGCACCTGGCAGAAGGTGCCTGGGAATAAAAGAAAAAAACGCAAAACTAATCAAACACTGATCCAACCATTTACGTTAGCAGAAATAAACAAATTCTCAGGGTTAACAGAAGTAACCAACGTAGACAGTACCAACTGTGATACTAGGAAACCTAAATACTCCGACAAAATACCAAAGCCACCGTTAATCTTCGTGTAAGGAGTAATGAACTATCAGCAAATGGTGATATAGAGCACATAGTTGAACAAAAACACTCCACCGCCAAATGTATTACAAATAATGTCGTTAAGATCAATGTACACACCCCTGCCTTAAACAGGAAACTCGTCAAGCATTTCCTAGAGAACAACGTTATTCATCACACATACCACACTATACAGGAGCGCGCGTACAAAGTGGTTATACATCATCTACATCCCACAAATCCAACAGATGATATAATATAGAATTTGCATCAAAGAATCGTAAAGTTAGACATATTATCAACATAAAATATAGACAAACTAAAGAAGCTCTACCATCAAAAAAACAAGAAATCCAAATCTTCCTCAGTCTTAATAACATTGATATTCTCCTTAGATCAGAAACTCATTTTACTGCAAGAACCCATATAAAAATACCGCACTATTTTAACTACCACACCGATACGGCACATGGAGGCACTGCCATCATCATTCGAGAATCGATAATATACCACGACCTACCAAAATCCGAAGAAAATTTCTAACAAGCCACAGTGATAGAACTAAATAAATTACCGAGCCCAATTACAATAGCGGCAGCCCATTGTCCTCCTCGGCACCACATAACCAAACCCATACTACAGCCGTTCTTTGATTCATTGGGGCCAGGATTTATAGTTAGTGGTGACTTTAACGCGAAGCATACCCGATGGGGTGATAACCACAAAAGGCAGAGAATTTATCCAACGCATAACTGAGAATAATTATACATATTTCTCGTCCGATAGCCCAGCATACTGGCCAAAGGACCCTAACAAACTCCCAGATTAGCTAGATTTTTTCATTGCTAAAGGAATTTAATCGAACTACGTAGACATTACACCCAATTATGATCATCCGACCACTAACCGGTCATATTAACTATTAGTGCTACAGTAATTAGAAAGAAGTCAAACCAATGTTATATAACAGACGGACAGATCGGGACGCCTTCAAAGAATATAATATGGACCAACAACTCGATATTGATATAAGTCTAAAAACTACTGAAGAACTGGACAGTGGCGTTAATAAATTCATAACTACTACACAGGCGGCAGCATGGTACGCCACACCACGAGCGGAAAGACAAGACCCAACTTACAAAACTTTCCTAGAGAGGTAATGGAACTGGTTAAGGAAAAAAGGAAAGCCAGGGCAATCTGGCAACGAATAGGCTACATAATAAAAACGACAAAACAAGATACAATCAAATTGCTAATAAACTTAAACGAAAACTGAACGAAGCAAAAAATAATCTCCCTTTCCAGGGACGGCTACAGTATTTGGAAAGCCACAAAGAGTTTCGCCATACCACAGAAGCATATAGCATCATTACGTGGTAACCCAGATGGCACGTGGACCAGATCAGAACAAGAAAAGATTAACCTCTTTGGGCAACATCTGGCAGATGTATTTAGACCCAATTCTGAAACAATAGATATAGTAGTAGACCTTGAAGTTCCACTGCAACTTCCACCCCCAATACGGGAGCTTAAAATGGGTGAATTACGCCAGGATTATTGCGCAATAAGAAAGCACCAGGTTACGACCTTATAACTGGTTATATCCTTAAACAATTACAAGAGAGAGGGGAAAGACAACTACTAGCACTATTTAACGCAATTCTGCGCTTAACTTACTGTCCTCCACAACTAAAGATGGCGCGAATCATCGTAATATTGAAATCTGGTAAGCCGCCAAACGAAGTTTTATCGTATCGTCCAATAAGCCAATTATCAATAGTATCTAAACTCCTAGAACAACTACTATTAAATCGGTTAAATAAAGATACACCACTAGATGATTGGATCCCAAAACACCAGTTCGGTTTTAGACAAGACCATTCCACCATCCAACAGTGCCACCGTATGTCTAACATAATTCAGAAATCCCTTGAAAATAAGAAGTTGGGGAAGATGTGGAGGAATGGGGCGGTTTTTAGATTTTTGGTCATAGAAATTCAAGAACACACAAAACTAAAACTTTTATTACCTGAAAATACAGAACAAACATTTATAAACACACAAACAAGTATTGGTCTTAAAAAACATATTAATTTTGTTATTAAAAAATAAAATATAAAGACATACACAGCGTCCCATTTCTCCTGCCTTAAAGAAATGGGACACGACAAAGAGAAATAGGACAGAAAAAATTTACTGTTTTAACGCAATGTGGTGTGATATTGGTCAAAATTTACTTCAAATTTTAGTACTTTAGGTGCGGGAAGTTTCATTATTATATCTGGAAGTAGGACTTCGTACTTATCTTCCACCTCCGGATGAAAAAAATCATACGTTGCCCTCTTTCTTCTTAAAAAGTTAATAATAAATTTTGAGTCAGATTGATTTTCAACTTTGCCGATATAGTGAACAGCATTCTTTTCAGTTAGAAATTTACAAAGAACGTAGTCGCCGATAGATGCTAGTGTAGGAGAAGCGTTCAACTCTTCAAGCTCCTCTTCTAATTCTACCTCAAATTCGGATGAACTATCTTTTACAAGTCTGTCGCGTAAGTTTTCATTCGAATCTGAATCTGATTCAATCAATTTCAATTTTTTAGTAATTCTTTGAACATCACTTTCTTTAATTTTGGGTTTTGGAGTTTTCTATAGTATTATTTCGTTTTTATCTGGTGTGTCTGTTAAGATTCTAGTTTTGCCCTTAGCTCTACCATTTCTTTTATTACTTCTGGGCGGTGCCTTAGGATATGGAATTACATGTTCAGGTCGCGAACACTCCTGAGTAACAGGTGTATTTAATGGTGCATTACTAGAAGACTGGGAAGTACACGAAATATTTTCTTCCAAAATTGAAGATGAAGGTATGACAGTTAAATCTGGTGCAGGCTCCGGATGGTCTGTAACTGAACTCATCAAAAAATCATCGTCAGTGAAAACATTTGGATTGAACGATTGAATTCCACTGTAACGAAAACCCGACAAAATATTTTCCTTTGTCATTGCACTATTAAATGCAATACCAGATAGATCGGCAATATTATACATAGTCACAGTTTTACCTGGGTTATTAATCATCCAGCGATTTACAGCAAAATTATAGCGAGCTTTGAAGGGCCCATACACTGCAATGTCTAGAGGTTGTAGCCGATGACTACAGTGTGGGGGGAAGGTAAGTATATCAACACCATTAGCTCTTGCTATACCAATTGTTGGAATTGTTATGTGACTTTCGTGATTATCCATTAACAATAACACAGGATTTTCTAGACTTGCACCGGAATGTTTAATGAAATGATTCATTGCTACGACAAAATTATCAGCTGTCATCCAGCCAGTTTTATAAGATAAACCCAAACTACCCGGAGGGCCCCAAATAACATATGTTCTGTAAATTTTACACGGGGAAATTATATACGCAGGGGGTATAGTGTTTCCAACAGCATTAATGATGTTACACATAGTTATTAGCTGACCACGCTCGGCAGAAGTTGCCTGTACAACCTGTTTTTGTCCTTTGGCAGAAATAACTTTTGGCGGCTTCTGAACATTTGCCACCCCCGTTTCATCTATGTTAAAGACATTTTGTGGAGGAAAACGTTTCCTTTGAATAATTTCTTCCAGATTTGTAAAAAATTGAGTTATATTGTGCTTATTAAAGCTTGTAGCTCTACTCAAAGATGTACTTTCTGGAGTTCTAAGAGATAAGTCCTTGGCTCTATGCATAAAACCTTCCAGCCATTCTTTGCCTGCAATTTGTGCCACATCCCAGTCATTTGGATATTTCAAACAAAGTTTCTTAGCATATTGATATGCTAACTTCCTAACACCAACTTTGGTAAGGCCATATAGCATTTTAGACGATAACTTTATGTAATCACGAAGCATAACTTCTTGCGCCTCCGAAAATACCTGTAATTGTAAGAATTACGTATAAAACATAAGTCAAAATTTTCTTCTTTAAAATTATACATTTGGTTGGTCGTATTTGGTACAAAACTGTATTTTTGATCAGGGTGTTCCCTTGCACGTTTCACATGTCTGTGTAAAGCAGCTCGGGATATTCCTATAGCGGTAGCTACAGAGGGTATTGATTGTCCGTCGCGAATAACAAGTTGTATAGCAGTTTGTATTTCTTCTGACGTGTTTCTACGTCGTTGAATTTTTCTTGTGTAAAAACGAGGCATTTTTGAAAACAACCTTCAAAAAAATGTTAATGTTACTGAAATTATACCCAATTAATGATTCAGGAGGATTGGGACAGTGTCTCAATCCTCTTCCTAAGAACGTCTCATTTCTCCATAAACGTGCATTATTAAAAATTTCTAAATAAACAAAAAAACCTAATTATTGAGGTTATGTTACATAAGCTAAATTTAGTCTCTAATCTTGTACCTTAATGGCCAACGACACTTATTGAGATAAATACAATACGTACTTACCAAATAACAGTTAAAACACAGCACTAAAAATGTACTTTTGGGGTATAAAAATACATAAACAGTTCTACACTTTCACAGGCGCGAAACTAAAAACGGACATTTTCTATAGACCAAGTTTACTACAGTAGTAGGTCATTTGTATGATTGGACAAATTTTCAGCTTCTTGGGGGCAATTTTAAAAGCAACGTCCCATTCCTCCCGCGTCCAATTCCTCCATATCTTCCCTACACGGCAGTCTTCCTAGACGTCCGACAAGCATTCGACAAGGTGTGGCACAAAAGATTACTGGATAAAATAAAAGCATTATTTCCACACCAATATTATCTCCTTTTCCAATCCTACATTTCTAACCGCTATTTTCAAATAAAATTCGGAGACAAAACCTCGGCACTGCAGTCAATTACCGCAGGGGTCCCCCAAGGCAGCGTTTTGGACCCAATCCTATACTTACTTCTTACTGCTGATATACCGATGACACCGCATACAAAAAGAGAACATTCGCAGATTATACTGCTGTTCTCGCGTGCAGTAAAGTTAACTTTAACTGCTACAAGATGACTGCAAGAACACATACATTTACTGGAAGAATGGTTAAACAAATCGAGAATTAAGCTGAATGAAACAAAGTCAGTACATATAACTTTTACAATGCGAAGGGGAATATGTCCTCTTGTTATCATAAACAACATTGCTGTACCACAATCTGAAAAAGTAACGTACCTTGGATTACATTGGGACAAAAGGCTGATCTGGAAGCAACATATAAAGAAGAAGCGCAAGGCGATGAATCCGAAAACTAAAAAAGATGTACTGGCTAATAGATCGGAAATCACCCTTAGCAATAGAAAACAAACTCCTTATATACAAAACCATCTTACGCCCTATTTGGACATACGGATGCAAGCTATGGGGCTGCTCTAGCTACTCCAATGTAGACATGATGCAAAAGTTCCAATCCAAGACATTAAGAAGAACCTTTATGGATGCTTCATGGTACGTGATGAACCTCACCCTACATACAGACTCCAATATCCCATACGTGCGTGATGTAATTACGTAACGAGCAACCAGACACTATGATAGGTTTACAAAAACCTTCCAAATGACATCGTAGAACCACTAGCGCTACAACCAAACTTTCGGCGATTAAAGTGGAAATGGTCTTGGGACCTACAAACTAACGTGAACCGTCTGAAGTAAATACATCATCCTCAATCAATAGGTGGAGGAAATCGCGAGGAAGCACCAGTGGGTGCCAACCTCATCAAGTCAACTAATCTGATCAACAGATTAGCTCATAGAATTTTTTGTAATTCCGATTGCTTATGTACTATGTAATTAAAAAAAAAAACGCTTACCTCCCAGATAGGATGAACTAAAAAAACAAACAAAGATTTATGTGAAACATTCGAGTTTTACCAGTAATTATCCTAGCTACTATTCAAGACTTTCCGTATGCGTTATATTACTGTAAAAGAACATTCGCAGGACTACGCAAGATGCTCTCCTCATATTTAAAACCATTTCCCAACTTAAATGCCCACTGGAATATGTTTTCGTAGTCGACACTTGTTGTTCCACAATGTATACGTAGGCAGCCCCAGAAAGTTAGTTAACTAACTTATTAGTTTCTACTCTAAGTACTTAACTTAAACTTGCTTTCATTACTCTAATTCCTAATTCTCAAACTTGAAATCTCAGACGATTTACTTTCCTCGAAGTTAATCCGGAAACAGAACAACAGACAATGTGTAGGAGAATGTGTTTTACAGGAGATAACAAAAGAATAATGGCATTTCAAATAAAGCTAGACCTACCAGCTGGCGTTGAATTTCAAGTAAGATACATAAAGATACGAAAAATAACTTATATTCGAATTGATTACACGATGTGCTTTGGATATTTAGTTTTTCAATTTTTGTGGTATGTATGGTATGTGTTGAGGCAAATTTTTTTCGCATAAATATTAAACTAAATAAACCACACTTCATATTTCCTGATCTTTGAATTCAAATTATGAATTTCACAGTCCAAATTCAATATCAGAATTCTAAAAACGTTCTGTAGTTTGTTTATACGTTAAAGAAAAGGTGCTTCCAAATATTCATAGAAAAATTTGTATCTGCCCATTGGGGCGGTTACATTTACTGATAAAAAAGTGCATTATTTGAATTTGTGCCAAAATCCTGTTTTGTGACAGATAGAACTGAACTTATCTAAACCAGGTCGTTCGCGAATACAGAATGTGGACGACTTTTCAAGGCAATATTACCGAACGAATTTATTGGAAATTTGAAGTGATAGGGAATAGTTTTCCATACGGCAGAATTAAAAGGTTCAGGAAGATTAATTACGAAACCTAAAACGTTTTTTAAATAACACATCTGAAAGGTAAGCACTATTAAATCTGAAACTTCTTTTTAATTCGAATTCCACAATAGATTTTTAAAAATAAGTTTAATAGCTTTTAAAGGATGTTTCTAAATTTCTTTAAGAATATTTTTAAATTCGGGACTTGAACTGTAGACTTAGAAGTTCCGCATTTGACGGACTGAAAACCAGTTTCAGAAACAGTGTTTTTTTTTTAAGGCGAATTTTCGAACACAACAGGGGTCTAGCAATATTAAGAGTCATTTCGGAAACCTAAAAGGCAAACTTAAAGCTATGGAGAAATCAGGAATTTACAAAGTTGAATGCTTCCCACTGCAATTCAAAATATTATGCAAACAAAACGTAATTTTAGCATTAGAATCGAAAAGCATAATGGCTTATTTCAGATTCAATGGAGTAGAAAAATCGAGTGTAGCCCAACATACGAGAGTTGCGCTGAAAATTGTTAGTTATTAAAAGACCGTTGCATTTTTTAACGAAAAATCTTAATTGTTTTTCAAAATATTCTCCATTCAGACTAATACACTTGTGTATTCTTTGAAACCACTTTTTAAAACATTCATTTTCTGAAAGGTCCTCAAAAATTCTTTGAAATTCTGTAACTGCTGCATCTGCTCTGGAAAATCTTTTACCTCGCATCATTTTTTTAACAGTTGGAAACAAAAAAAAGTCGCACGGCGCCAGATCTGGCTATACGGAGGATGAGTTACCAATTGAACTCCCGAATCTTTCAAAAAATCCGATGTTCTGGCAGCAGTGTGGGAGGATGCGTTGTCATGATGGACTAAGATGTTACGCAAACTGGTTCTTTGGCGATCTGTCTGTAATTTTGCAAACATCTGTGGTAAAGCCACTTCGCAGTACCATTCAGAATTAACAGTTTTGCGATCTTCAAGTGGAATAACAGCAACAGGGCCACTTCGGCGGAAAAAAACAGCAATCATTTTCTTATTGACGCTTCTGCCACGAATTACTTTTGTGAGCAAGTCTTCATCTTCGAATACCCAAACACTAGACTGCTGTTTAGTTTCAGGGTCGTAACTGTATACCCAAGATTCGTCACCTGTTACAATGTATGCCACTTGCTTGTAAGCTCCTCCGTCAAATTTTTGCAACATAAATTTACACCAGTCTACTCGATCCTGTTTTTGACTTTCTGAGAGCAAATGCGGTATCCAACGGCTTGCTAGCTTGCTTACCCCAAGATGTTTATGCAAAATGGTATTCACCGCCGAGGATCCATTCTTCGCTTCCTCCTGAATCTCCCTATAAGTAATATTTCGATTGGACTGAATCAAGCTTGCCACACGATCAACATTTTCTGAACAGGCAGCTTCCGCAGGTCTTCCGCAGGTCTTGCTTCGTCTTCTAGCAGCTCTCGCCCTCGCCGAAATTCGCGGAACCAATGACTAACAGCGGATAATGAAGGGGCAGCATCGCCAAAAGCTGCTGTCAAATTTTCATGGCTTTGCTGGTATCATAACTGTCTTTTATAGTCATAGAAAATCATAGCTCTAAAGGCAGTTCGCGGAATGCTAATTTTAACTGAATTAAAAATGCACAACTACTTAACTTACAAAATTAAATACGTTTCACAAGGAAATCGTAACGTTTGACAATTGTGGGTAACGAATGTCAACTAATGCGACATTCAATTGTTGCAATTGTTTCTAGCCAATTGAGCCTCCATGGCCTGCTACTAACTATTAACAGAGCATCCCCTGTGTTTGTGAAATACGGCACAATATTCCACACTAATTAAAAAATTGTAAGTACATATACGTATTATCTTTACCAAAACAGCCAGATTCTTTTGAGGATATTTTCATCTTTAGGAACAAAAGAACGCCATTTTGAATAAAGACCTCGAACCGACGCCAAATTCCGAATTATATGCGTCGTCGAACGAACGTAGTGCATGAACGTACTTCGACTCTCAGGTACAGATAGTACTGGGTGATTCACATAAGACGCACCCCTTAACAACTGAAATAGGCAACCCAACTAATAAATTCAGAAATAACGTTATCTATGTTACTCCTACATTAAACGTATATTATCAAAGGTGGCTTGCTTCAAAATAGCAATACATAATTAAATGTCATGTCAAGATTATATTGAAAACTAAATACTTTCATAACCTGTAACTAGAAAATTAAGAAAAATTTAACAAAAACTAAAATAAATTTATATCAATTATTAGTACGAAAATATACAAAAAGTAACAATTTTATATACAAATCACCTTAATGCAAAATTATTTTCAAGAGCATACGTTTCGAACTGTCACTTTTGATGAATAAGTAAAAAATAAATATTTGTGAACATATCTACTTGATCAAATTTTGTTTATTAATTTGCAAATTTTCCTAGTAGCAGTGGAAACCTGTATGTATGTTGGGTTGCATTTGAAGATTTTAAGAGGCGCGTCTTACGTGAATCACCCAGTATATAAGCACGTCGATTTGTAAGGTTAGATTCAATATTACTTTCTCTGGCGATTTTCCGACGAACTTATCTTCAAGAGTTCTGTCTCAATCAACTTCTTGCAATTTGGTGAAGAGAATATCTTCAGGGACTTAATTCAACCAATTTCGTCAAGAAAGTTTTATACTGAAGATGCCAACTTAGTTGCTGAAATACGTATTTGTTTATATTAATTTTTATTTTTGTGGTTTTATAGGGTATTTGGAATTCGCTATTTCACTACCTCGTTTAAATCTTATTACATTTAAGCTTACCCCTTAGAAAGTGTTTTTGGTAAACGACGTAGTTACAACTTGACGCTATAAACATTTATTTTCATCCAACGTCCATCACGAAGCAAGAAAGCGAAATTGCATTGAGCTAGTACTACTAGTACAGGCAATGATGAAGAGTCCGAAGAGGTACCTATACTTCCATCAGTAACAATAAGGTTTATTAACATTTGCCCACTTCTCAAGATCCTATATACAGGATACTTCAGGAAAAATCTGCCAAACTTCCAGGGTGTGTTGCTTGAGTAATTTTAAGTAAAAAAGTTATCTAAACATAGGTTCGTTTGGGAAAAATTAAGGAGGTATGGCTAACTAAAGAAATATACATACATGAAAAATTTGGAGTATTTTTATGTGTTTGATCGTACATTTCAGATATACACTTTATTTACGGTTTTTGTGATGGCAAATGGCAATGCCAGAGTTGCTGTGGAGGAATATCGTCGGCGTTTTCCAAATCGTGATCGCATTCCAAATCGCCAAGCTTTTGATGATATGCATAGGCGACTGCGGGAAACTGGATCTTTGGTGTTAAAATTAGAACGTCCGCGTTTTCGAGGGGTCCAAAATAACACACTACAGACAATATAACGCAGTCCTGGACTAAGCACACGAAGACTATCTGCACGTCTTGTAGTGCCTCATGCCACGGTCTGGAAGACATTACATGATAATGGATTGTATCCGTACCATATATCTATCTAAAAGTACAACATTTGTGTTGGATTATTAATAGTTAGTTTTTTTGTGTTTGTTGTTATCTTTTACTTTTATTATTATGAATATTATGATATTAATAATTAATTCGCTCGTTGGACCAACAACATTTACTTTTTATTATTTTCCTTCCAAGGGTTGCCTTGAACCGCCAATTTTTTATTTTGGAGTTTGTTTGGGTTTCCGGGGTAAAAATTATTAATTAATTGAAAAAAACTCACATTACGTGTCAATTTAAAAAACGCATAACAAAATCGTTGAAATTCGCATTAGAACCGCCAATTTAATCGTTTAATAAACGCTTCAAAATAAAACGCTAGCTCGGGTGTGTGAAAAAATATAAAATTAAACGCAAGATAGAACATTAACCTATGGCCATTGGAATTGGCGCAAAACCATCCCCTGCAGGAGCTGAGTGACACTGTTTTCAATTTCAATCAAGGTGAGTCGAGGCAAATCCTATTTATCAAACATTCATATTGAGAAAAAATTATTATTTGTCACGCGTACATTTTTTTGGTCCTTCGACGTTCGGATTGTTTGTTTGATATCTGTTATCATATGAATGCCTTTGTTCTTACCTTTTAATTATTGAAACGGTGTAGTGGTCAATTCTACTACTGGTATTACAGCGCATTCAATTTTGGCAGTGGACATTGGCTGAATTGGTTATCCAATTTATATTTTACCCATTATTTATATTTGTTTAAACATATTGTTATATTGCATACAATAGTTTCGCTAAACGCACGCACGTCATTGTGACGTTTGAGGGTAAAATAGATTATTTGGTTACGTCAATTTTGACATTTTTGTCATCTCAGTTTTTTCAATTCGCATCGTTTTTGAATTTTTTTAAATTCAAAAATGCCACCTAAAGTTAACGCTAAATTTGCTGAAGCTTACGCTTTTCGAAATGCTTTAATTAATAAAATAAAGGAAACGCTAGATATCGCAAGAATGGCACAAAACGATAATTCGTTTATTCCACTATTTAAGAGACGCTATCAAACAACAGATGATATTTACGCAAAATTGGAAACCTCTCACAATCAGGTAATATCGCTTATAGCTGCACAAGAAAACCCTGATTTTCAAGCAGAAGACGAGGTAAGGAAGGAATTCGATGCTATGTATTTTGAAATAGGAGTTCTTTATGACCAAACATTACCTGTTGATATACCGTCTTCAAACAATTCATCCCATGTTATAAAGGAATTTTCAAATGTTCGATTACCTAAAATTAATTTAAGAAATTTCGACGGTAAATTAGAATTATGGTCGCCATTTATTCAATTATTTAATACCACAATTCACAACGCTTCACATTTATCGAATACAGAAAAATTTCAATATTTAATTAGCTGCCTTTTTGGTGAACCCTTAAATTTAGTAAAGACCTTAGATTTATCAGATGATAACTATATAATCGCTTATCAAAATCTAGTCAATAGATATGACAATAAAAGGAAGTTAGCTACACGTTATTGGGAAGGAATGATTTCGTTACCTCAACTAAAAGAAGAATCGTCTAAAGGGTTACGCGATTTGATTGATAAATTCCGGGAAAATGTAGCAGCATTACGTGCTTTAAAATTCGCTGATTCTCTGGAAGATTTCATGCTGCTAAATCTCCTTTTGGAAAAATTAGACCCAAACACACGAAGATTGTTCGAATCGGAAATCCGTGATTTAAGGCAGGAAATCCCAACGTTTGGGATGTTAGAAGATTTCATCGAAGGTCAAAGTTTGGTATTAGATCAGTGTAAACCGAAATGCTCTAATTTTAAGCAAAATAATTATTCTAAACGCACGTTCCATGTTACAACGGAACATACATCACCAGATAAATGTTTTATCTGTAGTAAAACACATTTAACTTACTCGTGCCCACAATTAGTAGAGAAACTACCTACGCAACGCTACGAATTGGTAAAATCCAAAAAATTATGCATTAATTGCCTTAGTGGTTTTCACACCACCAAAACCTGTAAGTCAAAATCACGTTGTCGAAAATGCAATAAAAACCATCACAGTTTGTTACATTTTGAATCTTCCGCTACGCAATCTAATCGTAATGATGAACCTTTTAACGCTGTACGATTAGAACCTACAAATACTGTAAGTAACACACTCGAAAATTCAAACGCTACGATTTCTTCAGTAACGGCTCTAGTTAGTGCCACATCTAATAAATTAGTGTTGCTGTCAACAGCACTGATAGATATTCGTGACGAATCCGGATATCCACACGCAATAAGAGCAATCCTCGATGGAGGTAGTGAGGGCAGTTTTATAACTGCTGCTTGTGCTCAACGCTTAGGATTACGTGTTAAATCCAACCGCATTCAAATTCAAGGAATAGGTTCATCATCCGCTCTTCTATCTTCTGGAACGGTTAGTTGCTGTCTATACCCGCATGATGAGTTACAACCATCATATTTGATTGATGCTCACGTCATTGCATCTATTTCGCATAATATTCCAGCCTTTCCAATAGATTCTTCTACGTGGACACATATTAAAGGCTTACGCTTAGCAGATCCACAATTTTGTATCCCAGCAAAAGTAGATCTTTTACTAGGTGCTGATATTTATACGCAATTATTACGTCCAGGCTTAATACTGGGATCAAATAATACGCCCTCAGCTATAAATACTATTTTCGGATGGGTTTTGTCTGGTCAGGCATGTGCTAACCAACCAACTCATTTGAACTCTTTTTTTACTGCGCTTTCTAATGAACCTTTAGAATCAACGCTAAAGAAATTTTGGGAAATTGAAGAAGTTAGCGTTGAAATTCCTCCTTCTCCAGATGACGTTATGGGCGAAAAATTGTACAAACAATCAGTATCTCGCGAACTTAATGGTAGATATAGTGTTGCGTTGCCTTTTAAATCAATTCACAGACCCGAGTTTCCCAATTCTCGCTCTGTCGCTTTACGTCGCTTTTATTGTTTAGAAAATAGATTTTCACGCGATGAATCTCTTCGAATTCATTATTCAGAGTTCATGAAAGATTACCTTGATAGTGGACATATGTCCATTGCAAAGGAACCCATTACATCATCTGAATGTTATTATATACCGCATCATTGTGTTTTTAAACCAGATAGTACTACAACGAAATTGCGTGTAGTCTTCGACGCCTCAGCTAAATCAGCAAACGATAAATCACTTAATGATTGTTTGTATTCTGGTCCAAAATTACTACCACACATTGCAAATATATTACTAAAGTTTAGATCGCATAGAATTGTCTTTATCGCTGACATAAAACAAATGTATCGGCAAATATTAATCGCACCCGCTTTCAGAAATTATCAACGAATTTTATGGAGGTTTTCGCCACATGAGCCGATCGAAGAATATGTCTTAAATACTGTTACCTACGGGGTTTCTTCTGTCCCATTTTTAGCAATAAGAACGCTTCATCAATTAGCTGAAGACGAACAGCTAAATTTTCCCCAAGCCGCTGCACTTTTAAAACAAGATGTTTACGTTGATGACGTTGTTTCTGGTTGTAATACGCTGTTACAAGCGCAAACTCTCCAAAGGGAATTAATCGAACTTCTAAGAAGAGGTGGTTTTTTACTACGCAAATGGGCAAGTAATGTACCCGAATTGCTTTCCGGGTTGGATTCCAGTTTGTGTCAAGAAGGTCTTTCGTTTGATAGTGAATCCGAATCCACCATCAAACTTCTAGGCTTACAGTGGCTTCCATCGCTTGATGTATTTTCTTTTAAAGTTGATACTATCAATCACACTTGTACTAAACGACAGATATTGTCCGAAATCACAAGAATATTTGACCCACTTGGTTTTCTTGCCCCATTAATCTTTTTTTGCAAGCGATTAATTCAACATCTTTGGTGTTTAGGTTTAGATTGGGATGCTATCCCGCCAGATGAAGTAGTTGATCGCTGGAATTGTTACCGCCAGCAGCTTTTTTTAATTAGTAACATTCGTTTAAATCGCTACGTTTTTTCGCCAGATTACTCAAGCATTGAGTTACACGGATTCTGCGATTCATCGGAAGCAGGATATGCAGCCGTTGTTTATTTTCGTATCATTGATAATTCTAATACCGTTTCTGTTAAATTTGTAACAGCCAAAACTAAGGTTGCGCCATTAAAAAAACGGTCTTTGCCACAATTGGAATTGTGCGGAGCCTATCTCCTCTCCAATCTTATAGATACCATTGTTCAAATATACTCTGAAAAAATTAATAAAATTTTCGCTTGGACTGATTCCACAGTTGTTTTGGCTTGGTTACGTTCATCTCCACATCGTTGGAAAACGTTTGTTTCAAATAGGGTTAGCCATATTCAAGAACGCGTGCCACCTTCCTCGTGGCGTCATGTACGATCGGTGCATAATCCCGCTGATTGCGCATCTCGTGGTTTATTACCCCAGGAACTAATTTACCATCCTTTATGGTGGGCGGGGCCTCCTTGGCTTAAGGCTTCACCTAATTCTTGGCCCACGCAACAAGTCAATCAGTTAGATATTGAAAACGTAGTTACTGAGGAAGAAAGAAAGGTTAGGGCTTTTATTGTCCAAGATGACAATCTGAAGCCTTGGAATGAGTTATTAACCAAATATTCTTCGCTGAATAAAATTTTGCGCATAGTCACGTACATTTGTCGTTTTACTAAAAAACTTAGGAATGTGCATCAACCCATGTCAGATACAATCACATCTTCTGAATTACACAATTCCTTACTTATATTAGTTAAATTAGTTCAGCAACAGATATTTCACGCTGACATAAATAGTTTAAGACAACACAAATTATTGTCACACCCACTACGCAAACTAAATCCCTTCTTGGATCAACAAGATATCCTCAGGGTGGGCGGTCGATTATGTCATTCTGCATTATCATTTGAAGAAAAACATCCCGCACTTCTTCCTCAATCCCATAGATTAACTGTTTTGATTATAGAAGACGCTCATAGGAAACATCTTCACCCTGGTCTCAACACGCTTCTTTATTTAATTCGACAAAATTTCTGGATTTTGTCCGCAAATCGAGCAATTCGTCGATGTTTATCACGCTGTTATCGATGTTTCCGTACAAAGCCGCAGTCACTGCAACCACCTATGGGAGATTTACCCGCAGTTCGAGTACAGCAAATCAAGGCATTTAACTCTGTAGGCATTGATTTTGGTGGCCCATTTACAATAACAATGCGAAAGGTTCGAGGAGCAAAAACACACAAGGCATACATTTGCCTATTTGTATGCTTGGCAACTAAAGCCCTTCATCTTGAGCTCGTCTCGGAGCTTTCGACAGCGGCCTTTCTTGCCGCATTGCGTCGCTTCATTGCTCGCCGTGGTCGATGTGCTTTAATAATGAGTGACTGTGGAACAAATTTTATTGGAGCTGCACGCATAATATCTAATTGTTTAGGCATATCTCGCGTCGCGACAATTAAAACCGTTCAGGGTACCCTCAAACGTCCTTTAGTAAAGTTATGTCCATTGCCAAATCAATAATGCATTGTAAAATACTTGTATTTTGGTGGGCGGTATGTTGGATTATTAATAGTTAGTTTTTTTGTGTTTGTTGTTATCTTTTACTTTTATTATTATGAATATTATGATATTAATAATTAATTCGCTCGTTGGACCAACAACATTTACTTTTTATTATTTTCCTTCCAAGGGTTGCCTTGAACCGCCAATTTTTTATTTTGGAGTTTGTTTGGGTTTCCGGGGTAAAAATTATTAATTAATTGAAAAAAACTCACATTACGTGTCAATTTAAAAAACGCATAACAAAATCGTTGAAATTCGCATTAGAACCGCCAATTTAATCGTTTAATAAACGCTTCAAAATAAAACGCTAGCTCGGGTGTGTGAAAAAATATAAAATTAAACGCAAGATAGAACATTAACCTATGGCCATTGGAATTGGCGCAAAACCATCCCCTGCAGGAGCTGAGTGACACTGTTTTCAATTTCAATCAAGGTGAGTCGAGGCAAATCCTATTTATCAAACATTCATATTGAGAAAAAATTATTATTTGTCACGCGTACAATTTGCAACCGCAAGATTATGGCCAAAGGTTTAATTTGTTGGATTATTGCAAACCCAGAACTTTGCGCAAACACGTTATTTACTGATGTAGCTACTTTTACTCGAAATGGAGTAAATAATACCAAAAATACTCATTTATGGGTTCGTAATAACCCGCACGAAACCGTTGAAAGAAGCTTTCAGCGAAAGTTTTCAGTAAATGTGTGGTGCGGCATCAATGGAAACCAATTTATTGGGCCTTATGTTTTTGACGGTCGTCTTACAGGAGATGTTTATCTTAACTTTTGGAAGATTAGCTACCTCTACTTTTAGAAGACGTTCCATTGTTAACCCGTGCCAGAATGTTTCTACAACAGGATGGAGATCTTCCCCATTTGCACCATAACGTAGTGGATTATCTCGACCATAATTATCCCAATCGCTGAATCGGTCGAGGAGAACTACATGCGTGGCCAGTACGGCCCCCGGGGCTAAATCTCCTCGATTATATTATTATTCGTGGCGACATATGAAAGATGTGGTTTATTCGGAAGGACCAACGATCGTAATCACTACTTCAGCGAATTTTTAATGCTGCGCTGAAATACAAGATACTATTCCTCAAGTACTTGAGAATGCGACAAGCTCTATATTGCGCCGTGTGTCAAATGTGCATTGGAGAAGCAGGTGACTATTTTGAGCAGTTACTGTAGTTGTTATCAAGTTATCTTATTCGATTTGTAATTTATTTTTAAATAAAAACCGTTACTTTGACATGTATGTGTGTTTTCTTTAGTAGGCCATAACTCCATAATTTTTTCAAATTACGGGCCTAGGTATGTTGATTTGAATTGTTTTGCTGAAAATTACTTATAGAATACAGCCTTGAAGTTTGGCAGATTCCTCCTGAAACACCCTGTATAAGATAAAGGTGTCTAGTTTATAGAACAAGAAAATCCTGCCAGATATTTTTACTGCTTTTAGAATTTTAATATTTAAAATATCTGGTATTTTTAAAATTATTCTAAAGACATATACACATACGAGTACATAACGTATCTTTACAAATCTTCTGTAGAAATAGAGTTGTAGATGTTTTTAAACTACCGAAGTCATATTAAATACTTTTAATAGGTCCTTAGTTATGGAGATTTAGTGTAATCGGGGAAAAATTAAAAACTTACCTTTAAAAATTCAATTTGAGATTAATTCTTAAATTAAGCAGGGAAGCAACTACTACAAGGATATTTCAGAATAGTAATAGACTACGCCTTAAACAAAATAAGGTTAGAAAATCACTGATCAATGGACACTGATTTAAGCAATGTTAAATCAACTTCATTACATAAGAACTTTAATGCAACTCTTGCTTACTTTACTAACTTATTAAATAATATTAGGCGTACTTCGATGCTTATCTTCCAAGTTCATATTTTATTTTTTTTTTCAGCACGCTTGTTAATTAATCTTCCTGAACTTTGTAATTAGGTCATACTGCATGTTATCCGCAACCACTTCAAATTTCAAATAAATTCCTTCGGTAAACTTGTCTTCAAAATTCCGCGATCATGTATTGGTAAACAACATGATAAATTCAGCGCTCTATCTATAATAAAACAAAACTTAAGTAAGTACAAATACAACTACATAGATTTTATCAGCAAGTGTAATCGTTAAAACGACAAGATAAAAATGTTGCTGTGAATATTTGTAAATATTTTTTCCAGTTACACATAAATAAACTCCTCAAACTTCCTCAAGTTAATTATATTTCGTGTTAGTAATTTGATACCCATTTACTTAAACTAAAATTATTCACAAAATTCAGATTTTATATTTCCGCTTAAAAGATCAAATGTAATAAGAACAATGATTGGAAACAACATTTTCTACGTGACCTAGAATTAAATTTTAATCAGATTTAATGCCAACATACTAAATTAAAATCATGGCCTACTTTGGTCTACTAACGTCGCGAATGCCTTATAGATAAGTGCCATTGTGTCATCGCTTTTAAAGGAAAGTTTCGAGGCTCCTGGTACATTTTATTCTTTCGTTCACCCACACAAAAATTAGGCAAACTAACTGTAACTGAACGATAGTAATTCATTTAAAGTTGAATGAAAAAGCAGTTCTGTTCAGGTGTACCATAACAGATTCATAAGACATAAAGCGAAAATTAGGAAAAAGGGCTGTTGAAACCATAGCTCCTTTAAAGTATTCCCTAAGGTAGGAGTTAACTGTGCGGTTAACGGTAGTAATAAACCGCTTTCTTTTCATTCGAAAGCACAAAATTATGCAAATCTCTAAAAAACGGCTGCACCCTTAATGAATTCGCTTCTTACGTGATTTATTTAATTCATTAGGAGGATGAAGGATACTTCCCAGGCTGGACTTAACAGGTCAACGCTTTCAAACAAATAGTTTGTGCGGAAGTTCTTCTCCATGAACGGCGGACCTATATATCTATCCACCGAGTTCATTATTGATGCTGCATCCATATTTGAGAGAACCTAGAAGTTCTCGGGTCGTGCTCCTTCTCAAAAGCAAGAGTAGTAAATTCGACAAATTTAAGGTCTAAAGGGAACAATATTTTCTCGAGGCCGCGTATCAGTTTCGGTTTTTGCACCTATTTTTTACCTCGGTTTCTTTCAAATAGAACTGGATGTGGGTAAAATTTACAGAAAACACATGCCCCACGTATACATTTAAATTCAAATTAAACGTCAGGAATAGGAACGATTTTATATACTACAAAAACAAGACTCTACAGCCACCAAATTCAAATTGGACATTAAAATAAAGAAATTAACACGCACATTTACCCTCGTATAGGTTTTACCTTGTAGAAATTTTGATAAATATAGAGTAGCAAAAGAATCATAAAAGAAAATGGATAAAATATTAACACCTAAATCTCAGTTTCAATGTTTTTATAAAAATAAGGTTCCCTGTTTAAGCATTTCCTCAAATTGGAAGAACAAAAATGTGAAAAGGGGAATGTGAAAAGGGTCAATTTTAATCTGATGATTAATAGATTCATTCTGAAAATTGGGTAGGTCACCATATAACAAATCCATACATGTATACAAATTCAAACATGGAACATGGGCATACAACTATTTCAATTCTCCTAGAGATTTAGTGGATTAGACTTCTAAATTGCAGACTAAGAAAACGCAGATCCAAATTCTAAGCGAAGGATGCTTTTAAATTTTTGAAGGGTTCAATAAGATTAAGCTGAATGGACAAAACTCTTATATCAGCTGAAATTCTTTTTTTACGAAATTTGCTTGAAACCATGAATATTGTCTTTTGGTTCTCGAGAATGTAAGTACATATTAAATTTATTACCCAAAATATTTTGCTTTGATTTGATTTTAATATGAAAATATGGTTACTCTCCGACATAGAAATACTTTCATCGACTAGTTCAAATGAAGAAGTTAATTCAAATTCTTGATTACTTCTTAAAAGGGGTAATTAAACCACCTGGAAATTAATTGATTATTTAACTTAGATTTGCCAACATGTTGCTTTTTCGTTAATAACTAATTTAAAAAAAACTATTATAGAAAGCATGAAAAGGCATTTCGACTTACAAAGTCATTAAAACCATAAATTACAGTTAACAGCAACAGCAGGAACGATAAACCAAACAATTCAGTAAATGCAAGTTTAATAAACATGCATCTCAGGAGATATTAAAATGCATTCACTTGTAGTAGAATATGTTATATGAAACTTTCTGGTGTAAAATAAACGTACGGTGTAATTATAATAGCTGCTTTAGTAGTTGGTTACGTAGTTATTCACACAGGTCATGTTAATTAACTATTAAATGGTGGGTTCAATACAACTGTAACTTAAATTATAGCATATAAAAATTTTAAATAGTAGAAACACTGGTTTTCCATAAGGACAATTAAATTTATTTTAACGAGATTCTTTACTTATATGAATTTATCACCAGGTATCTAGCAAGCTCCTTCGGTGCCATAGTAGGCTGCCCGAATATGCGCTGTCTTTTAATTACCAAAGCATCACAGACACACAAAATGTGTGTTGCTGTTTCTGTTTCCTTATTTCAAAGTCTACAAGTAAGGCCTTCATTGTAGTTGCTGATCTTCCACAGGTGTTCCTTAACAGTTGCATGTCCTGTTAGCAAACCTGTGACGATCCTGAATTGTGCCCTACCCATAAGAAGTAGTTTATCAGTTCACTTCCTGCAAGGTCTGCTGTGGTTTGATCCTGGTCTGTTACCTAGTCCAGTATCTTTCATGATTGCCAATCCACTCACTTAT
Source organism: Melanotus villosus (assembly GCA_963082815.1). Classification (NCBI taxonomy): domain Eukaryota; kingdom Metazoa; phylum Arthropoda; class Insecta; order Coleoptera; family Elateridae; genus Melanotus; species Melanotus villosus. Next base: position 46,362,736 of record OY720418.1, on the reverse strand, counting down.
GTACCCTCAGAAATTCCCAAGGCTGGTCTGGGCGAAGGTAAGCCTCAGTTGATCCCTGCCTTGATAAATAATTGGTCGGCTTTCTCATTACCGTCTATGCCACAATTACTTGGTATTCAGAATTGTCTCACGACGTTCTGTTCTGTCAAGTCATTGAGTTCATCTAGGCATTGTAGCTGTAACGGGTTACAACTTACAACTAAAAATTTGCACAAAATTCAATCCACAATATTTTTAATTGTTTATTTAATTTAAACATTATAACAATGTGTTATAGCTACATACTATACTACTGCAATTACAAAACAGTTAATGGTTTGTCGCAAAAGGTCCTTTATCTGAAACTACACGTAGTTTTGTAGAGATGTCCTCAACTGCTCTTTGTACACCGCTTACGTTCATTTTTGTTCGACATTTCTTAATGCCTCTCTCCAACTGCTTCAGACTTTTTGCTTCCCATCCATCTTTATACACCAAGTTACTCAATAAACCAAAAAAATCTTCAATTGGTCGACACTGTGGTAAATTACTTGTTTGGCACAACAACTTTCCAAATTTCTTGTTTCTTTCATAAAATCGAACAATGCGACCACGCAACTCTTCTTGCATTGACAACATTTTTAAAAAGGTAAATTAACAAAACAGGCATATCTTTTGTTTTATGAAAATCAACATAGTCATATATTTTTATATAACTAATTCAAATAACTATATCTGAAACAAAATTTGCGCGATGACGAAAAGTTGTGCAGATTTTTAGTAGTAACCCGTTATTATGAAGTAATATTTGTGTCTACAGATATTTACAAATACAGTAATTATGCATAGTGAATGAACATCAAACTAGGCAAGTCAAATATGGGCAGTGGCTTGAACAATAAATTATTCTCACTTTGTTTCATGATTTTGATGTAATCACTGTAATCAGGGTGGACTGAGTGTGGTGGTTGGATCACAAGAAATTATGTTGTAAGTCAGTGTCCGTCAAATGATCGATACAAGATCGATCTTGTGTGAGATTGATATTAAAATCAATCATAAGCGGCCAGGGCCAAAGGTGGTATCATAACCAACCTTTAAATTTTGACGAGGGTGCGATTTCGCCCCAAAAGTACGTGTGCTATGATTCTTAAATGAACGAGTATATGCGCTATGCACAACTCTGAAGTGAGTGAGCGTTGCTCCTCATATAATGAGACTGTACGCTACATACAACTCAGAATGTATGTGGTACTGGGTACCTCGTATTTGTAAGGAATGTTTATCCCTATCGTTGATTGAGAATATGCAAAAGATACACCTCAGTAGTCAGAATTGTCATACGTTTGTAAGTAATCGTGATCAGCACCTACAACAGGGCAACCCTAATGTAATTTTGATAAAGTCTACCTTTGAATATGATAATGATAAATATATTAAAACTACTAACTTTTACATTGTGCGTTAAATTTGGATTTCGCTGGGAAACCCCTCAACTGGAATTACTTTATTGTAACCCTTTGGCCAATATACGCAACCGGTAAAGCAATGCTTTGCAGAGGTGTACGTATGATGATTAATTTCTACAAGTTAGTGCAGAGCAACAAAGTGCAGTACAAGTATTTAGCTGCATATTTTACAATAATTAGATACACGGATCAGCGGACTAATCGAAATTCCAGATCACTATACAGATAGACTGAATAGTCAAGACTGGATCCTGTGGTAGGGTTTTGTTGTGTATTTATACTAAAAATCCGTGTTACTGAAGGAGTCACGGATTTGCATCTGGGACTTGTCCAAAAAAACTAATAAACTGTATAAGTGCGTTCCCATGAGTGACACTTACCCCAAAACTAATAAATTTTATAATTACGAGTCAAAATCCTAATATTGTGGTCTGTTTTAAATTCCTTTCCTTTCCTTTATTAGAAAACGTGTGTGTCGGTTCGTTTACATACAAGGCGGTGTAACTGATTTAGAAAAGGGACGGTGGTTTCAGTGCTTAAGTCCGAGAATTTATGATATTGTTGTTTTTAGTTTCCAAATGAAATTAATACTTTCTTGCCACATAATTACCCAAAGAAACACCCCTAACGTTATGCTTTGCATAAAAGGAAATACATTAAATTATAATCCCTGAAAAATAAGATAAATAAAATTAGTAACGCCTAGCTGGTCATTACAGCACAGTGTAATATCGAGTATATTTTCCTTTGAATTACGGAGGGGTGCTTGCCCAATGAAAAGATAAGCCTCTGTTTTGGTCTTTCGCCTCACTCACTTCTCTTGTTATGTAAACAGCTCTTAGGCTAATAATTGCTTATGTATGTGTAGGACTTGTTAGTTTGATATGATCTGCATATTTCCTATTTGTCTAAAAGTAGAAAATAAATTCTACTTTTTGTACATTGTTTGTTTTAATTAATTGTACATTAAACAAACTATTATAAACTTTACCCTTGTGAGACAGAATAGCTCATTCGGTTGCTGCAAGTTCAACACCAATGGTGACTTCCGTACAAGCTCCATCTGTGCCCTTCGAAATTTGATAAGAAAATGATTTTGCTTTTTATATGAAAGATTTATGGGAGTTCGTAAGTAATAATATTGATGACGAAATTAATTTGAATAATAAAGAAACGATAGGGTTTTGTCTAAAATATGTTTATGATTTAAACCTTGTTATGGGTATAACGGAAAATCTTCTACTTAGAAGGAACAATGGGATAATTTGCAAAAGAATTTTAAATAAGTCAAACGATATGAGCCAAAGGTTTGTTTACAAAGGCATTGCTGTAGGATTAAACAAGACTATTTCAATATAATATGTTATAGAAAAATATATCAGCACTATTATGTCTACAGTTTATATAAATTTGCGAATATTGATGGAACCATTGATGAAAATTTTGTAACGTTTTTCTTCTATCATGATATCTTAAGTGGTGTGTTGTGATACATCCTGGATAGATGATGGCCTATTCTACTGCATCTCGTCATTATGTTTCCTGTCTTGAACACGTGGCGTGGGTTGCTTCCCCAAAATTACTTTGCAGAGGTTCTTTTGTCATTTAGATCCAGCATTTTGGCAAACATTAACGTTTTTATTTACTTTCTGCTTTCCTATAGAACTGCATTGGATTGGTCTAAAAGAATTCTTGAATATATGATACCGGATAAACTTTTTTGGGGATGTATCCCGTTTTCATCAATTACATGTTAATCAATGCCTTAACAATATCTGCTTCTAAAGCATAGAAAGATATAGAAAATACTAGCGTTCGTACAAGTCAAATTTTGTCGGTAACTGCTTCGTTAGTCATTCTCCGAGTCCATGAGATTCTTAGTGTCCTTCTGTAGGTCCACATTTCGAATGCTTGTATTTTCTTAATTGCGTCTTGTTTTAGGGTCCACGTCTCGCATCCATAAAGAAGTGTAGACCAGACATAGCATTTCAAAAGTCTTAGTCGCAGTGGTAATGAGATTTTTAAGTTGCATAGAACGTTCTTCATTTTATTAAAAGCTCCTCTAGCTATTTCGATCCTTTGCCTAACTTCTTTATAATGATCCATTTTGTTATTGATGTTTCTTCCTAAATATCTGTAGTCTGTTACGTCGTCAATAATTTTAACGTTTATTCGAATATCTATACCATCATCGTTAAATCTACTAAATAGCATGGTTTTTGTTTTTGCAATATTTATATTTAGCCCCATGATTTTACTTTCTGCATATACTCTATTTATTAGGATTTGGAGGTCTTCTTTGTTGTCAGTGAAGACGATCGTATCGTCGGCGTATCTGATGTTGCTAAATACTATTCCATTGATCTTAATGCCTTCCTTCCTATTATTGAGTGCTAATTGTATTATTCTTTCTGAATATAGATTAAACGGCAAGGGTGATAAAATTCACCCTTGTCGTACTCCCCTTCTTATTTCTATATCATCTGTTTTCTGTCCATCTACATCAATTGTAGCTAATTGATGCCAATACAGATTTACGATGAGAATTATATCCTTGCCATCCAAACCAACAGTGTTTAATTCTTGTATTAGTATTTCGTGTCTAACTCTGTCGAAGACCTTGTCATAATCAGTGTCCTTCACATTTTTTCCTGATCCCGTGATATATTATTCTGAGGAAGACCTTCAGTGTATGGCTCATTAGGCTGATTGTTCTGAAGTCTCTACATTTATTTGCTTTAGGTTTTTTAAGTATAGTAATGGACGTCGAACGTAGCCAGTCTTTGGGTATTTCTCCACATTCGTATATATTGTTAAAGAGAATTGTCAGTTTTGTTATTGTTTCATCGTCTAGATCTTTAAGGTATTCGATTGTTATTTCGTCCTCGCCGGCTGTCTTGTCTGTAGCTGTCTTTTTGATAGCATGTCCTACTTAAGATTTAAGGATATTATGCCCTTCAGTTGATGTTATATTAAGATGTTCGTTTGTAATATTAAACGGCTTGAATTCTTAATATGAACTTCTTTTTATGGCTTTAACATAGTAAATACAAGTCAATAAAAAAACTAATACACAGAAGAAAATGTAAAGCAAATAAAACTGAAATTAATTTGCATTCCATGAGAATGAGCAAAACATTTTGCAATATTTTGCAGTAATCAGTGTGTTGAAGTGGTATTTATTGAAAACATTTTTTTTAGATTTTCTTTTACGGAGCTACTTTAGAAATTAAACAAAACGTTGCATTTACGTATTCAAAATTAAATTGGTGAGGGGCGACGACTTATAAAATCATGAGTTCTAGCATAAATGGTTAAATACTTGAAATTGCGAAAGGGTGCGCTAGTACTTGGGCTGTTTTTCGAAAGAAAACAGTGAACCATATATACGTTACTTAGAAGGAACGAACACAAACCGTTAAAACATCCTGTAAAGTATAAGCAACCATTTATAAGAACGTGTGTGCACCATATTTAGAATATATTTCGAGACTTTGTAACGTGCCCTCTAAGTATAGCCTTATATTTAAATCAGTAATTAAATTAACAATCTATAAGTCATATAAAGGTACACGTTCAATGGAATTTTCCGGTACCAGATAATATAATCCAGCCAGTGCAGTGACGTAGGAGCGCCATCCGCGATACGGCCCGGCCTACGTGCTCTACGAATAATGTTATCATGCTCCGGCGCGCGCGATTTCCCCCACGAGCACCGCCAGGAAACGTATATAAGCAAAGCCCCTGCCGGAGAAATGCAATTCGAGTCCAGAGACCGACCTCGACTACTAGCTCAACACCAGAACGGCATCCTATATTCCGAAAGCATTCATACCTGTACGTCGGCCCTAGAGGAAGACGTAAATAACTAAGTACTTGTGTTTATTGTAGGCCCCAGAGGAAGACATAAATCGTCGGCCCCAGAGGAAGACGTAAAAACACTCGAACTCTAAGTCGTCGGCCCCAGAGGAAGATGCAAACTTAGTTTACCTTTTCACACGTTGACCCCAAAGGAAGACGTGTTCCCGTTCCTAATAAACCGCCGTAAAACAACCTCGTAATCGAGATACGAGGAAACAATAACATTAAGATTAGGGTTGACATACCTGTTTGATCCATTACACGATCCTGTAACCACGAGTAACACGGAGACACCATCTCAGAACTGTTAAATTAATTAATAATTGTGTAATTACCGCTAATTTGTTTATGTTTAGCTAGAACCGACGAAGCCCTGACCGCTGCGCGTCCGAGACTGAAAGGCTCCAGCAACGTGTCTGCAATTTCTTGACACAAGTCCAAGCTGCGCAGACAATCGACGCAGTGCCGCCCGCTAACCGGGGAATCAATCCACCCAGAGCGGCACATATAAAACCTTTTTGAAGATCTATTTAGTTTATATTTAATTTTGTACATAATTAGCCAGAAGTTACCTTTATTATTTGTTTACTGTTGAATATATATTTTTTTGATTATTATAACGTTTTATGGAAAATCTCTGTGTTAATTTTATTCAAGCGACGAACACTACCTTGGCTTCGGCTGATCTACTCTAAGGCATTTCACCCCAGTTGGGGGTTACAACTTCTAGGTTCTGGTACAGAACCACATTGGAAAAATCTTTTAATTATACGAAGTAACAATGGTGCTGAATATATCAACAAAACGTATACAAACCATTACTCTTTAAATTCCACGTGGTGGTTAAAGCGAGGTGGTTAAGGAATAAATAGCACCTTGGTTCAAAAACTATACATATCGTTGAACAAGCCACAATTCTTTAGACTCTATAGAGAAGCAGAATCTTAATAAGTGGAAAAGTTAGATATAATTGGTATGATGTTTGATGCCACATTAGAGAGAAAATACTGAAAAAGAGCCATGTCAACATTGAGTTTTCAGAAATATGGGGACACAACTAAACAGCGTTCTTTAACTTCTTAACTCAAGACTGAAATAGTGCAATATTTGGAAAAAGAGTAATGTAACTTGAGGGAGTATTTTGTTAAAGAAAAGAACTGATCTTAATTATGCAAAATGTTTCTTTTTCACATTTTAATATTTGATTTGTGAGGGTAGAGCCCCTACAAAAATGCTTAGGAGGTATAAACCAATGTGTCAATATAATATACCCTTGGGTACTATGAAGCTTTCAAATGATACATATTGCTGGTTACAGAAAATTCTCAGGCTGTTAAATATAGAACAAGGCGCCAGGGTATTTAAACAAAGTTAATAAATCTTTATGAAAGTTTTGTCTGTTGTAAATACTAAAGGTTTTCTACAATTTTTGGAAATTTCCATTACTTTTCTTAGAGATTATATACTTCTAAAAATACAAAATTTTAATTGATAAACGAATTCTCGTGATTAAAAAAATACTTTGGTTAGAAAACTAAACTGCTTGCTGAAATTTAAGTGGTTTATGTAAAATAATCATTAACCACAGTAAACCGAACAATAACATACGTTAACAGAGTTAGGAAATAAATAACCGAAACTACAGCTCATTTAATAATTATTATTAAAATAATTATTACAATTTGAAATTAATGGCAATTTTCAATCTGAAGTGGATCAGCACAAGCGCTCATTAACATTAAAAGCAGTCGGTTTACACTTAAAGCAAATTACTAAATGTGATGTAGAAAATCAATAGTGCAAAGTCGTTAAAAACAATTTGCCGCATTTCTGTTTAAATCTCCACTCAGTAAGAAATAAAAGTTGGTAATATCTTTCAAACAAACAGGTAAAAGTTATGCTTTCAGGTGTAGGTACTTAAAATTCTTGGAATAATAGAATCTAATTTCTAAACAACAATGACGTTAATTAATACGGTGTTTATCCAAGGTAACTCTTACAAGGTGATGTAGGAAGGAAAGCTGCGGTTTATTATTTAAACACGAACTTTTAATAAGTTGCAAGGTAGCAATGAATTAAAAGCTTCACCGCAGGAAGTGTTTATGTTCCGGCAGAAGCAGGGAAACAACAATAACACACGTCGTGCTCGTGTAATGCCTTTTATAAAATATGTAGCGGCAATAAAGCGTACATCTAAAAAACTTTTATGCAGCTGATAGCGCTTCTGCAATTTTAATATGTAAATGCTTTGTAATGGAAAAACTTTGTGAAACATTTGTAGAAAGCATGCGAGAAATAAATCCTAAACAGATTTGCACGGTTTTCAGGTCGATGTCATCCAGTAGTAAAACTTTTGACAGGTTTTACACTAGGCGACGCTAAAAGAATGCTTCGCGGAAGGAAATCTGCATTTTCCGAAAACAAACATTTTATTTTTCCTAGCTTAATGCGCTTTTTGTGGATGTTTAACGTGCGGAATGGATATCGATGATCTTTTGCTTTTAGGAATCCTTCGAAACGCACGATTTAGGTTCATGGGCGCGACGTAAGAATTGAACGGGAATATGATAGGTGTTCTACGAGAATAATGTAGGCAGGAAGTTCATGTTGCCCCAGTCTAGATATATATTATACATTAAGATGATGTAGAAACGCTACATAGGAAAGCCATAAAACACTTTTGTATAGGAAGACAGCGGGCTGGTGTCAGTGGAACACTTCCGGCTTGCATTACATCGAATTTCGCCTTTAGAATCGATACTCAGCCACCAGCAACAAAAGAAAACATAAAACGTATTTCTGTATACTTATTTGAAAACCAAATAAAATAGAACGTGTTTTCTTAGGATAGGAACACTTTCAGTAGTTCTCGTCCCTAAACCTATTCAGGGTTTTTTGGCTTTTCTTCGTTGAGGATAATTGGAGGGCAACAAGCAATGAATGAAAAGCGACAAGATTGGAATTTTATCTTGTAGCATTAAGTGTTACCAGAATCAGTTATTGCTGAACATTTCAATAACAACTGATTTTATGCATGTAGTTGCATGTTAAGGAAACAGGAATGGGAACACTTGAAGCTACAGAGCGCAGGAGTGCAGGATGCAGTTTATGACAGGAGTAAAATATGAGTTCTATAAATGGATTAGTAACACTATAAGGCGTGCTTGTGTTATACGTCATATTCAATGTTAATATTCATATCAGCTGTCAATAATGTACAACGTACAATATGACATTCTGTGCATAATCCTGTTCATAAATTCAGTTAGTACGCCAGAATTCAGGACAAATGACTCGATATAAATTTGGTTTTTGATAACCACCTATCAACGTATTCGACTATTTTAATATTTTCTGTTTGTAAACAACCTTTCTTATTTTTTTAACATAAGTATTGTTATTGAAAACAAACTTATTGCCACAAGCGTATACTTTTAGAAGTCATAATTAAAGGAAAGCAAGCAAACGGCAATCCTAATCTAAGCTTAAAGTATTCTAAATCAGAAGAATATATGGACACTTTCAAATTATTTATGACGTTTAACTGACGCAACATTAAAAAGAAACAAAAACGTCAACTTAATTAGCAACATTTGGAGATGCTTTAATGAAGTGTTGAATGTATCAAATGATCTTTACTGTCTGTAATACACTCTTCCCCAGCTGGGCGAAGGTTGGCGTAATGTAAAGCATAACCTTAGGGGTAGCTTTAACGTCTACGTGGATTTTTTTAATTTACAGTTGTGAACCCACTATGCTATGGTACTGAGTAACCTTTAAGTTAAACTAGAGCTGAATGTTAAGTTGTTTCAGCGATTAAGTTAGGTTTTACAAAAATTCCAACAAAAAGAAAACTGGATTTAACGGATGACTTTCCATTTTCGTAAACTATCAATATTAAATTAATACGTAAGATCTTCGAAGTCTTAACTACCAACTAATTGTATACAGGGTGATTTGTGAGGAACCCCCCATATTTGGATACTGTGTTCAGGGAATTAAAAGAAACAAAAAAAGTATAATAAACATAATATGGTCAAATTTCAACCGTTACTGAGATATTGTGAAAATAGTTTTTAATCAGGTGAATTTATTGCAATGCACTAAGAAGGAAAACTGCTTATTTCGTAACATAAAATACAAACTAATTAATTAAATTCTCAAAAATACAGCCGTTCATCTCGATGCATGCGTCAGCTCATTTGTGAATTGCACGGGTAGCTCGTTGAAGCCCACGGTGATTATCTCTGATGAGTGCTGCGCAGTTAGTCATTCTAGTGTTCACTTTTGTTTAATAAACTAATGATTTCAACCATCCCCAAAGGTAATAATCTAGAGGAGTGAGGTCTGGTGACCTTGGTGGCACATTCTGAAAACTCCCACAGCCAATCCAGTGTTGAGGGAAGCGATTATTAAGGCCACCTGATTAAAAACTATTTTCACAATATCTCAGTAACAGTTGAAATTTGACCATATGTTTATTATACTTTTATTGTTCCTTTTAGTTCCCTGAACACATTATCCAAATATGGGGGGTTCCTCACAAATCACCCTGTATAGAGAAAAAAAATCTTGCGATAATAATAGGCATTATTACATAAAAATAAAGGTAAAACACTACAAGGAAAATAGAATAAGCTACTTACAGAAATTGGCCCAAGTTTGATAGATTTACTAATTAAGAAGAAAAAAGGCTCATTGAGAACAAGATAGGTTCAGATCAAAAACATATTTGAAAACAATAAAAGAGCTACCCAAACTAGAAAACATTATTTACTTAATGAATTCGAAGACTTCCACGGTCAGTGTCAGTGTGAACAGAACATCTTTCGTGTTGAAACCATGTCATTGTTGAGATAGAAGAATTTAAAGTTTCACCCAGTTTTTAAGGGGTTTCTTCAGGAGGAAAAATAGAAAAAGGCAGCTACTTTATACCGGCTGTAATCGGCCAAGCGTATCGGACGAAGACGACGTTTGGTCAGAAGCGGAGAGGGCGGAGCAGTAGGGATTCCATAATTCCATATGTCTGATAGATGATAAACAGTGTCACGATTCAAGTTATTAGGGGTCTTGATGTTTTCAATGGCCTCTCGGCTTTTTCTGTTGAACAAATAAGGGGCATTGGCGATGATCGAAGACTTTTCGAACAAGATCTTATGGCCAGTATCGCGATGATGTTCCGCAACAGCTGAGTATGAGGGAAGACCTGATTTCAAGTAACGTTTGTGTTCACAGATACGTGTGTGTACTGAGTTTCTCCAATGTACACTAAACCACAAGAGCAGGGGATACTATAGACGCCTCTTGATGACAAGAGTTGAGGCTTATTTTTAGTGAAGGGAGTATCTGTGACACTTTTGCAGGGGGTTTGAAAACGGTTTTCTGGTCGCTCAAAAAAGAGGAACAGTCCTATTAAACAAAGCTTGTAGAATCTTTGCACCTTACATAAAAAATACGTTAATATAAAGTAAGGAGAACTTAGCATATTAATAATAACATCAATTTAGAGAAGCAAGATCAGTCATCCAAACATCTATCATATACGAGGGCTGTTCTGTATATTGTTAGTAGCAGGCCATGGATGCGAAGAAAAACAAAAACATCTGCATCAATCGGAAGCTTATTCTTTTGACAGTTTCCTGTTGGCAATTTTGCAAGGTTGAAGTTAAAGCATATAGAGATCCTAATTTTTGATTGTTATAATTCGTTTGATTATTACTAAGCATTATGAAAGTGCCGCGGAATGCTTTTCGGGCTATGATTTTCTACGATTATAAACGAGGCTTAAGGCTGTTTGGTACCTGTTCAATCAAAATAAATCCGCTACGGGGCGCTAGTTGTACTAGGTATTCCCCTCTACCGTTTACCTACCACCTCCAGTTTACTTTCGTCGCAGGTTCGCCAACCCTAATTTGTACAAAAATACATATATACCTAAATTCATCTTTTAGATATTTTATGGTCGGGATAGTATGAATGTGAATTGTCAAAGATTCATTTATATTTTTTTAATATAAATTAGTATATTTTCGAATGTTATTGCTAATTATAGTAAATAAATTGCATACTATTTTAAATATACAAAGTATCTATTATCTTGAATGTTACTAAATAACCTTTAATTTAAAAAGCTACTTTAGAGGCAGTGGCGTAGCAGAACACTCCAACGCCCCCCTCCCCCCCCCGCAAGAATATACTACGGGCCCCTTTTTAAAAATAAATAAATAAATAAAACTAACCCGCTGATATCATATTAATATGTAAATACTTTGAATATGTCGCCTTTTAAAGTTCTTGTTTTACAAAAATGGGCCCCCAAAAGGTCTGGGTCCCCCGCCGTACAGGGTTTGCAAGGATGTGATTTACGCCACTGTTTGGAGGTTAAATTAACAAAACTATGCAGAATTAATATCGAAATTTATTGAATTCTACAAAAAATTATCAATAAGAAAGTGTATTGACATTAGCTATAAATTAAACGCTTATGAAAATAAATAAAATTTAAAACACTGGCAGTCCAATTAATAGTTCGTCAATATGTCTTTAGGATGTGATAGATTTTCTCGATATCCAGATCTTCTAAAGAATAAAGGACTACTAATAATAAAGCTTGTTTGTAACTGATAAACAGTTAGTTATTATTTTGTTACCTTTCAGATTCAGTTCCACTAGGTGCAGGTGAAAAACCTATATGGAAAATCTGCAGTTCTTTCTTCTAAATATCTAAATTATCATTTTGTGTGTTAAAAAGGTAAGATTTCTAAAATGCCGAATAAAGGAAACATTTCGAACCAACTTAATTATTATATATTACCCAGTCTTTTTTCTTTCAAAATTTTCATATACTTCTTAATCTGGTAGACTTTTCTCGTTGCTTTCGACAGCTTACCTCTTTTACCAGATTTAGACAAAAATACTTGTTCTTAGGCATGAGTTAAAATACTTATACAGTTATACAGTAGAATGGCAAGCGTTGTAACTTACTCGTAATATGACGCTTTTAAAAATTACACTGCAGTGTTCTTGTATGTAAAGCTACAAGTACTATGTATACTTGTGAACTGCAAAAACTACAAAATGCATACTAAAAACGTCTATGTAAAATTATTGTAATGTCAATCAATTTTATACTGTCATGTTATCAGTATTACTGATTATGATAACAAATATTAATACAAAAACTAGTACCTACTTACGTAATTAGTTTTTCACATTTCACGGGCAGTAAGAACAAAAAAATAAACAAAGTAACGTTTGGAACGGCTCCAGCCACGATATCCAAATAACGTGTTGTATCAATTTATTAAATTGTCACAATTTAAAATTTTTTTGACATTATAAGTTATCGCAGATGCCGAGTATTCCCCTACATCTATTAATAGGCGGGGGTAATTAAAGTGAATAAGAGCTAATGAAGGATGACAAGTGTTAATTGCAAGGTTCTACCATTTCCTAGCTTTCGCTATTACTACAACACCGATTTTGATGGAAAAGGGATTAAGAGCAAGTAGACACCTTGGACAAGAGGATGAATATAATTTTAATTCGATTAGTGCCTTGGCAATGACTTAAAAATAGTAATATTTATAGCGTAAAATTCGCTTCAGTTTTGAATTCTTCTAAAATAATTATTTTACGCGAATTGGTTTTTATAACAATAACTAAAATTATATCATCCCAAAATAGACTATAAAAGCTATCATTTCCCAAATTAAACTTGCTAATCCGATATGTGGATGTTTCAAAAGCTAGGAAATAAGATCGACTCTAAAAGACGTGATAACGGGCAAATTAACAAACTTTTTATATATTTTTATTCGACATATCTTAATCTGATACTGTGATCTAACAATTTAATGAAAATATTTTGCAAAAAATTACAAAAAATTTTATGTACCAAACAGCCTTAACATGCGACCAAAGTCACCAAAATTTAATGGCAGCTTTTGGCGACAATAGTACATCATTATCTACAATTAGTTACTGGTTCCGTGAATTTAAACGTGGAAGGAGTACGTTAGAAGATGAACCAAGACCTGGACGACCTGCAGTAGCTGCTTGTGCTGAAAACATTATTGCAACCGAAAAGCTGATTAAGGAAAAACGGAATAGCACTCATATAGAGATTCAAGACGAACTAGGCATTGGATCATCTGCAGTAGATATCATTTTACATAAACATCTGGGTGTAAGAATGCTGGCAAGTCGGTGGATTCCACATTTGTTATTTAGTATCGTTACGGGGGATGAATCGTGGATATATAAAAAGCGCAAACAAAAAAATGATTGTCGTTTTCTTCAGATACAGTGGTCCAGTTGCAGTAATCCCTCTTGAAGATCATAAAACTGTAACTGCTGATTGGTATACAGAAGTTTGCCTTCCTCAAGTCTTCGAGAAATTGTGTAGTGATCGCCCAAGATCTGGTTTGCGTGGAATTTTGTTACACCACGATAACTCACTCATCCACCATACAGTCCAGATCTTGCCCCTAACGATTTCTTTTTGCTTCCGCTGATTAAAAAACTTATGCGTGGTAAGAGATTTCCTGACGCCAATGCGGCTGTTGCTGAATTTCAACGAATTCTTGACGACCTTCCAAAAAAAGAGTTTTCAGCGTGTTTCGAGAAGTGGGTTCAAAGAATGAAGAAGTGTATTATGTCTAAGGGGGAATACTTTGAAAAACAATAAAATTATTTTCTTTACAAATTCCGTAGTTTTCTTCTAACTAACAATTTACAGAACAGCCCTCGTACTTATGCAAAGGAAAGCACGAGCACACGAGCAGGGAGTTTTGGGCATCGGCACGTGTTCAGGCCTTGTTTATTAACTAAAATCTGTAAAGAATTATATCAAGCAATGGTGAGACTATAAATATCACTAATAAATGTTAAGCTAGGGTAATTTTACAGCGACAATCTTATTTTATTCTACTAAAAGAAGGAATAAGAGAAAAGTGGAGTGAATAAAGCAAAATTATTCTAGCACAAGAAACCCAAACATTTAGCATTTGCTAATGACATATGTTTTATAAAGAAGCGAGACAGAATTAAGAAGTGACTTCTAGTTTAAGTTGATTTGAGAAGGCAATGGCCCTAGAAATAAATTAAGAAAAATCCAAGCATACAAGGAAATGCGAAGCTCAGTAACCAAATAAGTTTCTAGAAATAAAAGCAGCTAAGAATACAGTATTTACGAAACAGACAAAAACTCAAAAACAATTGAAGAAACAAATTTTTGTGTATAATCAATATGTAGTTTGAAATTTCATAAAAAACTTTTGTATTGAACATTATTTTCTAAAATTAATATTAACGACAGAAAATCGGTGTCTCCATACGAGTACTTTATACCCACCCTGTATATGAGTTGTCTATTTAAATACAGAGGTTTGTTGTAAAGTTATCCTGTAATCGGATATAAAATCAAAAGCCTTTTATTTACAATTTAAATAAGCATATTTCAGTTTTAAGATATGCCTGGAAAATATGCAGAATTTTAGATCTAATGTTCTTCATCAAATTTTAAAAATCTTTCATAGTCAAGGGGTCAGTCCCGACAATTCAGGTTTTTCTTATACAGTGTGTCCCAAATTCAATCCCCACCATTAGGATCTCGGAAACTATAAAAGCTACAAAGTTGGTTAAATAGGGAAAGTTTTAGGAATTTTAATGCTCATTTCATATCCGTTGAGAAATCACAGCCAACTTTGACCGTTTTCGAGATATCTTGGAAAACCCGAAATTTGGAGTTTTCTGTTTTCCAAAATACCTCGGAAAGTATTAAGTTATTAGTTTCAAGACTTCTACATGGTGAAGGCACTTTTTTACGGAGAATTGGGTGGAACGATTTATTTATATTTATGACGCTTTGTTTCTATTCTATGAACAACTACTTTTGATTTTCATATGGACGCCATATTGAATTTTGTCGTTACTAAACTCAGCTCTTTTTTCTCTTTTCAACGATGTATCGCACGTTCGGGGTTTTTGAAGAAGAGCGGGAATAAAATACATTTTTTTTATCATAGCCTACTACGCGAATAAAGAAAAAATGTATTTTATTCCCGCTCTTCTTCAAAAAAACCGTACATGTGACACATCATTGAAAAGAGAAAAAAGAGCTGAGTTTAGTAACGACAAAATTCAATATGGCGTCCATATGAAAATCAAAAGTAGTTGTTCATAGAATAGAAACAAAGCGTCATAAATATAAACAAAATGTACCACCCGATTCTCCGTAAAAAAGTGCCTTCACAATGTACAAGTGTTGAAACTAATAACTTAATACTTTCCGAGATATTTTGGAAAACAGAAAACTCCAAATTTCGGTTTTTTCAAGATATCTCGAAAACGATCAAAGTTGGATGTGATTTCTCAACGGATATGAAATGAGCATTAAAATTCCTAAAACTTTCCCTATTTAACCAACTTTGTAGCTTTTATAGTTTCCGAGATCCTAATGGTGGGGATTGAATTTGGCACAGACTGTATACCACGCAACAACATCCTCTACGCTACGTAGTGCTCAGGTATTAAATATGTCCTAGAGAATCTAAAAGTTGTACTTATTAATAAAAGATCAAAGTGATTTTCAACATTCGGTAAAAAAGCTTGAGTTTTTATCCATAAATCGCTTGTCCAACTTAAACTTTTTGTCAAATTTTTAAAAGCTTGCAGCCCTGGTAAAAGCCTCTCGACTAACATCTACACCATATAACGGAGGTCCCGGAAACGTCTTAAAATCCATGTCAACATTAAGCTTCATCATATAATCATCATACATGAATATGTAAACATCTTTCAACCCCACAAGAACTTTGTAAAGCAGTGGAGATCCTAACATCTGAAAATATTTCCTTTTTATACCTTTTTTTGGAAACTTACGGAAACTTACCGACATAAAAAGATGTCTTTTAAATATTAGAAGAAACTTGTTTCTTAATTTCTATTACTAACACTTCCTATAGTCTCACGCGAATTCCATTTTCGAATTGTTTCTTTAACTGTCAAAACCCTCCTTTTTCTCGAATCCTAGGTAATTTTGTATCTGGATTCTCCTGCCACCTTCGAAAACCCCTTACCAATATTAACTTCTTTGTGATCATTTTTTGTAGAAACGAGAAAATCAAAATGATAGCTAATTCGTATCGGTCTGTAGTCTTTCAGGTAAGCAAAAAGGAAACGGGTCCTTCAATTGGATCTTAAGTTGTACTAAAGCGGAAAATAAAGAGAATATTATTTTATGCATCTTGTCATCAGTTTGATTTCTATAGATTTATATTACAGCAATGTTTTATTTAGGCAACAGAGAACGCTTTGTTTAATTTTAATTCAGCAAAATATAATAATTAGAATTTTGACAAGACACTGATGTTAAATGCCACTTCGTACTGTACAATGGAAATATTCATATTGAAAATTCAACTAAATTTTTGTTTTTCACAGGTAGGATGAACAAAGTTTTTCAATTTATATGTTCTACCGTGATTAAAATATTTGAAATCTACATAAATTTGGTCGTTTACAAATACCTGTAGAATTAATGTTTTAGATATTCGTAGTTCATTAATCAAACTATCCATTACCATTA
This sequence comes from Melanotus villosus, assembly GCA_963082815.1. Classification (NCBI taxonomy): domain Eukaryota; kingdom Metazoa; phylum Arthropoda; class Insecta; order Coleoptera; family Elateridae; genus Melanotus; species Melanotus villosus. The sequence goes on along the minus strand of OY720418.1, from coordinate 46,345,837 downwards.
CCCAAATAATAAACAATAATTTGTATGTGAAAAGTTCCAGTCTTTATCTAACTAAAGTGACTTCTAAGATGTGTGTATTTATTTAACGCAAACTGAATTATAAATTGTAACGGATCCACATCAAACAATCTGTCAAGAAATATATTAACTTTCGGAAACAACGTTAAAAATTCAAAAACGGCAACCATTTGCCAGTGCTTTATGGCAATGCTTAGTATTTAATAAATAAGACACGATATTGCACATTCGAATTTTCAACGAAATTTATATCAAACCCGTTCTGCAACAAGATATATCTAGGAAATATTTTGCAGTAAACAGTATTCGAAGGTTCGGAACGTTTTTAGCCTTTCCGCCTCAAAAAGTTGGTTTCTATTTTCTGGATGTGTTCCTATCACTGCGAACTGCATTTTAAGCAAATTCAAACCGAAGGGATAGCGAATCTGCCTAAAACTTCTCGGGTCACGTATGGAACAAAAAGAAACTGTCGCCTTCGTGTCCATATCTTATGTATTTATAACCGTACCCCAAATATTCTTTGTTCTTGTTTGTTCGATAAATCTAACCAAAGGCCGTAAAGGAAATAACATCCTTGTATTATATTGAACAATAATTTTAAAGTATACGGTTTCTCAGCTTCAACTCTGATAAATGTGAAGATATACGATGTTCGCAACTGCGAGTGATTCTTTAAAAGGAAAAGGTTTTTATTTCCACGGGAATCATTCCGAACCCTCCCCAGATTGTTTGCGTTAAATTTTACCAGATCCGGGATATACATATAGATATTTTGGGGATTAAATTATTAAACACCAGGCCCACTTGTTTACATTATAGTGTACTCTTCGGAATTAAAAATTTCATTTTCAATATTATACGTGACTAAATTTACATTTATTCAATAAACATACGAGGCAACCTTTAGTTCTTTGGCTTTCTTTGTTTTTCAAATCAGCAGATGTCAAGCAAAAGTCTACATTTTTTTTATACATTCTGATTTTACAAACAAAATCATTAAGTACGAGTATTAAAGATGCCATTAAATTTCCTATATTACTTGATTTCGCCGAAGTAGTTTGCAATTTAAAAACAGAAATAGGTACCTCATAGTTCCACAATTTTTCTTAATATTTTCAATAGAAAATGTAAAGTATTTTCTATATTTCTAGCAAAAATTAATTTTTTATGTGATAATAGATTTTTTAAATAACTATTATTTACTGCTGAGTAAAGCAGATCACCTTGATTATGCCTTAACTTTCGATGAGCTAACGCTACAAAAACCCAAAAACAATACATCAATTTCAACACTATTTAATAATAAAGAAAGCAGTTCTTGTTAACACAGTTATGGTAGCGGTGTCTTGTAGATAAGTAATCAGTTCTAGTTAAGGCGTATTCAATCATTTCCGCCAGATGTCGACGCGAGTTTGCTTCTCATACCAAGAACGCAAGAAAAATCACCAGCTTGCAATTCCTTTTTTAACAAGATTTCGCCCTTCTTTTATTATTTAAAATCTATAAATAAGTGAAAATATCTCATGCTATTAACATTGCATATTGACGATATTGGAAGGTCAAAAATGTCATCACTTATTAATTGTGCATTGTGTTTTTACAGTTTAAAATTGTTATTAAATGTATTATAGAAGAGTAATGCTAATGACCAGATCAGCCCATATGCGTTGAAATCCTTGGTACCCGCAAGCCTAGATAATGGCATCCGTCAAATAAATAAACATACAAATATTAATTCAATAATTATTTTTAATTTCCGATAATTTGTAAAAATATTTTTCTTCAATAATTTTAATCAGAAAATCTATGCAAATTTGAAAGCTGAATTACGTGAACACCTACAACTAAAATAATCGTATTTAACAAATAAAATAAAGTGTAAGGACTGTAATTCGTCATATACTACACATACCAAGCAACAAGTGAAGTCATAAATCCACAGTAAAAAATTAAAGTACATATAGAGCATAGAACTTCAAACGCAATTTTGATTAGTAAATATTATTTCTTGAAATGGGGCATATCAGAATTAATAAAATATCTAGAAATTATGAAACAGATAATAATAGAACTAAAATTTATCACGGTATGCTGAATTAACATATCCAAGAAAAGTTCTGTAAGTTATGTTTGTGAATATTCAAACATAGTTATTATGTTAGAACTGAAAAATGTTTACCTTGACAGAGGCTGTTAATTTCTATTTTGTATAATATTGAAACTAAAATGAGTGAAATAAACTTTTACTACTTCCACAATTTAGTTTCAAATGTACGACAGACATTAATTAATGTTCGTGCAATTTCAGCATAAAATTCGTTCATTACAAATTTAACAGCGTGCATGTTACTTATAAACTTAAGGTTTGAACGAATTATTGATTTAAGATCAGATTTAAATAGCTTTAAGGGCACATGGCGATTAAAACTAAACGTTTCCTTAGTACGAGTTTAATTTATGTTTACCTTACAGGAAATTTTAATTAAACTTCAGGCCAGTTCTTTGAAGGGACGGTGTCCGAAAAGGGTGTTTCTTAATTCTAGCTTAGGTGTTGGTGCTTAATCACATGCACTCAACAAAGTGCCAAATATTAAGAATATGAGGTTTCGTTGCGACACTGCAACGGAACTAGCGGGTGTTTAAAAACTATCAACATCCCAGTAGGTTATGATTTCAGAAACATATTTCGTAATTAGATTCAGAACACAAAACCACATGTCAAGATTTGCAAAATGTTATTGTCTTGTCTGATTTAATGTAAGACTTGTAATTTGTTTTTCAAAGCAACTGAGATGTCGACAGTTTATAGACACACGTTATAAATATCGGCAGAAATATGAAAGATTTTTTTTATACCAAAACCAGTCAGCCAATCACGGCTTCAGTATGAAGTTCGATTGGGTTTGATATCAGGAACCCCTTCTATTTTGGGGTTGTTCAAAATTATTGTATAAATACCAATGATCAGAAGATCAGAGATTCCATTCCATACAAAAGCTACTCTGAGACCTCACAAGTGTCATTAGGTTCCTACACTCCGCAACCCTTTTTACCGTAAGAGAGCTACTCTGGGATCTCACAAATCTCATTAGGCTCCTACGACACTCCTTACCCCTTTTGCCGAATGAAAGCTACTCTGGGACCTCACAAGTCCCATTAGGCTCCTATATTGCTTAACTCTTTTTAACGCACGAGAACTACTCTGAGATCTCACAAATCTCGTTAGGCTCCTACAACACCCCTTAACCCTTTTGCCGAACGAAAGCTACTCTGGGACCTTACAAGTCCTATTAGGCTCCAACATTCCTAAACCCTGTTATTTTTCAGGAACTCAAACGTAAATACTCTAAAACAAAATCCTTCAGACACCATCCTTCTATAATTGGCACGCCATCCACAATCCACATCCACTGGCTCTTTGGGTTGACCGCACCGTCCGCACCGATCATTCATGTTTGAGGGACCACGCTGAAATCGGCATAAGTAATTTAGTTAAAGAAATGTACAAATATGTTTGATATCTGCGTTTCTTTGACTTTTCTTTCCTACCCCTTATAAAAGAGCGGTTACACATAATCAACAAAAGCAAACGAGGGTCCAAATCTTCGGGTTTTTTCACCAGTTAAAGAAAATTGTGAATTTCAGCAGAGCCGCATCATTGCGCAAATATTAAATTTAAACCAGAAGATGGTTGTATGAACCAAAACGTTAGCCTGAATTACTAAGAGAATTTTTATCTTGAAATCTATATTTTGGTTAACAGAAGCAGAATGGAATCGCTAAAAGAATCTACGATATTCAAAGAAGATCAATGAATCAACATGTTAAACATTCCGAGGTTGATTAAATAGTATTAATGATGGAATAGCCTAGCAGCAAAGCAAAAATAAATCATTGCTCCCAATTGAATAAACAATTAAACTAAACTTTAGTCTTCTTTTACTTTTACACTTCTTTTTTAATTTGGTGGTAAAATAACAATACAAAATTACCTCAAGAGCTGTAAAACGCTTAAGTCTACATAATAAAAGTATGTAGCTATTTCGATTCATTTTGGTTTAATTTGATCGCTTTAGCTTCACAAAACCTAATTATATTTATTTCCATCTGCGAATTTACTTAACATAAAAAAATAAAACATAAAAGACAAGATTTCTTGTCTATCTAATAACTTCTTGCCTTGCCTTACAGAACCAGAAAGAAAATTAAATACCTTTTGTCTTACTTCACTCTTGGAGTCCCGCGTGCACCCGTGCTGAGTTCGGACGTGTTCTTGAGAGTATTCGTATCGAGTTATAAAGAATTATTTATTCTAGCATAAAATTATTTTGAAAATAGTGCTTCAGATTTAAACTATAAATCAATTCATAATCTTATAGCTAAATATCAGTGCGCAACAAGCCACAATCGCCGCCATTGCGGCGGTTGCTGGAAACTGATTATCAGACATTTATTTAACAGTAATAAGTGTGTCAAAGTTCTTTAAAAGCAGCAGATGCTAACATACAAATTAAATCCGCCAACCATAATCTTCTAAGGTGCAAATGTCAATACTACACCTGTACCCATGGAAGACCAGGACCTAACAAATACCGAAACAAATTCCAATTCAAATAAAAGACCGCTGTCATCGCCGGATGATATCGACATAAATAAACGCTATCTATTTAACCCGGACACTCTTGTAACCAAAAACAAATTCTATTCCTTGTCGCAAAATATTGAAACCTCCTCGCAATCCCAAGCAGAAAATAATAATACCGCAAATTTACCTAAAATTCCTCCAATACTACTTCCTAATGGTACACACTATCAGAACATTATTCAAGACATTAAGAAACACACAAAAAATAATTTTACTACTATCAATAAAGGTAACCAGCTGAAAATCAATCTCAGAACTACGGAAAATTTTAGGAGCCTCACTAAATTCTACGATCAGAATAAGGTAAGCTACTATACTTATCGTAACCCAGAGAATTCCGCTATCTCAGTGGTACTACGTAATGTACCTATATCAATTACTGAAGATGAAATCAATACAGCTCTAACCAGTCTCAACTATCATATTACATCGATTACAAGATTATTAAATAATAACAAAAAGCCAATGCCGCTAATTGCTGTTGAGCTACGCAAAACACCTGAAGCTAAAGACATTTTCAATTTAACAAGGTTGTTTCATTGTGTGGTAACCGTTGAACTCCGACGTAAAAGTAGTGATGTCTCACAGTGCACAAACTGTCAATTAGTAGGCCATACCAAAAATTATTGCCATTTACCTCCTCGCTGTGTAAAATGCACAGCACATAATCATTACACGTAGTGTTCTAAACGTAAAGATCAAGATAAACCACAGTGTCTGAATTGCGGAGGTGAGCACACCGCCAACTATAAGGGCTGTCCTTATTTTCGAAAATTAAACACTAAACCATCATTTCCTACGGTAAAACTCGCAAATCCTGATGCATTTATAACTATTTATAACTGACAAAGTTACTTCAAGCCGCACCTACGCACAAACTGTGTCTGGCAACTTGATCCAACCTAAACCGCAGGCGACAAATAGTAAAAATTCGGACGCCGATTCTGCTACGTCAAACATATTCCAAACCATCATAGAATTAATATTCCCACACCTTGATCAATTAAAAAACTTTATTATATCACTCACTCCTATGCTGTTTCAAAATGGCAGCAAATAATCACTATCCTCTCAACATGTTAGCCCTACTCAACTGGAATGCCAATGGTTTAAAAGCCCAGAGTTCGACTTTTATTTCTAACCATGGTATTGGCATTGCCTGCTTAAGCGAAACACACCTAATTCAAAAAGAAAAGTTTACTATACCTGGCTATCAAATTTTCCGCAAAGATAGAGAAACTGCAATTGGCTGGGGTGGCTCAGCAATAATAATAAAACGAAACATTGTAACAAGTCAGCATATACTGGAAGACATTCATCTAATAGAAGCAGTAGCCATTAAAATAACACTGCAACACAATGTCACGCTAAAAATAGTTGCTGCATATAAACCTCCAAATAACCAATTAAATGTCATCGAACTTAAAAATATCTTCTCCGATTCGCTTCCCACGTTTCTAGTAGGCGACCTCAACTGCAAGCACACCAACTGGGGCTGCAGAACAAATAACTCCAACGGAGTCAAGTTAAATAACATTACTTCTCAGATAGCCGTGCACATATCCGCACCTACCGACTACACTTATTTCCCTTATAGATATAACCACAAGCCAGATATTCTTGATATAATTCTACACAAAAACCTTTCTCTCCCAATAACACAATACGTTCTAAGCGAACTTGACTCAGATCATTTACATGTTTTGTTCACATTAAACTGGACCGCTCACCATTATCCAAAACTCCCTAAGTTGCTAAATGGTCCCATCGACTGAACATGTTTCCAAACTATAATGGATAATCAGATCATATGCCCAACTAACCAGGAAGATATAGATAACTCAATCAAATTATTCGAACATGAGACGTTTGTAGCAATCCAAGAAACCACCATAGCCACGACCAGAACACATAGAGGATTCAGAGATTGCAATCCACCAATACAAATAGAGAAACTAATCAAACAGAAGCATTCTGCACGTAGACAGTGGCAAAAGACTAGAGATCCAGCGGTTAAAGCCACTCTAAATAGGTTGATTCGGTTGGTAAGAAATGAACTGGATAAATTCAGAATAGAATCGTACAAAAAATATATAGGCTCATTCAACCCAGAGGATCCCAACATGTGAAAGGCTAAAAAAAAATACTAAACCAATCTACTATCATGCCACCACTTCGAACTAATGATGGTATACATGAGGAAGACACCTACAAATGTGAAGTGTTTGCTCAGCAGCTCGAAAGTACATTTACCACTACAGTTGACGATAAATCAAACCGTATCATTCACATAAAGAATGAAATAAGTAAGATTGATACGAATGACATAGAACTTACAGACCCAGTATCACCTTCAAAAGTTAAAAAATATATTGAACTGCTCAAAACAAAAAAAGCACCTGGCGCAGACTTAATTCCCAATATCGTCCTTAAAAACCTTTCAAACAAAAGTATAGCATTTCTAACAGCCATTTTTAATTCTTGCTTGCGCATTAGATATTTCCCAACTACATGGAAACATGCAGTAATTTTAATGTTCCCAAAACCTGGGAAGCAGCACAACAATCCCGCCAACTATAGACCAATCAGTTCGTTATCCACAATATCTAAACTTTTAGAAAAAATAATTAAATCACGCTTAACAAAGTTTTTAGAAGGTAATAAAGTACTTCGGAAATTTCAATTTGGATTTAGAAATTCGCATTCCACTAACCATCAAATATTACGAATAACAGAAAAAATTGAAGAGGGGAATGAAAACAAAATCCACACATTAATAGCTTTTATCGGTGTGGCCCAGGCTTTCAACCGAGTCTGGACAGTAGGACTATTATACAAAATGATAAATATAAACACGCCCCCCTACTTGCTGTTGATCATCAAATCATTTCTCACGTGTCGAACTTTCCAAGTATGAATCAACACACGAAAATCGACCACTCGTAACACAAAAACCGGGATTCCACAAGGCTCCATATTAGGTCTCCTACTCTTTAATGTCTTTATGTGTGATATACCTGAAATACAGACTGCTGATTTAGCTTTATATGCGGACGATACGGCGATAATTGCACAAGACACAGATATTACCAGAGCAGCCGAAAAACTTCAAACAAGTGTAGATTTAATAAGTAACCGGTTTTGTAATTGGAACTTAAAAATGAATGCTAACAAATGCGAGTGTAAAATATTCACCCTGAGAAGGCCGCCAGATCCGCCCAATATAGTTATCAATAACATCGCAATGTCATGGAATTCCAAGGACAATGCGGTACGGTACCTAGGGATTTACCTTGATAGGAAACTAACCTGGAGCTACCACATTAATAAGAAATTATCCGAATCCTATGCTAGATTGAGTATGCTCTATCCAATAATAAATAGGAAGTCATCTCTTAAAGTGTGATATTCTCATATACTCGTCAATTATCAGGTCGATATTCACCTACGGTTGCAGTGTTTGGGGTGCAACATCTAAGACAAACATACGTAAACTCCAAATTTTGCAAAATAAGATTTTACGTAGCATAACAAATGCTGAGTGGTTTGTCAGAAACACCCAAATTCATATAATAGGGAAACAAGTATGCCCACAGTCGAGGAGTTTATTCACAAGAACATAAAGAACTTTTATAATAACATTGATAAGTGCAGTGGCGCAGTATATTATAACATAGGAAAAAAAACCTTCGCAATAGACTAAAAAGACAATTACCAAGATTTTATAAATGATGACAACGGTTAATATGTAGTAATAGTAACATCGACAATTAATACGTACAACTAAATAATAGTGTCTGTCTTACGAAACAATTAAAAATCAAAGCAGTGAATTCTAAAAACTAGTGATTAAGGTGTCTCAGCCGATAGTGATTTCCCTGTTACCTATATGTGTGAACACTGCCATGAATAGCATATATGCTGAACTGGCAAACAATCAGAGGAGAGAGAAACTTCACTCTTGCACAACAGCAATCGTGTCTTGCTTATACGAGTTTTGCATATTTTCTGATATCATAACGTTGAGAATTTCTTGTTTCTCTCAAAACTTTTGCATAAATGCAACCGGGAGCCAGCGCAACTATAACAAAATTTGATAATTATGCTAAACCGGAAGAAAATACTTTTCTTGCAAACTAGTTGTTTATTCTGTTTTGCATGCAATACATCTTATATTTTGTACAAGAAAAATGCGAGACTCTCGTGGAACGCCACTTGGATTAGGTTTCCAAATTAATCTAGTTTTTACAACTTACATAGCAATAGCGAGACATTATAAAACGAAGTAAAAAAAGCGTAGCAGTGATATGAGTATAAAAAGAAACATGAACATACGCATGCTGAAGCACAAAAAGACGTTGGATAAGAAAAAGAACAAGAACAGAAGAAAGACAAGATGACGGAATAGATGGATGAAATTTACAAAATGCGTAAATTAAAAGCCACAGCTAACGTTCCTGTTTGCGCATTTTTGTTACCTTACATTTTATGGATTGGGGGGTACTATCCAACCTATGAAGCAAAGCTATTTTTTCTAACAGTGGTACTGGCAATTCTACGACGAAGTAAAAACGATATAACAAAAAATGTTGTATGTACCTTTTGGTGGAGATAACGTAAGCGTCGGATTTCTTGAAACAAAGGGCGCTTTTTCTCAAACGTCACATTTCGAAGCATACTCTAGTTAGGGTTTTTAAAATATGGAATTCGTTATGGTTAAAAGCTCCGATCCATGCCAGAATCTAAAGGAGAGTCATGGGACGCGTTGGCGTTGCAGTTGTGTTAATACAAAAAGGTCAAGTGTGTTTGTGTATGGTGTGTCGAATGTGAATTCGTAGTACATTAATGTAGAATGCATTTTGGATGATTATTCATATAAAGTATAAAGGCGTAAAACTATTTGATCTTGAATTGAATAGATGTTATCGTTGTTGACAAGCATTGAGGCTTTTTGTGTTGTTGGCAAGCGGTGAAGCTTGTTGGACACATAATGTTATTTGAGCACGAAGCTCGTTGTTGTTTATTAAAGGATGAAGCTTTGGGACTTGAATATCTGGGCGTAGTTATCTAAAGTCCTTGACCGTCCGTTAAATTCTCAGACAGTGACGCCCGGATGTGTGCCCCGGGATGGCCAGGGAGGCCCATCTCCCATAGCTCTATTCCGCTGGCTTCCTAGGGCTTGAGATTACCTAGAATGGATGGAGCATTGACATGGATGGATTCCCATTGTCGACTATGTTCTGCGATAGTTGGCTCGTACGTGTTTCTTCCGGTTTAACAGATTTATGGGTAGCTGAAGGTGCACCCATCAGCATCACACCCCAACGTCAGATGTGATGCGGCATTCCACGGGTGGATTCCCTCTCCCCTGTAACTAACCCTATCCGAACCTATACTGCTAAGTGCAGTAATGTGTGCGTGTTTGCTTTCATGTATCGCTGCTATCTGTATTACATACTATATATTTGCTTGAGTGATGTGAGCATTATCGTTTGATTTGAGTTTTTGGTATTTACGAGACCTAGCTGAGGCTACGCATTAATCTAACTTTGATGGAATTAACGTTATTCCTTAGTAAATTTATCGAATGTGTTTTTATAAACATTAATATCAGACCATATTCAATAATTAAATAAATAAACAAAATTGAAACGGCAACCGCCACCCGCTTCCAATCAGTCCATTCTACATAAACAAATAACTATCTTTAATTAAACTGTGTTCAATATTACCATTCATTACAAGCAAAGGAAGTACAGTTCACGTGTATAAATTATCAACAATAACTAACAATAAGCAACAATAAATGTCTGAAACAAAATAATTTAATATTTTCACAATATGAAAAGAGGGTCTTTTATAATAACTATTTCTTAAACAAATACAATTAAAAACGTAAGGAAACTAAATATTTGTCTAATTTCCAGTACTCATGTTTTAAATAAAATTGTATTTATTACATCGTGTTTCGATTGTGAAAACCAAAAAGCTATCGAGCTAGCCTATAACATTTATTAGGCGATAAAGGGTTCCCAACTTCAAAATTTAATTAAGGTTTTCAGTCAATAAGTAAGTACCTTTCAATACGGTACGGTGCTCGTGTGAAATTCCAAATAAAGAAATCAAATCGAACAATGTGTCATGATGTACGTTTGCTGTAAAATATACAACTTGTGTTTGGTTGGGGCCTTGTCATTTTAACAAGTTCAATTATAAATTCAATAAAGTGAATCTAATTACCACATTTCTAATCTACATAGTTATTTACTTTAAAGTCCTGTATAACATAATAGGAGTAGATAGCAATCGCAATAAACTAGAACATCGAAATGTATTTCCAGCGATTATTATTACTTCATTGCTACATTGCTACATTCCCATATACTCGACAGGATTACTGCAACGTCTGAAGTTAGCTTCAAGAACTGATCCTCTTACGAGAGATTAGCTATTTCATTATTGCTCTACAATATTATCAGAATTACCTAATACCCAACGGAATGCAATTTTTCAAAAATGCTAGCTACAACTAAATATTTTCAAGATTTCCGCATGCATAGTAGGTTTACAGAATATGCTAATAGTAAGGTTTATAAAATAAAACAAACAGAAGGCAATACTTGCGCTATCTTTTCGAAATCGTTGCAAAAGATAATAAAATAAGAAGTAACTGGGCAATTAGAAGCAATAGTATAATTCAGGTTAGCTAATCAATTCTTGTGAACACTTATTCCCAACTGATTTTCTGGGATTCTACTTAATAGATGTAATATTTGCAAAACTTCCGAAGCTATACACAGCTCACTTCTTCTTTGGATAACAGTTGCAAATGACTTAAGTTTATTACGTTGGTAAAGAAAACTGAATAGGGTATAACTGTGAAGTTAAACTTTTGGTTATGTAGGAGGTTGTTTTGTTTCCAAATGTTGCTTTGGTTTAATAAAACTGATGTTTTCATAAATTTAAGTTTTATTACGAACATAATAAATGCAAGTTATGGTCAACTCTGCCCAATTTTTTTACACCTGGTTTATTTGCAATCTGTCTTACAGCACAATAAGCAAATGTTCTGACAATATTAATAACAACGATCAATAATCAACAAACATGTAGGAGGTTGTCCAGTGCCTTCCACCTCTTCGTTAATTTTTCGAGATTGTATTCAGCTTTTTAGCAAGCCATTAAGGCCCATAGCTTGTCGAGGAGGATACACCGAGCCGCAGTTAGCTGAGCCTGATTCGTGTCACCCGTCCCAGTTCTGTCCATGGGCACTGACGCTTAACTTTGCAGAGCGATGCGCCATACCAATACTCACTACCGAACCTCCTCCCCATTGGCTAATATAAAGGTATAATAATAATTACATACCAAATTATTGTAAATTGTCCTTAACTAAATTAACTATATTTGATCATAATCTTAGATTTTAATTTTAGGTAAACCTAAATAATAGTCTTTAGATCTGTTGGTTTGTATCGTTTTAGTCTTCGCTTGCTTGTTCACTGAGTAGATTTGATGCCAGTTGATTAGGGTGAGCATTAAGCCTATCGGTGTATTTTTCACTTTTTTTTTATTTCGTCCTTCGCAGATTCGATTTGCAGGTCTTGCCTTATTATACCGCTTGTTACGAACCACGGTACATTAACAAGAATACGCAACACTTTAGCTTGAAACCCTTCCAAAATCTCGATGTTCGAATTTGCAGCCGTGCCCCACAGCTGAATTCCGTATGACCACACCGGTTTTAATACACACTTGTATACGCGCACTTTATTTTCTATGGAGAGCTTGGAGTTTGGTCCCAGCAGCCAATACAGTTTGTTTAATTTGATTCCTAGTTGTTTCCTTTTCTGCCAAATATGTGTCATCCAGGTCAAGCGGCGATCTAGGTGGAGTCCTAGGTACTTCGCAGATTCACCTTGCGGTATTTGTTTGTTATTTAGTTTAACAGGTGAACAAGTATCTCTTTTCAATGTAAACGTGACTTGTACAGACTTTTGTTCATTATACGCCATTACTTGAGCGAGTACTGAACTTTGTTTAGGTATTCTTGCTAAAGTGTGGATGCCATTTTTGGGTTTATATGCGAAGGGATTATGGCGGTATCATCTCTGAATATAACAGTTGTGGCGTAGTTTGTTGTTGGTAGATCTGCAATGAATAATAAATACAGGACAGGACCCAGGACACTGCCCTGAGGAACTCCGGAACTTATTAGGTGTAATTCTGTGTAGGCATCCCGCTCACTAACGTACTACTTAAGTACTTCATAAAGGTTATGAGGGAGTTGCTGTACGTACTACTCTATGCACCTGTTCTACTGAGCCATGTCTGTCCCTAAACCCAAACTGGTGGTTTGGAATTAATCGCCTTTCCTCTAAAAATGGTTTGATTCTTTTTAGGAGCAGTTTCTGAAAAATCTTTGAACTTACGTTAGCAAGCTTATTGGCCTATATGCCGCCACGTTCTCAGTGTCTTTTCCTGGTTTTGCTAGGACTATGATCTCTGCGACTTTCCACTGTGCCGAAACGTATCGCATTCTTATTACTGTGTTAAATAGTATTATTAATTGTCTTATTCCTGCCTCCGGTAATTCCCTTAATATTTTACCAGTAATAAGGTCATAACCCGGTGCTTATTTTCCATTTGCGCCTTTTAGTAAGATATTACGTAGTTATTTTGCTTTATATTTTCTAATTGACAGTCCCATTTGAAACGGAGCTCCTAGCACTTGTTGTATTTCTGCTTCTTCTTCTTCTTCGGACGTTGCGCTAGGTTGGTTGCCTTTTGTTTTTATAGATGGAATATGTTGTTGCGGTTGTTTTATCTTCTTCGTAGCCTTCCATAACGAGTAGTCCGTTGATTCAGCTGCTGAGAGTTTTTGGAGGTATTCGGATATTGATGCGTTTCGTTCTTCCTCTATTAGTTTTTTTAATTCTTTCGTAGCTTTATTCAGCTTCGCTATATCGTGCGGTGATCGTGATTTCTGCCATGCTTTTCGCAGCTGTCTCATCTTCAAAATTTTGATTTTAACATTTTTCTCGAGCAGTGCGTTTTTCTGGTAAGTCTCTGTGCGTTGTGGTCTCCCACGCTGCTTCTGGTACGTGTAGATTCAGGTCATTAACTGCGTCTTCTAATTTTTATTTGGTTCTTAATGAAATTTGTGATTTTATTTTTCCAGTCGGTATTTTTGTTACATAGTGTGGAGGTTTTGTCCTTCTTAGAACTTGGGCACTTAGGGTAGCAATTAACCCTTATGTGTCTGCATAAATAATACAACGTACATGGCGAGAGGTGGTACCTGGGTACCACTGTGCTTTTTCAATGGTGTTACGTGGGTTGTTGTATGTTTGTGCACCCGTACGAGCCTAACAGTAGTGTTGACTATTTGTTTTGTGTCCAGTCATCCCTCTAGAATGGGCCAGTCTACGTTGTGATCTTATTGAAGTGTGCTTAGTTTAGTTGAATTGAGAAAAATGTATGTATACTACTCATGGTAATATTTCTGGTGCGTCTGGTGGCGGAAAATGTAGTAGCAAAGCTTCTGGAAGCAATGAAGCATCGAATAGCGGAGCTTTAGGAAATGGTAGAAGCCGCCGGTACCCTGTTTATAACCTACCATATAATTCCAGAGGATATCTCGACTTAGATAGTTATGTTGTTTTGTTTCTGTGTGCGCTATACATATTCATGTGGTAATGAATGTTATTCGATATAGAATAACGGCTGAAGATCTCGCAAGATTGTGTGAAATGTCTGATGAGGAATTTAGTGGTCCATTTGAAGATGATAACGATGATAACGATGATAACGAGGATTATGTACCATCAGAAAACGATGAAAAATCAAATGTAGAAGATGTTCGCACTGGAGAAAGGGTTCCTATCGAAACAGAAGTGAGGGTTAACAGCGACGACGACGGGGAAATTATTACAGAATCAGAGACTACTGCAACCCAAGGTTCAATTTACACAGGAAAATTAGCGGGTAATGAGCGACAAGTAAATATTAGCGAAAAACTGTAATGAATTTATGCCGGCACTACAAACATTCGGGCCGCAATATCATCACCGACAATTTCTTTACATCACTGCCTCTTGCTCACATGCTGAAATCAGATAGGCTCACCTTAGTTGGCACGCTTAGGCAAAACTCTATATTCTCATGGATCTTGTAGAACGATCGCTTTTTTCAACGAATTTTGCTTTCGGTACAGAAACAAATGCCATGTTGTGCCCATATGTCCCAAAAGTAAACAAAGCTGTAGTTTTGTTATCAACAATGCACTCTACAAATACAATTGATGATACCCTGAAACAAAAGCTGGAAGTAATTTTATTTTATAACAAAACTAAGTCAGGTGTCGACGTTATGGATAAAATTCTGGGAACATACGCAAGAGGCGAACAAGCCGTTGGCCATTGACCTTTTTTTCAATATATTAGATGTAATAGCTCTGGCTGCCTACATCATCTACACTGAAAACAACCCTACGAAGTATCAAAAGACAAGTAAGAGGAGGAATTTCGTAAAAAGACCTAGCTCGTGATCTGCACTTGCCAGCTGTAAACCCATGAAGCGGCAATCCCATAATATTGCAAAACCGGTTTATGAAAAACGCCATTGAAAGTGTTCTAGGAATTTCCCTGGAAGCTTCTCATAATCCCAATCCTGTGCCTGAACGGGATTCCTCTGAACGCATTACAGTAAAGGGCATACGCAAAATGTGTTACAACAGCGACGAGAAAATAAAAATAAACCCCCACAAGATGTGTAGTATTTGTAACAATCCTGTGTGTCTACAGCACACGGATCAGAGAGTAAAATGTCTCCAGTGCCAGAATAAATAAAAGTTATACATTATATTTGATATTTTGTAACATTTGAAATATACAAATAACAATAAATGTATAAAAATATTGAGAACACTTCTATTACCTTTGTTTTTAAGTGCAAAATATACAGTGGTACCCAGGTACCACCGTCCGCCAGAATGTGTTGATTTTTCGTCAGGGCAAAAAAAATCTGACACCCAGTACGTTCCTATATCTGAAATTTCCAAAATATACTTCAAATTATATGCTTAGAGATGTCCTAAGAGCTCAAGTTGAATCGTCATCTCAAAAATGAAATATTCCATATTCTATACCCTAAAAGTACCCAGGTACCACCTTCAGCCACATAAAGATTAAGGGAAAATTATCCGATGAGAGAGCGAAGCATGGTTTAATTGTTGTGCATTCTATGAGAATGCTTTTCATCACACAGAAATCCATGAGGTCGGGTTTTTTTATGCGATCTGTAGGCCAATAGGTCGGTTCTCCTGGTGTTAGTGGAATTAGCTGCCTTTGCGGCGTGGCCTGATAAAACTGCTTCCCTTTTGGTGTGGATGTAGCTCACAGACTTTGGGTGTAGATGACCTGGAGTCCCACCACGGGTGTTGAGCGTTGAAGTCTCCAACTGCTATAAATCTATTACCTAGTGATTTGAAGAAATAAAAATAAAGAGTGAAACGTGTATAATTTATTTATTATTAATTATTTACGATTTTATTGCTTATTTGAAATATCTGAATTGGCCATACAATCGAACTGAAATCTGTCACTGCAGCTTTAGTCTCTGATTATTTCTTTCACGAAGAATGAAAATTCAATAGATTAACCAGAACATTAAAAAAAGTTATTAAAAAATATTACCATTTCTGTAATTCACGCAGAGTCCAAAGAAATCAATAAACGTTATCCGGTTGTATTTACTTGCTTCAAAAATATTAAGAAATATCGAGAAAATAAACTTATTTCATTTTGATAAAGTATACATCGCGAAATCCCGTATGAGACCTGGCACGGCTTACTAAAGTTGAATGAATTGAATGAAAGAAAGTTTATAAGTAACACAAATAAATCCGTTCCCTGGAACGAGCTGATTACTAAACCTCCGAAAACAACTGGTTTGTTATAAATTCAGAATTCCAATGAAATTGGAGAATAACATTGATTTTAGTATAGTCGCCCCCTTGTTCGTCAAGTTTTATTTTTTTTTATTACATTTGAATGATTTCAATTTAAAATACGAGTAGGATTGGGATGATTGGTTCCCTTAAACTTTTAAGATAAAGAGTCGCCAGTATTATACAACCTGACGTTGAGAAATTGGGCCTGTTATAAATAAAAACACTACTAAAGTCGTTTTTTTTTTTGAAAAATGTTGTTCTCGTAAAATTTTCAATGACATGTCACTCTTTGTATCCCAGGCACAATAATTCAGTGAGTATACCATTGTTAAAATTTCCTTTCCTGGATTAGCGCACAATTTTCAGAACTCAGCACATGGTTGTGTAACCCTGTTAAAATGAAAGCACTCAAAAGCTTACGAAGTTGAAGTGTTATACCGCATCAAAATAAGATAAATGACACCTTCCTAAACAACTATGTTGACAACACTTCTATTGTATGTAGATGAATGTTTATTGGGAGCCAGAGAACCGTTCAAAATTGAAAGCATCGGCGAATAAAATTAAACAGCGGCGATAGAGTGACGCCCTTCCCTTCTCCCTGAAATTATAATTGAACCGAATATTAAAAATGTCGAACTTTTAATCGGTTCTGCAATTCAGAAAAATATGCAATTTAACCGGGATTCACTTCCACTTTTATAATCTGTGTGGGGAGTTCTTTTAAAAGAAATAATAGGGTATGGTCGGCCTAAAAGCCAGTTACGACTTTTTTTATTTAAATACCTGCCCCTGTCAGATCATTTACATGTTTGTATATCTTGTAGTCGCCTCCGGATTTAATATCTGTAGTTGACAGATAAAATATATTCGTTCTTTCATGTTTCATTAATACCAGAATAAAATCGAAAATTTTTATTAAAACAGAATGGTTCACCTGGGAAAGTTTTTCGAATGTAGAGTCGTACATTTCCTGAAAAAATCAAACCTTGTCGAAACAAATAGGTAATAAATTCTGTAATAAAAATTTTACGATTTTGTTTTCTTCTGTTGTTGCCGGCTTTAGGATTTATAGACTAAAGAATGTCGGAATTAGGTAGACGAAATATCTAACCTTACTAAATTAGACTTTTTTTACTAGCTTAGAACTCTTTAAATATAAAATCCAAAGTCAAGCAATAAAAAAATATATATAAACATGACTAAACTAAAGCAATAAATTAAGGAAGTTCTACTTACTGGAAATGACAAACCAAATATTTTATAAAGTAAATTGTTATTTAAGTATGTATAATTTAATAAATTTTCACTTTTTATCAGTCATAGTAACTCTACAGCTTCAGCTATTTTTGAATTTTTAAGTAATTTTAAACTTAAAAACCATGCGATTTAAAGCAGAAATTCCCTTTATTACCATTATGTTAGCGTTGCAATTCTTGATTTAAACTATGCTTAAGTTATACGTAAATACCCCTAATTAATTTTAAAATGATAGAATCAGTGCTTAAATTGAAAATTTTGGGAATTAACGAAGATTTAAAATATAAAGCAGTACCCTGGAAAAGGAGCTTACTTGTTCAAGAAGCAAACCTTCACAAGAACTGATTAACTAACTTACATGAATATTTAAGTGCTACACGTGTTCTAATTAGCCCATCACTCGTGGTGCCCAAATTCAGCAAGCTTAGGTCTTTATTATATCGTAAAATGTACCATTCAGGTTGTTCTTGTTTCCTGGCTATTGACAGTAATGATTCCCAAAGATTAATGTTCACGGATAACGCAGTAAAAATATGAAAAGCAATTTAGATTACTACGTAAATCTTTCTTTTATTTATTTCATTTCATAAACTTGAAAATCTATGTAAAATTAATTTTGGAATTTTTGGGCAAAACTTGAGACTTTGCGTGTTACCGTGGTGTTCATAATTAATTCAAATTGTTTAGTGTCACTTATATCTACTTTAAAAGTTATTTTTATGGTTTAATCCTAAATTTATAATTTGAAACAATTCCCACAGGAAAGCTTTCTTTATACCGGGTGATCAACGGAATTTATAATTAGAGCAGGCTGTGATATTTACCATATAGTTGGCAACACAGGCTTGCAGTTTGAAATTAAAAATTTTAAGTGTCAGAATTGTGACGTTTATTTTTAAAAATGTTTGATATTCAACACAAAATTTTTCTCACTGAAAGTTATTTCAAAAGTGCACAAAAGCAAGAAAATGGGACATGGAGCTATTCGATTCCTGGTTGCATCAAAGATTTTCGGGAAGCATTCCCTAATTTTGCAGTTAATTACACCGCTTTAGTGCAGCTAATTCATCTGTGTGTTGGAAAATTTCGTCAAACGGGGTCTGTTACTCGAAAACCAGGTAGTGGTGGTCAAAGAAAGCGAACGGCTGATGTTGTGTAGGATGTTGAAGCAAGAATGCAGCAATCTCCAAAGAAATCTCTTCGTAGGATTGCTCAAGAAACGGATTTGTCTTATGGAACCTGCCATAATATTCTAAAAAAGGATTTAAACCAGCATCCATACAAAATAATGGCTGTTCAACAACTCTACCCCCCCCCCCCCGATTTTGGAGGACGAATGGAATATTGTCAATAGCTTTTAGAGAACTTAAACAATAACGATACCCTGGATTTAACATTCTCTTCGGGTGAGGCGTGGTTTCACCCGTCTCGTTATCTAAACAAGCGAAACATGAGAATATGGTCTTCCGATAATCCTCATGAACACGTTCAAACTACCCTTCATTCACAAAAATTAGGAGTTTGAATTGCAGTCTCTCGCAGACGTATAATTGGTCCAATTTTCTTTGGCGGCACAATTAATGCTGAGAGGTATCGGAATAATTTGCTGCAACCATTTTTTGGGAACCTGCATGATGAAATATTACATGGGTATTTTCAACAGGATAAT
The DNA here is from genome assembly GCA_963082815.1 of Melanotus villosus. Classification (NCBI taxonomy): domain Eukaryota; kingdom Metazoa; phylum Arthropoda; class Insecta; order Coleoptera; family Elateridae; genus Melanotus; species Melanotus villosus. The sequence goes on along the minus strand of OY720418.1, from coordinate 46,326,292 downwards.
GCAACTCCACACACAACAAGGGAAACCATTCAATTGATAGAGGAGTTTTTTGACAGCCGCATGGTGAATTTCCCTGCCCGGTCTACAGATTTAACAATCCTCGATTATTTTATTCTTCCGTTTCTGAAAAACACAGTGTTTACCAATAATCCGCATACACTGGAAGACCTGAGAGAAGCAATTACAGAAGCATGCAATTTAATCACTCCTCAATCATTGCAAAATGCGTTCGAGAATATGAAAAAGCGGGTTACCCTGTGCATTGAAGCTGACGGACAACACTTTGAACATTTATTGTAATTTCAATAAAAATTTCCAATTTTTTCTTCAAACTTATTTTATTTCTGCGTTTCAGGAAAATAATGTTTACTATGTCATCAAAGATCATACAAAGCACGAGCATAACCTCAAATATAACAATTAATAATTAATTTATTATTAATTTCTCAGTGTGTCCAAACACACAGCATAAAATAGCACCAATCACAGCCTCCTCTAATTATAAATTCCGATGATCACCCGGTACTTGTATACGAGGGCGATTCAAATTTGACCTGCATTTTATTTTTTCTGGCCTATACAAACCACAAATTAATATTATATATACATCATTTTTCTAAGTAACAACCCCCCTTTAAAATACACTTGTCCTGTCGCTCCGGTAGCCTCTCTATTCCCGTCGAAAAATATTCTTTTGGTTGACGACGTAGTCAATTTTGCACCACATCCTTCACTTCCTCATTAGAGGCAAATCGCTTGCCCCCAAGAACTTTTTGAGTGGCCCAAAAAGATGATAGTCACTTGGGGCCAAGTCCGGACTATATGGGGAGTGAGACAGTACTTCCCAGCCTAATTTAGCCAATGTATTGTTCGTTGGATGGGCTGTATGTGGGCGGACGTTATCGTGTAGGAGTATTTTAACGCCCTTGCTTAAGAAACCGCGTCTTTTTGTTCGTATGGCCAGCTTAACCTTTCCAAGAAGCTCACTGTAATAAACTGAATTAATCGTTTTTTTTTCTTCGAGAAAATCGACGTAAATTGGCCCCAAAATTCACAGCAGATGCTGGACGGGCAGCATGCGGCAAGTTCGACACGCGTTCACGACCATCATGGAAAGATTTACACCACTCAAATACTGTTCTGAGTGATAAATACTCTTCTTCAAACTGTTTATGACGTCCCTGATGAATATCAGTCGCTTTTACACCTTCATTGAAAAGAAATTTAACAATTACACGTTGTGCAACAGAATTTGACGCATTGTTGCACGATATTGTTAATACAACTGACAGTATTGACACAATCAAGTTGCAGTTATTTATGGCGTTAGCTAACATGCCTACTTTGATGAATATAAAATCGCTTTGCAGTATCTCTTCAATTACGTTCAAAAAAAAAATAAAATGCAGGTCAAATTTGAATCGCCCTCGTACAAGACACACATTTAAAAAATAATTATTTATTGGTTTTTGTTACTTTTCGAAACATTTTCATTTTACTTTATAAACTATGGTATAAAAACCCATTTAGTATTTGTAATTTCAGGGCTTTTCGGTATTATTCTAAATTAAAAAATATTTACTAAAAAATTAACAATAATCAACATAATAAGAACATTTTTTATATAACTTCTTAGGAATTTTTGAATTTGGAAATTATGTCAACAAACATATAACGTTGTATTTCAAGTTGTTCGGAAGAAAATAAAAAAAAATTGAGATTAAACATATAGAAGGAAACATGCATGCCTAATTTAAAGGGATGAATTAATCATCAAAGAATTTTCTTTAAGAAAAGCACTATCATAACAATATTCAAAAACTCTATAGCACTGTGAAATCTATGTTTCTATTGCCAGAATTTCTGGATATTTTGAAATGCTACTTCTGGATTATTCTAAAACAATTCCGATGTCTCCATAATCCCAACAATTAAAACAAAACCCTCTAGTCTAATGAAACTGAAATACTTTCCAGAACAAACTGTACAAAAATACTAGAATATTGTAAAACTAGAATATATGAAGATTTCCATAAACTTTCTCTATGAGGTTATACCTTTACGACAGACGACAATACACGTTGATTAATGGTAGATTCTCTAACGTCAAATCGGTTTTTAGAGGTGCCCCTGAAGGGTTAGAACTGGTGCTCTTCCTTATTTTCCTACATTACCTCCAAAACTCTATTCCTAAAACTTTATTTGCTGATGACAATATTGTAGTCAAAGTTTCTGATGATATGTGTAGTTTAGATGAAATTGAAAATACCAAACTTAAAGTAAACAAATAGTTTCTTACCAATGAATTAAAATTCAATATCCCTTGTTATTACAAACAGACAGTTGGATACATTGAAAATGAAAGCTCGGTAAACTTTTTTTAGGAGTTTATTTATATCCCACTTACCACACCAAAATTTTCAGTAGACCACATTTGCAGCAAAATATCCAAAAATATATGTTCTTCGAACCTTATATAATTAGTTGGGAAGTAATTACTAGCTAGCTTATCATTGTTAGATCTTGCTACAGAAAAACAACAACTGTATATGTATAATGAACACTTATTTTGATAAAAAGTAAAGTCGTAAATGGGTGTAGCGCAGCCCCGTCGGGAACTCAACGAATGAGATAGATTTTATAATCTCTAATAAAACAACACATTTGGTATAATGAAAAAATAATTTTCGACCACCGTAACGTAAAATTAGCTAAAAAGCCAAAGATCCAAAAATTATTGACAACTCGCTGTCGTAAACTCAGTCTAGAAAAACTATAGATATTTATATAAAAGTACAATACCAGACAACATTAAGAGATAAATTAGAAATCAATACTACAGCAAATACCAATCTCACATTAGGTACTTTGAAAAAACCATCAATTAAATGGGAGAAAAGACAGCAAGAAAGCTACCAGTAAATAAGATAAGAAAACTATTAATAGAAGAAAAAAAGGGAAGAACATTTATATGTTATATATTATATCAGTTCATGAAAAAAGCTATTCTCTGCTCTAAAGCATAATGCAGTTTCGAGTGACAGGCCTTGGTGCAATAGAAAAAGCTGAAGTTAGAAAAACCTGCAATAAAGCAAAATACTCGAGCAACTAGGATGCATACAGAAGTAGCTTAACGGAATATAATAAAATCCCAAGAAGATCTAAAAGACGAACCCCTGGAGGAGCTTGGTATGCAAAATCTGTTTCATGTAAAACAATTTGCATGCCAAAAAGACAAATCCACAATCAATGCTCTACATGGCTAGTTAGTGCTATTTAAAAGAGATTATCTGCTAAAAAGTGACTATTTATGCGTTCATAAATATAGAGAATCGATTCGAAAAGTACGAAATACCCCTACCATGACATGCTAAAAAGCCGGAGAATTAAGGTGTGTATTAGGTGGGAAAACGCAGCAGTTACAACAACTAGGTATAGGTTATTCCCAAAGAGGAGTTCTATCGCCTCTTTTGTGGCTTCTGGTTGTGGATGGTCTCCTAAACAAACTGGATAAGCATGGTTTTAATGTCCAAGGACATGCAGATGACTTGGTCGTTACAATAAAGGGGAAACATAATGTTGCTGTTTCTAGCCTCATGCAAGTAGTCCTAAATATGACTACCAAATAATGCTCGGAGGAACAATGGCAATATGAACATGCCAGCGGCTTTTTCGAAGGACGTGGGCGATAACTAAATCCAAAAATGATCTATTGGGCATACAAAATGGTTATCAAGCCTATTTTCACATACGCCTGTTTGGTATGGTGAACAAAATCTGAACAACCTATGGCCATTGGCAAACTGCAGAAGCTCCAAAGGTTTGCTTGTTTATGGATTACAGGAGCTATTCGCTCGTGTCCCACAACTGTAGTGGAGATGCTGCTAGACTTCCTACCCTTGTACGGATGCTAGGATGAGTGCACACCGGCTGCAGCAGACAAAACCTGTTAAACCAGGAGATCTGGTTGACGCTTAAGGATTGTGAAAATTATTCACCTTAAGTCTGTGACCAAACTTTCAGATAAAATGCCATCAGTCGAATACCTACGATTTCGACTGTTCTTATCAAGTGGAGTAAGAGTACGGTACACCGATGGCTCCAAAATGGGCGAACGGGTTGGTATAGGCATATCAGGGACCAAACGTAGGAAACTGAAATCTTTAGGAAGCACTCCAACTATTTTTCAAGTAAAAATCCACGCAATTGATCCATGTGGTCAAGCGTGTATTAAAAAAGGCCTGCGGCGAACTAAGATTTATATTCTTTCAGACAGTTAGGCTGCTGTAAAAGCTTGTCGCGGAATATTTTTGTAATAAATAATTATATTTTATCACAAGTTTATATTAACACAACTAATATGAATACACAATTAAGAATTTTTGTGAGTTCGTTTTTAAGAAAATATCAAAAAGCTATTTAATATTTTTAATAATTGAATTTATCCTTCCCTCAAATATTTTGGGTGCACGCATTCGGGTAGGCTGCTTGTGCAATGCTTGTATGAGCCGCCACAAGCTCTTAAACCTTATATTCTTGAGCCTAAAATAGCCTGGGACTACGAAAAAACCCTTCAACAGCTTGCCGCAAACAACATTAATTTTAACAATCTGAAAATTGTAATGTGTAATGGAGCTTCCGTTAATTGTTGTGATATGTGTACATTGGTATTTGTATATGCTTTGATGTTGACAAGTATAAAACTAATATGTTATAACGAATTAAAAAAATTATTATTATTGTTATTACTTTTGTCTTTTTCTTCTTCTTCACTATGTAAGCCTTCGGCCTGTTTTCTGACAAAGGCTATAAGGTATCACTCCATCTCTTTCTAGGCCTCCCTAGGCTTCTTCAGCCTCTCGGGATGTTGTCTCTGCATATTCTACCCTGGTTCATCCTATCTATATGTCCGCTCCATTCTTTCCTTCTGTTGTCTACTCAATCTCCTATTGCTTCTAGTTTGTGTTCTAATCTTATGTTGGCGCTTCTCTCTCTGTCTCTTAATGTTTTCTCACTTATACTTCTTAATATTCTCGTTTCCGAGGTTTCCATCATCATTTTCATCTTCGTTGTTTCGTTTCGTGATTCCCCTGCGTACGCTATTATTGTCCTTACTACTGATTTGTAAATTCTAATTTTCGTAGAATTTTGTTGTTCCATATACTATGTGTTAGGCATCCAGCGGCTCTACTAGCTTTATCTATTTGTGCTTGTGTTTCTTTTTCCGTTATGCCATTACTCGTCAATACTCTTCCTAGATATTTAAATTCCATTACTCCAGCATTTTATTGTTGATTTCAAGTTTACATCGTAATGGATAAGGCGATATGGAATTGCATTTGAATTTTTCTGTTGACACTGTTAGTCCTAGTTCTTCACATGTTTTCTCAATTCGGTCTATAGGGTTCTCTGCAGGTCATCTTCATTTTCTACATAATACTGCGTCGTCGGCGTAGCATACGATGTTGGTGTTGTGTTTTCCCATTCTATATCCTTTCCTATGTTCTAAGCTTTTGATCAGTGCATGAGCGTCCACTTCTAAATGCTTCTTGTTCGTCTCTCCAGGTTATTTCTTTGTATATTGGATTTGTCAGTATTCGTGTTAAGCATTTCAGGGTAGTCTTCAAGAGGTTAATACCTCGGTAATTCTCTGGATTTTGTCTTTCCCCTTTCTTGAACATCGGGATTAATATACCTGCTTTCCATTCGTTCGGTAGGTTTTGTTGTTTTACGATTTTGTTCACCAGTTTCACCAGTTCCTCTGTTAGTGCTTTCCCTCCGTATTTTAGGAGTTCATTGTAAATACCGTCTTCGCCTGGCGATTTTCTGTTTTTTAGTGATTTGAGGGTGTCTTCCATCAACGTCTTTGATATAATCAGATCGTCATTGCCTAATCTGTTGTCAACAATTTCCACCGTTTCATTGTTTTCTTCATACAGGAAAATTTTCTTTTAGTATACATATACCCTATGTATACTTTTATAATAAACGCAAATAGGCAACCCACTATACACTATCTGTTAGGATCAAAGACCGATTTCGGCCAATGGCCGAAAAAATCGACCAGAGCGCTTTCTGGCCATTGCCGAATTACCAAAGTCCGACATATCGCTTTCTGGCTGTTTTAACTAGACCAGAACGCGTTTTGGCCAGCACTCGTTGATCACTCCAATAATAATGCCCAAACTGGACCAAATATTAAAAAAAAAATTATTTCTCTAACTAATAAACCTAACATTGATATTCTACAAAAACATAGCACAAATCACAGAAAAAGGCAAATCTCAAAAATACAGAACAAGATATAATGAACTGTAGGTAGCTAAATAATAAGTACCTATTTATTCTTGCAAGAACTGTTGTTATGACATTTACTATTGCAGATTACTATCTTAGTACATTTTTTATTAATACAATAACGTTTACAATTGCAGTGTATAAAACCCTGTTTTGGTCCAGACGCAGTGCTATGCAGTTCGAAGAGATAATGGAGATGGTAATTGCAAAAACTACAGTATCTACGCGTTATGGTTTACTTAAAATGTCAGAAAGCGATATGTTGAACTTTGGTAATTCAGAAATGTCCAAAACGGGTTCTGGTCTATTTAAAACAGCCAGAAAGCGGAATGTCGGACTTTAGTAACTCGGCAATGGTCAGAACGCGTTCTGGTCGCTTTTTTCGGCCATTGGCCGAAATCGTTCTTTGGTCCTAACATATCTACTGATCCTTTGGAATGTGTTCGGGCTTTTTCTACTTTTAGTTTCGTAAATATTACTCGGTGATCTAGCGATGTCAGGTTTCTTACGTGTAGTTTCTGTGAAGGTTGTACCGTCCAATACCTAGTTAGAATATAATATATAATCTATGATGGATTTCTGTCTTCTTGTATTTTCGAATGTATATTTGTGCTGCGGTATATAGTCGAAGAGTGTGCTGTATATCCTTAGCTCGTTACCGTTACACAAGTCTATTAATTCTTCCCCATTTTTTACATTGCATTACATCCTCGTTAAATCTTTGCTTAATCCCTGGTATTACGTTATTACCGACTCTGGAGTTAAAGTCTCCTCCTACTATAATATCCTCATTTCCATTTATTTTGTCTAATGTTTCCTGGAGATCGTCGTAAAATTACTATTGTAAGTTTGAATATCAAAAACAGGAATTACGCAAAATATAAAAATATCTAAAATTGTCACTTCATCAAAGTCGTAATCATATTATAATTAAGCCAATTTTAATCTGCTGTGGAACTGTGGTGACGAAAATTTAAAATACTCTGTTATGAAGTTTTAGAAAAAATGTTAATTTTTCCTAATCTTCTATAAAAGTCTGGGCACCTTCTTGAAAAACAAAATGTTTTTAAAACTTACAAAAAACCTTTCGGAAAAATCCAAGTGATTTCTAGAAAATCTTGTAATTTAGAAAAGTGTAAAATTGCTAGTCTGTAACTATTTTCCAACATTCTATAAGAATTCGAAAAGTCCCAAATTTCCTGAAATAATTTTCCTAAATCAATTCTGAATTTTTCCAGAGTTCGCCGTAACTTTCAGAAGGATTGTGAAGTCTTTTAAAATCCAAACCCACAAATAACTCGCAAATTTCTATGACTTCAACAATTTTGATGTAACGAATTTCTATAATTATTTAAAAAATTGCAACATTTTTCAGGGACATCCGATAGCATCGAACAGATAAAAACTTCCATACAAATAGAAATAAGCTATAATTATACTAATATGTAAAGGCGAAAAGCTGATCAGTCTGAACAATCACCGTTAGACCTGAATTTTTGGAGTCTATGGAAAAACGACAACCAGGTAGATGCTATTTACACAGACTTCAAAAAGGCCTTGCGTAGAGTTCAACATAAAATATGGTATTACCGGCAAAACTCGGAGCTACTTGTTAATAAACAACTTTTCTATACTTAAATTACAGGAACAATGAGGTTATAACACGTTGTTCGCGCTTATGCTTGAAGAATGCAGAAAGTCTAATATTAACAACGAAATAGCCCAGTACCTATAGCAGTAGAGATCAGTTACAAAAATTCGTTGCCATAGAAACCACCGTGTCATAAAAAATACTAGGATAGTCAGAGCTAAATTAAAAATACTATTTGTATGCTTTATGGTAAAACCCTTATACACCAGATAAATATCAGTTATGAGTTTCGAATTATATTTTTTTCTATTGCTAATTAGAGTAAACTTTTCGTTCTTAGTTGAAAATAACCTTTGTAAATACATAGATCAAAACCTCTAACTATAAATAAATAACATTATCTATAAAGGAGTAGGTTGTCTTCATGTCCAACATTCTGCTGCAATATTCTAATAAGGCCGTTTTTCGCATATTTAATTTTGCAAATAAAATGTTCAACAGATTCATCTCGATTTCATGTTTGTCGAAAGCCAGAAACGTAATTAGAACACAATACTATTAGTTTAGAAAATTATACTACAACCTCTTAAATGTACAAGTTGGATATCATTTACGTATTTCAAAACTACTAATTTTCCTAATTGCCAGGAATATTAGTTAATGGCAAAGGCTAATGACATAAAACCCAGCAAAACGTGCAAGCCAAGAGTACGTATCAAGTTCGAAGTTGATAGTTTGATGTGAAAACCAATTAACATTTCATTGCCATCTGTTTCACATTTATAAGGAATAGAGAGGAGAGAATTTGCTTAGCTAAGGGAAATTCTGGTTCCGGGACTTGACATATTTCCGGATACGAGAATAGCTTTAGTTCACAGGTTACGGTCACATTATTCTTTTGTTCGAACGGTTTGACACGTTAGAAGAAGAATTCAGGTAGCATGAATTATACCAGCCACTCTCGAATATCTTTGCTTCAATCAAATGGAAATTTCACACGGGAGGTAGATTTTTCTGGCAATTTTTAAACGATTCTGTATTAAATTTTCAGGTCTGATATTTTATTTTCTGATTAGAGTACCTTTAATTTCTAAAAGTGTATCAAGTACTAAAGCAATATTAACAAAAGACAAAATTTAGAAAAAATGAAATTTTCCTCAAAACTGCATTTAGTACAAGATAGAACTTTACAACTCTGATATAAAGCACACTCCGTAAGAACACCGTATTAATGATGAATGGAGTGGATGTCTGAGAACCTTTGGAGTATCTGCCAAAGTTTCAAGTATTTTAGAAGCAAAAGAGTCCTTCATTAAAGTGTCAGTTTCCTACAAGATCTTAATCTTAATTATAAATGTGTCTCCCGTATCTTATCGGTGGAGCAAAATTTTAAATCAGAAGTGTAAGTATAACTGAGCTTGTTTCCTGTGGAATATTCAGTAAAACAATAATATGAATGCTTTGCTTAATAAATTAGTAAATCAGACTTTTCCTTACTTTTTAAGATCGTGTTAGTTAGTTTGAAATTTAGATTCCATAATTTTTAATACCCCTTGATTTAATAGTACATTACATCCGAGGTATGTTTCATTACAGCCGAGGGCTTGATGTATGACCGAGAGGCGAAGCCTCGTGGTCAGACATAGCGCGAGGCTGTGATGAAACTCCCACCGAGCTATGTATACTATATTATTCACAATCATTAATCATGAATTTTATTAATATTTTTTGACAGCTCTATTATAATTTATTTTAGCCTACTTTAACATATAGATCTATGACAGTGTCGCTAGGCAATCGTACATAAACATTTCCCGCCCGTGGGTGGGTGGGAAGTGTTTTCTGTCACTTTCCACCCAAGAGATTGTCATTACAGTTAGGAATGACGTATTTCCCAACCTCTAAAAGGTTAGGAATCGACATATTACTGTAATGATTGTGAATAAAGGTAATTTTGAACTCATATATTTCTAATTTTTCATAAATAGTAAATTATAAACTTTAAAAAAATTAGTTACAAGTTAATTCCATACCACTCGATGCGAAGCACACTTTAAATTAACACTCTCGAAAGTAAATAGGTAGGTAAGTCACTCTTGAAAATTTTTACTTTTATTTCGCTTTTCCACTACACCGCATATGTCTCAGTTTGGCAGTTTTCCAACGTCCGCTCAAATCCTTAAATCTTAATTACGTATAACGACGTCCTTTAAGAAGCCTTAAAAAATTAAGATGACTATAAATCATACAGGTTTTCGCTTTCTAATATTTGAAGTTTACAAAAATAGCCATACGATCAGAAAGTCTTTGCATCGAGGTTGCTCTGGAAATTACATGCCATCTCTGAAATTATTTACTTCTACTATTCTTACGTTGTTGACCATTTCCCAAACTTCTAATAAAAGTAAATTTTAAAGGAAAATAACAACAATTTTATTAGTAAACAAAGTTTATTTGAGATTTGCAACAAAAAGTTACAAAGAAACATTTTTTTGGAACATGTTTATGTTTAGTTTATACACTTTTGAAAGATGTCAAGTACCTAAATGTCAATGACCTAAAAATAATAGAAGTAACAAAATTCAGAGATAAACTTTTAATTCTACAGCATTTTTAGTATAAATACAACTGTTATGTTTGAGGTAGTTGACATTGAATAATAAAAACAATATTAATAATTAATCCTTAATCCATTTATTATTCGCTACTGCCCGTCACTGAACATGTGAACATAGTTTCGATAGTTTCGAGCAGTTTTTACATACATTGCCTTTATGTTACTAACCCTTAGAACTGCAGCTTCCAAACCAATTTCTCTTAGAATACACTACAATAATATACAGGGTGTCCACAAACTCACTTCACAAAAGAAAACTGCAAATTCTAGAGCTCATTTTATGTCGATTTGACGTAAATCACCTTATCCAAAAATGCTTGCTAAGGGAGCTAGAGCTCTTTGAACATGAAAAGTTCAAATCGATTTTTTTCGAAAACGGTGCGTCATAGCGACTTCAGATAAGAGTATCTTTTTTTTTATAAAAAATCGAAATTTGTTAAATGTTATGTCAAAATGGCGAAATTTTCAAAGACAAAAAAGTTATGAATAAAATTGTCCAATAGGGGTATTGGGAGGGGTCCCAAACGAGCCGCTTATGACTACAATTAAAAAATCGTATTTATACCATACGATTGAGCATATTCCACGAAATAAATGTACAGAGTTTTATCACTTAAAAGGAAACCGTTTTGAAGATATTTGAATTAAACCGATGTGAGGGCGCCATCTTTAAAGAGCTCTAGCTCCCTTAGCAAGCATTTTTGGATAAGGTGATTTACGTCAAATCGACATAAAATAAGCTCTAGAATTTGCAGTTTTCTTTTGTGAAGTGAGTTTGTGGACACCCTGTATATGATTCAATAAACAAAAGGATATAGCATGCATCCAGTAACAATTCATCACTCATACCTTGTATTGAATTCTCCACATCGCTCAATCCAACTATCATAACAGTTTGACATTATATTATTACGTTTATTTGGATGCTGGTTTAGTTTTACGTTTGTCGCTACAAATTTAGACATTAAAAATTAAAACAGTTCTTTACAATAATTTGTTGCCCACATTTAATCGTTCTAACGACTAAGCTTCGAGAAAAATTGTATAAAATAAACCATCATCTTCGAAAACTTGATCACACAAAGCAGAGGATTCACACTGACATACATATTAAAATAAATATTAAAATAAGTAAGAATCAAAGAGTCGATTATATACAAAGATTACTTTACCTGTGCCACACACAAGCTATTCTTTCATTTCTTCTTCCATCTGTATTATAAATAATAATTTAAAATAAATAAATAAATAAGATATTCGAAAGTATGGTCAATATGACCTATCAAAGGCAGAATTTAATTGATATAGTGGCATAACTTGATTAAAGCTTTTAAGAATTCAAGAGATTTATCCAAATATAATGCCAGCATTAAAATCATTGTAGGGTTTATAACAAAAAAAGATTGTATCAAAAATACAAGAATTTAAATACGAAAACATAGAAGATAACTATAACCAGCTAAAGGAAAACATCATAGAAGCAGCAACAGAGGCACTTGGAGAGATTAAAAAAGAACAGAAGTAATATAAATGTGATTTCAGCATCAACACCATACAAATAATAAAAGAAAAAAAGACACTATACAACAGATGGTTAAACACGCAACCGAAAGAAGACTATAAGAAATATATATAGACGGAATAACCAGCAAGTAAAAAGATTAACAACTAAGGAAAACAGAAAAGGGGGAAGAAGCATGCGGTAATATTGATCAATATATTGCACCGAGCCTCGCGTTGGGCTGCAATTATTGTACTGTACCCCTATTTGGTTATTACTTACGTTGGATACGACAATTAAAAAAATAATAATTTGCTTTGCTCTTTAATTTAATTGCTTACAGAGATCTTACCTCAAGGTCGTTAGGTAGGTTCGTTGTTTGTGCAAATTTTTAATTAACCTTTGCTCAAATTTTATAATGCAGATTCCTTTTATTTATTTTGTTTTCCCTATTAACCCTACTTAAAATTATCTTAATATTATTTTATACACTATTTATTCTGAACTTCCTGTTCTTTTCCAAAAAAATTCTTTATCCCCAAAAACCAAAAATCCAATCTGCCTCTGCTTGACTCGGTCTGCTTGAAGTTGCCCCCTTCTAACTGCTTTTGCTCGAACTGCTTTTCTTGAACTGCTTTTGCTCGAACTGGTTTTGATCGAACTGCCTTTTCTTGAACTGCTTTTGCCCTAACTTCTTTTGATCGAACTGCTTTTTCTTGAACTTCAGTTTTCACTTGATTTTTCTTCAAATTCACTTTCTTTTATTTAATACAGGTTCTTAATCTTGTTAATTGTATTTATTTATTCAATATTTACTCTTTTTGGGACGAGCAACTTAATTTTGTTGTTGGCCCTTCGAATTCAAAATATCAACTCAATTCCAAATTTGTTTTTTCTGTATCCTGGATTTTTAACTCACATTTGTTTTTTCACTATAACGACCACTTACAAGGTTTCTAAAGTAACTTATTTTACGTTTCTAAGACTACTAATCTAGCTAATTATTTACTAACAATGATCACCATAATAACTTAAATTTAATATAGCTATCTTAAAATTATATTACAATCTTTTATAATTTTAAAAAAATCTGCATTACCAATCTTTGCAAAATAATACTTTCGTTAATTAACTCAAAAAATAACATAACCTTTAATTATAGGCATCCAAATTAAATATCATTTCAATATATGGCTAACCCAGAGATCAGAGTCATAGAAAGTGATAAAAACTTTAAGAATGGATAGGAAGGAACATGTACGAATACCATTTAGCAAAGACAAAAAATGGGAAACATAGGTACTATAGAGATTTGTTAATAGAAAAATATTGGAATTTATAGGTAAGGAGGAACAGAGACAGGAAAACGAAGCAGGTATACAGCAGAGGGACCTTGCACTAGACGAAGTTAAAAAGGTAATAAAATCGCTAAAGAATAATACCGGACCCGCAGGCATTACACCGGAGTTAATCAAACATGGCCCAGAGAAACTGTTTCGCGCACTACATAGACTTTTTTCGACAGAGCAATAAAAGCACACTTAACATCTATATTTAAAAAAGGTGATAGGAAGAAGTGTGATAATTACAGAGGTCTCAGTGTGTTACCAACTATAGGAAGAATATATGGGAAGATTATAAGGAACAAAATAGGAGAAAATATCAGAGATGAAATCTCAGAAGAACAAGCGGGATTTACAGCAGGAACATCATGCATAGACCATATTTATACAGTGAGCACGTATAGGTTGGAATAAATTCGATAAAATCTTTATTGGGCAATTAAGAAAATAATGCTCGGACACGTCGATTTTCTTCTTTAGATGCGCATTTTTTAGTTTACGTATATTTTTTATTACGTCATCCCTCTTCGAATTATGACGTCATCATCAGTTTTTTTAAATAGCAACACCCTCTTTTGATAATACCATTTAAAAGATCACATTTTTCTGGGTATAGACACCAAATTTTGTGGTATGTTACATAACAATATTTTCGAAAAAAAACGTTTTAGAATTCATAACAATGTAATGAAATAACAATAGAAGAAATAACAAATACAACTAAAACCCATTAAATTAAACGTTGAAATTGCATATCATTCACCTCTTGACAATATCCATCTATTGGCGATTCAGATAATCACGCACAATCTGTGAATGATGTGGTGACGCGCCATCTTGTTGGTACCATATTGATTCGTCCGGCATTTGGGGATTTTGATTATTTGGATATAGTGCTACAAGCGCGGGAATTATCTGTTGTTGTAAAAAATTCAAATGTTTTTCAGCATTTAATGCGCCGTCAATAAAAAATGGTGCAACAATTGTGGTACTAATTTCTCGAAAATATTGTTATGTAACATACCATAAAATTTGGCGTCTATACGCAGAAAAATGCGCTCTTTTAAATGATCTATCAAAAGAGGGTATTGCCATTTAAAAAAACTGATGATGACGTCATAACTCGAACAGGGATGACGTAATAAAAAATATACGTATACTAAAAAATGCGCATCTAAAAACGAAAATCGACGTGTCCGAGCATTATTTTCTTACTTGCCCAATAAATATTTTATCGAATTTATTCCAACCTTTACGTGCTCACTGTATAGTTCAGCAACTGATACAAAAAAGCCAAAAATAGAGACATATACCTGGCCTTTATAGACCTAAAAAAGGCATATGACTCGATACCCAGAAAACTATTATGGAAAGCCATGTCAAAAATGAATGTACCAACCCAAATAATCAGAGCCACAAAACAGCTACCTATATAAGAACAACACGGTAACTATAAAAACAGAAAAAAAAAATAACGGCAACCTTCCAGACTTCAAAAGGCCTACTACAGGGATGTCCCGCATCTCCAGCAACAGAGAGTTATCGCAAGTACAACGCTAAATTTAGCGTACGTTATTTTCGTACAATCAGACGAATGCGCATGCGTCTACATTTAGCGTGCGCTAAATAAATAACCACGGTCCGGTATTTTCATAAAATAGCGGAGGGTTTTTGCGTAGGTACGCTATTTTGAGTGATGAGGTTAAGTTGCCGTGTTTATAAGCAAGTAATTTTATGTGTTGAGGTTAGGTTCGGAAACTTTAAGGTACGGTAAAATAGCGGCTTGCGATAACTCTACAGTAGAGAGTTTTTGCATATCGTACGATAAGTATCCGTTAACGCTAACGTTACGTCTTTATAACCGGACGTATAGAAAGACGGGTTTTGAAATTTTACAGATTTTGCCCGGCATTTGGTTACGTACGTTATTTCAACTCTTAGAGAGAAAGTTTTACCGGAGGCTTCGCACAGATTTTTATGAACAATTTTCCAGTTGGAGGTGTTAAGGACTGGATTTATACCAGTTACATCTCTCAGAAAAATAAGACAAAAAGAAAAAAATGATGACAGAAAAAATACTAGAAATGATGGAAGAAAGAAGGAAGTACAAGAACAATAACAAAACTGGATATGATAGAATCAACAGGGATATAAGGAAAGAAATTAGATATGCAAAGAAAAAGTGGCTTACTGAGAAATGCGAAGAAATCGAGGAGCTGCAGAGAAAGCATGATTCCTTTAATCTTCATAAGAAAATAAAAGAGATGACAGGGATAAACAGAAGAAAACAACATAACATCTTAATGGACGAAGGGAACAATATTGTGACCGAGATAAGCGAAAAGAAGAACGTATCGAGAAAGTATATAGAAAGAACAACTCTTCTTAGAAAACAGAATGGAGAAACTGGACAACAATTTAGAAAAAGAAGGACCCTCGATATAAATGAGGAAGTTCAGAAGGCGTTGAAAAAAGCAAAGGAATGGAAATCTCCAGGGCCTGACCAGGTGAACATAGAAATCCTTAAAATTCTAGAAGAGGAAGATATAGACTTTCTGCTAGAAATGTTTAACCAAATATATACGACACAGGGATAATACCGAAAGAATGGTTGAAGTCTACCTTCATAACTCTCCCGAAGAAAGCTAACGCTAAAAGGTGTAACGAATTTCGGACAATAAGCTTCATGAGCCAGGTATTAAAATTGTTCTTGAACATCATTCACGAAAGGATAAGGAAAAAGTGTGACGGAACACTAGGTAACAACCAATTTGGATTTAGATCTGGCGTAGGCACAAGGGAAGCCTTATTTGCATTACAAGTTTTAATACAGAAATGTAGAGACATGCAGAAGAACGTTATCATAAGTTTCATAGACTATGAGAAGGCGTTCGACAGAATAAGACATGAACAACTTAGTCAGATACTGGAAGAAATACGCCTAGACGGAAAGGATATATAGGTATAAATAACTAAGAACTTGTACTGGGGCCAAACAGCAACCATTAGAATCGAGAACGACAGTACAGAAGAAATAGAAATAAAGCGAGGAGTGAGACAGGGATTCAGAACATATAGGTATAATGATGAATGCGTTGTACGGGAAAGAGGAAGGAATTAAAGTAAATGGTGAAGTAATAAATAATATCCGATACGCTGACGACACCATTCTGGTTGCATCAACGCAAGATGATATGCATACCTAGTTAGACAAAGTGAATGAAGAAAGTGAAAGGTTAGGCCTCAATAAGAACATCCAAAAGGCAAAGTTTATGGTAGTAAGCAAGAGAAGAGACTTAAATGTGAGACTCATGGTAGCAGGTAACAACATGAGCGAGTACAGAAAAATAGATACTTAGGTACATGGGTAAGAGAAGAATGGGATAGTGACATGGAAGTTAAAGCAAGAATAGAAATGGCCAGAGACGGATTTAGAAAGATGAAAGTAATGTTATGTGATAAAGAATTAAGCATCGATCTAAGACTAAGCGTACCTTAATTGTTACATATGCCCAATATTACTGTACAGCTCAGAAGCATGGACTCTAAAGAAAGACACAAGCTCAAGAATAGAATCATTCGAAATGTGAGCCTTCCGGCGAATATTAAAAATCTCATGAACAGAGCGAAGTACCAACGAGGAAGTCTTAAATAGAATAGGAAGAGAATATCTGGAACACGTACTGAGGCAGGATAGATATGACCTACTACAGAAAATAATGATGGAAAATATAGAAGGTAGAAGAGGAGTGGGAAGAAGGAAGATGTCATGGACGGGGATCACGAGAGTCAGCACCCTTTTTAGAGTGTTTTTCTATTGCTTTTCCTCTTTTGTCAATTGTGTTTCCATGTGTGTCTAATGGTTTTCCAATGATTCTATATTAGTAGGCTTGTTTTGTCATTTGCAACATAGCTTTGACGTTTCATAATCTGGAAAGTCATTTGCTAAACAGGGAAACGCAATTGACAAAAGAGGAAAACCAAAAGAAAAACACTGTAACATAGCAAGGAACAGAGAAAGATTTTCAGAAATGACAGCCAACTTTCACTAGTTGCAGCGGCACCTACAGACGAACATCTCTCAGGGAGCAACTTGAGCCTCTAAGCTTTAACACGGCGTCGTAGCGACGTAGTATGGACTTCGGTAACTTACTGTGTTAGAACGCGTTGCTTACCAACGTCAAGTGGACGTCGGTATGCGACTTAAACATTATTGGTCGATTTTAGTTTACACGGCGACGTTAAACCAACGTTGGCTACTGGCTTTATAGCTGACGTTGTCTTGTAAACCCTCTAACGACGTTGTGTAATCGTTGGGTGATAACGTAATACTTTAGCAATATTTTTGGATTTGATCAAACGTCGGCCAGACGTTGTATACTAACTAAGTACATTATATCTAGTTGTTTATTCTAATGGCAACATTGGCCCATCGTTGCGTACTAACTAGGTATTTAAAAACAGTTTGAATTCTTGTAGTCTGCAATTGCAAGGTCATTTTTTACTGACGTAATTATGTTAGGTTATGTTGTAAGAAATAAAGTGCTTTAAAAAGTGTAATTACTTATTGAGTGTTTTATATAAACATGAAAAAAATATGTCAGTTAACGCAGCTTACAAATATACAGCTTCGTATTATAGACGAGTAAAATCTTATGTTAGAAGAGCAAATTCAAGATCACACGATCTAGTTGTTATTCAGGACGCTTGATTGTGATTAATATAACCCAACAATTTCAGACCTTGCGTGGAATTTAACAGGATTATTTTACGAACACACATTGTAGTAAAAAGAACGAATAGGAACGCCATTTTGTTTAGGTAATAAAAATAGTTCTCGTACAAATGTAATTATTTATAGAAGTAATATTAACGTTCAGAACCAATACAAGATGGTTATTTATTTTGAATACAAGTAGTGGATTATTTCTATTATCGGCAACACTGTTGAGCAGCAGAAAGTTTCTCGCGAAGTGTATGTAAATTGCAGGTATAGCAGGTAGCAATAAAAACGGTTAGGTTTCTAAACTGGTTTCACATGAAAGTTGCATTTAACAACCATATTTGCACCAAAGTCCAACTTTAAGTGCAAAAAATGTAACCTAATCTGGAACTGTACCGACTACGCCATATTTTCTGCTTTTATTGGAAAGAATTTACGTAGCCATATTGAACAATTCGTCAGTAAAATATTAAAATGTTAATTAACCATCTATTATATTTTAGAAAAGATTTGAAAATATTTTATTCTTCTCATATATATACAGTTCTATCCACATGACATTTTCTAAACAATTCTAGGAATTTAAAAAAAAAAGAGGAAAAATTATAATACATTAATAACTTAAAACTTAAATACACTTTATTATTAAGGGGGAAGATGTTTTACGAAATATCTGTTCCAACTTTATCAGTAAAGTGTCATTCGTTTTAATTTTAATCATAGCCGCATCAAAATATATGTGTGTTTATAATATTGTACTTAACTATTCCGTACAGGACATTGGTAGGTACAAGAAATTTGTTCTTTCAGAAACTAAACATTTCTGTAAGTTCACGATAGTTGATTGACAAGTAGCAGGTAGTAGGATTAAGGAAATTAGAAAATTGAGAGTGGGTTCAAGCCTTGTTCAAACACTTACAGCATCGTAAGATGCGCGATTCGGTCTTAGAAGCGTCACCCCGGTGGTCGCAAGCCGACGTCTACGCAACCCAATTTTTATTCACCAAATTAGTAAAAATACAGGTAGGTACGACGTCGGCTATTCGTCGCATGCCAACGTTTGGTTGTGAATACCAACGTTGACACGACGTCAAAATTGGTCAAAATGCTGCTTGGGAGGAGTCTTAAATCGTCCTCGATATTAAACCGAATTATTTGAATTTTTGGAATTTTAAGGCCAAATGACATGTGCACATGTATAATTACAAAATCCGTTTGACTTATGTCAGAAAACAAAAAAATGTTCCATACGTGACCAAAATTGGTTACTATACTGTATTCAAGTTAAAGATGGAGTGGATGTAAACAAATACATGCGCTGTTCACGTGATTGAAAGAAGCAGGGTAGTATTAAGGAAATTCGTAAAGATTTGCATACAAACCAGTACAGCAAAAAAATATTTAAAAAATCAAATTTGAAATGATGTTAATAATTAGACATTTGGTAAGGAATAACATTTTATAAAGAACATTTTATTCGATGATAAAGTTAGGTACAATAAATAAAAAATAAAATGAAAATAAAATAATTTTAAGCCGGACATGGACGGATATCAATTCCCGGGTGCAGTGGTGAGGGTTCAGCCAATCGCATTAGCCAAAATGCAGCACACGTGCTGATCACGCGTTGATCACGCGCCTATCATTGTTTACATCCACTTCATCTTTAACTTGAATGAAGTATAGATGACTGCAAACGTACGCTAAGCTGCACCGTCTTTTAAATTAGCGGACGTATTACGTCTTTTAATTTAACGTACGACAGCTGTAAAATACGACGTTGCTAAGCAACTAAGACGTTAGCGTATACGTCTTTCAAAAAAACGCTTTGCAAAAACTCTCTAATATCATTTACCGTAAAAATAAAACAACGTATAACATCACGTGATTTTAGCGTTAACGAAAATTTAACGTAGTACTTGCGATAACTCTCTATTATTTAAAGTATTTCTACAACACGCTCTGAGACAGTGGAAGAGGAAATGTGAAGGAATGGTAGCCCCGGTTAGAAACCACCACCTATATACCCTTAATTTCGCGGACGATCAGATCGTAATAGCACAGAACGAAGATGACTTAAACTATATCTATATGGTACGGAAACTAAAGATAGAGTACGATAAAGAGAGTCTTGAAATTAACTTTAAAAAAACCTAATATCTTAATACATCTGACGAAGATATTCAAAACCTAACAATAGACGAGCAGGTTGAAATTAAAGCAAAATAAAAATTTAAATATCTCGGATTTCACATTTCAAAAAAGGTACAATTGAAGAAGAGATCCTAAATAGATTAGAGACAAGAACAACAACAATAAGACAAATCAATCCAGTTTTATGGGGCAGACGTATCACTAGAAATACGAAAAACCAATTATATAACACTTTAATAAGATCCATCGTGACATACGGGGCAGAATGCTGGGTTACAAATAAGAAAATCCAAATCAAAATCAATGCAGCGGAGATCGAATTCTGGAGGAGAAGCTGCAGATTAACAAGGTTAGATCGAATACCTAATGACGAAATTAAGAGGAGGATAAAGATCGAGAAAGATACACTGATATCTTAGAACAGAAAAGGCTGAGGCCACGTCAGGAGATCAAATGAAAATAGATGGAGAAATCGGATCACGGATGGGAGTCCAAGTGGCAGACGAAAACAAGGAAGACGAAGTGGATATGGCCATGGAGAAGCGAGGATTGCAGGAAGGAGAATGGGAGGATAGAGATAGATGGAGACTTGGTTCAATGGAAGGAAGACGGTGACAACTGTAAAATCCTACTTATACATACATATACAGGCTGAGTCAAGCTATACGACTTTTTTTTAATGAGTTTATTATTAGGATATTGTTAACCATTTTTGGTATCCGTATGTTTAGAGGGGTGCTCTACAACCTGGCGTACTCAGATTTTTGATTGGATGTCAAATATCAAAGTAGCGATTTTCAATTGTTTCTTTTTAAATGGAACAGTACACTTTTTTTGGCTTAAATGAAGCTGTAAGATGTTCTTAATATGACCCTAATTTGTTTTTCCCATTTCCCAATTTATTATTCTAGTCTAGTAGGCCGTGACGCGCGAAACGCATCTCGATGTTTTTGCATAAAATAAATGGGCAGTTGTTGGTAACCATGACAAAACAATTGTTTGCAAGTAAACTATTCTATTGCTTGCAGTTTCTTGCTAGATATTGTTCATGGTTACATGCAAAATGCCTTAACATTACAGCAGAGCCGAATTAATTGATATGTTACTTGTATTTGGAAGAACCGGTGAAAATCCGTATGAAAAAAAAACATTAGGGTCATATTAAGAACATCTTACAGCTTCGTATAAGCCAAAAAAAAGTGTACTGTTCCATTTAAAAATAAACAATTGAAAATCGCTACCTTGACATTTGACAACCAATCAAAAATCTGACTACGCCAGGTTGTAGAGCACCCCTCTAAACATACGGATACCAAAAATGGTTAACAATACCCTAATAATAAACTCATTAAAAAAATAGGCGTAGGTATAGCTTGACTCAGCCTGTATATAGGATTTATAACTTTTGCGAAATCTTGTGGAATAAATTTAATTTACTAAAGTTTTCTGCACACCGTAGCAATAAAGTACAACCTCTAGATTTATTTGTTATTGGGCATTTTAAAAAGTATTACAGTAGCGTTTGCAGCAGATAAATGATTAATAATTCAGGAAATATAATTAGCATTTATGAAATCTCCGAAGTTATAAGTGGTGAATTCCCTGAAGCATTCATTATCCAGAATATTTTCAACTGATTTGCCAAATCTGGCATTTGCCGCTATTAACGAAAATATTTCTGCTGATACTGATATTTAGTTAGAATATATTACGGACTTACCTTCAACATCAGGCGAAGGTACTGATAGATGCTATAAACGCGAATGCACTCTTTAATCACGAAGTAAACGAAGATACAACAGTAAAACTACTACATAGTAGTAGAAAGGATATTTGCCAACATAGTCAGGAAGAGTATGCACCAGGCCCTGAATGTTGTATTTAGGGGGACTGAAAAGGAAGGCCGTAAAATCAGTCCCGAAAAAGCCAGCATAATACCTTTTACAAGAAGAAACAACCTAGAGGGCCTAAGACCTCTATTTCTTTCTGGCAAAGAAACCGTTCTGTAAAGTATCTGGGAATCATGTTGGATTCCAAACTAACCTGGAACCAATATATAAGATACAAAGGCTTGCTTGTCTTGGAATAACAGGGGTAATGAGAACGACACTCACTGCTGCTGTGGATATTCTTCTAGAACTTCCTCCTCTACATAATATAGTAATACAGGGTGAGGCAAGATTAGGAATCCATAGATTACAAAGTTCACTGTACATTGTACAACCCTCGCTTAGTATAGTTGGTAGCATATAGGGCCCTTTACTTGAAATGAGTGTGGACTGATGGCTCCCAAATACTGTGTAAGCTTACTCTTGGAGGTGGTAATTAAGGACCGAGATGAGTGGGAAGATCCCAAAGTGGACATTCCTCCTGGAAGTATAATCTGGTACACGGACGGTTTCAAGACTGAGACGGGTACCGGATCAGGACTCTATGGCGAAAAACCAAAAGCAAGGCTCAGCTTTTCATTGGGTAAACATGCCTCCATCTTTCAAGCGAAAATATACGCGATTTTACAATGTGCGCGGGAAAACAATCGGAGGGCTTATAAACATAAGCCGATCTACATAATTTCAGACAGCGAGGCGGCTTTGAAGGCTCTCTCGAGTAGCAAGACTTCTTCCAGACTGGTATGGGAATGCCTAGAGGAACTCAATGACTTGGCAGAACATAACGCCGTGAGCCGACGAATTAGCACGGCAGGGATCGACTGCGGCTTGCCTTGGCCCAGAATCAGCCAGAAGAATTTCAAGAGGTGCCTTTCGAGGATATGTAAGTGACTGGATTGGCACTCAAATTTGGGTTGGTTAATAAAAAAGATTTGTTTTTTAAAATAGATATTTAGATATCTGTGTTTTAAACTATATCTATGTTATAAACTTTATTATCAGAATTAAGTATATAATTTATTAACCTAAATTACGTATAATGCTGCTCGAGTTTAAAATAGATAATTTCAGCTAATTTTTTTATAGAGATTGCAAATTTTATTGTAGGGTGAGCAATGCCCACCATGGCGTTTTTCTGGACCTGTTTGCTCGTTGATATATTGTAACGGAGTGGTTTCCACAAAAAGGAACATTAAAGTTATCAAAATCAAAATATAAAGTTAATTAAAATCATTAGAAGGTCTGGTTTGTTGTGGTATATTTAACCTGGTTCGCTACGTGGGGGGCTATTTGAATGCTAACGATATTTCGAAAATTGTCGGGAGGTGACTTTTACTTGGAAGGTTCCTTGGTGGTAGTTAATAAATGGTGTTAATAAACTCTCCCTTACAAAATCATGTTAGACCTCTTCAAATTAAGAACAGAGGAGATAAAATTATAACTGCGGAAACGAATGAACGGATTTATTACTGGTCACAATTAAACGAAAATAATTTAACAAAATTAGTCGCCTACATCGGTTGAGTTGGCTATTCAGTTGTCCCTAAATTTTACTAACATGTTAAAGTGGATTTATAGATTTGTAAGAATATATCCATTTCCAATTAAACACAAATGTAGTGTCTGAAATGGTTAGGACAAAAACCGTCAAAGAGCTTTACCAAACAAATCCCGAGTCTCTACAGTCGAGTGGAGTGGAAATAACAATAGGGCTACTCACGGGCCACTGTAAATAAACGCCAACATGCAATAGGTAGAAAGACACTTCTACTTGTAAGTTGTGGTATACGTAGGGCTAGACACCTTTATACAGGGTGTAAATAATCGACCGTAAAAAAGTATACCACGTTATTCGTAGTTGTTTCAAAAGTAATAGAAAAATGTTTTAAAAATTTGGTCGCTTCTCCTTGCTGAGAAATTTCCATCTGAAGAAGTGTAACACTGGCAACCCTGCGAAGCCGCAGAAAAAGTAAATTCGCATCATAATGCCTTGATGCATTGTTTGAATAAAGGATAATTTTGTCAACAACCGGATGGTTGCCTAGGATATACAGTGCGCCGTTGCAACTTACTATGCACGTAAAATTAGCAAATTTTCAACCCTTAAAGAATTACAACTTATAAGACAAAACAAAAACAATCAAATACAGTGAGTGTCAATTTATTTAAGAAACTCTCAATGGCTTTATTTTCCAGCAATCTTTCATAATAAGAAAGATAATCAAAGTGTTAATTTCAAACTTCAGATGACCATAACAAGAAAAGTATTAACATCATGACAAAAAGAACCCGTATTTAGCATTCACAGTAGGTTGGAAAATAACACTGTATACTTTTTTTACGGTCGATTGCTTACACGCTGTATATCATCTGCCAGTGCATGCTACTATGTAGGAGAAAGTTTAAATACCTTGGAGTACCAGATGTGGATGCTGAAGAAATTCAATCCGTCCTTATCTACAGGATTCTGGTCTACATCAAGGTCATAGGACTCTTACTGGCACACTTGAAGGAAGAAGAAAGTAAAAACGGAATATTGTCCAACGAATAAATTTTATAAAAACAAAAGACTGTGCGTGTGTACGCAAGTAAAATAGTAGGTAATATTAATTAACAGAATGTGATAGTATTTATTTATTTATTTACAAACAAAACGAAAATTTTCCCAATAACATTGTTAGTTTGTTATTTTCACATATAATTTTACAAAATAAAGTAAAAGTATGACAAGAATTATTGAGTTTTAATTATATGGTTAATACACCGAAAATACCCGGCCGCTTCCCTCGGAAGGCAATGGCAAACCACCGAGGTGTATATTCTGCCTAGTAAAGTCCTCTTTGGAGTAGAAGTGCAAGCACTTCCGTGGTTCGGGGCCCACGTTAAGCTGAACTTCCCCTATGTCTGTAGGCTACTTGACATACACACCACAGGCATATGGACAGAGGATCGGCAACGCCCTATAAAGGGCATGCCACTCTAAGAAAAATATGGCTACTATCTGTCAAATTGTTTGCTTCAACAATTTTCATGTTAAATTGCACAGAAACGTTAAGAAAGTGTTAGAACTCTTTGTTATAAATGTGGACAATCTGAATAAAATTGCCGCTGAAATTAAGATTGTAAAACTAAATACGTACTTTACACATTACAGTTGAACGTGCTAAATGTAATTTAATACGTTTGAGTAGATAAAGGCATAGAAACTACATCAATATAAAGTCTTCAAATTCACTTCTGTTCAATGAAATGAAATTCTAATCACAGGTTAGCGCTTTATTACTTTTTCAAACATCAGTAAGAATACAAAGTTTCAAATTGTTAAAAACTTTGCTTTGTTCCAGAAGATTCCAACAAATGAACTTTCGTTAAATGATTGTATCAAGAACTCTGTAACCATCCCCATCTATACACACCTTGGTAAGTTTTGAAAATCAATCAAAATTAGTTAGAAGTTGTCAGTTTCTTTTTCTGGAAATAAACCATAATATTCTTTAAAATATGCTCGATACCTGTTGTATACTGCATTTGAAAACAACTAACTCCCCAATGTAAACAACCAGAGCTAAACACAAACCAATTATCCACCATATAAAAACTCCTGTAAAATGTTCTAACGACAATCTTTTTCGTTTGTCTTCCCTTTCCGTTTCTCCTGATACTCTATACTGTGCAGCAACATTCGAAAATGATTTCATATAGAATCCAGTTTCGATTATTCTTCTAATGAAAGTGTTGACTGTCTCAAAGAAATAATGACCTTTTCTCATACATATGATGGGTTCTAAAGGTAATAAACCCACATTTCTGGTAATTAAATCCACATTTTGGAGTTGTGTGGGAAATAGCTTAGATATCAAATTGTATGCACCTGAAGTACTACAGTTTTTATAACGAGAAAGTACTAACAAGTCCTGCGTCATATTAAAGGGTTCATACAAAACCAGTCTTTTGTATATTTTTGCAAATATCGGATCGCTTGCGTAACTTTCTACCAAACCTCTAACAGCTCTGTGAATTCGTACGGGATGTTTTAAGTTAGCAAATTCCTCCATCGTCGTGATACCACGTATGCGTTCGGGTTGTGTTAGGACGCTCATTAATTTTCCTTGAAATACGTTGCAAACGTGAACAGAGTAAATTAAATAAATAATAACTAATGCTCGTAATGCCTTAGTTTTAGGTAAGAATTTACTAGCTCCAGATAAAGTGAAAACAGC